>JAOWCC010000577.1:134226959-135685937 GCA_030867875.1 Actinernus sp. WN-2022 | reverse complement strand
ACATCTGCTTCTATTTTTTAAAGTGAGGATTTTTCTGGCATCATTGTCTCGCCAGTGTTTGTTTAACTTAATTAGTCGGCGTGGGAAATCTCTTCTATCAGTTTTCTTGTTTGCTTGGTCTTTCACGTTCGAGCTGCAACGATGGATCCCGTTTTAGCGTTAAAAAGACCTTCAGAAGTCGATTTAAAGGCGTGTATTTTCTGCCAGCGGCGTCATAGAGATGATAATTTGAGAGCGGCTTATGACTATAGCAGAACCGTAGTTCGCGAGGCCATGAATTTGCGGACCAAGTGTAGAGATGTCAAGAACAGGGAAACAATCAGTCGGCTGGAAGAAATCATAGGTAATACTGAGGTTTCAATTGTTTGGCATGCCAAGTACTATTCTCTGTTTACAAGCAAGGATAAAATTCAGCGCTTACAGCAAAAGTTTGACAAAAGTGATGCGACTGCTGAACTGATCTCAAGTCCGCGTAGTAAGACGCGCAGCCAAACAGAACAGGTCGACTGGGACAAATGCGCTTTCTGTCAGGTTCACACGAAGGAGCGCTTATCGTCAGTTATGACATTTAAGATGAGTGAACAAATTATCGAGATTGCTAAGTTTAACTATAAACTACGCGTTCGATTAGCGTGCGTGTCGGATCTAATAGCGGCCGAAGGCAAGTATCACCTATCATGCTTTAGTGCATTCAAGAGATCCAGCGATAAGATAAAGAGTGAAATGAAAGAGAATGACTTAGCATTGGTTTGGCTGCGCGGGGAATTAGAGTATGCGGCTGACAAGGGCCATGTTATCAAACTTAATGATGTATGGGATAGATATACCACTCTGGCTGAAAAGGCGGGAATTACGATCCCCTCTTCTTTTATAAGTCGCAGGACAACATTCAAAGATAAACTCATGCATATGGTTGGGGACATTGTAGAGTGTGTGCAGTCACTTGATAGGGGACATTGTAGAGTGTGTGCAGTCACTTGATAGGGGGCCTTCTGAGCGACACACCCTGCTCATTCCCAAGAAGTGCGTCAACATGGCTCTGTCCCAGATAGTAAGTCAGAGTCCAGCTGACAAAGATGACGAATTGCACGCTCTGCCAGGTGATCACCACCAAGATGGCGATATATTTCTGTCGCTTGTTTATGTTGCGCTGAAGATACGCCCTGACCTAAGAGAAACCCCTGGTTACCAAGGGCTGAATATCAGCGCGCTCGATGCCAGTGATTGCGTTTCCCGAAAGTCTGCATCTGTTTTTACATCTTTTGTTCGGCGGTGAACGACTTCTAGACGAGGAAACGATCGAGGAGAAAGAGGCTGAGGTGCGTAGCAAAGCGGTTGCTGTTGCTCAAGACATCGTCTACGGAGTAAGCAATGGAAAGAAATGAACACCCAAGCACATTGGACTATGGAGCACCCTTCACCAAGTCACAAGGTCCAAAGATCTGGTAAAACTTTTCCACAAGGCAGGCCACATTCTGAGTTACGACCAAATTCTTCAAGTTGACACAGGTTTAGCTGAGAGTGTTCTAAAGACTTTAGATGAAGAGAGTGGTACTGTAATTCCGCCAAATCTGGTGCAAGGCAGGTTTGTGCACTTCTCTGCCGATAACATTGACATTTTAGATGAAACGATGGATGGTAAAAACACATTTCACGCAACACAAATTGCTGCATGGCAACGCGGGACGGAAAATATGTCATTACTTGACGGTGTAAGTCCATCCAAGAAACGCAGCCTTAGTGTTCCGGAATCGTTAGATAAGATTGAAGCGATTGATGTGAGAAAAAGCAACCCTGTCTTGATCAAGGCAGTTAAAACGATGTGGTATGTGGCTCAAGACAACAAAGGAGCTAAGCAAGCTGCCAAAGCAACGGATTTGGCATTGAACATGTTACGATGCAAAGGCGTTATCAGCAGGGGATGGACGGGGTTTAACCAGTCGTTATCACGAGAAGAACAACCAGAAGTAACAAAGGTGGGGTACATGCCAATCATTCAAGCACCCGCGCACGAAATGGACACCTTGAACACAGTCGATAAGAAATGTATGCATGTGTCCGCCGCGCTTGGACAGCGCTACACTATTAATTACCGTAGATCAAGCGCTGTACTGCAAGTTAGTCGAGTTGAAATGGCAAGTTCCACAATATCAAGAGAGACTTGTCGTACAACTCGGCGGTCTCCATATATCTATGAACTTTCTTAAGACGATTGGAGATCATATGAAGGGATCGGGGCTTGTTGATTCGTGGGTGGAGAGTGGTCTCCTTGGACCAAATGCAGCTGAGCATGTGATGAACGGCAAGGCATATAAAAGAGCAATGCGCGCGCATAAGATAACACTGCAATCATTATGGCGCATGTTGATGCCGTTGTTACTAAGATCTTGTGAAAGGTCGAACGCTGATCTTGCTCGGCAGATTTCGCATCTATTGTCTTCAGCGCAAGTCAATGAGCTGATTACATCTTTGAAGTCCCCCAGAATTTCAAACGGTGTTTGATGCGTTCGTGGCGCAGAAGTCTCAGGAAAATGTAAACTTTCAGTTTTGGTGGAGCTATATTGAGATGGTGTCTACCCTACTTGATTTTACCCGCGCGCAACGGAGAGGGCAACTGGGAGTTGTATTTGGATAGCTTCCGCTGCATGCTTCCACACTTTTTCAGATACGACCATCTGAATTACGCCAAGTGGGGATCGGTGTTTATCGCGGATATGGAGCAGCTGCCGCATGAAGTTCTACAGGAGTTCCAGAAGGGTAACTTCGTTGTCAAGTGGAGCGAGGGCAAGTTCAACGAGGTGAGCACTGACCACAGTCTTGAGTGGCTGAACGGAATCGGTAAACGATGAAGTGGAATCGTCGGCATAACCAAGACATCTTCAGCCTTGAGCAGGTGAGTTGAAGAGCTTGGTTTATAATACATATTTATTTAGTTCCTGTACTGGATGGCATATTAATTTATTATGTTCTCTTTTTAAAAATTGGAATTTCCTAGGTGGGCCCTTTCATATAATTTGCGGTCGGAGATAGCCGAGAAAACTCAACACTACTACAAGAAGACACGTTTTCTCACAACGAGTCTGCACCAGGGAGGATTCTTCGCGACAACAAGGATGAGGAATCACTGGTTTCCGTCTTGGAGCAGCATAACTTGTTTTCACCGACATCTCATCCAGATTGTCTTTATAACATTGCTACCAAAGATCTTGTCACCGACATGATTCAGGAGTCACTATTAGGCGCGAAAGATCTAGGACAGAAACAGGTCAAAGTTTTTGTGCAGCAACGGTTGATTGCACCTCTTCAACAGGCACAGCAACCTAATGACGAACAAGAGAAAACCAAGGTTCAGTTCTCGGACGCAATGCACAAGAACAATGCTCTTACTTTCGACACATTATATCAAGTCGTCAAAGGAAGTAAAGAGAAGGAAAAGAACACAATTTTACGGGCAGACAGGAGTGTTTTACAGCGTCTTATCGTTGCTTATGGAGCTGGTCGACAAGTAGATTTGCTTAATGTCCTTTCGCACGAGTTAATGCCAGTTCCGATATCACTGGCAGAAACGAATGGTAAACTTAGAACCGGCCAGAAAGCGCTATTGGCTGATGTTCTTACCAAGGGAATGGAGTGTCCGAATGCGATCGAGTTGCAAGGGAGTGCGTGCTTGCTGATAGACGGAATGGCGTTAGTGGCAGCAATAGGAAAGCCTGCCGACGCCCGGAGCCTATGCAGATAGCTTCCAAGATGCAGTATTAAGAGCAGGTTCGCATTATCAGCAGATCCACGTAGTGTTTGATAGATACGATATGATAAGAGTTCAATCAAAGCAGGCACGAGAGAACGGCGTACCAGAACTATTCGCCCCATTCCTCGTGTTATTGAGAACAAGCACGTTCCGCTCCCGAACAACTGGTAAAACATTTTAGCTTTACCAGAGAACAAGGCAGACTTGGCCAGATTCGTATCCGAGCATTTGATTACCAATGCACCGCAAGACAAAGTCATTGTTGTCGCTGGTGGATTCACAGATCGGAAAGAAGCGCAGTTGTCTAACCAAGTGGTTGATCCTTCAGTGTTTTGTGCAGATCACGAAGAGGCCGATACTAGACTGATTCTACACTCCATTGCCAACAATTGCGACACGGTAGTTGTGTCGGCAAGAGATACCGACGTACTTTTACTTCTAGTGGCGCATTCGCCGAATATTCCAGCTGCAAATGTTGTGGATGATGGCTGGAACAGCGGCCAAGCGCAAGTTCTTTAATATCACGGCTATTAGCGACATTCTCCCGGCAGGATCACTGTACGCGCTCCTCCCTTTCCACGCGCTGACTGGTTGCGACACAACATCGTATATCTGCAACCACACCAAAGTGTCAGCGTGGAAGATCTTTATAGAGAAACACCACCTTCTCGCGTCGCTAGGTGAAGGAGAGCTGACGGTCAACAAGATCAGGGATGCCGAGAAGTTCATCTGCGCAGTTTACAAATGTGGGAACATTGAATCTGCGAACGATGCACGGGTTCTTCTATTTTCGAAGACCGCGAAACCCGAAGCATTACCCTCGACAAAGGACGCACTACCAAGCACTGATATGGAAACAAGCTTCATGTCAGCAACCTTCCCTGCCAAACCCAGACGGAATGTAATGGGTGACAGATGGCGACAGTAAACTTGTTCCACTCCTTATGACAAAGGAACCTATCCCGAACGCGTCCAAGGAGATCATATGCTGCTCTTGTAAAAGCGGGGTGCACGACTCTGCGCTGTGGCTGCAAAAAAGCAAAATTATTCTGTACTGGCGTTTGCAGCTGCTCTGCGAACCAAAACATTTCCTGCAAGAACAAATGCGAGAAGTAAACAGTGTAGTGCAGCGTTGCTACCATACCAGCAAAATGTACGAGTTTTCATATTATTTCGCCTCCCGGGCGCACAATATTGCTTTGTAATTAAGCAATAGTATATTCGGCATTTTTCTCATGTTATTTAGACATTCAATGATAACCTACAGTAGGATTTATGATCGCCTATGACGTCACCATATAACGTCATGAGAACCCTTAATTTATTCATTTTTCTCGCAATCAACAAAAACATGAAAGATATTTGTGATTCAAGATTCAAACGTGATGAAATTCGATAAGAAATGTCCTCAAACGTTTTATATCTTTTAACTTCAGGTTTACTATTGCGCAAAAGTTGTGACGTCATTTTCCCGCTAAAAAACGCAAAATCAGCGTTGGCGACAATGAAATTCGGATTCAGCGTCAAAAATCACATAAAAACGCACCTGTCGCCAACTTTTACTAAGAAATGCCTCATGACTTACGATTTTCCGAAATCTCGCCTAGTCTAATAGGGGTATATTTATTAACTTCAGTTTGGCTCTGGAACAGGGTCGATTGTTTACCCAGAATCCTCGATTCTGCCGCTGGAAAAACCGTTTTTGTCACGCAACGCCAAGTGAGTTGTGAGGAGCCTAGCCAGGTTCAAACCACAGGAAGCCCGGTTGTAAGCAGTCCAGGGGGGAGGGATGGGTACTCCCATATGGCCTATACTGGGATGTGCCGCTCAACAGGGTATGGTTTTTGCCCTCTGAGACTGGAACAGGGTATACAAATCAGTTTCTGTCTGGGACATGGGTATATTTTACGTTGAGTTTGGCTCTGGAACAGGGTCGATTTTTACTCAGAATCCTCGATTATTCACGAACAAGTCTGCCGCTAGAAAAACCGTTGTCTGTTATGCAACGCCAAGCGAGTGTGAGCAGCACGCTTATGTCGTAGAGTGAGTAGTTGCGTGCCGCATTTATCTGATTACCAAGCACATCCATCGTATACATTACCATATATTGCAATAAGAGTTATATCGGCAATTTTTGACTACAATAACAGTCTGGAACAGGGTTGCAAAATTATCTTTCTTTTGTCTGGAACAGGGTTAGGGTCTCAGCGACTCAGTGGCACACTCCCATAATAAATTTAAGGGAGTACCCCCCTGTCTCGCTCAACCCCCTTTCACAAAAGCCTGGGTTGGGAGTAATGATTCCCCTATCTTAACATGCGAGGAGCACAGACTCGTTGTAAATATTGTTACTGGATTCAACTGACACAATCTATAAAGATCATACGTATTGAAGACACCAAAATTAATTCATCCCAATCCTTTTGATACCACCTCGATTACTAGTTCAGTATTTTATAAACGGGCTTCCTGTGGCTCAAACCAGGCTAGGTTCCTCTGTTAACTTAAAAATGGCGACCAATAAATTGTGGTTTGGAGAATTTTCTCTTTTCAAGTGTTTTTGGTAGATCTTTCGACGCGAAAGATGAGATAAACTTAGTTATCGGTAAAAGAAGAATACCACAGACCAGAATAGCGGGGAAAATTCTACTTACATGCCACGACATGGAGAGGAAATTAATCGCGATGAACAGATGCAGATGAACTATATAGCTATACTATGCAGACTGTAGACTACTGTATAGGAGTATACCACACTACGACAGAATGTGTTGTGCGATCCAGTAAACAGTGAAGGAACTAACAGGTATTATATTAATACTCCGAGATGAATTTTTAGACAGTTTAGAGGTGATTCCGTCGATTCCATCGATTCCGTTAAATCAAGATAGTACTTTGGTGAGGAATCGGTTTTTGAAAGGCTTAAAACAGCCCCAAATCATCGCAAACAGAGTCAAAAACAACAACACAAGGTCAGTGAAGTATATATATTTAATAGTAAGACATTCTTTTAGAAAGATATGACATTTTCGAGATAGTTTACGCATAAAAATCAGTTCGCTGTTACAAAGTCCGATAATAATTACCACCCCCGCGACATTGGGCTTCCTGTGGTTTTTACCGCCGCGTTTTTGCTGCAGTTGTTTTCATCGAACTGGCGAGAGCCGGAAAAACTGCATTAATTGCTATAAAAAGTTGAATTTTAGCTGAAAAACGAAAAAGCAGAAATAGTGTTAAATTAGTATTTTCCTTCATGTAACAAATTATTTAGTTTCTTTCAAAATGTACGGGTTTTATCGCTATTTCTTTACGAAGAGTTGTGAGCGAATTTGGAAAATCCAGAGCGCGCAAGATGAAAAAATCTTGCCCGCTGAGCAACCAATCAGATTGCAGCATTCAAGTCATCTTGCCTTGTTTCTTACCACTGTGAGTTTCTCTACACTGCTCACTTGTCACAACCACACGTGCACGCGACAGTGATCTGCCGGCTACCCTGCGCGCCCTGCGCGCCCTGCGTACCCTGCATGCCCTGCACCCTGCATGCTCTGCGTGCCCTGCACCCTGCGTTTTACTCCGTCCGACTTACTGTATAAGTATTAGACACGGTGAGCCGAGGTTTTTACTTTTTGACTGCAACGTATAACCCCACGGGGAGAGACGGGACATGCTTACCATATCCTCGAAGGGAGATACGTCACGCGACATTTTTCGTGACTCATAATGACTCAAACCCTTAGTAACCCCGAATGGATTTATTTGTCAAACTAAATGTTTCTGGTACCTCCCCTACTGAGTCGCTTTTTTGTCAACAACGTTGCAGCGAAAAAGTAAAAACCTTGGCTCACAAAAACGAAAATAAAATGTGTTGAAATGTTGTCTTAAACTATAAGGCTTGCCAAAAAAGGTCACAGCAGGAGTGAGAAAATACTTAAACAACTCACATATGTGAATTAAATTAGAGATTATGAAATTTGCAAGGGGGACGTGAAAGAAGCTGTTGTGTTATTTCGAGAAAGAGCAGGGGATTGTCTCCCGACACAACAGCCATGTATTCCGAGGTACAATCACGCCACAATATCGGTCCGTATCACAAAAATAACCTTGTGAAGCGCATTTGAATATATTCATATAGAATTTGCGTTGTATAAATGAATATCTTTACCTTTTTTTAGTAACTGAGTAGAAGATGCTGCCTTTGCGAAACAATTTCGTTCTCGAACTGCAAATGGTTGGATGACCTTCACATCTTCTCGGATAAGGACGATAAATCGTAGGCCCTCGGAGACCTCCATAGAGGGGCTTTAAACCTGTTGAAGTTCTCCACTCACCTTTGAGTGGTAAAACAGAATATATAATAAAAACTTAGGTTACTTTTACGTTTTTGTCATTGTCTTTAGTTTGCACCAATACGACGCTTCCCATTGGAGTCGGTTCGCGGTTCTTGAGTTATAGGTTGGCACAGATACCAGTGAACAATCTGTGGTCTTCTTCTGCCTTCAGTAAGAAGCGGTCACATAACGCAGGTCGCTACAAGTAAGTTCTGTGGTCGTTTTTATTTAATTTATGTCAAAGGCAGCTCTTTGACGTCGTTGTGAACCGATGCTGGATCTAGTAATTATCTCTCACATCTCAATGTCTGACGTGTATATATTTCCCCCAGATAAGTATATATACAATAAGTTATTTAATTGCATAATATTATTTAGCTTTCGGTATGCCTATAATTGCTTAGAAAAAGTGTTTCCTTTCAGTTAAAAATCTCCGAGGCTGACTGCTTAAATCGGCTACGACATTATTTTGCTGATACTATATGATGTGGTAGCAGTTTTTACAGTTCTTGGGGGGGGGGGGGGGGAACCCATGCACTTATAATAGTCAGTGCGAGGTTGCAAGGGAACAATGGTAGATTCATGAGAATTCCTATAGTTTTTCTGGTCTGTCTAACGAGTTCCGCGGGCGATACAATTTTGTCTTATTATGAATCATCTTATGCAAAGTTGTTATAAAATCTTTGTTGTAATAGGACAGGTGGTGGCGCGTGGTTATTTAGTTTACAGTTGGTGTGTTGTCGCAGGACTTTTACCGACTCAATAAATGTAGATGTAGATGTAGATGTAGACATTCCATTGTTGTTTGTATGTGGTATCCATACACGAACTTGACATTCCATTGCTGTTTGTATGTGGTATCCATACACGAACTTGACATTCCATTGTTGTTTGTATGTGGTATCCATACACGAACTTGACATTCCATTGTTGTTTGTATGTGGTATCCATACACGAACTTGACATTCCATTGTTGTTTGTATGTGGTATCCATACACGAACTTGACATTCCATTGTTGTTTGTATGTGGTATCCATACACGAACTTGACATTCCATTGTTGTTTGTATATGGTACCCATACACGAGCTTGACATTCCATTGTTGTTTGTATGCGGTATCCATACACGAACTTGACATTCCATTGTTGTTTGTATGCGGTATCCATACACGAACTTGACATTCCATTGTTGTTTGTATGCGGTATCCATACACGAACTTGACATTCCATTGTTGTTTGTATGTGGTATCCATACACGAACTTGACATTCCATTGTTGTTTGTATGTGGTATCCATACACGAATTTGACATTCCATGTTTATCATCGCAGATATCAGTAAACGCAAACAACCCCACTTTGCAGCTAAAGAGATCCGTCTCATTCGTAAGTAAGACATAAACGAAACAACAACAACTGATCTACAATTGCCCTATATCATTATGACGTCAAATCAAAACAATCTATTGTTTAAACGCTAAGCATCACGGTCGTGGGAGGGGGACAAAACAGCAACAACACAAAGGAAATCGCTATCAAATGCATTTTGTAGAACGCAGAATAGCGGTAACAGCCACCAAATACGGTAAATATTGTGGGATAAACATTGATACAGCTGATATCTGGAAACCAGACAATTCGAAGTTAAATTTTCCTCAGCAGAGCAGATTTAGTTCAAAATTATATTGTTCATGTTGATTCTGTCCCCCTCATAAACAAGCCGTGACGTCATAATGATATAGGGCAATTGCTGGTTTACACCTAATCCCCAGAGATTGAAATGACAAAGGGCATGGCGGCCATGTTGGTGCCCCAACAAAAGCTAACGAGGAATCCATTGTTTAAGGGCACCAACATGGCGCAATTATTTACTCCCGGGGGAGGGGTGTGGGAACTCCTATAAAAAAGTGACGGTGATGCTCGTCGAAAATAAAGCCGTCATGATCACCTACAAGCTGAAGAACACCACTCTAGAGACGATGAAGGCTGAACGGGACCTCGGTGTCTGGGTAGCGAATGACCTTACCTGGACCAAGCAAGTGTGCGAACAGTCGTCGCGTGCAAACTACCTCCTCGGCTACCTCAGGAGGAATACACGGTGCATTCGAGTCGAAGCACCGCGGTGAGGCGTACACTATATATGACACTAGTACGTCCTCACTTCGGGTACGTCACGCAAGTGCCCAAATGCTATGTCTACCATCTGTATACTATCAGGCCTCAATGTCTCGAATTTCTGGTGATGGGATTTTCATTAGCAATCGAATATATATTATTCGATTTCACGAATTCTTTTATCATAGTTTTCCTTTTATAACTAATTTTAACTGATAGTTTTCCTGGTATGCGCCCTTAGGACCCTCCAGTATATTTTCAGTGCGCCATTTCGAAAAAAATGCGAGAATCTCGCAATGGGTTTGCCGTTATGACATTTTTGAGTGACTATTGGCGGCAACCTTCATTCATACGATGACCTAACACTAGACATAGCAGTAAGGTATTCCTTCTAGCTTAACATGTTATTTCTGAATTCAGGTCTTTAAGAGAAGTGGTGTTGAATCATATGAGATTCATGTCGGCCTTAAGACTGCCTACAAGTACGTCTCGTTCACTCCTATTACCTACAACAATCATCCTTGTATGGGAGTGGAGCTATACGGAGTAGGACGTGAGTATGACAGTCTCCAACCCCGTCTGATCGAAGAAGTAAACCGTAGAGATCGTTAACAGTGGGAAAGATAACGCGTGACCCACATCATGTGAATATAAGCAGGATTGTTACGCTATCATGATCACACCTCTCCCAGTAGGTGGAAGATCATACCTGTTAAATAAATCCCTTAAAACAGACCACGCGATCCGTCTTGGTAATTCTTACTGCTTTGTCCTCCATAGTTGTGTTATGTGCGTCATAACATTTCATTTTCTGATCAACAGCGGTCAAAGATGGTACGACGATGTTCTCTTCAAAAGAGCTACGGATGCAAGGTAAACCGAGAGTAAATGAACACTAAACTTTATCATACATGTAATAAAACATTTTTGTTTAGCCTGCGTAGCTGGCGTTCCAAGAGGGAAGAGGAGGGACAAGCGATTATAACGAAATGAAGACGAAAGAGAGAAGAGAGAATATGAGGGACAGGAATGTGAAGGAAACTCTCCCTTTGAGACTCTCTCTACTCTTGCCATCTCCTTCCCCAGAAATCGTCTACTATGCAGAATAGCTGCATATTAATGGCTAATTATAACATTTTGAAATCACTGTGGCTTCCTGCAATCTGATTTGTTTAAAATTGTGCGATTACAGACCAAATGGTATCCTTTTGTGTCTGTAATCGTATCATTTTCTTGAACCAATCAAAATAGAGGAACCTCTCAAACCAGCCAATCAAAATACAGGAACATCAAACCAGCCAATCAAAATACAGGAACCTCACAAACCAGCCAATCAATACACAGGAACCTCAGAAACCAGCCAATCAAAATACAGGAACCTCTCAAACCAGCCAATCAAAATACAGGAACCTCTCAAACCAGCCAATCAAAATACAGGAACATCAAACCAGCCAATCAAAATACAGGAACCTCACAAACCAGCCAATCAAAATACGGGAACCTCACAAGCCGGTCAATCAAAATACAGGAACCTCAGAAACCAGCCAATCAAAATACAGGTACCTCACAAAACAGCCAATCAAAATACAGGAACCTCACAAACCAGCCAATCAAAATACGGGAACCTCACGAACCGGTCAATCAAAATACAGGTACCTCACAAACCAGCCAATCAAAATACAGGAACTTCACAAACCAGCCAATCGAATAAAATCTAATAAAATAATTTATGAAGCACTCTTAAAACAAAAAGTAAACAGCTGCTAGCATTTCTTTTGCTGTAAACATTTCTCTTAACTTAAGTACAAAATACAGTTGCAACAGGGATTTTCATTAGCAATCGAATATATATTATTCGATTTCACGAATTCTTTTATCATAGTTTTCCTTTTATTACTAATTTTAACTGATAGTTTTCCTGGTATGCGCCCTTAGGACCCTCCAGTATATTTTCAGTGCGCCATTTCGAAAAAAATGCGAGAATCTCGCAATGGGTTTGCCGTTATGACATTTTTGAGTGACTATTGGCGGCAACCTTCATTCATACGATGACCTAACACTAGACATAGCAGTAAGGTATTCCTTCTAGCTTAACATGTTATTTCTGAATTCAGGTCTTTAAGAGAAGTGGTGTTGAATCATATGAGATTCATGTCGGCCTTAAGACTGCCTACAAGTACGTCTCGTTCACTCCTATTACCTACAACAATCATCCTTGTATGGGAGTGGAGCTATACGGAGTAGGACGTGAGTATGACAGTCTCCAACCCCGTCTGATCGAAGAAGTAAACCGTAGAGATCGTTAACAGTGGGAAAGATAACGCGTGACCCACATCATGTGAATATAAGCAGGATTGTTACGCTATCATGATCACACCTCTCCCAGTAGGTGGAAGATCATACCTGTTAAATAAATCCCTTAAAACAGACCACGCGATCCGTCTTGGTAATTCTTACTGCTTTGTCCTCCATAGTTGTGTTATGTGCGTCATAACATTTCATTTTCTGATCAACAGCGGTCAAAGATGGTACGACGATGTTCTCTTCAAAAGAGCTACGGATGCAAGGTAAACCGAGAGTAAATGAACATTAAACTTTATCATACATGTAATAAAACATTTTTGTTTAGCCTGCGTAGCTGGCGTTCCAAGAGGGAAGAGGAGGGACAAGCGATTATAACGAAATGAAGACGAAAGAGAGAAGAGAGAATATGAGGGACAGGAATGTGAAGGAAACTCTCCCTTTGAGACTCTCTCTACTCTTGCCATCTCCTTCCCCAGAAATCGTCTACTATGCAGAATAGCTGCATATTAATGGCTAATTATAACATTTTGAAATCACTGTGGCTTCCTGCAATCTGATTTGTTTAAAATTGTGCGATTACAGACCAAATGGTATCCTTTTGTGTCTGTAATCGTATCATTTTCTTGAACCAATCAAAATAGAGGAACCTCTCAAACCAGCCAATCAAAATACAGGAACATCAAACCAGCCAATCAAAATACAGGAACCTCACAAACCAGCCAATCAATACACAGGAACCTCAGAAACCAGCCAATCAAAATACAGGAACCTCTCAAACCAGCCAATCAAAATACAGGAACCTCTCAAACCAGCCAATCAAAATACAGGAACATCAAACCAGCCAATCAAAATACAGGAACCTCACAAACCAGCCAATCAAAATACGGGAACCTCACAAGCCGGTCAATCAAAATACAGGAACCTCAGAAACCAGCCAATCAAAATACAGGTACCTCACAAAACAGCCAATCAAAATACAGGAACCTCACAAACCAGCCAATCAAAATACGGGAACCTCACGAACCGGTCAATCAAAATACAGGTACCTCACAAACCAGCCAATCAAAATACAGGAACTTCACAAACCAGCCAATCGAATAAAATCTAATAAAATAATTTATGAAGCACTCTTAAAACAAAAAGTAAACAGCTGCTAGCATTTCTTTTGCTGTAAACATTTCTCTTAACTTAAGTACAAAATACAGTTGCAACAGAGGAGTTTTTATCTCAGAATAGTTATAATCAGGTCCGGTGTTATAATTGATCGTGAGTGGAAATAGAACTTCGTGTTGCATTCTGGTCTACTGAATCATATACTCTTAGGCCTACCCTGGGTGCTAAAGTCGCTGTAATTTAAGGCGATGAATAGCAACTTAAGGCGACTTAAGCAATTTCGGAAAATTTTAGGCGACTTCAGGCAACTTAAAGCGACTTAAGAATAAATGATTATAATGAGTAACTGCTGAATAACCCTCTTAAAGCGACTTAATGCGATTTAATTAAGGCGACTTTTAGCGACTTTAGGCCGACCCGGAGTAGGTCTACTCTTAGTTACAAATTACACTCTCTGCTACGCGGTCGTGCAATAGTCCAGTTTCGTATTCGAAAATTACCGCTGAATGCATTGAATACAGACGCATGTACGCAGGGTTAGCCTCATTCTGAAGTTAAACATTCATAAATACCAGCGAGAAGGTGGGCTATTCACAACTCTGCGCATTGTTATAGTTTCGCGTTTTGCACCTTCTCGCTGGTATTTAAGAATGTTTAACTTCGGAATGAGGCTAACCCTGCGTACATGCGTCTATATTCATTGCATTCAGCGGTAATTTTCGAATACGGAACTGGGCTATTCTGTAATCACTTGTATAAGACTACATTGCTCTCAGTTCTATGACATATATTCACGCATTTGTACAATAAATCAATTAATGATTCTGTTTTCTTTTCTGTAGGAAGTATTTGTGATCTGCAGCACGGCTGTCCATCCAAATCAAAGTGCATCCTGGGAAGCACACCGGGTAGTTACTCGTGCGAGTGTCCCAATGGATACATGTCGTCTAGCGGAGGAAATGCCATTAGACCCGGTACCGGAGAGCACTGCAGAAGTAAGCTGCCTGAAATCGCCTCACTTCCGTGTTTATCCACAGGGTGACTGTCTCGATACGTATGATCGTAGTATTTTTTTTTTAAAGCAAACAGTCTTATCCAATCAGATTCTATTATGTGTAATACTGTAGATTCTGCTCAACAATGGGAATTTTGCTGGATACAATCACGTGGTTGTACTGGTTGCAAAAAAACTGACTTCATTTATTTATCGGTAGTGTTATTAGCAAAACCTGTTTGTTAATACTATTGTCCACCAATCGATTGCCGACCTTTCTAAAACAGCGTTTTGAAGATTGTTTGTCATCCAGTAAAGCCTTTCCCATGGGATCACGAGCTCAATTCATTCGTCAATGAAGTGATATATCAGCACGTGACTATTTCCAGTAAAGCCTTTCCCATGGGATCACGAGCTCAATTCATTCGTCAATGAAGTGATATATCACCACGTGACTATTTCCAGTAAAGCCTTTCCCATGGGATCACGAGCTCAATTCATTCGTCAATGAAGTGATATATCACCACGTGACTATTTCCAGTAAAGCCTTTCCCATGGGATCACGAGCTCAATTCATTCGTCAATGAAGTGATATATCACCACGTGACTATTTCCAGTAAAGCCTTTCCCATGGGATCACGAGCTCAATTCATTCGTCAATGAAGTGATATATCACCACGTGACTATTTCCAGTAAAGCCTTTCCCATGGGATCACGAGCTCAATTCATTCGTCAATGAAGTGATATATCACCACGTGACTATTTCCAGTAAAGCCTTTCCCATGGGATCACGAGCTCAATTCATTCGTCAATGAAGTGATATATCACCACGTGACTATTTCCAGTAAAGCCTTTCCCATGGGATCACGAGCTCAATTCATTCGTCAATGAAGTGATATATCACCACGTGACTATTTCCAGTAAAGCCTTTCCCATGGGATCACGAGCTCAATTCATTCGTCAATGAAGTGATATATCACCACGTGACTATTTCCAGTAAAGCCTTTCCCATGGGATCACGAGCTCAATTCATTCGTCAATGAAGTGATATATCAGCACGTGACTATTTCCAGTAAAGCCTTTCCCATGGGATCACGAGCTCAATTCATTCGTCAATGAAGTGATATATCAGCACGTGACTGTTTTCAGTAAAGCCTTTCCCATGGGATCACGAGCTCAATTCATTCGTCAATGAAGTGATATATCAGCACGTGACTATTTCCAGTAAAGCCTTTCCCATGGGATCACGAGCTCAATTCATTCGTCAATGAAGTGATATATCACCACGTGACTGTTTTCAGTAAAGCCTTTCCCATGGGATCACGAGCTCAATTCATTCGTCAATGAAGTGATATATCAGCACGTGACTGTTTTCAGTAAAGCCTTTTCCATGGGATCACGAGCTCAATTCATTCGTCAATGAAGTGATATATCAGCACGTGACTGTTTTCAGTAAAGCCTTTCCCATGGGATCACGAGCTCAATTCATTCGTCAATGAAGTGATATATCAGCACGTGACTATTTCCAGTAAAGCCTTTCCCATGGGATCACGAGCTCAATTCATTCGTCAATGAAGTGATATATCACCACGTGACTGTTTTCAGTAAAGCCTTTTCCATGGGATCACGAGCTCAATTCGTTGGTTATTGAAGTGATATATCACCACGTGACTATTTCCAGTAAAGCCTTTTCCATGGGATCACGAGCTCAATTCATTCGTCAATGAAGTGATATATCACCACGTGACTGTTTTCAGTAAAGCCTTTTCCATGGGATCACGAGCTCAATTCGTTGGTTATTGAAGTGATATATCAGCACGTGACTATTTCCAGTAAAGCCTTTCCCATGGGATCACGAGCTCAATTTATTCGTTATTGAAGTGATATATCAGCACGTGACTGTATCCTGCAAAGGGCCTATTGGAAATATGTTATATCAGTTTTCATTCAGTATGATATTGAGTATCAGGCTCCCATATCTGGGGTGCCAGACTCGATTAGTTTTATCCAAGCAACTTCTGGCATCCCAGCACTCTATCATTGTCAATTCTAATACATGGTAAACTATTTAGTATATATACAGAGTGTGAATAAATCGTTGTTGTTTCGCCGTCACTCAGTACTGGCTAAACTAGAGCGAATTCGTGGGAAAGTTACGGCAATTACTTACGGCACGACGTTGCCGTGACATTGAAATGGTTTCCTCATTGTTTTGTCGTCCGTTTGGTAGCCAAAGTTACAGTACATCAGGGCCCAGTTGTTCGAAGCAAGTTTAAGCGCTAACCCGGAGTTAAATCGCTAACCCAGGGTTAAACTGTAAGGGTTAAAGTTAACCTTGCTTCAAACAACCCGGCCCAGGTAAAGAAATGCGGTAACGGCAAGACTACGATGGTTTTCATCCTACTTGTCAAATAGAGGTCAGAAGTGTTTAGTAAATGGTGCATTATCCTCTGAGTGTTTGATAAAATGTGGCGTGCCACAAGGATCTATTCTGGGTCCGTTACTCTTCTTACTCTATATAAATGATCTACCAAATTGTGTTAGCAACTGTAGGCCACGTCTTTACGCCGATGATACAAGTCTCTCTTTTACGGCTCCAGACGTGAGTAAACTGGAGACCGAAATAAATATGGAACTGACATCTGTAAAGAAATGGCTTATTGCTAACAAACTTTCACTCAATCTTCTTAAAACCGAATTTATGATTATAGGTACAAGACAGAGATTGGATTTTGATTATGATATTGAAATCTCATTGAATAATATTTCTGTAAGAAGAGTGAAGGAAACTAAACACCTCGGTGTATATTTAGATGAAAACCTTCGGTGGCACGCACACATTGATAATATTATTAAAAAGGTATCCTCTGGTCTTGGGATATTGAGGAGAGTAAGGCCCTTTGTACCAAGAGATGCTTTAATAAAAGTCTACATGGCACTGATTCTTCCACCCTTAGAATATTGCTCTATTGTTTGGGATAACCTTGGATTGGGTCTTGCCAATAAGTTACAGACTCTCCAAAATCGTGCTGCAAGAATAATAACTAAATCTGATTACACAATTAGGTCAACAGACATTCGTAAGGAATTGTGTTGGGAATCATTAAAAGAAAGAAGGCTAAAAACAAGGGCTATTATGATGTATAAGACAGTAAATAACCTAGCGCCCAGCTATCTTTCTGATCTTTTTATAAAAGAATCCCAACACTGTAGCTATAACTTACGTCATTCAAATGCAAACCTTCATATCCCAAGACCTCGAACAGAAGCACTAAAAAGAAGTTTTTCTTACAGTGGAGCCAAAATTTGGAACTCTTTGCCCAGTTTTACAAAAGAGGCAAACAGTTTAACCATATTTCGAACGGAGCTCCAAAATATTGATATTTGTGGACTCATGGACTGTTTATAATATATTTTTAATGTATATATTTAACATAAGTTTTGTAATTATATTATTAGTCCAAATACTATTAACTTATTGTAACGGTTCTCTTGGAAACCAAGTATAACTTGAAGAGATTCCGTGTTTTAAATAAAGATTCATTCATTCATTCATTCACCGTACCAAGGTTGTCGATTAAGATTTGCTTTTGAATGTGCCACCGAGAGAACGTAAGTAAGAGAGGGAATCTCGTAGTGTGTGGCGTGTGATGATATTGTCGAATAAATCTATTTTTAGTAACCGGAAGCAGCTGAAGTAAAGTGGGCGTGGGACTAAAAAAGTGGCGCGAAAATATTGGACGTCAAAAGCCGGCAACATATTTTCGCGCCATTTTTTAGTTGTTGATCGTGCCGCGCGCGCCAACTTTGCTTCACCTGCTTCCGGTTACTAAAAAAAAAATTTCTTCGACATTATCATCGCACCGCGCGCGTATTGGAGATTGCCTCTCTTACTTATGCTCTCTTGATGCCACATTTGTAGCTATTCTGGTTCTCACATATTAATATTACGTGCTTTTTTTTCAGCTATCAATCCGACAGGAAAGCAGATAGTTATCCCAGTCGAAAATCTGCCAAAGAAAGCTAAGATGGCCGCGACAGGTGTAGCTTACAGGAAGGGACTGGCACGAGTGACAATTTCGTGTTTGGCAGCTGTTGTTATCAGTTCGCTCATCCACTGAAATCATCACAAAGATTCAAAGTCAACAAACCGAAAATATGAAATAAAATGATATTTATTGGTCTTCAGAAGTTGTTTACTTGCTCATCACTTCGGTTATTACGTCACAGTCACATTATAGTGCGCGCGTCACAAACACAATAGAATAATTAATTAAGAACAAGCGTTTTCCTCAATTCACACGCGAGGAAACAACAATGAAGTGTTTCGAAGGAATAACTTTCGCTTTATTGCTTGTTCTTGGAGGCGGTATTGGATATGGAGGGGCAAGGTACGCACACACATTAAGCTAAACATAGCAGCTGTCTGTAAATATCGAGCAAAGTAAAAATACGATTAATGATGTCATTAATCATCCAATTTCGTTGGGAATTGAATGAAACTCAGCTGACAGTTAAAGCAAGGGCCATATAACGTATTGTGAACATTTCGCCCAATTTCGCTTTTGTTTTTTGACAAATAAGAAAAAACTAACCAGAGCGGAAATTTCAGTAAAACCTGAAAGTGGGTCGTCAAAAAGAATAGAACATATATTCATGGTGCCATTAATCACTCAATTATCAAAGGAAATGAACGAAACTTTGCTGAATGATTGAGTAAGGTCCAATAAGTATTTCATCCAAATTGCGTTCAAGTCCCAGTGGAATTGACTGATTAATGACACCATGCATATTGTCTTTTGTATTACGACTAATGAGCAAAACGAACCAGAACAAAAACCTCGCGATTTTGGGGTGAAAAGTGACCGATTTTGAGAGGTTGTCAAAAACAATAGAACATATATTCATGGTGCCATTAATCACTCAATTATCAAAGGAAATGAACGAAACTTTGCTGAATGATTGAGTAAGGTCCAATAGGTATTTCATCCAAATTGCGTTCAAGTCCCAGTGGAATTTGATGACTAATGGCATCATGAATATTTGTCTTTTGTTTTTCGACTAATGAGCAAAACTAACCAGAATAAAAACCTCGCGATTTTGGGGTGAAAGTGTCCGATTTTGAAAGGTTGTCAAAAACAATAGAACATATATTCATGGTGCCATTAATCACTCAATTCTCAAGGGAAATGAACGAAACTTTGCTGAATGATTGAGTAAGGTCTAATAAGTATTTCATCCAAATTGCGTTCAAGTCCCAGTGGAATTTGATGACTAATGGCATCATGAATATTTGTCTTTTGTTTTTCGACTAATGAGCAAAACTATCCAGAATAAAAACCTCGCGATTTTGGTGTGAAAAGTGTCCGATTTTGAGAGGTTGTCAAAAACAATAGAACATATATTCATGGTGCCATTAATCACTCAATTCTCAAGGGAAATGAACGAAACTTTGCTGAATGATTGAGTAAGGTCCAATAAGTATTTTATCCAAATTGCATTCAAGTCCCGGTGGAATTGACTGATTAATGACATCATGCATATTTGTCTTTTGTTTTTCGACTAATGAGCAAAACTAACCAGAATAAAAACCTCGCGATTTTGGGGTGAAAAGTGTCCGATTTTGAGAGGTTGTCAAAAACAATAGAACATATATTCATGGTGCCATTAATCACTCAATTCTCAAGGGAAATGAACGAAACTTTGCTGAATGATTGAGTAAGGTCTAATAAGTATTTTATCCAAATTGCATTCAAGTCCCAGTGGAATTGACTGATTAATGACATCATGAATATTTTTCTTTTGTTTTTCGACTAATGAGCAAAACTATCCAGAATAAAAACCTCGCGATTTTGGGGTGAAAAGTGTCCGATTTTGAGAGGTTGTCAAAAACAATAGAACATATATTCATGGTGCCATTAATCACTCAATTCTCAAGGGAAATGAACGAAACTTTGCTAAATGATTGAGTAAGGTCCAATAAGTATTTCATCCAAATTGCTTTCAAGTCCCAGTGGAATTGACTGATTAATGGCATCATGAATATTTTTCTTTTGTTTTTCGACTAATGAGCAAAACTATCCAGAACAAAAACCTCGCGATTTTGGGGTGAAAAGTGTCCGACTTTGAGAGGTTGTCAAAAACAATAGAACATATATTCATGGTGCCATTAATCACTCAATTCTCAAGGGAAATGAACGAAACTTTGCTGAATGATTGAGTAAGGTCTAATAAGTATTTTATCCAAATTGCATTCAAGTCCCAGTGGAATTGACTGATTAATGACATCATGAATATTTTTCTTTTGTTTTTCGACTAATGAGCAAAACTATCCAGAATAAAAACCTCGCGATTTTGGGGTGAAAAGTGACCGATTTTGAGAGGTTGTCTAAAACAATAGAACATATATTCATGGTGCCATTAATCACTCAATTCTCAAGGGAAATGAACGAAACTTTGCTGACTGATTGAGTAAGGTCCAATAAGTATTTCATCCAAATTGCTTTCAAGTCCCAGTGGAATTGACTGATTAATGACATCATGCATATTTGTCTTTTGTTTTTCGACTAATGAGCAAAACTAACCAGAATAAAAACCTCGCGATTTTGGGGTGAAAAGTGACCGATTTTGAGAGGTTGTCAAAAACAATAGAACATATATTCATGGTGCCATTAATCACTCAATTCTCAAGGGAAATGAACGAAACTTTGCTGAATGATTGAGTAAGATCCAATAAGTATTTCATCCAAATTGCTTTCAAGTCCCAGTGGAATTGACTGATTAATGGCATCATGAATATTTGTCTTTTGTTTTTCGACTAATGAGCAAAACTATCCAGAACAAAAACCTCGCGATTTTGGGGTGAAAAGTGACCGATTTTGAGAGGTTGTCAAAAACAATAGAACATATATTCATGGTGCCATTAATCACTCAATTCTCAAGGGAAATGAACGAAACTTTGCTGAATGATTGAGTAAGGTCTAATAAGTATTTTATCCAAATTGCATTCAAGTCCCAGTGGAATTGACTGATTAATGACATCATGAATATTTTTCTTTTGTTTTTCGACTAATGAGCAAAACTATCCAGAATAAAAACCTCGCGATTTTGGGGTGAAAAGTGTCCGATTTTGAGAGGTTGTCAAAAACAATAGAACATATATTCATGGTGCCATTAATCACTCAATTCTCAAGGGAAATAAACGAAACTTTGCTGAATGATTGAGTAAGGTCCAATAAGTATTTCATCCAAATTGCTTTCAAGTCCCAGTGGAATTGACTGATTAATGACATCATGCATATTTGTCTTTTGTTTTTCGACTAATGAGCAAAACTAACCAGAATAAAAACCTCGCGATTTTGGGGTGAAAAGTGACCGATTTTGAGAGGTTGTCTAAAACAATAGAACATATATTCATGGTGCCATTAATCACTCAATTCTCAAGGGAAATGAACGAAACTTTGCTGACTGATTGAGTAAGGTCCAATAAGTATTTCATCCAAATTGCTTTCAAGTCCCAGTGGAATTGACTGATTAATGACATCATGCATATTTGTCTTTTGTTTTTCGACTATTGAGCAAAACTAACCAGAATAAAAACCTCGCGATTTTGGGGTGAAAAGTGACCGATTTTGAGAGGTTGTCAAAAACAATAGAACATATATTCATGGTGCCATTAATCACTCAATTCTCAAGGGAAATGAACGAAACTTTGCTGAATGATTGAGTAAGGTCTAATAAGTATTTTATCCAAATTGCATTCATGTCCCGGTGGAATTGGCTGATTAATGGCATCATGAATATTTGTCTTTTGTTTTTCGACTAATGAGCAAAACTAACCAGAACAAAAACCTCGCGATTTTGGGGTGAAAAGTGTCCGATTTTGAGAGGTTGTCAAAAACAATAGAACATATATTCATGGTGCCATTAATCACTCAATGCTCAAGGGAAATGAAGGAAACTTTGCTGAATGATTGAGTAAGGTCTAATAAGTATTTCATCCAAATTACGTTCAAGTCTCAGTGGAATTGGCTGATTAATGGTATCATGAATATTTGTCTTTTGTATTACGACTAATGTCAAAACTAACCAGAAGAAAAAGCTCGCGATTTTGGGGTGAAAAGTGACCGATTTTGAAAGGTTGTCAAAAACAATAGAACATATATTCATGGTTCCATTAATCACTCAATTCTCAAGGGAAATGAACGAAACTTTGCTGAATGATTGAGTAAGGTCTAATAAGTATTTCATCCAAATGACGTTCAAGTCCCAGTGGAATTAACTGATTAATGACATCATGCATATTTGTCTTTTGTATTACGACTAATGATCAAAACGAACCAGAACAAAAACCTCGCGATTTTGGGGTGAAAAGTGACCGATTTTGAGAGGTTGTCAAAAACAATAGAACATATATTCATGGTGCCATTAATCACTCAATTCTCAAGGGAAATGAACGAAACTTTGCTGTATGATTCAGTAAGGTCCAATAAGTATTTCATCCAAATTGCTTTCAAGTCCCAGTGGAATTGACTGATTAATGACATCATGCATATTTGTCTTTTGTTTTTCGACTAATGAGCAAAACTAACCAGAATAAAAACCTCGCGATTTTGGGGTGAAAAGTGACCGATTTTGAGAGGTTGTCAAAAACAATAGAACATATATTCATGGTGCCATTAATCACTCAATTCTCAAGGGAAATGAACGAAACTTTGCTGAATGATTGAGTAAGGTCTAATAAGTATTTTATCCAAATTGCATTCAAGTCCCGGTGGAATTGGCTGATTAATGGCATCATGAATATTTTTCTTTTGTTTTTCGACTAATGAGCAAAACTATCCAGAATAAAAACCTCGCGATTTTGGTGTGAAAAGTGTCCGATTTTGAGAGGTTGTCAAAAACAATAGAACATATATTCATGGTGCCATTAATCACTCAATTCTCAAGGGAAATGAACGAAACTTTGCTGACTGATTGAGTAAGGTCCAATAAGTATTTCATCCAAATTGCTTTCAAGTCCCAGTCGAATTGACTGATTAATGACATCATACATATTTGTCTTTTGTTTTTCGACTAATGAGCAAAACTAACCAGAATAAAAACCTCGCGATTTTGGGGTGAAAAGTGACCGATTTTGAGAGGTTGTCAAAAACAATAGAACATATATTCATGGAGCCATTAATCACTCAATTCTCAAGGGAAATGAACGAAACTTTGCTGAATGATTGAGTAAGGTCCAATAAGTATTTCATAAAAATTGCTTTCAAGTCCCAGTGGAATTGACTGATTAATGACATCATGCATATTTGTCTTTTGTTTTTCGACTAATGAGCAAAACTAACCAGAACAAAAACCTCGCGATTTTGGGGTGAAAAGTGACCGATTTTGAGAGGTTGTCAAAAACAATAGAACATATATTCATGGTGCCATTAATCACTCAATTCTCAAGGGAAATGAACGAAACTTTGCTGAATGATTGAGTAAGGTCTAATAAGTATTTTATCCAAATTGCATTCAAGTCCCGGTGGAATTGGCTGATTAATGGCATCATGAATATTTTTCTTTTGTTTTTCGACTAATGAGCAAAACTAACCAGAACAAAAACCTCGCGATTTTGGGGTGAAAAGTGTCCGATTTTGAGAGGTTGTCAAAAACAATAGAACATATATTCATGGTGCCATTAATCACTCAATGCTCAAGGGAAATGAAGGAAACTTTGCTGAATGATTGAGTAAGGTCCAATAAGTATTTCATCCAAATTGCTTTCAAGTCCCAGTGGAATTGACTGATTAATGACATCATGCATATTTGTCTTTTGTTTTTCGACTAATGAGCAAAACTAACCAGAATAAAAACCTCGCGATTTTGGGGTGAAAAGTGACCGGTTTTTAGAGGTTGTCAAAAACAATAGAACATATATTCATGGTGCCATTAATCACTCAATTCTCAAGGGAAATGAAGGAAACTTTGCTGAATGATTGAGTAAGGTCCAATAAGTATTTCACCCAAATTGCTTTCAAGTCCCAGTGGAATTGACTGATTAATGACATCATGCATATTTGTCTTTTGTTTTTCGACTAATGAGCAAAACTAACCAGAATAAAAACCTCGCGATTTTGGGGTGAAAAGTGACCGATTTTGAGAGGTTGTCAAAAACAATAGAACATATATTCATGGTGCCATTAATCACTCAATTCTCAAGGGAAATGAATGAAACTTTGCTGAATGATTGAGTAAGGTCTAATAAGTATTTTATCCAAATTGCTTTCAAGTCCCAGTGGAATTGACTGATTAATGACATCATACATATTTGTCTTTTGTTTTTCGACTAATGAGCAAAACTAACCAGAACAAAAACCTCGCGATTTTGGGGTGAAAAGTGACCGATTTTGAGAGGTTGTCAAAAACAATAGAACATATATTCATGGTGCCATTAATCACTCAATTCTCAAGGGAAATGAACGAAACTTTGCTGAATGATTGAGTAAGGTCTAATAAGTATTTTATCCAAATTGCATTCAAGTCCCGGTGGAATTGGCTGATTAATGGCATCATGAATATTTTTCTTTTGTTTTTCGACTAATGAGCAAAACTAACCAGAACAAAAACCTCGCGATTTTGGGGTGAAAAGTGTCCGATTTTGAGAGGTTGTCAAAAACAATAGAACATATATTCATGGTGCCATTAATCACTCAATGCTCAAGGGAAATGAAGGAAACTTTGCTGAATGATTGAGTAAGGTCCAATAAGTATTTCATCCAAATTGCTTTCAAGTCCCAGTGGAATTGACTGATTAATGACATCATGCATATTTGTCTTTTGTTTTTCGACTAATGAGCAAAACTAACCAGAATAAAAACCTCGCGATTTTGGGGTGAAAAGTGACCGGTTTTTAGAGGTTGTCAAAAACAATAGAACATATATTCATGGTGCCATTAATCACTCAATTCTCAAGGGAAATGAAGGAAACTTTGCTGAATGATTGAGTAAGGTCCAATAAGTATTTCACCCAAATTGCTTTCAAGTCCCAGTGGAATTGACTGATTAATGACATCATGCATATTTGTCTTTTGTTTTTCGACTAATGAGCAAAACTAACCAGAATAAAAACCTCGCGATTTTGGGGTGAAAAGTGACCGATTTTGAGAGGTTGTCAAAAACAATAGAACATATATTCATGGTGCCATTAATCACTCAATTCTCAAGGGAAATGAATGAAACTTTGCTGAATGATTGAGTAAGGTCTAATAAGTATTTTATCCAAATTGCTTTCAAGTCCCAGTGGAATTGACTGATTAATGACATCATACATATTTGTCTTTTGTTTTTCGACTAATGAGCAAAACTAACCAGAATAAAAACCTCGCGATTTTGGGGTGAAAAGTGACCGATTTTGAGAGGTTGTCAAAAACAATAGAACATATATTCATGGTGCCATTAATCACTCAATTCTCAAGGGAAATGAATGAAACTTTGCTGAATGATTCAGTAAGGTCTAATAAGTATTTTATCCAAATTGCATTCAAGTCCCGGTGGAATTGACTGATTAATGACATCATGCATATTTGTCTTTTGTTTTTCGACTAATGAGCAAAACTAACCAGAATAAAAACCTCGCGATTTTGGGGTGAAAAGTGACCGATTTTGAGAGGTTGTCAAAAACAATAGAACATATATTCATGGTGCCATTAATCACTCAATTCTCAAGGGAAATGAATGAAACTTTGCTGAATGATTGAGTAAGGTCTAATAAGTATTTTATCCAAATTGCATTCAAGTCCCGGTGGAAGTGGCTGATTAATGGCATCATGAATATTTTTCTTTTGTTTTTCGACTAATGAGCAAAACTATCCAGAATAAAAACCTCGCGATTTTGGTGTGAAAAGTGTCCGATTTTGAGAGGTTGTCAAAAACAATAGAACATATATTCATGGTGCCATTAATCACTCAATTCTCTAGGGAAATGAACGAAACTTTGCTGAATGATTGAGTAAGGTCCAATAAGTATTTCATCCAAATTGCTTTCAAGTCCCAGTGGAATTGACTGATTAATGACATCATACATATTTGTCTTTTGTTTTTCGACTAATGAGCAAAACTAACCAGAATAAAAACCTCGCGATTTTGGGGTGAAAAGTGACCGATTTTGAGAGGTTGTCAAAAACAATAGAACATATATTCATGGAGCCATTAATCACTCAATTCTCAAGGGAAATGAACGAAACTTTGCTGAATGATTGAGTAAGGTCCAATAAGTATTTCATCCAAATTGCTTTCAAGTCCCAGTGGAATTGACTGATTAATGACATCATGCATATTTGTCTTTTGTTTTTCGACTAATGAGCAAAACTAACCAGAATAAAAACCTCGCGATTTTGGGGTGAAAAGTGACCGATTTTGAGAGGTTGTCAAAAACAATAGAACATATATTCATGGTGCCATTAATCACTCAATTCTCAAGGGAAATGAACGAAACTTTGCTGAATGATTGAGTAAGGTCTAATAAGTATTTTATCCAAATTGCATTCAAGTCCCGGTGGAATTGGCTGATTAATGGCATCATGAATATTTTTCTTTTGTTTTTCGACTAATGAGCAAAACTAACCAGAACAAAAACCTCGCGATTTTGGGGTGAAAAGTGTCCGATTTTGAGAGGTTGTCAAAAACAATAGAACATATATTCATGGTGCCATTAATCACTCAATGCTCAAGGGAAATGAAGGAAACTTTGCTGAATGATTGAGTAAGGTCTAATAAGTATTTCATCCAAATTACGTTCAAGTCTCAGTGGAATTGGCTGATTAATGGCATCATGAATATTTGTCTTTTGTATTACGACTAATGTCAAAACTAACCAGAAGAAAAAGCTCGCGATTTTGGGGTGAAAAGTGACCGATTTTGAAAGGTTGTCAAAAACAATAGAACATATATTCATGGTTCCATTAATCACTCAATTCTCAAGGGAAATGAACGAAACTTTGCTGAATGATTGAGTAAGGTCTAATAAGTATTTCATCCAAATGACGTTCAAGTCCCAGTGGAATTAACTGATTAATGACATCATGCATATTTGTCTTTTGTATTACGACTAATGATCAAAACGAACCAGAACAAAAACCTCGCGATTTTGGGGTGAAAAGTGACCGATTTTGAGAGGTTGTCAAAAACAATAGAACATATATTCATGGTGCCATTAATCACTCAATTCTCAAGGGAAATGAACGAAACTTTGCTGAATGATTGAGTAAGGTCCAATAAGTATTTCATCCAAATTGCTTTCAAGTCCCAGTGGAATTGACTGATTAATGGCATCTTGAATATCTTTCCTTTTTTACTAATGGTGCCATTAATTAATTAATTCTCAAGGGAAATGAACGAGTTATGGCATTCAATCTTCACTTGTAAAATTGATTAATAATCCAAACAATATCAGCTATACAATCGAACTAAGCTAATTAGTATTCTGTAAATCTGTTATATATATAATTACTACTTATAAGGCAGTTAGAATTCTGTACCGGGTACAAAAATACTAGCTAAACTAGCGTGGTAAATACATGCTCTCGTTACTAGTTCCTACAAACTACCTGTGCGCCAAACAATGAGAACATAAACGAACTTGGTGTTTGTTGCGTGCTCACTGGAGGCCGCACAACCCATTTAATCTGAACAAGATTAAATACAATACCTTTTTATCACATTATAAGTGAACTCATTAAAAGAAACCAAAGCTAAACCAAAGCTAAACCAAAGCTAAACCTAATACATTGTTCATAAGGGAATACGAAACGAGCATCCATAGGATGAAAAAACCCCATCACGCTCATTGTGACTGTAAAAGGGGAAAAATCCCAGCCCTATGGATCGTACCCCCTGACCTGCTGGGCTCGGTCTATTAAATTCCTAATGCTTTTGTAACAGAAAGCATAGAATCTAGATTGTCCTTAATATATCCGTCTTTAGCATTCTCGCTTGACCAACGACTATGTCTTTTGAAGAGTCTATCTGCGATTCCAGCATTAGCAGCAGCAGACGCCCCACCCGATCTCAGGCTATGGAGACTGATTTTAGAGACGTCTGTAATTTCTCTGGTCCTAGTGTAGCTGAAACCCTGACGTCGAACTTTAGACGTTGAATTTGGAGGTGCAAGAGCTCGGAATAGAGGTAAGTCCTCTTCCATATCAATTCCCGCGGCGACGATGTACTCCTCTAGCGCCATTACTGGGCAGGTGTATTGACCCGATCTTGCAATGGATATCCAAGCTCCTTCACGAAGTTGGTCTGTCTTAGACGATTCTTTTGTTTTGGAAGAAACGAGATTCTTTAACATCTCAGCTACCATCTGCCTTAGATGCAAGAACCGTCTCCTTAACTGGTGACCTATGGACCGCAAATGCTCAAGTACAGCAGCAGAAAACTCGGACCAGATCTGCGACTGAAAAACATCTGAAAAAACAAAAGCAGCTAACATCCAAATAAACCTAAATGTTTTTTAAATAAAACCTTAACGCCACAAAAAATTACAATTATCTCTTCAAAACACGGGCACAAATCGTCCCTAAAAACGGACGGGCACAAATCGTCCCTAAAATGCACGGGCACAGATGGTCCCTTAATCGCACGGGCACAGATGGTCCCTTAATCGCACGGGTACAGATGGTCCCTTAATCGCACGGGCACAAATCGTCCCTAAAACGCACGGGCACAGATGGTCCCTTATTCGCACGGGCACAGATGGTCCCTTAATCGCACGGGCACAGATGGTCCCTTAATCGCACGGGTACAGATGGTCCCTTAATCGCACGGGCACAAATCGTCCCTAAAACGCACGGGCACAGATGGTCCCTTAATCGCACGGGCACAGATGGTCCCTTAATCGCACGGGCACAGATGGTCCCTTAATCGCACGGGCACAGATGGTCCCTTAAGGTTGACTGTTCCAGCGAAGAAATATTACCAACGTACTCCTAAAATAGATTAATAAATGAAGAAAGGAATGCATCAATAATACAATAAATAAAATAACAATGTAAGTTAAGTTGAGGTTCGCCTCCAGAAATGAACACCAAGAGAATGAACCAACATACAAACAGCCCTTAAATACACTACCAATTCCCTTGGTAGTCACATATCAACGAGAGCATATTTACTCGCTTATTTGACAAAACGCGAGAAAATTCATCTCTCGTTACTAGTTCCTACAAACTACCTGTGCGCCAAACAATGAGAACATAAACGAACTTGGTGTTTGTTGCGTGCTCACTGGAGGCCGCACAACCCAAGAGTTCAAAGAAAGAAGTAATCGATTACGTAACTGATACTAAGAATTTCAAGAATTTCATACTATTCAAAATAATTACCTAACCGTTAAAGTGAATTCTCAACGCAAGCATTCTGAATGTCAAGTCCTCACGACCAAACACACTACGGCAGTAATAAAAGCCTCTTTAACTGAAGGTAACTCCATCCAATCCAATCCAAAGTCGTGAAAATTATCTCTGTTATCACAAATCATCTGCCAGAATGGGGCGGAACAATAAGAGTTCCTAAAGCTTTGCAATTACGCATATGGAGCAAAACCCGTGGAATGAGACAAATAGGCCCAATTCATAACAAATAATCCACACCTTCTGATCCAGGATTCCAATATCTGGAATTAAACCTAGCAGTTTTATAGTTCAAATGATTGGCAAATCGATCAATAGAATGCGGTCCCCAGTGGAGATCAATTCTTCGAAAAGTAGAATACGAAAGACCCCAATCGTCAAGATCATAAATCCGACTAAGAAAATCCGCTTTGTCATTTTCCGACCGCGGTATCCACTCCATCTCAATTGAAATACCATGACGACAACAAATGTTGAAAATGGGCAAGCTTCCGACTGTAGGTGACACATACTACTGCCACATGACATAATTCTCGGAACGTTCTGATCACCGTATACCACTTAATGGTTAAACCTGATAATCGATTTATCAAAGAGAAAATGACAAATTTTACCGCCAGAATCTCTCTGAAAGTAGAACTCGTACCAACTCCTTGTCAGACCAACTGCCAGAAATTAAAATCTTGACCGCACTGAACAAAATAACCACCGAATCCCATTTCGCTTGCATCTGAGTAAACAACTCCAACAGCACTGGACTAGGGGACATAGTCTTGCCATTAATCGAATCAATATTGTTTAACCAAAATGAGAGTTCGTGGCGAATCTCAGGGGAAATACATAAGTATTGTTCCCAGGAGGACCTTTGTTCAATGGTCGAATAACAACTTCTTGTCAATATCCTCGTCATATTGCCTACAGCACAAGACATAGTAACAACTTCTTGTCAATATCCTCGTCATATTGCCTACAGCACAAGACATAGAAATAATCTGACCTGTGATAGAGGCTAGCTCTCTTGCCTTCACCTTGCTCATTTGAACACATAGCTTGAGGGACGATTTCAACTTTAGAATACGTCTATCAGGAATATAGATCATTCCCGATTCAAAATCTAGAAATGTACCTAAGAAAAATATTTCTGATTAGGCACCCAAACTGATTTCTGTTCATTAGCTGTAAATCTCGAAGAAGCAATATCTTGACGGATAACCAAGCTGAGAGTTACGGCGCGGTCAAATGATGGAGCTCCTGCAATACCGTCGTCTAAATAAACTGAATAAAGCAAAATCAAATGACCATTTCCTCTCAAAAAAACTTGACCAGCTGCGCATAACTTTAGTAAACACATATGGTGCTGAAGTAAGCCCAAAAGGCAAACTTTAAACTCATAATATTTTATTACTCCGTCTGTGGAGAGCCATTTAAACGACATGAGCTTCCTATGATATACGCAGATGTCAATATGGTGGTAGGCAGACTTTAGATAGAAAGAGAAAGCAAACGTCTCGAAAAAATATATCTGTATCTTCGTACTTTACGGATTTCTTAGCAATCGCATTGCTAAGATACGAAAATCCAAGATGAATGTCAATTTTCCCGAAGACTGTTCTACAACGTGTAATCGGGGTTGCAAAATTCGGGATAAGAATTCATTTCTCCGATACAACCACGATCAAGTAAATCCAGGATAGCTCCCTGAACAAAACTCTCTTAACGAAGCGCAGAAGACCTATTTTCAATGGAATAAAAGAGATGGCGATTCTAGAAAAATTAACTTATGGCCGTTTTCTATAATGTCAAGAACGAAATGAGAAGCTTGCACTACATCACGCCAGAATGGAATATTCGCACGTAACTGATAACCTTGAACAAAACTCGAATTGTCAGAACCTTGTTCAAATTCAAAAGAATCTACGACCTGATTAAGATTTTTGTCCAGAAGAACTTGGCTTGTCTCTGGAAGGGCTTCTAGAAATTAGCCCAGTAACCTCTTCTCCCGCATCTATCAAACCGATATCAAATGCTCTGTTGAAATTACCGGGAAACCGATAACGTTGTGAACAAAACTGATAATTACTGAGCTGAGAAGGGGCCGAAAGAGCCAAATTAAACCACTACCAGTTCTGAGAGAGCTGGACGCTGAAGGGAGTGTAGAGGGTTTTTGACTAGTCTTCCTCATTTTCTCTTGAAGGACCCTAATCTTATCGGCAGCTCTCTTTTCTGCTTTTTTGATTTGCTTGGCATCGGCATCGTTGTCAGCCAATTCATCCCGAACATATTGATGCACTGTAGCCCAGCCAAACTCCGATTTATCTGCTAATTTGCTTACCTTTCGCCTATTGTTAATCAAAACAATACCTTCTTTCAGCTCTCCTTCGCTTTGGCGATATTTCCACGGTCCAAAGCTTTTAAGGCAACGGCACTCTTGTTGGAAACCTTGCGGTCAAACTGGAATTGCTGTTCGTTTCCTTTCTTCTTAAACGTATAGCTCTCCGGCTGAACGTCTAAGGCTATCTGAGAAGCCAATTCTGATTGAGCTTGTAAAAGATTACTTTGAAGACCTTGAATTTGATGGTTGACGGCAGCCAAGATGGAATCTCTTTGATTGACGAGAAGGGCTCGAATCTCCGGAGAAATACCAACGGCTCCAACTTCAGGGTCACCCATGAATGCGAGAAGTCTTGTAACTCTGAGTATCCTAAGTTAAAATAAATAAAATAAAATAACAATGTAAGTTAAGTTGAGGTTCGCCTTCAGAAATGAACACCAAGAGAATGAACCAACATACAAACAGCCCTTAAATACACTACCAATTCCCTTGGTAGTCACATATCAACGAGAGCATATTTACTCGCTTATTTGACAAAACGCGAGAAAATTCATTTCGTAAAACTCCTACTTGATGCATACAGACCATTATGGGAAGAACCTGCTTTTTTGTGCCCACTGCGCATGACCGTGACGTAAATTATGACGTCTTACTCAAATGTTACGCTTGCCATCAAAATTTCGTAATGTTATTAAATATTTTATAGTTTCTTTACACAAGTGAGATACAATGGCGAGCCATTCATTGGCCATTACCCAACGTCCGCTCATATTGTAGTATATAGTCAGTATCTATATAGTATCTATATAGTTATATAGTTGATAGTATCTATAGTATTTAGTATGTACACTATATAATATATAGTGTTAGATATTACAGTTGTTTGAGATTGATTACTTAGATAATATGAAAACCAATCGTGTACTAAACCTCTAAAGCCATAGTGATGTAGTTTTTTTAAATAAAATATCATGATCAACTGTATCGAATGCTTTTTTTAAGTCAATAAAAATACCTCAAGTATATTCTTTGTTATCCATGTTTTTATGAATCTTATCAACAATGTTAATAATGGCATGATGGGTAGAATATGGTTGTCTGAAACCATACTGTGATTAGAATAAGATATGCTTATTAATAAAGCATATAAGTCTACTATACATAATTTTGTCGAAGATCCGATTAAAAATAGACAGCAAAGAAATGTCTATAGTTATCAGGATCAGTCTGGTCACCAGTTTTAAAAATAGGAACAACTTTAATTTAGCAATTTTTAGTTTGGAAGGGAATGTTCCATATTCAATAGACAGATTCATCATAGTGGCTAAGGGACGACCAAGAATAGACTTAGAAAGTTTTAAGATATATGTTGGGCAAGAATAAAGGCCACATGATTTATTCTCTGGAATTTGACTTATTAGATTTTCAACCTCTAACGAAGTCACAGTATCAAAATAAAAAGAATCATTGACTAGAACCTATAGTATATAGTATACAGTATATAGTATCTACAGTATCTAGTATCTATAGTATATTGTATCTATTATTTATAGATGAGAAATACCTGGCTCGAGTTCGCTGGCATGACTTTATCGACTGGAGGCGCGCTGTGTATGTTAATACTTCCGGTGATTACTTCTACGTTTTAACCGATCCTGGTAACGGGGTTCCCCACCGCACAGCTATCGCCGATCTCATCGACGACTTGGAAACCGACGAGGATGACATCATACCTGGGATGACTGTGTTGGCTCCGCTTGGCACAGACATCACTAAGAGGCCGACATATGGCCTGGCTAAAGTCATTCGCAAGTTATCTTCAGGGAAATACTTGCTTCACCCTGGTCAGTGAGCATGAATTGCTCTTTAGCATACAATTCAGTTTATGCTACAGGTGAAGTGTTTTTCGCGCGCTCTCATTGGCTACTCCGGAGGTGAATATCCTTTGCTATTCACCTTCGAGCGAAGCAGCGATCATCTCACGCGAGTTTTTGTCCAATTGACAGAGAATAAAATAACTATATTGTGCTGACTATTCACTTGTGTGGTATATACTAAAACATTTATTTACCTCAGTTCGCGGCTCGATAAATATCCACCACACTATTCACCGACAAAGTGGTAAATAATTGTTCATTATCCTATAAATCTTATGTTTCAGCCAATCAGAGCTCAGCTTTACTATGAAATACAGTGCGGTATTTCATGGGTTTTCTATGAAATACTAGGTACTTATTGAGTGAGTGGGAGGGTCGGACGGGAAAATATTTGGCTCGAGGTCAAATTGACCGAGTCAAATATGTTCCCGTCCGGCCCGACCTAACTCAGTCAATAGTTTTTTATCATATGACCAATTTTCTTGTAGAACAAACCGCAAAACAGCAAGAAATAATTGTGCAGGGCCGGACGGCTTTTTCCGCCCCGCTCACGCCATACACGTGACTTTTGTAAATGGTTTTGAAAGGAAAGCGCGCGCGGGCCGTACGGGTCATATGATAAAGAGCGGTATGTCATGACTAGATCAAGCTAATCGAAATGCAGGAATGTTCTCGCCATTTCTTTATCAGCCAATAAGAATTCAAGAATTTTGAATACATAATTAGTCTGCAGACGCGTCCGCCAATCGAAACTTTTGTTTTACGACATATTTCGCAGTCAATCGTCCGGTAATTAGTTTGTTTTCGTGGTTGTTAATTATACGATAATATGGTTATTTCATGGTTTTCTGATTTAATACCGGCGAAAATTTCACTCGAAATTCATATTATTTTCGTATACACCTCGCCTAAAGGCTCGTCTATCGTACACAAAATAATACAAATTTCTCGTGAAATATTCGCTCGTATTCCGTAGAAAACCATGAAATAACCTATAAATACAAGAGGATGAACCCTTTTGCAGTTAGGTTCAATGCTGTCCCATTTCAAGTCTTTTGGGAATAATATTCTTTGTGCGAAGTATTTCATATCAATGTATCTCCCCCGGGGGGGGGGGACTCCCTTATGTGAGGGGTACATGGATGCTCGTCGTACCTTTTAGGGGTCAAAATCAGGAGTTTGGTACCACTTAGGGTATCCACCATCAAACACAGACATTTCTATGTAAAGCGGTACCTTTTAGGGGTCGGGTGTCAATTGAACAAAAAAGCTGTTATCAATTTACATTTTTATTATCTTTTAGGGTTCAAAATAAGCTTGAGCCACGCCCATTTTAGTACCTCTTAGGGGTCAAATCGAAAATGTCCGACGAGCATCCCTACCCCTTTTATATCGGCGTCCCCCCCCCCCCGGGTATCTCCTCATGCGCTAACCAGAAATAAGAGAAACAATGCTCAAGGAGATGGTCACGTGATATGAAATGGGACAACGTTGAGCCAAGCGGTAACGGTCTATTGTACTGGATTACAACACACTGATAGGACATTGGCACGATGACGTCACATACTACAACTACCATAATCCTTTGCGCGCTTTCTTTGTTCCTCTAATTTGGACCATTGTCTTTGTATTCTCAAAGGAGTTAAGAAATCTGAATGAGATGCCATAATGCCAATTCCTTATTTATTAGCATACTCGGCTCTTCATGTATATATAAGAAAATAACAAAAAAGACTGAAATAATAATGGTATAGACCTTTCCCGCATTCGATCGAACAATGGCACCAAGTCGAGGTTGGGGTAGACAAATATACAGTAAATGTATGAAAATGTCTACTCCAATCTCGAGTTGGTGTCATTGTTCGTGGGCATTCAGGAGCGGAATGCGGGAAGGTCCACTATGGGCTGTTATCGCAGTTCGGCCATCTTGGATACAACAATAGTTTTGGCCCCGGTAGCCTCGCACTGGTTGGTTTCAGAACGAGTTTACCGGACGAAAACAAAGGTTTTATTCTCCTGGGACTCAACATGGCCGCCGTGCGATAAAAGCCCATTGACCGATTTAGCTTGTACATTTGTTGTCCCAATTCAGATCATGTGACAGCTCTCCAGAGGATTCAGTGCTTCGTTTCCAATTAGAGAATTTCATACATTTCTTCTTGCGATACAGAAAAACAAGACAACATTATTCAAGGGAAAAGTCAGGTTACCTGAATTGGGAAAACAAATGTACAAGCTAAATCGGTTGGTGCTATTGGAGAATAGTCCAGATTCGTATTCGAAAATTACCGCTGAATGCGATGACTACGGACGCATGTATACAGGGTTAGCCTCGTTCTTAAGTTAAACAGTCGGCATAAATACCCCGGGGGGTGACTCCCATATAAAAGGGGTAGGGATGCTCGTCGGACATTTTCGATTTGACCCCTAAGAAGTACTAAAATGGGCGTGGCTCAAGCTTATTTTGACCCCTAAAAGATAACAAAAATGTAAATTGATAACAGCTTTTTTGTTCAATTGACACCCGACCCCTAAAAGGTACTGCTTTACATAGAAATGTCTGTGTTTGATGGTGGATACCCTAAGTGGTACCAAACTCCTGATTTTGACCCCTAAAAGGTACGACGAGCATCCATGTACCCCTCACATAAGGGAGTCCCCCCCCCCCCCAGGATAAATACCAGCGAGCTCTGCGTATTGTTGTAGTTTCGCGTTTTGCACCCTCTGAGACCTGAAACAACCATGGGAGCTAAGCAAAGCCTTCTCGCTGGTGTTTATGACTAACTAACCCTGTATAAACGCGTCTGTAGTCATCGTATTCAGCGGTAATTTTCGAATACGAAAATGGTCAAAGTCACCTTGTGGAGTAGCCTGCTATACAGACGTATTTTTTCACTCTCATAAATTCGAAGAAAAGAATAACGTCTGCTTACCCGAGCGCTCAATTAGTTTCCAATATGCAAGCATGACGTCAGCACGTTTGTTTTATTTTTCTGCCCAATCAAAGCCATTGTTAGAATTTTAGTGAATTGGCGCGCCAGTGAACTCTCCTATGATTGATCGATGGCAAATGTATTGTCTGAATTCCTTTTAAAGTAACATTACGTCACTTTCCAGGATATGGAAGGTAAAATCTGATTGGTCCATAACACAATGAGGTGTGCATACTGGAAGCTAATTAAGCGCTCGGGTAAGTAGACGTTACTTTTTTCTTAGAATTTATGAGAGTGAAAAAATACGTTTGCACAGCAGGCTACTTGTGGAGCGGTCACCTCTAAAAATAGATTTGTAATAGCTGTGTAATCTGAATATCCATGTGGGATAAGTGATCTGTAAATCTGATACAGATTGTAATAGCTGTGCAATCTGAATTATCAATGTACGATAAGTGATCCGTAAATCTTATACAGATAGTAATTATAACTGCGGTGTAAGCTGATCATGAATTAATTTATCAATGTGCGATAAGTGATCTGTAAATTGGATACAGATTCGTCCTGATTTACATAAACTTTTGCTTCGATTAAGTCGTATCGCCAAAATAACTGAAAAACACGACTCTATACATCAAGACGTTTGATGTAATATATAAAAAACGAGAGCTAGTGTTTTACCAGGGGATCCAAACACCGAGAAAGATGAAAGCACGAGGCCGCTTCGGCCGAGGTGTTTGGATTCCCTGGTAAAACACGAAGCTCGAGTTGACTCCTCAAGCGAAAACAATACCTGCATTCATAAATCATTAGAAAGTATTGTTTGCCTGGAATTTTATTGCATGCAATCTGATAGACTACAAGGGTTGTGATTGTATTTTGTCACGGCCATTTCAACATGTACAAACGGCCTGATAGCGTAGTGGGCAAGACAGCGGAGTAGTAGTCAAGAGCAGCCATGAGGATGATGGTTCGAGTCACACTCTTGACACCGATTATTATTTCCGTCTTCTCCTTCACTTCTCCATGCAACTGAAGTCATACTTATGCTGTAATCCTTGTAGTCCAACACATGCATGAATCTTGATATACCCAATGAGAACACAGATGAACATCACTATCGAAATCACTGTTCATCTGGTGTTTCATTGGGATTCAAGATTCATGCATGTGACCAAATGCAGCCCTCTGATTGACTAAAAAGCTCATGAATTATTAAGGAGACGAGAAAAGCCACTCATTCTGTATCTATATTTACCATTAGTTCAATTTACTAACTCGTGAACTACTGATCGGGGGTTAAAAACTTATTATTTGACAAAAGAGAGAAATTTAAAGTACCTTTCTACTTGTAATCCTAGAATAAGGAAACACACCTTTTACTGCGCATGCGTGATTAAGTGCCGGTTGTTGAGCGGAAGGTCGTGGGTTCAAACTCCGGCCGCAACCAACACTCAAGGTCTTAAAATAACTGAGTAGAAGGACCTTCACGTCTTCTCGGATAAGGACGTAAAATCGTAGGACTAGTGTCCCCAATTAGCTGCAAAGCTAAATACATTGGCACTTAAATAAAATCACTTCTTCTACTTCCTCTTCTACTCTTCTTCTGCATACCACGAGAACGAAAATCCTAAGTTAACATTTTAATCCAGGTTTAATCGGGCTTTGAGGAACTCGGGCCTAAAAACCTCTAAATTTATAACGAGACCTGAAACAACCATGGGTGCTGATCAAAGCCAGATCCCGAATTTCTGGTCGTTTTTCTGAACGCTGTGTCTTCCCTTTCAATACTTTATAGCAAGGCGATCGGCAGCGAAAATCAGCGAACAGGTATCGGTGAACTGAAACGCTTAAATCTCGCTCAAAACATTATCCGGTGTCTTAAAACTAATGCAAACTACAGAATAATAAATAAGCTACACATTTAGCTGGTTCATTTCACAGCCACACGCATCAACCAATATTCTACTATCGGTTAGGCCTAGGGACTCCCTGTGCTCCCTATGCTGGTAAAAATGCAAGACACCAGTGAGACTTCTGTACGGTGGCCCTAAAGGGACATCCTAATGACACTCCACTTTTTTATGCATTGCGACTTACGTTGCGGGTTACGGTGAGAGTTGCGACTTACGTTGCGAGTAGCGGGTTACGTTGCGACTTACGTTGCGACTTACGTTGCGACTTACGTTGCGACTTACGTTGCGACTTACGTTGCGACTTACGTTGCGACTTACGTTGCGACTTACGTTGCGGGTTACGTTGCGGGTTATCTTGCGTGTTACGCTCGCGGGCTAGTGCTGAAACAAGCAACATGATGGGAGCTGTCTGCATGATCTATTTTGCATCGTTCTAAGTCTAATGCCATGGACTTGCCATGGTCCGCTAAGACAAAGATTAAAATATATTTCAATAACATTTACTTCATTCCGCGACGAACCATCGTTTTTCACTTGCACGAGAATAGATTGGAAGCACTGCTCCCGACGAAACTACATGGGTAAATACAAAATAGATCATACAGACAGCTCCCATCAGGTTGCTTCAGTTCAGCACATGCCCGCAACGTAACCCACAACGTAACTCGCAACGTAACTCGCTACTCGCAACGTAAGTCGCAATGCATAAAAAAAGTAGAGTCATTAGGATGTCCCTTTGGGGCCACCGTACTTCTGAGCCGCTTGAATACACTTATAAACGCTGTACAATGTTTTCTTTGCCTTCGACAAATCGACTTCGGTCTTTCGGAGTTCAAATCGGGAGAAAGTGGAACTTCTTCTTCACACTCTTGACTAGAAATGTCAAAGATCCTGGCACTCTTGGAACAAGTAAGCTCACTATAAACAAGGTATTTGTTTTTTTTGGTGATGTGATAAACTTTATTTGTGCTGAATTTATTGATAGTACCGACTAGTAGAGTGGAGTGAAATTTGGTCTGAAATCATAGTACGAGTTTAGCGATCGTGCAATATATATTTTTTTGTAAACAAACTTCCCGCGAAGTCTTCAATATATTTTTCTTCCGGTTCGTTTATCGGAAGATGCCAAAAAACTACTTCATCGGGGTGGTGTGTCAAGTTGCAAAACAGCCCATACGAGTTTGATTTAAAAAAATTGAATGTGATGGCCGTTATAAATCCTTATGATGGCTCATATCTGTCCCGATCATAGGGAGAAAAAAATCGCCGAAATCTGGACCAGTTTGAGGGTTTCTAGGAAGCTTTTGCGAGTGTGTACCACTCGATATCGCCGTTAATTACCACCAGAAACTTAGTTCATTTACTGTTCTTCAACATTTTGAATGTCAGAGGGAGCAGGAACCAGGAAGTTTTCGTTTTTCGGCAAAATTCTCGCGCGCCTCGCTTGGCGGCTATGGATTTAGTTGCCTGCCTTGTGTATTTTTATGTAGTTAGCGAGATGAGCCACAGGAAGCCCGAGATATATGTAAACAAACATGAGCCACAGGAAGCCTGAGCTGTATTATGAGCGCGCGTTAAATCAACAAATGGATTAACATCAGTGACAAATACACAAAATGAGACGATGGTTAGCCTGTGGCCTTTCAATCACAACGACATCGATTTATAGAAAATACAGTTTGCGAGTTGTTAGTCATTTAGACAATATAATATATATAGTATTTATTCAAATTATTGAAAAGTCGAATAATTATAGATGAAGTCTACCCGGGAATCGACCCAGGCTTTTTCTAACGCGGCCATGGGTCAGGAAAGGTTCATAAGTAGAAAATGTCAAGAAGGGTTAGAAGCACTTTAAGAATATAGTTTGGTCATCATACCGGCTCAATGACAATTTTTAGCCTCCTCACTGGAAATTTCGCTCCGCCGTCCCTGATTGTTCCAGGAATGTATTAACTCACGTGCTGTATACACCTATTTTAGAAAGAGTTGCCCCCGGCCGGCCAAACGCTATTCCCAATCCAAAATAGTTGTGGTGTCTGTAATTGTAGCCCGCGTGAAAGTCTGGCCGGTGAATTGACCGATTTAGCTTGAACATTTGTCCCAATTTAGATCATGTGACAGCTCTACAGAGGATTCAGTGCTTTGCTTTCCAATTAGACAAATGTGAAACAGAAAAACAAGAGAACGTTACTCAAGGGAAATGTCAAGTGACCTGAATTGGAACAATAAATGTACAAGCTAATTCAGTCAATTCGTTTATTTTTGCGGTCAAAACCTTATTTTCAAATTACGTGATTTATCGTTTGTAGTTTGATAATCTTTTTGAAATAGGTGTGTGCAACAGTTGTAAGTAATTCGTGTTGTAAGAGTCGTAAGCTAAAATGGTTTAACTTAACCCGTCAAATAGTAACAAAAGAAAATGGCATCGGAAACACACCAAAAAACAACGAAGAGATGGCGAAGCGATCAGGTAATATCCACTTCAGCAAAAATCCATTACTGAAGAGAATTGTTCGCGCGCCTCATCCATTTACAAGTCGAGACCAAGAAACCAATTTGTCGCCGGGAGGTCAGTAAAGCGACGCGACAAGGTAAATATCCACCACTTTTCACCGACAAGTGGTGTTAGTATATATCACACATGTACAAGTGAATAGCCTGCACCAAATAGTTATTTTATTTTCTGTCAAATCAGTTAATAGAGTGGAATGGTTATGAAACCCAGCGACCGTCTTTGCAAAATATCTTTGTTAGCTTTTTTCAACCGTGATTGTGCACAAAGCACAATAGAAATTCCAATGTGTTAATTAATCAGCCAATAGAAACGTGCGAGTTCAGTCGTTCAGGGGACGCTAATGAACTATGACCCTGCACAATCTTTTGTCTTACCCCCTTCCAACATTAATCGCAGCGCCTTTGAAGTGTGCCGGGTTTCATAACCATTCCACTCTATTAACTATGGTCAAAACTCGCGTGAGGTCATCATCACTGCTTCGCTCGGAGGTGAATAGCAAAGGGGATATTCATCTCCGGAGTAGCCAATCAGAGCGCGCGAAAAGCACTTCACATACAGCTATTTCAAAAAAGGTTGTCTCCCAGACAAGCGATATTCCTAGACCGAAATGTACTGTTATAGCTGAAAGTCTGTTGAATTCGCTTGTTTTTCGGTCAAAAACTACGACGAATATTAAGGATTTTCGAATTACACGTCGCACAGTTGCAAACAATCCATTTCGATCTGGGAATGTCGCTTGTCCAGGACATACTGTAAATTTCGAATTTGAGTAGCCAATCAGAGCGCGCGAAAAGTACAATTCACTTGTACGGAATTTACCTTCGAGTGTTTAGCTTGATAACTCAGAAGTGATCACAGCGTAATAGACCTTTAGCTTGGTTCAATGTTGTCCCATTTCAAATCTTTCGGGAATAATAATGTTTGTCGAAGTATTTCCATATCAATGTTCTCATCATGCGATAACCAGAAATAAAAGAAACAATTCACAAGGGGATGGTCACGTGATCTGAAATGGGACACAACATTGAGCCAAGCTAAATATCTATTACCGATTTAGCTTGTATATTTCATTCAAGTCAACTGACTTTATTATCCCAAGAGAAAATGTATATATTTTTTTCTAACTGGAAAACGAAGCACCGAATCCTCTGGAGAGCTGTCACGTGATCTGAACTGGGACACAAATGTACAAGCTGAATCGGTCTAGACTTATTATTACGTGAAAACCGCCCTGTGAGAAGACAAGAAAATCAGCAAAATAAATTTAAAAGCTTATCAAACCAAGTCAAAATGAAACAAATTTGTATAGTTTTCTCTTCACGTTTTAGAAACATTACGAGGTAAAAAAAGGGAGCAAATCACACGTGTTGAACAATATCCCCACTGGAAGCAGCGTGGCGTCAGTGTACATATTGAGGGAAAAGAAATTAGTAAAGTCCATTCCAGCAAATCCCTCAGACTAAATATCGATGAGAGACTACTGTCCTGGACCAAGCACATTGATATGATCTCAAAAAAGATATCCTCTGGTAAAAATATACAAAGCGTTGATTGCAGTGCTGTATGCAACTTGAAATCAGTTCACTGTAGCTGAAAAGCCCTTTTCATGGATCTTCATTAAAACGTACGTATGAATGTAACTGGTTTCAAATTGATTTGTCATGAGCATAGCCACAAACAAGTTCACAAACTTAGCTCCAATCTTCAATTTTGGTAAGAAATACACTGACCACCAACCTGCTAATCCACACATGTTCTCTCACTCTCAGAAATGTTGAAGAAAAACAATAATAATAAGAGCACAAATTACTAACATTCATTTTCAGTCTTGCTTGTTTTGTTGGACAATCTTTTTTGAATTATGTACAATGTATTTCTGTTCATGACAATACATGTAAACGATTCTGGTAGTTGTATTATGTATAGTCACCACGCGAATGTGCCAATCTAGAACCAAGATACTAATCCAGAGAGCGAATGATGTTACCAAGAGTATTGGTGACCCGGTAATAAAAAGATGGCAAAAGCCAGAGGAGACGGCTGAAATTCAGGCTAGGCATCAGCCATAAACTAAGAAAGAATATAGTGAAATTCCAAGTCAGCCACAAATTTATTAATCTCTGTCAAGATCTGGTGTTAGAAATGTCAATGACCTCTGTACACAGAACACTGTATGAATGGTAAAACAACAGACAAACAGTTAAATTACAAAACCTCTCGATGGGTTCCATACAATTAACAAATAAAAGTGTGGAGATGCAGTCCTGCTTATAACAATGCATTGAGTATTGCTGAGTTATGATGAATAATAAGAAAACTATGGGAGAAAGAAAGTCTCAGTCAGGGACCAACCCTGTACCTTTCTTTGTCTTAACAGAATGTTCCACACCAGCTGTGCACATAACAGGGTCCATTCAACAGTGTCATTATTTCCTAAATACAAAACAATTCAAAATCTAAGATGCCTTTTTTTCTGTCACTTTCAATTTTCAGTTCTGCATCTACGAATTTGATTTTCCTATCACGCTGTCACTGGGCGGGGTACTCAATCTACAACCACTCATCCAAGTATTGGACATCAAGTAACGTGTATCCGCACCATGCATGCATCAAGTACCGTGCCAGTTCCATACTTCCGTAATGTTGACACATCACGCTAGATAGGCGTACATATCTTTCTCTCCCTCCACCCGCTCAAGGTATTCCTTCTCAATCAAGATGTCAATGCATTTCTGAGAAGGAAAACAAGGTGGTTTCATGTTACTCACTGCAAGGCATATGGTACGAGCCACTCAAAGTGCTGATATTCTCTCAGGCTATACGTTCCAGAATGCCAAGGCCTAAGCTGGTTCTCTACGCGAAAGGATAGGTGTATTTCTACAATCTAAGATGAAGTATACCAAGAAAAATAATCCTCCGTGGTGTATTTACCAAGAGAAGCAATCATCACTTTACCTTGATAATGGGTACCCTGGGTTTAAACCGGCTGGACAGCTGAGAAAGCACCTCTGCCAGCAGAGGCTGGTGTTTGAGTACCTTACGCATCTTCATAATACGTACAATGGCAGCCTGTACATCAAACAACAACAGAGTAATGAGAATAAAGCAGTGGAAGAGTCACATGGGGTATTTCTTCGATTCTCCATCAAGTAAATAGTTGAATTGTAAAATATTTCTTAATTTGAGTGTTGCATCTATGAGTTATTGAGGTTTCTATTTCCAATATGCTAATTATGTGTATTTAATATACATTAATGATATAACTTCTAACCTGACCTCACAAGCCCTTCTTATATGCCGACGATACCTCTCTACTGGAGGTAGTTGATTCGCCCCATTCTTCTGCGACAAAACTAAATAATGATTTACAAAGTATTTCTACATGGGCTAGCCAATGGCTAGTATCAATGAATGCTTCAAATTCGAGATGCATTACTTTCTCGTGTAAACAGTACAAGCCATTGCACCAGCCTCTGTATTTCAATGGTAACATTATTAATGAAATAGATATATAGCCATACGCATTTAGGCTTAACTTTATCCAATGATCTATCACGGAAGAAACACATTTTAGATACCCATCTAAAAGCAACAAAGAAATTAAATCTGTTGAAGAGGGTTACATTCAAGTTAAACAGGAATACTTTAAATATTCTTTATAAATCCTTAGTGAGATCAAAAATGGAATACGCAAATGTTATTTGGGATAACAGCACTGAATGTAAGATCCTTACTGGTGCAATGAAGGGCTCTAGTTACGCAAAACTGTTAACGGAACTTGGTTGGGAAAGCCTCCACTCTCGAAGATCATATCATAAATTAATTTATATTTATAAAATTACACATGGCCATTCCCCTTCCTATTTATCTAAGTTACTTCCCCCTTTAGTCAGAGAACACACTCATTTTTCCTTAAGATCATGCCACAATATTAGTCTAATTCCTACTAGGACTAACAGGTTTCAAAAATCTTTTCTTCCTTCATCTATTAAAGTATGGAATTCTTTGGATTTATCTATCCAAAAACTTGAAAGTCTTCCTAAATTTAAACATAAAGTTAAGCTTCTTTTATTCCTCAAAAATATAATAAATTATTCGATGTTGCATTTTCATGATATGCATCAATACTTCACACTCGTTTAAGATTGGATACCAACGCCCTCAATTATTATTTATTTAAGATAAATTGCACTCAATCTCCCACTTGTGAATGTGGATTCCGAAATGAAACAATAGCTCATTATTTCTTAAATTGCCCAATTTACAATGCTCTTCTAACAAAGCTCCTCACCTCAATTGCAGCCTTTTTTTGGAAATACCTTATAATAATAGTACTGAACGTTTCCGTGTTCAAATACTGCTTCATGGATCGCCCGATCTAGAATTTCAGGATAATGCCCGACTGTTCATTGAAATTCAAAAAATTATTCTAGATTCTGGAAGATTCAGTCCTAAACAATAATCATGTATTTAATACTAAAAAGCCAGGTTCCCCGTCTTAATTATTGTTTTTTCTTTCTTTTTTGAATTACTTAATCTATTTTAAGTGTGTTATTCTTCTACATTTAATGTTTTTTTCTCGATCCCTGTTAATTATGTCAGTTTATTATGTTACATAAGTCCTCTCGATGAGCTTCTGCTCTTAGGACAAATGTAAAGAATATATATGTTTAAATTAAAAAAAATTATGTGACGACATGTGAGGCCAACAAAAGGTCACTTATTTCTCCTTGTGAATGAAACTATTTCTGATTTATCCAAAATATTTGGTAAAATCACTGATATAAGGCCCACATATTACATGGCTGTTTAGAAAAAATTGGATATTTCTGCCAGCACATTTTTGTATAATAAATGAGACCTCACATGTCGTCACATAATTAGCATATTGGAAATAGAAACCTCTACAACTCATAGACGCAGCACTCAAATTAAGAAATATTTTACAATTCAACTATTTACTTGATGGAGATTACAAAATTGGGTTCATATGCACGCACTTAAGGCTTCCTTATAAATAAACTTTATTTACATGTCTAGTCTTCAAGCTGACTCTACAAGGGTCTACTAATCAGGACACAAATTCTTTGGTCAAATTGGAATTTAGGATGGTTTTTGAGGAGCGATGAAAACCAGAGAACCCAGAGAAAAATCATCAGAGCAAGGGCGAGATACCAACAAACTCAACTCGCATATACATGCAGTTCCTCCAGTTGCGAGAGTCAAGACCGGGCCACAGAGGTGAAAGGCAAAGCGCTTACCCGGCTCTCCCTATATGCATTTGGTAATCAATATGATTTAGTGAGTACCTTTTTGGGAGGAAAGTAGATGGACAATTAAACCAATGCAGTAAAAAATGTTCCAGTTTCATGCCGCTGATGAGCAGGAAATTACCTGTATAAGAAGTTTTCTGTCCTCTTCAATGTACTTATGAGTCTGTTCTTGCTCGTTTCTTTGCTCTGTCTTCATTGGTACGTTAATATTCACACGAAGTTTTTTACTGTTATGAAAAAAGGGAAAACAATTACGATAACAATCATCTACATCCAGAAATGTCCCAAAATATATTTACATGCAGATGATAGAATTAGGGACCTTAAAGACCCTGTGTCCGAGCCCATGGTGCTTTGCGCCAATGTTATGATTAGTTTGTTTATCAACGGCCGCATAAATTAAAGGCCAGCTTTTAGGCGAACTAAAATGCTCTCGATTGTTTATCAGTTTCATAAAAGAAGTACACATGCATGGCACTTTGGATAACGAATTTCATAATTTCTACCGGATTAAAAACCCAATCGAGCCCACGAATTTTCCCCGGATGCTTCCAATATGATTTGAACAGTATTCGGCAGGAAGTCAGTTGTTCTGTCTTTAGATTCTAATTAGGTTTACGAGTGCGACTTTTCACAACTCTACAAGCAAACACATACTCTTGCTATCTTGTTTTCATGTCTCCAGTATTGCTTAGCTGTATTTGAAGATCTCTACTTTCCTTGCGAATGATATATTTTGAGTGCAAAATTAAATGTCGTACTCGCACTCGAGTCAAACTCACAGCGAAGTAACAGCTAAACTCGGCAGATTGGACTTTGACCCGCGATCGTAGTTTTGGTAGCAAGACTTTCTGGACGTACTGTAGGATGAACAAAAAGGTTAACGACATTGCTTTCTCTGCTAATAAAAATACAAAACGTATACAGATAAGTCTGTAACACCGCAGTGGAGCTCAGCCGTGCGAAATTACAATTACGAATGATCTTGATACCAGAAGTGGTTGCTTTGTGCCGCTTTGTATTTCCAACGAAGCCCGCCGGTCCCTTAGTGCAGCAAATCCCCGGGAAACTCACGTAGTAGTCCTTTTGAACCACAAGTGGTCTCTTGTAGACCTAGAGAAAGTAAAATGTGGACTGCTGAAGGATTATTTGTCGAGTCGCTTCGCCTCGCTGTCTCGGTCCTTTCACCGGCATTCCTCTACTCGCCACTCTAGACCGGGATTCGAAGAAATATTCGAACTAAAGTTTCATTTTAAAAAGTATATATACAAAAGTTAAGATAAAAGAAAGTCACTTAAGCATATATACCTATGAATAATTACACGATGGCCCAAACTAGGGATGGATTTCGAAAGATTCGAGAGTCGCATAACAACAACAACGATCTTTCTGTTTTTCGTAGCCTACGGAAATGATTTGCGCGCGCAAAGCACCATGGGCTCGGACACAGGGTCTTTAAGCAACCACGACGGTAACGTCTAGGACGACGGCATAAAACAATACCCTTAATTACAACATACAATAACTGCACGTGAAAATGAACGGAGTTGCCTACATTTCAACCGTTGTCTGTAAAAAGTACGTTTTAAAGAGAACGCGAACGTAAATCAAACGTTTTTCGTTCGGCGTGAACGAAACTCTACACTCGTCATATTTTTCGAAAATCTGGTTGTGAGAAACAATTAAAGGCGAACAAAGGAGACACCAGGAGCCCCTTACCAGGAGCGTTCCTATGTGACAGGAGCCCCTTACCAGGAGCGTTCCTATGTCATGGGCTGGGCCCCAGCCACACCGCGGCAAAACGTTACGCGCATGCGTATTTGCTATTTCTTGTCGGCGCGCGGCCGCCCCCAGTTTCCCGCGAAAACTGAAATGAAACAACAGGCACATACCCGTGATTTTACAATTTCTGCTTAAAAGCATCCATTTGTGAACTGTTTTGTCAAAAAATAAGAAAACTACTTAAAAGCTAAGCCTAAGACTTTAACAGGTTGAAGTTTTCTTAATTTGTAATTCACTGTGAGTTTACTAAGTTATAAAATTATTTACTAAAAAAGTTGAAACCCTCGGTAATTTGTATTTGATAGCAGAGCCTTCGTTCTTTTGGCCAGCGGAGCATACCGTTTTGCCGCGGTGTGGGCCCCAGCACAGGAGCAGATGTGGCTATATTTAGAATTGCTGGTTTTCACTTGACGTCATAGCCGCCATGTTGGTGCCCTTAAACAATAGATTCATAGTTTGCTTCTTTTGTTGGGGCACCAACATGGCCGCCATGCCCTTTGTCATTTGAATCTCTGGGGATTGAGTTAAAACCAGTAATTCGAATGTGAGAAGAATGATAATGAATAATAACGAGAAGTGACATATAGCTATCTGATTGGCTAAGACAACATGGCCTTTGTTTATTTCGCGCGAAATGCAATTCTAAATATAGCCACATCTACTCCTGTGCTGGGAACAGAACCAATGGGGAAGATGGACGCTCCTGGTAATGGGCTCCTGTTAACACCAAATTTCGGCAGAAAGCACTACGTCCCGTCGTCACTGCCGTCGCCGTCCTGGTTACAACTGCCACCATGCCGTGTTTGTACCATACCACCCTTACTCTAAAATCTGATTGTATTCCACAGGTATTCTTCATAATCATAAATAACAGCCCTTAATTCAAGTAACTTACTTTTTATATCCGAAGTACAGCTTCATGATAGAGGAAGGTTCCAAGCCACTGGCATCTTCACACGTGTCACATAACTATACAGAATAGAAATGAAATACAGAGTTCCATCGTAACGGTAAACACTGTTCATGACTTTAATAAATAGATTCCATTCTGCCGTGCGTCTGTCGTGAAGAGAACAAAGAAGTGCACCACGATACGCAGTCGAGTGGCGTAACTGATGTTATCTTCACGTGGTGACGTCATCTGTGCATCTATAAGAGGACAGATGCACGGCAGAATGGAATCTATTTATTTTAGTCGCAAACTAAAAAAATATGCAATAAAAACGAGTTGAGAAATAGCTGTTATTACGGCTGAGCCAAATACCATGAAACGGTCAGCGGTTTCACCCATCTTATCGTGTCATTGACTAGTTTGAGGCTGTTTCAGCTGTGAGCTTGTTTGAGTGAAATTTTCTTTGAAATATCCTCGTTTAACTCTGCTTTATCATTCCTGTCGCTTCATTCGATGCAATAGTAGCGACTGTAAGACGTTGAGTGGCCTAAGGATGGACTAACCGATTTGATAAGGTTGAAATTATGCGAAGAGGAGTTGGCGTGTGAGTTGTTGACTTTACGGACCCAAGAAGCTTCTGAAGACAAGGCTTGTAAAACCATTCCGTCAAATCACTCCAGTGGCCAAAGACAGACATCATTTAACATTTATTCTTGCTTTTCTTTAGAAAATAATCGTTTTGGGCATTATCTTCTTGGTGATCTCCATTCAGCGTGACTCCCATCTCTGTACCATTTTGAAATGGTTGACCCGAAAGCCTCGTTTTCATAAGGGCCGATGGGTGAAACCGCTGACCATTTGGCTCAGCCGTAATAACAGCTATTGCTTGCCATCCATGTGTGTATCCTCTAATAACACACGGCTCTTGACTGAAAACTATGAAAATATGCACTCAAAACGAGTTGAGAAATTGCTTGCCATCCATGTGTGTATCCTCTAATAACACACGGCTCTTGACTAAAAACTATGAAAATATGCACTCAAAACGAGTTGAGAAATTGGTTGCCATCCATGTGTGTATCCTCTAATAACACACGGCTCTTGACTGAAAACTATGAAAATATGCACTCAAAACGAGTTGAGAAATTGCTTGCCATCCATGTGTGTATCCTCTAATAACACACGGCTCTTGACTAAAAACTATGAAAATATGCACTCAAAACGAGTTGAGAAATTGCTTGCCATCCATGTGTGTATCCTCTAATAACACACGGCTCTTGACTGAAAACTATGCAAATATGCACTCAAAACGAGTTGAGAAATTACTTGCCATCCATGTGTGTATCTTCTAATAACACACGGCTCTTGACTAAAAACTATGAAAATATGCACTCAAAACGAGTTGAGAAATTGCTTGCCATCCATGTGTGTATCCTCTAATAACACACGGCTCTTGACTAAAAACTATGAAAATATGCACTCAAAACGAGGTGAGAAATTGCTTGCCATCCATGTGTATCCTCTGATAACACACGGATCTTGACCAATCAGAGCGTGCATTTCAGACTGATTATTATATAAAATCCTGTAAATATTGTTCATACCAACAGTTTAGATTTCAGTAGGATTCCCAGCACCTGGTTAAGTATTTCCTGAAAGAAAGTGACAGTCGTTAAAGTGATACCCAATGATATTTAGAATTTTGCAATGGTTTTTTTTGAAAGTGTAACGTGCAATAGTTTTGACGAGGTAGGTTAGTTGTCAAGATCATATCTACTCCTCACCTTATATAATTCCCTAATTCTAGTTTCTTACACTTTTATTCTTAAAATTGCTTTGATTGAGTAGTATCCACCCCCCCCCCCCCCCCCAGATTTTCCAGCCGAATGAGAAGCTCGGGTTTACTTGGCTAACTACATGACGTCATCCGAACTAGTTATTGAACAACACTTTCAAAATGTTCCTACACGTCTGCATTGCAAAATAGAGCGTTTTATTGCGATTTCAGTTTTCAGGACCGTCTAAATATCAGTGTTTTGTACTCGGGTATCTACGAAAATAATGTTTATATTCGACAATCACATGTACACTAAGTACACATGTACACAAAGCCAGAAAATTACAATGTTGTTTAAATCATTGAATTTTCACCAATAACTTGAGCCATACCATTTTGAGCTGAGTTTGTTCCTGTATCTGTTCCACTGTGTAGCTATCGGCAGTGTTAAACATCAACAATACACCCATCTGGTACGTCGATGCCTGGGAGACAAAGAACATACTGGTAAGTTAACAGCCTACCTCTCTAACGAATCACACACCTCTTATTAAAGAGCACAAGCTGAACTTTTCTCCCTGGCTTATAGCCCAAGCACAAGGTGCGCTGTGTAAATTGTAATATGTTTTTGTATTCGTATTCGTATTTTTAAAAAAAAATTTGCACCATTGCAAAAAAAAAAAAAAAAATAGGAAAGGAGGAAAATAGGATGTACGGTATCGACTGAGCATATTATGTGAATCAAAAGTATACAAAACCAGCTTTGTACAGGAGGTTGTGGACTGCAAACTGACTAATCATAGGTCACCAAGTTACCTTGCCATATAATACAAGGCATCATGTACAGGTAACACTCTGAAAACTGAATGGTGTTATCCCCAATTTTGCTATCATTTTCTTGGCTTTATTTTGTTCAAAGAAAATTCCACACCCTCTTGTAAATTGTGCCGAAATAATGGCTACTACAAATTAAGGCAAGATGAGGTTGTAGCATGTTTCTTTACATGCATGACATGAAGAACACCTATAGGTGAGGTGCTGCCATGCATTTTAACCATGGGGTGAGGAAATATTTTAGATCACAACCAGTAAGGACTGAGCATGAAGTGACTCTCTATCATGTATATGTCTATCTATCATGTATATACTTTTCGAATGAACAAAATAAAATGTACTCTCCTGACAAACTTTGCTTTGCAACTACAGGATATGGATTGAGAAAGAAGGGGTACGGTAAGGAAAACTGTGGGAAAAACACATGACTGACTGTATGTTTACCTGCAAAGTATACCGGTTCTTGAAACAATTTGTGACAAGCTCCCCCTGTTGGAAAAAAACATTATATCAGGGCCGTTATTGATAGTAATGTTTAGTTCGATTTGCTAACTCGTGGACTACTGATTAAAACTTGGGATTAAAAATTTGGGATTACAAACTCGTTTGATGAGGAATAAGTAGTATACCCTTCTACGTACTTATAATCCTAGAATAGAGAGACACTAAAAGAACCAAAATCCTGGGCTGATTAACGCTCACTGGGCTTCGAGGAACTCAGGCATGTAGATAGCAACTACATTTATCATATGACTTGTACGCATGCGGTTTCCTTTCAAAACCATTGACAAAGTTGTGTGATGTTTGACGTGAGCGGGCTGGGAAAGGCTGATTTGATGCTTGTTGTTTTGGCAATATTAAAGCAAACTAAGGGTGCGTTCGATTGACTGTATTCCGGAATAGGAATAGATGGAATAGTCTCTGGAAATCACTGGTTCGGGCATATTTTTCACTGTAAGCTACAAACGCTTGCTGATATATGATATTCATGATACAGTTATTATTCCAGTGGCTAAAAAATCCCAGTAAACGTGATTTGTAGTGATTATTCTAGGTATTCTTATTCCGGAATACGGTCAATCGAACGCACCCTAAGTGTCATATGATTAAAAAAATTGACTGAGTTAGGTCGGGCTGAACAGGAAAATACTTGGCTCTCGGTTATTTTGTAAGGGGGAGGGAGGGGGTGTACTACCAGATATTTAGGATAGGGGTGTGCCCCGGAGATATCGAAACCCTGACCCTATTTAAGGGTGAAAAATCGTAAAATGGGTACCCTTTCCAAGGCTTTAAACTAAAATATGAGACCCTATTTAAGGGACAAGTGAATACTTGACTATTGAATATGGAACAGTTCATTTATATTTCTCTCAGTCTGTGTAATGCTGTGCGTTTATTGAAGATTGTTACGTTTAGCGGGCGTTGAGCAAATGCACAATACTGCATATCAAGAGTTAGGGGAACAAAAAAACGTACCTACATGTATTTAAGAATCGGATATTTTATTTACGGATGATAATACAGAATATGAGACCCTATTTAAGGGTCCGGCACCTCAAAAACCATACCCTATCCCATGGCACATACCTACATGTATATGGTTTTTATACACACACTAAGTCAATAAGTACATAGACTGTATTGACCACTGCACCTATGCTACATTTCTTCCCTGTACATCAGATATTAAAGAAACCACTCAAGTACTATATAATCTTAGGCCTAAGGCAGCTAAAATAATGTTAAACAAACCTTGGACTTGTGATATAGCCAGTGGAGCTTACGGCCACTATGCTGACTACTGTAAAATGTTGTGAAGCGCTGGTAGCTCTTCTCCATCTGATGAGGAAAATATGATAACATGATGACGTTGAATCTTATGACACATACATGTATTGCATGTTTTTGTGCTGGTCAGATTCTAGTCACGCTCCTGGGACAATTCCTCAAAGGTACATTTTGTACACGTAGTTGCTAGCAGAATTTGAACTTACCTCTGCAGGGAGAGAAAATGGAACAGACTGCTGAAATGGCCATGAGCCTGAACTGAGGACCTGAATTGTAAAATCCACTGGGAAATAAAAACAACAATCAGCAATAATGCAAATATGTTAATGAAATGTTAGAAACAAAACACAATGAAACCAAAACCAAATGTTAAAGGGGCTGTGTCATGGTAGTAGACTTTATATTCCCATTCCGGGCCAGAAACAGCTATTTCCACTGATTCGATATGAACTAACGAACCTCTCAGCCATGTGGGATGCTTAAAATCAAAGCAAATATGCAAAAATGACTAACAAACAGTGTGTATAAACAATCTCAATGAAAAAAAAAGAAAATTCTTTCAATCAAGTATTGAGGGAGGGAAGTTTAACTGCTTGTATTCAATTAACAGCCACCAACCGAGCAATTAACTCGATATGTGTGCAGTACCATGACATAGCCCCTTTAAGTGTTCAAAATACATGGGAGGGATTCAGATAGTAACTAACTTTGACTTATCATTTTACAAAAATGTTTGATAAATCTTCACAATGAATGGCAAGATACTGGTGTTTTCGTGAATAAAGCTGAATTGCTGTCCTTACTGTCCTATTAGTACAATAAATTTATTGACAGATGAAGAAGACTTACAGTCTAAGGATCCAGTATTGGATAGATGAGCCTTAAACTTGTCATTCAGGTCTTTACTGACACCTATATCCTGGAACATCCTCTGAAGCTTAGAAGTGTACTCAAAGCCACATGCTTGCTACGAAAATAATAATATTGTTTTAACTGTTGGGTAAATGCAATAGCTAATAGAGTTGTAATAGTTAATAAAGGTGTACAAGCCCTATAAATATCTTGGTGTGCATGTGGACAAGATTCTCACATGGGAATCTCATATAGATCAAATTTCTAAGAAGATTGCTAAGAGACTTGGCATCTTGAGAAGACTCAAACCATTATTTTGTGCTGATTTATAGCTTTATTGTCTATCTACTATTCCTTATTAGTATAAACCAACTAGTGGACTATTACAAATCCTGCATTCTGATTGGCTACCCTACTATAGGTCTATTTGTGATAGCCCATGGTAGAGAAAAAATGCACGCATTTTCACGAAAAAATAAAATTCAACTTCAATTTGTTTCTTTCTATTATTTTCTACTGTCCGACTAGTTAGTTTATACTAAAACAATTAGACCTCTCGCCCTCATGGGCTACAAGTTAAATAGCCCATTCAGCTGTGCCTCATGGGCTATTGACTCGTAGTCCATTCGGGCTGCGGGTCTAATTGTTAAATAGCATCTGGACTACTGCAGTACAGTGTCTCTCACAAAAAGTGCAAAAACTTCAAAATAAAGCTGCCACAATCATTACCGGTTCCAATTATGACATTAGATCTATAGACATTCTTATACACAGTTAAATACAGCTTGGTTGAAAGACCTCACAGAAAAACACTATCAACAATTAGCTAGTTTTATGTAAAAAACCATGAATAGCCGAGTTCCATCTTATATATCTCAGCTGTTCACTACAAATAGTGAGTGAGCCAGGGTGGCACAGTGGTTAAGTGCTTCACCTCTCACCTCTGTGGCCCAGGTTTGATTGGTGCCATATGTGAGTATCTCGCCCTTGCTCCAAGGGCTCCAGTTTCCTTCCCTCCGCAAAAAGCAACACACCAAATTCCAATTCGATCTGAGGATTAGCCGAGTCCTGACTTTGATCAGCCCCCATGGTTGTTTCAGGTCTCGTTAGAAATTCAGAGTTTTTTTTAGTTATATACATGTACACTCATAGCCTGCACTGCTCTGAACATAGTCTTTTCATGCCCAGAACAAACACAAAAGCTCTAAAAAATAATTTTGTTCTTATAGAGGGGCTCTTCTATGGAATAATCTCAGAGCGTTCAGCTACAAATGCAAGGCAATTTTTAAGCTATTTGTAATTTGTTTAAATGTTTCAATTATATTCCTTTTATAGTTCATTATCAATAACATTAGTACTCAGTAGTTTGTATTGGTAACACAGCCATCTGGAAAAGCATCTTTGAATGATGTTTAAATGATGACGAGACTGTGTATAAATAAAGAGTTTATATTGTATGACTAAGAGTTATTTTACTCTGATGAAGGGCTTGCTAAAATGCTTGAAACATCAGCTGCTAAACACTTCCCATGGTGGTTAACAAGCCTTAATAGAGTTTCAGTTGATTTTACCAGCGACTAAGAGTTGGTCTTGACTTGAAATTACCAAACAGAGAAAGCATATTTTTTATCCATCTGACACATGTTGGATGACTGTCTCCAAACACTTGTTGACGACACTAGAATGCTAATTTATATACGGCTACTGTACACGAGAGTTTGAAATAAATGGACACAATGTGCTTCCACATTTATAAAATTTGTAAATATACAGTTTGCTCAAGACACTTCTATTTATGTTAAAGGAACTTCTGCTGAAAAACGAAGTTTGCTCTCAAATGTTCCTTCCTGTAAATATTGTTGTACTCATTTGAGCTGCCATCTTAGATTTTAGAATGCGACAAGGCTACACAACAAAAGAGTTATTGTTTACTGACAATAGAGGCAACCGTGCGACGTCATAAGATCCAAGATGGCGGCAAACAGGAAATTCAACTGAGTTTTATGGACAGAAAAGTCGGTCCACAAATGGCAACCAGAGTGTGATTTACAGAAGACTAACACAGCAATAGATTTAGACAACCATAAGGAGAGGAACATTTAAGAGTAAATTAATATTGTTTTTCGGTGGAAAACTGGAATAGCTCAGCTGTGAATTGGGATCAGATTAAATTCCTGGACATGTTACTTACATTGTGGACCTAACCACTAATTGCCAATCATGATGATAAAGATTCATGGTTGGTTATGCCGCGGCTACACCTGCGATTTTTGTACAAAGTGATTTAATGAAAAACTGCTGTGTCCCCAGCACACAGTGGTGGCTACACGGGTGACAAACTTTGATGACAAAATAATGTTGGCAAGTAGGCAGTGCGACACATGGAAAATTGAGCACGACCATTGCCTCATTTTGTACTTACTCCGTATTGGCTAGATACTCTATTGTCAGGAAACGTTTTAAGGATGGCTACACATGTAAGAAGTCCATACTTTTTGTCTCGAAAAATTGAACTCGTTGAATTTCTGGTGATTTTTGTGTGGGATTTTTTAAAGCTGTCGCGGTACCCGTGCACGAGTGGATACACGCACGATTTTCACCATGTGCTGGGGACGCACTGATCAGTTTTTCAGAAAGTTGCATTACCTGCACAGGCAAAAAATCGCTTGTGAAGCCGCAGTTTTACTGAACTAGGATAAGTTGTAAGTAGTCTTACTGGTTAAACATCAAAACTGACATGTACAAGTACTACATTTCAGAACTGACAAACCTGACAGAACTTTTGATAGTAAGACCATACAACTCTATTAGCTATTTGGTAGAGCCAGGGTGGGGATTTTCTCCGGTTTTTCTCCCTCCTCAAAAACAAACATAAATTTCAAATTAACCGAGGAATTTGTCTATACTCCAGTCAGCTAGAAAACTAGACGTAAATAAAGTTGTTTATTACATAGCGAAGTAATTTCCAATAATTATGGTCTCAAAGAAAATGAAGAAGCCAATGATGTAATAAACATCTTATTAACCTCATTTGCTCTGCCTTAACCCTATCACCACCACATGCCAGTTTTCCGGCTCAAATCTTAAGTGCCTAAAACAGCATGTGCCGGAAAACTGGCCAAAAAAAATCCAATTTTTTCCATTGAAGCATTTCTTCCAACAGGGAGGTTATTGACTTGACCAACTGGTTGAGTAAGCCTAGGGGTTCATTTCTGCAATGGCAAGACAACACAGTGGAATCGAGCTACACGAGTAGTCGAAGGTGAGGTTTAGAGTTAAAAGATCTGATACTGATTTTCACTAAATCCCAAAAAACACTGCAGGTGTTTAGGACACTGAAAACGTCTGAAAGGGTTAAGTTATGGATCCTCATTTTGTTCCCTTTTATGGCCCACAAACAAAACTCAATCCATAATTTACAGTATGGACCTCACACTCGATCAATAAGAGGTATTTATTTGATCAGAGAAGGCAGTGCAGTTAAGGTATACCTTTAGTTTGGAGATCATACTGGCCTCTGCATCATCCGAGGCTGAGTTGTGTTGTACCAGTCTCTTGGCTAGCATATTGGCATAGAATTTCTGGAACACATCTTTGTCTTCAATATACTTGAAAACCACCATCTAGGAAGGGGAAAAATACCCTATCTCATAAAACACTGCCCGGTGTCCAAAGACACACACACAAAAAAAATGTGGGGACATTTCAGAGACACAATGGTCATTATAGGATTTTCATCAGCTATCAAAGATATTTTTTATCCAATTTCACAACCTCTTTTACAATTGTTTTCCTTTTAGAACTAATTTTAACAGCTAGTTTTTCTGCTTTGCACCCTCCAGGTCCTCAAGTATATTTTTAGTGCAGCAATTTGAAAACTAAATTTGAGATTCCTGCATTGGCATGGTCTGGTGAAAACACTGCATGTATGTATTCAATCCTAGGTGACTCCTTTGGAAGCCATGTAATCTCATTAGTTTCTGTACTAGTTTACAGAAAAAGAAAAAGAATTGTCCATGTACTGTACATGTACAAGGCTCAGAAAATAATTAGGTGACTCCTTTGGAAGCCATGTAATCTCATTAGTTTCTGTACTAGTTTACAGAAAAATAAAAATAATTGTCCATGTACTGTACATGTAAGGTTCAGAAAATAACTGAACAGCAAAATATTACTCACCACAGAATTAAGAATATCTTCAAGCTCTGCTTCTTCTGGATTCTTTGAGCTGGAAAGAAAAATGTGTTATTATGTAAGCAGCAAGTATGAAATTTTATTATGTTATTATGTAAGCAGCAAGTAAAAATGCTTTGAAGATGGGAGCTGCAATGTGTTTGTGAAATCTGTAAAAGCAAAACAAATCTGCAAAGTAAATCAAGAACAACAACTTACATGTATTTCACTCAATGAAAATTACAAGAATGGACTTAGTGTTAATTGAGTTGGCAAACCTGATAAAAATCCACAAGAACTATCTAGCCAGCACCACCATTACAAACTACATGACTGTACAGACAAACATACACTTACATAGTGATACAAACTAACTGTAGAATGGAAAGTATTCATGTGGTGCTATAATGATAATAAATAAACAGGTAAGTAAACCTTGCTTGTAGAGGGTAAGTTTGTGAATACAACTACAAGGTATACTCACGTCTCAGTATATTTATTTATTAGATATGATGAATACCATATTTCCTCACATATATGCCCACCTTTTTTGACCTTTCAAATTTTGAAAGTAACAAAAAATTGGCTTATACACGAGTATTTTCAACAAACTTTTTTGCAATGACCATAAACAAAGCCATATGAACAACAGAAATGGCAAATTATTCACAGAACACATGTCAGCAAGATTTCTACTCAAGCTCATCTCCTTCGCTTTCCAAAGAAAACTAGCTGTCCGAGTTTGGGGTGTGGCTTATACAGTATTGTGCAAAAGTCATGCAAACACCTTTCGGGGAATTTCGGGGCTTTACGGTGAAAATGACCAAAAATTTTCATGAACCGAAATTTCGCCGATATTTCTACTAAAATTCGTTAAGCCTTTTGTTTAATCTGTGCTACATTTCGCAGTGCTCTGCGACAGGTTAGCACAAAAATTTGCTGCACTCTACGAAATATCGTGCGAAATTTTGTTTGGTACTCTGCGAATATTCGCACGAAACTTCGCTTCTTCAAAATTTCGATCCTTCGAAATTTCGATCCTTGCCCGTCAAAGATGAAGCTCACTCGGTCAATTCGACCAACCTGAGTTGTAAACTTTATTCGGACTTTGACTAACTGAACTTTATGGCTCACTTTCGAATGGTACAGGAGGACAACTGTAGAGTTTACTCCAGTTCAGTCAGTATAAGCTAAGAATAGAAATCTGATGCTTTGAACCCGGTTTGAATTCAAGGCCGGAAGGGTAATAAACGAAAGGAATGCGCTACTATAAATCGCACGTCCCAACTTCGGAAGTGTTCAATTTTGTAAACGTTATCCGTATATCCACAATAAAAATTTTTTTATTCAGATCCCTCAGCCTTCCAGATCTTTGTAAAAGTCATTGTATAAAGTTTTCAAGTAAATTCGGACCATGCAGTTATCGAAATATCGTGAGCCGTACAATAAACAAAACAACAGCTACTCGCTTCGTTCCCAGACCGGCGGTGCATGGCCCGCTTCAAAGCTTGACTCACTCGCTGAGCGCAAAGCATAACACCAAATAAACTTTTGCTTCAGTGCAGTTCACATTTACCGCAGATCCTTGTCTTGTTACTAGTATTAAAAGGTTTCAGCAGAAATCATTGTAAATGTTTGCGTATTAAAATCTCAACTCTGAATTTCCACATGCAATCAGTCAGGCGTGAACATCAACAGAGTTTTGAAGCAACGTTTTGTCATATTGAAAACGTGCAAAAACTTCTATACTCTTACCAGAAAACTTCTACTGGGAAAGTTCAATTCCTTCTGAATTAAAATAGCTTTAATGCATCGGATCAGACCAGTCAGTTCGCGTAAATGGAAATGAATTGTGCCCACGGTATTTGTGTCAGAAATGAGACACGCGTCTGGCTGACAGTTCACGTTTGACTGGGACTTTTATTATATAAGAATCTTGACTTTTTGACGCTTCTGGCATGCAGGGTATTTACCAAAACCACCTTACTGTATGTTTGTAAAACTGTTTGTCATGAATTCGAATTTGTCACGCGTTAATCCTGGTGAAAGAAAATAAATGTTAAAATACAAAATTGTGCAATGAACACGTACGCAATAATTTCGATAACTTGGTCCGAATTTTCGTTTGACAATAAACGAAATATCATCGAAATGTTGCTCGCAGGTTGGCAATATTTCGCGTATCTCATCGCAAATTCTTGCGTACCTCATCAATTCTTCGTCGAAATTTCAAACGAAAAGTTGCCTGAAATTTGGAACAAAGAGCGAAATTCGTCAAAATACGTTTGCATGACTTTTGCACAATACTGTATGTGTTTTTTCTTTACACTTTTTTTGCAGGGGTATCATTAAGTTTTTAAGTTGCTGGACAACTGTGAAACATAGCTTGTCTTTTTGTGCCATAAACTGCAACTCAGGCTAGTTTTACATTAAGAAGCCAGCGATCACCATCGCAGCTGCTGGCAATAATCGCTGTTAGCCAGCTTCTAATGGCAGCCCTGTATACATGTAGGTACACTGTATACCTTTTCTTTAGCAGTGAATCACAGTATCTGGCCAGGAGTTCTGGTGACTTGGAAGAAGTGAGAGCCTGCTTGGTGACAGCATTGCTGTTGATAAACTTCCCAAATGCCTGAAATGATAACACATACAAGAAGCCTAAATAGTAACTGAAATAAATGGAAGGTCTGAAATTTACTTTCAAGGTAGGTTTCCCAGTGGGCAACCATCTTTCAGATTTAGGCATCCAAAATGAAATCTAGTCATCAAACAACAAAATATTTTTCAAAAGCATACATGTACATATAACAAATAGATTCCAATCTGCAGTGCGTATGTTCTCTTATATATGCACAGATGATGGCACAACATGAAGAGAACAAAGAAGTGCGCCACGAGACACAGTCGAGTGGCATAACTGATGTTCTCTTCACGTTTTGGTGTCATCTGTGCATCTATAAGAGGACAGATGCACAGCAGAATGGTATCTGTTTGTTTTATATAATAATCACAAACTAAAAACTATGAAAATATCCAATCAAAACGGGTTGAGAAATTGGTTGTGCACACTCATGACACCATCCACGTGTCTCTAATAACACACGGCTATTGACCAATCAGAGTGTGCGTTCGGTCTTATTATCATATAAAAAAAAACAGTATCACATACAATAATTATTATTGTTATGCATGAACTGATTTTATCACATACATACTGAGATTTACGAATGGAATCACTCATGCGAAAACTCACTTCACAATTTTCCTTAGCCAATCAGAATCGCGAAACGAATTTTTCACACGTGCGAAAAGCGTTTCGTCCAATCAGAAAACACCTGCCAAAACATATCGGATTTTCAAACTGGACTTGAGCTCGGAGGCGCCACTTTCATTCACTACGAAAGTTGGAGGTTTTGACTTTTTTTAAACTAATGTAATATTGACCTGTAAACAGCCAACTAACGATGTTAACACTTCCAAGTCAATTGAGGAGTATATTATCGACCAAGAAAACAAAATCACAAGAGCAAAAACTTAGAGAAACAGCCGTAAAGTTACTCAAAGAGTCAGAGACAAAGAAGAAGCGAAATTCTACTGACCGAAAGAACTCAACAGATATTGAGATAATCTATGTGAAATCATTCTTAGTGTCAAAAGAAAATACGGCGAAGATTACGAGCTTTCAATCCTTCGTGGAGTGATTTCAACTTCCATAGACCATCGACATTTGAAAAATCGTAAATATTCTGTGACAGAGCTAGAAAACCTACAAGCCGTGGAGATGTCTGGAAACCGTCGTAGCAAACAACTTGGACAAAAGCAGGTATACTAATCTATTGACGATGTAAACTTGTAAACTTTATTTGTTGAATCAAAGACAGTTTCATATTGATGTTGAAAACTATTTCAAGGCTGATGTCAGTTCAGAAAGTTAGATTTTCTTTCCATTTTGATTGTATCGAGCATACATTTTAGTCTACGTTGAGTCGGATACGAAATGCAAAACAAAAAATTGAAAGCTACAAATGTACGTGTTCAATGACAAGACCTAAATAAAACCTGTTTGATACTGGAGAAAAATCTCAGTGTGTATGTAATAAACAAATTACAAAATGGAAAGTGCTTTTGTATGGTATTTACACACTTGTTTGTTTTCACAAAACTCACTCGCTCGTACCTCGCTCGTTCGTTTTGTGAAAACAAACTCGTGCGTAAATACCATACGCCAGCACTTCCCATTAAGTAATCTCTATTTCTACAATCTACAATAGGTCAGCACAGAAATCTAGTCATCAAGTGGTCAACCATATCCTGAAATTTAGTTGTAGATACAAAATTTTGGCCGTTTTTGATGACTGGATGACCGTAAATTTCTGCCCCTGACATGTACACATAATCACTGTTATTCAATGGTACACTGTATAAGTTATTCAAAGCAAGTTAAAGAATTAAGGGATGATTATTTCATCCCAAGTAGAAAACATATAATTATTGATAATTGATAAAATAATATACATCAATAATAGGGACATCTTAAAGTGCCTATGAACAATGTTTATTTTAGATATCAATTCTAAATCAAGTGAATAGTAGAATGGTAAAATATATTTTGCTTTGAATGCTGTGCCGCTGAGTTAAGGAGGTTTTAATATCCAAAATACTAATTACATGATGTCAGGGGAGGTATCTGCGATCACTTCTTAGTGGTTGTGAATGGGCGTTTCTACTGATATAGGAAAACAAATTTCTAACATCATTTTATTTCAACCATCGGTATAACACTGATAATTTAAAAAAAATGTTTAATTGCAACAAAAAAAATTGTATAATAATTGATGCCTCCCCTGACGTCATGTAATTAGCATTTTGGATATTAAAACCTCCTTAGCTCAGCGGCACAGCATTCAAAGCAAGATATATTGTACCATTCTACTATTCACTTGATGTAGAATTGATATCTAAAATAAAAAAAATAAGCTTCATAGGCACTTTAAGATTCTTTTGTGGATTTGGACTCATCACCAGTATATCATTAATAATACCACACACAGGAACACATTAAATCATATCCATACTACAAGTGTACACTGTATGCTACATACATGTATATAATGTACGTTAGAGCGTGTATGATGGAGCACTACATGTATGACACTCTTATGGGCCTGGACCCATCACCTTTCATTGTTTCATCTCAGACATGTTACATAGTACATAGTACATGTAGATCATGCTTGTATACAATGTAAGTACTCCTACTGTATTTATAGTGTATATGATTGTGCAGATGCAAAAATAATATAATAGCATGAATACCGTGGGCCTGGACCTATCACCTTGCATTGATCATCTCAGACATTAGATCATACTGACCCTCGCTTGCATGTGGGATGGTTGAAATCAAACTAAATGTGAAAAATGACTAATAAAGGGTGCGTAGATCTAGTCTTCAAGGAAAATATTACATATATTTTCAATCAAGCATTAAGGGAGGGGACTTTAACTGTTTGAAGCCAATTAACAGCCACCAATCGAACAGACATGCGCAAACCATGACACAGTGTGTTTAAGTAGAACTAGGCAGTAAAACAGTTTTTACCTTGTCTAATGCAGCCACAAATCCTGCATCATTCTTGAATGCTGTCAGTACTAATGCATTGTACTTGTGATGCACTTCAAGGATAGTCTCCACATAAACCTTGGGATCCTGTCAAATAACATTAATGTCAGTAACTAATAATCACACCAATTAACAGCATCAGAAACACTTTGAAACAACTCTTACATTAAATGCTTGTTCTCCACATTTTTCAAGTGCATTGAGACCCTGGTAGCAAATGTGGTTTTCTAGTAGTGTTCTCAATTGGACTAGTCCATCGGGTATTCTAGACACAAGGCTGTACATACGACCAAGATCTGTAGAAAACATAATAAAACAATAACAGCTATAATTACCCTGTTTTTAGATACGATACTTTATGCCTTGGATGTGCAATTTTTCTTTCAGCAAGCCAGCAATTAAAAATTAATCTCAGTTAAAAACCAAACCAAGATTCAGTTATAAAATCAGTTGTAAATGCGCAAATGTTTTGTTAATGAGTCAGAAATGCTTTGACAGCTTTCTTAGCAGCAGGCTTCTTAGGCTATCACCTACATGTACATGTAGTTCCACACAATTCTATGAAAGCATTTTCTTCTAAGCACAGCAAATACATTGAGGGAAATAATTAGAAATGCTTACTATTTTCTACTTACCTTCATTTTTGTCATCATTCAGCAAATTTTGAAATTCTGCATAAAAAATGTCTAAGTGTTTCTCTATTAGAACTTGTTCACACTTTCTAGCGAGCTATAAAAAAAGGAAAGGACAGTCTGTAAGTAACACACAACAACGTGTACAGGAAACAACAATAACATATACATGTATATTATACAGACAAGCCTATATGCAGAGCTCCAATTATTTCTGATCACGGTAGAGTGGCTGATTTCTAGGAATTGTGGTTTATTGACTGGTTGATATTTCACACAGAGTGGGCTGAAACAAGTTTTTCGATAGATTGCTTTGAAAAAGCTCCAATTATTTCTGATCACGGTAGAGTGGCTGATTTCTAGGAATTGTGGTTTATTGACTGGTTGATATTTCAGACAGAGTGGGCTGAAACAAGTTTTTCGATAGATTGCTTTGAAAAAGCTATGATGCTTTTAGTTGTTACTATTAAAATTATAATTTGGTAAGAAACAATGCCAGAACGAGGAAAGGAGAGCTAAAAAATGCTGTCCAGTTAAAAACAAAAACAAAAACAAAAAAGTGTCCTGGTTGAGACGTTTGTAAGAGAGGGCCCGTACAAACACTGAACATGCTTATTTTCTTATTATTATATTAAACAAAAATGTAAATTGATTGGTACAAATAAATATATTGTTGTTGTATTGTTGTCGCACTCTGCCATCTGAGCTACATGTACATGTATCAACTGAAGGCATAATCAAGTGTGAGGGAATAAAAATGAACTAACAATATTAGAGATGGAGAATGCCAAGGGCAGTTGGACTGACAAGTGTGCAGCATTTTTTTCCTCCACTATTATTTTGCTGAAGGCTATACTGGGGTTTCATAATTTACTGAGGAATGGGTTGGAGGGGTGGAGATATTGATTTTAGCCATCATTTTACCATGATAGCCGACACTTACATGTACTTTATTTTATACTTGAACCAGTGTTTGTAACCCCTGCCAGCTTCTAATGACACCCATACTATATTTACAGTGTGACTACTGAAACAGGGACCACTTAGACAATGAGAACTAAACACAATAAGGCATTACAAAGAGTATGAATCCTAGCATATCCATGCGATTTTCTTCATTCAAAAAGCTTCGACTTCAGAACTAGTCAACCAAATTCACCTTTTAACGGATCAAAGCTCAAGCAAGTTGAAATGCTATTGTCTTGTAATCAACACTGATTGGCTCAAGTAACTGTAAGTTGTAATGCTTTGTTTTTGTTCTGCAAATGTGATTGGTTCTCATTGTCTAAGTGGTCCCAGTTTCAGTAGTCATGCACACTTTAATACTTTATAATTATGTTGCCTCTAAGCCAGCCACACTGTCACAGGTAACTCAGATGCAAGTTTACCACATTTAGAACCATGAAAAGGTGTTCATACAATTTTCATTTCCATGCTGTTTGGTAATTGCCTTTGTTCAACTTCGAAACCTCGTAACAACTCTCCACAACACTTTGAAATCATTTAAAGTCAATGATTTCAAAGTTCTGTTTATTCAATTTAGGCTAGTTTATTTACCCCATCAGACCACATAACTACAAATCATTACTCCCTTCTAATGAACTTAACAAAGCTAAATATAAAAAGATTGTAATCAGCTTTGTTTGAGAAGTGATTCAAAGGATGACAATTTGAACTTGACGGTATTTCAAAGTACTCACAATCGGTTCCAGCCCTCAGCTGTGCCTCAAACTCGAACTGATTGCTCGTACTTTGAAATCCTGTTAAGTCCTCATTGTCAGTCTATAAATATTACTTCTCAAACTCATTAATAATTCATCAGGTGAATACCAAATATCAACACAAAGGTTATTTTGAGTGTAGATACTTCCACACAGAAAATAAATCAAGTTGTTGCTCACACCTCATCTTGTGTACTCTCGTGAAGGTATACTTGCACTCTTCTCTGTTCCTCTAACAGTCTAGCTTCAGCCTATGAAGAAAATACATTTCAATACACAAATATTTATTTCCCATGGACAAAACTGGATGTCCTCAGTGTTGCTCCACTATAAACTCACCGTGTGTCAGTAATAGATGTAGCTGTTACCCATGAGAAATTTGCTATTCTTTCAATGGAATTTCAAAAAAAGGGGGCTCAAGTACATGTAAAAGGAAAATAATATAAAGAAAATACTTTCAAATCTGGAATTCAAACCATGGCTAAAGAAGCTGGATTGGAAGTTACCCTACCAACCAACCACCAACAGAACCTCACTTCAGAGTGTGAAAGGCAATCATCAGAGGACTACTGTATTTGGCTTCCAGTGAACTACCGTATTTTATCACGTACAAGCTGCACCTCACGTATAAGCTGCACCCCTAACTTCAGCCTGATAAACAGAAGCTTGTTTTCCCCGAAAGGTTTAATAAAAAAAAACTCGTGTATAAGCCGCACCACAAAATTCAGTAAGAGAAGTCTTGTGTTCGAGTTCATAAATGCCCGTAATTGAAGCAAAACTTCTTCATAAGAGATCGTCATATCACAACAACGAATTGGTTACAACTTTCCTTGTCCTTTCTTGTGTATATTTTAACCTGATGTCTTTAAATCACTTCAGAATTTTTCTGCTGTTGTTCCCCCATTAACCAACAACATATTTAAGGAACTTCTTTCCTTTAAGCGCACAAGAAAGTAAGATTTTCTGGCGAAACTATATGAGCACGTGTCTGAGTCTGTGGTCCGTGGTCTGCCATCTTGGATTTTCAAGGAGGCCTGGGGCGAGAGTGATCGAGCGTGATAAGCTCCGAAGTTGAACATTAACTCAATGAGAATTATACTTTATTTGAAAATTTGAAGGCCACTTATGGCCTTTAACAATACTAGGAACCATTCAAGGAGTTAGCAGAGAAGATGACAGGCAACTCTACAGCTAGTTTTCTTTGGAAAGCAAAGGAGAGGAGTTTGAGTAGAAATCTTGCAGACACTCGTGTTCTGTGAATTGAATGTACCATTTCTATTGTTTATATGGCTTTGTTTATGGTCATTGCAAAAACAGTTTTCTGAAAACACTCACATATAAGCTGCACCCCCAACTTTGTGGCAATTTTTTGTTACTTTCAAAATCTGAAAGTCAAAAAAGGTGCGGCTTATACGTGATAAAATACGGTGTGTTGGGCTATCTGTGGTCATGCCACATGGTAGTGTACCAATGCTGTGCAATACAGCAGTAATACAGACTCTCTACTATGCTTTATTTCAATATAAAAGTACACTTGTACATGTGCACAGGTATGGTATTTGTGCTACATATACAAATTATCATCATCATTATCTTTATTTTTACCATAGTATTAAAAAAACAGTTAGGTACATACATACATGTATGTTAAAGAAATACAGATTTACTAAAATATTGGACATGATGGGTTATTGATGGGTTATGGGACATGAAGATTGATGTACAAATATGGATTTGAAGAGGCTATAATTAATGGTTTAGAAAGTGATTACAGTCCCTGTCAAAAGTTTTTCACACCGTACAAACCACATGTGGTAGCATGTGGCACATGTGCCACATGTGTTTACCACTTTCGGTAAAATGAATGTGGCGAAATGTGGCGAAGCGAAATCGGTAACTGAACCACTTTCGGTAAAACACAATCGGTGACTGAACCACTTTCGGTAAAACGCAATCGGTGACCGAACCACTTTCAGTAAAACGAATTCGGTGACTCTACCACCTTCAGTAAAACGAATTCGGTGACTCTACCACCTTCGGTAAAACGAATTCGGTGACTCTATCACCTTCGGTAAAATGAATTCGGATAGTCATCATGTTATGTAAATATGCCGCTACGTACGCGATCAATTCTAGTTTAGTTGTAGCAAAGTTCGGCGTTTTTATTCATCTGATAAACTTTACAGACTTCTGTACTTTCATACTTTAATCTATCCCTCAATCCCTTCACGATTCTTTAAAAGTGGTTGCGTACGCTGTATGTTTTCAATTCAACAGATTCAAGAAGCCAGCTTTTCGGTGTTTACATGTGCTTTCAGCTGTGGAAACTGATTGTCTGGTTTTTGACACAACAAGAATGTCGCGAACTTCGCGGAACATGTGATTTTATTGCAGAATGCAGAGTTAAATAATACGGGAAAGTTTCTCAACTTTTAATACTGGCAAGTGATAAACGTCTACCAAATAGAATATTCTGGAATTCTTTTTATTTAACGTGGGATCCGTCATTTTGCTCAAATTGCTCGAACAGAAGTGTGACATTTTTGAATAATCAATGAGCTCTGACAGCAGTGTTTGTTTTGCTTTGAGATCACACCAAAAATTATCTTGATATCTTCCTACTGAATCAAATGCTTTCAAAGTTTTGTATTTTATTTACGGTCTGAACAGTTTTCACCTAATGCGAAAACTGGTTTGAGTCCATTCTGTCAAATAAAAACACCCAGGTGAATACATTTTGGATATTTTAATTCGTTATTGGTTATTTTGCCGTGAGATCGCACCGAATCTTCTGGAGTTTTTTACTTCATCACTTCGTCAATTTGTGATTGGCATTGCGGTTTATAATTGCTGTGAGACCGATCTGCAGCGATTGGTCCGCGGATGTCAGATGTGAAACAAACAAGTCTCAGTGCTCGTGTTTGTTTTCAAATATGTGATTGGTCCTCGATCGATCAAACATAGGACCTGTCAAAACTCAGACTGACAGGTTCACGCGTGACTGATTGCAACTTGATATTTTAATTTCGAAAACATGCCTTTCCAGAATCCGCAAACATTTGCAATGCTTTTGGTCGGAACCTACCCTGGTTACCAGAGGCTCGGTTACGTTGGTCACTGTGGCCTCTGGAACCAGGGTAGTCGGAACCTTGAACAACGCAGGAATCTCTTGTAAATGTTAAACTACGGAAGCTAAAGTTCATTTGTTGATTATTGCTTACTGGCGGGGCCCGCTTTAAAAGTTTGCCGCTAAATTATGAACGAACGTACGCGGTTGTTTGTTAAAATAGTTTGTGGCGTAAGTTTAAGGTTATATATTCACAGCAGTTCCATTTTTTTTCAGTACAGTTTATCAGTGAGGTTATCAGAAGAAATAGGAAGGAGAGAAATGCTCTTAGCCACTTCGCGGCTTTCTCGGTACAAATCACAATCAAAACAAATGAGTTTTTCGATGATCGCACCAGGACACCGACCTGACGCTTCGCCGACAATTTGAAATTGGAGCTTTTACTACAATGAAAACACCAATAATTATTGCTGTGCCGATATATCGTTTCAAGAAAGACAAAACGAGATATCATTTTTGAAATCTAAACTTCAGCATTTTCAGTTTTAACGTAGTAAAAATCACTATAGTCGCAAGCAGTGAACTACATGTACAAGTAACAACTTGTAGACTGTCTTGACCTGCAATGTTTGGTGAAGCGAAATCAGTGACTGAACCACTTTCGGTAAAACGAAATCGGTGACTGAACCACTTTCGTTAAAACACAATCGGTGACCGAACCACTTTCAGTAAAACGAAATCGGTGACTCTACCACTTTCAGTAAAACGAATTCGGTGACGTCACCACCTTCGGTAAAACGAATTCGGTCTTAAAACGAATGGAGTTTACCTAACGAAATCTACCACATGTGGTTACCGAATCTTCGTTTTACCGAAGCACATACGGTACCGTATACGGTTGAAAAACTTTTGACAGGGACTGTACATGAAGGTATGTGGAAGAAGACTAATTAACTAAAGATTATCCATGGACAGATGATTGGTAAAGTTTGTAAACACTGGGCAGTAATTATTTTACTTAACCTGTTAGATAGATATTGGATAGTAAACATCAGTTTCATTATATTGGACCCAGTGTCCACTACATTACACCATCGCAACTAAGCAATCTTACCCTTTTCATGTACTCTGTAACTGGGTTTTCCCGTAGAAACTCCATGCTCTCTGCTGTATAAAATCTCTCTGTATCTTCTAGGAACACAGACTCAAATGAATTCTTGTAAACAGTAAGAGTGGGCCCCTTTACAGACATTTCATCTTCATTTAATCCAAGTTCAACTGCAAAATTGAAAAACAAAGATCAGTGATTATCTTGATTGTAATTCCATAGACAGACATTAAATCTGTTGATTGTGTTAAGATTTTCAAATTAACAAAATTAATATAACAACAACAACAGCTTTATTTTGTCATATAAATACAAATGATAGAATGGAATATTGAGAGTACTGGGAGGCCTGAAATAGTGTGAGACTAATCAAGTCAGGCATCCATATACATGTAATATAATATAATTATATATAAAAATTATACGGTTTATTTCTTATGGAGGGAGGGGGGTGAAAATGGAGGAGGGACACAATATACATGTACATTAAGCAATGGTCCAGATAAGAACTGTAGTGGAATCCATTGTTCTGCGGCAATGAGCCTCCCCCACATACGATTTTGTTTGAATATGCCTTAAGTGCTTTAGGAGGTATCTACAGTCCAAACTACATCTCGAAAATAAAGTATTTTTTATGCTATTGGCTCTTTTTTCTGTGAAAATGCAGAGAAGCCACCATCCAGCCAATTGGATATAGAGAAAACAAAGGATTTTTCAATCGCAAATTTGAGAACTTTCCCCACATACGATATTCTTCGAAATTAAACTATAGCTAGTTTGATAAAAAATAAATTCAAACCGCAAAAAAATATCGAATGAAAATGCATTATTTCGATGGGTTTCTATTGAATTTATAAGTATCAACCAATGAAATTACGAGAAAGAATAATAGAAAATTAACACCTTTTAACATTCCTTGCCGTAGACACTACAGTTCTTATCTGGACCATTACTTAAAGGGATACCTGAGTGAAAAACACATTTGGGCTCAAAAGCATCTTTCAGATGTACTTTGTTCCGAAAATGTATTAAAATTTGATAAAACTTTTTCAGAGTTGAGAACGAGCCTCTCAAAGTTGGTGCCGCGAAGACCTGGGCGCCGCTATTTTGTTCACATTAATTCATGTGACGTTTTTTACGTTCTCAACTCTGAAAAAGTTTTATCAAATTTTAATACATTTTCTGAACAAAGTACATCTGAAACATGCTTTTGAGCCCAAATGTGTTTTTCACTTGGGTATCCCTTTAAGTTTATTCCCCCTAGTTTTGGGTAGCCTGTGAAAACAGCCAAATCTTTGCACTTGTTCCAATGGGCTACCCCAAAGAAATGTATGCGACTCAAGGCCAAAAATTCCATACTGATGACGTCAATATGCCCAGAACCAGAACCATAAATTAAAAGTTTCAACAAACAGCGAATGCAAACAGAAAGATTATCTTCGGATGTTTTTAAACATTGTATCAAAGAGCTGTTGGCTTTGATTCACTCACCAAAAGTCAGGTCAATTCCTTGTACAGTTTTTGTGATGGCAAAGACGTATTTATGTTTACCGATGAAACTTGAATTAAAGTCTCGTTCAGTTTGCTGTACCACACAAAGCAAGTAGACCTTGTGTACGTACTAACTCTATGGTTAGTCAAAACACAATAAACTTAAACTTAAGATGGGCAAGGACATGATCCAAAGTAGGGTGAAGCAAGAATAACTGATTGGTATAGCAATCAATGAAATCCACTCTATACTGAGTAATGCACTGTTATGACTCTTCTGAAATAACAAATAGAAGAGCCACCTGAACGAGTTGCAATGAAGTCTCATCTGTAAATATAAATAAATATTTACCTCACAAAAACAGTAGGAGGAATTGACTTGACTGTTGGTGAGAGACTAAGCCAAAAGCAGGGTACAGCTCTTCAATATCCCATTTAAAATCATCCAAACAGAATATTTCTGTAATTTCGCTTTGTACTCAAAGTTTGTTGATTTTTATTTATTTATGCACATAAGACAAAGGAATCGATGAATGGCATCGAAGTTTGGGGTGCTGCCTATATGCAGGTATTTACAGTACTTATGTTGTGATCCATTTTATATTTCTTGTTTTTGAGCTACATGTACAATTATCTTTCTCAAGATTTGTTTAAATGTTCACAATCAAGTCTGTAATCCATAGCTAAGGGGCAGCTGAGAGACATGGGAACTTCAAATCTTCAGTGGCTTAATCTGGAGTTTGCCACTACCAAATTGAAAAAAGTACTGCAGCCAAATTTATAAAGAATTAAAAACTAAATAATAACCCTGTTGTTAGAAATACCACAAGAATTAGTAAGAATACCAAGTTTTATTTGATTTGGTATATAAACTGAAAAGCAAGCTTTCAAAAAATTCAACAATAAGAGACATTTGTATGAATTGGAGACGTCTCTTATTTCTGCAACTTTTGAAAGCTTGCCACATGGTAAATAACCAATGAAATGTCTCCAAACTTGGTCAACTTTCTAATTTTGAGGTGCTCTTTCTTGTGATGGAGTTCATTTCTTAATTACATTATAATTAGATTAACTTTACTAACTTGGCCCAGTCCTTTTTCAATTTGGCATTAGCCAATGGGATTACAACAACTGATCACTTTAAAAGTTGTCAACAGCTTTACTACATCCATAACTTTGATGAAAATAATAATACAATGTAATTCCAAGAAACAAGGACACCATCAGGGTTCTGGAATGAGTTTCCCTGGTTGGCTATTTTTCTCATTTCAGCTCAGCTGTCCAAAGGTAACAAGTGGCTTCTGAAGAAGTCTTATCCTAATTCAAGGTAGCAGAAAACCCAAAAAAGAATGAAAATGTGCAAGGAAAAACATTAAAGTTTATTTGTAAGAATGGACAGAACGTTTGATTTGGATTGGTTACATGACACAATTGAGGTAAAGTATGTAAGTATTTCATTCAAGTAAAAAAAAACTCTGGAAAACAAGTTCCACATGTACCCCCTCCCCTTTGGAAATTTATGCCTCTGGGACCCCCTGTACCCCTCAGCATGTCTAGTCTCCTCTGTGGGAGAGGTATGGATATTGTCTGGAACCACACAATTTAGAGTGCAGTCATCATATCTGGGATGAAACATATAGCACTAATTAGACGACAGCAAACATAGGATTTAGTGCCATTTAAGCACTATTTATTGCAAAAAAAAAATCACAGATGCTCTAACAAAAAACTACTTAAATACTCTGACCCCAGTTTTCTCACTATTATTTTACACAAAGTCTTCTCTTTACTGCTGTTCAAGCATGAAACATTACAATAAAAACACTCTTTCGGTTAATTTAAAGAGATGAGGCAAGAGTGGGGCTTAATTGTAACCAGGAGGGCTTTTATGGTACAAGACTGATGGGCCTATAAGCAGGAGCTTATAACCAGGAATTTATGGTATGTCATAATGACAACATGGATATGGATTTATATGTTCATGTTTGCATGTACAGGGTGCAATGAAAGTGATGTCCAGTAGCCTGGGTCTAGTAGATTTCCCTGTCGGGCTTGTAGATTTGTTTGATGACTTGCAAGCTTTAAGTTCTTTTTTCTTCTAACCCTGATGTAGTGTATGCATACAAATGTACATGTACATGTGCTGTTTTTTCTTAGGGTTAAATTTGCCTTTTCAACGAACACATTGTACGTCAAAACATCAAGGTGGTAACATTCAAGACATTTTAGTAAAAAGTCTAAATCTACATAATATACAATGTACTGTTTATGACATTAGAATTGTGAAACTACAATCGTGGTCAAGTGTTGGGACACCAATAATTTTTTTGGAAGATTTGCTACTTTTCAGATTTTGTATACGTCCCCTCTCCCCAATTCAATGTTGATCTATAAAACTATATTTGCCTGTTCAATGACCAATATCCTAACATTGTCTTGGGGGGGGGGGGGGGGGAATATTGTGACGACATTTTACTCGAATACTGTAGGCAATTGGTCATCACTACGTTAGAAACAGTGTGTCCCAAAGACATTTGACCAGGATTGTAGGTACAAACATCAAACTCTTGCATGTGGATATGAATGTACATACCATAACACTGAATTACTCCACTAACTAATCTGGTGTTGATTGTTTCTCCATTTCTCTCTCGTTCTATTAATCTGAGAACAGCATTTGTGACCTAAAATGCAACAAAATCATCTTCATACAGTTACTGCCCATAAACATATGTACATTTTTCGCGAGCAGATCACGAACAGTGGTCGCAATCTGTTCGCAAATTGCTCGCACCATGTTCGCGAATTGTTCGCACTGTGTTCGCAAATTGCTCGCGAAAATTTTGCGCAATGATCGCGATCAACTTCTGTGTTCGCAGTTGATCGCAGAACAACTCTTGACATTCATCTCGCTAGTCATATGACTTTGTGGATCATCACTTCTTCAAGCTACAAAATCAAGCCATCACCCTTGTGTTGTAGATATTTCCCATATTGTCAAACGAAAATTTGGACCAGGTTATATCGTGATCCGAAATTTCAACAAAATTTGCACTTTCTTTCACCAGGATTAACGCATGACAAATTCGAATTCATGACAAACAGTTTACAAACGTACAGCAAGATGGTTTTGGTAAATACCCTGCGTACCAGAGGCGTCAAAAAGTCAAGATTCTTATAAAATAAAAGTCCCTGTCAATCGTAACTGTCAGCCAGACGCATGTCTCATTTCTGACACAAATACCATGGGAAGGCACAATTAATTTCCGTTTACGCGAACTGACTGATCCGATGCATTAAAGCTCTTTTAATTCAAAAGGAATTGCACTTTCCCAGTAGAAGTTTTCTGGTAAGAGTATAGAAGTTTTTGCATGTTTTTCAATACGACAAACGTTGCTTCAAAACTCTGACATTCTGTAGAAATTCAGACTGACACCTTCACGCCTGACCGATTGCACGTGGAAATTCAGACTCCAAGAAGAATTGAGATTTTAATATGCAAACATTTACAATGAATTCTGCCGAAACCTAATAACAAGACAAGGATCCGCCGTAAATGTGAAACTACACTGAAGCAAAAGTTTATTTTGTGTTATGCTTTGCGCTCAGCGAGTGAGTCAAGCTTTAAAGCGGACCACGCACTGCCGGTGAGGGAACTGAGCGAGCAGCCGTTATTCTGTTTATTTTATTCCTCACAATATTTCGATAACTGCATGGTCCAAATTTACTTCAAAACTTTATGCAATGACTTTTACGAAGATCTGGAAGGCTGGCGGATCTGAATATTATTGTGGATATACAGATAACGTTTACAAAATTGAACACTTCCAAAGTTGGGATGTGTGATTTATAGTAACGTCGGATATTACCCTTCCGGTCTTCGATTCGGGTTCAAAGCATCAGATTTCGATTCTTATAGCCTGATTATACTGACTGAACTGAAGTAAACTCTACAGTTGTCCTCCTGTACCATTCGAAAGTGAGCCGTAAAGTTCAGTTAATCAAAGTCCGAATAAAGTTTACAACTCAGGTTGGTCGAACTGACTGAGTGAGCCGGAAAAAGTAACTTGATCTTGGACAGGCAAGGATTGAAATTTCGAAGGATCAACATTTCGAAGAAGCGAAGTTTCGTGCGAATATTCACAGAGTACCAAACGAAATTTCGCACGATATTTCGTAGAGTGCAGCGAAACACTACCATAACCGAAAGCTAAATATTAAAATACATCTCGTTGTCTTTGAAAATGAGTTCATCAAAAAAAAATTACCAAAGGCTCTCGATATAATTTGCTGTATAAAAATGTAAACAAAACACGAATTAGCAATTAGCGTGCGCTGTACTCGCATCTCGAAGTTCTAATACATTGAGTGGACTTCTTGCACGTTCTTGCAGTGTAGCCGCACAAAGGCAGTTATCAACTTGTTAAACTTCTTGCGGGTTCTGGCGCCGCAAGAAGTTCTTGCGGGACTTCTTGTCCGTGTAAATTTTTGGGCTGTATTGTATGCGAACTATTCACGAACAAATTGCGAACAGTTCACGAAAAAATGCGAACAGATTGCGAACACTACATGCGATTTGCTCGCGAAAATTTTGCAAACAAATGTACATGTTTCTGGGCGGTACTGTATGTGCTATACTTATCATTATACTTAAATATTATTGTAATTATACTGTAAGTAAAGTTTTAAATTAACTATTAGTTATTATTAGCTTAATTAGTTTGTAATGAGTCGAAATTATATTGTAAACACTACATGTCTGAAAAGCAGCCTTGCTGAGCCATTTACCATGTCTAAATAAAGTTAATTGTGATTGTAATTGTGATTGTGATTGTGATAATTTAACCCACAGCAATGTTTTAATAGTGAGTATATTTTGGCTGAATTGGCAGTCCAGTTTAAATAAAACAGAAAGTTAGGAATCAAAATCACCTTCTATGCTATAAGAAAAATTATATAGTGTCCTGTTGTGCTTTTAAAACAGCTTTGATAACAGCTTGCCAGGATTAAAGTGGATTACAGTACAATCTAAGTACTGAAACCACATTGCCGTATATTTATATAATGCAATATTTTTATCCACTCAAATTATATTCTTCTGGCCCCGGTTGCTCAAAAGAGCTATCCAATGGATAAATCCCAATCCAGTGGATAAGCATTAACCAAACTATCTTATTAATTTTTATCCATTGTATAGATATTTATCTGGTGGATAACATTCTTATTGTCTCTTAACAAGGTGTATGTGTAGCACATCAGGTTAGTGCATGGCACACTGAGCATGCAGTGCCGAGTTTGATTCCTGTCTCTGATACAACTGGCTTGTACAGCTTTGAATATTATTAATTGGGAGCTCTGTAAGAGAAGGGGTAAAGTTGTGCACCGTCGGCCTCCCAGAAGAGCAGTCGGTTAGACTGAAAGGGCTACCAACGTTAACTATATAACTTTACTTTTTCTTATTTTACACGAGAATGCTTAACCTTTGAAGTGCACAGTGCTCAGCCTTTATCACCATTTCACTAACCTGTTTGTTTAAAGGCCTGAACAGGTATTCCCTCCATGTCACTAAGGCAAGCTGTACAATAAATAATGGTCATTAGTAGGAGAAATAGCATGAATGCAAGTGCTATTTGGAACTAATGGGCATCAGTTGATGCTTTGAAAGGTTTAAGGTGACTTGAAAACTTTCAAAACAAAGTCACTACAAGTGTCAGACCATAATTCCAGAATGAGCCACTACTAAATTGAAAACATAGCGCAGCAATGGCAAACTCATAGATGTAAAGTGTACATTGTATTTTAGTGTGTTCTCAAGGGTACACATGTTCAACGTTTAAGTTATTATGGACTTTCTCAAAGTCCTTCTTAGCCACCCGCACGAAGGACTTTTCCCACTTGCAGCCATATTCGATGTTGTAATAGCCAATAGCACTTGACTTGGACACTATTTTCATAGTTGGCAAAAATAAGACTAAGCAGATTCTTTCTGGAAAATACTTAGTTATAAGCTGCACCCCTATGACTTACGAATAAGAGTAAGTTGGTTGTGGGGGACTAAGAAAGGGAAAGGGGTTAGGGAGGGGTGAGTGGTGAAAAATATTTTGCAATGGAGGGGTGGGTAGGTTATTTTTTTTATTTGCTTGTCCCCCCCACCCCCCAAAAAAAACAAATTGCACCAGGGGTAAAATTGTACCACAACAGATACTTACCATGTGGTGAGCTTTCAAAAGTCGCAGAAATAAGAGACATTTGTATGGATTGGAGGGATGCTTGTCCTTCCAATCCATACAAATGTCTCATATTTTTGCAATTTTTGAAAGCTTGCTACTGTACATGTTTATTCAGTTTCTATTTACCAATTCATGCTCATACTTCGTAATAATTCTTACTTATTTCAATGTGTTCTTACTTAGGACAAAGTTTATTTGCTAATTGGTACAAACTCGGCCCCAATTTGGTAGTGGCTAATAGCACAACAAATCTGTGCAACTTTTGTTTAGAGCATACTAAACAAAATAACAAGCACCATGCATTTACATACTATTTTATTTTTATTAACTTTATTTGCCTGGCATAACTTATATGTGCACCTTGTTGTTACATGTGTGTCATTTGTTTTGTGTCTGAAATCATAGCAAATTTACCAATAATACACAATAATATTTTATTTTGAGAAATGTAGAAGTCCATTTCTTCTTGTTGTCACCATTGTTTTGAAAAGTTTTCACATAGCTGGCGCATTCTGTGAAGTACTCAGAGAAATAAGTTCAAAGCCTCCCCTTTTCATACTCTTTTCAATAGAGATACTTCCTTTGTCTGGGTAAAGTAGCTTCACCAGCTGCCAGCTCTTGTTGAAAACCCTACATCACCAACCAAAACATTTCACCCTTGTTTGCCTGTTTCCATGGCAATTTCCAAATTCCAAATTCCTAGAAATGCATTAGCTCTCAGCCACTCAGAATTAAGTATACACTTGAGTATTCTATAACCCAGAATATTGCATAATACAGAAGCATATTTTTGTCATTTTTTTTAGCCTGAAAACAATTTCATTGCATATCATAACAATCAAGGAGAACTTTACTTTCACTTACAGTACATGTGAAAAGTTTTTCAACTGTATGCGGAACCGTATATGGTTCGGTAGAACAAATATTTGGTAACCACATGTGGTAAATTCTATTTTGGTGAAACCCATATCTTTTAAGTCTGACTGAATTTATTTTACTGAAGGTGGCAGTCACCGATTTCACTTCACCGTATTTCCCTGAATTCAATTCATTTTACCGAATACAGTAAACACATGTAGTACACATGCCACGTTCTAGCACATCCGGTTTGTATGGTGTAAAAACGTTTGACAGAGACTGTACAGCTACAGTATGAAGAATTTCTCTACTCTCTGGGATGCTTACTGAGTTTTCAAGATGCTACGAAAAATCTGGTGCTCATTTGCTGAAAGCTGATTGGCTGTTACAGTAACAAACCCATTTTAATGTCAAGTGTTTGAACCAGTGAACTGTTTCATGAGCCATCAAATACACAAGTTTGCATTTTCACTTGTATTGGCACTCAAGTTTGGATAATAAGTAGAGGAAATCACATGAATGCGAGTGCTATATACAGGATTTATAGGCACTTTTGAGGTAACCGCGGTCACTTTTGAGGTAAACGCGGTCACTTTTGAGATCGGCGCAGTCACTTTTGAGATCGCCACTAACCGCGACCTCATGTAACATCTACAGTACCGCCTGGAATTATTGAAGCATCGGGTCGCGGTCAAACCACGGTATTACCGCGGTCATTGGACGCAATATTACCTCACAGTGGTAAAACCTCTGCTTTACCGCGGTCAAATTATTCACCGCAGTGAAAGGCGTGGTCAAAATCCGCGGTCAAATTATTCACCGCAATGAAAGCTTCATTCAGAACTCAAACGGCGGGTAGAGAAGCACTCATCGGTGAAACTAAGACTTTAGAATCTTTAATTTTCGCTTCATTCAGAACTGAAACGGCGGGTAGAGAAGCACTCATCGGTGAAACTAAGACTTTAGAATCTTTTATTTTCGCTTCATTCAGAACTCAAACGGCGGGTAGAGAAGCACTCATCTGTGAAACTAAGACTTTAGAACATTTTATTTTCGCTTCATTCAGAACTCAAACGGCGGGTAAAGAAGCACTCATCGGTGAAACTAAGACTTTAGAATATTTTATTTTCGCTTCATTCAGAAGTCAAACGGCGGGTAGAGAAGCACTCGGCTAAAGTGAACAAGTCGCACCGTAAATTTGTTGTCGGTAAGTGGTCGGCCGACAGCTTACCGACAGTACTTGAGGAATGGTTTCCACAGGGAATTTTCGTCTCAAAGTAAAATTACAAACAGGGAATTTTCGTCTCAAACTCAAAGTGTGTGTATGTGCGTACATACTCGCTACGCTCTTGATATCACGTAGCTTTCCAATGTTAGAATGGAACTTGTGAATACCGTATTCTTACTACGTTGTAGATAGTTGGATATTGATGAAAACAGTGTACTCAATAATCTGTCTTTTCTTCTTTGCAGCATATTCTCGATTCAACTCCGTAAATTAGTGAACCCGCGCCATCTTGGATTCCCACGTGATATCACGTGTTCTTTAACTGCGGCAAACTGCAGCAAATCTACTATTTTAGAATCCTGACTTTTTGACGCCTCTGGCACGCAGGGTATTTACCAAAACCATCTTACTGTACGTTTGTAAAACTGTTTGTCATGAATTCGAATTCGCGTTGGCATTCGAAAAGTTGCCCTCAGGTAGGAATCCATTGCCTTGCGGCAATCTCTCCAGATCAGATCTCTCTCCGACGGTGGGACTGGATAAAATTGTAACACCAATGCTCTGATCTTACTAACTCTTACGGGATCGACTTTCTCCTTTCCCCAAAGACCGCTAATGTTCTTTCCTAGAAGCTCTGCAGGTGCAAACAATTGCCTCAGCAGCCTCACAGCAAAGTTCATACTTGAACTTGACTTGTTCCTTAGTTTCACCGATGAGTGCTTCTCTACCCGCCGTTTTAGTTCTGAATGAAGCAAAAATAAAAGATTCTAAAGTCTTAGGTTCACAGATGAGTACTTCTCTACCCGCCGTTTGAGTTCTGAATGAAGCGAAAATAAAAGATTCTAAATTAGTATTAGTTTCACCGATGAGTGCTTCTCTACCCGCCGTTTGAGTTCTAAATGAAGCGAAAATAAAAGATTCTAAAGTCTTAGTTTCACCGATGAGTTCTTCGCTACCCGCCGTTAGAGTTCTGAATGAAGTGAAAATAAAAGATTCTAAAGTTTAAACAGCTGTGTTGAATAAAGAATGAAAAGAACCCCGAGTCATCTCGCACGTTTGTGATTATGACTCCTACATGAACATACATTGTATTATCTTATATTCATACTAAAGTCAACGATTTCGGCGTGATAAAAATCTCAGTGGCCGTGACCGCGGCCAACTAATTACCGCAGTTGACCGCGGTTTAACCAAGGTATTACCGTGGTAATACTGCTGTCATACTGCGGTCATTCTGAGGTCAAACCGCGGTATTACCGCGGTCATTGGAAGCGGTAAAACCGCGGTAAATGCTTCAATAATTCCAGGCGGTACTGTACATGTACCTCATACATTTTACTTTGAAGCAGTTGGCTTCGTTAGAACGTGAGCGTGAACGGCGGTCTCGAGTAAGAAAGACAACTTACGAAAGTTAACATAAGATTGTTAGCGCGCCGTGTCTTACGAAATGCTTATTTTGAAGCAGTTGGCTTCGTTAGTTGATAAGAACGCGAATGGCGGTCTCGAGTAAGAAAAACAACTTACGAAAATTAACAGAAGATTATTAGCGAGCCATGTGTTAAAAAATGCTTATTTTGAAGCAGTTGGCTTCGTTAGTTAATCAGAACGCGAACGGCGGTCACGAATAAGAAAGACAACTTACGAAAATTAACAGAAGATTGTTAGCGTGCCATGGCTTAAGAAATACTTAAGAAGCAGTTGGCTTCGTTACATTATTGTGCAAAAGTCATGCAAACATATTTCGACGAATTTCGCTCTTTGTTCAGCGATATTTCAACGATATTTCCCTTTATATTGTCAAGCGAAAATTCGGACCAAGTTATTGAAGTATCGTGATCCGAAACGTGTCTGTTGATTGCACAATTTCGTATTTTAACCTTTCTTTCACTAGGATTAACGCGTGACAAATTCGAATTCATTACAAACAGTTTTACAAACGTACGGTAAGATGGTTTTGGTAAATACCCTGCGTGCCAGAGGCGTCAAAAAGTCAACTGTCAGCCAGACGCGTGTCTCATTTCTGACACAAATACCGCGGGGAAAGTAATTTCCATTTACACGAATTGACTGATCTGATCCGATGCATTAAAGCTCTTAATTCAAAAGGAATTGCACTTTCCGAGTAGAAGTTTTCTGGTAAGAGTATAGAAGTTTTTGTACGTCTTTCAATACATGTATGTCGACAAACGTTGCTTCAAAACTCTGTCGATGTTCTGTAAAAACATCAGACTGACACGTTCACGCCTGACTGATTGCACGTGGAAATTCAGACTCCAAGAAGAGTTGAGAATTTAATACGCAACTATTTACAATGATTTATGCCGAAACCTTTTAATACTAGTAACAAGAGAAGGATCTGCCATAAATGTGAAACTACACTGAAGCAAAAGTTTATTTGGTGTTATGCTTCGATAGTTATTAAATAAGAACGTGAACGGCGGTCTCAAGAGACAACTTACGAAAGTTAACAGAAGATTGTTAGCGGGCCGTATCTCAAGAAATGCTTATTTTGAAGCAGTTGGTTTCGTTACTGAATAACTTACGAAAGTTAACAGAAGATTGTTAGCGGGCCGTATCTCAAGAAATGCTTATTTTGAAGCAGTTGGCTTTGTTAGTTAATAAGAACGCGAACGGTGGTCTCGAGTAACAAAGTTGACAGAAGATTGTTTACGAGAAGTTTAATGCCGCTGATCGTTCTTTGGGTGATTAGGCTCAACGCATAAGCTGTTTGTCATCCATCACATTCAAAGCTTTCAAGTACGAAGACTGCTAACAACGTACATGTATTTCCATTGCGGCACCGCGGCAAGCGCCTCGGTTTATCACCTCTGTTTGCAACTGCGCCGTCCTCGACCGCGGTCATTTGTTCGGTGACCGCGGTCATTTGTTCGGTGACCGCGGTCATTTGTTCGGTGACCGCGATCATTTGTTCGGTGACCGCGGTCATTTGTTCGGTGACCGCGGTCATTTGTTCGGTGACCGCGGTCATTTGTTCAGTGACTGCGGTCATTTGTTCGGTGACCGTGGTCATTTGTTCGGTGACCGCGGTCATTTGTTCAGTGACTGCGGCGCCGTACTGCGGCTCCGCGTCTGTTCCACGAGGTTTTTCCACGGTCAGATGTCCCTATAATTCCCGGCGGTACTGTACATGTAAATATCCTCACAACTAGAGTGTAACTTGTTTTTTTTGGGTTCCTATAGCATGCCTTCGAACTTCAAAAGTTTGATGATGATTCACATTATGTTTGATACCAAGGACGGTATTGAAGGTTTTCTTCACAAAGTTATCAAAACACAGTTAAGTCACTTACTGAATATATTTCATAGATTCCTTTTCTGCCTTCGTCACATTCTCTTCTCACCCAGTGCCGATTCAGGTATGCACACACCCCATTCAGCACCTTGCTTGAAAACCTGTAGTCCTCCCATCTCTGGGAGTAGAACTTCAGAACTGACTCATCCATTAAGTCAGCGCCATCCTGAAACATAACAACATGTTTTCATTGCTCTGTTCAGTTTAAGGTGCCACTACGAAGAAAATTAACCATTTCAATTTGCCACATTTTTAGTGTCAATAGGTCAATCAGTGTTAGAAATATCCAAATTAGTAAAAATAATTCAAAATGAACAAGTTTAAACCACAAAGTTTACCGGTAAAATTCTGTCCATCATTACTGGAGGCAGTTCCCTTTCTTCGGCAGAAGTAATGCCATACATGCAATGCTCACCTGCACAACACAACACCTTGGAGGCATAATTGTACTAAAAACTTCTTCTTGTACACAAGAAGAAAGTTGTATTTATCCTTGCAAGGTTCATGCGAAATAGTGTATATAAAAAATACCTAACCTGGTTGTTGTGTTGCACGTACATGTATGACATCACTTCCATTGAATAATGGGAACAGCCTCCAGTAATGGTGGATGTTTAGATTCAATACTCAGAGTTAAAAAAATAAGACTTCCTGTTGTTGTATCGAAAAACAGTTTGGACTGGTAATAATATAGCAATTCTACTTTATGAATATGCAAAAACATTGATATATATATATGTCAAAATTTGATCACTTAAGGATTACATATTACATAGAGTCATAGAAATTTTGAGGATGAGATATAACTGTGGGGACAGAAGTTCTTTGGGGCTTTACACATATATGTTGCAGGTTGCACTTCACAGTAAAATACATTAGGTCTCTCAACCACGTACAGTAGAATTAATTTGGTTGAAAAAAACAGAGTTTACAAAACAAAAATGAGCCCATGGTTATGTATGTTACCACATATTCTTGTACAATGTAGTTGAAAAACGTTTGACAGAGACTGTATGCAATAAAAAAAAATTGTATTAAAGTGCCACTACGACGAAAATGTATCATTTTGATTTGCCACTTTTTCAGTGTCAATAGATCAATCAGTATTAGAAATATCCGAAATAGTAAAAAATATTCCCAAATGGGCATGTTAAACCACAAAATATTAGGAGAGTTTACTGGTAAAATCCTGTCAAGTTCAAGTTCATTCAAGTTCATTTTATTCACACTTATTTCTATTTTGTAAAAGTAAATATCACTATAACAAATAATATAAATTAGAAAAGATGGAGTTAGGTATAAGTAGATTTTTTAGTTGAAGAGTGTGTAGTGGCCAAAGGAGCAGACGCTTTCGAGTTGGCCACTACCATTATGAAGTTAATGAGGGAGAAAGATAAGTAATAGTTTAGAGTCTTATAGTGCATGTGTGGGTATAGAAATTAGGAAAGTGGAGAGAGAAAGAGTAATAGAGAGAGTAGTAGTTTAGAGTCTTATCTATAGTGCAAGTGTGGTATAGGAATTAGAAAAGTGGAGAGAGAGAAATAGAGGAAGTGTGGGATAATATTTATATTGCATAATAAGATATATTTTACATGTTTATGTAATACTGGTATTACGTAATTACATATTATAAGCTTAATGAAATTTACATAATACTGTGTTATTTATACTGTTCAGTAACAGGGATATATAACAAGAATAGCAGTACATTACATGTAGTTGTTGTTCTATCATAACTGATTGTCAAAAAGGAAGAGCTTATACTGTTTTTTTAAAGCATTGTGAGGTAAAGATTTAATAATTGTTGGTACTACTTCCCATATCTTTGATGCCACTACTTTGAATCTAGTTAAGCCATAATTTGTTCTGGAAGCTGGTCTGTATAGGTTTCGTTTAGAAGCATATCTAGTGTTGTGCATGATAATGAACTTCAGATACAGAAATAATTAAATCAGAGAGGGCAGCAGGAATTCCAATTTTGACATGTATTATTTTATGAACAAGGGATGATATTTTGAGGTTAAAAATATTCTCAAGTTTTAAGATTTCTAGAAGTCGAAAATAAGGGGTGGCATTTTCTATTCTATTAGCAAAAAAAATTGAGCGAAGGCACTTGTTTTGCTTCACTTTAAATTTTTTCAGTCTAGACTGGTAGGCAGAACCCCAACTCATTACACCATAATTTAAATAAGGATATATTAGTGTGTAATAAAGCTGTTTCAACATACAATGTATGTATAGATACAAAATGTCTAAGTTTAGATATTATTCCTATATTTTTGGTCATTTTATTGCCTTGGAATATGCTTCAGCTGAGTACCCCATTTTAGATGCTCATCAATAAAAACACCTAGATACTTTATTTCTGTTTTCCTCTCTATAGTACATGTTTTTATTGTTATATTGTTTTTTTGGGGGGGCGTAGTCACTAACATATAGTTAGTCTTTTTGAAATTAATAGACAACTTATTAGCTGTACAGTATTTTAGTACATTCTCAAGTTCATCATTAACGACTTTTTCGAGCTCGTCAAGGTTATTTGAGGAATAAAAAATATTGGTATCATCAGCAAAAATTATAAACAAAAGCTTTTTTGAAGAGTTTGGCAAATCATTAATATATAACAGGAAAAGTAAAGGTCCTAGGGTAGATCCTTGTGGTATTCCGCATGTCATTGCTCTCAAGCTGGATTTTGTATCACCAATTTTGACACACTGTTTGCGACCACTTATATAGCTTGAGAACCATGCATGGGGTACTCCACGAATTCCATAACGATTCATTTTTGCCAGAAGAATATCATGATTAATCGTATCAAAAGCCTTTGAAAAGTCTTAAAAAATTGCACATGTTATTTTCTTTTCATCTATAGCTGTTTTTAAATTTTCTAGAGTCTCAAGAATTGCATGCTCTGTTGAGTATCCTTTTCTAAAGCCAAATTGATAATCAAAGAGTATCTTTTGTTTTTCAATAAAGAAAATAAGTTGGTCATAAACCAGTCTTTCCAGTACTTTACTAAAAGGAGAGATTATTGCTATGGGTCTATAGTTACCCAACTCAGTTGCATTACCACTCTTAAAAACTGGGGTAACTCTTGATATTTTAAAGATTTCAGGAACTATCCCGGTTGAGATTGATTCATTATATATTTTTGTAAAGGGTATAGATAATGGCCCACTTGCAATTTTAATAAGTTTATTTGGTATACTTATGCATGCTTTATTTTCATTTAGACTAGTAAATAAATTTGAAACTTGTGTTTCAGATACTGGATTTAGATAAAAGCTATTAGAAGGTGAGGATTTTAAATATTGTGTAGGGTTGTTATTATCAGTTGTAATTTTCTTAGCTAGATTTGGGCCTACATTTACAAAGTAATTATTAAACAACTCTGCAATATCACCCTGATTTGTGTAAATCTTATCACCTTGCACAATTCTCGTAGGGGACGACTGACCCTTGGTTTTGCGTTTGATAAGGGTACCAATAAGTTTCCAGGTATGCTTAAGGTTGTACTTATATTTTGAGAATTGTGTACAATAGTAGTCTTTTCTGCTTTTCTGCTTTAGGAGTGTCAGCATATTTACATATTGTTTATATTCATTATTTTTTGGGGGGATTTTGCTTAGGAAATGTGTGTGATACATTTTTTGTTTCCTCTTAATCGATTTTATAATTCCAGCTGTAAGCCAGGGTTTGTTTATTTGTTTTTGTTTAGCTTGGGAAGCCTTTTTCATTGGAGCATGCTTATCCACAACTTTATTTAATGTACTAATAGTATCTTGTGCTTTTTCATTCAAATTTTTATTTGGAGCTAGAATTTCTTCCCAATTTATTAAGTTTACATCATTCAAGAAAAGTTGGCTATCAAATTTTGAATAGTCTGTAATATTTTCTCTTCTTAGTTCTATCTACCTGAGTTTTAATAATACAGAAAATTGGAAGATGACCTGATATATCAACTGTAAGAATTCCTGTTGTTAGATGGGATATGGGTGAGTTAGTATACATATGGTCGATGAGTGTTGATGAGTGGTCAGTTAATCTAGTAGGCTTTGTTATAATTGGAAAGAGATTGTTATTTAAAAGCATATCTAAATATTCCTCAGTTTGAGTGTGTATATTACATTTCAGAAAATCTATGTTTATATTGATCACCAAAAATATAGATTTCAAACTTATTGGAGTTAAGTGTTTTGATAATATCATTTAATTGGGTGTCAAATGAATTGAGATCACAAGTGGGGTGTCTATAAATGCAGCCAACGATTATTCCTTTTTTATTTTTACCTGCATCAATCTGAGCCCAGCAAGATTCAATTTGTTCAATTTCAAATTTAATATCTGGTCTAAGTATAAATTTCAGGTTATTGGCGATATATAGAGCTGCCCCTCCTGCGTTAGTTTGGGAGTCAGTGTGGAGGAAACTATAATTTCGGATGTCAACATTTGTAACTGATTGATCATTCAATTTTGTTTCAGTTATTCCCAATATATCAGGTCTACAATCTAAAGAGGACAGCATTTCTTCTAGAAGATTTAAGTTTTTTGGTAGACTTCTAATATTACAATGGAGAATAGAGAAATATTTTGGAGCAGAGTTAGTAAATAGTTTATTGAGTTTATATATCGAATAATAGTCGGAACAGGGATTGCAGAGCATCAAGTCAGGGTCGGATTCATCAGATTTATCTGGGTTTAGAAAGAGATTGTTTAGGTCAAAATCAGTATTTCGCCTTCCAGACCAGCTACCACACACTGCATTAAATTCTCTATCAGATAAGTGATAAAAAGGAAAAATATTACTTACTGTTTCTGTTTCTTTACAGTCAGCCATAACTTATAGGGTATAGTAGTTTCTATTTAGTCAGCCATTACTGGAAGCCGTTCTCAGTATTCAGCAGAAGACAGTTAGTGATGTCATACACTTAACACAACAACCTTGTGGCGTGAAATAGTGTGCATAAAAAAGTAGCCAACCTTGCAAAGATAAATATAACTTTCTTCTTATGTACATGTACGTGAAGACATTTTTAGTAGAAATATGCCTCCAGGCGTTGTGTTCTGCAGACGAGCATTAAGTGTATGACATCACTTCCCCTGAATAAACCTTTGTTTAAAGCTGAACAAAAGGAACGGCCTCCAGTAATGGCGGACATTTAGATTCAATATTCGTAGCTCAAAAAAATAAGACTTCCTGTCGCTGTATCGAAAAAACAATTTCAACTGGTAATAATATATTAACTCTACTTTATGAATATGCAAAAACATTGATATGTCAAAAATTGATCGTAGTGGCACTTTAAAGGGAGCATTCTTTATTTCAGAGTTGGAGTTGGAATGGCTGGTTTTCACAGGAATCTTTTTTTTTTGCCCACCCTGACAAAGTGGTTTTATTTGATGCCTCACCCTTGTCTTTGGAAAAAAATATTTTGACCTAGTTAGAAAAAATGACCTAGTTAAAAATAAAAATAACCTGCAACATATATCCTTACCTTTTGCATGTTTACTAGGTATGACTTGAGGAACTCTCTTAGCCTCTTGTAAAGCTCATGTCCTACAAACTGAGCTCCTGTGGATAAAAAGACATTCAAAAAATTAATGATAATCCTGATTAACCCTGTCTGTACAAGTTTGGAATCAGCTACATGTACAAGCACATTCTGTGTATTTGTAATAATACTGTATGAGCTAAACTCACGATCAGAATAAAGTTTGACCACTTTTACAAAAAAAAGCAATTGAAGGGTTCCGTGCAATAATGACGTAAGTGACTTTGATCAAATGTGAACTTCTCCCTACTCAAGTATATAAGGAAGTAAGTAAATGTGCTTGGGAGAAATTTTATGTTGATCAAAGTCACTTACGTTGTTCTTGAATGGAGCCCTTCAATTTAAAAGGTCTCACAAGTGACCAATGTTAAATAAGGTTACTTTACCTTCAGAGCAGTTTTCAACTGAGTGTCATAAAGTAATTGCTCTCCAATTTGATTGGTTAGTTATCCATGATTGTATTTACTTTGCCTTGTGATTGGTTGAAGTAAAACCAATCATGAATTACTTCAGTTCGTGATTGGTTCATTGATGTTTTTACTTGCTCCTGTGATTAGCTCACTGGTTTTGGTTTTACGATACTCAATTGAAAACCGCTCTACTATAAACTATTATAAAGACTGTTCTGAGGAAACTTTAATGCTTTTAGAAGAACTATTAAAGTCATTTCATATTCAACGCCTTCTAGCAGGTCCTTTATAGTACTATATAGTACTAGTGTACAGGTATATAAATCATCAGGTCAATTTTTTTATCATTAATATTGATTCTGTATAAGTGAATAGTTGAATATTTCTTGATTTGAGTTATAGAGGTTTCTATTTCCAATGTGCTAATGATGTGACGTAAATTCTGGAATTAACTTACATTTCTTTTTCCTTGTGAATGAAACCGTTTTCTGATTTTGACAACATATTTGGTAAAATCACTGACATAACCTTGAAATATAAACAGATGTTTACAAAAGGTAATTTATCTCTATCAGTATGTTTTTGTATAATAAATGAAGACCGTTTTACATCACCGACATGAATATATTATAAATATAAACCTCTATGACTCATGGAGGCAACACTCAAATCGAGAAATTTTCTACTACAGTTCTACGGTGCTAACAGCTTTTGGCAGCATTAACTAGTGCCAACCTAGCATTTACCGTTAGTACCACCAAACCACTAGATGGTTTGAACCATACAAGGTAGGTGGCTGGCCACCAATGGCTAGCCACCAAAAGTTCTGAGCCACCAACGGTTAGCCACCAAATCGTTTGATCCGCCAATGTTTCAAGAAGTTTATTTTGAAGCCTTTTGTTAGTTCATCAACTTATGCAGATACACTGAATTGAGAAGTGTTGAACAGCTGAATTTTGTGAAGTTTAATTATTTTGACACCTTTGTTTTTGTTACATGGCGACATTTCAACTAAAATAAATTTACCATCTAGCCATTACGATATGTGCTTGGTCTAAATGTGTCTTTAACTATTGTTCTCAAGTTCTTTTTTTTTTTCAGATTTTGTGGTATCAGATTGGCTGAGAGCGAAACAAAAGCGCTATATAAACAAAAGACTAGTTCCCATAAGCAATACAACACTGACAAAAGATTGGCAGGGGAGCGAATCAGAGACATGCGGCTATCTGTGTTAACTTTCTTTCTGTATAACAACAGATTTCGGGAATTTGAATTTGCCTCCTTGGCAGTGTCAATTCAAACGTCTCAAAATAAACTTCTCGACAAAGATCCAGGCCTCTAAAACAGCCATTTGTGTGTTTAAACTGACTAGAACAACAAATGCTTCGGAATAAACTTCTTGAGACGCAGTCTGCTAACACAGGCATTTGTATGTTTAAACTGCCTAGAACAACAAACACTTCAAAATAAACCTCTCGAAACGCAGTCCACTAACGTAACATGGGCATTTGTATGTTTAGACTGCCTAGAACAACAAACACTTCAGAAAAACCTCTCGAGGGGCAGCCACTAACACAGGCAATGTATGTTTTTTGCTGAATGTTGATGCCAGTTTCCTGCCAATTGATGTGCGTGTCTGCGCTCGCTTTGCTGTTTTTTGAAAGAAATGGCGGTTTCACCTAGTTCGAGGTTTGTAGTCGTTTCTGAAGAAATTACATGGTTTCTTCAACAAAATGAAAACAAAAACACCACCAGAAAAGACTAACCAAGACTTGCGTTATTCAAGACTTTTTTAATCCAAAAAAAACAAGGAACCAAAGTGAGCTGTAAATGTTGTATTGACTGATTTTGACCCTAAAAATGTAATAAACAAATTATGACATGTTAAGAGCCTAATACCATTTTTATTCACTCTTTTTCAATACCATATCGCTCCCTCGCTCATTCACAATATGGCATTAAAAACTTGTGAATAAAAACTACTGTATATCAAGCTCTTAACATGTAATAATCTCTATTTATCACACTCACAGGTTATTACCAGATAGGCAATTAATTGGTTGGTTGCCTGTCATGTATTTTTACTGATGACATAGCTGTATTGTTCGAAAACAGTTCAACGGGGAAGTGAAGTTTCACCTGAACAAGTAAAATTTGCATTGTCATTAGTGGAAATTTCACTTGTTCAGGTGAAATTTCACTTTCCTTGTTGAAAGATTTTCTAACTGTACTGTAGATGAATAGAGTTAATTTATTGTCCATTATCTTTCTTATTACCACATATCCTGCAGTTTATCAAACATTATTTGTATTTACTTACCTCCCTGATTGGGTGCCTTCTTCTGTTTTGGCACTCTAGACTGGGATTGCTGATGAACACTAGTACAATAGTTATAAACATGTCTACACACCAGTAAAATACACAAGATGTTAAGGCACCATAATAACAAAGATAATACCGAAGCACCTGATAGGTATTATACTTAGGACTATGTTACATTCTCTTTCAGGGAGCTCCAATAAACATGGATATATAAAGATAATTTATCTTGCCCTGGAGGGAATCTGTTCTATAAAGAAAATGACACTTCATGATGAATTATGAATTAAGTACTAAGCCTTAGTTTTGAGGCACTGAGACCAATATTATACTAAATGCAAATTATTCAAACCTGTACATTTGAATTGAAATAATAATCATGTTGTAGCTAATTTTTCATCTTAAACTACATTTACATGTGAGACGAATAGCTTTATTTTTTTAGAAAGCTGTCTTTGGGATCAATAATTCTGCATTTTGTTAGCCCATTGCACAATGTCGTAACAGTAGACAGTATTTTAGGCAAATATACTCTTGCCACCATTAAATACTGTGAGCCTTTATTTAATGATGGCAAAGTAGTTCTAAGCCAAAACAAGGATATGGTTCCATAAATTATAAAAGAACATCAACATTGTAAACTATATCCTCCCTTTAGCAATTGGATAAGACATGAGGATGCCACATTGATAAAGCAATGATACAAATGGTAAACTCATCATATTGTAATGAAACTAAATCCCAAACTCATTAACTTCTTTTTTTACACTAATAGACTGTCAGAAAAAAAGATTTAAAAGTTTTTTTCTTCGATCTTGTTTTCATTAATACTCAGTGTAAAAAGTTATTTTCAAACTCAAATCACTTATATTTCCACTGTACCAATATCATGCTCTTTGTTCCTGAGTAAAGAACTACAGAAGCATTAAAAAAACCTTAACCCCACAAATAATCCAACAGCAAAAAGAGGAAACTTTGAGAATACAGCATTACATAGACACAAAAAGATACGTGTATAGTTCAATGTATCTTGGCTTAGACATGCTCTGTTGCTTGTAAACATGTTGTATTCCTTCCTTCAAATCATCCCATATTTCGTCAAGATTAATATGTCTAAGTCCATGAGGATTCTGCCCTCGAGAAGCCATAGCATCTGGCAGGACAAAGTTCACTGAAACCCTCAGATCTTTGAATGAATAGGAGAAATTATTTGCCCTCAACTCTCAACTGACTCAAGAGTCAAGACAAATTGCAAATCCTATTTTGCAGTTCTTCTCGTCGTTCTTGCAACTTTGAAAAACTTCAACTCCCACTATATTACCTTCAGCTTATTTTGGTAGTCCTCACCAAGGAGTAGAATATGAAGTTCTCATAATTTGGCGCAGACGAACTTTCAAAAAGATGTAGGGTGTTTGAGTGTGGCCAGTGAATAAATCCCCCTACGCCACAAACAAAAGCTTTCCTCCAAGCTCAGCCCGTCCAAACTAAACCAATTTTAGCCTTGTCGGATAGAACATTTTCTACTCTATCAGAATATTAGCACAATTGTTAAAAAGAGCTTTGCGAACTGATATTTTTTGCCAGTTTCCGCCTTACTCTTTCTTTTCTTTCTCCGTGCATTTCCCTTCAAGAAAAAAACATGGCGGCTGTGCTGTGACGTCACCACACGCAAGGCATGGCCAGTGCCAGGCCTTTTTTGTTCCATAAAGCACAGGCAATCCAAATGTAATGTGTTATTCAGAAAGAAAAATAATGTTCAGTACGTGTTATATCTGATATTATCGTATGGTACCTTTGTTATAATAATAATAATAACTTTATTAACGTGTCATAATGTAAATTTAGCATTACTGCTAATTGGGGATACTTACTAAATGAATAAATAAAAAGTTATGCATAGTACACACTCGTAAAGAATGAAAATGTATGTGATACGATGCGTTAAGAATTATTTAAGAATAGTGTTATGCTAACTATGCTAACTTATGCTAACGGATCCAGTACCTACAATAGAGAGAAAAACCTCGCTTAAATTACTTGGCGTTACTTTTAATGAAGATCCTTGTAATTGGGATTTACATATAGACAATCTGCTACACAAAGCTAGTTGTCGCCTATATATTATAAGGGTATGTAAGTTCTATGGCTATTCTTCACAAGAACTTACTACTTTATTTGAAAGTATAATTATGTCTTTATTTAAGTATGCTATTGAGGTATGGGCCTGCGCCTATGAGGATAAATACCTAAGTCGTATTGACAAATTTTGTAGAAGAGCCATTAGATTTGGCTATACAACAAAATATGTACCAATTACTGACATCATTAGAGAAAGGGACTTTAAACTTTGGAAGAAAATTATTCTAAATCCTAATCACCCCCTTTATGATCTACTTCCGCAAAAGAGAACAAGACAGTTACGCGACCGTGGCCATAATTTTATTTTACCTCGTGTCCGTACTGAACGTTTTAAACGAACTTACATTAATAGATGCCTTTTTAACTTTATTTAATTTCATCATGTTCATTTCTGTAGTGGATAAGCAAAACATTTCTAAAACATTTTAAATCATTTCTTTAGACTATACATTTTTCTCTTTACTATTATTATATTTAATTATTAGAATTTATATACTTTTTAAAACTATTTTTAGCATATTTGTAAACTCGCACGTCTGTTGCTAGTATTTGTTAATAAAGACTTATTATTATTATTATAATCTACAATCTAAATACAGTCACTCCAGAAAAGGCTGTGTTATAGCACATGGAATATTGCATTACATTTATTATTTTGTTTATCTTTACCATAATTTATGACATTGTATTCAAATTATGACTAAGTAACGTCAAAGCCAATTCAAAACAACTTAATCACGTGTATTTCACAAGTTTAGCCATTGTTTTTATGTGTCAAATCTCATCATTGTCTTCCGCGACACGTGTATAAGTTAGAATACATTATACATAGAATAGAATATAAACTTTATTTATACACGGTTGTTCCAAGCTAGTTTACATGAAGGCCGTGATTAAAAACAATTATTTACAATAGAGTATGATATATATTTACATGCAACTTAAGTACTCATTACTCAGGCCCTGAGTATGGCCGTCGCAAATCAAGAGGGGGTGGTCTATCTCTTCGTGCTTGTAAGATATATTCTTGCCTGTGAAACTTTGACAGATTCGTTAAAGTCATAATATAATAATAATATAATATATTTATATAGCGCATATAGCGTATCTGTTCTATGCGCTTTACAATATTGAATAAATAACAAATTAATTAATTCTTATCTACAAACGTAACGACTAATAATTAAACTATGTAGCAATGTAGTACATATGGGTAATAGTAATTAATAACTAGTTCAGATTATAAGCAGAGCGAAAAAGATAAGACTTGAGCTTAGATTTAAAGATGTTCACATTCGGGCTAGATCTTATCTCTACAGGTAAGCTATTCCATATTTGCGGTGCTAGTGTGTCAGATGACGAGCGGAGCATTCTGTTTGTAGATGTGTAGTAAATTTCTTAAGTAGACAAGTGTTTGGTTATTAAAGGACTTACAAGTAAGTAGAAGAATCTTAAATGTGATGCACTCGTTCACAGGTAGCCAGTGCAGTTCCTTTAAAGTCGGTGTGACATGATCGTATTTACGCGTGCATGCTATAATGCGAGCGGCAGCATTTTGGACATATTGTAGCTTCTGGATTAGTTGTTTTGGCAGGCCATTTTATAGGGAGTTACAGTTATCTAACTTCAGTAGTAACGAATGAGTGTAGGAGAATTTCTGTAGTACTAACTGACAAAAGTTTTCTTACTATAGAAATATTCCTTAGTTGATAGAACGCTGACTTACAAACAGAGCTGACCTGGCGAGACATAGACATAGTGTCATCGAAGATTACTCCAATGTTTCTGGCATAACTAGAGGGGTATATAGTGTCATTACCGACAGCAAGAGATGATAAGAGAGCATATGGACGATGGCGGGAGTGTAAAATTAAAAGTTCAGATTTATCATTGTTAAGTTTAAGTTTATTACAAGACATCCATTGTCCAATCTCAAGTAGACATGCGTTTCGATACAGCGCTTCGATGAGGCAAGTTGTTCAGGGTCATTGTAGACGAAGGTGGAGTATATCTGTGTGTCGTCTGCATATAGGTGGAATGACATGTTGTGCTTGCGTAGTATATCTACAAAGCGGTGCAGTACAAAGGAGATAAAGGATGGGACCTAGAACAGTCTGTGGCACGCCATAATGTAAACCATGATTAGAAGAGACAGTACCATCGATGTTTACAAACTGTTTACGGTCGGTAAGGTAGGACTAGAACCAGGCTAATGCTTTCTCTTTGATGCCAAATTTAAAGTAAATTTAGAAAATCCTCCTGGAGTACCGTAAAATTTTATAATTTAGTGGGTATTTTCATGCAAGTGAATCAAGGTGCTGCTCCAATTAGGGAAGTTGGTTATTTTAAGGGGAAGGCTAATTAAGGCTAGTATGAAATATGATACCCTCAAGTTTGTACTGAAATAGCAAACATTTCAACAATGTCTATAAATTGGACGGATAAACTACATTAGTGTGCGCTTTACATTCCTCCCGAAGCCTTGTATTATACTCTCCTAAAAATGAGTTCAAATGTCACGGATTCAGTCACCGTGGCAACCATCTTTACAAAAATCATCGAAGGATGGGTTTACATGATATATCGTGAAATCAAGGTTTTCGAGTAAAACTAAACTAAAGTAGACCACCCCTATACTTATTAGGTGTGATAGTCCTTGACCCAGGCCTTAATATATCTGAGTAGCTAAATTTAATTAGCGGAACTCTTTCGCTGGCTACGCTCACGGTAGGTATTCTACGCCGATAAATCAGTTGGGGGAGGGGGGGGGGGGTTCACTTGTTGATTTTGGGATGAGTGCATGAAAGGGGGCTTTACTTAGTTAAGCTTGTACGAAATGGGGGGAGGGGGGAGGGGGTAAATGAAATTTGAAGCCGTGACATTAGGTTTAGCCAAGGGAGCCGCTACCATCCCTCAAAATGACAAATAGCGTTTCTGATGCTTCTAAAATTCTTTTTTCCGGGGGAGTGTAATAAGGTTAAAATCCAGACTAGAAACCCTTTATTCAAACAATATGGCCGCCATATGTGAGTGAGTCAATAACACGCTTTCTTCTTTACGAGTCAAAATAAACTGAAACAGCTAACAAACGCTGATCTAAGTAGCGAAACGTGGGAGGACGGTGCCTGAGCCGTTAGTTCATTAGGCAATATTTTACCAGGAAGCATTGTCTTGATGTTCGATGGAGACACACTAATGCTAGAGAGGGAGCTGCTTGAATCTGTCTGCGATTTCGTCGGATGTGTCTTGCACCAGTCTTGATGGTATAAGATCGAGGACCAGCGCAGCCGATTACTTCGCCAGGAATCCGAGTCTTGGCCGTGGAAGTAGGAGGCGGCTTGGCATAGACATAGGTTCCAGGTGGAAGATCTGGGAGTGGTGGTCCGGTACGTTTGTCATTTGAACGTTTCTGCTGCAGCTTGCGTTGAATGTGATCCTTCATGGCTCGTGGTGGCGTAGGCGCTGCCAGGGTGGCTGCTGGTTGAGGAAGATCAGTACGGAGTGCACGACCAAACAAACGTTGGGCTGGAGAGAATGTGTGTCCAGCAGGTGCGGTGTTGCGGACAGACAGCAAAGCTATGTCCACGTCATCAGCAGTGAGGAGGATGTGTTTGGCAGGTTTGACAGCCGCTTCAGCCCAACCGTTAGACTGATACCAGTAGGGAGAGTACGTGATGTGATGAAACTTGTACTGTTAGCGAACGTCTTGAACAGGTCAGAGGTTAATTAGGCCCCATTGTCGGTTATGAGAGTGTGTGGCACTCGCTTGAATGACTGCTGAAGACTGAATAGTGGGAAGCTGATCAATTTCATAAAAGTCACTGTAGTGGTCCACTGTCACCAAATAGGCCAGGCCGTTGAGCTCAAATAGGTCCTGAGAGACCAGCTGCTAGGGTAGAGTGGGTTACTGGGTAGGGCTGGAGTGGTTCCCGATGGTGTTGATGGGCGTGCTGTGCACAGGTGCCGCATGTTTGACACGTCCGTAATATGGCTGGTGGCCAGGCCAGAAAAACACAGTTACGGGCATGACGGAGAGTGAACTAAGGGCTACGATGAGCTGCATGGAGCTTGTTCAGCATGATTTGGCGGAGAGAAGATGGGATGATGACACGATCTTGTTTAAAGAGGAGTCCATCATGTGATTTGAGTTCATGAATAACAGACCAGTATGTTCGCGCTAGATCAGGGACAGAAGCTTTGTCTGCAGGCCAGCCAGATTCAACGAGTGTGTGTAGCCCGATCTGTTCCGGATCAGTAAATGCTGCGGCTCTGATGTCCAGAAGAGTGGCGCCTTGAAAGCCAGAGAAGTCAGGGTTGTCAGTCTCAAACTCTACACGGTAGACCATCTCATCATGGACGGGCTTGTGAGAAGTGGCGGGCAGAGGAGCACGAGAGAGAGTGTCAGCAATATGAAGCGTGGACCCCTTGTGATACTCTACTTTGAACGTATAGCGCTTTACGGTGAGCATCATACTTTGCAGGAAACGCAGAGCCGAGGCCAGAGGACGTTTGAAGATGACTTCAAAGGGCTTATGGTCACTGTGAACATTGACGTCAGCCTTGCCAAAGAGCAGTTGGTCAAACTTGTGGAAGGCATGGACGATGGCGAGGGTCTCTTTCTTGGAGTGAGGGAGAACTGTAAGCCACGGGCTGCCATGGGCTTTTATCGCACGGCGGCCATGTTGAGTCCCAGCTGGCCTAAGCCCTCAAATAAGTATGGATAAGCATGTTTGATATTGTCAAGTGTTAACTCACCGAGGGGGAGTCAGCTGGCTGGTGTGGGAGCAGCATCAACTTTGTTGACTGTGTCGACGTCATAATTTAGGATGCCCATGCGAGTGCTGTCAACCAAGCCCAAGAGATGAGTGAAGTAGCGCTGGGAAGTGCTTACCTGCATGGACCAATACTTCATAAGATTTTCCGCGGCGAGTACAGTGGTAGTAGTAGTAGTAGTAGTCCTGAAGACGCACAGTAGATGGATCCACTTGAACACTGGTCAGCTTGTTGAGGTCTGCGATGTGCATGGTGTTGCAGGAACAGCCTGAGTCAACTTGAAATTTTACACGGTCAATTGACGATGGCGTGCTAGTAGGACTGACGTCAAGGCCGATAAAAATGCCTTTAGGTGCGGGCTTGACCTGACACACATCATGAGTAGGCCACTTGCGGATTAGGAGCAGCATCAGGTTTTGCGTCAGATACAACTTTTACTGAAGATCCTTTGCACAATAGCTGCCACTAGTGACCCCGTTTTCCGCAGCCATGACAGGTGTCATTTTTGGCGGGACAGTCACTACGACTGGAGTGAGAAGTGCGACCACACCATCGGCAGGTGGCAGAGCCAGTAGTCGGACGGTTGCCTGATTGGCGATACTGCATGGGTTTGGCAGCTGAGACCTTGTTTGCCGCTCCTCTAGCTGGTGTTGGGAGATGGCCTCAGGGGCATTAAGGCATGGGTCTCAAACTATTGCAATATATATAGCCGCTGCAAATCAAGAGGGGGTGGTCTATCTCTTCGTGCTTGTTAGATATAGTCTCGGCACTTTTACAGATTCGATAAAGTCACAACCTTAATACATTTTTGTAACAGTCTCCATGGAAACGTGTAATGTGACCTTTGAACTTTAATTTTAAGGAAAATAGGGAAAAGCCTCCTGGAGGTCGGTAAATGTTGTTAATACGGTGGATATTTTCATGCAAGTGAATCAAGGTTAATGCACACGTTGCTGTTCCAATTTGAAAAGTTGGTTATTTTAAGGGGAAGGCAATTTAAGGCAAGTGTGACATTTGATATCCTCAAGTTTCCACCGAAGTAACGAACATTCCAATAATAACCAACTTTTCAAATTGGAGCACCGAAGTGTGTCCTAACCTTGATTCATTTACATGAAAATATCTGCTATATCAACATCTTTTACCGACCTCCAGGAGGCCGGCTTTTCCCAATTTTCCTTAAAATTAAAGTTCAAAGGTCACATTACACGTTTCCATGGAGACTGTTACAAAAATGTGTTAAGGTTGTGACTTTATCGAATCTGTAAAAGTGCCGAGACTATATCTAACAAGCACGAAGAGATAGACCACCCCCTCTTGATTTGAGCCGGCCATATTGGAGACCCATGCCTTAACGCCCCTGAGGCGGATTCCGTTTTTAGGCCATCCTCGAAGTCTCGAGCCTTGGTTATTACTTGCACGAAGGTCAGTGTTGCGAAATTTTCGGGGGAGATAACATCACTGCGGAAACGTTTATACGTGTCGTTCAGGCCGATCACGAAGATGTCGCGTTGGAGTCGGTCGTCTACAGCTGCCGGGAAGTGACACTATGACCAGGGTGTGCCAGGCTTGTATGGACATGCCCTGTTCCTGCTTCAGAATGCGAAGGAAGTGGTGAGTACTTTGTATTATGGGTTCTCCGCCCAGGTAGTAGTTGCTCAGTTGTGTGAGCCATTTGGCAGGGTTGAGCTTGTCGTCTGCGGCTATTTGGGCGTCTATCAGTGGTTGTTGTGAGCGCCATCCCCACTCCGCCTGAGGAAAGTCTCTCCTGAGTGTAGCTAGAACTTAATTTTGGTCGTTCTGCTGCAATCCAGTAGTCGTTACTATCAATGTACTTAGACGGGTTGACATAGTTCTCCATGATACAATAGTCTCTAAAGTTGACGACAAAAAACTTAAATGCCCGGCGACGATCTGATGCGCTGGCATCAAACGTGGGTCTGACATTATCTTTGCCCAATGTAGACACTGAATGAAATTATATACTAGTACTTTGGAGAGCGAAATAATGAGCGAAAATGAGTTAAAACTGATGGGTGAGTCAAACCTGACCGGATGAACGAGGGCCAGCAGTCCTTGAGGATGAATTGGAAGAGGGCTTCGGAGCTTCGGACACCATGTAATAATTTTAAAATCCACGGAGTTGATCCAGACTAGAAACTCTTTATTCAAACAACATGACCGCCATATTTACACTGATGCATCATGGGCAGCATACCACAGGTAACCCATGAGTGAGTCTAAGCAGGAGCACGCCGGATCCCCTAGTTGGTAACGCCCTTTCGGGCTTCAAGTTCTCTGTCCCACACCACAGCGCCGCCCCCACCCCCCTGTATTCTATCTGGTTTATCATTGCTTATAATAACCTAAAAAACAATGATGTTAGTCTTCTTTTGATTAATTGATAATTTTTACATATATTTATAGATTCGCTATTACGTGTATCTTCAAGCAATTTGTTCCAGAGGTGAGCCTCTTAAAAAATAAAACGTCGTTTACCATAGTTTGTTCAGTCTTGTGATGAGCGTATTATGTTCAGTGCATGCATGTATATAATCGGTTGCAGTCTGTAACTTTGCTTCGCGGCTCGGTAAATATCCATCCTTAGTCATCTCCACTTCGGGGAATAATTGTTCATTAGATCTTCACAGTAAACTGAAATCCGGGGGTGGGGGGGGTGGGGGGTGGGGGGGGGGGGGGGGGAGGTCTCCGGTACCAGAATGAAGGGGGTGATCGGCAGTCATTTTGAAAATGACCCCTAAAAGTAATGCGTAAATTCAGTTAATATTTATAAAGTGATTCCTTACATGTACGTTGTAACAGAACCTTAAAATTCTAATTCTCAACCCCTAAAGGTACGACTCTGGTTGCGTAGCTACCTCGTGCGAACAGGATCCCCTATAAGGTACGGTTCCGAGAATTGTTACCCCTGAAAAGAGCACCGAGCACCCACGTCAGTTCAATAATAGGGATCCTCCCGCTCCCGCCCCCTCCCCCCGGGACTGAAATACGCCGCGATCATCCTGATATACAGATGTTGTTAGTAGCTCCTATGTGTTCTGAGTTTGCTACAGTGGTGGGTATTGATTTCTTTGGTCATTAAATACGTCACTTAGCCAATGTTGGTATTCCATGTCTTGTAATCTCAGTTTAATTTGAATTAAGAATCCCTCGTAGTCAGATCTTTCTTGTTGCGATAGTCAGATATGACCAAAGTCGAGTTCATAAATATAAATTTACGGGAAGATTTATCACGAAAACAAAGTAACTTACCGGACTCAAGTAACTAAAGGCCTGGATTTTTGTCCTTAATAGACCCCCAGCAGAGATTTTTTAAATCTTCAATTCTCTGTCGATATATTTACATGTAAGTTGTGCAAACTATAATAATACCTAATATTCGACTTTCTTAATCAAATGAAAGTCTCCTTTAGTGTCACGTGACATTCCTCAGTTGATCACGTCATAAAACGAGTTTCTTGAAATGAGTTTGCTATCACACTGCTTAAAATGAAATTTGCATTGGTGGATCGGTCATTTATATTTTAAGATATTTTACTATGTCACGTGACCTGTTCCCTTTAATTAATTGCTTCCGTTATGATCTAGTCTACTGCGCAGCCGCGAAGGAGACTAGTTGTGATCTGGACATGATTAAAAGGCGGATTGTTCAAGCCCTTAATGAAGAAAAACAATGCATTTAAGTTCACTTTCCATACCCCGTTTTTGTCTAAAGTTTTAACCTTTAACGGTCGTTTTCAAGTCACGTGACACAGCTGTCAAAGATACAAGTACTTCAATTCATTTTGTTACAAATACCGATAACAAACAGCCTACCGAGTTGCACATATTTAGTTTTACATTAAGTATCTGTCATTAGTCTATTATATTATCATTATTCGTAGTAGTATTTGTAAAGCGCTATTGGGCACTCACTGTGGAAACAGCGCTGTATAAATATGTTATTATTATTATAAAGATTGGATGGAAGCTTCCCCTTCAAATAAAAATATGCCAAATTAACAGGCGAGTCAGGCTGTGAATTTTCTCGCCGAAAAACTAAAGTTTCAAGTGGCGGACGCGTCTGCAGACTAATTATGAATAAAAATTAAATCTTGAATTCTTATTGGCTGATAAAGAAAGGGCGCGAAATTTCCTGCATTTTGATTGGCTTGATCTAGCCATGAAATACCGCTCTGTATTTCATAGTAAAGCTGAGCTCTGATTGACTGAAATATAAGATATAGATTTATAGGATAATCCCCAACACTAATGTTAACTGCGCCCCGTGTGGCTGCATATTTTAAGGCTCCGTAGTTTTTATCATATTTTACCTTTCTCCTGCCTTTTGGCAATCTAAAGCAAGTCATCTCACTAAAGAGTACCAACATGCTGGTTTATTCAATAAATGCACTATTTTCGCTACGTAATCTATCAAAGGCTTTTGATAGTATCGATCATCCCCTTCTACTGACAAAACTACGAGCACTGGGTGTGTCTGGCGGCGCTGTCGATTGGTTCAAGAGTTATTTGTCAGGGAGACGTCAGATCGTGCGCATTGGCTCCACGCTATCTGAGTCACGCTCCACTACACATGGAGTCCCTCAGGCTCTATCCTTGGACCTGTATTATTTAATATATACATAAACGATTTGCCTCTAGTACCAAACATCTGTTCCCTTGAATCCTATGTTGACGATTCAAAGTTATACATATCATTTCCAGTAAAGGACATTGATATCGTCGCTGAACAGCTGACCGAAGATCTACGGAGGATCGCTGTCTGGTGCTGCGCTAACAGCTTGCTGATTAACCCGGACAAGACCTAACTCCTGCTGCTGGGTACGCGTCAGATGTTGCGTGGAGTCCCGGACGATTTCCACGCAACACTCCCCGGCAAGCAGTTACATCCAGTTCCCTCTGCTACTGATTTAAGAGTTGTAATTGATGCAAGTTTGACCTACGTGTGACTAATGTAGTTTCCTCGTGTACTGGTAGCCTGTGTCAGATTAACAGAATTAAGCATATTTTAGACAGGCATACCCTTATCACTATAATCAATGCTTTGGTTTTCAGTAAATTATTTTACTGTTCTTCTGTGTGGGCAAGTACCTCTTAAAAAACCTAGCTAAGCTGCAACGAGTTCAAAGCTGGTACTAAAAAGTATGAACACATTTCTCCAGTATTGCGCGAGTTAAATTGGCTACCGGTTCGTCTTACTGTTAAGTACAGGGATACCATTATGGCGTTTAAGTGCATCAAGGATTTAGCCCCATTATACATGTGTAACAAATTTAAGAAAAGATCTGAAGTGCATTCCTTGGTTACCAGAAATAGTGATAAGTTGAACATTCCGCTGTTTAGATCAGCTTCCGATCAGCGGACCTTCCTTTACAGAGCCGTCACATTATGGAACGCGATGTCAGACGATATGAAGGACTGTAATGAAATTACAAACTTTAAGCACAAACTTAAGTGTTGCTTTGGGAGGAGTTTTAATCAAATTGAATTGACTGTACATACATGTATATACTTAAATTTTAAATTATTAGTAATATTTTTTAAATGGTCTTATATATATAATTATTATAGATTTTTAGTACAGGGTTGATCGATGATTGTGATTAGATACTGAAAAGCCTCGAGGGGAGTATGTAATAAAATGTATTATTATTATTATTATTCCCTTGTATTCCCCTGTATTCCCCTGTATTCTCCTGCATTCTCCTGTATTCCAATTTATCATATGATCCGTACGGCCCCGCGCGCGCTTTCCTTTCAAAACCATTTACAAAAGTCACGTGATGAGGGCCGGACGTGTATGGCGTGAGCGGGCCGGAAAAAGCCGTCCGGCCCTGCACAATTTTTTCTTGCTGTTTTGCGGTTTGATCTACAAAAATATGGTCACGGGCCGGACGGGAAAATATTTGGCTCTCGATCATTTTGTACGACATGACCTCGAGCCAAATATTTTCCCGTTCGGCCCTCCCACTCAGTCAATAAGTACCTAGTATTTCCCTGTCAACATATTCCTCTGCATTCTCCTGTAATCCCATATATCCGCCCTTAACACTGAATCATACATAAGTTTAGAATAAACCGAAAACAGTGATTTCACCAAAGAATTACGGAATCCTGTACTACGTGTACAAAACCTACGGGTTTTTAGTCTTTAAACTACCCATTATATATGACATATAGAGAGCATATATACTCTCTTGATATGACTTAAAACTTTTAAGTTTTAAAATTGGAAGATTTTAATCTCACCTAAGGTGAGGGTACTATACATGGGTACTAGAGGGGTACCAGAGGGGTACCACATGGGTACTAGATGGGAATTATGGGTACTAGATGGGTACTAGATGGGTACTCGATGGGAATGATGGGTACTAGATGGGTACCAGAGGGGTACTAGATGGTACCAGATGGGTACTAGATGGGTACTAGATGGGTACTAGATGCAACACGAAGCTAGTTTAAAACAGTATGGCTCCTCGCGGTACGAATTAACCTCCATCATATGCTGCACTCTTCGATTCCGTAAAGACAAAAGAATAACTTGGACTGGAATAGACTTTTATCAAACAGCGGCCATTTTGTCTACAAACAATAGCTGTTGCGCTTCCAGCCTCGTCTCTGTGTCGAGTCTAGAAGTGCAAGAACAAAAGTTTTTAACATGACCACTGCGTGATAAAGATATATTGGAACAATAACGGTTTCTGGGAAACCCCCACACTTCACCCTAACCCTAACCCTACCCCTCCCCCACACTGCACCCTAACCTTTAATGGTTGCTCATTAATAGAACGATGCATATCCAAGGGAGGGGTGGGTGGGTAGTTTCCCAGAAACTGGGATTGAGCTCCTGGTGACCTTGAAGACCATTATTATTAGTACGTGCTAAATACATCTGCTTTATTTCTATTAGTGTAACTTACGCTGTTTAGGGACCGGTCATTAATTACAGGTGGGGTGTGTTTGGGGGTGGGGGGGGGGGGGGAGGGAAAGGTGGGGGGGGGGGGGGGTGTCTAAGCCCTCCAACATTATAAGAAACAATACCCGTGCATGAAGGCTGTATTTATCCTATACTGTTTGATGCCGTGAGACCTGGCAGCGCTTCTACAAGTTGAAGTTCGGAGCGCTGACTCACTCACCAACATCCAGATTGAAATTAGCATTAATTGTAATCACAATCTAAATCAAATCCCGCGGAGAGAAATGTTTCATTGCTTTGTTCTCTAACCCTCTCTATTCCCCCTCATATGGAATTCTGTATTCACTAGAGTTCTCTATCCCTCTCTATCCCCCTCATATGGAATTCTGTATCCACTAGAGTTCTCTAACCCTCTCTATCGCCGCCTCATATGGAATTCTGTATCCACTGGAGCTTGGACGGAGTTGAGCTGTGACTCCGCAATACAATGCTGAACTTTAGATTCAGTGGACCGGTGATCGAGAGAGTGTTTCTAGGCTCTAAACGACGACTGTCTACCGTCCTACTCTACGTATACTGGCTGTACCAGACCCCTCACACGTGGTCCTTGTACTTGTAAAACACGACATAACTTGCCATGAGGATCGTTCCGGGGTCTTGTGTAGGTTTAGGATCAACTCCGTTAAACCATCCATGGTAAGTAATACTATTGACCGCCTTTCCGAATCTCACTTGCTCCGTGATATCAACCTCCCAGGGAACGATCTCCTGGCCATCGCACCAGTCCTCCCGGCCAAGCAACCACGTGGCGTGCATATCTTCTCCATAGTTCCCTTCCACACCCTGATTGGTGCAAGCAGAGGTTAAACCCGCGCTCTTGTAGATCCTGCTAGCGCTGTTGGTGTAGTTTCCATTGACAACGAAATGGTGTGACGTAATGCATGCGCCTGCACAGTTATTGTTGTCGCGGCCGTGGCCTGTGATTGTAGCCACGAGTTTGACTCTAGAAGTTCCCTGTGGGATGGTGAACTGCTTCGGGATGAACCCTTTGTTGTAGTTCTCGTCGAAAAGGCGTCCAGTGAACAGGTTTATCTTGTCCGCCGGGACGAGCGTTCGTTCGATTTCTCGCCACGTTGAATAATTCGTTCGATCTGTTGAACATCAATGTTATGGATTCAAACGATGTAAAATCTGATTGGCTTGTTTCAGGCCATTTACTACCAGAACCTTTTCTCGATCTCGTTTTCTTATTCCCTGCAAGGGGAGGAGATTGTTCAAATATGGGTTTGGTCAATTTTCCGAGGGGCTTAAACTTTTTTAGTAACTAGTAAACTACTTTAGTAAACTCGCAGTAAATTACAAATTAAGAAACGTTTTTTTTTTGTTGCTTTAAAGTAGTTTTGTTGTTTTTGATGACCTGTGTATTCTTCCAGTTTTCGCGGGAAACTGCGAGACGCGTGCGCTGACTCACCAATAGCGCAGGCGCTTAACATTTGCCCGCGGTGTGTGTAACCAGACTTACGTTTCATTTTGTCCGAGAGTCTGAGATCAAGTGTAACGGTCCAAGGCATAACCCAGCTCGCTGTCATCATCGTGAAATTGCACCTGCAATTGCCTAAGGCATTGCATTTGAGCAGAGGCAGCAGACACGTGACTGGAGTGGTCCAGTGGTTATTCCTCCTGAGGATGAGATGACGCACAAAATTAAAATAACAACAAAGGAGATTTTAGATTGAGATAATCCGCGTTATGCGACAACGAAAAAAACTTGACCATTAGGCCTGGTTGCCACTAGCAACATACGCAAGAAACATACGCGACGTAGTGCTGTAATTGTCGTTAATAATTAATGGTAGTTGTTCTACTAACAGGTGTGAGATAACAACAAGCGCTGCTACTGATCAATGCATTACTGCGTCTGCATATGTTTCTTGCGCTTATGCTTACGTCGCTTGTGAAACCAAGACTAATATCACACTTTCGATATATGCTACACTTGTCGCACACAAAGGTTTCAATACGAGGCTTCCGGGGTAAATTAAATTTATTTTATTCCCCGAGTGAAGCATAGATCGAAAGTGGGCAATTTGAACAGATAAGAGTGACATATTCACATAAATTAGAGTTGAATATTCACGGCATAACTCACCTTTCGTACGCCATGATCCATCTTCCCAACTCGGATCCAATCTTCCCGTTGGGGTCGCAACTGACATACAGTCTGATCACGTGATCCCAGTGAGTGCACGCCTCGGACCCAGTCCCTGGGCACGTGAGCGACATGTCCAGCTCCACGTTACGGTACAGCTGAAGTTCTACAAGAGATGTCAATTCATTTTCTTATGCGATGGTCTTATCATAGCTTACAATTTTAGCTAAACATTAAACCTTTTAAAATTTAGGTATTTATAATTCAGGGTATCAGTTTGAGTCACAGGTTGTTTTTATAAATCTACTCTACCAAGACCGTCCCAAGACCGTTAAAGGAGAACTGAACCCTAAATCAATCCGACGACTATACAAACTTGTATTCAAGAGAAATAAGTTCTGCTATTTTATTTCTTTGTGGTGCATATCTAAAAAGAGGAAATATGTTTTGAATGTCGAAAAATAGCCGATTCTCCGCTGATAAAGCTAGTTTGTGTGGCGGCTCAATTCAGTGCTTTTTCCCCCGTATCGTACGTCATGCATACCAAGGAAAAACAACACACCTTCAGTACAAAGAAAGCACAATAGTGCGCAATTATGAATCGTTAGGCCACTATTCAAAGCCGAAAACAACATGACAAAACTAATTTATTCCCCGTGTAGTACTTCACAGATTACAGGAATTGAGCCGTCTGTACTTAGCGGTGGCTGGGAGGAAGATTTGCAGATTATCTTTCCTTTGACGCAAAACACAGTAAAATAAATTTTCGTACGAGTCTTTTCATGTTTAGATCTACTTATTGAGCTAAAGTTGATTTCAGGGTTGAGTTCTCCTCTTAACCGTTCAGCAGCAACTCTTCATACTTTAGATATCAATTAAAACGAAATACATTGTTTTAGTTAAACACGAGCTGAAAGCGCGTCTCAGTTTACATTAAATTCGAGACTCGATAGATACCTCAATAATGTAACGATTCAGGATTCTATTTGTATCTAAATAAGTTGACTGTTTTTAAGTTGACTGTAACGGCTTCAACGAACCTTCATTTCGCTAAGTAGACCATCAGGGGAGGGGGTGGTAATTTTGTGTGTGCATAAACAATGTTTTGCCCCTCTCTCCCACATTTTTTTTGGACTAGGCGAGCTTTGAACGATTTTTTCCTCACTGTAATTTCCTGGTTCCACCTATGTTCTCTTGCACGAATATATTTTAGGTAAACAACAATTTTTTTAGGCCCATTCTTCCTTGCTCGATTATTTTTAATTGCCACCTCCCCATGATTTCTTATGGTCTACCCTAAATCACACAGCGGTCAAACGTCTGCGCGTGCGTATTACGGTCAGTCTGGTGGGCGGCCGCGCGAATTTCCCGCGCAAAATTTACCTTAAAACATATTACAGTGAACTTCTACCCCCAAACGTTAAGAAAAATACGTGAAAGTTAAGCTTTTTATTTTCACAGTCGACGGGAAATTGAACAAACTTCAAACTGTGAGTTTACCAATTTGTTTTCGTAATTTACCAAAAAAGTTCTCATGGTTTGAAAACGGGTGTGTGAACAGAGACGGCCGCCGGCTCACTTTGAATTTGATTTGGAATATGTTGTTGCTGCAAGACTTTTGAAGCATGCGCAGACGTTTGACCGCTGTGTGACCCTAAATAAAGTTGTTGGAGATCAATACTGCTGGAAGGCAACTATTTGTTTGCAGGCGCAGATGTAACGTATCAGCAACAGCTAGCATGGTATTTACCATTATAGGAAGGGAGGTCAACTTGACTGACGATCCCTTTGATTCCCTGTAAATCATTGTTTTTGAAGATCTTGATAACCTTCACATCCCCCGTCGAATTGCGCACGAAGTCCGTCACGTAATCAAACCTGGCGTTAAATACAACATATAGTTACAACAAAAATATGAAGGAAATTCCACCTGATAGCACGAGCTTCGTCGATTATGAAAGAATGGGAAATAAAATCAAGACAGTGCTACAAAATGACAAAGGCAGGACTGGCGTTCTGGCGTTCGCAACTTTATAAGTTAGAAGAGGAAGGAAATGTTTATATCCAAGAACGCGGTCGGCTTTCATGGAGCCACGGTCTTCTGCGCACTTGACCGGTGCGCTACGGGGGCTCACACTAGCAATAGATAGATTATGCCCCGCGTTATACGGCAAACGGGGAACGTCAGCCCGCGCCATCAAAATACGAAATAAATATATAAGAAAAGTGGAAAAGAATTCCAACAACAAATGCGGATCTACTCAGCTTCACGTAAACACTGAAAATGTAAAGCAGCAAACGCTTTACTGCCGTTCGCGGGAAGAAAGAACGCCGATGCTTAATCTCTGTAATATAAGCAAAAGCGCGAGCAACATACGCAGACGAAGAAAAGTACCGCTTCATATTAATAAAGATGCACGGCGGTATGTCTGCGTATGTTGGTTGTATTTGTGCTTATTAACCAGGCCTTACCACCTCAGTTAACCAGCCGCCCTACACAGAGTTGTGGCAAAATATATAAGATCATTAATGACATCAAGAACTAACCATTGTGATTGATAAGCCAAGAATCGCATGTCAGGGTATAAAAACCACTCGGTTTTCTGCACTCGACCCTGTCCATCGATGCCAAATACGAACGCGTCTGATGGAGTGGTCTGGAACCGAGCGAACAAGCCGTTTACTTGAGTAAGTCTATAGCCGTCTTCATAGTGGATCATAGTGGCGGGAATAGAGAGCAGAGTCTCACACTCAACGCCATGGCAATTCAAGTCCTGCAGCTGGGTGTGTCGGGCTGCGTAGACTATCACCCCTAAGGCTCCGTTAGTTTGACAGTTCTTGATCTGAAAAAGGAACGTTGGTCAGGTATACGCGTGTTAATAAATTAGGATCGGATGAGGTGAACAAGGTCTAAGTGGTGCAAATTAGCCAAATCTCCCTCATTTGTTATTATGCACCGTCTTCTCTGATAGACGTCTTAGAGTAGGGGAACTAAACTTGCGGTACGTACCTATATACAAAGAGGTTTATCTATTTAGGGGTGGGACTATAGTCGAGATCAAAATGTATTAATAAAACATGAAACAACCAAAGAACTAGTCCTCTATTGGCCTTTGACAGGATGTAATCACGTGAGGAAAAATACATCTTACTTCATTTATTTAAAAACACTTGTACGAGATGGGCAGTGTTTTAGCAAAATCTGTTTGTAAATGCTATTTTACACCTCCAATAGATTGTCGATCTTTCTAAAACTGCGTTTTGAAGTTTATTTGCCACACAGTATAGCCTTTCCCATAGGATCAAGCTAAAGAGCTTAATTCATTGTGTCCTGCAAAAAGGCCTATTGCACAGCGTTTTTGACAACAAACCTTAGTGAAGATCGAACAGTTTTTCTCTCCCATGGACACTAGTGCCAGGCTTCCGTGGACGTCCTTCTGGAATTGATGTGCGCATGCGTTGGAAACAATAACGATCAGCAGACGGGGATACTTTGTGATCAGCGTACTGAGGGAAGGCAGCCAAGAATATCTCGAGTCCAGACGGCGAAACACATTAAGGACACTTCCTGAATAGAAATTAATTGTTCAGTGTTAGGAAACCGAAGAATGTGAAATAGGAGAAGGCTTATACAGCAACCTGCCTTCGTCATACGTCAAAAAGTCCGCATTCGTCGTCATAACTCGTAATAGCCAATTTTCGATATATGCTTCACTTGTCACGCACAAAGATTTCAATATGAGTCTCCACGGAAATTAAATTAATTATTTTCTCAGAGAATACCCGGGAGAATAGAATACATTGAATAGGCATTTTGACGATGTTGCGCGCGCAGCTAGAACAATGGCTATCTGTTTTAAATAACAAAAAGCTGGTGAACCAGAACGAGTCTGAGCAGCTCGCGTATATTGTTCTACTGATGCGTGCGCAACATCGTCAAAATGGGCTATTTATCCCTGAGCCTCATGTGCGTGACAAGTGAAGCATATATATATCAAAAGTGGACCATTCTGTCACATGTACAGAAAACATGATCATTATATATAATACATGTGAAAGAGCATGTCGATATTTGTTATCTTGTGAAATTTGACAACTTAAAAAGTAATAAAGTTACAGCCGATTTGAAATTAGAACGATTTGTATGCCGAAAAAACGGAGCCTTTCAGGCCTCGCGGTCATGTTTGTAATAGAAAAAACACAAGCAAATACCGTGAACAAACATCCTGTAAAAATGCCTATAACTCAACAGCGATTCTAACATTGCTCTAAAACTGAACACAAGTTTTAATGTGATCTTCCATGTGGTAGTATTAGTATCCTCCACATATTTATCTCCCACATTATGCAAATTATGAGGTGCGCCCTATAGTAGACTTCTTTCCAAACGAGGAAGACAAATGCTTTCCGCCCCTATAAGTATATAAAACGTGAGTTTGTAGTTAAGCGCTAAGGAAGTTTGGAGTAGTTTATGTTCCTTTTATGTATATTTCAGGCCCGCATGTCTCAATTTATTTGATTGCAAGTCTCGCTAACAATCACTGGATTTTACTTCAAAATTTGCATGCGTAGAAACCAATTCAGTACGAGCACAAACTTGCATGCATGAACGTGTGCGCGGCATGTTTGTCCCAGTTAAAGGAAACCCTGGCTGTTGCAACAAGTTGCCGTTAAATTGTTGCCAATATGGTCTAAGTCGAAAACATGTTGAAAACATTGGGAAATTCATTATAGTTTTTGAAAAAAATGGACATGAGTATGAGCCATTTTCGGTGCGGGCGGCGCCATCTTGGATCTGATGACGTTTTTTGGCGGTCCCTATTGTTACAAAACAAAAGCTTATTGTTTTTAACAATAGTGACCGCCGTGAAACGTCATCAGATCCAAGATGGCGACGCCCATGCCCAAAATGGCTCACAGTCATGCCCAATTTTTTCAAAAACTAAAAGATATTTTCCATTTCTGTCAACCTATTTTCAACCAAGACCATATTGCCAACAATTTAACGGCAACTTGTTCCAACAGCCAGGGATTCCTTTAAACCTCGAGTCTAACAAGTGGCCATGCTGGTGACAATAATTAGAAGAACAAAACGTCATACCTTCTTGATTTTCGATGGCAATTTGGTCAAATCCACAGATCTTTCCTGGACACGCCCACTGAGCCAGCAGTCTTGGGATCCAGTTACCCAGTTTGTGTACAGGGAACTCCGCAAAGTGTAGGCGCTTCCGCCAGTATTCCCGAAAGACGCGCGGCGATAAATTTTTGCTTGGAGGACCAACTGAAGGAAACCTCTTTGTTCGGTGCTTTGAAAAGAAGCGGTTTGCTCGTTCGCGATCCTCCCTGTATTTTATCCTGCAACAACAGTGTATTGGAAGCAGTTAGTTTTATCACGCATCCGGCTTTTTCAGCGATTTCAGTACAAGAGATTTTTGACGCGGTAGTTAGGAAAGAAAGGATTTTTTATGGTAAGAAGTAAAAGTTCTAATCCGCAACCTAGAGCGGAAGAGTGTTGAAACACTCGAATGGCTTTGCCTTACGATCCAATCAAATTTGTTGGTTACAAATACAGATTTGACATGTTGAATTTTCCCGCCTGAGATATCTAAAGAAACAAACCGTTTCAGTGCCTATCATAATTACGCTCCAACGCGCGAAGGTTTACAGCTAGCTCAGTTACCATAACACCAAAAACCTCATGATAAGAATTATAATCGATAAATCCAGAGCGGCAGGGAGAACATACATGTTGTCATTTAATAACATGCGCGAAACCGCTGCATTTTTGCAGTATATATTCGCAACTCTGCCCCTATCGGTGCAAGCACACAATAAACACTTGAAAACCACAAGCCAATAGCCTATAATTTTATAGGTAACAAATAAAACAACTTTGTCACTATACTAGTTTCTCATGCATGAGAAACTAGTATGATCTTGAGTAAATCAATATCGCCATAACATAACCAAAGATAAGCAGCATCAATGAATATGAAGGGAAAGCACGAAGACGAGTGGTGTAGAGCTGGATTACGTAACGCGCCAGAACAATCTAGAAAGTGCGCAGTTTTGTATAATGCGTGCACAAGATATCTCCGTGCCGTAACATGTCCGGCACGTACGCTAGAGGCGTTATGGCAGTTCTCCAGCATTGTGTACAGTAATGTTCGAGCAGCACGTAGTGAAATTCGTGCTGTGTCCTCAGTTGGATTTAGACAGACGTTAAACGAGCCGTGTTATAATAACAATGAGACATCTCATTTGATACGTGCACGTGGTACTCACGTGAATGTTGATCTGCTAGCTATAGTGACACTCGGGGTACCTCTCATTACACTTAATAGAGGAAAATGATTATGAAATCCAGCGACAATCTTTGTTATATGTCTTTGTTCGCTTTTTTCAACCGGTGACCGTGCACAAAACACAATAGATATTGGAATATGTTGATCAATCGACCAATAGAAACGTGTGCATGGGTTCAGTCGTTCAGGGGACGTTAATGAGCTATGACCGTGCACATCTTTTGTTTTACCTCCTTCCAACATAAATTGCAGCGCTTTTGTTAGCCCCTTTGAAGCCTAACCATTAACTTTGCTCTCGTGTTAAAGGGCTGTTTCTCGGTGAGAGGCCTGTATATTCCGCATTCCGGATAGAGTTATTTTCAGCGATTTTCACATAAGAACTGACGACCTCGCGCACAGGAGGGATGGTTAAATCAAAGCACATATGCAAAACTGACAAACTATGTATAGACGTCGTCTTCAAGGAAAATATTGCATATATCATTTCAATCAACCATTGAGGGAGGAGACTTTAATTTATAGCCAATTAAAAACCACCAATCGAACATTGACTTCACACATGCGCAACCCAATGACATAGCCCCTTTAACTGTTTGTAGCCAATTAACAGCCGCCAATCGAACATTGACTCCATACATGCGCAACGCCATGACATAGCCCCTTTAACTGTTTGTAGCCAATTAACAGTCACCAATCGAACATTGATTTCACACATGCGCAACCCAATGACATAGCCCCTTTATATGTTTGTAGCCAATTAACAGCCACCAGTAGAACATTGATTTCACACATGCGCAACCCAATGACATAGCCCCTTTAACTGTTTGTAGCCAATTAACAGCCACCAGTAGAACATTGACTTCACACATGCGCAACCCAATGACATAGCCCCTTTAACTGTTTGTAGCCAATTAACAGTCACCAATCGAACATTGACTTCACACATGCGCAACCCAATGACATAGCCCCTTGTAAGATTACAGTTTACACTAGTCACACCAGCGGAAAAGGTATCCAGATTCATATAGTTTTCTATCTCCAAGAGAACGTTGAACACTATGAATCATCATGATTACTTTTCCTCAATAGTGTAAACGTATCTAATAGAACCAGTTTAAAGTATAGGATCGCACGCGTTGAACAATATATCCACAGTAAATCGGTTGGCCAGAAAAACCGGCACAGTTAAAACATATTGGCTGACAAAAACACATCAAAAGCGAATCCTACCAGTGAAACAACGATGTTTATATGCCATTTTATGCCACTGCGCCCTTTAAAAGGTGTCTCCCGGTGTCGTCCCTTCTGTTTCTGCGCTTCATAAATGACCTTGCATTAGTTGTTAGATCACGGTACGGATTGTTTTCTGATGACTGTTATACTGTAACACTCTATACAATCTCATCATGATCAATCCATACTATAAAAGGACCTGGAGGCTCTTGAGTTTTGGGTATGCGCTTTAATCCTACAAAGTGCCGGAAGTGTTTTGGTTTTGCGTTTACTAAGCTCTCCTATTGGCTGAGAAAATAAACCAACTAATCAGAATCAAAAGTAAAACCAAACGCAAATTGCTTTTGGTTTTGCTTTGGTTTGTCATTGGCTCACAGGGAAGCCATTTATGAGTTACTTGTGATTACTCGCTCCTATGATTGGCTGGCTGTGGGTAATTTGCTTTTGGTTTTACTACACTCAACTGAAAACTGCTCTAAACTAAACTATGTACAAGATCAACCCTATCTGCGGGCATTACGATAAGGAATGATTTAAAATGGGGCAAGCACATTGACAAGATCTCTAAAAAGGCAATTGCAACCTCAAGATTGTCCTCAGAAATTAAGGAGCTGGCCACACCGCGGCAAAACGTCACGCGCATGCGTATTTGCTATTTCTTGTCCGTGCGCGGCCGCCCCCAGTTTCCCGCGAAAACTGAAATGAAACAACAGGCACATGCCGTGATTTTAACGTTTCTGCTTAAAAGTATTCATTTGTGAACTGTTTTGTCAAAAACTAAGAAAACTACTTAAAAGCTAAGCCTAAGACTTTAACAGGTTGAAGTTTTCTTAATTTGTAATTCATTGTGAGTTTACTAAGTTATAAAATTATTTACTAAAAAAGTTGAAACCCTCGGTAATTTGTATTTGATAGCAGAGCCTTCGTTCTTTTGGCCAGCGGAGCATAGCGTTTTGCCGCGGTGTGGGAGCTGGCATACGTTTCACTTGTAAGATGAACCCTCGATTATTGTTATACGATCAGGGATCCATACATGAAAAAAAAGATACCTACCAATTGAACCAATGAAGAGCTGCACGGTTTACATGTAACAACTACATTGGGACAGTAGCGTCTTAGTGATGCATGCTTAAGCAACTAGGATATTTCAGCACTACAAGGCGCAAGTCAATTCTAACCTTGCTGTACAAAATTGTAAATAGTCCTGCAGAGATACCTAAGCAGGACTATCCCTTACCAGGTTATGGTAGAACTAGGTTCAACTCTGCCAAATTCCGACACCTCTCCTCCAATACAGAACAATTCAGACCCTTTTGATTTTGCTAAAACCATTCCAGAATGGAGCCATCTTCCATAACATGTAGTTTCAAATACTTCAGTTACCATGTTTTCAAATAAGCTGAATTCAATCGCTCCTACTAGCATGTAAAATATTTCCTTCCCCCCTGTGGTGTGTTACACCATTAGGATAATTTTTGCCGCAGTATTAATAGATAGATAGATAGATAGATAGATAGATAGATTGGTAGGTAGGTAGGTAGATAGATAGATAGATAGATACGACAGCTGATTTGGTTAGTCGACAGAACTAGATGGAATTGTTTGAATACCGTAAGCGAACACTCACAAATCACCCACAATCAAGTTGCAGCCTTCCCCCTTTTTGACCAGCCTTAAACTGTAAGTTATTCCCTGTAAAATCCTAAACTGAAATACATTAGCTTTATTTACAATTAGGAGATTAGATACGTTTAAACATTATTAACCGAGGCTGATATGATCTTTACGAAACCAGCACTTAATACGTAGTTTCGAGTACTTTAGTTACCATGTTTTCAAATGAGCTGAATTGAATCGCTCCTATACTAGCATGTAAAATCTTTCCTTCCCCCCCTGTGGTGTGTTACACCATTAGGATAATTTTTGCCGCAGTATTTAATAGATAGATAGATAGATTGGTAGGTAGGTAGGTAGATAGGTAGATAGATAGGTAGATAGATAAATATATAGATAGATACGACAGCTGATTTGGTTAGTCGACAGAACTAGATGGAAGTGTTTGAATACCGTAAGCGAACACCCACAAATCACCCACAAGCAAGTTGCACCGTTCGCCCTTTTTGACCAGCCTTAAGATACTGTAAGTTATTCCCTGTAAAACCCTAAACTGAAACCCATTAGCTTTATTTACAATTAGGAGATTAGATACGTTCAAACTTCATTAACCGAGGCTGATATGATCTTTACGAGACCAGCACTTGTTCCAAGCGTTAATTACGAGTGGGACAAACTACGACAATGACTATGACACGGTTATTGATATTGTCCTGCTGATACAATCAAATTATACAGAGATACGATACGATATGATCAAGAAATCGTCCAAGCGACTCCACATTCGTCCTTCGCCGTGGTGGTATTCCTTCATCTTACCTACTAATAATCTATTTGGCGCTCATTAGATCCATCCTGGAATATGGTTGCCCTGTCTGGCATACAAATCTACCCTCTTACCTCTCTGATACAATCGAAAGAATACAGAAAAGAGCTCTCAGAATCATTTTACAGCTGTCCGGCTACACTTCCTTGTACGAGAGATGAGAGCACATATGTCAGAGAGAGTACACGAAGATAAAAGACCCACATTCGCGCCTCTTCCACCTTCTAACGCCGACGAGGAAAAGCCAGCGCGCACGGTCGCTCGCTGCGCAACGCTAACAACCTAACTCTTTTTCATTGCCGAACCAACAGATTTAAAACTAGTTTCTTTCCGGCCCTCACATCAAAGGAGCCAGTCAGTGTACGACATACAACATCCGTTTTATCACAACCTATTTTTCAACCAAACTTACAACTGAGCGACACTTCTTTTACTATTAATCCTTCTCAGTTCCCAACAACAACAACAAGCGACACTTCTATCACTCTTCAGTTTCCAATTCCTGTTTATCAACCCAGCTAACCTGGAACAAGCGACACTTCTATCAATCTTCAGTTTTCAATTCCGGTTTATCAACCCAGCTAACCTGGAACAAGCGACACTTCTATCACTCTTCAGTTTCCAATTCCTGTTTTTCAACCCAGCTAACCTGGAACAAGCGACACTTCTATCACTCTTCAGTTTCCAATTCCTGTTTTTCAACCCAGCTAACCTGGAACAAGCGACACTTCTATCAATCTTCAGTTTCCAATTCCTGTTTTTCAACACAGCTAACCTGGAACAAGCGACACTTCTACCAATCTTCAGTTTCCAATTCCTGTTTTTCAACACAGCTAACCTGGAACAAGCGACACTTCTATCAATCTTCAGTTTCCAATTCCTGTTTTTCAACCCAGCTAACCTGGAACAAGCGACACTTCTATCACTCTTCAGTTTCCAATTCCTGTTTTTCAACCCAGCTAACCTGGAACAAGCGACACTTCTACCAATCTTCAGTTTCCAATTCCTGTTTTTCAACCCAGCTAACCTGGAACAAGCGACACTTCTATCAATCTTCAGTTTCCAATTCCTGTTTTTCAACCCAGCTAACCTGGAACAAGCGACACTTCTATCACTCTTCAGTTTCCAATTCCTGTTTTTCAACCCAGCTAACCTGGAACAAGCGACACTTCTATCACTCTTCAGTTTCCAATTCCTGTTTTTCAATCCAGCTAACCTGGAACAAGCGACACTTCTATCACTCTTCAGTTTCCAATTCCTGTTTTTCAACCCAGCTAACCTGGAACAAGCGACACTTCTATCAATCTTCAGTTTCCAATTCCTGTTTTTCAATCCAGCTAACCTGGAACAAGCGACACTTCTATCAATCTTCAGTTTCCAATTCCTGTTTTTCAACCCAGCTAACCTGGAACAAGCGACACTTCTATCACTCTTCAGTTTCCAATTCCTGTTTTTCAATCCAGCTAACCTGGAACAAGCGACACTTCTATCACTCTTCAGTTTCCAATTCCTGTTTTTCAATCCAGCTAACCTGGAACAAGCGACACTTCTATCACTCTTCAGTTTCCAATTCCTGTTTTTCAACCCAGCTAACCTGGAACAAGCGACACTTCTATCAATCTTCAGTTTCCAATTCCTGTTTTTCAATCCAGCTAACCTGGAACAAGCGACACTTCTATCAATCTTCAGTTTCCAATTCCTGTTTTTCAATCCAGCTAACCTGGAACAAGCGACACTTCTATCAATCTTCAGTTTCCAATTCCTGTTTTTCAATCCAGCTAACCTGGAACAAGCGACACTTCTATCAATCTTCAGTTTCCAATTCCTGTTTTTCAATCCAGCTAACCTGGAACAAGCGACACTTCTATCAATCTTCAGTTTCCAATTCCTGTTTTTCAATCCAGCTAACCTGGAACAAGCGACACTTCTATCAATCTTCAGTTTCCAATTCCTGTTTTTCAACCCAGCTAACCTGGAACAAGCGGAGGTGGTCTAGCAGACGGAGCCGTAAAAGATGTTGCCGTTACGATTCGCGGAAATTAGCGATAACTCTAATGTGCTACTGGGCGCCACATGTAGTTCTTGAAGCAATGCCAAAAGGAAACTGAATCTAGTACTTTAGTTATCTTGAGGTACTGCTGCCGTATAAAGCATAAAGTTCTCAGCCATTAGTTCAGACTGAATGTTCGCATCTGTCAACCCAATTCAAACTTTCCGTGGTGTAAATAGGCGAGTTAAAGCAATCGTTTCCCGTTGAAGTGGAAAAACTAACAATAGCAAAATTAACAATGATAATATTACGATAGCGCCATTCAGGAAATAAAACAGCATAAAATGTATTTGTTAAAATTAGTCTAGCTGTAATGAACATTGTAAATTTCAAACACGATGTTTGTATCTGTTGACAGCCGTCTTTTATAAAGAAGAACATGAACGGTGCTTTAAGGATTACAGGAGATGTATTCGAGTTAAAGGAAACATTAACATACCATTAAGTAACGCGATTCATCGTTGCAAACAAAAAACACACAAAAATGGGAAGTTTTGCGAAGTTCATGTGATGAATGCTGTGAGATTCATTATTATTTTTAGATGAATGTTGTTTTGAACCAGCCATCTTCATCATCCATTTTTTCATTATTAATATGAGGAAAATAATCCAGTTAATCGCTGTTTTAAGGTTAACCATGGTACAAATTCCAAAAGGAAGTTCATGCACAGTATGCGACCACTGTTTGCTCCTCGGATTAGTCTTTTTAAACGGTTTAGTTATAGACACATGCACAGTATGGATAGAAATATGACACTGAGATGAAGTTTCACTGGCACTCATTTAGCTCATTTGCAGCATGGTCAAGTTCACAGCAAATCAACCATACATAGCCTTGTAAAAAGGCTCCACACAGCAATCAGACCTCGAGAATGTAACATACGAGTTACGTATGGTAATATCATGATGCTTTCTAGACATAACGGCGGAGAAATGTAACTGATATAAAGTACCGAGATACTGCGAGATTGTATGTACAGCTACAAAGACTATATTAAATATCAAAGAAAGTGTTCGGCTGATATGGAAAATACGCCATGGTACGATTGTGATGACTCGCCTGTGGAATGCGTTATGAGTATTGTCATAACAATACTAGAGAATATAATGTAAAAATTAAATTCCAAGAAAAAACGGACAAGGGGCAACGCAATAAAACATTTACACGTGTGTTTTACAAGTCTGACCAATGTCCGGCGTTTAAACTTTGTAAAAACACATGTAAAAGTTTGATTGAATTGGCTCCAGGCTATATGAATACACGGTTTCCAGTAGACTCGATGGCAGTTCGCGGTTTCTTCATTTTCAATTAACTTTCAGCGTTCTGTTATGAGAGATGGCGGGTCTATTACATTTACAGGAAGACGACTGCCCTTATATGCACGAGTGTGTGTGCTCAGTCCACTGAATCTTCGAGGGTGAGATTCAGTTGCCGTGTGCTACTGACGACTGGTGCTGGGAATGACTAATCACATACCATGGGTCACTTTCTACATCAACTTCAATTTCATTATTAAAAATACTCGTCAAACAAACACGTCATTGAGAAAGAACCACAGACCAGAGACAGAACAATACACGACGATGGATTACTACGTCTACACCTTTAATCCATGGTTGAAAACATTGTTTATTTTTTGACCAGCAAGACATCAAAGCTAAGCTAATTAGTTTAGAAAGTAATACCATTCCAGCGGAAATGTATTTGTTAGAGGAATTAGCGGGTACAAAGTTCGAGTGTGTCGAGGGTTCTAAAACAATTAACACCCTCGACAACACACTGAACAAGTGGCCTCCGTCAAAGAACAAAGGAATGCCGTCAACACTGTTTCTGAGATGAATGGACTTATTATTCCCAGGATTTGTGTATGTAACTATAAAACGAAAGGGCCATTATATTGGGTAGAACTTTGATAACACTTTTGTATTAGTTGTGGATCGCGAGACCAGGCATGTGTTAATCAACTTATGTTCATGTCCGCTGACACGACTGAACAGCCGCTTGACGTGCGTTAAGGGGGCACTCAAATGATAAACGTTCCATTGACGAAAGACAAAAATCGCTACTCAGATTAACAGAGTCAGTGCTTCCATATCTACTGGGAAAACATTGAGACAATTTTGACAAGGATGACATAGATTCGAGTGGATGAAAAGTTAAGCTATTAAGAGAAATTTAGGGCAACTTGATATCGGTTAACTGTAACCAAAATCAAGTTTCTAGAATAAGTTTTAGTAACCACTTTAATCTTTGCCATCCTCTATCGAAAAGGTTTGAAAGCATATCACAACATTCACATGGTATTTCTCTTCTATCTAAGTATTATTTTTGTAGTTTTGCTTTAAGATTCAACTGATTCGAATAACAGTGCCCCTTTATTAAATTACAGCCGAGCGCTATATTGATTCAAGGTCAGTATTCAGTACCGAATCAGTTACCCCATCTTCTATATCAGTTTTTAATTAATTCGCCTTATGTTTTTACTGTACGATTCGATTCTGTGATGAAAATCTAAAGTGCGCCTCTTAAAGTTTCGGTTATCCACAAATTATTATCGTAACCTTTGTCAAGGCTGTCATCACCGGAGATGGTTTTCAGAAAGATCATAAAAAAAAAAAAGGTTTTATAGCTGTACTGATTAATTGAGAAACAGTAACATGTGACAAGCTAGAGGCCGCTCCGAGCGAAAGCACCTAAGTCACTCGTGAGAATCGGATTCCTCAATTTAATCCCAGAGCTTTTACAGCATTTATGCCGGACAAATTTCGGAGCTAGATTAACTAAACGTTCTACTTCCTGTCCTTATTCCACTCTTAATCCTAACGGTGGGGGATTTTCAGTGACATAATTTTTGACGTCAAGCGATGCCAAATTCGTGCATGTCAGTTGTAGCCACAGAAACCGGCTGAACAATGACGGAATTCGACACCGGTTTCTCTTTTTCTCAGTGTTGCTACTAGATTGTTTATTCTGCGCTATTTGCTTAAAATTAAGTTCCATTCCTCTTTCCGAACGAATCTTTACGGCATTAAAATATAAAGTATAGAGTACTGGTACAAAGTGTAAAGAAAGAAAACGAAAAGAGTTCATTGATATTCTATTAGCATAGGTCACTGAGAAAAGTGAAAATCTAGAAGTTATTTTGAGGAGAGAGGTACAGAATATAGCAGTTATAACATTGAGGAGGCCCACTAGTTCTAGTTTCGTAAGGCTTGCCGGCGCGAGAGGTTAAGAGCTCGCTACAAAGCAATGCCTAAATCGCGTTCTTCGAATTCGTTTTATTTATTACAAAATAACACAGCAGTACGGCGTTGTAGGAAACAGTGCGTTAAAAGGCGAGGAATGTTTTAACTACAAATTAACGAGTGCGGTTAAGTGTCCTGTCGTTTATTCCGAAAACATTTGCTACGTGCCTATGGAAAAGTTCCAAAAGTACACGCGCATGGGGCAGGAACTGAACTCCTCGAATGCAAGTGAATAACTCTGCAACGCAGTTTCTTTTTAAGCACAAAAATGTGATTAACAGCAGGAAAAAGACAATAATTAAAAAAGATTTCTAAAAACTCACCATTTTCTTCCGTGATAATAGTACACAGCTAGGTTGAACTCTCTATCGAGGTTTTGCATAGTTTTGGCGCCGCTGTTGAAGGCAGTGCTGTCGTGGAACATAAAAACGTAGTGCGTGTTGTCCGGCGAGTGCTCAAACAAATCTAGGAAAAGTTTCTTAGGCTTAGAAAACAAGTTCTCGAGAAAGCCCGACTCGTTTGTAAAGGCAATGAAGATGTAAGGATCTGTACCCACAGTCGAATCCGCAGCATAGCTCAAAACAGCTCCATTGTGGGTCTGCAAGCTAAAAGGAGGTGCTTTGTCTCCAGGTCTTAGGTAGAGAATCTTGCCTGCCTGGGATGCCGAAACAAGCACTACAAATAAGAGGAGGAAAACTGCTCTATCAAAATGCTCCATCCTGTAACTCCAAAAGGCTCAATCTAAAAGGCTTGAACCTTTCTTGATCGTCGATTATAAGACACGCAAAAAAAAACGTGTAAGATGATCCCACATTTGCATGTGACAGCTTTGACGTTTGCTAACGAATTACATTAAATGTCTGTTCCGTAGCTAAGTTTTCTTTTTGAGAGCGATCGAAGGTCAATGTTCACTATGTGACGGGACGCGTTTTACTTCTTCAGTAGATCTTCCTTTTGAGTTCTCAGCAACTCGTACATATAATATAAGTACCTGCAAGTTGCAAGTCAAGGCCGCAATTGTACATCCTCTGTGTGGGATTGGTTCAGTCGTATCATATTTAAGTGGATACGGCATTCTTCCGTACTTAATAGTTTTGTGGTTAGCCTCACAGGTATCGAGCACGTGTACAAATTGATTTAACGACATACAAAAGGAAATATTAATGAGCTGTTGATACATTGATCAATATCACGTTAATCTCGTCACGACCGCAGGAACAATAGACAAAAGGATAAATTGCTCCTTCGACAATAAAACGGATCTGCGATAAGATATGGATTTTAATATAAACATTCTGCCGTGATTGCTGGACCTCTTGACGCCGGGAAGTCGATCTCATTTAGAGAATTCTGTTGCACTTCACGTTACACTGCTACAGCTTGTCCAAATACATTCAAATTCACTACTAGCGACCCACGCTGCGCGTTTGCATATTCCGTTTTCATCCAAGTCGTATAGCAGGACTGCGATTGTAATTCTTTTATTAGCTGGAAAATGGGTGGAAAGCACCAGACTGCTGAAGCGACAAATATCTTGAATCGCATTCTCTGAGGAGTATCCGTTTTCGCAATGTTGATGAAATAGAGAATTGTTTTTATACGGCCTCCTAAGTCTGAAATGATATGCCCTTCCTTTGTCCCGGCTGTGGATCTCGTAAACTCTTGGTCTTTCAAAAATGTATAAAGACTGCAAAGCTACTTGCTACGGTAAAAATGCTGCAGTGAAATCTGTCCAATATTTGGCCATTAATGATGTGCTTTATCAGACAACTGTTGATCTTTATTATCTTTGTTTTATGCCGTCATGCGCTTACAACTTTAGTCAAAAAAACTATAAAAGGAAACAAATAAAGCATCATTCCAATTGTTATCAGGTCGCCGATGTTGCCAAATTATTTTTAGAACCGTCAGAGTAGAATGTAGATTTCATCAGGATGGCACGTTTCTAGTAGGATCTTTAGATGCTTTCACATCATTATAAACCTCATCCCAAAGCCTATTTTTGGCTGTTCTAATTTTAAAAAAGTTAGCTTCTTGAGTCAGGTAAATACCACCATTTATAACATTCTCAACAAAATATCTGGACTCTGATTGGTCAATAACAGACGTCCATGACTTCTGTCGATAACGAATGCATAAAATGGTTATTGAGTGCACAGTTGCACGCTCTCAGCAAATGTTTGCTCAGTTCAGTTATAAACAAACAATCGCATGAACTGTTCGTGCCGTATACATGATTTATGGGCACTGAGTGATATTGTGAAAGTTCTCAAATTGCACTCGCCTGAAGGCTCGTGCAATTTTCAGAACTTTCAAAATATCACTCACCGACTATAAATGACTTATAGCATTGAATTTCGCGTTCAACGCGATTTCTTCTACGTAGGGCGTAGCTAGGGGGAGGTTCTAGGGTGCTGTGACCCCATCCTTCTCCCTTTGGTTTGAAAAAACATGCTTATAGAATGAAGGGAATCAAACAATGCCAAAATATCTACAAAACCTACTTCAGAATTTAATGCAGGAAATAGACCAGTTCGCGGTTAATTCCGACATTTTGAAAGGGATGCAAACATGGCGCGAAATACAGTGTTTGTATGGGAATCCGATGCCAAATAAAATCCGTAAAATCGAATTTCTGAAATTCAACTTAAGGTACCAGGTAAAAGATTAACTGATCGAAATTTGAGGGAAGTAGCTATCGGCAAGGAAGAGTGCAATCGTGTCCGCCAGAAAATTTACAGACAATGTATGAAAAACTGAAAACACGATTGAACGCTTCCCAGCAGAGCTACATCCCTCAAATTTCGATCAGTTAATCTTCTACCTACCCTGCGAGCAGAGGTTTCTCATCTCTTTGCCTTTCCTGTCGGCAACAGGAAAGTCTCGGGCACAGGAAAGGCAAAGAGATGAGAAACCTCTGCTCGCAGGGTATCTTTTAGCTGGTATGTTATCTGAAGAATATTTCAAAAATTCATTTTACGGATTTTATTTCGCATCGGATTCCCATACAAACACTGTATTTCGCGCCATGTTAAATGTCGGAATTAATAATAATAATAATAATATTTTGACAGGAAAGCTCCACTCACAATTTGTGATTTTCAGGAAGGTCCTGTATTAAAAATATATATTTCACTAATATATGGAAAACAGAAAAGATAAATGGTTGAAATAAAATAGAAATAGAACAAGGATTATTATTAAATTAACCGCGAACTGGTGTATTAGGCGCCTCTGGTGCTCGTGTCTGGTGCTAAGTCATGCCAAACTACCTCAATTCCATATGAAACTCAGTAATGTAGTCTTAATAACGGAGTACTGTATAGCATACTTTTTAACATGGCAGCATTCAACTGTTACTTTTTGCATTCTTGGAGAGCTAAGCGCAAAGTAATTGTTATGTATAAAATCAGGAGCCCATTACCAGGAGCGTTCCTATGTCATGGGAGCCCATTACCAGGAGCGTTCCTATGTCATGGGAGCCCATTACCAGGAGAGTTCCTATGTCATGGGAGCCCATTAACAGGAGCGTTCCTATGTCACAGGAGCCCATTACCAGGAGCGTTCCTATGTCGTGGGCTGGACCCCCAGCACAGGAGAAGATATGGCTATATTTAGAATTCGAATTCCCGCGTTGAAAGTGAGAAGAATGATAATGAATAATAATGAGAAGTGACGTATAGCTATCTGATTGGCTAAGGCAACAGTGCCTTTGTTTACTTCGCGCGAAATGCATTTCTTAAATATAGCCACATCTACTCCTGTGCTGGGAACAGAACCAATGGGGAAGATAGACGCTCCTGGTAATGGGCTCCTGGTAAAATTAAATAATATAGTCATGCTCCAACGAGTCTACGACAGTTGGGAACTCAACCAATTATAATCTGAGAGGACAAAATTTCATATCCCTCGACCTAATACGGAATCTAAGAAAAAAGCTTCAGCTATAATGGCAACACTACGTCAAACAGAGTCCCTTGTCTCCTTTAAGAATCATATCAAGGCTATCACTCTATAGATATTTTAAAACTTTCATAAATGTAGCTATTGTAAATTGTAACATATTGTAATATATTTTAAATTCTTAACTTCGGCGTAAATAGCGCATAGGCCTGAGCGGATTGTGCTCCTAAAAGTGGCATATTATGCCGCTAGCACTGCTCCAAATTTTGTCGAATTATGCCAAAGTTAAAAAATTATGCTCGTAGATTACACAATTATGCTCACAAAAAACGTTTTTCGAAGACGGCCGGCATTAGTTGATGCGCGGCATTTTTAGTTGTTCACACAACATTTTATTAGGTGACCTATTTTTCAAAGGTTAAGGCCCTGTTTATATGAAGGAAAGTTGGCTCGGGGGGGAGGATCACCCTCCCTCCCGAGCCAACTTTACCGAGCCTTTATATGGAAGAAAAGTTGTCCCGGGTGCCCGAGACAACTTTGTCTTGAGCGAGTCTGGGCACGTAATATTGGATTACACATGCTCTGTGTGTCCCGAGTTGGCCGGGTTAGGCGAGCCAAAGTGTTTATATGAGAAAAGTTGGCTCGCTCCCCAGGGTCACCCTACCTTGTGAACCGAGTGCCTCGGGGAGGAGGGTCACCCGCCCCCCCGAGCCAAGTTTGCGGTTTCTCATGTAGACGGCTGACTTCGTTTTATAAAGAAATGTATGAAAAGTTGGCTTGCTATAAAAGCAATAATAGCATTGCTTTTGGCTTTAATGCTTCAAATTATGCTACAATCTGGTAATTATGCTCGAGCAGTGCTTCTTTGAAAAATTATGCTCGTTTGCTTCAATTATACCAAAAATTATGCTAGCACAATCCGCTCAGGCCTAATAGCGCACATGCGCACTGGCATGTGTTACGGAACTCCGAGTATCCTGGGGCGTGTAGTCCTACGAGCCACATGCGCGTTAGATATAGAATGTAAAACTCGTGGGAAGTGTATATATAGCGGTGATCTAAGTCATGATGTTTCACTTTCATTAAGTAATTATTTCAAAATAAATTCAGGCACACTATCACCTTCAATACGTCAAAACCAAAGATATTTCAAATTCATAAAACTATAATAGAACGATGGAAGGAAGATTTAAGAAATGAAGCAGATCTTCCGTGTTTGCACAGGCTCATGCAAACCGAGGTAAGCCAGTTTGGGAGAATTCGAGAGCAGAACAAACATGAGACCGCAGGTCGAGTTGTTGTACCTGCTCGAGAATTCTCCCAAACTTACTGAGGTTTGCATGACCCTGTGCAAGCACGGAAGATCTGTTTCATTTCTTTTATAAAATAATTATTACTCGGGCTGCCTGTGGCAGGCACGAGTCTAAATCTGCAGGCCGTTTTTTTTTGTTCGGTGCAACAAAATTTCTGCGCATGCGTTAAATTATGCATTAATTGTTGGCGCTAATAGATTGCTCTCCAGTCCAGTCGCCAGATTCTGCGGACGCTATTCTGAACTCCTGAACTTTGAGGAACGTTTCGTAGGTTTTATGCCACATTTCATCACATTTCATTTTACTCTCGGTCATAATACATACCAACGCAAACACCGTGATAGGTAGGCCAACACTAAAATATTTTCGACCGTGTTTTTGGCTGGTTTACCGATCTCGTATCGAGACCTGTGTACGTTAAATACAGGTATACTGAATAGCTGATATTTTAATATATCGAAAAGTGTACGGAGAGATTTACTAGCAAAAAAGTACATATACTGTGGTTGAGCAGTTATGGGTTACTATCCTCTATCCAAGTCTGAAGACATCTGAACTCCTGAACTGTGAGAGCAACACTGTCACTCGCCAACACGAAGCCAGAAATAATTAATTTATGATGAGCCAGGCAATATTCAACTCTCGAGGTAAACTTAAACAAGAAACCTCTCACGGCCGAGGTATTGGTTCGAGAAATTAAAGGCTTCCAACAATTCCCTTTATAAATTAAATCTGTAATATAATGAGCAGACTGAAGTTTTGGGAATGAGGGTAAGGCTTTTAATTAGAGATCCAACAGGCATTTCAGTTAATAATTTTTAATCCAACAAATACCAATATGGACCCGGGAATATGGACTCGTAATGGCTCACCATGTATAGCAAGAACAGCAGATAAAGTTACACAGAGGCACACAAATTGACAAAGCTCCATCAGAGGATGGACAGGATACAACTTATAATATGGTACAAATATAAACATACATTTGAGACAATCATCTATTAGTACTCGGAACCTGCAGTATAACAGAACAGCAGACTAAATTGTAAACGTGTGTTACATGAATAAGTAGTGTTTAAATTAAAAGGTCAACTTCTTTAATATACATACGAGAAAAACAAAAATATTAAATTACATATATACTAGGGGAGCAGAAAATGAAAGTCACCGCGCTACCGGCCACTCCTAGACTGCTAAATTCAGCTAATAATTCTTCCCTTGGTTATTACTAAGAGGATTTCAAATAAAAGTGTATTTCATCTTCAATCTCATGTGGCCCGAGTGAAAGCCCAGATGGGCTCTTGTTTTGATAAAAGAAGCACTTCAGATGGTGCTTGTCTTAGGTGTGACATCATTTCCATGTTTGTACAGACAAATGAAACATGGCTCTTAGCCAATCAGAACGCGCGTACTATCTAAATTATTTTATAATTGTCAATAATTCATAAACGCTCTAACATTCTCTATTCATCTAAACGTTTCGAAATAATTTTCAAAAATCTTCCTTTAGTAGCCCACCGCCGCTGTGATAACATAAGTGACATTCTAGTAAGAGCTCAGTTACCTAACACTACTAACACCGTTCCACTGCCACATGGCTCTTATCGCTGTGGTAAAAACTGCATTACCTGCCCTTACATCGAACATGGCCTCAGTCAATACACTTTTTCTTCTACTGCCGAAACTCACCATTATTAAATCTCACATTACATGTAATACTAAAAACGTAATTTACATGATTCAATGTCACTACTGTAATTCACAATACATCGGAGAAACAAAACGATGCCTCAAAGACCGTTTTAACGAACACAGACGACCTGTAGATAAATCTAATATCAAATCTTAAACCAACAGCCGTTTCTCAACATTTCGTCAGCCCTAACCATGCTAGGACTGACATGCTCCTTATTCCTCCCGTGAGACAAGCACGTGAATCATATGTTATCTATAAAGCAGAAACCCTCGAACCACTCAGAATGATTGGATCAGATGTGATGAAATGCAATTTCACCGTTTGACCTTTACTGTCGGCTGTTATTCGTATCTGCACAATCTTTTCAAACCTATTTCGTAATTTCCTTTTCTGTGTTACTATACTACTATATAAAACATATGTATAATCGATTCTGTAATTTCCGCTCATTACGTAATTAACCATTCATATAAGTCTTGTATCCCACTACGAGCAATTCGCTAGCATGGTTCCTTCACAAACTAATCTTCAATGTGAGCCCGCCATAAATCTGGCCTTTGGAAGTTATGTCTAGTGTTTAGGCATGCGCATTAGATATTCGATTCCATCACCACCCCAAGCGGATGTAATTGTTCGCAGAGCGTTCGTGCAACGTCTGGATTGTGTTCGTCGCATGTGCGCGATCAAAAGGAGGAGAAAGTTTAATAACTGTCACTGGCGAAGTTTGTTTAACACTTTCAACCTACTTTAGCCACATTTATCGGATCTTCATAGCCTTAACTGAGTTGGTTATTTGCAACGAAAAGTTGTCACGGATAAATTAACATGAACTAACACGGGATATTTTGACTTTTGAATAACAACTTAACTACAAGAAGAACCACTGTCAGAATTTCGCATTCTCTCACCATTCTTCAGAGGAATCAGATGAAGTTGGGACTCTTTTCTGATCTGATGGAGAAGATAACCTTTTTCTGGATTAAAACTTCTGTGATGAAAGGTACTTCATTTTCAGGCGTTTTCAATACAACGGAGTATCCAAGTCGAAGTTCTGGCTAGAAAGTGTTTCGATTTCATAGGCAATACGATGGATAGCTTGAGGAAGAGTTGCGAGACAAAACTGAAAGCTATTCAGCTTTGGTAACGTTCTTTGGAGACTGCTTCACACTGGAATTTAATTCGACCGAATTTTGTTATTAACAACTTTAGCATTGTACTATAAATGTCACTATATTGTGGCTTTGTGGAAGGAAAACTGTAAGGAGAACCATTTTAACATATGTAAAAATATATTTTACTTTACACACTGGGCAACATTGTTGTAGTCGGATTGTCGTTGCTGATGGCTAACACCCGGGCTAACACCAGAATATTTCATCATTTCTGAACAGGTATGAGGCCCTCTCTATATCATGTTAGTTTCTTTTAAATTCTGTAATATGCAAATTATCATTTGCTTGTGTTGAGGAGTTTTACACGCGCGATTTATGCCACAGACATTGTAAATATTACTTAATTTTGGTAGCTGCGCTGATTGTGATATTTAGTGTTTATAGTTTGGTTATTTATTTTGTCTGTCTCATTCATTAATTTTGTTGAAAGCTAAACAACAAATTCTTACTATTTGGCGTGTCAGTTTACAAAAAAAATGACCGCCAGCCAACTTTTTTAAGATTTGATTTCGCTTACCCTGCGAGCAGAGGTTTCACATCTCTTTGCCTTTGCTGTCCTTTCCCTTTCTTTCGGCGGACGGGACAGGCAAAGAGATGAGAAACCTCTGCTCGCAGGGTAGATTTCGCTGCATGAACACAATTTTTACACCTGCATGCTCTTGGGCAATAAAACAAATTGTAATGATGAAAATAACCTACACGCACATATCATGTATGTTGATATGAAAATGAAAAGATTCAATAAAAATTCAGCTATAATTGTTTTATCCGAGTATTGAGTATTCTTAACAATATCTGAGTATTATAGAGTGATTTTCATAAACCTGTGAAACAGATACTAGAATATTTAGTGCAATTAAATGCTAATTCTATTGTTTTCTTTTGTGTATATTTGACTATTAGGTGTTAACAAGCAATAATTGTTTCACAGGTTTATGAAAATCACTTTAACATCAGTAGTACAGTCTTTGTATGTATTTATAAATTTTGCTATTCTTTAAGCAATAAACATTTTTCAAAGGAAGCATTGGCTTGTTCACACTTAAAAAGATGACTTAAGTTGCTGTATTTGGAACATTTCCTCTGTTTTCTTCAGATTTGGCACTGGGATTGCTGTGAAGCTACTGCTACTGAGCAGTTTATAGTGACATCTGAGCTTCTTTTTCTTGAATTGTGGCATATATACACCAACTGCATTCAATTATTTAGACCTTAAGGCCATTGGAGCTCTGTGACCCTGTGAACAGGATTAAAAAAATCTTAAGTTTAATAAGCCTTGAAACAACTATAATGGCTAATCAAAGTCTGCATCTCATTTATCTCTAACAAGAAAAAGAGGTGGAATAGAGCTGGATTCTTGCAACTATAACTCTGTTTAAACTTCATTTGTTCTTGCCATTAGAGTTTCAAGCTTTTGTTCAGGTACATTCTTATTTTGATATTTTTGAATAATTAGAGGGGCATGAGGTATACCTTGAGGCACATCTGATAGCCAAGTGAGACCAAGTAGCTGGGCTATAGTCTCCACTAAAACAGCATTTGCTGACAACAAAAATATTCAGTTGATTCAGATTGTGTTGTTGGTCTCAAGATCTGTTTGCAATACTGTCTTGCACAAAAGTCTTTGAATTTTATTGTTTGAATCTAGATGCATTTAAGGTAGTTTTTGGTTTATTTCTACCGGTCTTGAGGGCTTTCTTGTACTAATTTTGCTTATATTAGCAGTTGCTGGCTAGTGAGTGGGTCATGGAAGTTTAATTATAGGACAAGAAGTCCTTCAAAAGTTCCCAGTATTTTATAGCTCTATTTAGAGACTGATGTTTCTTTGTATTATTAAACTGTAGGAGAAGTTTTGTTGATGTAAATGCCTTTGTCACCACAAATTAGTAAACTCCGAAATGTTGATGGCTGTTATTTGGGATATATCAGTAGAGCACCCTTGTCATTATAAACTGAAGTTCTTTTGAAGTCTGTTAAATTTTATAGCTACATCTGTCTTTGAAATAACTTCTTTAATATCAGTTATTCTCAAAAATTTAGTTACAATTAATTTTCATGGAACCTTTTGAACGAAATATTTTTGAGGCCTTCATAAAATCATTTCTCTTTTCCAAAAACACAACTACTCCAAACCTTTCATTGCTTTTGTGTAACAGTTTGTGATATGTTTCTCCAAGAGTATCTTTAGACAAAATATGAAGAGTCAGGGTAAGAATATTTACCATTTCTTTCCCAACACAATCAAGATATATAATGATGTGCATGTTTTATAACAAACCACTGTACCAGATCTACAAATACATCAAGACGACTAAAATCACCACTTTTTCTGGAGGTATAAATGACGACCACTTCAACTGCTGCTGACATACTGGTAACAATTGCAAGATGACCATCTCCTCAACCTGCATTCCGTAGCCATCTCTTCCCGTACACTTCTCCTTGCAACAAAACTTGGTTCCCTTGGGACTATGCATTCCCTTGGGACTATGCATTCCCTTGGGACTATGCATTCCCTTGGGACTATGCATTCCCTTGGGACTATGCATTCCCTTGGGACTATGCATTCCCTTGGGACTATGCATTCCCTTGGGACTATGCATTCCCTTGGGACTATGCATTCCCTTGGGACTATGCATTCCCTTGGGACTATGCATTCCCTTGGGACTATGCATTCCCTAGGGACTATTTGTAAATCCCATAAAGATCGTCCGCTCATTCTTTATCTATAGTACATAAAACACAAACATAAAGTCTCTAACCCTTTTAATAGAGCGAATTTCACATGAGTGTCGAAAGACCAAACACAGCCAGCCAATCATAGGAGCAAATAATCACACGTAACTCATAAATGGCTTCCCTGTGAGCCAATAACAGACAATAGCAAAACCAATTTGCGTTTGGTTTTACTTTGGAATCTCATTGGTTGGTTTATTTTCTCAGCCAATATGAGAGCGTAGTAAACACAAAACCAAAACACTTCCGACAGTCACGTGAAAACTGCTCTATTCCAACTGAACTGTGGTCACCAATAAAGCACTGTCATTAACCAATCACCTGCTTGGATTTTGTACTCTGCACGAAGTTGGAATATTAAACTCTAATAAATCATGTCTATCGACCAAGTATTTAAATAGCAGTAAATTTCCTAAAAGTGTGCAAGTTGCAGTACAGTCTAAAATATCCAGGGAACATTTATCAATATTGCATTAAACATACCTGTTCCATGACAGGCATGTCGTAGTCCTTGCCGAACACACTAAGATGTGCTCGTTTGCCTACAGCAACTTGAGTGATGAATGGAACAAGCTAAGGTTGTTGGAGATTCCCTGTTAGAAAATATTAAGTTGATATATGAAGTCAGCATTAACAATATATTATGTGTAACTTTTTTTAGTTAATCAAAGTTACGCTGGTTAGTTCTTATATCCGTTGTTACACCTGTACGACCACACCACATGGCAAAACGTTATGCTCTGCTGACCGAAAGAACGAAGGCTCTGGAGTTCAAATACAAGTTTCCAAGGGCTTACACTTTTTAAGTTAATGTTCTAACACGGTAAACTCCCAGTGAATTACAAATAAAGAAAACTTTCAGTTTGGGCGAGAAACTGGTGGGACACACACCAGCTGGGCTCAGTCATCAAAAGCGCTTGCGCGTGGCGTTTTGCCGCGGTGTGGATCACACGACACACTTTTTGTCTCGCCCCATTCTCCTGTACTCCAATCTTCCACAAAATACTCTGCTACACCAACAGGCTAAAAATACCAAGAAGAGAAGCTACATGTAGCAGGCTTTTTATCAACGAAACTGCAAGGCTGGAGGTTTCTATCGGCTTATAGTTGGTAAGGGCGATAGAAATCAAGAGCGAGAAGTCTAATTGTTTCAGTATAGCCAAGCTACCGTTCTTTCCAACTTAGCTGTCGATTCATACAAATGTATATGGAGAAAAACCTGTGAAAAACTTTGGAAAATAAGCAAATATAATGTTCTAGTTGACTTTTAACTTTGCGCGCTCATTCTCTGGAAATTTCCGTCTATCGACCTGCGTAGCCAATCAGATTTCAAATTGAAGATCACATGTTTATGGCTCCCGCCTCACTGGTTAGCTCAGTTGGTAGAGCATGGCTTAGAGTGCGGGAGGTCACAGGTTCACTGGTTAGCTCAGTTGGTAGAACACCGTCTAGAGTGCAGGAGGTCACTGGTTCCCTGGTTAGCTCAGTTGGTAGAGCACGGTCTAGAGTGCGGGAGGTCACGGGTTCACTAGTTAGCTCAGTTGGTAGAGCACGTTCTGGAAGGAGACAAGGTCAACAACTTATACGTCCCTACCCAAGGACGCGGCCACAGGGTTTCGAACCAAGGACCTCCCACACTCTACTTCTAATCAATGTAAGGCCGGGGACGTGAAATAACTCATGTTGTGCTATTTCAGGAAATAGTAGGGGATTGTCTCCTGACACAACAGCCTGGAATTCTGGAGATACTAACAAACAGTCTTGATTGTAAACTGCACAGCAGCACTGCCCCATAATAGCAGGCCATATATCAAGCTATATAAATATTACTCCAAGGGGAAAATAATTATTATAAACAATTGATGCTTGGATCATTCCTCTTGCATTTAAGGAAGTAAGAATTAATCATTGTCATTCTAAATACCTTGGGATCTTCTCCTATTTAATTGGCACATGGGGATGAGCCAGCTCTAAGCCCCTGTTTACATGAAGCAGATAGAGTGGTCGATCCAATCAAAACTCAAACCGACTAAGATTTTCGGATCAACCCTGTAGTCTCTCTTTATAGTATTTACATGAAGCGGATTGAAATTTTGTCAATCCAATCGACTACAAATTTCAAGTCAATCCTAAAGTCGAGCTGCTTGACTTGAGTTTGCAGTCAGATCAAATTTAAAATGCTTGAGTACCTTCATGAAAACACTTCAATAGGATTTGGTTTTAGATCGGATTGACCACTCAAACTGCTCCATGTAATTATAAATAGGGGCTAAGTTTGAGATAGGGCTAACTAGTTCTGTTTGCTTTTTGAATGCAATGTTTTGGCATTTGCTTCTCTTATGTTCGCCTGGTACTTACTGCAGAAAGCATATCTCATAAAAAGGCTGTGCTCCACCAGAACTGATAATATAAATGTGAAGCTGAGAGTGATATATGTCAGCTTCTGTTTAAACAAGCTCCTGTTATTCCTGTTATTCTTGCAATTTGCTAATGGACGTTTATTTAACCGAAATTTAACCCTTTAGTCTGAGATGGGGTAAGAAAATTAGATTTATTGGGTCTGAGAAGGGGTACAGTAGGTCTCAAAGATCCACTCAGCCATTATGTGGCAGGGGTCCTACATGTAGGTCCCAGCAAAGCATTCCCATCCAAAAGTCTTGTGCATATGTGGGATGGTTAAAATCAAAGCAAATATACAAAAACGACTAACTGTTTAGATATAGTCTTCAAGGAAAATATTGCACATCACTTCAATCAAGCATTAAGGGAGGAAACTGTAACTGTGATGTAAAACCAAATGCAAATTACACACAGCCAGCCAATCACAGAAGCTAGTAATTACCAGTAGCATGGAAAAGGCTTACCTGTGAGCCAATTGCAAACCACAGTAAAACCAAAACCAAAGTGTGTTTGGTTTTACTTGGTTGATTGATTTTCTCAGCCAATAGTATAGCTTAGTAAACGCAAAACCAAAACATTTTCCACACTCAAGTGAAAACTGCTCCAACCACCACCAATCGAACATTGACTCCATAATTGACTCCATATTCAATTATGTCTGATTAAAGATAAAGATGCATAACACTATATGACATAGCCCCTTTGCAGTGTGACTTAAAGTGCCTATCACCCTTTTGCAATTTTGATAGCTTATGAACATCCAAAACGTTTTGAGTACTTCTGTGAAGAAAGTTTTGGCTTAAAGTGAGTACTTTATGTTCTACGCTTGTTTTAAATCGTGTAAATGTGACCTTTCCTGACCTATGACCGCGTAAGTAAAAGCCTGGGTCGAAACCTGGGTAGACGTCATCTCATTAATGCATTATTCTCCATGGTGCCTTTTTATCACAACAACATCGATGCATAGGAAATATACACAGTTTTTGAGTTGTTAGTAAAGAAAAAAGTCATTTTAGTCAACATGTTAAGTATTTCTTTAAATGATTTCAAAGCCGAATTAATTATATGACGTCAAGATGACGTCTACCCAGGTTTCGACCCAGGCTTTTACTTACGCGGTCATGGGTCAGGAAAGGTCACATTTACACGATTTAAAACAAGCATAGAACATAAAGTATTCACTTTAAACCAACATTTTTTTCACAGAAGTACTCAAAACTTTTCGGAGGTTCATAAGCTATCAAAATTGCAAAAGGGTGATAGGCACTTTAACTGTAAGCAGGACCACTTAGACAACGAGAACTAAACAATCATATTACAACTACACTGTACAGTGACTACTGTAACCAGGGCCACTTAGACAATGACAATTAAACACATTACAACTACAGTGTGACTACTGTACCAGGGCCACTTAGACAACAAGAACTAAACACATTGCAATATGAAATAATGCAATCAAAATACAAATCCTAGCATACATGTACCCATGAGATTTTCTTTATTCAAATGACTGACTTCAGAACTACATTTTAGTCCACCAAATTCGCCTTTTACCGGATTGAAGCTTGAGCAAGTTGAATTGCTATTGTCTTGTTCTCGACACTGATTGGCTCAAGTAACCGTAAGTTGGGATGCTTTGTTTTCGTTCTGCAATGTGATTGGTTCTCATTGTCTAAGTGGCTTCGATTACAGTAGTCACAAAATGTCGAACCATGCCTATAAATGCCAACCTTCTCAGCATAACACAAGTCTTTGAACATTTCTTCAATAAAGTACTTTGTCTTGCCATAAGGGTTGGTGCAGCCACCCACAGGATGTTCCTCTGTTAGTGGAAGAAATTGTGGCACTCCATAGACTGTTGCAGATGACGAAAAGACAAAATTTAGACACTTGACAGGCAATGCGGAAACTAGGCAATACAATGCAGTATATACATGTACATGTCAGTAATAGCTAGCACAGTGCAATGCAATACTGGTCATAAAGTATAGGGGGAAGGGGGGTTAGGGTTATGATCAGGGGTGGGTCATGCTTCAAAGTGGTCCCAAAATGCAAGAAATGTCATTTCCAAAATTTTCGGGAGAATGACAGATAATTTCAGGTAAACAAGTGGTTTACAGCCTATGTTTAGCTTTGAAAGAAGTTGCAACACATTTCAAATTTTCCCCTCTAGGATGATAGACATAGACATTTTTTATTTGGAGTCTTACATAGAGAGTATAAAAAAATTAGACTAACGTCCTAATAACCTTAAATTAATTGAATAATAACTACAATAATTGTTTTTGTATTCGCACACATGGTGTGGTGCTATCTTATCTTGGCCTGGATTTTGACGCTATTTCTAAATAGCATTAACATTCAAATATGTATTTTGCTATTTCTTTCTGTATAGCTGGTTGTTTGATTGGAGGGTTAATAAGAAAAAAAAATCATTGTCAGTCATTCAGTTCATCTTATTTTTAGTTTGCTTTTCTATACTGGAGAAAATAATATTCCTTTTTTCATGGTATAGAGGACATTTTATCAAGAAATGTATCTCATCCTCTGCCTTTTTTGCATATTTGGCATATTCTTTCTTCAAGTTTTTTATATGGTTTTGTGTACCGCCCAGTTTCTATTTCTAATTTGTGGTTACTTATTCTTAATGTCCTTAATTTGTTTTTTTTATTGGGGATCTTTTCTTGAATCGTTATGTATGTCACTTGACCATGACAGTTTGTAGTTCAATGTCTCTTATCCTCTGTCATATAATGTTTTCGGTGGTTGTGTTATTGTAATGTACATTGTTCTGCCTATTAATCCACAGTTCTCCTAATCCTATCCGATGTAGCAAGGTTTTGATTTTGTGGCTCCAGCATTCTTTGTTGTCCTTATTTTTTTGTATCTTTGTATGCATTGCAGGATAGTTTATCTATATCAGAGTCACTTAATTTAAGCCAGAATTTAATGCTCCTACATTTTCCTTGCATTCGTAACAGATTTCTCCCTAATTCTGCCGTGCATGCATTATTACTTGAAGTTTTGTTGACCCCTAGGAGCCATTTACAGAATTCAATATGCACAGCTTCAATCGGATCTTTTTCTAATCATGGCCCTTTTATATCCACTCCCCATAATTCGCTACGGCTGACCATAGAGTAAAATTGGACTTATCAGGGCGTCAAATAGTTTGATGGTTAATTTAAGGTGTTTTCTGAAGTATATACACCCATTTCTTTCCTTAATTTGTAAAGTGCTTTTAGGGCAACCTTTTTCAATTCTTGTTTAGCAACGGTGTAAAGTTCCCAAAGGCACTTAGTTGTAGACCTAAGTATTTATGACTTAACATTTTGGAGTTTAATATTATCATAATAAAATATGTAATTGTTCATATTTTTGCCATTGTTGTTAATGATAACTATCTTTGTTTTGTCTAAGTTGACCTTTAGATCTGATTCTTCGCAAAATGAACTTAGCCTATTCAGGTATGTTTGTAGACCTTTTGCTGTTTTAGAGAAAATTACTAAATCGTCCGCGTATAGGAGGCAGCTTAGGGGTTTATCATTTAGCTGTATGTTGTTTGTGTTAACCAAATTCAGTTCATCAGGTAGATCATTTAGATAAAGATTAAACAGAGTAGGTGATAACATACATCCCTGTTTTACTCCTGTGTGACTGATTTATCATTTGAGTACATTAATTGATATCAGTAATGTGAGAAATTTGCCATTTACTCCTCAGACCTGTAGTTTTTGTCTTGGTATTCGATCAAAGGCTTTCTTGAAGTCTATGAAAAACAAGAAAAAAGTATTTTTCTTCTTCTTTGGTTTGGATTTTACATATTTTATCAATGAGAGTTTTGAGGATGAAAATACTATCAGTTGTACTGTAATTTTTTTCTAAAACCACCTTGTTCTGGTTTTATTATCCCTTTTTCAACCAAGTGATTATGACGATGTGAGCACTTTGCCTATAATGCTGATAGTAATGTTACTCCCCTATAGTTTTCAGCCTTTGAGGGGTCATCTTTTTTATGTATTGGAACGATCAGACCAAGATTTCATAACAAAGGGTATTGTCCTGTATTTACGATTTTATTGAATAAAACTAATGTGACTTTTCATATCTTCTTTTCCTATCTGTATGAGTTCATTTAATATATTATCAGCACCAGGCACTTTATTTCCTTTTAGTTGATTAATTGCAATATCAATTTCGTTTTCGGATATAGGGTAGTCAAGAGGTCCTAGTTCATCATTACTTACATCTGGATTCATTTCTTCACAATATGTGGCAGCATTCTGATCTCTGAAATGCTCATTCAATTCTGTTGTATTGATATTTTCTAACGGTTGTTTTCTCTTTTTCTTGATATTTAATATTTTACGCAAATTTTTCCATACGCTTTTTGAGTCTTTAAAGTCAATTTTGCCTATATTTTGTTTAAAATATGAGTGTTTTTTTCGTCTACAAACTTTTCTAAACATTTTTTTCTTGTAATGTAAATGGCACCTTAATGTTGTATTGTTCGGATCACAGCTAATTTGTTTCCCAAGAGATTGTAGGTTCTTTTTTTCTGTTTCACATTCTTGATCAAACCATCCTCAATTGCTTTTTGTCTCTATTTTGGTGTTATTGTTTTGGTAACATTAACAGTACTGGCCGAAAGTTTGTTAACATTTTTTTGCGTGTATCGCGCGTGTATCGCGTGTGTAAGTTCGTTTAGTGTACTACACGTAAATGAGTGTACTACACTCATTTGCATGTACTACACTCATTTGAGTGTAATACACGCACAGAACTACACGCACCTGTATAACTCATTAACAGAATTAAATTTGCCTGGGGGATACACAATTGACTAGTACATCAAAGTTTATCCTGCCAAGCTCACACTTCGATGTGCTGTCGTTTTTATTTGATTGATTGTGTGTTTAACTTCCAAATAAAGCACTCCGCTTACGCCAATTATTTCGCCAAAGTTTATTCCCGCAAACCTCACAGTTCGATGTACTCTGGTTTTTGTATTTGTTCATCCCGTCCAGTCCACACTTCGATCTGCTTTCATTTTGTTAGTTAAGCACTCGGCGTACTTGTATCAATACAAACCCAAACTAGTTTGGCAAAGTTGAGCGTTTTATTTGATATTTTGGGTCATGCAGTGTCGGTATCCGGTCGTTTCGCCCCCAATCTGAAGTCGATATACTTGAAGAGTCGGCACTTCCCGGGGCGTGTCTAAAATGGAGGTAGCGGGTACCGGGTAGCAGGTAACGGGTAGCAGGTAACAGGTAACGGCTAGTTTAAATTTATTTGTTTTAGAACAATATAAAAATTGTCCGGTGTTATTTTTAAAAAAAGAAGAAAAATACTCGCTTTGATATACACCGTTATCCTGACCAGTGATAACCATTCATACCTGACGCAAAGTTAACACAGCTGCAGCTTCCCAAACCAGTGAAACAATTTTCAGATTGAATGTGTTCGGCAAAGGGGGGCTGGAGTGGGAGTTAAATGAATGGACAGTCTATTAAAGTGACCAGAGTCCAAATCATTGTCCAAGATTGTAGTTTCATGGCGGCACAGTAAGAAAGCTAAGATACGGATTTCGACGTAGATTGTTATAACCAATTCTTGCATCGATTAAGCACATACTTGGGCACAATGTCCATGGATAATCTATTCATATTCCCGAAGTAGATATTAAGCAAGCGATTAATTTAATGATAAAATTTTGGGAGACGTTTTGGTGATCTTTTTAATAAAATTCCTCTACTCGCAATGGATCGCTTTAAAATGCATCGGACAACATAAAGACACAGAGACTGATCAATACAATAAGTAAACTTTATTCTGAAGTTAACAGTTCAAATCTGCCTTATCGATTTGAGTAAAACTCGTCCAATCACTGATCATAATATATCACTGGAAAAATCGAACCATTTATGTCCTTTTTAATACAAACATTTTAGAGTAGAACATTTCTCTAAATGTATTTACTCTGTAAAATGGAGTGTTTGTAAAAAAAAACAATTTATACATTCACAGACATTTTGTAAAAGTTTACAAAGTCTATATATTGCTCACATTTTACAACTGACAGTTTACATACCGTTACCCGCTACCCGTACCCGCTACCTGCGTTTTAGACACGCCGGCACTTCCCGTGTTGTGATACGCCACTTCAGCTTCAATGGATAGTCATTTTTATTCAACTGAAGTCAATTCAACTGCGCTGCTGAGCGAGTGTTCCTAACTTCCAAGTATCAAAACTTGTGTGCTAGTTGATAAGTGTGTGTGAACGCCGGTTTCTGAGTAAACTATAAACTAAAGTTTGATGAGTCGGCACTTCCCGTGTTGTCCACAGGCCGCCCAAGTTCTGACTGTATAACAAGGTTTGTATGAGAGTTCTTCCGATAACTCAGAAAAATAACATATTAAATTTAGTTACAGATCTTCTGTAATACAAGGTAATATAAAGGAAGAAGGCTTACTTGAAGTTGTTTTGTTGTCCTATGTGTGTTTCGATCAGGCTGCTAGAACGGTGTTTTATGGAATTCTTGAGTCATACGCTTAACCAGAGGGGAAGGCTGCACAATAAACCAGGCGTTTGGGTAACCAGGCCGCCAAGTGGTCTCGTTGGGAGGGAGGAAAGGTTTGAAAGTGTCAAAGGAATCTTCCTGTCCCTCCTGGTTACCAAAACGCATTGTCAAGAGAGGACCATTCAATGGACGTTAGGAACTGTCAGCCATTGGAAGCTGCACAAATTGCTTCAAAAATCATTAAAATCTAACGGGTTTGGAAAGGAGTTATCAAGCCTGGGTACTTCTGAGGGATAATTGATGTCCGTGGATTGTACCGTGGCCGAGTAAACGCCGATGGGATTGATATTTTGTGGAAAATTCGTCCTCGAAGAAGGCCGTCATTGGATCGAGTGTGCAGCCTTCCCCTCTGGTTAGAGGGGTGATTAGCGTGATTAGCCACAGGCAGCCCAAGCTCACGATTTGTGGCTCTTACAAATCTTACGGTAGATTACGTGATTGCTCGCGCAAGATCGATTGCGTGATCTAGCGCGCGCTAGAGTCACCGTTTTCTCCAGAAATTTTCCTTGTCATCTCACTAATAGAGTTTGTATTGATTTCTTATCGTGGTAAAATAAAGGTAATAAAATAACATTTTGCAATAAATGTACCTCGAGTGTCCTTTTCTTATGTCCTTGGGTATTCTTTGCTATTTTGGGCTCGTTTGGATCGGTTTTAGAGAGATTTTGATTTTTGAGATCTCTCTCTATAATGAAATGACAAGGCTGCACAGTCCATTGGTAACTTCAAATCACTCGAAGGGCAATAAAGCACTCTAAAATCACTTCAATCGTCGCCAGACTCCACAAAAGGACGTACCGAATGTCTGTCTACGTTTATTTCGGGGTGGAATTGCAAAAATTTACATTTTAGCCCTCATAAACGACATATTTGTAGTATCAAAAACCGCTATTTCAAAACCCTCAGATGCTGGTAACTTAGACCCGAGACAGCGGGACGTCCCGCGGATGGCAAATGCGATCTGATTGGTTGGTTGTCGTCACGTGCACGTGGAGTTTGTTAGACTCAAACCACGTGACGATGACCAACCAATCAGAGTACATCACTGCCATCCACGGGACGTCCCGCTGTCTCGGGACTAAGTTACCAGCATCCGAGGGTTTTGAAATAGCGGTTTTTGATACCACAAATATGTCGTTTATGAGGGCTAAAATGTAAAATTTTGGAATTCCACCCCGAAATAAACGTAGACAGACATTCGGTACGTCCTTTAGTGGAGTCTGGCGACGATTGAAGTGATTTTAGAGTGCATAAATTATTGCCCTTCGAGTGATTTGATGTGCTCAACGGACTGTGCAGCCTTGTCATTTCATTATAGAGAGAGATCTCAAAAATCAAAAGCGCTCTAAAACCGATCCAAACTAGCCCAAAATAGCAGAGAACACCCAAGGACATAGGAAAAGGACACTTGAGGTACATTTATTGCAAAATGTTATTTCATTACCTTTATTTTACCACGATAAGAAATCAATACAAACTCTATTAGTGAGATGACAAGGAAAATTTCTGGAGAAAACGGTGACTCTAGCGCGCGCTATCACGCAATCAATCATGCGCGAGTGATCACGTAATCTACCGTAGTATTTGTAAGAGCCACAAATCGTGAGCTTGGGCTGCCTGTGGATTACCCTGGGTACCAGAGGTTCTACTGTCTCCATTCGCGAAAGTTAGGCGCGAGGAGCGAAGCGACGATAGTCGACTATCGTCGCTTCGCTCCTCGGCGCCTAACTTTCGCGAATGGAGACAGTAGAACCTCTGGTACCCAGGGTACCTGTGGATTAGCCAACCTGAAACTGACAAATATTTTTCTACATCCCACTTCTTTTTCTACCAAAATGACGGTTTTGTGGGTGATTGTGTTGAATATGGTATTGAGAAGCACTCCAACATCAAACAATTTAGAATGATAAAATTCGAAAAGGGATTAACAAGACCCGGGACATGATCATCATCATGTGAGTTTTGTTGTTCCAAAAAGGTAAAATGTTTGAATTAATTATTACTAGTACAGTGACTCTCAATGAAGCTATTAAAAGTCCATCTCAACTCTTGAAGAAATTTCAGTTGCAATCATAAACTACACTTGACCTCTTGAAGCTTTCATAAATGGTTTCTTCAAATATATCTTGGACTTGGAGTACACTATTAAACTACAGAGCACAGGGCTCCAACTATTATCCCCTATTATAGGCTATAGATAGCATAAACTTCCGCTCACCTAGTACTGCACAGATTTCTTCAGGAATTCATCTCTCTCCAGAACTGAAACTGCCTCTCACTTGGAGCAGTTGTAGCTGTTGAAATGACCATTTAAACTCCAGCGGCAACAAAATGGCCTCTTGCTATTTGAAATGTGCAACTGTTACCAAATATGGGCATAGACTTGGTTCTAGGCTACTCGGTTGAAGCACAGGCAGCCCAAGCCAAAACGTTTATAAAATTGTTAAACACAACAGTGCAGATGAACAGTGCAGATGGTTATAATGCTAAGAGGATTTCAAACGAAAGTGCCTTTCATCTTCAATCTCATCAGGGACACACCATGATCTGAAGAAGGGTAGTCCAAAATAAAAATCCTGGAACACAAAATATCAAAGAAAAAAAACCTGCCTTGCACAACCAGGGAACACTGAAAACAATTTCTTTGTGGGAGTACCCCTTCCTCTATCCCCTTCCTCTATAAAGGTGGGACATACACTAGGGTCATGCAAAATGTCTCCTGGTGTGTGCTCACCTGAAAGAGTGTCTGGCTGCATTGATATATAGACTGGCCCGAGTGAAAGCCCAGTGGGCTCTTGTTTTAATATGGGTACAAGTAGAACAATGTACGGTTTGAATTCATTGGGATCACACTTCAACCGCTAACCGTTCTTCAGCGATGATGAATCCAAGATGGCGGATGCTCCTCAAAATATGCCCACATATTGGGCATATTTTGGGTCACATGACCAGACCATCTTGGATTAGGCGCGTAAAGACCCCTGGGAACGAGGTTGAGCTGCGCGATGAAAGGAATATGACGTCATAATGAATCTTCACGTAGAAAACAACGCATAATACAATTACCTAATCAGTTGGAAGATTTTACGAGAATCGGAGTTCTTAATTGGGATTGCGAAAATATTCAAAATGACTTTTGAATTAACTTTAATTCAAAAATTTATAGCGGCTCTCTCCGCAGTGGTCCTTGTTGCTGTAATTTTGTTGGTCGTGACGTGTTGTAGATGCTGCAAAAAGAGGACGAGCTATAGCGACGAAGAGGCGTGCATTGAAGCCAATGACAATCTGGCTGTTGAGACAAATGTCTCGGAGGGGTCTTCCACGTGTTCTTGCATGGGAGGCAAATTATCAACAGCGCGTCAGGAAAAAGGACAGTCTGACAAGTGCGGACGTGGTTTCTTGTAGGGAGATGTTCTTCTGAGCGCGTCCCTGTGGAATTTATAGGAAATTTTCTACGTTCACCTGATACCAGCGACAGTGAATTTGGCGAGTCAAGTGCTCCTGAACGCAAAGAAAAGCTAAACGGCGTGGCATTCGTACTTGGGCTTTTTTGGACATTTTGCCATTTGCAGAATCGAGCAGCTCTGTAGCTGGAAGCGAAAATCAGTTGTCGGACTGTTTAATAAATGATGAGAAAGCAGAAGAGATTACAAGCCAAAACTAATACTGAACACATAGCTACCAACTTAAATAATAATCACACTCGACAATCGAGATCTCATATGAAATGTAACAAGATTGGTAAACTGAAAATCATCGCAATTAACTGTAGGAGCTTGAAGAGTAACAGAAAACAGAATGAACTACTCAAACTACTTGAACAACACAAGCCTGATATTGTCTGTGGAACTGAACGTCACCTGAACGACTCAATTAATTCTTCGGAAGTCTTCCCTCTAAACTTTGAAGTCCATCGAAAAGACAGATTCAAATGGCGGAGGAGTATTTATCGCAGTTAAAAATAACTTGATTGCAACTTCTGAGCACAAACTTGACACGGATTGTGAAATTATGTGGATCAAGCTACAGATCCAAGGACCTAAACAGTTATTTATTGGTGCCTATTATAGAACACCAAACCGTGACCTAGACCCATTGCAACAACTAGAGACATCTTTGACCAAAATTCCCTCCTCCAATGGCCTTCCAAACATCGTTCTCACTGGGGATTTTAATCTTCCAAGTGTAAACTGGAACTGATGATTCAGTATACAATCTGATCCTCATGCAATATGGACTAGAAGTAAATCAGGCATTGCTTGAAATAGCCAAAGAACACTCTCTGGGACAATGTAACAATACACCAGCACGGGGTAGAAATATTATCGACCTAGTTAGTCTTCACTGACCAATTCCCAACTAGTAGATAGTATGGATATAGCTGATGGAATGAGCGACCATGATGTAGTAATCACGAAGATCAATACGAAAGCGAAGATAAACAAGAAAAAGCCAAGAAAGGTATTCCTAGCGAAGATCTAAGATCCTATATTATCGTGATCTCTTGAAAACTATACTACCTTCTCTACGGAAAATCTCTGGTCCTCGTTCTGTGATAAACTAAATAGCTCAATTAGCAAACATGTACCTCAGAAAATCACAAGAGGTAGACCAGATGTCCCATGCATGACAAAGCGAATCAAGAACATGCTTCGACGCAAACAGCGTTTATTGAATCGGGCTAAGAAGACCAATAAAGAGGAGGATAAATGTGCATTTCGAAGATTAAGAAAATCAATAAAAAACAACTAAATAAATCACACATGGAGTACGTTAGCAGCCTTCTGGATTTTGGACCAATGGAGAACAGCAAACCTAGGTACACGATTACCAAACGCTTCTGGTCCTACATAAAGGGAAGAAAGAGGGACAGTGTAGGGATCCCACCTCTGAAAGTAAAAGAACTAGAGTATGATGAATCATGGCAGTACGGCAAAAGCTTAGTGACCAATTCCAATCTGTGTTCGTTAATGAAAATCTTGGTGACATCCCTAACAAGGAACCAGTCTTTTGGCAATCAGTAGTGGAGAACATAACTTTTGACACTAAAGGTATCAAAAGTCTTCTTTGTAATCTTGATCCGAAGAAGGCATGTGGTCCTGACCTCCTACCTACCAGGATTCTTAAGGAGGCAGCAGCAGAAATAGCACCAATCCTATAGCTAATATTCAAGAAATCCTTCAGTTCAAAATGGAGAACTCCCAAAGGACTGGCTTACCACTAATATTATTGCTATCCATAAGAAAGACAACGGAAATTGCCCATCTAACTACATATCGATCTCCCTTACTTCCATTCCTTGTAAAATTATGGAACATATAATCTACCATACTATCATGAACCATCTCGAAGCCTATAACATCCTGTCAACAAACCAACATGGCTTTAGAAAAGGAAGATCCTGTGAAACTCAATTAATTAATACCATTGAAGTAATAGCGCGATCACTAGACAAAGGTAAACAAATAAACACCCTGAGGACTTCTCAAAGGCATTCGACACCGTTCCCCACAAGCGACTCCTCTATAAACTGAACCACTATGGTATTCGGGGACCAGTGCTGACATGGCTGACGAAATGGCTAACAGTGAGAACACAGAAAGTAGTAGTTGATGGAGAATTCTCTGATGAAGTCCCCGTGATATTAGGAGTTCCACAAGGAACAGTGCTGGGGCCTTTGATGTTTCTCATATATATCAACGATATAGAGGATGGCATCAATTCTAACATACGTATATATGCTGATGATTGCTTGCTATTTAGAGATATTGCTGACGAAGACGACACACAAAAATTACAGAATCTTGGCAGATGAACTTCAACCCAACCAAGTGCTACAACCTCAGTATCCATCGTAAAATACAGGCGGTACAGCAGAATTACACAATATGTGGGAAGAGTCTAACACCTGTCGATCACCACCCATACTTGGGTGTACTGCTTCAGTCTAACCTGAAATGGAACCACCACAAATGAAAAGGTGACTAAAGCATACAAAACACTTGGCTTTCTAAGAAGAAATTTGAATTGCTGCCCAGAAACGGCGAAGAGTCAGGCATACTATAGTGAGACCCCAGGCATGCTTTAGTGAGACCCCAGGCATGCTTTAGTGAGACCCCAGGCATACTATAGTGAGACCCCAGGCATGCTTTAGTGAGATCCCATTTAGAGTTTGCTAGTGCCGCCTGGGACCCCCATCTGAAGAAAGACATCAATAACATAGAAATGGTACAACGGCAGGCTGCTCGTTTTGTCAAACGTAGTTATGCCCGTGAGACGGGAACAGTGACCCGGATTCTGGACGAACATGAATGGCCTTCTTTGCAATCGAGACGAAAAGAGGCACGCTTATCCCTAATGTACCAGACAGTTCAAGGAACGATGGCAATATCCACACCAGCCTACGTGACCCCCAGACAGTACCACCCCCTACGCATGACCCAACTAAGTGCTTCAACTGATGTCTACAAGTTCAGTTATTGGCCTAGAACTATCAAACTAGAACTTGTTACCAGCAGATACTATAGAAAAAACGAACCTAAAATCCTTCAAAATAGTTATGAAAGAGAATCCTTTGTGAATACGTGATTTTATCTCATTAGTGTAAACATTTGTTTTTATTATTTTATATTCTTCTTTTTAAATGTCTCTTTTTTATCCTTCTATCGCATGATTTTTTTTTCATTAATTCCAAATTTTAAATACGGTATGAACATTTTTTAATTTTAATTTTTAATTTTTATCTCTGCGTGTTAGCCACAAGGTGTTGCGGAGTATTCATATATATATATATATATATAAAGATAGATAGATAGATATAGAAGCGTGCAGGAAAACTGCGAGGAAGGAAGGGAAGCAGATGATGGAGGCGATGAAGGTGTTATCCATGATGAACATTCAAAGTGGACTGACGGCCAGAATGAGAAATAATACATGGAAGTAGAGGATGAAGACTTCAGTGAGAGTGGCGAAGATGACGAATTCGGAGACGACGACAGTGAAGATTGAGGACGAAGCGTGGCGTCTTGAGGAATTCTTGAAAATGTACTGCGGGATAAAGACAACAGAAAAGGAATGCTCAAAGGAAGATCAAAGTGAGGAGAAGGAGAATGAGGAGGCCAAGGATGGAAAAGCCAGTTGAAGGAGCTGAAGGGGGAGAACAAGGCGAGGAGACGGAGAACTCAAGGAAGAACTGCAAAAAGGAACAGAAGATAAAGAAGCAACCAAGAAGGAAGAAAATCGACGAGGAAAAGGATGTGGTGTTACCTAGAACAGGTAAACGGAAACATGGTCCTGAGGAGCCAGGAAGGGAGAAAATCAAGATGGAAGACGAGGAGGAAAGGATGGGGCGTTACCCAAACCATTTAAACGGAAACACGGTGCTGAGATGCTTGCTATAATCAATGACCAGTGGGATGCAGTTTACGGGAAGATAGACATGACCACTGTTGTCTATAAACAGCGTATTAGGTTTTGTGACGTATTAGGTTTTGTGTTCAACATTCCACACGAGAACATGCAAAGGATAGAGAAAGACAAGAAAGTTTGAGACAAATTAGTACATTAGATTTGGGCAGTAAATGCAACAATTAAAACTTCCTAATTGAATTCTAAAATCGTGTGGGGTGGGGGGAAGGGGGGTGGTGGGGCGTGCGTGGTTTCAATTGACTGGTGCGTTATATATATGTATGATATCTGCTTACAATAACTAGAGTGGATGTCGCATGGCTACCGCACGGCATGCTGTAACATTGAAAAGGTTTCCCCACTGTTTCTGTTTATATGAGCCAATCACAAGTTACAGTATAGTTATATATAAAGTGGATTTCATATGAGTGGGACAAAAATACAGCACGTCTGTAGCCTTACCGTAACCATACTGCAACTTTACTGTACCGTAACTCTGCAATTTGATTGGACCAGAAAGACAAAAACATTAGGGAAACCATTTCAATGTCATGGAATGCTGTACGGTAACCGTGCCGTCGTCATTGCCGTAACTTGCCCACTCATACTACGGTTTGGGAATAATTCTATTTGACCACTATTTCGGCTGAACATTCACGGCCGTGCCAGCCGAAATATTGGTCAAATATAATTATTCCCTAACCGTACAAATCAGCCTTGCACCGTTCTATTATTAATTATACAATTCTGCTGATTAGATCCCTCCGAGGAGATCCGGTCCTTCTGCGTCTGTTGGTCCTTGCAAATGTTTACTGAGATCAGTACGGAAATGCCGTATACGGTTTGTCCCAGTCATACGAAATCTGCTCTACCGTAACCGTACTGCAACTTACTGTACCGTAACTCTGTAATTTGACTGGACAAGAAAGACAAAATGGCAATGAGAAACCATTTCAACGTCACAGCATGTCGTACCGCGGCAAAAGAAGGCTCCGGAGTTCAATACAAGTTTCCGAGGTCTTAAACTTTCTTAGTACATTTATAACATAGTAAACGCACAGTGAATTACAAATTAAGAAAACCTCAACCTGTTAAAGTCTTATTTTTCACGTAAATTACGCGTACGTAGTTAATATTGGAAACAGGGGTGATTGCCTGTTTTTTTTAGTTTCGACGGAAAACTGGGGAGATCAGACGCGTGCGGCTCATAAACAGCGCATGCGTGTGGACGTTTTGCGGCGGTGTGGTCGTATGTGTACCGCGCCACACAGCGGTCAAACGTCTGCGCGTGCGTATTACGGTCAGTCTGGTGGGCGGCCGCGCGAATTTCCCGCGCAAAATTTACCTTAAAACATATTACAGTGAACTTCTACCCCCAAAAGTTAAGAAAAATACGTGAAAGTCACAGTCGACGGGAAATTGAACAAACTTCAAACTGTGAGTTTACCAAAAAATTTTCGTAATTTACCAAAAAAGTTCTCAAGGTTTGAAAACGGGTGTGTGAACAGTGACGGCCGCCGGCTCGCTTTGAATTTGTTTTGGAATATGTTGTTGTTGCAAGACTTTTGACGCATGCGCAGACGTTTGACCGCTGTGTGCACCGCGGCAAAACGGTATGCTCCGCTGGCTAAAAGAACGAAGGCTCTCCTATCAAATACAAATTACCGAGGACTTCAACTTTTTTAGTAAATAATTTTATAACTTAGTAAACTCACAGTGAATTGCAAATTAAGAAAACTTCAACTGTTAAAGTCTTAGGCTTATCTTTTAAGTAGTTTTCTTATTTTTTGACAAAACAGTTCACAAATGCATACTTTTAAGCAGAAATTATAAAATCACGGCATGTGCCTGTTGTTCAGTTCATTTCAGTTTTCGCGGGAAACTGGGGGCGGCCGCGCGCCGACAAGAAAAAGCTAATACGCATGCGCGTGACGTTTTGCCGAGGTGTGGGTCGTCCCCAGGCTTTTCCTTTACGTGCGGCTGGATATTGTGACGTCACTGCTTCGTCCATGGTAGATTTAATAATAATAATAACACTTTATTCAATGAGGATATGCAAATAAAGTTTACACTTGTTTCCAATCTGGTCCTCCTAACCGATTATATACCAAGATAGAAACATTATATAATTACATTATAAGACATAATACATATTTCTTTAACTACTCAAAAAAGGAATATACATTATTGGGAAGATATGAAAAAGATTGAATAAAATATAAACACTATAGCTTTAGAATTAGACAATTAAAAACATATATATATATATAAAGGTAAGGTGGTTACAGGTATTAAAAAAGAGATCTAGAAACATCGTTCGGACATCACAGTCAGTAAAGCCTAGTGCTCTTCAACTCATTATCATTTTGAGAGGTCTATGAAATCTAAGTCTAAATTTTCTGTCGTAGGTACTCTAAATAGGTCAAAAACATAAACCGACTCACAAAATACATGTATTTCACTTTGCGAGAGTTAACCCCGAAGACCTTTGCCAAGCTTGTAACGGCCGCCATTATATTTTGGAGAAAAAAAAGACCGAGTAGAAGGCTGGTGACGAAGCTACGGTAACCGTGCTGTAAGTCATTGCCGTATACACCCCGTATACACCCCAGCGCGGAAACTAAAAGAAAACAAAGGCAAGCACCTCCGTTTCTAATTTTAGGCACTAATGTGAAATGTAACAACTACTTGAAAGCTATAAAGCCGAGCATTGGTTCTTTCGGCCAGCTGTGGGCTTGACATGGCTAGAGAGACATTTCTAAAAGAAGCTGAGCACACGACGCAGTGAAATCGAAATATAAACGTTCAATAATACTAGATTTTATTTGTTAATTATAATATAGATACGATAGTACGCGCGCTCTGATTGGCTAAAAATCCATGTTTTATCAGAGTATATAACATGGTTTGCCGTGTTTTATTGTTTTCAACTGGCGGTTTCCTTTCATCGCGCGTGTAAATCTATATTATAAAACAGATAAAGAAGCCTTAAATCCATGTTTTATACTATCAGAAACACTCAGGTCATTTGAGAACACAAGAGAAATGTTGAAAGCACGCGCCTTCGGCTTGTGCTTTAACATTTCTATCATGTTCTCAAATGCCCATCGTGTTTTATGATAGTATAAAACATGGCTAAGGCTTCTTTATTTGTTAATTATTTTAACAAGCCGCTAAAAGGCATGACAGTTCGAACACATTGGAATTTGTTAAAGAAACGCAATTACTGGTGACCCAGTAGTTTACATTGTGGCCCATTAAAAAACTAAAACTAGATAAGAATTACAATATAGAAACTATATAAGTAATATTAATTGTTAAAGATAATTTGTAAATTTCAATTTGTCCTAAAAGTAGACTAAATACTGAATTAAAATGTTCTTGTAATGTTAAAATGTTTATGTTTGAAGTTATTGGATAAAATGTAGTTGAATAAATGTTTCTTAAAATTACTTAGTTGGGAAATGTTTTTCGCATCGCAACTAATGGTTCCATAATCTAGTGCCGCTCGCATGAAATGTGCGAAGCCCTGAATTCGTTCGGCATTTAGGTACGACTAACCCAAGATTAGACGAGGCTCTAGTGCAGTGATTGTGAGTGTCTTTTAAATAATTTACATAGTTATTAAAGTACTCTGGGCACTTCCCATTAACAATCTTAAACATCATACACAGCTTCTTCACGAGCATTATCGAGCATGTACAACGCATATACGACGACTTCCTGTTTACTTCTTTCGTTCACGTTTCGCACGAGAGCCGTTTCCTTCTCCAAACATTCAAAGTCACGATCACTTGACAAAATTAATCCTTTCACCCAGAATTAAGCCACGCACAATTTATCCGTGTAGTATGGTTTTAGTCAATTTATGATTTCACGATTTGATGATATATTTTTCAAGGTTTCTGCAGTGAAATTTCAGGATACTTTTTGAAACACCATTTGGTATCATCTAGCCGCTTTTCCTGATTACTGCAACGTACTGGATGTTCGACTAACAGATTTGGAAATCTGAACGGATATAACACCCGGGGGTGGGGAGTACCTATATGGGCTATACGGGTATGTGCCGCGGGATAGGGTTTTTGAGCTGCCGAGGTCTGGGATATGGTATCATTTTTACGGTTTTGGTCTAGGAAAGGGTATGGATTTTGATATACTTGTCGTCGACGCCATGCTTAGTGCTCTATCGACTACACTACGGCTTAAAATACCATATTAAAACAAAACGGCTTTCGTAGTGTAATTGAGTATGAATCTATGGTTTGGGTCTGGGATAGGGTCAGGGTTTTGAGGTCGCCGCGGCACACCCGGGGGGGGGGGGGGGGGGGGGAATAAAACACCGAGTGATGTAATTGTTTTCTGGTTTCAGTTTTTCTTTCTAGTTTTGCATTCCACATGTACATATCTCTCATTTTATAGTAATTCGATTGTAATAATGAGTACCTCTGAGCAGTCAAGTCTTTCTGCTCCTTACTATCTTGGCTAAATAATTTTTTGATAAAATATGATCTCGCACCACAGGTAGTCCAAGCTTACGCTCTGTATAAGCGATTACAATAGAATGTATGGCAATTTCACTATTATCGCTGATGCTCTTAAATCCAATAAAATGTTTCAAAAACCTTCGCTGGGCCGTTTAATGTTCTCCCTCTAAGGGGAGTAACTTAGGGGGAAATCACGAAATCAAAAACCACCCTGAATAATAAAGAGAAAATCAGATAGTGAAATTTCCACACTTTTTTAATCGCTAAAACAGATCGTAAGATTGGGCAACCTGTGCTCGCACAAATGAAGCCTTGACAATAGGAAGTTGTTTTGGAACTGATAGGTCCCTGGAATGGTTTAATTACCTCTCCAGACTTTTGAGAATATCGGAAAATTCATGTGATAAAACCTCTATAGGGACAGTTTGTCAGTAATTTTAGGGCTTGATTTACTAATGTAGCCGGCAGTAATGCCACTTGACGTGGCCTGTAGATAGCCAGTCTTGATTGAAAAGTTCCTAGGCCGAAAGAGGAGCTAAAAAGGGGAATAAAATGAGAGAAAGAATTGAAAATGGGAGAGGATTCCTTCCTCGTATCGGCCACCCTTTGAGAGCTTCGGGTGAACACAGAACATACAGTTATTTCAATCAATGCTGTCTGGGAGGTAGGGGATAGAACATTAGGCAATAAATGAGGGCATTAGGAAATAAGGTACTTTTAAAATGTCGGACGGCTGTACACATGCAGGCTCAGTAAAATTGGATAAATAAACCGTAAGTTACACTCGACAAAGTCGTCCAAGTCGTATAACTCGTAACCATAATTCATTTCGGTCTGAGAATACCCTAATACAGTCTTATTCCCTATTAGTATATACCACACCAGTGAATATCACTTTTTGCGTGCTCTGATTGGCTACTCAAACAGTGAATATGGTTTCATATTCACCTCCGAGCGAAGCAGCGATCACCTCGCACGAGGTTTTGTCCATTTGACAGAAAATAAAATAACTATTTGGTGCTGGCTATTCACCTCCACTTCGGTGAATAATCTCCCAGACAACATTAATGTTAAGTACGTCAATTTCAGTAGCCAAATATAATGAATCTAAATGAAATGAATGCTTGACTACACGCGCCACATACGTTCATTTACATCGCGATATTTCACCTTCGTTGATTGCCATTAATCACTATAAGAATTTGTTTTAATAGCTTTTGGCGTAGCCTAGCATTGGAATTTGATTTTAAGGTGAAAAGCAATATATTTTCGCTGATTTTTGCATCTTTTTCTTTTATTTCCCGCCATATATTTTTCATGACTATTTGCGTAAATGCATAATAACAGTTTAAGGGAGGGATCATTCCTGGAGAGTGAAAACATACCGGAGTATATATAAATCCATTTTTATGGGACCTTTTTAGCAACTTTTTAAAGAGCCTGAATTAATCTTTTTTTTTTTCACACCGTGTATGCAACAACCGTTGGAGACTGTATTATTAAGAGGAAATGAAAATATGTCTCAAACACTGTTCAAAATATATCCTGTTATGGAAGATTTGCCGGGTAAACAATCTTCCAACTGGCGCCGATAGACCTGGCAGAATAATTTGTTTGCAAAAACGTAGAAATATCAAACGAATTTCAAGCCACCCTAATGAACTAAGAATGAGAATTATAACGTACTTTGAAAGAATATCCTTTATCAAGGTTATTGACAATAACGAGCGGCCGACGCGACCATAAAGTAGTTTAAAATTCTCAGCAGACAATACTTGACTTGTTTTGACCATTGATTGACTGTCCTTCGATTATAATGTGGCCTGACCACAAAATAAAATACAGTTTATGGAACGGCACGTATATTAAAATCACACAGGCTTCGATATCGTCAATGGAAAATCCTCAAAAGCAATCAATCGTCAAGCGATTGGCAAACTCTAGGTGTGGAGGACTCCTAATGAGGCAACACAGACAGGTGAAATGCCAAGAATAATGCATGCATTTCACAGTTAGAAAACAGCATGAACTCATTTGGCCTCAATAGTTCGTTAAAGGAGACAAAGCTACGAAAAATGTAAATGAAAATACACAACGACGCGTGAATAAGCTACTATACGTAAATAAAAGCTTTGTATAAATCGATCGAGTATCCACGAGAAACGGCTTCAAATTGCGATGCAGTGGCAAGAATGATAAGCCCTTTCCAGTTCGGTCAATGTTAAAATACTGCTGAAGTTGAAGTTCTGGGAAATAGAATATCAAGGAATCAGTCATGGTTAGACTTTTCTCGACCCGTCAACAATCCCATGGACAAATCTACTTTTTCAGACCATCTCTGTTTAAACTTTTAGTTCTTTTTCTATTTTTCTTCACGACTGGGAAATGGATTTTCGACAAATTCCAGTTCAGACATCGAGCTGAAGATAGAAATTTACCTATCAAGATGCAGGAATCCTGGTTTGATCGGAACATCACCTTATTCATGGAGACAAACAACGTCAACTTTATTGTGCTTCGCAAGACTTTCGTCAACGAACATGGGGATTTCTCGTGCTCGAACTCAGTTCGCTGGGGAAAATGCGTTTTCAAAATTGGACACTTAATCCAGGCTACGCAAATCTGTAACCTGTACGGAGAAGTCTGTCAAGCATTTGTGTTGACAATAGAAAAAGAAGAAACATTGATATATCTCAAACACGAGGTGAGAAGGCTCCACGTAAACAATTATACAGCAACGTTTGTCAAGAAGTCCTATTTGCCTAAAATGGTTGGATTGAATTCTTGGTGAACTATCAGTGGAACTCTATGAATTTATAGTTCTTTTAAATAAATATAGTTACAGATGTACCCATGAAGCGAAGCGATGTAAATCAACATTTATGTGCTAACAGGCAGGCAATCAACGAACAGTAGAAGACATATATTTTCATTTCATATGACTCAAATAAGCTACTGATTATGAATACTGTTACCCAATAAAATCATGAAAAGGAACAATTCGCAGGAACAATTGAGAAAATCGCAGGAGATCTGCATTTATTCATTATTATTACATCTGTTCGGATGATAGTGGAAATATAATTACAGTTGTTTTTCTCAGACGAACCACTTCAATGGAGATGCTTCGATGGAGATACTTATCTATCCGTGAACCATTCAAACTAAGGACAATAAGCTCGTGTATCGAGCATGATTAGACAGAACTGAGCCGACAGTTGAAAATCACACGGCATACGAACAAACTTCAGCCGCAGATGTTGAAAGAACCGTTAAATTCAAAACCACACATTCTATGCCCAATATCATTTTAGCTAGTACATAGCCTAAGCTATACTGGTACTGATAACAGATCTTAGTATTACAGTGTTCGGCAAAGGATACGATAACGTAACGGTGTTATAATCTTATTATATAAGGAAAAACTCCGTTGTAAGTGATTGGATATTAATTGGAAACTTTTACCTGAGTTTTTGAGGCAGGCAGAGAAAATAAAGAAAAGACAAAGAATAAGAACACAGAAGAAGTGTTGATAACACGGTATATACTCACATTTTAATGTTGTGATTTAGTACTAATTGCCCTAAGTGTTGTATTATTACTTATGAAATAACCCAAATGGTATCCGCTCTATGATTGGCTAAAAAGAATAACATAGCGCGCATTATCTCCTTTCAGTTTTGTGGTTGCATGTTGTCGTTATTTTATAAAAGCAATAATAAACACGCTATCCGTGTCTTTAATATTCTCTATTTTAAACACGCGGGATATGTTGGGGTAACAAAGATAAACTTGAGAATCACGAGCAGCTTTTTTTACGTTGTTAAATATGAAACATCAAATGCTAAAATAGAATCTGGAAATTTCCATACTTTGTCAGTGCAACAAATGAGCTGAACACTATATTAAGAATTAACTGATATCACCATGGGCGCTTGTGGGAGTTTTGGCGATGTGTTAATTAATACACCATACTGAAAACAAGAACTGTTCAAACACTGGGTAGTATATTCATATGAGATTCAAAAGGGAGGTCTTGTACAGAGAAACGGCCCCCTATTGTGGCGCAAAGTGCTGCCGTGCAGATTACAAGCATGAGTGATTGTTAGTACCTTTATAGAATACCAGGCTGTTGTGTCGGGAGACAATCCTTACTCTCCTCGTATTGATTAGAAGTGGAAGGAGACAAGGCCAACAGCTTAGAAGTCACTACCGCATTCTCAGGGGTGTGCCGCGAGACATCGAAAACCCGATCCTATTTAAGGGTGAAAAATCGTAAAATGGGTATCCTTTCCAATGCTTGAAACTGAAATATTTTTATTTTTTATTCAAGATTACGTTTAGCGGGCGTTGAGCAAATACATGATAAGGCATATCAAGTGTTAGGGGAACAAAAAAAACGTACCCTATTTTTACCAACCGACCTAACCAGTGAAGCTCTAGGAGTCCACGCCTATTTTTACCAACCGACCTAACCAGTGAAGCTCTAGGAGTCCACGTGGACGCAATGGGCTAACTCAGTTGACTTAACTGCAAAAGTTTAAACATTTCTAAATGTTTTCTTTCTCTTTGTGCGAGTTGGTGCTCATCGTGTAGGAAAAGTTAAAACAATAATTTGCAAACAAACAAAAGTAATGTTCGTTGTTTTGATTAACTTCGACTTCCAAGTGATACCTTAATCAGAAACACTGCGAGTGGTAACCATTATAGAATCTCAATGAGCGAGAAAGAAAATGAATTATCCAGATGGTGAGAACTGCATTATAGTCAAGGTGAACTGAAAACCCAGCCGAATGCACATTGGTACAGCACTTAATGCACTACACAAATAAACGAGGACTGATATATTGTTGACGGAACATTTGCAAACTTCAATGTTGCTCCGCTGAACAACGTTTAGAGAAACATTTTTCGGAAGAAATCTGCTTCCTCAAAGCATGTCTCGCGCGCGGGAAAACCAGGAAACATTTTGGGAAACACTGAAATTCATAAATGTTTCCGTAACAATGTCAGACTTGAGCAAAAATAGTTGTGAAAGAGGCCGCGGGGAATAAGGTTGTCTCGGTTGCATCTTTTTTACGAAGGCCAGTCAAGAAGTAGTTTGCAGTCACAGTCAGATAAAATGACGACACTCATTTTAGATGTGCTAGATCTGGGCATCTATTTTTCCTTCAACATTCACTGAGTTAACTCGTCTTCAAACAGGCCACTCAACACAGGCCGCATACCAATTATATTGAACATTGGAATCTCTAATATAAACTGTTTGGATATTTATACTTCTCGTCAAGTGACGAATTTTGTTAAGTTACGCAATGTTTTGAGTGGTATACCGTGAAATATCCCACGACTCACGAATGACTAGATTTTTCAGTATTTACAGATTTCGCCTACAACAACACGAATAAATGTTTTAGTATATACCACACTCCAGGTGAATAACCAGCACCAAATAGTTATTTTATTTTCTCTCAAATGGACAAAAACCCGCGCGAGATGATCGTTGCTTTGCTCGGAGGTGAATATGAAATCATATTCACTGTTTGAGTAGCCAATCATGCAGAGCGCGCGAAAAGTGATATTCACTGGTGTGGCATATACTAATCACGGTTATCCCATACCCATCTTCAAGAGGACAAACTAATTATTTGAGATTTTCTCTTCCACAGCTCAAAGAAAAAATACCTGGCGCGCGTGCTGCATAACGAGTTTTTTGGCGGGAAACAGCAGCACGTTATGGCGGGAAAACATCGTTGCATGCCACATATGCAACGGTTTTCCAGCCTTCTGATTGGCTGAATCCTCCATGGCACTCTGAAGTCAGTCTCGTTTCTGGTAAAAAGCTTTGCCGAGGGCACTCAGTTCTTTTTCGTGCTGTAATCTGTCGTTTCCTAACAGTTTCTTCAGCTGTGCACGACGCACCTGTCAAAAGGGAGCAAAAAAACAACCTGAAACACGTACTAGCCAGACTTGAAAACGGTAAAGAGATCTAAACATACAGGAGCTAGTAACGAGAACGTTAAAGGAGCAGTGTCACGATTAGTATTCATGCCCAAAGTTTTGAAAATGTGTCAGGCGGACAAGAAATCAAAAGATGTGACAGAAGTAGAAGTCCGTGAGTAATCCGCTTGCATCGGCGTATTTGCACGATATATCGAGCCGAAATTGCTTTAAAACTATACTTCAGTATTATATGGTTAGGTTTGATGTTATATTTATATAAAGCAGCATTTTATTTATTTCAATCGAAAGAGAAATTTGCAGCGGCGCGTGACATAGCGTGATTTTGCCATTGTCTATAACAACCAATCAGAATCGTGACACTGCTCCTTTAATATGCCATAAGCTTACATCAGAGTAAAAAAAGCTGCTCGTGATTCTCAAGTTTATCTTTGTTACCCCAACATATCCCGCGTGTTTAAAATAGAGAATATTAAAGTCAAGGTTAATATTTACAACCAAACCCTTTATTTTTTTTAAAAGACGACTGAAGTAATCCAAGTCTTGTAATAGTGTGAGGATAACTTTGAACTATAAGGAATAAATGTCGCGCTCCTTGTCTAATTGAGAACAAACACAAATATTTTTAAAGATTCTGTCAAAAATACTACCAACACTCACCATTACGATTTCCTTGTTTTGCATGTAAATTTCATCTCTTTGTGACAGAGCCTCGCGTTTGATTCGTCGCTTCTCACTTTTCTACAAGACATCAGTCACACATGTTTCACTTACAGGTCTTCATGACTACAACACTTTAGAGTATAGATTTCGCATGAGGATTAAAAAAACTACATGCAATGGCGACCCCAGCAGTACTACAAACATGCCACAATTCACAGCAGGAGACAAATTAATTAGCTTCCGCGGAAGTATTAATACAGTCCGCTTTTATTAAATAGACCAGTTCGCGGTTTTCCCCCCGGCATTTTGAATGAGGTACAAAAGTGTTCAGTCGATTTAGAAGAAAACATGTGGAAACTTATTAAGTTTGCAGCTCTGGCATCTACTGAAAATTTACCCAAACAACCTCAAATTTCCGGTGTCAAGATTGTGTATACCTTGACAAGTTTATGAAGTTTAAACCAGTTCGTGGTTAATTCCGACATTTTGAAAGGGATGTAAACATGGCACGAACTACATACATATTCACTGTCTGCAAACTTAAGATACCGGTAAAAAAACTGATTAACTGATCAAAGCCCCCCCCCCCCCCCCACCCGATTTAGAAGAAAACATGTGGAAACTTATTAAGTTTGCAGCTCTGGCATCTACTGAATATTTACCCAAACAACCTCAAATTTCCGGTGTCAAGATTGTGTATACCTTAACAAGTTTATGAAGTTTAAACCAGTTCATGCATGGTTAATTCCGACATTTTGAAAGGGATGCAAACATGGCACGAACTACATACATATTCACTGTCTGCAAACTTAAGATACCGGAAAAAAAACTGATTAACTGATCAAACCCCCCCCCCCCCCCCCCCCCCCCCCCCCCTACACCACTGGGACACAAGGCTGTCTGATACTGAGTGTGGACTTGCTAGTGTAACCTGTACATGGCTGCCACTCCACGGGTAATAAGATGTGCGCATGCGTGTTAGACGCTAGCTACGTCGTAGCGTGTGTTGGGTAGTGCCATGCAACTTGCTTGGTTTGCATGCTAGTGTAAACGCAAACGGACTTGAGTACACGAGGGTGAACTAGAAAAAATGGCTTTTAATCTCCCTGTGGGAATAAGGGACAGAGAGAAAACTAGGAACGAGACCCGCTTCCTGTTACACTTGGTGACAGGTCTTTTTATGCTGGTAAGCTATTCCAAAGTTTAGGTGCTGCATGTTCTATCAGTGAATAGCTATTTAATCTCTAAATAGCTTTAAGAGCTCGATTAAGACATATTTATTTCAGAAAGTCTATCATTGTTTACATGATTGTACTTTTTTACTTGGATTGATGTAACGCGCATTTGAAAATACTATATTGATATTTGCGCAATACTGATAAATGAAAACATTACTATTATTCTCCAGTCAGTTTCTTTTTGTTTGCCACAGGGATCCCAATTTTAACTTTGCTGTGCAGTTGACTGGCTAGCATAACTTGAGATACAGTTAACCAAGCAAGTTGCATGGCACAACCCAACACACGCTACGACGTAGCTAGCGTCTAACACGCATGCTCACATCTAATTACCCGTGGAATGGCAGCCATGTACAGCTGTTTCGTCCTTGTTAGGACTCATCAGCATGGCATAGCCCCCAAGACCATCAGCCTCACTAAAGATCATAGGCCTCAGAATCTGGTTACTCCAAGGGCGAGCTAAAAGCTGCTTTAAACCCCAGCCTCCACGCTAACACGTGTGGGAGCTGGAGATGTGAGCACAGTGCTATTGCGATGTGGATCTCTCCGAAGAGGTTCTGGTAGTGCAATATGGAAATGGCTATGCCATGCTGATGAGTCCTAACAAGGACGAAACAGCTGTACATGGTTGCCACTCCACGGGTAATTAGATGTGAGCATGCGTGCTAGACGCTAGCTACGTCGAAGCGTGTGTTGGGTAGTGCCATGCAACTTGCTTGAGATACAGTTACCTGCTAGCGGCTCTTCTTGGCGGTGTTTTCGCTCATTTGTTTTCCGATTGGCTACCTATCTTGACTGCACAGCACAGGTAGCCCAATCCAAAAACAAATGAGCGAAATGACCAATAAGAGCCGCTAGCAAGCTAGAGATACAGTCAGATCTGGAGTTTCTTACCTCGTCCAAGGACGAAAGCCATATTGATCGATCTAGCTCATTTGCAGCCCTACAATGAATAAGTTTGAACGGAGTAACATCAGAAACACACAATTACTACTGAGCAAAATTCAAATACAAATGTATGGTAAGGGACTAATAAAAATCACTAGTCGTGTACTTACAATTGTTCAATCTTTTCTCTCGAGGCTATCAGTTCGTCTACCTACAGGTATAGAATTCACAACGTTAAACTTGTGTTTATGAACGATGCCTGTGAGTTATTGTATTGGTCGGAATTTTCAAGGCTACGAGTAGGGCTGCTAAAGCTAACAAGCTAACCAACAAACAAGAGGCGATTAAGAGAAACGAGTACTGGATAATATTATGCTGTCTATGAATACTGAATAATTGGTGTAAATTCTAATGAGGAAAAACAATTTTTGAGTTCGTGGCTTTTCTGGAGGGCAAACAATCTTCAAAAATGCAGGAAAATAGCATTTTTTTAAACAGGTTTTGCTAATAACACCACCGATCTCGTACAAGTGCGTTTAATTAAACGAAGTTAGCTGTTTTGCACTACACTACAACCACGTGAAAAAGGCTTGTTCGCACAAAGCGAGATGATAAAAAAGTGCAGTATTTTGGAACAAACCAGAACGAGATTTAATTAATATAAACGGTGCTTTTTTCTTCGAGGACAATATGCTCTTTAGCTATTACCGTCGGTTACCGGTGATTTTGTTTTCGTAACGCCAGACAAAATTAATGTTGTGTTTCCGGTGTAACACGACCACGAACATCTTATTGCTATTTTCCAAGACTTGAAACATGTAAACTACACATAAAAATATAAAACAGAAGTACGTAAACGACGACTTCTCGCTACAGTGTGCTTTCAGCACGATCGCATGAACATGATAACAGAGTAAACACATGCATATAAAAAAGCAAAAAAAACTCACAAAATTAAAAATTTCTTCCAACCTACTTGGATTTTGTCCTGGATTTTGTCCAGCTTGTTATCAGAAACACAACATTTATTTTGTTTGGCCTAATAATTTTCTACCGCTAGCATGCCTGCGAACTTCAGCTGGCCCTTGAACTGAGTTCAACTTCGCAGGCATGTCGGCGGTAGGCTGCAGTAAATACCGGCGAAGTTCCTGCGGCATACGAGAACCAGGTTTTACCCAGTCATGCAGTTTTTTATTTATCAAATTTACACTTCACAAGAGCACATGTTCTTACCTGAATTCTAGTGTTCTGTGTCGCCAGAGCCTTCCGAAGGATTTTGGCGCTTGGGTTAGAAATTTCATATCGGTAAGAAGTAGTTAAAAGATGATCGTCCGACATGTTGACTTGTGAAAATACTACCGACGAACTCTGTTTTTCGCGCTGTCTTGAACAAACTTCGAGCAAAACCTCTCAACCGTCTGTTTGAAGTTAGATGTTTTACTAAACTTCTCATGACAACACAATGCAAACACATTACAATGGTTACCATAGAAAAAACAAACGAACACACCAATTAGCATAAGAGTTCTGTAAACTAATAACTACTTAGTAATCAAAATGATAATTTTTAAGCAAATACAATTAACCTCTCCCATGATAGCGGTATCAGTTTTTCATTAACTAAAAAGCCATTGAGACTTGAGTTGACATCAACCAAGTTTTTGACTGTTGTAAACACAAAGATTCTGTGAGATTTTCCCGAGAGTTATAATCATAGAGACACTAAAAACGACGGATTTAGTAAATATTTAATGACTTGAGAATCTATAAAGTTTCAACCGATGATATATGAGGACAGCGAAAACTTGAAGTACTTAGAACAGGAACGCCCAACTAACTGTTCTGCAAAGTATGTTTTTCTCTGCCACTCGGCTGCCAAATTCTGCAGTCTGATATTTCTCAGCTGTCAAATTCTGCACTTTTTGTTTTCAGATATATTGAATTCTGCATGGTATCGAAATGTGTCTGACACACACTGCATGGAATTATATTTGAAATATTTCAAGCTTTTCTTGTTAGCCTGTCCGGTATTTCAATTCCCTTCTACTAGAACTGGACCACCATAATCAGTCAGTTACAAAATAATACAAAACCCTCAACACAAGACGGTAGAGACTTGGTCGAATCATAACTTGAAGTTTTCAAATTATACACAATTACTGATATGTGCAACGTCAAGTTTATAACAGCTTGTACGTTATTTGTAATAACTAGCAATAACAGCCGCTACGTGAGCTGGGTCGCAGCTCTAAGATGTACCCTTGTGATTGGCTGCTGGGCTGTAACTGTGTTTTTCATTTGTTCTGAGAATTAGTTTGCCTCTGTAATTCATTATTTGGCCACACTGGACAGACAGGCTGAGTGTGAACCCAAACACCATAGCTGACGGCAAGATAGAGCCGGGTTAGGTACTCTCGCTACCCTCTCATCTTAGCGAAGGAAGCGAGAGTACCTCTCATTGGTTTGCAACCTTCGCGACCAGTAACTGTGTTCAGCCAATCAGAAAGCCGCTTTTATGAGGTGAAGCCCTTCTGCACTACGTACTAACACCCCCCCCCCCCCCCCAAGGCCTTTTAAAAGCACATTCATTCGGCTAAAGCCAGCCATCACGGGTTTTTTATCGTCATTTCACTAGCCTTTTACTTCAATGTTTTTTTCGAAGAGTTCGTTCTTTAATTATCTCTGTATCAATTGACTTGCTGCTTGAGGTAAAACTCTGTAGGGTACAACCTTTTCCCGTAATACATAGTTTGTGACACTAAAATGCGAAGATGTTAAAACATACACAGAGTATGGTGCATTCTATCAGCGTTGATCAAATGGGACATTTCACTACCCTGCTTGAAACAAACAGGATGCAAGACTTTCTCTGCTCAGCGTGCATCGAAAGACTGTTTTTTGTTCTTGCACCAACGAAAAACCTTTTCTTTTCGTGGTACTTAGCTTACCGATATGAACCGAATGAGAATGTATAAAGAGTCTTCACAGCACTTTCTTGTGGTACGTTGATCTGCACACTGGGCATGTATGCTTCTCATTCACGGTAAACTCCTCAAATGCCGCAAGGCACGTGGCGTGGAATACGTGCGAGCACGATAGAAGCACGGTAGGCCGTGCCGGTGGACGTGACTTGCTCCCAGAACCACCTGGAATAACGTTCTTGCATACCATACCTTGTTGGCATAGGGGCATGATACAGATGGGACATTCCGTGCTGCATCTTTCAACAGCCTGGAGAGAAACACGCGGGAATTTGTTTTATTTCCACGAAGTATACGCATTGTTGGAAGGACGTTTTTGTTGTGGACGATAGGAAGAGACGCTAGAAAATCTAAATAGAGGCTAAGGGAGGGGTCTTAGGCTAGTGGGTATAAAGTATTTGTAGCCAGTAACGCGGGTCTCAGACCCTAAAACTCTTGAATTGCCAATCCAGATGTGCATCAAATGCACAAATGCCGGATTGAAATATCTGATAACAAGAGATGTGATAAAAAAACTTGTGTGTAAATATTCACCTTCAGCTGCACGTGTTCCCACTCTTGTTCTGTCACGTGTTCCCACTCTTGTTCTGTCACGTATCTGAAGCGATCTTCTTCTACTTGGCTGTCAAAACAACATAGATTGCAATGCAGTTCATATAAGTGTGGAAGAAGTTAATATAAGACTGATAGCATTGCTCAGTGTCAATAATAACGTGGCCATGCCTTTAAATTTGATCAGTCCCAAAAAATGAATTTAAATGCAACACTAAGAAACTATGCACCTTATTAGTATCTCAAGTCGGCGTGGGAAGAGGTCTGGTAACAATAGCACCAGACCGAGGCCAGCTGTGCCAAAGATCCCAAAATTAAAGTCGGTCAAAGTTTCTTAGTTTCTGTCGTATCACACTGTTCAGTGTTCCAAGGAAATTAACGCAATGTTCTGCCATTGACTGTAGATGTTTCTCATTCTTTGACAAGCTGAGAAAACTGGCGTCGCTTTGATACCTTGATATAGAAGGTCATTATCACTACTTAGTCTGCTTTGCTTTCATTTGGCCATGGCATTAAGGGAAGAGGTCAAAACAATGGTTTTCGAATGGGACCCAATTTTGTCAGGGGGGGTGGTGGGTGGCGGGTAATACCCCCTACCCCTTTTTCGAGGGTGATTTTCTCGCGTTGTAAAAATAGGGATACCTGATTTTAATTCAGACACACATTCTTCTCTGCCTGTAGAAACTAGAAATATAGTTACTTCTTCAATAAGTATTTTATTCAAGAAGATATTTGTGGTTAACAATCTAGATTTTGCCAAAATAGGTGGTGGGTTCTGGGTACAACCCCCCTTCCATCAAAATTGGGTCCCGCCAGAGTACCATTGTTTTGACCTCTTCCCTAAAAGGCTATTATTTTTGGTAAACAGCAACTGTAATCAGCGTGTCTGTCAGCATTAAAGGGTCTATGTCATGGTATTGCGCATGTATCGAGTAATCGCTCGGTTGGTGGCTGTTAATTGGATACAAACAGTTAAACTTCCCTCCCTCAATGCATGCTTTTCAATATTTTCCCTGGAGACTGTTTATATACACTGTTAGTTAGTCATTTTTGCATATTTGCTTTGATTTTAAGCATCCCACATGGCCGAGAGGTTCGTAAGTTCATATCAAAATCGGTGGAAATAGCTGTTTCCGACCCGGAACGCGAATGTAAAGTCTATTACCGTGACACAGCCCCTTTAAGTTATCTCTACACAAACCTCATAATATTCCTGCTGCTAGCGATGGACTGGTCGATTTCAGAAAGAAGGCTGTCCACCGTCCGATTGCTCGCCTCCATCGATCCAACAAGACGGTCGGTGATACTCTGAAGCTGAGAGAATATAAACACAATAATTATGATCTAGGATTTGACATCTGAGGATCACCATTTGCGATACTGATATTCTCGGGTGGGGGGAGGGGAACAGAATTTGCGCCATTCCCGCAATGGCGCGCTCTGAATCAGAGGGTTGAGAATCTTCTTCCTGATTTGCTGTAACAATACTGTTTTGCAGTAAAATCTACAGTCATCATTCACCCGTTTTACTGATTTTGCCGACATTTGCTCGGGATTTCACGATATTTTAGTCCTGGGATTTTACTTCAGCAAATTTCTGTGCTTATTGTATGCGGAAATGTTACAGCTTTGCATAGTTACACTGCATGGCAAATATTCATTACGTCTCGTCGAGCATAAGTTGTACGTACAAACCATTATAAAGCTTTTGTAAAGTAAAGCAACAGTAAAACAACCTTATTAAAAAAAACACAATCATGTCAAAAAATCATGTCAATTTTTTTTTATATATATTGTACTATTGTGTTTGTTTCTCACAAAAAGGCATTTGTAAAATTTCTGACATTTAATCCCTAATTTTGGTTACCTGTCGTGGATCCTGTGACGTCATAAGATGAATCAACTCCCTCCCAAGAGAAAACTATTACAATAAATCATCACAAGATGAATCAATCCCGCAATACGGGTAACTTTTATTCTAGTTGAATTGCTGCTCCAGTCTCTCGAAGGAAACTAATTTAGACAACTGAAGTATAATAGAAATAGAATTTGGAGCAAAAAGAGTTAATGTTGTTTTATGGCGCTACTTGCACTTTAACGTCGGTAACTCGCGACTGTCTCTTAAGAGGCTGATAAACCCGAGGTCGACGGGGCACTCATACTTTACCCCGCTTCCACGTCAGAGCTCCCGATTAAGAAGCTGTACAAGTTACTCTGATCGGAGAAAAGTAGGTGAAGATGTGATGTGACCGCGCTGCTACCCAAGAGTTAGACTTGAGTGGTGTTTACTCAAGTGAACTTTACCTTTCCCTCATAGTATTTCTTCCTCAGTCCAGGGTCGTTAGGAGGCACTGTTTCCCGCAGCTTGCGATACCAGCAATAAACAACATAACCACGCCAAGCAGATTGAATTCTATACATTAAAGAGCATTATTACATAATTAGTAATTTCGCGAGCTATGATTGATCAATTAGCGTTCCATAGCGTGCAGAACAGCTAGCTGGCGCTTTAATTTGAGAAGAGACTCCAGAAAGTAGGTCTTGCGAGCGAAGCGAGTTCGTTGTGATGCGAGCGTTGAAATAACACTGAGGGCCTGTTTCGCAGGCTAGGCGTTCCATAACTTCCCGTACGGACCTTCCGCCCACTTTCGGTCTCAAAGAAAATTAAGAAGCCATATAATAAACATATTATTGACCTCATTTGCTCGGACAGTACAGTACGGTTATAAATGGATCCTCGTTTCCCCCCTTTTTGTTGTCCGCACGCTTCGATGTACGTACAGGATTACATCTGTTTCAAACTACCAGAATCTTTTCAAATTCTTTTTTCTTATTCAGATGTTAAAACTCCGTTGAGAATACCAAGACAAATATATGGGTAGTATCGTCGTGTACCGTTTAACCAATTCAACTGCGTCATAAAATTCCCTTTGTTACCCACGTTCGCTATGAATAATTTGAGACTCAGAAATTTTATTCGAACATCGGAATCGACACTTAGAAATTTTAGAACGATTATACGTTATCCTCACTATAAAAAAAATTACCGCCTGAACCGGGATTCGAACTCGGGCCGGTTAAGAATCAATGCAATGGCTTACCCAACCACCAACGCAAACCCTAACCATTATAGACCACGAGAGAATTCGCTGATTGCAGTCGTTTTTTTACCAGATTTATATCAACTTCATCAGCATGTCCATAAAATATTCTATTATAGTATAATATATACTATAATAGCGGTACGACAACCCTCCGAGCACGCGAGGTGTGATTCCCCACGGATCTCAACGGTACACGACGATACTACCAATATATGGCCTAAATAATAGGAACAAAGGAATCAGCTCAAGGAGTTCTGCCCGAGGGAGGGTGGGGATACCATACATACGCTGTACGGGTATGTGGCGCACCAAGTGGTATGGTTTTCGTAGTGACTGAAAAAGGGTAATAAATTTCGCCTTAATTTGTAGTCTGGAATAGGATATGATCTTGACAGAGAAGTATGACACTGCACATTTTAATATATTTCTCTTGTTATTAAATAGAGTACAGGTCTGAAAAAGTGTATGGAAAATCTACCCGGGAAGTTCTGGTAGTTGTAACTTATGTAACGCCATCATACAAAATTGTCCTATTTGATATATTATTTCTTTTCCAGTTGAATTCAAGAATCGAAACAAAATATTGAACAGAATATCATCATCTCAGAGAGGTTTGTGGGTGGCGCTAAATCACGGGCATACCAATTGGGGGCAAGCATGTAATTTTTTAAATAATTAATACAATAGCTTACCCCAATATAAAAATACCCTACCCATCAGTGAACATAAGCTCACAGGTAAACAATGAGTTCTCACTCATCTAGAGCTAGGGATCACAGGTAGCTAGTCTAAGAGGTACATACTTGAGTTTTTCCCTATTCCCCATGGTACGCCCGTGATTTAGCACCAATTTTCCGAGGTTTGTTCTAACATTCCATGTAACCTGTATACTGTAAATAATATTACATACTTGATTGCACATTTAATCCTGTGATGTTTTGCTCCTTCGTGGATAACTCTCTTCTGGTACTGTTCCTTACGACACATGGGACATGTTTTGTGACCCGAGAACTTCTCAAATGCTTCCAGACAGGCCTAAAGGCATCACAGGAGATGAGATTGAGATATAATATTATAACACATACTTATGGTATGTGTGCTTTTAGTATGGTGTGGTGTAGTATTAGTGTTACTATGATATAGAATTATGTGCTAAGGTTTAGGTCTGGCATAGTATAGTCTGTTGTGACATGTTATGCAACAGTAGTGTAAGGTAATTATAAGGACATGTTCAAGTTAAATCTGGGCATTAACGCATAGCGCTTCGGTATCTCTCTTACAACGTAACTGAGTCCTATCATAATCATGTGCTAATCAAGTTACATATTAAAATATTTGATTGCAAATCATACGCTATAGTAATTGAGGTGTGATTATACATAACCATGTTAGCTTACGGTATTATTATGTTAACTTACCCTGTGAAATACATGGCTGCAGGATAGGAGAACCTACAATCACACAGAAAGTCAATAATGCCCACTTTAGAAACCAGTCCCAGGGGGATGGGGCAAGTTTGGTTTTGCAAAGGTGCTTGGGATCGTTACTGGGGTCAGTTAATTGCAGAATACATCATTAGAAACATGGCAAATATCGCAATTAACTGTCCCCAATAAAGATCCCAAGCGCGTTTGCAAAACAAAACTTGTCCCATCCCCTACTCGTTTCTAAAGTGGGCAATTGATCAACAGCCATTACGGTCTGTAGCTTGGAGTTATGTGTAAAGTAACTTTAAAATAACTATATCAACACAGGTCCATTGCCAGGGGAGGTTTGAGGGTAAAACTAACTTAAAGTGCCCCTAAACCCTTTTGCAATTTTTATATATACGAAACTTTGAAAGGTTTTGAGTACTTCTGCGAATAATTTTTTGGCTTACAGAGGATACTCTATGTTCTAGGCTTGTTTGAAATGGTGAAAATTGGACCTCTGCTGACCCATTACCGTGTAAGAAAAAGACTGGGTCGATTCCCTATCTTACGTCACCTCATTAATGCATTATTGTCCATGACGCCTTTCTATCACAACAGCATCGATATATAGAGAATATACACAGTCTGTGAGATTTTAGTAAAGAAAACAGCAATTTTAGACAAAATGCTAAATATTTATTCAAGTTATTGCAAAGTCGAATGAATTGGATGACGTAAGATAGGGAATCGACCCAGTCTTTTTCTTACGCGGTCATGGTCAGGAAAGGTCACATTTTCACCATTTCAAACAAGCATAGAACACAGAATATTCTCTGTAAGCAAAAAAATACTTCGCAGAAGTACTCAAAACCTTTCAAAGTTTCATATATATAAAAATTGCAAAAGGGTTTAGGGGCACTTTAAGCCTACATGCAGCCTCTCTTGTGGTGATTTTGCCAAAGGGTTAATTGAAGGGTTGTGTGCAACAAGCGCATAAGTGACTCCTGTTCACATTCTAAATTCTCCTTCAAATTCTTTGTTTCCTAAGGTAGAATTTAGAATGTGATCAGGAGTTACTTACACCCTTATTACACACAGCCCTTAAATTGTGGAAGAGTTAAAAATGAACTAAAAATGAACCTCCCATGAGACTTTCCCATCATTACCACTACCATCCTATCCAGGGGAGGGGAGGGGGACTATACTCCCATGAAAAACCATGACCCTATTTCAGACCAAAATATAAGATTTTCCATACCCCTTTTCAGACCTGTACTGTATTTCATAACTGTTACTAACAAGAGAAATATATGAAAATGTGCAGTCTAATACTTCCCTCTCAAGATCATATCCTATTCCAGACTAAAAATGTGCAATTGAAGGGCTGTGTGCAAAAAGGGCGTAAGTGACTTTTGATCGCATTCTAAATTCTCCCTTAGAAAACATATAAATTGAAGGAGAATTTAGAACATGATCAAGAGTCACTTATGCCCTTTTTGCACACAGCCCTTCAATTTATGACCCTATTTCAGATTAAAACAGCTTGAAAACCATATCCTTTGGGGTGGTACATACCCATATGAGAGTTAACCCCCTCCGCCGGGGCATCTTATTAAGTGATAAAAAGTTGAGAACTGTGTGCTCAGGTGAGAAACAAATACCATCATTCACAGTCCTGGTGACCGGCCTGCAGTATCACATTAAAGTATCTCTACCTGTTGGTGGGTACCAAAGTCCTCCTTGCATATCACACATGGCTGCAAGGAATCTAGTCTTGCATTTGACTGCTTTTTCACCTCCTGCCAGTCTTTGTCAGTGAGCAGCTGATCTGGAGAATCCACTAGGCCAAGCTTTTGAGCTTGAAAAGTAAAAGTAAAAGCCGCAATTAAAGCCACATAGACGTACTATATACTGTTTTAAAGGTCTTGAATTGAAGAAAGACTATATATTTAATCCGTTTTGAAAAAAAGTTAAAAGCATAGATGTTGTATATTTTTCAATGCAAAATAACTCTGTCTGGCAAAAGGAGTTCAGCCCTTCAAGATTAAAAATAAAATTAACAAAAATAATTGTCTAAAATACTGTGTTGGGGATATTTTATATGTTGTGTAAATATTACAGATTTTATACTTTTATTATCAACCTTGAAAAAGTAGTTTTTCATCCTATTTTGATACAAACCAGGTCATAAAACCTGAACGAAAAATATTTTCAAAATTCCCTGACTCCCCTATTTGAGAAAAGGCTGGACAGACTTCAACAAAGTTCTGTCTTTGGCCGAAAAGAAGAGCAGAGAAACAGCCTGATAAAGGTTTTCGATTGATTTCACGATTGACTAAGAAGTCCCGCCTCCAAGCTAATCTCATTAACTTTAGCCAATCAGAGTGATTCATATTGTGTTCAGTCTCGGCCGATTACAAAGTTCAGATGAACTGGCTGACAGAACATACACTGGATACCAGTGGTTAACTCAGAACACAGACCAATGCCCAATAGACCTTACAAAAACTAGTGTCAATTCCAGACTTTTAGTTTCAAAGAAGAAACACTCTTTTTATAAGAGTACAGAAAAATGGCACCACAGTAAGCGAACAATTAATATCAGAGCAGGGAAAACCAATGAAGCGCTGCTCCACGCCATGTACATGTAAACTGTTTATGTCACTGCGCTGAAGTACAACCAGCAAACCTTAGCTTTGTGCATTAAATTCTCTAAAAAATTTTGGTTGATCGAAGATAATAAAACTTTGTTGCTTGATTCTTTGTGGACTTTCAGTCTTCGATGATTCTAACTTCTTGGAACTTGAGTATAAATTCCTCCAGCCACAAACTAAACTACATGCTAAATAATAATACTAATAAGCAAAATTGTCAAGACAGAGGTCTGTGTTATCTGCAAAGCTGAAGGCTGAGGCTGATAACACAGACCAAGGTCTTGATAATCTTCACTATCATGCAAAAACCAAATTCAATAATTGTTTTATTATACATTTTTAAGCTCAAGTTTTAGCAAGAGAGATAGCTATTGTAAACAAAGCTAAATGAAACGCTTCATAAAATTGGTCTGTTTACGATTGGATTTCTGCATGATTCAAGATGTTTTCTTTCATATTCGAGCTAAAATTAAATTGCATTTATTTTATGAGTTTAGGAGAAAAGAATGACTAGAAACATAGCTGAGTGGTAAAATGGCTCAAATTAACGAAATAAGTGCCCTGAAATCCTAAGAGTTAAGATTCAAGTTAAAAAAGTTAAAATACATAAAATGTACAAAATGTTTGACATTATCTAATCTAATGCTAAATCATATCTAGAATGTAACCTATTTACAAAACTGTTCTTAAAGCGCTCTGTGTAAACCTGGGCCTCTGGCTACTTTTACATCTTAAATTATAGGACACTTTCTTTGTAACTGGTAGTAAAGATCTTAGAGGATGATTTACATAATTACAAGATATTTATGGAATAACTTCCGCTACTTGTGCTGCTTATCTTTTTTCTTCTTTTTTTTTTTAAATGCCACCAAGAACGATCTACTTTTTTTGGAATTGTATTACCCTAGAAATCTTTACGAATGAAAACTAGCACAGAAAACAAAAGAATTAAATAATATGCCCAGTGAATGACAGCATGTGTCAATCTTTTTTTGCACCTTTTTAGCAGGAAATTAGAAAGTTGCATTTTCAAGACTTTAAAAAAATATTTTAGTTTGATTTTTTTTTGTGATGCTAGATTAGGGCTTTTAGATTTAGAATTAGCAAAAAAATTGTTCGAAACATTTCCATTTTTAACCTTTATTGAAACCTTAAGTTTAATCCCACTTCTGACACCATGTGATGTTCATGATCAAGGGCTCAGTAAAAAATGAGTTACACTTGAATGAGAACAACAACGATTCTTTACCATGTTTTTCCCTCTCTCCTGTGCCCCATAACGAAGGTGCCACAGGTAGTCCACAAATACATACTACTACGCTAAACTCCTCTCCAATCCTTTACAAACTGATCCTATTTTAGATCTTGTTCCAATAACAAGGGCTCCATATTTTGGACCAAATAATCAAAATATTTAATCAAGTTTTAATTGCATCTACCAACACCTCACTGACACACTATTGGTCCACACCAAAAAGAGGGTTAAAAATTTAGATCATGTGTACTAGTGTATGCAATGTCAGCCAACGTATGTCAGTTGAGGATTGGCTGACTGTACGTTGGCCATTAGGTGGTTGAGGTTGGCCGAAAGCTGACTGCTACGCCGCTGACACTTGACTAATTCTGTATGTTAGCCAACCCGGTTGACGATTCATTGACAGTTGGATGATTGATCACCAACACTCTATTGACAGTTCTTCCTAAGTTATTCTAAGACCCCGAGTGTTGATGTGTCTAGGAATTAAACCCATGAACCCCCACATGGCAGACACTGAGCTTTAGTTTAGAAGGGAAGTCTGGCTCAATCCTGGTTTCGGATGGGAAACTACCCACCCACCCCTCCCTTGGATATGCATTGTTCTATTAATGATTAACAATAAAATAAAGGTTAGGGTGAAGTGTGGGGTAGGGGTGGTGGTTTCCGATAAACCGTGATTGATCCAGAAGTGTTCAGGTCATTAGCCATGAATAATAGCCTTTTATATACTTCTCACCAAGTGTTAGTGGAGGTGGTTTGGGATCCAGTACATACTCTTTTTCCTTTTCCCCTCTCGGTATCTTCTTCTTGCCATCTTGTGGTGAAGATGATGATGACGATTTATTTCTCTGCCTGGAGACCACAGGTAGGCTGTGGTTGATTTTCTTTTTCTTCAATGGATCTTGTAGAAGCAAGGAACGGGACATGTGATCCTGAAGGGCCACAGCAGCCAATGCAGTACTTGCCGTTGAAAACTGAAAAAAGCTTGTTAGTCGACATTATTATATTTTTATACAATTTTACATAGCTAACAATTTTTGCCTTCCTGAGTTGAATTTGACTCCAAAATCTTGTCGCTTACCGAGCTTGCATTTTTATCTCCCTTTGGCCTGGTCTGCCTGTAGTCTCTTTTCTCCTTATAGCTCATTTCACCTTACAATAATATATAATTTAAATCATTTGACATTTGTTTACAAACTCCGTAACCAACAGGCGACAGTCCGCCATCTTGAAAATCCCGCGCACTCCTCCAAACTAATGCGCATACATTACTGTTTGTTTCTGCTGACTGTTTTCATTGCAGTTTCAATATGGAAGTGGAAGAAAATGAATCGGGAACTGTTTCTTCCATGTTTTCTACCTTTCAAAATTACTTTTCAGATGATCAAGAGATCAGAGAGGTTAGTGACTTCCACTAGGTAGATACTGTTACATCAGATGGCTTGCTGGTAATTCTAATACTTAATTTAGGTAATAACGCAAATCATCAAGAAACACTATTAGACATGGCTTCAATGCGGTCATTGAAACATAGACGCAACGTACAATCTCTAATGTTATTCTTTAAATGCTTCAGAAATCAAGGTCCTGTATACATATCAAATCTTTTTAAACCTAGAGTCACTAGCTATAACTTAAGAGGTAGCGGTAATAACGTAGTTCAGCCATCCTATAACAGCCTTTTCCAGCATAATTCTTTTTCATACACAGTATCTCACATTTGGAACCAGCTACCATCAGCAGCTAAAACTACAACTTCTTTAACACAGTTTCGGCAATATCTTAATAAGTCTGACTTTATTGGATGCCAGTGTAAAAACTGCCTCTAACTAGCTCCTGCACACATGCACCTATATAATTGATCTACTTAGTTTACATTGATATCTTTAAATTTTGGCACCTTTAACTTAGAGTTTGTATATATATTGTATGGTATTAGTATAGCTAGACTTGCTTACTTATTATTGTATATATGTAAATAGTTTGAACTAGAGTTCTCTTAGCCTTTATCCATATTGTTATGTACTAACAATATTAATATATATATGTAAAAAGTTGAAACTAGAGTTATCTTAGCTTCCATTCGCGTTATAATGTCATGCCCTAGCTTTATTGTCCTACTACAAATTTTATATTTTGTTACTATTAATTTGTCGAGCGCTTATATCATGAGCCCCTGGCTCGGGAGATTGGGCAACCACTTCCTGCGTTACCGACGGTAAATAAATTATTATTATTATTATTATTATTATTATTATTATTATTAACATCAAACTTAAAATATTTGTTTTCCGCGCAAATCGGATTTTTTTTTATAACGCACGTGAACTTTGCACGTTATGTATTTGGGTTCAAAAGAGTGATGGCCTCCTCTTTATTTTCATATTTCTTTTTTTATTGACTTTCTCCTGCAAGCAAATGTTAATCCCGAGGGTGTGGGCAAGTAGTTGAATTTTATATTTTGCCGAAACAATTTCAAAATCCACACACTTGGGTACCTCAAATGCTGCTACCCTTCGGTTAACCAAGCCTATCAAGCCCCCCCTTCCAGGATTAGCATTGATGTTACTTTCTCACAGGAAATCAAAGTAGCAACACGTTCATTGGAGCAAACGGCAAGGGAGATACTAGCTGTCCTGCAAGGGGTTCACCAAAACCCTGCCAGTGAAGGTAAGGATATGGAATGATTTGGATTGAGACACCTTGGTGGTACATACAGTACTTTTGGTTCCTGGTAATGCACTTATCATTGGTTTCCCCGAGGGGGAGACCCCAGGCAAATATGGGGACTCAAACTCTAAACAAAAGCGACTGCAAACTGTATTTACGTCACAATTGTGTTTCAGGCCCCTTAGAATCTGTTGCACAAATGGTGGTTATTTTGGGTCAGGAAAAATTGTTTTTCCATTTGAAATTTCTTTTACATCAATTTTTGTGTATAGTTACGTAATTTTAAATAATTTTCCCTTAAAACTGTAAAAAATAAATTTTGTTTCATAGAATTAAGCCCATACAAAATTATTTTCTTTGAAATAAATAGTATTAACTAATTATTTAAATAATTTTAATGTAAGGAGCAGTTTGATGGTGGCCTATTTTATAACCAAAACTTACCGGTTTAACATATACTATTGCCCACTTTAAAAAAAAGGTATTCATTTATATAGCGCAAATTCTATATGAATTTATCCAAATGCGCTTCACAAGGTTATTTTTGTGATACGGACTGCTATTGTGGCGCAATGTGCTGCCGTGCAGTTTACAATCATGAGTGATTGTTAGTACCTAAGAATACCACTGAGGCTGTTGTATCAGGATACAATTCCCTACTCTTTCTCAAAATAACACAACAGGTTCTTTCACATCCCCCTCGTATTGATTAGAAGAGGAAGGAGACAAGGCCAACGGTTTATAAGTCCCTGCCCAAGGACGTGCCCGGGATTTGAACCCCTGACCCCCCCGCACTCTAGACCATGCTCTACCAACTGAGCCAACCAGTGAGGCTGGGGCAAGTTCAGTTTTGCAAAGGTGCTTGGGATCGTTACTGGGGACAGTTAATTGCAGAATACAAACAAAAATGGCAAATATTGCAATCACCTTTGTGAAACCAAACTTGCCCCAGCCTCATTTCTAAAGTGGGCAATTGAACCTTTTCATCACCTATCTTTGATTGAAAACATGACTCATTCCCATCAATTTGCAGTGTGCCTCGTATACATATAACCCACAATAATATTAAGCTATATCCATGAAAAATACAGCAAGCAAATTAAAGTCCCCATATTTCACCCCATGACAATGGCACAAATTTGTTGCAATGTCCCCAGTCCCCCCCACCTACAGCCCAGCCCCCACCCCCCCCCCCCCCCAAAAAAAAATCCCTGTCAGGGAAGCCAATGACAAGTGCATAATTGGCCAGTTTGGAAATGAGTAGGGGACTGGGACAGAGTGTGGAAAATTAATCTGATTAAAAAAGAACCCCAAAACAAGAAAAATCACAAATTTAAAGGACCAAACAGACAAAGTAGAAGGATCGAATCAGCAAAATTGTATAGGTTAATAATAGAATTATGCAAGGCTGATTTGTACGGTTTGAAAATGATTATATGGTCCGATTATATTTGACCAATATTTCGGCTGGCCAACCTTTGTTGGATGTGCCAGCCGAAATATTGGTCAAATATAATCGGACCATATAATCATTCCCAAACCGTACAAATCAGCCTTGTATAATTCTATTATTATCAGAAATTTAGCTTGTTCGGGTGAATATGAACTGAATGACAAGCAATATATCTTGTCGCTAAAATAAGAGAAAAGTTTGCTCTCTGATTTTAGCGTTTTGTGAAATCGCTAGCCGCCTCCACAGGCATCTCTAATTTTCGAAGAAATCAGATTTTAAAAATCGTGAATTGGGTTACCTGTGACTCCGGGAGAGAAGAGGACTGGGGAGGCTCCAATCTCCCTCTATTCTTCACCTGCCACAGGGAGCCCATAATCTGATTTCTTAAAAAATTAGAGATTCCTGCGGAGGCGGCTATGAAATCGCCTGACTGTTTATTATCACACCAATTTTCTTCAAACTTGGTAAATCTACTATTATAAATTTTGATGATATGGTATAATTTTTTTATTCAGATTAAATTTCTACACTCAGTCCCAGACTCGTTTCCAAAGTAGCCAAATGAGTCATAATAAATTTCATTTTGGAGTTAAGAAGTTAACATGTATTCTCTTTTCTGCAGCTGTTAAGAAAGTATGTAGCAAGACCAAAGAAATGCTGGTCATAGTTAAAACACAGTATGCAGAGTTAGCAATTAAAATCCCAGCAGGACAATATTACAGGTAAATTAAGGTTACCATATACCTTCAGGGTACAGATTAAAAGTTGTATAGTGAATAAATTAAGGGATATACATGGCAAACCTATATACCAAAATGATCACTGATAAATTGTCTACACAAATTTGTTACTAGGTGTTGCTATGGTAACAAGTTGGGAGAATTTAGATTCACATCAATTTCACATGTGAATCGCATATGCGAAAATAACATCCATATGAAATTAAAGTTGCACAATAATGTAGTCTGAATCACATGGTCTTCAAAAGTGTATGGGAGAATTCTGATGTTGTACTTTAAACACATTATTTTTTATGGCCATTTGAAGGTGAAAATCAGTGGAAGGCATTAAACAAATATGTGAAGAAAAAAATCCATAAAATTCACAATAATTTATCAGTGATCATTTTGGTATAAAGGTTTCTATAGCCTGTGAATACAGCCATCTCACATCAGGAGTCTGCGATTTGAGGCCAAAAATTCCATACTAGTGACGTTATGCGGCCAGGATCTGGTCATGCTAGCCATCAAATAACATGACCAGATCCTGGCCGCATAAACATCATAAGTATGGCATTTTTTTGCTTCAAATCGGACATTTCTCTTGGGGCATGCGTTTTGATTATAGCACCTAATGTAAGATGGCTGTATTTGCAGGCTAAGGGTCCCATGTACAGCCCTTATTTTATTCAGTATCCAACAACTTTTAATATGTATCCCGAAGGTATAATTATGGTAACTTGGGCAATACGGTGCAAATTTGCTGTTGAAAATGGTGAACTCTTCTCAAAATGTGTTTTCACTTCTGTTATAAAGGAATTATTAATACTGTAATTAAAAAATAAAATGTTTATATGCAGATACCATGATCACTGGAGGTTTGTTAACCAAAGGTTGACCTTTCTGGCGTCGTTTATTGTATACTTGGAAAATGAGACACTTATTACAAGGGAGGAGCTATCTTCTATGTTAAATGGTAAGCTTTTTTGTTTTACACAAATCGTCATCAGTGGAAGTATGCACTGTACAATTTTGTTTACAAAGTAGACAATGTTGTGTTGATTCACCATTCCATCATAATAGACCTTTCCCACATTCAATCGAACAATGGCACCAAGTCGAAATTGGGACAAAAATACAGTAAATGTGTCGGTGCCAGTGATTGTTTGTGGGCACTGGAGTGGAACGTGGGAAAGGCCTATTAAATGTGCCAGGCTATCAAACATTCAAGGAATCGCTGTCATTAAGTTTATAATCAGCCATAACTTGTGTTGTGCACCTGTACCATAAATTATGGCCAAGTAAGGCCATGTTTAGAGGGGCAATAACAACACCTGTAACATCCAGAGAGCTCAGCTGTTACACACCTCTACAAATTTCAAACCTGCCCATCCCTCCTCTCGCTTTTGTGGGGCACATTTCTGAATCAGAACATTGCAAATTACCCACTGTGGGGTCAGCTAAGCTATGGAAATGCCCCACCGTGGGACTTTGGAATGAGTGCACATCTCCTATAAACATTCGCTATTTAGACTGTCTTTTACCAATTCCCCACCCCCTGAACTTTTCTTTGCTGGCAAATGCCCCACCCACAGGACAGAAACTCAGTCAAATGCCCCACGTATGCCGGGGGAGCGGGAGGGAGAGATGGGCAGGTTTGGAATTGATACAGCCATAACGGCCATTAATGACAACTCTGCAAGGTATTTCAAACAGTTAGATATCTTACATTATGAGGCTTGCTTTAGGTTGATCAACTAATAACAGTGGACTTGATTTGTTTCAGTTAAGATACATCGTGAGGATGGTTTCCACATTGATCTGGATGACTATCTGATGGGTGTTTTGTTGTTAGCTGGAGAGTTGGTAAGACCATATGCTTATGGTAGTTAAAGTGTATGTAAGGTAAAAAAAAGTCATTAACATTGATTGTGCATCAAGTGATTAGTAGAATATTTCTTGACTCGAGTGTTGTGTCCATGAGTTATAGAAGTTTATATAAAATTTCAAATAGGCTGTGGTGTAAATTCAGGAATTTGCTGTCATTTCTTTTTCCTTGCGAATAAGACTTTTTCTGATTTTGACAAAATATTTGGAAAAATCACTGATATACCGGTAAACTTCAAATATAACAGATGTTTACACGTCTTTCATCTCTACCAGCATGTTTTTGTATAATAAATGAAGACCGGTGTTACATTACTGGCTTGAATATAATTATTATTTATAAATATAAACCTCTATAGTTCATGGATGCAACACTCAAATCGAGAAATATTCAACTTCTCACTTGATGTAGAATTGATATTAATGATAAAATATTAGACCATATATACAAGTTTTAATCATTGGGTAGAGCATAGAGGGGAATTGTTATGGAACCCAGCCACCTTCTTTGTTATGTTGTTCACTTTTTTCAACCAAGACTGTGCACAAAACACAATAGATATTGGAATACGTTAATCAAACAGCCAATAGAAATGCATGGGTTCAGTCATTCAGGGGATGCTAATGAGCTATGACCATGCACAGTCTTTTGTCTTATCCCCTTCCAACCTAAATCACATTGCCTTTGTTACCATAGCCCCTTTGAAGTTTGCCGGGTGTCCTAACCATTCCCCTCTATTAAGCTATGGGTAGAGCCTATTTGGTTTATTGCTAAAGTACTGTGATAATGTTATCTGCCCATGTTCTGCATTATATTGGGACCATTCTAGATTTTGATATTCTTTTGGATAAAACAAATGGAAGCAATTAACAATCCCATCTCAGGCTGTATAGTTATTACCATAATTTTGCATTGGTCTAGCAATGTCTTGCTAAATTCAAATCAAGCTAGAAATGCAATTGGCAGCATTACTGCATGGACACATAATAGCACAACATAACCAATAAGTATATACAGTAGATGACATAATTTCATAACAATTTGACATTGACAAGTTTTTTTTTCATTTTAGTCTCGTCTGGCAGTGAACAGCGTCACAGCACAAGATTACGGCAGACCTCTGAGGATAGCCATATTTGTAGCAGAATTGGATGCAGGATTTCGCCTTCTTAATCTTAAGAATGACTCTCTTAGAAAGAAATTTGATGGACTCAAGTATGACATGAAGAAAATCGAGGAAGTAGTGTATGATTTATCAATTAGAGGGCTAAAACCTGAAGTGGACAAAAAGCCATAGTAGTGGTATTAACACCAATGATCCAAGAACAGCTAATATATTCTTGGGAATAGCTGAACAATCAGTTACTAGCTTGTAAGCTACCATGTAAGCATTTCCATTAAACTAATCAGTACTATTGCAAAGCCTGGGATAATTCTACTTTATTCAATAAAAAGTGAGAAACATGCATTCCGATTGGTCAATAGCCATGTGTTATTAGAGTATAGGTGCACAGATAACATCGCGTTTTGGACAAAATCATTTTGTATTGGAAAATCCTCCTTTTTCTCACAAGACTAGCATACTTCCTCGTTATCGTCACATTTTATTTCACCTGTGCATCTAAGGGAACAGATGGCAGAAGGATACCTATGTTAATCATTTCACATGAATGGGTCAACAGTAATGACATTTTAAAAAGTATGAGACTACTTGATGACGATATTTCTAATAGTTCGCTGCCTGAAATTTGTTTTAAGTGACTTGTAAGACTGAGAATGGGCATGAATTGCTTTATTTCATAATTACGTCAACCCCAAGAATTCCATACTTTCAAACTTCTTTTCCCAGTCTATACCACAATTAAGCATTTGCATGGCAAAGGGTCTGATTATTTATGTGACATAATTATGAAAATTTCTAAGTAGGAATATTCTAGTTGCTTGGGCACCAATAAGTGTGGGATCAATCACGGGATCAATCTGGGAAACCCCACACTTCATCCTAACCTTGAATGGTTAATCATTAATAGAACAATGCATACCCAAGGGAGGGGTGAGTGGGTAGTTTCCCAGAAACTGGGATTGAGCCGAAGTGTGAATGGAGCCTAGTGTCAATACTGTGTGACACCAGTCTGTATGCCTGATCCGGGTCAGGACCTTGTACCTGGTTGATTGCTCTATAAAGTTTTGAAACTTGCGCACTAACGAAAACCTGTGATAACACAGGGTGCCCGCCAGGTGCAATACCAGGCTATCTAGTGTGAATGCGGCCTTAGTTTGTCTTTATGACATGGCACCACATATATTGCAAAATGTAAGAACAGCTGATTTCTATTTCATGAACATTGTGAAGCTCTGACTTGGTGCCTCCCTGTTGTACGTAGCTTATACACCCCAACCACACGTGCACCAGACCTGCACCACACGGGCATACCGTGCCTTATGGAGGACAAGTACAGCATTTGTTTGTTAAAAGAACGTAAAAAAAATAATTAAAAACGCTGTTTGATCTAAGAGCTAGAGTCACTGTCAGTGCTAGAACTGTCCTTTCTTCGCCTCCTTGTTCGACGATCTCGATTCTTGCTTCGTGATCGGTTACGACGGCGATGACTTCGGCTGCGGCTCTTCCGTCGTCGATCTCTTGACCGGCTTCGACTTTTATATCTTCTACCTTGGCTCCGACTTTGGCGTCTATCGCGTGACCTACTTCTGCTTCTCCGACTTCTATCTTTACTCGGACTCTTTCGCCTTCTATCACGAGACCTGCTTCTTCGATCCTTGCTGCGATCAATACTCCGTCGTGAGCGATTGGCCCGAGGAGTTCCACTTCTGCTACGCGACTGTTTACGCCGACGATCCTGGCTGTGCCTTCGGGACCTACTTCTGCTTGATGATCTACTTTTGCTTTTCCTTTTCCTACTTTTGCGTTCTGGGGAGCTTTCGTTACTGCTTCGCTTATTGCTGTGATCGGAATCCTTCCTTGATCTTCGTCTCTGGCTCTCCTCAGCACTTGGCGAGCGTTTCCTGGTTGACTCGGAAGCTAAGATTTTTCGATTTGCTTCATCAGAAACTTGGTTGAGATCTTTTTGTACTGTAGAAGAAGACTTCGGTTCTTTGCCTTCTCTTGTGTCTACATCCGGGCTGCCCCCTCCCTCTTGCTGCCGTTCCCTCTGATCATCACCAGATGGCGACTTTTCAGTTCTCACGGCTTCACTAGCTCGTTCCTCAGTATTGCTGTCATCTTCCCTAATTCCGGACCTCTTCGTTGCTTCATTTGCGGACTCGGGTGATGACTCCCCACTGCCGGCTTTGTCTTCTTTTAGAGTGAGTGCAGGTAACTCTGAAGTCTCACTGTACACAATGTTCACTTCCATTGAGGTCTCCTTCAGTTCCTCGCTCCCATTATACACTGCTTTCTTACTAGCAATCTCTTCGTCTGTGCTTGGGTTCTGATCTCTCTCCCATTTACTTCTGCTGAAGGAGGTCTCCCCATGATAACGGTCTTGACTTACCTGCGGGCGATCCCGCGAGTCGTGTCTTTGTACTGGGGGTTTGCGGTGTTCCTCACGGCGATCCCGCGAATCTCCAGAACGTCTTCCGTCTTCCTTTGTCCTTGTTGCCTCGTCAGGTCCCTGAGATTGATGGCTTGTCCGTAAGCTATCCTGAGCTTCTCCGCTGCGCTCCCACCGGCTTTTGTTGGAGACTCGTCCTCGATTCCACGATGGAGGGGATTTCGAGCTTCTGCGCCTGCGTCCTGGAGATGAAGAACTAAATTGTCGTCGTCGTTGTGGTGATCGGCTGGCCGAGCGTGAACGACCTCTACGGGAAGGTCTCCGTCTGTTATCGGGCGACCTTCGGGGTGATCTCGATTGGCGACGCCGTTGGGGAGATTTACTTCCGGCGGATCGGCTGCGCCGACGGCGACGATCTGGAGAGGGTGAGGGAGGAGAGGGTGGAGGCGTTCTGTACCTCTGCAGATTAAAGAGAAGTTAAAACATAGTTAGCCATATTGGACAACCTGTATATGGTTGACGTTGTTTTCCCTATTCTTCAAAACATGGCAACCGTAGTGTAGACTTTGATCTACCAGCGGATATAAAGATTTGAGATAATAATAAAGCTATAGTTATAAAATAATAGTAGTTATTCTAGAAGTTTCACACACCATCACCCTATTCTGCCAGCTAAAGAATCGTTTATTACGCAAAAGAAAATACCAATTTCAAGCCCAAATTTAACACCCGAAAGTAAACGCACAAATAAACGCCTCTCTTCGGGACCCGATTTCAAATAAACGGGCGTCTATTCACGATAATACGGCACTTGTCAACCGTCCCACACACTGTTCCAGGCTCTCATATATTGGGAAGGATGCGAAAGAAAAACCGAGGCGAATAGAAAGTTGAGCGAGACTATTAACCGACCAGATTCTGCGGGACAGTCCCGCATTTCAGTCATATGTCCCGCGTCCCGCATGAAAATGAAATGTCCAGGATTTTCGTTTCCGCATTTCCCTCTCACATTTTTACTTTTTATAGACTCTTTGAATTACAATTTTTGTTTCTGTCCCATATTTCCCTTGTGACAGCCTTTTGTAGGGGTATAGAATAGTCCCTCAAAAAAATCGTGAGTCTCGGCAAAATAGACCAACCCACGTTTTTTTTTTTAACTTTTGATACATACGTATAACAGCAAATCCGTCGATACTGCTGAAAAGAGCACCTCGAAGTTAGTCAAAATCCCAAAATTGAGATATATATCTCGAATAGGAGCAAAGTTATAGGCCCGCAAACTCAGAAAAGTTTGCAGACGTTTGTATGAAAATTTTGAGCAAGTTTGTGCCCCCAGTCGAAATTTCCATAGAAACGTCTGTAAAATTCCCCGAAAATTTCCGAGTTTGCGGGCCTATAACTTTGTTCCTATTCAAGATAAAACTCTCAAATTTGGGATTTTGACTAACTTCGAGATGCTCTTTTCAGCAGTATCAAAGCCCTGTTTCTAAGTTTATTTAACATACCATTGTCCCACGACCTCGCAGTATTCTCCCGGAACTTGAAATCTGAAACAACACAAACGAATAATTAATAGTATTCCTCACCGACCAATCACAGCAACCGGAGAGGAACTAACTAGCCTATCGTCTCACCCGTGTGCGGCTGGCGGGAGGCAGTGCTGGGGCTCTGTAGCCAGGAGGTGAATTGCCTTGCCTGATAACAAAGCCAAATTATCATTAACTCAAGTAGTCTGTGTAAAAGAATTACGATTAAGAAAACTGGGGATGGTGTTATCAAGTTTCAATTGACGTAATGTGTCTATGAATTCCAAAACTGGCCACCACCCCCTCCCAGGCATACGTGGGGCATTTAGTTTGCCAGCAGAGAAAAGTTAGGGTGGAGAATTTGTCAAAACGAGTCGAAGATAGCGAATTTTACATCTGTTAATGAGAGATTTGCGCTCGTTCCAAAGCTCCACGGTGGGAATTTGCATTGCTTAGCCAACTCCACGGTAGGGCATTTGCAATGTTCTGGTTCAAAAATGTCAATTGCCCCACAAATGCCAAATGCCGGGATGGGCAGCTTCGGAATTGATAGACACTACGTATTAAATATGTTGTTAAGGGTCCATTGACATATTTAAATCGGCCGTTGCTAGGGAAAGTTTGCAGCCTCGTAAAACCCGGAAAATTAAAGAGTGGGCAATAATTATTGTCAAGGTGATTCCAAGGGTCATGTCTTGTAGTCTGATGACGCCATTAAGTGACGTCACGATGACGTCATCAAAATCAGAACATTTCTAAACTCTCCAAGGATTTTTAATCTACTATTATTGAATTTATGAATATTTTCCGAACCTACGAATTAAGGCGCATAAAACCGAGCATGCATGCGTTTACCATTTCAACACTTTTCAGTCCAATTTTAACCTTTTTTGGCAAATTAAAAGCCATAACTTTGGCATTTATTGTCGGTTTCCAAAATCCATGCTCGATTTTGTGGAGAACGTGGTCGACAACAATTTAACGGGAAAAAGTTTGGTGTTTAGTGAAAGCGCGCTAAATGTTTAGGATTTCTATAAACCGGAAGTGAATAAATTAACGCATGCGCAAATGTGCCTTTTTGTGGTCATGAAATAGTCACAGAACTGTTGTTGCAGTAAAGTCTACACTAATTGGTCGAACAGGATGTACATTTTCTCCTGTTTCCTCCGACAATGGCCAGTTTTTGGGACTTGGCTGAATACTCCAGTCTGCAATGAGCTAACTTGATTGTCTGCTATCAGCCGACTTCGGACTGTGTGGCCATGGAGCACATGCCAGGAACCCATTTCGCGGCAAACCGAAGAGCCAATAGAACACGAGCTAAAATTAGATGAATCTCGTGGCGTTCACATCAAAAATACTTTTTTAAGGGTGAAAACTGACCTATATTTTAATTAGTTGCACCGAGGTTCAATCACAACTTTATCAGGAACCCGAAAGCATTATCTGGAGACAAAAGTGTGCATGTTTGTGGAAGATTTGAGTTGAAAACCTGCCGGTCGAAAATCACTTGACTTCTTGCAGTGTTCTTGAGTGGCCGTACTTTTCTTCGTGTTTTTATAAGCCATTTTCTCGCTGGAAGCAGCCATTTTAGCTTCTGTATCGTTGACCAATTTAGATACTATTTACTAGATAGTATCTATTAACAGTAGAAAGAGCTCGGCTACATCGGAGAGTCTAATACAAGTTTGCGCCGTACGTTTGCCGTTACTTTTTTACTCGGCCGGTACAAACTATTAATTACGGTATTTCCCTTTCTCTAGGTTCAAGTACAGTTAGGTGCCTTCCGAGTCCTGAACTATTGCTTCAAAATTATCGGATTGAGATTCTTGTCAAGTATTATTTTCTTTCACACGATAATAAACCAAGCTTTTCATTTCCCCACTACATGTACAGCTTGTTCCGACTTTTGAACACTTTACTTCATTCATTCATGAAAACCTTTCAAGTAAACCACGAATAAAACTTACAAACATGTGTAAGTATTAAAACTATCGGGTGGCCGGTGAACACGCATAAAACTAGCCTGAGAAAACAGCCGACTCATATCGCCCGAGTCGGCTGTTTTCTCAGGCTAGCAAAAACTGGAAGTCACAATCGCATCTGCTGCTGCGAGCATAGCAACGAAATATGTCAATGGGCCCTTAACATTTTCATTTGTGAATTGAACTTATTTTCTTTTCTATGAGGTCACCCAGCTCCATACCGTTTCAACTCTTGCGTTCGTTTCTCACGGACGGGTGATGGTGTGTGACTTCGTCTCAAAAGAAACGAGCTCTTTGGTTCAACAGGAATATCCCCCACTACGACAGTCTGCATGTACAGCGGGTTACCAGAAAACGGTGGCGGTTCAACTTTAACCACTTCATCATTCTCCTCTGCTTCAGGCCTGGAAATTTGATAAACATGAATTTACCATTATTCTGTATTGTAAAATTACCATATATCCAAACCTAGTTTGTACATGTATAAAGCAGCCTTTGTTTTATTTTCTTCCTCTTCTCTCATTATAACCAACAGTCATACTTTTTAAAACCCTGTAAAGATACAATCAAGCCTATTCGTTTATTTATTCCTCCCCTCATTAACTTTCAACATGGTAGTGGTTAACTCGAAAGCTTTCGCTCCTTTGACCACTACACACTATCATCTAAAGATCGTAATTATTATCTCCTATTTATTTTTCTCTTTCTTATGGCTTGTTATATTCAACCAATAATTGTAACATATAAACAAGTGTGAATAAATTGAACTTGAACTTGAACCACATTTTTCATTGCTACGTGATGGCTTCAGATCCCGGGGTGGCGCAGTGGTTAAGCGCTTCGCCTCTTACTTCTGTGGCTCAGGTACGATCCCTGGACGCGGCGCCATATGTGAGTTCAGTTTGTTGGTATCTCGTCCTTGCTCCGAGGTACTCCGGTTTTCCTCCCTCCACAAAACCCAACACGGTAAATTCCAATTCGATCTGTGAATTAGCCGGGTACTGGCTTTGATCAGTCAGGGACACCCATCGGACACTTTCGGCTAAATATCTGTTCGGATGAATAAGGTTGTCTATACTTTCCTGTAACTGGAAAACGAAGGCTAAAATTTTCGGAATTTTCTCAAATTTGCGAGTACAGTTATTTTGGGCTACAATTTTCGGAACATCGGCGGAATAAAGAAAACATTGAATATGCTCCCCTAAACTTTTCGTAAAAATCGGTAAATTTCTATGCTTTTCGATTTCTCGAATATCGCAAAACATCAAAACATTTTCGGGTCACATGTTAGTGAATGCAGAGTATTTCGAAACACCTGGTTAACACCTGAGATTTTCGGATGCAGTTTTTTCCCCTGTCAGATTCGACAAACCAATTTACGTTCCCTAGAAGTTTCGGTGTAATCATCGAAAGCTAAGATTCTGAGAAAAAGGTTGTCTAAAATTTTCTGTCACTGATCGACAAAATGTCAGAATCTTATGTTTTCGTCAAGGCCTCTGGCCACACCTAAGACAGCCTGTCATGATGTATATTTCTTCAGTCTCTCTAATGCAGAGACAGACAGAGAGAGTCCCAAACTCCACTCACACCAAAACCCGGCTATGTCCAACCAAAGGATCTTGTCACGCACACTATCGACATATGCTTCACTTGTCACGCACACTATCGACATATGCTTCACTTGTCACGCACACTATCGACATATGCTTCACTTGTCACGCACACTATCGACATGTGCTTCACTTGTCACGCACACTATCCACATGTGCTTCACTTGCCATGCACACTATCGACATGTGCTTCACTTGTCACGCACACTATCGACATATGCTTCACTTGTCACGCACATTATCGACATATGATTCACTTGTCACGCACACTATCGACATGTGCTTCACTTGTCACGCACACTATCGACATATGATTCACTTGTCACGCACACTATCGACATGTGCTTCACTTGTCACGCTCACTATCGACATATGAAGTGAAGCACGTGTCGATAGTGTGCGTGACAAGTGAATCATATGTCGATAGTGTGCGTGACAAGTGAAGCAAATATCGATAGTGTGCGTGACAAGTGAAGCATATATCGATAGTGTGCGTGACAAGTGCAGCATATATCGATAGTGTGCGTGACAAGTGAATCACATGTCGATAGTGTGCGTGACAAGTGAATCACATGTCGATAGTGTACGTGACAAGCGAATCACATGACGATAGTGTGCGTGACAAGTGAATCATATGTCGATAGTGTGCGTGACAAGTGAAGCATATGTCGATAGTGTGCGTGACAAGTGAATAATATGTCGATAGTGTGCGTGACAAGTGAAGCACATGTCAAAAGTGGGCTATTTGCAACTACCAAATTGAAAAAGAAAGAGGCAGAGTTTGTAAAGTTAATCCAATAGGTTTCTTTTGTTCCTCTAATGTAGACCATTGTCTTGGTATTCTCGAAGGAGTTTAAAAATCTGAATAAGACAAAATAATTTGAAAAGGATTCTGGTGGTTGTAGTAAAATGAAGCCATCATGAAAATCGCCTATTAACAAATCAACCTTGACAAAAGAAAGTCCACATCAGAATTAGTAAGAATATAAAGTTTGAGCATGATTTTAATAAATAGAAACTGAAAAGTAAGCTTTCAAAAATCGCAGAAATAAGAGACATTTGTATGGATTGGAGGAACAAGCATCCATACAATCAATTGAAACGTCTCTTATTTCTGTAATTTTGAAAGCTCACCACATTGTACATATCTAATGAAACGTCCCCAAACTTGGTAAACTTACTAATTTCGATGTGCTCTTTCTTGAGATGGCCCAGTCCTGTTTCAATTTGGTTGTGGCCAATTGGAAAGCGATATGAAATAGACATCAGAAATGATGATGGGATTAGCCAGTAGCACGTCCACAATGTGGCTCTTTGTCCACAGGTGGGCCCAGCATTTAATATCCTTATCCGAGGTCTAACCAGGTGCAATTAGAGAACGAAATTGCTTCGCAAAGGCAGCACTTTCTACTCAGTTACAATGTAACCCTGAGCATTGGTCTGGCGGGGGTTTCGATCCCGCATATTGCTGCATGTCAGACCAGTGCTTTATGTAACCTCCATTCCCTTGGAAGTTACACAATAGCCTACCTGTTTTCTTCCTTCTTTCCTTTCCTCTTGGTATCATGTTTTTTCTTTTTCTTTTCTTTCTTCTTCTGTTTCTTTTTTCTGCTCTTTTTACCAAGATCCCCATCAGAAGACTCACTGCCCAACTCTGACTTGTCGCCAGCAGATGATTCTCCTGATGATGCAACCTGCTGCTTCTTCCTGGGCTTCTCGCCTGCGACAGAAGCAAGAAAATGATTTTTTAAAGGTAATTAATTGCTGTGCTACTTTATTTAAACGATTGATCTGAATACAATTTGAAAATAATTAGAATCATTTTAACTTTCAACATCGTTTATACAGGTACAATGTAATATATTTCTTTAAATTAATCCACAAAGGCTAATGCCATTTCATGGATTGTGCTGGTGCAATAAGAATGAAATAAATAATAATAATATTGGGCAGTGCAACAACTAATAACGTTGAAAGTAATCTACTGAACCTTATATCATTATGTTCTCATATGAAATAAAAATCAATAATTAGGCCAATACCATTTTTGCAAATCACTTTAAAGTCCAGCCGTGTAAATTTACAGTTAAGTTGCTTTACACATCTCATAATATAAAACGAAAATCAAAAATTATTGTGCAAAAATTTCGCATAGAAAAAAAAACAGATGGGACTACCGTATTCTTCTTCTTTAACATTATTTGGAAAATGGTTTGCCTGTTAATATAACGAGAAATCATTCAAAATAAAGGTTTTTAAATTGGTTTCTTATTAATTTGCTTAATTGCCTGTAAAGAATAGGGGAAAATAATAATAATAATAATGATTTTCGGTCGTTTTCACGCCTCGTTCCCTTTTGTAACCCGACAAAATATACCGCCGAAGGCACAATATCGAAAAGTACGAAACAAACATATTATTACCAGCACTGCCTTGTGGCGTACTTTCCAAAACTGAAGTCCGAAATTCAAGCAAAAAAAGTGAGGATGAGACCCCTGACTTTTTCCTCTCGGATGCGGTAAGTGTTCCCTTTTGTAACATTTAAGCAATTTCACACCATTCAGGAAAAAAAACAGCACCTACAAAAGCAAACATTTCTGTCTGATTTGAAGGTGCTCTACACATAATGAATTGCTTATGCAAACGGCAAAATTTGGTGGTTAACCGTGGTTTTATGGAAACGTTAGAGTGAATTGCAGCAAACCCGATATAAATCGTAAAACTGTAATTTTCTGTTTCCCTTTATTAAAAACTGCATAACTCAGCTAAATGTCAACCAATTACTTTAAAACTTGGACTGTACTTGTCTCAACTCATATGCTATAACATCCAAAAAAATCATGAAGATACAATTAAGCAAACTGTTGTAATGACATGCTTTCTGCAATAACCTATGTTTTGCACTTTTTGTGTTTTTTTCGTAACCGTACTCGACCATGCAGAGCATGCGAGTAAACCTAAAAAAAATCATCTGTTTTTAAACCGAAATTAAAACCTGTGTGGAAGTTTGAGGGCAAGAGGACACTTGTAGGCAACGTTCTATCCCGTGGATACCACATATTTAGGATTTTCAAGGCTAAAAACTGGACAAAACCACAACCATGTTCCCTATTGTAACATTTCGAGCTTATTTTGCATCCTAGTCAGTCACACGAAAAGTATTTTTCTTCATATTAGTTAGGGTAATAGGTGCCCACAAATGCCTTGCAAACACTGTATTTTGGTTAGCTCTAGTTATTGTATATGACGTAAGGTTAACTTTTTTTTTACAATAGGGACTAAAGATGAATCTAAGAATGAATGAATGAATAAATAATTAAATAAATTATCTGTCAATGTTGGTGGATATCCAAGGATGGGAGCTACTGTAAGCTACAGGTAGTTAAAATGCTAAAGTAAGAACTTGTTGTCTTGAATGAGAAAAATAAGCCATAAATACCCTTTGCTTTGGATTTAGGGATCAGCTCTCCACAGTTACCAATCCTGATGTTAGCAATTGGCTGGCTCTTTTCATTTGTTTGTTGGTTTTCAATCTCTTGTATGAGATCCATCCCTTGAATGGCATGCCCGAAAACAACATGAACACTATAAACACAAATAAACAACATGCTTTATGAATTATTCCTATCCTTTGTACGTGTATTGCAAGAATAAAGACCCAAAACTTCAACAAAAACAAACAAACAAGAATGAAACAACACATACAAAAGCTAGACCAACATTGTGGACTTCCACACGTTCAACCATTTACAATTTTTTATATAAAACACATGATTCACCTCTACTTAAAATCATATTTTCTTCCACTTCCTCTTTTCAATCACTGTTATTTTCCCGCAGTTGCAAATTTTAAAGCATCTCTTTTTAAAATACATCGCAGCTGCAGCTTTTTGTCATAAGGCCGCAATTAATTATGTTATTAGCAACTAAAAATTTTGAATTTGCGACCACATTTTTGTACCTTGGGGGTAGTCGCAATTTTGCTACTATAACCTTTTTTTAGCCCTACAGGCTACACAAACACAACAATGAATTGGCAAAGAGGTTCACTGAGACATTCAAAGATGCTTGCTGATGTTCATGTACATTTTGTACTTCAACATGCTTCTTCCATGCAAGAGTATACAATACTAGCAACTGAAAATAACTGTTTTGTAAAGATATAATGTTAACAGAACTGCTCACCCATCCAAATGAGGTGCAGGTTTTGTTGTACTGTAGGATAAAAACAAAATAAAAACATTTAAATTATTAAAACACCAAAAACTATGAAAACAATTTATCCATTCTATTGTTATTTAAAGAATTATGTGCATCAGTCCATTCAAGGTCACGTAACTACATTTACATCCAACAGTCAGAACGTCTTGAATCAGATTCATTGGCAGAGCAGATCAAGAAAAACAAGTGGGAAATATCAGAAGGTGAACTTTATGCCGAATAAACAAGTACAGCGCTCAAAGACTTGTCGCATATTATAGTGGACAACCACCGCTATAGAACAAACATCTCCATGTTGGATCATTTGGATATTCTGGAAGACCAACTGCTGCTGTCTACATGTATGTGTACTTCAATTTAACAAACAACAACGAGAGCCACAACATACATGTACAGGGAAGTCTTGAGCTTCATGCCTTTTCAGTTTAACATGTTGATCACATTTTTATTTCATATTCTAAACATGTCAGGGTCTGATAATGGGGAGGTGTCCATTGCTCACAGGGTCACCCCCTGGATTCACCCCTGATTGGACTAGGTGTCCAGTTATATCAGACACTTCTCATCCCCACAATTCATTGTCTTACACACATGGGAACCACAGGCATCACCAGCATTTTGTAAGGGGATTCATTTATGGTATAGTGATGTGCGAAGCCAGGAAAAGCCTCTAGGGGAGTCGAGGGTCATGCCCCCCCCCCCTCCCTCCCAGAATTTTTTAAAATTCGAAACTCACAGAGATGCACTTTCCAGCAACTTGAACAGAATTCTCAACCTTCTGATGTTGCTGAGGAATGTTTTTTTAATACCTGGAATTGAACCCCCTAGCGACACCCATGCTATTATTACTTACATAAAGAACTGTGACCCATTTGTGTTAGGTCCTCTGTTAGCCATTGACAGCAGCATAGGTCTTTCATGCTTTAGAGTAAAACACTCATCTAAAGAATATGATATAGAATAATAAATATTACTGCCATGATATTTCATCATTGGTTTTCTATGGAATATGCAGTGTTTTCACCAGACCACATTATTGCAGAATTCTCATTGTTTTGAAATGGTGTGCACACTAAAAAATATACTTGAGCACCCTAGGGTGTACAGAAGAAAAACTAACTGTTAAAATTAGTTATAAATGGAAAACAATGGTAAAAATAAAAAAATTATATTGACCCATTGAATCTCTGAAATATCCCCCATTTTTTTTGTATTTGTGACCTTGGACCCCAAGGTACAACATTCTGGTGAGAACATTGAATATGGGCCAATAGTTCAAGAGAATGTTGTATATTGTTTAAGCCTTTAGACGAGAAACCTAGATATATATATATAGATATATATATATATAGGAACAACTTCATGTTACCAACGAATATGATTATTGTGTACTAAGTCATTCAAGTATGCAGAATTCACTAATTTCACTCTTAGACTAACGTTGGACTGTATTTAAAGCATACCCTTAAAGGTTCCTCCATAAATAGACTCTCCTCCGGTCCCATTGCCTAGAAAAAATATGAATCTTCATTACTGGAATGTCGAAGCTTCAAGTTTTTAAGGGATACCAGTAAGACCAAACAAATTAAACATTGTGTTTTTGGTAAAGAGCTGAAAAAAATCCAGGTAAGTAGGTCAGAAAATTATTATATTTGGTGACTTTTTTTCTTATTTCTATTGTGTGTGAGTTAACCCTGTGTATGTTCATGCAATTGCGCTGAAAACACACTGTAGCGAGAAGACTGTCATTGTTTACATACTTCTCATTGTTTTAATTTGTTTCAGATTTTTATGTTTATTTTATCTGTTCCAAGTCTTGGAAATAGCAATAAAAAGTTTTAGGTCAGCATGAAAAAAATAGTTGGATTTCCAGAAACACAACATTTATCTTGTTTGACCTTATGAGAACAGACTCACTGGTATACCTACAGTAAGTATAGCAAGACATTATTTGTAATTGATAGTCAACACAGAACTTTCAATTTATCTTGTAAACCTGAATTAAGTAGGACATGATTACATACATGTATGTATAACACTAGTGAGGCTACATGAATACCTGTACATGTACATTGTAGGTTCAAATGCCATAAATGAAGGGAAATGTGGGCAAAATAGGCAACTACATTATTTTAACATGACAGCTAATATCGGCTAACTATTCTCAAGCATGTTTATTCATGGAAAATGTCTAGACCTTACATCACCCGATCATCAAGATTTGTATGGGATCAAATTGTCAAGTTTATCTTTCTATCCAAGACACAGAATTCCCAAACCTGTTAAGAATCAGGTTTTGGAATTACCTGGTGGTAATTTGTTATTAAATTATTTTTTTGTTATTAAATTAATTTCTAATTTTGCAGAAGTTGGTTTTCAAAAGATGCATGCATGATTGACAAGAAAAGTTGGTCAGCTTATATCCAAGGCTGAAAATGTGCTATGCATTTGCTTTGAGTTTACAATAATATTGCAAAGCCAAAGCAGATGCAGGGTTTACTATGAGTGTATGCAAAGCAAATGCAAGGATTGAGGTTAGTTTTAATCGGTACTGTACCATCTTATTTGTGATTACTTGTAAAATGTGCCAGAATGACATACATGTAAAGATAACTACATGTAAATATTATTAATATACTTAACCTGAAGAGAAGTCTCCTCCTTGGATCATAAAGTCCTTGACAACTCTATGGAATGGAGAGCCTTTAAAATGTAGAGGTTTCCCTGTTAGTTTGCCAACACCTACCTCTCCTGTATTAAAACAAGACAATGGAAATGTTGTTCAGACAGGCCTGAGTTGCTTGAAGACAGATTAATGTTAATTCTGGAATAAATTTTAACTGGAGATTTTAAAATTGGGTAAAAGGTGTGTTCCTTATTCTATGATTACAAACAAGAAGGTACTACTTATTCCACATCAAACAATAAGTTTTTAATCCCAAATCAGTACTCCACGAGTTAGCAAATCAAATTAACGTTTTTTATTTATACAGTGCAACTTATATTATTACTAGGCTGTCACGCAGTTTACAACCATGAATACAAATGTAGCTGTTACCCGGGGGTACTCTACCCAAAGTTGGGTAGGGGTGTGCCGCTGGGGCTCTGAAACCCTTACCCTGTTTAAGACAAAAAAACTCGAATTTTCATACCCTGTTCAAGACAAAGTGTTAAAACTTTAAATCCCTCTATAAGACAAATAACAAATTATCTAAACATGGATATCAGTGTTTGTGATCTTGTATAACGAGTGTCATAACTAAATAAGTCTTCATCAAGCATTATACTAAATAAAGCACTAGATAAATACCATACCTTGTTCAAGATCTGTCGATGTAAAAATGGCTACCCTGTCTAAGACCAGAAACTCGAAAAAGCATACCCTGTCCAGGGGATCATCCTCGTATAGTCCATATATGGGAGTACCCCCCGGGAGTTGTTAGTACATGTACAGTGTACATCAGAGAACACAGGCTGTTGTGATGGGAGACAATCCTCCTACTCTTTCCCAAAATAGCACAATAGGTTCTTCTACGTCCCCCTCATGTAGATTAGAAGAGAAAGGAGACAAGGCCAAGCTTTACGTCCCTGCCCAAGGACATGGCCCAGGATTCAAACCCTCAACCTCCTGTTCACAAGACCACTGAGCTAACCAGGAGCCAGTACATTAAAGATTACCTTGATCTTGGCTTAGTTGAATCAGGCTTTGACGAACTGGGCCCTGAGGTGCATAACGTGCAAAAATGCTTTAAAAACATCTAACGTACCTGTGCACAATGCTCTGAAGTTCTCACATGTCTTTGGGGAGATGTCAGCAAACAACTCAAAAATGATCCTCCCAGCTACAAACAAATAAAACTGTTGTTTACATAATGTACTACACAAGTTAGTATATCTGACGTTTGACACAAGAGCGCTTCTGGGAAACTTTTAATTGAGCACGTTAAATTCAAGAAAATCCCTAAAAGTATATATTTTCTGAAACCTTAATAAACAAAGATTCTAGAAAACTTGATTTTCCTTATTATCGAATACTCTTTTATTTATTGTTTTTAATCCAATTTGACGGAAATCCGTGCTGAAAACACCTTCACAAAGTAGAGATATTGATCTAAAAATGGGTTTCTGACATCTTATTCCATTGAGAAAATATTCAACTGCAAATATTTTGAATACTTTTTTACATGTAGGGGTCAAAGAAAGAAACATGAAAGTATCTCAAGAACAAAAAAATGTGTGAAAAAAACTGATTGTAAATTAGTCTTTCGCAAACTTTGGCAATGATCAGTTTTACAGAGATTGGTCGGTAATTACCCATGTCTGACTTTTTCCCACTCTTATGAATTGGAGTAATTTTAGCATATTTCCATTCACTTGGGGAAATGCCAGTTCGTATTGAAAGATTAATCAAATTAGTTATAGGTAATGAAATGATATCGGTAGATAGTTTGAGGACTGAGCCAGAAATCCCATCGATGCCAACAGCTTTGGAGACATCAATGTTTTGAAAAAGCTCAAGAACTTCACTGTTAAGAATCTGATGAAAATTAAATGTAGAATTCGGACTTGTTATAAAGAATTCAGTTTTAGTGACGTTCAAACTTAATTTATAAAATTTTAACTTGTGGATTATCGGGATAGTTGATTGTGTCACTTACTCAATCATTAAGATGTTAGCAGAATGGAATGCAAATTGATAGTAAGTTTGCCAAGTTTGAGAATGTTTGGATAAATACGAACTGAACGGCAAGCTTTGCAAAAATAAAAGTGTATTGTCATTCTCTCTTATTTTTGCGATTTTTGAAAGCTTATTATCAAACCAATCTCTCCCCCCCCCCCCCCCCCCCCCGGTTATTACGGTCATTTTCATAAAATATCCATGCTGTGATGCTGTGTTCGGTTCATAGTTTACAGCAAATTATGGCTTACTTACAACAACTTTGGTTAATGATAGTTTTATTACAACTTGATCATAAAAGTGTTTCCATTTGAAAACAAATAGGGGCAGACTGTTCATATCCTTTATGCTTTCTCTGCTACATTCTGTGCTAATTTTGCCCATAATGCTATAGACTGCGAACAGTCCCTTTATTTTTCTTGGTCTCTAGTCACGAAAAACAATGTTTTGGCCGAGCGCGGATTGGGCGAGAACGAAATCCCTGGAGGGTAGGAGGGTGGGGGGAGGGGGGACAAAAGACAAATAAAGGGACTGCAGCCTTTTCCCACTGGTGCGCGCGTTCAGCCATTTCAGTCGCTCCAGCAACTGAAAATCGTGATTGCTCAATTCAACAATAGAGATGCCAGTTTCGCTCAAGAGAGATCTGTGACAGTGCTTTGGATTTTTATCAAATTTTTGAAGCTTTCTTGTCAGCTTGGTGGCTTAATTTTAAAGGATGAACAAAAGCAAGCTTTTGAAAGCAAAAGCTTAATTTACTAAAGTTTTTTTTGCTCGCCAAACAGCTACAGAACAACAACCTGAGCAAAGCCATTCTGTCCTAGTAGTCGTGCCTCTGAGAAGCATTATGACTAGAGACCAAGAAAAATAAAGGGACTGTTTGCAGTGTAATAATGCTATAATTTCTGAACTTAAATCACTTTTCTGACCACCACAACAATTTCTTTAATGACATCACTCAACATCAGCACTGGGAAACATGAAACTGGATGTCGAGTTTACTCGACAATAGCAGCGAAAGAGGTAAGTTGCCTTGTGAATAATGTGTCCTCCATCAAGTAAAATGAAGTTGGGGGAGCACATTCTTCACAATATCCATGGGGGCATTTGACCAGTTTTTCTGCCTTGATAGTCCAGCATTTGATTTTCGATTGAGATTCGATTGAGTGTGGACGTGTTACAACATTGCTCTCAACAAATTTGTCATTCAGTGAGTTTAAGTGAAATTTTGTTTTCTATATAATGGATAGACGTGATAATCTACTTAGGTTTGTTGCTGACAAGAATCAGTTTTGCTGATGAGCTGGACCAGTTTTTAAGCCATAAGTTTAACACTGCGACTGATGAAGATGGCAGAATCCAAAAATCTATCAACGGTTCCTGATTTATTTGGAAAACTCCAAAAGTTACTTTTAACTTTTATCCGAACACGAAGACCCTACAGGTGCAAGGCAAAGCAGGTGACATGATGAAAAAATCATTAAAAGAGATCATCGACAAAGCTCTGCATGCCAACTCCGAGCAAGATACGGCCGCCATCTTGGAAACTGTTGATTCAGGACAGATCCCAAACGTCGCTGACACCAATCAACTTGGGTCTGTCAATGTTTCCAGTGGCTCTGAGGACGAAGACTCTATCGATAGTCATTCTAATTTGCTATTCTCATCAGTACCAAAAGTAACTACTGCAACTAATACGGAACCGGGTCAGGCTAGTGAGTTCCTTTGCCAAAGCTGCCATAACTCTGACAAAATGTCCGAGATTATGGCAGCTATCTAGTCATTAAACGGGAAAATTCAATCATCGGCTAGCTGTAACCATGTGGAAACAAATGATGATCGACTAATAATGGTGCTGAAATCCCGTGAAGAAGAGATCAGCCGGCTCTGCTTAGATTTTAAATCCCTTGAACTGAATCTTTTGCAAACCAGGCGCGAACGGGATGGGCTAATTGTTGCTATTGGAGCCATGTAGCAAACACAACAGCCAGAAGCGAGGCAAGCGCCTGGCTCACCCCTTCCCACCGAAGACTCAGTAATCCCTGAACAATCTGCCCCCACCTCAAGGCAGTCCTCTACCAAGAGAAAGAAGAAACACAGTCATGGAACACAAGGCCATTACATCTCAGAGGTCCTAAACGACCAAACGCCACCACCCGATGCCTCACAATCCCCCCAAGGCAACAGCACTGATGTGTCCTCTCCTAAAACGATTTATGTTCTAGGAGACTCAATCATCAAGTTTGTGGATAGCAAGTTGTTGTTGAGTGCCGAGAATCTGATGGTGTCTGTTCAATGCTTTTTAATAAGCATTTTGCAGAAATAGGTGAGAAGTTATCCACTGATATTCCTGCTAATCCTTTTGTAGACTTCCTCGACTTTATAACAAGTCCGAATTCTACATTTAATTTTCGTCAGATTCTTAACAGTGAAGTTCTTGAGCTTTTTCAAAACATTGATGTCTCCAAAGCTGTTGGCATCGATGGGATTTCTGGCTCAGTCCTCAAACTATCTACCGATATCATTTCATTACCTATAACTAATTTGATTAATCTTTCAATACGAACTGGCATTTCCCCCAGTGAATGGAAATATGCTAAAATTACTCCAATTCATAAGAGTGGGAAAAAGTCAGACATGGGTAATTACCGGCCAATCTCTGTTATACCGATCATTGCCAAAGTTTGCAAAAGACTAATTTACAATCAGGTTTTTACGTATCTACAGGACAACACTATTCTCAGCAATTGTCAATCAGGCTTCTGCTTGTTACTTTCTACTATGAGTGCAACTAACGAATGGAGCCTTAACATTGACCAAGGTTTAATTAATGCAGTTGTCTATATTGACTTGGCCAAAGCATTCGATACTGTAAACCACAACATATTGCTGAGGAAACTGCAAAAATATGGGATAGAGGGAAAAGCCCTAGATTGGTTCTGTTCCTATTTGTTGTGCCGTTATCAGCAGTGTCTTGTCAACGGCGTACTCTCTAAGCCACACCCCATTACTTGCGGCGTACCACAGGGAACGATTTGCCGAATTGTCTGAAATTTGCAAAGCCCCGAATGTACACCGACGACACGAATCTCACTGTCTCATCAAGTGACTACAATGAGATAAACAACATGATGAATAGGGACTTATTACGCATCAATGACTGGCTTAAAGGCAATAAATTAAGTTTGAACGTCACTAAAACTGAATTCTTGTTGATTGGTTCGAGACAGAGATTGGCCAGAGTAAATGATAAAACTAATATTTATATTGACAACAAGAATATTAAGAGGGTCGGGACAACAAAATATATGGGTGTTATTTTTGACAAATGGTAAATGATAAAACTAATATTTATATTGACAACAAGAATATTAAGAGGGTCGGGACAACAAAATATATGGGTGTTATTTTTGACAAATGCCTCTCTTGGACGAGTCACGTCGAGTATATCGTAAAGAAAATTTCTTCTGGCCTTGGTGCCCTTAAGAGAATGAAGCCCTTTATACCAAAGGACATTCAAATAACTATTTATAAGACTATAGTTATGCCTCATTTTGAATACTATTCGCCAGTTTGGGACATCGCAAACAAAGAAATGATTGAGAAATTACAAAAGCTACAGAATAGAGCAGCCCGAAATATTTTGGGATTGCCATTTGATACTAGCAGTCATTTTATTGGAGTCAATAAACTGGTTGAGAATTTCTGAATGCCATAATGAGCTAAAAGTCATTACTATGTTTAAAGTCTTGAATGGTTTATTACCAAAATACTTAGGGGCACAATTTGTTAACTTGTCGGATACCACTGAGTATAATCTTAGAGACTTGCAGTAAAACCATGGTTGTTGCATGCGGTAAAGCCGCGGTAAATGCTTCAATAATGTCAGGCGGTACTGCACATGTAGTGGGGAGTGTGTGAGGAGTAAAAGCAGGCCCCCACCAGCTTTAAGCTGTAATACTCAGCCTGCTACAGTATATGAGACTTAATAATCATAGTTAACTGGGAGATTGGCCAGCATATTGTTCTCATAATTGCATGGGGTCGTCTTGTGTGATGAATTTGCCCCCATGGTGAGTTATTTTGGGATCGCTTTGCAATAGCTATTGGCCAGCGGACAGTGCTCATTTGGCGCATGTTCAATGAGGTCGTCAAATGTGATGAGTTTGCCCTCGTGCTCAGTTCTAGCTTTCTTGCTTAATGGGGTTGTCTTGTGTGACAAATTTGCCCCCATGGTGAGTTATTTTGGGATCGCTTTGCAAATAGCTATTGGCCAGTGCTCATTTGGCGCATGTGCAACGAGGTTGTCAAATGTGACGAGTTTGCCCTTATGCTCAGTTCTAGCTTGCTTGCTTGATGGGGTCAGCTTGTGTGACGAATTTGCCCCCATGGTGAGTTATTTTGGTAGCTATTGGCCAGCGGACAGTGCTCATTTGGCGCACGTGCAACAAGGTTGTCAAATGTGACGAGTTTGCCTTCGTGCTCAGTTCTAGCTTGCTTGCTTTGCATTTGCTTGCCGGATTGCCCCACCCACCCATCTCTTCTATGGAAGGTAAGTATCTTTTTTCACTGTAAACCAGTGTGACAGGTGCCAGGGGTTGACCCATGGCTTGGTTGCCATGGTTCCCTCAGTAGTTGAGCATTGCTTGCCTGTTGCTAGTACTTGCATTTCAAAACCAATAAAAAATGTTTTATTGAGAATCGATGAATGTTTTTTTTGTTACAATCAAATGTTCATTGATTGAGCGATACCAATCGATATCAATTAACTAATTAACATCGATTGGATTTTCATCAATTAAGTACGCCGGGTGAGCTGACAGCTGCCTCCTCAGTGGCTTTAGACTCCGTCTGTTTAGACATGCAGACTTAACAAAACGATGCCGCAAGCACATACAACTTATAATGTACGTTGTAACCAAAATGAAAGTCAGTCGTGATTAAAGTGTGTACAGATAGAGTATATATATGAATGCACAAATTGAGTGATTAGGTTCAAATCCTACGAACTACGTTACAGCTCAAAAAACACGGGCTGCACGTGCGAACGGGCCGGCAAACGTTGACGTTTTTACCCTCATAACACAGTCAGATCAATAGAAAGAAACATAAAACATGCACTAAAACCGCACTTCTGTATTATTGAACATATATCAGTGACCGTAGTAACGATTTCTTACCTTTAACACCGTTAACTTCGACGTCAAAGAAACATCTTGGTCGATAACCCTTCGCTCGCGGCACCGCCATCTTGGATTACACACTCAGCAATGGATGCTGGGACACTACTCCCATTGTTTGACCGCTGGTAGTTTTCGTGGGCGCAAACATGGCGGCTGGTGGACACAGAAATGGTTATTTCGATCTATTAAGTTAAATTTACCTTAAAGACCACATTGGATTGTAGATTATAGACCTGCTGCTTATGAGGTACAATGGCTCACGTAACTGCCGACTGGACACCTCTGGGGAACGTGTTTTACAGGTAGGACCAAGGTGTTTTTTTGTGTGGAAAATTTGATCATGTGAGTTGTGACATTTCTTTTTTGCATTTTAGAAGGGAAGTCCATTGAAAATATAAAGAAAGTTGCTTGAATAAAATTACTTAACTTTCTATTAATCCAAATGAATTTGATATTTCATGCAATCATATAAATAACATATAAATAACAAGACAAGTAAATAACAAGAAATTTAAATAACAAGTTTGCATTAAAGACACACTCCTCCCCCTTATGCACCTATCAGCGGCTTCCCCGAGGGGTCGACCCCCGGGGTAACCAGGGGGATTGTAAAAAGACAGAAACAATCTTGATGATTTCCCCCAGGGGTAGGGGAATCATCCCTTTCAAAGTCCCCTCGTTAGGTCTTCCACGACCTACAATCCCCGTCATTTTGCACGAAATGAGATTGATGGAGCTGAATTGACTACTGTATTTTCAACAGAAAATGTAACTTTATTAACACTTCAATGATATAAAAGTATAAAAGTTGACAATTCTTGCTGCGAGCAAACATGCATTTTGTTTTAGCATTAATGAATACGAAAATTCGATATTTTGGCAAAACTAAACATAAAAAAGTTATGCTTCATATGTAATGATTTTATTTATGCCAAACTTGGTGACAGATGGTCAACAGATAACCCCAAAAGGATTGGATTTTAAAAGTCATCCTTACCGTACGGTTGTAGATCATTGGCATCCATTGCGAAAAGCATGTGAAGAACTAGTACCCAGTCTATACTGCTCGAGGTACGACAGGTAGCCCAAGTCAAGAATACTCGGCATCGAAATTCTACACTGGTCGTCTCGGTATATCTCATATCACGCTTTAACTCTTGTATTAATAAACAAGAAAAAACAATCTCCGTGGTTAGTTTCCCTGATGACAAAAACAATTTGAACAAATCCCCCACCCCAGTTTTCCGACCCTAAAACAAAGTCGAGCATTTCCCCGACCCCAGGGGCAATGTTTGCATTCAATCCTCCTGTATTCCCCCACATATCTCCGTGGTTACCCCGGGGGCCGACCCTCGGGGAAGCCGCTGATAGGTGCATTACTTCAGACGTCAAAGGAAGGGGACCAAGACACTAAATTACTTCTAGAGGAAGTGTATTATCAATTGCATACATGGAACATCTTCCAGAATGATCTATCATATAACGTTAAAAATTGCAACCTCACTATGTATGCTGACGACCATCAGCTATACACAATAAACAACTCTATACAAGAGGTTGAAATAACACTTAATAGGGAAGGTGAGGACATATCTAGGTGGTACCAGGATAATTTATTGATGGGGAACTTCGATAAGTACCAGGCTCTAACTATTGGACCATCAAATAAGAACAAGGATATTGAAGTTGTTATTATGGATAGGAAAGTTAACACCTCGTCCGAACTTAAATTATTGGGTGTAATCATAGATGATCAGTTAAATTTTAAAACCCATATTAGTAATGTTTGTAAGAAATCTAGCAAACAAGTGGGTGTTATCATGCGTTTACGTAATATGATACCCACACAGGCTAAGCTACGATTATACATTTCAGCCATTCTCCCACACCTCACTTATTGTCATACTGTCTGGCATTTTTGCCGGGCATCAGACCGCAGAAAACTAGAGAGAGTGCAGGAACGAGCATTGCGTGCTGTCTACTGCAATAAGACAATGGACTACTTCACATTATTACAAACTGCTGGTCTTCCTACTCAAGAGATTACAAGACATTGGAATTTTAATGTATAAAGTCAAGAACAATTTATGTCCTAAGTATATTCAGGATTTATTCACAACTAGTAATAGTAACTATAGCCTAAGAAATGCAGATTTTACAATTCCCAGATTCAACACTATATCATATGGTAAACATACCATAAGCTACTTAGGAACTATGTTATGGTCAAAACTTAGCACCAGTGTCAGGACATTACCTAGACTTAAGAACTTTCGTAAATGTATTAGGAAAATTGACATCGCTGACCTCCTGACAGATAACTGGGACAATTGCTTTCTATGTTCAAACTAGATTGGTAATATACATTTAATACATATTAATTATCCCATTTTAGCACATATTAATTATTCCATTACTCCGTACATTTTATATAATATATAAGTTTAACTTATAGTTACAGACGTTTTCTTGCTTACATTGAATTCTCTATTATTGTATATAGGATCATAGCATTTTAATTAGTATAGCATATTTTACAATCTATATGATAATAGTTAGGATATTATATTATTTATTATTCTTATAGGTATAAATAGTGTCCCCAATTAGTAGACTGTATAGTCAGCTATGTTCATATTGACACTTAAATAAAGTTTATTATTATTATTATTATTACGCATTCAATGATTGACAATATAGTGATCTGCAAGGGACGTATCATTTATTACTGGCATGTCAGGGGACTGGTCATTTTGTAGGAGGGGTCTAGCTTCACCCCCCTCTGAAATTAGAGGAACATTTTGTGTTCCCCCCTCCTGTTTGGCAAAATATAATAATAGTACATATACAATTGTGTGCAACAAGGGTGTGCCTCCTGATCAGATTCTAAATTCTCCTTCAAATTCTTTGTTTCTAAGGGAGAATTTAGAATGTAATCAGGCTAGCAGAGGTCTCTCTCTGTCTTGGTAAAATGAAAGGCAAGGGAGAGACCTCTGCTGACATCTGACGCTTTCTCTGTCACGCATGCATGAAGTTTCCTTAGCAACAAATGACAGAATCTCACATGAGCTACCGTAACACCTGTTTCAGTTTTCGCATGCAAAGTCAATCAGTTTTTGCGCAAATAAAAGTAAACAACTCTTGTTTGCATAATTATGTAATGTTTAACCCTCCAGCTTCACCATTATGGCGAAAATTTATAGCCAAGGTATAATATTCTCCCCCAACTCCTGTAAAGCCGGCTTTAACAGGCAAAGATAGCAGCTGCATTTTATGTGGGCTTAAATTTGCTTTAGGTGAACAAGGAAGTTTTTATTACATGAAAACTAGCGAAGGTCTCCATAAAAAAAAATTGCAAGTCCTCGGAAGAACTCCAAACTTCACTATTGAAGGAATCTTCAAGAGTTTGCAAGAAGTGCTACAGACAGATTGAGTCTTTGGCAAAGAGGTTTCATTCTTATTAAACTTTAACCTCATTACCATCTGAGTAATAAAATAATATTAAAATGCATGGTAATTCATCCTCTGAGGATGCATAGTCCCCTGGGATATGAAACTCCATCTTATGAAAAAGATGAATCTTCAAATTTAACTGAAACAGATGTAGGTAGATGTTGTCTTCATGAATTCATTTTAAAGGCTTTGATGATACAGTATTTGCCTCATGGCCCAAGTGTAAATGACAGTTCAAGAGATAGAACCATGTTGATACATGTACACTATGAAAGAGGTGAACTGTACATAGAGTACAGAAAAATATCAAGCAAAGAGGAGGGCAGTACTCAGTATGATTTGAAATTTCAACCTGCTACCTTTAGATCTGCAGCACTTCCAGACTTCTACCTATGATTATCAACCTCGACTGAGCCCAACTTAAGTTGGTTGTACATGTATTAGGAGGGCAAAATTTCGTAATATGTTTTCTGGTTGATAGAGAACTTGTCTACTTATAATAATTTATTGCTCATCTTAATCACATACTGGACAGCTGCATAAGCTTGATATCAAGAAAGCAGAAAGCACAAGAAACAGAGACGAATCCAGATCGAGGCAGAAGGATCAAGACACTCGACAGAAGGGGGAGAAAGAGACAGAGCAGGTGGAAGAGGAAGAGGATGATATACAGTCCCGCTCAAAAAGTTTGCAACCACCACTAAACGCCAAACGGCGCTAACGGTTTTTAGCGGCGCTAGTGCCACTAACTTTTACCGTTAGTGCCACCAAACCACTAAACGTCTAGCGCCGTCGACGGCTAGCCACCAAACGTCTAGCGCCGTCGACGGCTAGCCACCAAACGTCTAGCGCCGTCGACGGCTAGCCACCAAAAGTTCTGAGCCACCAACGGCTAACCACCAAAACCTCTGAGCCACCAACGGCTAGCCACTAAATCGTTGAGCCGCCGACGTTTCAAGAAGTTTATTTTGAAGCCTTTTATGCGCTGACTTGAAGTATTTTGCATTTTGAGAAGTTTAATGATTTTGAAATGTTCGTCAAGGCCGAGTTTGGAGAAATTTCTTTTGAAACGTTTGTTTTATTAGTCAGTTCATCGGTTTCCGTGGCAGTACTGAAGGAATAAGTATTCAACTAAAATAAATTTACCATCTAGTGTCAGCAGCCGAGTTTTGAGTAGTTAATTTTGAAACGGTTAACGTCTACTAGTCAGCCGTATAACTTTGATTCATCGACACTCACGAGTCACAGCGCACGGCCCACTGAACTTCAACTAACTTTACTGTCCCATTACAGGTTGCCGAAAAATATATTTTTGCAGGTGGGGTATTTTATTAACTCGTCACAAAGTGATGAAGTTAAAAACTCCAGAAGATTTGATACAGTGTGATCTCACGGCAATTAACATTCATTTGACAACAAATTGGAAAACAGCCAAAACTTCTCACTGTTAGGCATGCAGAGATCGACTCAAAGCATTTCCCGCATCAGGTGAAACTGTTCAGACATGAAACGAAAATGAAATAAAAACTTACAAAACATTTTATTCTGAAGGTAGAAAATGTCCGGTGCAATCCAGGCGATTTTAAAGCCAAACACTGACGGCCTATAAATACGATGATTATTCAAATCAGTTCGTGGAAAATGTCACGCTTCACGGCCGTGTCGTAGAATTCTTGAGACCTTTGAGAAACGCATCCACATTAATAAAAGAACTCCAGAATATTTTATTGTACATCTTTTTCATTTTCCATAAAGGTTGAGTCCATGTAGTTGTGTGGAAAATTAAACTACCGTCGCACTTCCCGCGAAGTTCACGGCGTGACACTCCAGTGTTGTGTCAAAAACCAGACAATGTCTACGCAGCAAAGCGGTTTCAAGCAACACGTGAAGAATGAAACAGGAAGTTAGCTGTTCGCTGTTCGAGTTTTACTGAACGGTTTTGAAGTGATTCCAGGGAAAATCTGTGAAGTTCCCAAAAAAATGTCTTTGATTCTGTCAGACACGATGCGACTACAATTATTGTTAATATGCTAATTTTCGACTTCAGTTTGTTTACATTCATTCACACCGCACCACAGTGCAGTGAAAACTTTTTCAATCGTGCACTGCTAACGGCTAGCCGCCAAATGTCTTGAGCCGTTGACGGCTAGCCACCAAACGTCTAGCGCCGTCGACGGCTAGCCACCAAACGTCTAGTGGCGTCGACGGCTAGCTACCAAACGTCTAGTGGCGTCGACGGCTAGCCACCAAACGTCTAGTGGCGTCGACGGCTAGCCACCAGTTTTTACCGTTAGTGCCACCAAACCACTAACGCCCAGCCGCTAAAAAATTAGCGGCGCTGGTGGCGCTGACGGTTGCAAAGTTTTTGAGCGGGACTGTAAGACAGAGCAGGCCAGAAAGGGAGGTAGAGAATGAAAGGGAGGAAGAAAAGGAAGATATTGAAACAAAATGAAACCGATGAAGATGCAAATGTCATTGCCAAATTTCGGTACTGATTGTTAAATAACCAGCTACTTCAAAAATGGAACAAAGACCACATGTTAATACTCTAAGTTGGAAGTTCAGTGCCCAAGGCTGCAAACAGTGCTTGAGAGCTCGGCTGCCAGGTAACCCTGGCAACCGAACAGCCCAAACAAGCCGAGGTGAGCCGAACAAGGACTAGCTGCAGCCCGGAGCACCAAAGACAAACCACACTGTCCTGAATGCCCAACAAATGACAGGCTTACACACTAGCAACCAAGGAGCTGTTGTAAGCAACTGTCACCTTAAATAGACAGAGAACTGTTGCATGCGGCAAGGGGGGCTAGGCGATAGTCACTGCCTTGGAAGGAACTACGCATCTAGCTAACCCAAACCAAGTGACACTAGACCATTCGCTGGGAATGGCCCTAGCCCCCCAAGCGTGAACGCAGCAGACCTTCTGCTCTGGATCCATAGGTGAGCAGAGCTGGGGGCCAGGTGTTGGTTGTGACCTTGGAAGGAACTAGGCCTCTAGCTAACCCAAACCAAGCGACCCAACCAATTGCTGGGAGAGGCCCCGGCCTCCTTCCATACAGGGCAAGCAGCATGTGGGGGTGCTAGGCAATAGTCCCAGCAGCCTTGAAGGAACTAGGCAACCAGCTACCCAAACCAGGTGACCCCAGACCATTTACTGGGAATGGCCCTAGTCCCCCAACCCCAAGCAGACTTCTTCTGCTTAAGAACTACTGGATGAGTTCCGCAAGGGCTAGAAGTTGCTCGGGACCCAAGCTGGCCGACCAGCACTTACCTGACAAAGACCAGCTGAATGGTAGAGCCACACCCACACAATCACCCAACTAGATGAGAAATTCAACCCGAGCCAACAAGTCCACACGTAGAACAGCTACCACCAGCTGTGAAAGTAGCAGAACAGCATACAGCACAGCACAACCATCTCATTATTGGAACACTCCGACTTGTCCAGCCCTGGCTGCAGGAAGAAGGACAACATGTCTGCAGTCTCATCAACTGGTGAGAGGGGTCCTGGTTCGAAACTCTGCCCAAGACAGCTACCATTGAGCTATGACAGTAGCAGGGTCACAGTTATAGAACAGCAGCACAGCAACACAGAATTAATGGAAAACGGTCATACAACGGATGAGTGGGGCATCCTGATTCGAACCACTTCATGCCTAAAACAGCTACCACTCAGCCAAGATAATGCCAGGTAGTAGCAGGCACAACAGCAATTAGCAACACCGATGTACTGGAGCACTCCAATCGTCCAGCCCAAGCTGCAGTGGAAAACCATAAATCTAGTCACACAATACAGTCAGATTGGGAAACCCCAGTCTGAACCACTCCATGCTTAAAACAGCTACCACAAAGCCAAAGTAGTAGGGCCGCAAGTGGCCCGGCTGCACAGCAACAAGAATTACCAGAACACACCAACTGTCCAGCCCAAACCAATGAAACAATAATTAACTCCATGGCTGCAGCAGCTGGGAGGCAACTGCAGCCAAGTATTCTGGGGCGAAGCGAATATAGGACTGATAGGCATTGCTGGACCATCTCCCAAGGATTTTGATCAACGATTCTGACAGACCCGCCAGAGAAGCCGCTGAAGCCACACCAATATGGAAGCTATGAGAAGTGTAGCAGACCACAATCTTTGCATGTGTCAAAGCCTTGTTTAATCAACGGGGAAAAAAATATTTAGTGAGGGGGGACCCGTCCTGGAGCAAGAATAAAGGACCTGGGGTTGGACCTCTCAGCTGCAAATATGACAACATCGCATCTACTGCACAAATAGGTGTGTAGGACCGACCAACCACAATGGTTGTACCCTGACGATACGGGTCCGTTTTTGAGGTTTTGAGGTAGACGTAAAGGAGTCTTGGCTGCACCTGTGAATCGATCACAACATCTTCCACAGCAAGAAGAAGGGATGGGTTGAAAGACTCTGCGGCTGGAGACAGGAATTCACTGCAGCAGAGGAAGCCGAAGAAAGCCAAACAAAATGCAGCCCAAAACATGATGTCATCCTGGTTAGATCTACTCAGAACCAACCAGTGAGTCTATTGTCCCGAAATGAACCTTGAATTCTCTGAGTGCCACAAACCACCCTTTGGAAACGAATACAGTTAACCAGAGGATCGGGTAGACCCAGGTCTATGTGGAGCGAGTGCACGGCACAGAGATGGTTGATGGTTGCTGACGAGAGGTTATTACCCACCATAAAGGCCACAAAGCTTATAAGACAATCCTCGGACGCTGGATGGCCAGTAGTAAAAGCATGGCCAGAACACTGGCAAAATGAAAGAAATAGTTTTTGGCCAGACAACAGAGTAGGTTTTGTGAGTATTTGGTGCCAGACCAGCAGACAAAAGCAAGGAACTCTTTGCTGTCTATCCCACTTTGTCAGCCACAGAAAAAAGTAAGCTGGAATGGAGATGGGGAAGCATCTGCCTCTGGGGAAAGGTGGCAGAATCTGTCCATCTAAAACGGAGAAAGAGCATCAGCAACAGAATTGGTCATGCCAGGAATGTGAGAAGCAGTCACAAAAAAGGAATGTTTTACTGAGGCAAGAAACAAACAATGCAGCAGGTGTATAACACAGGGCGAACGAGAGGTACCAGTTCGGAGGATAGCCACCATCACTTCGTTGTCCAGCTGGCATAGGATATGCTTCGTTGACCACTGAGAGTCCCAGATGTTATCGGCGACCACAATAGGAAAAAGCTCCTTAAAAGTAATGGGTACAGTACCACCAGGAATTATAGGGACATTTACTGCATTTACCGCAGTCACATTTTTGAGGTGACCGCGGTCATTTTTGAGATTACCGCGGCCCTAACCGTGACCTCCTGTAACATCTACATGTACATCTCATACATTTTATTTTGAAGCAGTTGGCTTCGTTAGAATGTGAACGTGAACGGCGGTCTCAAGTAAGAAAGACAACTTACAAAAGTTAACAGAAGATTGTTAGCGGGCCGTATCTCAAGAAATCCTTATTTTGAAGCAGTTGGCTTTGTTAGTTTAATAAGAACGCGAACGGCGGTCTCAAGTAAGAAAGACAACTTACGAAAGTTAACAGAAGATTGTTTACGAGAAGTTTAATGCCAGTGATCGTTCTTTGGGTAACTAGGCTCAACGCATAAGCTGTTTGTCATCCCTCACATTCAAAGCTTGCAAGTACGAAGACTGCTAACAACGTACATGTATTTCCATTGCAGCACCGCGGCAAGTGCCTTGGTTTATCACCTCAGTTTGCAACCGCGGCATCCTCAAAAACTACCGCAGTCATTTGTTCGTCGGTGATCGCGGTCATTTGTTTGGTGACCGCGGTCATTTGTTCGGTGACCGTGCTGCTGTACTGCAGCTCTGCGTCTGTTCCACGAAGTTTTTACGCGGTCGGATGTCCCTATAATTCCCGGCGGTACTGTAACTCGATGAACTGGGACGAGCAATGCCCTTGGAACCAATGGCCCTGAAAGTAAGCACCAAACCCAACAGAACCAGAAGCATCACTGCAAACCTGGACATCAGGAGAAGGGAGCCAACTTGGCATGACAAAGAAGCTGCAACCATTCCAGTCCTCCAAAAAGATGTCCCACCACCAAAGATCTGTTTAATAGCAGCATTAAGGCAGATAAAATGAAACACCTAAGGTCAGATCTATAAGCTTCTGAAGGAAGGTATGGCCAGGTATGACAACCTGACAGTAACGATGCAATAGGCCGATCAGCAACTGTAACTCTTTGAGGGTGCAGGATCGATGTAATAGCCAAGAGTGAACTTCGGAATGGACCCGAGATAACTTTGCTTGAGGCAGCCTGGCTTCCAAAACATCAGAATCAAGACAAATCCCCAGAAAGCAAAGCTAGGGTAAGGGGCCTCCAGTCTTATGGGAAGTGATTGGAACCACCAAGTCTCTGCAAGCGCTGGAAAAAGCGTCCATGTTCTGTTGACAAACCGAAGACTGAGGTGGGCCGATCGTAAAGAAGTCGTCCAAATAGTGAATCATTGACCCAATCATGAAAGTTCAAGACAGCTTTATGTCTAGGCTTGTTAGGGGTCAGTTCCAAGTATGGAGCTGCAGCTAAAGTCGACAACAACCGTAGAGTAGCTGGCCGAGCAGGGTCAGGGAGAGACGACAGGTTGGCTGGAAGAAATTCCGTTAGATCTACGAACTGTCCCGAGACGGCTCAGTCCACCAATTTGGAAGGAATCGGAGGCAGCGAGGAAGGGAAAGCTGCGAGCAATCACAGCATAGAGTATTCTCTGTAAACCAAATTTTTTTTGCAGAAGTACTCAGTTCATAGGTAGAAAAATGTCAAGAAGGGTTAGAAGCACTTTAATCTTTAATTCTTTATTTGCTATTTGGTGATACATGTATTTCTAAAAATATGTGGCCCCCCTTTGGAGATGTCCCAAAAATGTAACCCTCCCCTACAAATTGACCCCCCCCCCCAAATGCCGGTTAGGGTTAGGTAATAAATGATAAAATTTCTTGATAAAATGCCCTCTATACAGGGAGAAACGAAGTGACCTTTTTGCCAAGATAGAGAAGCAGACCACAACCAAAACTACTAGAATGTTATCTGATGATCTCTTTCTTTTCCTAGCTAATCACCGATTAACTCAGAAATTAATAGCTAAATACATATTATTTGAATTTATGCTTCTCAGAAATGATAAATAATTAAAGAGATAGCATATTAAACCTGTTACAGATTGTAAATATAGTTCGCTAGTATGACATTAGTTATTCATTTAATTTGTTTATTCCGTAGTTATTTGGTTTACAGTCCATTTACTACATTTGTATTACAACTCCAAATAAAAATTGTATGTCTTCTGTCCCTAAACAACCAGAGGGATGTCAGCTAGGGTTGGACACAGACAACCTTGTTTCCAGTAGTCTTTCAGGGTCCAAAATTAACTTTTTCACGTAGGCGCCAATTGCAACTGGTGCCTAGCCAAATTTTTATAGTTGCCAAATGACCAATATTGTGGTTGCCAAATTTTTTCTTTATTTTTCGTTTTTAAAAAAATTACGAAAACATGCATTTTGTATGTTTCTTATCTCGAAATGTGAACAATCCTACCACAAATTTAAAAAAAATTAAAGAAGAATTCTTAGTTGACGACTCTCAGTCACATGTATTTTTATTGGCAAAAACTTTCCATTTACTATTTTTAACTAAAATATTATCCAAATCAAGTCAGACTTTTGGGTGCATTTCTTTACATGGACATGTGTTTAAGTCACCAGCTGGCGACTACCGTAACTCTGAAATGTTGGTAGCCAAGGCTCAACACTTAGTCACATTGGTGCCAAATAAGGTGCAATTTCGGATCCTGTCTTTACGCGCCTAATCCAAGATGATGTCAAAAGAACCCCTGGTACAGGCTGGTCATGCAACCCAAGAATATAAAAAACTCTAACTCTAAAAATGTCTAACGAGACCTGAAACAACCATGGGGGCTGATCAAAGCCAGGTCCCAGCTAATAGACAGATCGATTTGGAATTTAGCATGACCAACCTGTATCAGGAAACCTTTCAACATTATCTTGGACTAGGCATGCAAAGACTATAATTATACTGGAAACAAGGTTGGGATACAGGTTGCACCTTTAGTAAGCATACCGTCTGTCTGTCTGTCTGCTGAGTCTGTTGTCAGTTAATCTGGGTTGATGACACAGGATTGTTTCTTCATGTGTTATCACTCATCTAGTGTTTACCCAGCTCTGGATTTCTTTCTACATCGATCCTTGCCTTGAACTATCATCAACTGTATTGTTTTTGGTTATCAGAAAAATAGAACTCTACAGCATGGGGTGGAAAGATACTGTGGATCTATCAAAGTTTACTGTTGCTGCAGCATCCTTTGGAGGTCCTATAGGTAGGTATATACTTTACGTTATTTTCAGCCCCTGTAACATAGTGACCACCCCAATAGAAACACAGAGTACATTGTAGGTGTCCATTCTTGGGCACCCAGTCTTTAAAAATCGGGTGGGTGGGGTACTCATATATAAGCTATACGGTATGTGCCGCTCCAAAGGGTATGGTTTTCAAACTGTTTTAGTCTGAAATAGGGTAATGAATTTAGCATTTTTAGTCTGGAATAGGGTATGATCTTGACAGGGAAGTATGAGACTGCACACTGCTTAAAATGTGAATTTGGGGATATGTATCTTATCATACAATGTACATGTATCAATACTGTAATGTGTGCAGTGCAGCATATCTGACTCAGAACATTTCTACTCAGCATTGATGCGAGAAACCAAACAGTCTGCAAGAGTACAAGGAACTGTTGTCAAACCCATCATCTACATCTACTCATCTGCTGGGAAGGAACTGGCATCACTAAGGGTAAACACTGAGCAGTGATTAAAGCCCCATTTACAAGTGCAATAAAAAAAATACAAACCAGTCCCAAATTTATTAAGACACTAGCTGGTGCCTTGAAGACTACATGTATATCAGTGCACAGTTTGTTAGTTATTTTTGCATAGTTGCTTTGATTTTTACCATCCCACACATGCAAGAGGTTCGTCAGTTTAAATGAAAATCTGTCCTGCCCAGACTGTGAATGTAAAGGCCTCTTGCCGTACTGGCACAGCCCCTTAAAATTAAACCCTGATGAATTATCTACGCCACTGATTTCAAATTCATATATTTCCCATCAGTGGGATGGGGGAACATTGGTCCAGATAGGTTGGTCTGCCGGTGAGGAGCTCCTGTGCGTATCTGAGGATGGCAGTGTGTCTGTCTATGACATACATGGTCAGTACAAAAGGACTTTCAGCATGGGTCAGGTAACAATAAAAAGTTCTTTTAAAATATCATATGCAATGTAGTAATTAAACAACAAACCCCTCTCCTATCCCAAGAGGTGCTACTGGGACAACTTTTTGAAGGGCAAGAAGAAGCTGATTTGATGTTTTTTTCAGGCAGAGGGCATTAAATTAGAAGGAGTCGGGCTGGAACAAATTCCCAATTCCTCCTATAGCTTACATACATGTACTATGGCCCCACCCATCCACCCCTAATTTGCTACATGAAAAATTGGGGACCCTTCCCCATTTTTCATCAGCTCTCCCCCTCTCTAATGACCAGTCTCTAAGGGTTTAATTCTAAGGCTGAAAAAAAAGCTCAAAATTGTTGGATCACCAAAAAATATCTTGAGAGTGTTCACATGATCCTTGTTGCAAACAAAAAAATTGTCAAGTTTATCCTGTCTCCTTTTCTTCCTTTCCCTCTTCTTTTCCCCTCTCCGTTAAGGGTGCGTTTACCAATTGTTTTGGGCCGTTGCTAAGTAGAATTTAAAACGCCATAAAACTCCAACAATTTGAGTAAAATAATTAATAAATCACTCAGGTACTCCTGGGAGACGGACCTTTATATTTTGATGACGGACGTCATCTAGGCAGAAAAAATCAATCATTTCATGATTTCTTTGGGATAGTGCTTTCATATTTGCATATATCATTGGTCTGGGTTAGGCATAAAAGGTGTAGCATGCGTTAAAAAAAAAATTATACCGAAAATTCATTGTTTTAGAATTTTTTCACCATGAATTTTAACAGTTAGATGGTCATAACTTCCGTGTTTTTATTTTTTTCGCTAAACCCATGCTTGGCTCTGTGCAATGCAACTTCAGGACAATTTTTATGTGAAAAAGGATTGACTTTTCTTTGTTTCACAAACTCAGTTTCATTTTATGTGAAACCGGAAGTATAATATTGTTACCAGGGCCCACGGGACACGGCCGCGTTTGGCTGGTTACAAAGCAATTTTCTTGACATACATGGAAAATTACAAAGAATTCTCGTGTACCGATGGAATTTGCGAGGGCAAAGCTAAAGGCATTGGACAAGAAAATGAAATCAGTGAAATTGAAACAGAGCTGCATTATCACACATCTAATTCCAGTGGTTTATTCACGCAAAGGAGTCGATTTGCGCCATCTGCACCATAATCAGTCACACATCTAACCGCCTCCCGGTTGTAATAAGAGGGTCTGTCTACATGTCAGTTGTCAGTTAAAATTTTGGCCATTTGTCAGTTAGCCCTAGATAAAATTTACAATGTTAATTTGACCCACAAAAACCAAATGTCAGTTGTCAGTTATTTTTCGGTTGTCAGTAAAATAATCGTCATTTGTCAGTTATTTTTAAGGCCATTTGTCAGTAGGCAGTTAACCCCATTCAGACCCTCTAATAAGCGCCGGTCTGTCGAGCGGGAGGTCGCAGGTTCAAACCACGGCCGGACCAACACTCAGGATCTTAAAATAACTGAGTAGAAGGTGCTGCCTTTACATAATACTTCATGTCTTCTCGGATAAGGAGGTACAAAAATCGTAGGACTAGTGTCCCCAATTAGCTGCAATTGACACTTAAATAGAGTCACTTACTTTACTTTAATACTTTACGTCACGTCGAGGAGAAACAACCCGATTCAGCTTACGGTAAGCTTACATCAAAATCTGATTGCTATATAAATATGGCCATTATTATTATTACTATATGCCTGGCAGTTTTCGATTTTCACAAAATTTCAAGGGGAAATATTCGCACATGTTCGTAATCCTTATAATATCCTCCATTGATCAAAAAAGAAATAATAAAAAAATTCGGCAAGTAGCTTGCTAGGCCTTAGGCTTTGTTCGCCCTAAAAGGAACTTGCCATAGTTCGTTTCCGTTTTTATGTTTGACTTCCTCATTTTTCACAGACATTTCTGGCCTTAGAAATAGTTGACGAATTGTTCAAGCAAGCAACCGTGAACAGCAATCTACATTCAATCTACGATGTATCGGTCACTTTGCTTCTTTATAGTTAGAAATAGTGTCCAGGGTATCAGAACGCTCTGGTATCAGAATCAGTATGAAAACGTTTTGGTCATTATTCACCGATTACTTCCAGTCAAGTCCCTAGTATCGTGACGAGCCGCTGTAAAAATGGAGTTGATTTCTCTTTCATTGGCACTGCATTTTTCTTTGCTACTTTCTTGTGAAAGTGGCTCAAAACCAAATTCTTTGAAGACTTCTCTCACGTCTAGCTGCTCACTTGTAAGTACATTGTGGCTCCCCTCATTATCAACAAGCTCTTTCCAAGCACTTTCCAAACTTTCTTTGTCAAAATCCGAAAGAAAATTAGTTTGCACTTAATTGACACCTGAATTCCCTGACATCGGAATTTTCTCTCGTCGCAGCTAGAATGGCTTTCTCGGTTTTATCGCTCTTTTTCGGCATTTATATAAAGTAAACTTGAAGCATGGAAAGTAAAACAACCCGGGTTGAAGTAGCGAAAACAACTTCATTGTAACTTTTACAAAATGCCAACAAAACCGCAAAGGGCACGCATTGCTTTTTCACTAAACCGGAAGTATGTTTTTCCCGCCATTTGCATGAGCGCGCACGCGCCAACCCTTCATATCAACGTTGCTGCTTAGCGACGAAATTGGTTAACACACCCTTAAGAGAGCTTGTTCACAGGCTATGTCAAGATCTAAGAAGGTGCAAGAAAAGACTGAAGTTTTGACTCACCAAGTGCCACATTGCAAACGTTTATTTTGTTCATAATATCATTGTCTAGGATGCAAAGGAATCAAAAGTGATTGACAGCAGGGTCTTTCGCAGTGATGCAGGCGCAGGCATTGCAGTTTTGACAGGAAGCTACCATTTCTTTGCCATCAACAACGTGGAGGAAGTCAGGAGCAGAAAATTTGTTGATCCACCAGGTGAGAGAAAAAGGCAGGTAAATGGAGGGCTACAATGTACAGATAGTGTATAATTACGTTACAGGTCAAATTTATTTTCAGGTCTTTTTTTTTTTTAACTTGTGGATACATGCAAGCACAGGACATGTATTTCTCTTGTAATGGACAAGGAATGCAATGAATTGGTAGTGCAAAGAGAAATAAGTTCCTATGGAGGGCCTGGAGGGCCAGTGTTATGATAATTAGAGTTACCCTATATAAACTGTCAAGAAACAGAGTCAGTTCATTGTAGTTCTGGCTCACAAACAGTTCAGTCTTTAATTTTATGACAATTTACTAATATAAATAACTAGGCAAGTCCAGTTATATATTCAAGTGTATTTATTCATCCCAGATGTATTTCACATCAGTTATATATACATGTACATGAATAATTATATTACTTATTATGGATGTTAGGGGCTTGGTCCCTTATGTAAATACTTTAGCAAGTACTTAAGTCAAGTGTGTAACTATGGCCGATATTATGGTGGTAATAATAATAATGGTGGAGGTTGTGGGCCTGGACCCGTCACCGCAAAGTGTTGCTGTGGTATATTTCAGGGACTCGAGGGAACTATAGGAACGAGTTATCGGGATGGTTGGGGAATTCCTGTCACTCACTCACTAAGATGTTAGCAGAATAGAATACTTGGAATACAAATTGATAATAGTAATCTATATTTGATTTAATTAATAATTGAAGGACTGTGTGCAAAAAGGGCATAAGTGATTATTGATCACGTTCTAAATTCTCCCATAAAAAACAAAGAAATTGAAGGAGAATTTAGAATGTGATCAAGAGTCACTTACGCCCTTTTTGCACACAGCCCTTCAATTGAAGATGGATGTGGAACAGTAATAATTCATTAATTTATTGCTGTTGGAATTGACGTTTCCCAAGTCTTCCTTGCTGGTTCCCTTGTTATTATCTGTAAAGTTAACGCAAATGCATTTATATGCTATCAAGCAGCTGTGTACATATATATCTATGTGTGCTCATTCAGCCACACTTACTTGAGTATCGGGTTATTAGTCCCTGCCGATAGTGATGTAAAACCCTTGTAAGCTTAATATTACATATATGACACAAACCCAGTACCATATTGAATGTAAAATACAAGTGAAAAAAATGTGTGCTGGCAAGCACTGACAGATGGTCGGTTCCAACTCAGGTCCGGCCCCCTCGTCAGGTGTGCACAGTCACAATATTAAGGTAAAGAATAACCTAGGTTGCAAAAGAATTACCTACTGTATGTTGCAAAAATAACTAGGTTGCAAAAAAATAACCTACAATGTAGGTTGTCAAAAATAACAAAGGTTGAGAAAAATAACCTACCGTATTTTATCATGTATAAGCCGCACCTTTTTTGACTTTCAGATTTTTAAAGTAACAAAAAATTGCCACAAAGTTGGGGGTGCGGCTTATATGTGAGTGTTTCCAGAAATTTTTTTTTGCAATGACCATAAACAAAGAAGAAGTTTTCCTTCAATTACGGGCATTTATGAACTCAAACACAAGACTACTCTTACTGAATTATACATGAGGTTTAATTTTCCTTAAACCTTTCGGGAAAAACAAGCTTCTGTTTATCAGGCTGAAGTTTGGGGTGCGGCTTATATGTGAGGTGCGGCTTGTATGTGATAAAATACGGTAGGTTAAAATTGTTTTGACCTGTAACATACATGTACATGTACAGGCATGTAGAGGTTGAACATGAGAGAAGTTGACCATGAGAGAAGTTGACCATGAGAGAGATTGAACACGAGAGAGGTTGAATAATGAGAGAGGTTGACCATGAGAATGTTCTACCATGAGAGGTTGACCATGAGAGAGGTTGCCACGAGAGAGGCTGAATATGAGAGGTTGACCGTGAGAGAGGTTGACCGTGAGAGAGGTTGACCGTGAGAGAGGTTCACCTTGAGAGAAGTTGACCGTGAGAGAGGTTCACCGTGAGAGAGGTTCACCGTGAGAGAGGTTCACCGTGAGAGAGGTTCACCGTGAGAGAGGTTGAATAATGAGAGAGGTTGAATAATGAGAGAGGTTGAATAGTGAGAGAGGTTGAATAGTGAGAGAGGTTGAATAGTGAGAGAGGTTGAATAGTGAGAGAGGTTGAATAGTGAGAGAGGTTGACCGTGAGAGAGGTTGACCGTGAGAGAGGTTGACCGTGAGAGAGGTTGACCGTGAGAGAGGTTGACCGTGAGAGAGGTTGACCGTGAGAGAGGTTGACCGTGAGAGAGGTTGACCGTGAGAGAGGTTGACCGTGAGAGAGGTTGACCGTGAGAGAGGTTGACCGTGAGAGAGGTTGACCGTGAGAGAGGTTGACCGTGAGAGAGGTTGACCGTGAGAGAGGTTGAATAGTGAGAGAGGTTGAATAGTGAGAGAGGTTGAATAGTGAGAGAGGTTGAATAGTGAGAGAGGTTGAATAGTGAAAGAGGTTGAATAGTGAAAGAGGTTGAATAGTGAAAGAGGTTGAATAGTGAGAGAGGTTGAATAGTGAGAGAGGTTGAATAGTGAGAGAGGTTGAATAGTGAGAGAGGTTGAATAGTGAGAGAGGTTGAATAGTGAGAGAGGTTGAATAGTGAGAGAGGTTGAATAGTGAGAGAGGTTGAATAGTGAGAGAGGTTGAATAGTGAGAGAGGTTGAATAGTGAGAGAGGTTGAATAGTGAGAGAGGTTGAATAGTGAGAGAGGTTGACCGTGAGAGAGGTTGACCGTGAGAGAGGTTGACCGTGAGAGAGGTTGACCGTGAGAGAGGTTGACCGTGAGAGAGGTTGACCGTGAGAGAGGTTGACCGTGAGAGAGGTTGACCGTGAGAGAGGTTGACCGTGAGAGAGGTTGACCGTGAGAGAGGTTGACCGTGAGAGAGGTTGGACATGAGAGACCTGTTGGACATGAGAGAGGTTGGACATGAGAGACCTGTTGGACATGAGAGACCGGTTGGACATGAGAGAGGTTGGACATGAGAGAGGTTGACCGTGAGAGAGGTTGACCGTGAGAGAGGTTGACCATGAGAGAGGTTGACCATGAGAGAGGTTGACCATGAGTGAGGTTGATCATGAGAGAGGTTGGACATGAGAGAGGTTGGACATGAGAGAGATTGACCATGAGAGAGGTTGACCGTGAGAGAGGTTGACCGTGAGAGAGGTTGACCGTGAGAGAGGTTGGACGTGAGAGAGGTTGACCGTGAGAGAGGTTGGACATGAGAGACCTGTTGGACATGAGAGACCTGTTGGACATGAGAGAGGTTGACCGTGAGAGAGGTTGACCATGAGAGAGGTTGGACATGAGAGAGGTTGGACATGAGAGAGGTTGACCGTGAGAGAGGTTGACCGTGAGAGAGGTTGACCGTGAGAGAGGTTGACCGTGAGAGAGGTTGACCGTGAGAGAGGTTGACCGTGAGAGAGGTTGGACATGAGAGACCTGTTGGACATGAGAGAGAGGTTGACCGTGAGAGAGGTTGACCGTGAGAGAGGTTGACCGTGAGAGAGGTTGACCATGAGAGAGGTTGATCATGAGTGAGGTTGGACATGAGAGAGGTTGGACATGAGAGAGGTTGACCATAAGAGAGGTTGACCATGAGAGAGGTTGACCGTGAGAGAGGTTGACCGTGAGAGAGGTTGACCGTGAGAGAGGTTGACCGTGAGAGAGGTTGGACATGAGAGACCTGTTGGACATGAGAGACCTGTTGGACATGAGAGAGGTTGACCGTGAGAGAGGTTGACCGTGAGAGAGGTTGACCGTGAGAGAGGTTGACCATGAGAGAGGTTGACCATGAGAGAGGTTGATCATGAGTGAGGTTGGACATGAGAGAGGTTGAATAATGAGAGAGGTTGACCGTAAGAGAGGTTGGACATGAGAGAGGTTGGACATGAGAGACCTGTTGGACATGAGAGAGGTTGGACATGAGAGAGGTTGGACATGAGAGACCTGTTGGACATGAGAGAGGTTGGACATGAGAGAGGTTGGACATGGGAGACCTGTTGGACATGAGAGAGGTTGGACATGAGAGAGGTTGGACATGAGAGAGGTTGGACATGAGAGAGGTTGACCACGAGAGAGGTTGACCATGAAAGGTTGACCATGCATATGAGAGGTTGGACATGAGAGAGGTTGGACATGAGAGAGGTTGATCATGAAAGGTTGACCATGCATATGAGAGGTTGAACATGAGAGAGGTTGACCATGAGAGAGGTTGACCATGAGAGAGATTGGACATGAGAGAGGTTGACCATGAGAGAGGTTGACCATGAGAGAGGTTGACCATGAGAGAGGTTGACCATGAGAGAGGTTGATCATGAGTGAGGTTGATCATGAGAGGTTGACCATGCATGAGAGAGGTTGATCATGAGAGGTTGGACATGAGAGACCTGTTGACCATGAGAGAGGTTGACCATGAGAGAGATTGACCATGAGAGAGGTTGGACATGAGAGAGGTTGACCGTGAGAGAGGTTGACCGTGAGAGAGGTTGACCGTGAGAGAGGTTGACCGTGAGAGAGGTTGACCGTGAGAGAGGTTGACCGTGAGAGAGGTTGACCGTGAGAGAGGTTGACCGTGAGAGAGGTTGACCGTGAGAGAGGTTGACCGTGAGAGAGGTTGACCGTGAGAGAGGTTGGGCATGAGAGAGGTTGGGCATGAGAGAGGTTGGGCATGAGAGAGGTTGACCATGAGAAAGGTTGGACATGAGAGAGGTTGACCGTGAGAGAGGTTGACCGTGAGAGAGGTTGACCGTGAGAGAGGTTGACCGTGAGAGAGGTTGACCGTGAGAGAGGTTGACCGTGAGAGAGGTTGACCGTGAGAGAGGTTGACCGTGAGAGAGGTTGACCGTGAGAGAGGTTGACCGTGAGAGAGGTTGGACATGAGAGAGGTTGGGCATGAGAGAGGTTGGGCATGAGAGAGGTTGGACATGAGAGAGGTTGACCATGAGAAAGGTTTATCATGAGAAAGGTTGACCATGCATGAGCGAGGTTGACCATGCATGAGAGAGGTTGATCATGAGAGAGGTTGGACATGAGAGAGGTTGACCATGAGTGAGGTTGATCATGAAAGGTTGACCATGCATGAGAGAGGTTGATCATGAGAGGTTGGACATGAGAGAGGTTGGACATGAGAGAGGTTGGACATGAGAGAGGTTGACCATGAGAGAGGTTGATCATGAGTGAGGTTGAACATGAGAGACCTGTTGGACATGAGAGACCTGTTGGACATGAGAGACCTGTTGGACATGAGAGACCTGTTGGACATGAGAGACCTGTTGGACGTGAGAGAGGTTGACCATGAGAGAGGTTGACCATGAGAGAGGTTGGACATGAGAGAGGTTGGACATGAGAGAGGTTGGACATGAGAGAGGTTGGACATGAGAGACCTGTTGGACATGAGAGAGGTTGGACATGAGAGAGGTTGACCATGAGAGAGGTTGGACATGAGAGAGGTTGGACATGAGAGAGGTTGGACATGAGAGAGGTTGGACATGAGAGACCTGTTGGACATGAGAGAGGTTGGACATGAGAGAGGTTGGACATGAGAGAGGTTGACCATGAGAGAGGTTGGACATGAGAGAGGTTGGACATGAGAGACCTGTTGGACATGAGAGAGGTTGGACATGAGAGAGGTTGGACATGAGAGAGGTTGACCATGAGAGAGGTTGACCATGAGAGAGGTTTATCATGAGCGAGGTTGACCATGAGTGAGGTTGATTATGAGAGGTTGACCATGCATGAGAGAGGTTGATCATGAGAGGTTGGACATGAGAGACCTGTTGAACATGAGAGAGGTTGACCATGAGAGAGGTTGACCATGAGAGAGGTTGACCATGAGAAAGGTTTATCATGAGCGAGGTTGACCATGCATGAGCGAGGTTGACCATGCATGAGAGAGGTTGATCATGAGAGAGGTTGACCATGAGAGAGGTTGGACATGAGAGAGGTTGACCATGAGTGAGGTTGATCATGAAAGGTTGACCATGCATGAGAGAGGTTGATCATGAGAGGTTGGACATGAGAGAGGTTGGACATGAGAGAGGTTGGACATGAGAGAGGTTGACCATGAGAGAGGTTGATCATGAGTGAGGTTGAACATGAGAGACCTGTTGGACATGAGAGACCTGTTGGACATGAGAGACCTGTTGGACATGAGAGACCTGTTGGACGTGAGAGAGGTTGACCATGAGAGAGGTTGACCATGAGAGAGGTTGGACATGAGAGAGGTTGGACATGAGAGAGGTTGGACATGAGAGAGGTTGGACATGAGAGACCTGTTGGACATGAGAGAGGTTGGACATGAGAGAGGTTGACCATGAGAGAGGTTGGACATGAGAGAGGTTGGACATGAGAGAGGTTGGACATGAGAGAGGTTGGACATGAGAGACCTGTTGGACATGAGAGAGGTTGGACATGAGAGAGGTTGGACATGAGAGAGGTTGACCATGAGAGAGGTTGGACATGAGAGACCTGTTGGACATGAGAGAGGTTGGACATGAGAGAGGTTGGACATGAGAGAGGTTGACCATGAGAGAGGTTGACCATGAGAGAGGTTTATCATGAGCGAGGTTGACCATGAGTGAGGTTGATTATGAGAGGTTGACCATGCATGAGAGAGGTTGATCATGAGAGGTTGGACATGAGAGACCTGTTGAACATGAGAGAGGTTGACCATGAGAGAGGTTGACCATGAGAGAGATTGACCATGAGAGAGATTGACCATGAGAGAGATTGACCATGAGAGAGATTGACCATGAGAGAGGTTGACAACGAAAGAGGTTGATGAGGGAGGTTGACTATGAGAGAGGTTGGACATGAGAGGTTGACCATGAGAGAGGTTGACCACGAGAGGTTGACTATGAGAGAGGTTGACCATGAGAGAGGTTGGGCATGAGAGAGGTTGACCATGAGAGAGGTTGATCATGAGTGAGGTTGATCATGAGAGGTTGACCATGCATGAGAGAGGTTGATCATGAGAGGTTGGACATGAGAGACCTGTTGACCATGAGAGAGGTTGACCATGAGAGAGATTGACCATGAGAGAGGTTGGACATGAGAGAGGTTGACCGTGAGAGAGGTTGACCGTGAGAGAGGTTGACCGTGAGAGAGGTTGACCGTGAGAGAGGTTGACCGTGAGAGAGGTTGACCGTGAGAGAGGTTGACCGTGAGAGAGGTTGACCGTGAGAGAGGTTGACCGTGAGAGAGGTTGACCGTGAGAGAGGTTGGGCATGAGAGAGGTTGGGCATGAGAGAGGTTGGGCATGAGAGAGGTTGACCATGAGAAAGGTTGGACATGAGAGAGGTTGACCGTGAGAGAGGTTGACCGTGAGAGAGGTTGACCGTGAGAGAGGTTGACCGTGAGAGAGGTTGACCGTGAGAGAGGTTGACCGTGAGAGAGGTTGACCGTGAGAGAGGTTGACCGTGAGAGAGGTTGACCGTGAGAGAGGTTGACCGTGAGAGAGGTTGGACATGAGAGAGGTTGGGCATGAGAGAGGTTGGGCATGAGAGAGGTTGGACATGAGAGAGGTTGACCATGAGAAAGGTTTATCATGAGCGAGGTTGACCATGCATGAGCGAGGTTGACCATGCATGAGAGAGGTTGATCATGAGAGAGGTTGACCATGAGAGAGGTTGGACATGAGAGAGGTTGACCATGAGTGAGGTTGATCATGAAAGGTTGACCATGCATGAGAGAGGTTGATCATGAGAGGTTGGACATGAGAGAGGTTGGACATGAGAGAGGTTGGACATGAGAGAGGTTGACCATGAGAGAGGTTGATCATGAGTGAGGTTGAACATGAGAGACCTGTTGGACATGAGAGACCTGTTGGACATGAGAGACCTGTTGGACATGAGAGACCTGTTGGACATGAGAGACCTGTTGGACGTGAGAGAGGTTGACCATGAGAGAGGTTGACCATGAGAGAGGTTGGACATGAGAGAGGTTGGACATGAGAGAGGTTGGACATGAGAGAGGTTGGACATGAGAGACCTGTTGGACATGAGAGAGGTTGGACATGAGAGAGGTTGGACATGAGAGAGGTTGACCATGAGAGAGGTTGGACATGAGAGAGGTTGGACATGAGAGACCTGTTGGACATGAGAGAGGTTGGACATGAGAGAGGTTGGACATGAGAGAGGTTGACCATGAGAGAGGTTGACCATGAGAGAGGTTTATCATGAGCGAGGTTGACCATGAGTGAGGTTGATTATGAGAGGTTGACCATGCATGAGAGAGGTTGATCATGAGAGGTTGGACATGAGAGACCTGTTGAACATGAGAGAGGTTGACCATGAGAGAGGTTGACCATGAGAGAGATTGACCATGAGAGAGATTGACCATGAGAGAGATTGACCATGAGAGAGATTGACCATGAGAGAGGTTGACAACGAAAGAGGTTGATGAGGGAGGTTGACTATGAGAGAGGTTGGACATGAGAGGTTGACCATGAGAGAGGTTGACCACGAGAGGTTGACTATGAGAGAGGTTGACCATGAGAGAAGTTCAAAAATAATTCTTTACATGTAGTTCAAAAATAATTATCCTACTTCATTTTTTAAAACTGAGATGAAATTTGAACTACAGCATATCCATCTCAATGAATATTTTTTCCTGACCAATCAGAGCACATGTAGGTTTTCAATGGCCAGCCCTTGCTCTGGGCTCTTTTTGATCATCAGACTGCATGGTCATTTTGCTGCCATTGTTATTAGGTAGATCAAGTTGAGTGCCGAGTTCCTTGTTAGTCAAGTCACTAGATTGCTGATGTAGCAGTTGTGCAATGGGTCAGTCATTTTGTCCAGTGATACTTTACACAGCCAGATCTCCATTCAGCTGGATGTGATGATCACTACACTACATTGTATTATTTTGTCCAAATATATTTTTTGTTGTAGAAAACATACAATCTCTTGTCAATGTTCCAGGTCTTGATGCCCCACCAAGTAGCTGGCTTATTCTTCCCCAGGACAGAGGCTCTCAAGCTATTGTTGCCATTGACAACCAGCTATATTTGATTGACAAGGGGCAGTGCACTCCAAAGGTCAGTGGTGATAATCATATTTTTGTAATAAACTGCCCTTGTAAGATGTATTTGTAACAGAATGAAAGAAAGAAACTGCAATACTTGTATATGTCGTTAATATGACAACAATAACGAGAACTGTAATGATGACCATGACGAATGTGCTGATTCCTTTGGGGAGGGGCTCCCTATTGGTGGTTTTCATTGTCATGACCCTTGATTGCTAGAGCTGGAGTGCACCTTAAAGAAGAACCCTAAAGAGCCAAATATTGTGACTATAACTCGACATACCAACAATATTGTTTGATAAAGCCAAACTATATAAGCACACTACTAAATAGAAGATTAAAGGATATTGCAATGATTATGTTTTTGGTACAGCACAGTCTGTATTCATCATATATTTGTAATTTATTTAGCTGCAATAATTCTAGATATAATACATACAATAAGGATTTCATTATACCTAGTTTTCAGACAATAACATTTGGCAAGGCAATCCACAATTTATCTTCTGTACATGTAGATTATTTTAAAGATAACATCTGTAGCTTTAAGATATCTTGTTCTTATGGCTGATATCTGTACTAATTGTATATTATGTAGAACATAAGGCATAATTATTGCTGCCACAGCGAGCGAGCCTGAAGCGAACGAGCAAGGCAGCAGTTCTAATCTGTAAGCAGGTCCAAATCTCGATTTCTTTTTTTACCACAATGCATCACTTCTATTGTCTTTTTTTACCACAATGCTTTGCATGGATTTGATCGTCACATGACATTACACAGGGTGGAATATGCATTGTTGGAGCTACTCCCGGGGAGCTACTACGTTTGACCATTCTTTAATGCATTTCTGTGTATGCGATCCTTATGTAATCATGAATTTGTTGACGGTGTAGGCGAACTCTGTGTGAATTATCAGTTTCCAAAGAGCATGATCTCTCCTGTTTTCAAGATGGTGACCAGCAAATAGTTTTCTTCTATTGACCTTCGATAAAGTCAAGCAGCTGATTCAAAACACAATTAGCATTTACAATTACATTTCTCAATTACAGTTGATTTCCGATGTTTAAACTTCACCAGGGAAAACAGCAGGTTTTTGTGCCGGGGATCTTAAGAAAATGTTGGGAATTGGTAGGCTCAGGGGATTTACCATGAGATCGTTGATATGTTGGGACAAAATGAAAAACACACCACAGCTTAACCCTTTCCCTACTGGACGTGTTTCGCTCAGTTGGTGAAATCCTGAGTGCTAACTCAACCCTCCCCCCTCGGTTCAAGTTTGGCTAGCCCGGGGCAGTTAAATACTGCTGACATTTTAAGCCGAGGGCTCAAACGTTTCCCACAATGCCATTTGGGAGAATTCTGTGCACTCGTTAGCCGTAGGTATGGCTGCTTCGGTAGGATTTCAAACCAAATGTGCTCTAATTTTGTACAAATAAGGGGCAAATAAGCCACTGTAGGAGAGCTTGAGGACATCATTAAGTCTGATGACGGCTGGAAAGTACTTGGTTTGCTTTTAGTAGGCCTTGTGAGGGGTTTCACAGGGTTTTTCTGTTGTGTTTCTGCTTTGGGACACATGAAATAATTCTTCACTGAAACCCTTGAAATTCTGCAGTTGGTTGTGTTTTCCCTCTGCTCAACCTATTAGGATGTGTTTTTGTCACTTTAAAGCAACGGCTTGAGTCCAAATCACCGCTCTTGGTTGTAGGGGTAAAAGATTTATTAAAAAATCGTACTGGAGTCCCAGAGGGGGAGACCCCTTGTGCATTTTTTGTTGATTACCCAGCATGCAGTTGGAGTTGGGAGCAGGGAAATGTGGTCAAGTGAAACGCAGTGTAAACATCGGCGTGGTTCACAGTCGTTTGGTACATTTTATGCCAACAAACCTGCTGGTTGGAAAGATTAAACAAGGTACTGTAACGACTGAGTGGTGATTTTGTATTTGCTTTTGATTTCAAAATTCGTGAAAAGCGAAGAAATGAACAAAAATCCCCAACACAGATGAGTTTTTCTCCAAAGTGGGAGACTCAAGTGATCCCCGTTACAGCTGTGGCTTTCGAAGTCATTCATCCCTTGAAATAATATCACAACATCGTATTTCCAGCATGTCTAGGTTTGATGCAATAATTTTCTCCAGGTACATGCTTCATATTGGGCGGTTACGGGCGGTGAAGGAGGGAAAGGGTTAAACAGCTGGATTCAGTTGCACAATAGGCCCAAAACTACAAAATATATTCACCTTGGCATTTTTATCACCCAGTAATATATTGTTTCTGCCAAAGTGCCACTGTAGGTTCTCTTCTAATACACTTCCTTAACTGAGCGGAGCTGCATTCACTACCTGTTAGGTATACTAGTAATATGATATATTTTTCTTAGTGTATTAGATTAATTATTATTATTAAATTAATGGATATATCTTTATATGATGTAAATTTTACTATTGAGGCATTAGGAATTTCAAACCATTTTACATAATTATTCTTAAACCATAAATAATAATTATTTGCTCGTTATTTTCTAATTTTCCTTTTAAGTTATTCTTATCGGACACTGAAATAAAGTTATTATATTTGTTATTCTCAAGCATGTTAAGGCAAGGGTTTAACATGAAAGCTAGGCTACAGCTATTTTGTTGAATATAGTCACTTGAATTTGCTCAAATCCTAGAACAATGGTGGTTATAACTAATCTCAACATTTTTAGTCGTCCTAATATAAAATTTTGGTAAAATGTCTATCACGTGACCAACCACATGATCACAAAAAGTTGAAAAGTAAACTAAAAACGGGGTGGTACATTGTATATTTTAAGTAACGGTTTTGTGTTTATCTGATTACACTTGTGGTTGATTTTAAAGATCGGATTGGTTGACCCTGATAGACTGTTAAAATCAACCATTCCGGACAGATTCTCATTTCCCATAAGAAACTTAATATTTCGAAGTGAAAATCTGAAACAAAACAATAACTTCCACCACCCCATTTTGATTTCTTTGTTTTATCAGCCTTAAGGTCATGTGACCTTAAAAACACCAAAATACCAATCCTTAAATGTTAAGACACATGATTACCGTCTTGTTCCAAAGTTATAGGGTATTTCATACATAAATGACAAATATAGCAATTTTTTATCAGAACTGCTCAAAAACCATGCCTTAACATGCTTGAGTTATTGATTTGCATTGATAAAATCAAATATAACATGGTCCTTGTAGAACTACCAAAAATACACTTATAACCCAAATTTTTGAACATTAGATTATTTCCACAACAATTTTACATTACTTTGTATGCGGCCGCCATCTTGGTGTCCCTCTCATGGCGGCCATAAAATAAAAATAAAAATAAAGCTTAATTTCCCATCAAAATTGTTGGGTTTCACTTCAGAACTCTTTGAATGCAACTTTTAATGATTTATCGAATTAAAAAAACAATTTAATGTACTGACACAATTACATGGATTTTTATGGCTTCCAGAAAACATGCTGGGTTATTCTGTCATAAAATTCAAAATATATCTACTCTGGAACAATACACCCTATCAATGTGAAATTTTCTGTGTAGACTTTTATTATCGAAGTCTAGAATATATACAAAGAACAGCTTTATAGAAATTATAGTTTAGATGATGTCACATGCAAACCAAGAATATGGCACTGACGGGGATGCTCGTCGTACCTTTTAGGGGTTAAAATGAGTAGTTTGGTGCCACTTAGGGTGTTCAATTTGTCCACAGTTGTGGTTATCATCATGATGGTACCTTTTAGGTAGCCTGCCCCACAGGCATTTCTCTGTATTTTTGTTTTTGTTTTTCTCAAACTGTGGTAAGAAGCCAGAAGTGATGGATTCCTGTCGAACATTTATACACAGGAAACCCATGACCCGAAAAACCTGAATTAAAATACAGAGAGATGCGTTTTAGGGTAAGAACTACTTGCCAGAAAATAAAATTATCCCATATCAAACAATTGTTCTCATTCAGAGTAATATTTGGGCCTGACTAGATGCTAGTGAGGCATATGCTCATCCTTTTCAAATTTCGCTATCGATTTTTTAAATCGCACTTCCTGTAATCAAAATGAGCCGTAATACATTCGATCAGCGCTGTTTGGACAGATCCAATGTACATTTAGAAACGTAAGCGAAATACAATATCCAAACACGTTTGGATATCAACGGGTATCGAATTATAATCAAAGGTTAGATCTCGTCAGGCGCGCTCAGATAAGAAAGTTCAAAGCTCTCAGACTAGGCGAGACAAGGAGATATCACTTTCAATGAGTCATTGTCGGAAATCTATTCCATCGTGGGCGGTCTTGTACAGCTAAGGCATGTTTTACGACAGAATAACCAGAGTCTTTCTACTGGATTGAGAGCTCGAGACATTATACATGTCGGCTAATATGGGGAAAACTGAAACAAAAAATGAACTTTGACGGCAGAAACCCTCAATTGAGCCAAGCGGAATATTTACATGATCCGCTAAGATTGTTACAAATCTTAGTTAAGCAGATGTTTTCAGTGTATGCCAACTGAAATGCGGCAACTACACGAACAAGACTCATGAACTGCCAGCAACGAGAGAGGAAAAAGTATTTGAAATGCACAGCGCTAGCTGAAATAGGGCATATATATAATATCTGAGACGTTAAATTACGTTACTGTGAAGAGGATCCAAATTCAAGTTTTGTAGCTTGAGACTGTCTTCTGCCGTGACTCGTGAGAGAAATTGGAAAAGATCTAGCTGTTTCATTCAGACACTGGCAAATTTATTGAAAGCTACGGGCTTACTTTATGAGATTATTATTCATTGTGGAATGAAAGGAAACAGGTTAGCTGAAAGTTAAGTTCGAGGTAGGCTTCGACTTTCATTCCGATTCAGTGCATATGTGCACGAAGGTGGGTGCTGTCAACAACACTACCAAAAGATCCAAAACGAAAGTTCAGTTACGTAAGTACTGTAAGTAAACTCTTTTTGATTTGAATAAATTTCCTCTCAGTTTGTCTGTTAATGACACTTTTTCTTCTAATTATCGCTTTATTTAACATCTGTGATTTAGAGTATGCGTACCTCATAATAAATTATTTGAAAGGTCAACTGAATTCTTGTGTCGATAATCGCAAATGTTTTTTGTGAAACAGTCTGTGTATATGAGAAGCGGCTTAATAGAAGAGCTTTCTCATTTATAGGAATTACAATTTTTTTTCTTGCTATGAAATTTATGTTTCATTTCACATTTATTCATACAGTTTTAGCCGGACATTTCCCCGAGTTTTTGATCTATTTTCAATCAAATTCAAAGTCTGAATATGTCATTGTATTGCATTTATACACTTGAATTGCCAGTATTCTGTTGTTCGAATCCTGCGTTATCATAGTCATGCCATAAAAGCGATTAATAGACCAGTCTGTTTTTTTGACGTTCTCACTGGCGAATTAAAGCACGACTTGATACTAAGAGGATTTCAAATGAAAGTGTATTTCATCTTCAATCTCATGTGGCCCGAGTGAAAGCCCAGATGGGCTCTTGTTGTGATTAGTACAGTACCCACAGAATGATATGTTGGTGCCTTATAGGGGTTCCTTGTAAAGTTTCTGATAGGCATCCCCATCACTTTTAGAACGGTCCCCTCCCCCCTAGGTGCTGATTATTATTATTGTGATTAGTACAGTACCCACAGATTGATATTTTGGTGCCTTATAGGGGTTCCTTGTAAAGTTTCTGATAGGCATCCCCATCACTTTTAAAAGGGTCCCCTCCTGCCTAGGTGCTGATTATTATTATTGTGATTAGTACAGTACCCACAGAATGATATGTTCGTGCCTTATAGGGGTTCCTTGTAAAGTTTCTGATGGGCATCCCCATCACTTTTAAAAGGGTCCCCTCCTGCCTAGGTGCTGATTATTATTATTGTGATTAGTACAGTACCCACAGAATGATATGTTGGTGCCTTATAGGGGTTCCTTGTAAAGTTTCTGATGGGCATCCCCATCACTTTTAGAAGGGTCCCCTCCCCCTAGGTGCTGATTATTATTATTGTGATTAGTACAGTACCCACAGAATGATATGTTGGTGCCTTATAGGGGTTCCTTGTAAAGTTCCTGATGGGCATCCCCATCACTTTTAAAAGGGTCCCCTCCCCCTTAGGTGCTGATTATTATTATTGTGATTAGTACAGTACCCACAGAATGATATATTGGTGCCTTATAGGGGTTCCTTGTAAAGTTCCTGATGGGCATCCCCATCACTTTTAAAAGGGTCCCCTCCCCCTTAGGTGCTGATTATTATTGTTGTGATTAGTACAGTACCCACAGAATGATATATTGGTGCCTTATAGGGGTTCCTTGTAAAGTTCCCGATGGGCATCCCCATCACTTTTAAAAGGGTCCCCTCCCCCTTAGGTGCTGATTATTATTATTGTGATTAGTACAGTACCCACAGAATGATATTTTGGTGCCTTATAGGGGTTCCTTGTAAAGTTCCTGATGGGCATCCCCATCACTTTTAAAAGGGTCCCCTCCCCCTTAGGTGCTGATTATTATTATTGTGATTAGTACAGTACCCACAGAATGATATATTGGTGCCTTATAGGGGTTCCTTGTAAAGTTTCTGATGGGCATCCCCATCACTTTTAAAAGGGTCCCCTCCCCCCTAGGTGCTGATTATTATTATTGTTGGTGGTGTTGTCCAAATCACTTAGTGATTCTGTTACGGTGGAATTCTTGCAGCATCCGTCATTCAGTGAGCCTGTGAACTCCATCATAGAGATGGCATTGTCGTTTAATGGGTCATACCTAGCCATGTTTACTGACACTGGATTGCTGTGGATCGGGTCTGCTGACCTTCAGGTACATACAATCATTATGTACTGTTTAATAAACAAGCAGCAGTGTTTTATCAGGTTTTAGACCCGATAAAACGTTCTGCGAATTTATTGAACTGCTTCAAAAACGTTACTTCTAAAAGATAACAATTTTCAGAAATTTAGATGAAAAGCGAAGAATTATTTGTTTATAGCTATGTTGTGAATCACTGACATGCGCATTTGGAATACGGAGCAAAAATTTGTGTCCCATAATGTTAGGCCGGTTGCGTATGAATAACTGTGAGCCAAGGGGCCTTTGTCTTTGAGCTCCTCGAGTCATTGTACTTAGACCATTGGCTGAGCAACCCTGAGTCTCGATCTTATGAACTGAGATTCTCTGTAAGGGTCTTTTTAAGGATTTTCACTGTATGAGTGAGGGTCTTTATAAAGGTTCATGGTTAAGCTCTTGATTTTATAAGGATTGACTAGGAGGGTCTTTATACAGTGTTCACTCTACGAGTGTGGCCCTATATAAAACTTCATGGTTGAGGCCTTTTTCCTTTGTTGAACTCGTACAGTGAAAAGTTGTATAAAGGCCATTTCGTTTTATCGGGTATAAAGGAGCACGCATGTGAGTGATTTGCTTCATCTGATTGGACAAAATGGTCATTAATTTATTATGCATGAGTTTTTGAAAAGATATATGGTTAAAGGGACGATGTCAACCCTCAAATGATAAACTTTCTCACGACAAAAGACAAGAATAACTACTCAGATTAGCAGAATATTTTTTCCTGGTATAGTGGAGAAAATGTGAGACAATTTTGATGAAGGATGGCAAAGATTTGAGAGGATGAAAAAATACTGCTTTTAAGAGAAATCTAGAACATTTGAAATTGGTTCACTGTAAACGGAAATCATGTTTTTAGAATAACCTTTTGAATCCACTTCAATCTTTGCCAACCTCTATCGGAAAAGTTTGAAAAGCATATCAGGACATTCACATGGTAGTTCTCTTCTATCTCAGAGTAGTTAGTTAACGTAAAGGTTCAATTCGATTGACAGTGCCTCGATCTTTAAATTAATTATTGTGTCATCAGAGTTTTATCTTTAAAATCTTTAAAAGATCACAATGCCTTCTTATCCAATCAGATTGCAGTAGCCATGGTTGTAAGATGGCATGCTCACTTTAGGTTTTTCACTTTTTTTACAGAAAGTTTACTGTGAGTTCCCCACCCAGTGTCCTTCAAGACCAAAGCAGTTAGCATGGTAAGTCACACTTAGTATCAGTCAAAGGAAGGTATGCACCTTTCATATCTCATTTCTGTGTGGAAGAAGGTCTGGTAGCAGTAGTATCAGAGCGAGGCCAGGGATGGGGATCCGGGGGGGGGGGGGGGGGGGGGGGTACTTACATGAAAAATATGTATGTGAGGCCAAGAGACTCAAACCCTGACCCTGTTTGACCCAATCCGAGCTCCAAAACCCTGATTGCACCCTTTTTGGGAAAAAAACCACCTTATTGCCCCTTCTTTAAATTGTTTTCAAAACACGGTCGGATATATATCCCGGCCGGTATACCGCGTACCGGGATTGCATGCAAAATACGGAACATTTCAAGTCGGGACGTGGTATTGGGTAAACAAATCAGCAGATGGAGTACATAGATAAGTACTGAAGTACGAATTAGCGGTGTCACAATGTAAGGGAACCTCAGTGCTTGCATGTGGACAGGCGATCAAAATGCGGCAACAGAATGTATTTTTTTTGACATAGTAGCTAAAAAAAAATGAACCCTAACTGCCTAAAAAATACTGAAACCCGACCCTGACTGCACCCAAATTATAATCCAATCCTGACCCTGATCTGCCCAAATCAGGTGAAAACCCTCACCCTACCTGCCCAAACTGAGCTCAAAACCCTGACCCACCTGGGCGGCACATACATAAAACGTCACAAACAAGAGTACCCCCCCGGGATGGGGATGGGTGCCCAAGGTAACCATGGCAACCTGGCCACAGACCATTCCCTGGCACCTGTCACATTGAAACCTCAGTGGAATTATACTTGCCCACACGGAAGCCATTAAAGATTAGGTTGGGTTGGGAAGGGCAGCAATCAGCCCGTAATCCTACCTCCTTCCCAGGGGTCTTTACGCGCCTAATCCAAGATAGCATCGAAAGTATCCCTGGTACAGGCTGGTGGGATTCGGCCTCTGATTGGCTAGACGTTTCGCCCCTGCTGATTAGAGAATTTCGAATAGTGCGTGCATTTTTTATTTAAAAAATGAAATGTTGGTGTCGTCCTTAGATTTGCGCTTTCAAAATTGATTGATTCATCAGAACTTAGCATTTTTGGTTTTACGATGCTCGCCTCTAAACTGGGTAAAAGTGGAACAATGTATGGCTGGAATTCATTGGCATCACCCAAGATGGCGGATGCTCCTCAAAATATACCCACATATTGGGCATATTTTTGGATCACATGACGAGCCTGTACCAGGGCCGGGTACTTTCAACGCCATCTTGGATTAGGCGCGTAAAGACCCCTGGGAACGAGGTTGCCCGCAAGCAGCACACAACAAGCATCAGGCGAGACGACAACTAGGTGGCAAGCTGTTGCTCTATCGCCACTCCACACATGTGCAGTAATTGTAGCCGCTGAGCACGCACGTGCCTGCAGTTAACTTTGATTATTTCAGGGAGGTGGGAGCCTCGCTGATTAAAAATGGAGTTGGTCAGAAATGTTGTACTGCACTGTTGTGCTTTTTTATGTCATAACACAACTAACGTTATTTTTCGCAATCGACTGGATATATTTTCTGTTCCTGGAACAACTGAGCTCGCTTTGATGCTCTTATGAATAACGTCGACTGCTGGAGGTATGAGTTCACGATGGTCAAGCTAAAATAAACTGGAAAAATAACCACTCACTATACAACTTTAAAAATATGCATTTCATCAGCTTTGTATCATGTTATTTGTGCGTCACTTGTTAAAAGTTTTGAGCCATACTCACTTCATAATTTTTTTTTTTTTTTTTTGGCGAACCGCAATTGCTCAGACCTTGTACAGAAAACGCAAATCGTGGATAACAAGTTGAGATTTAATTGGTAAAATATTGCGCTTTTATCACTTGTGAACTCTTTATGGATAAGGGTACTGGTCTTGTTTCCTATTATGTTGTTAATATTTATGTAGTTGTTTGTTTGTGTTATCAGGTGTAGTACAGGTGCGGTTATTTGTTACTGGAGTGATTATCTTGAAGTGGTTGGACCAACTAAAGACGTTACTAGATATCCTTACAATTTGGATTGTTGTCTTTTTAAGGCTGTAAGGCCATCCCAATAAAATGTTTCGTTTACCATCGTGCTCTGGCTCGTGATGGTGGGTCGGCGTTCGACATTAGGGGGTCTTGAACCAAGTAATGCCTGGTTACTAAGTCAGCTTGAAGACTTCATATATTGCTCGCCTACTTTTTCCTCTAGTAGTTGTGGATTGACAATTCGAATGCCGAGAAAATCAAGAAACTAAAACGTAGAGAGTTCAGAAAAGAGGTGTAGTTATGAAATTATTCTTCGATCTTCTTTTTTACTTTTCCAGAAAATTGGATCGTCGGGCGATGGTAAACAAAACATTTTATTGGGATTGCGTAATAGTTGTGATTTTCTCTCGAGAGAGCTTCATTACAGTGCGAGAATGGTCCAGTGGTGATAAGCGATGGTGTTGTCAGTTGTGAATTAAGTTGAATACAGAACGTTTAATACCTTTTCATTCATTGTTTACCTCGATAGACACCCAATTGGTTCGATGTATTGACTTGTTCCGCATATAAATGTATTGAGTTTCTTAGCTATGGAAAGTCAGTTAAGCCCATGCACACATCTGGGCCATGGTTGTTCGAAGCAAGGGTAAGCACTACCCTGGGGTAAACCCACACCGCGGCAAAACGGTATGCTCCGCTGGCCAAAATAACGAAGGCTCTGCTATCAAATACAAATTACCGAGGGTTTCAACTTTTTTAGTAAATAATTTTATAACTTAGTAAACTCACAGTGAATCACAAATTAAGAAAACTTCAACCTGTGAAAGTCTTAGGCTTAGCTTTTAAGTAGTTTTCTTATTTTTTGACAAAACAGTTCACAAATGGATACTTTTAAGCAGAAATTTTAAAATCACGGCATGTGCCTGTTGTTTCATTTCAGTTTTTGCGGGAAACTGGGGCCGGCCGCGCGCGGACAAGAAATAGCAAAGACGCATGCGCGTGACGTGTGGCCGCGGTGTGGTTTAACGTTTCTGCTTAAAAGTATTCATTTGTGAACTGTTTTGTCAAAAAATAAGAAAACTACTTAAAAGCTAAGCCTAAGACTTTAACAGGTTGAAGTTTTCTTAATTTGTAATTCATTGTGAGTTTACTAAGTTAAAAAAATATTTACTAAAAAAGTTGAAACCCTCGGTAATTTGTATTTGATAGCAGAGCCTTCGTTCTTTTGGCCAGCGGAGCATAGAGAGCTAGCTTGAATTTGACAAATGGTACCACCGTTTTGCCGCGGTGTGGGAGTAAACTGTACAGAATACAATTACAGATTTACCGCTATCCTAGGGATAAAGTTACCCTTTCTTTGAACAACCGTGTCCAGTTAGTTTTCAATGTACGTCACATATTTGTAAAGCATCCTTAACCCTGTTCACGTATTATATGGATAGTGAAGTTAAACTTGTAGAAGAGCCAGACGGAACTCGAATCATTGGCAGGGACACTCACGAATTCTTACAGAAAGTACCAAGTAAGTTCTACTTACAGAATAGCGGCGAGACTTGAAGTCTATATATGTATCGTAGGGAGGAGGTTGTGTAGCCGAAACGTTGGAATTTCAAGAGCAAATTAAACCTCTCAAATTATGTTACTCTTTACACGAAGGAAGGGGGCTATGTCATGGTTTTGTGCATGTGTGTAGTCAATGTTTGATTGATGGCTGTTGATTGGTTAATTTAGAAGTCTGACTACCTTGTTTGTTAGTCATTTGTGCATATTTGCTTTGATTTTAACCTTCTCTCGTGTGCTCGAGGTTCGTCAGTCATGACAATCGCCGAGCCGTATTGAGAATATAAAGGCCTCTCACCATGCATGACACGGACCTTTAAGCAGTAAACTATTATGCATTCTACTACGTCGTGGAAATACTACCACTGTAGCCCGCAAAGTATGTTCACTTCAAGATGGGTAACCCTTCATGTAGGCACACACGAATTGCTACCAAATTGTATTGCGTATTGTGTTGAATTCTATTGTAGTTTTGATAGCAATTCATGTGTGCCTACATGAAGGGATCACCGACAACTGTGTAGGCAAGCTTTTCGTCAAATCAGCCGATTGTGTAAGCATGCTGTCACAGCCGTTGTGTAGCGCGCCATTTAATTTCATTCGTCGGTGCCGCAGGGGTACAACAGGACGCTAATTATGTATGGATATGTTAAGGAAATTGATTGGCATTGCCCCTACTATAACCGATGATAGTTTGTAAGGATCTAAGTCTTGCTTGCTCATTAGTTTGTTATTTTTCATGATTTTCACAGCCCCTGTAGAAAATGTGTTCAAGATCGGCTCCATGGAACCTGGTGCTATGCTCTATGATGCTTCAAAGGAGTTCGAGGTTTGTAAGCCCCCACCCCACCCAAATGTCTCCCAGCCCTCCCCCACCTTTATTCGCATGTCAGAGAGCTACGTGTAGGTGGGAAAATAGAGCGGATTTCGTATGAGTGGGCAAGTTACGGCAATGACTTACAGCACTGTTACTATACGGAATTCCGTGACATTGAAATGGTTTCTCATTGTCTTTGTCTTTCTGATCCAATCAAATTACAGAGTTACGGTACAGTAAGTTACGGTAAGGCTACGGACATGCTGTAATTTCGTCCCACTCATACGAAATCCGCTCTAAATCTCCGCGGGCGCTGTTCTTTGAAGTGATAATTTGTTTTGTTGTCTGTCCAGAAAAAGAGTGCTCGTGCAGACGAGTATGTGCGCATGATCAAGGACCGACTGACAGACGCTGTTGAGCAGTGTATACAGGCCGCTGGGGCCGAGTACGAACCGGCCTTACAGAGGGGTCTACTACGGGTGAGTAACCAAACATGTAACATATAGCATGTGGTTCTTGGGGAGACGAGGAGGCACAGTGATTAAGCGCCTCGCCTCACCTCTGTGACGCGTGGTTTAGCCGGGTCCTGACTTTGATCAGCCTCTATAGTTGTTTCAGGTCTCGTCAGGGGCCCATAACCAGGAGCTTCATCCCGCATACTAGACCGATGTCACAGCGTTTTCACAAGTTAGGTTATTTTTAGAACGGTTAGCCGCTGTTCTCATGTTGCAATTATTCCTAAGGGAATAACATCTCAAAAGCGTAGCAGCCATGTTGTTGGTATAACAAAAGTAGCTAATGAGGCATCTTTTGTTCCGCCACTGGTGCAATCCTCTCATTGGCGAGAAGAATGATCTAAAAACAGCCCAACTTGTGGCTCTGGACGTCCCTGGTTATGGACACCTGGTCTCGTTAAATGTTTTTTGCTTACACTCCTGAAAAGTCTTAAGAAGTCCTTGAAGTTCTTAGCAAAGACATTTTTCAGAAATAAAATTATGCGAAAAAATGCTTGTTAAAGCATTCAATTTGATTGGCAAACGTAATCACGTCTAGCAGCGTAAGTCGTAGTACTTGAAATTGAAAGTTGTCCAAGAAAAATCCTTGAATTTTGGTTCCCTAAAGTTGTACGAACCATGTGTAACACGCCGCGTCACGAATGTCTCCTAAAAAAAGATTCATGTTTAGTAGCTGTATTACACTGACGCACTTGGCTGTTGATTTCCATGTTTGTGATTGTCTTGCAGGCAGCTTCTCTTGGCAATTGTTTCCTAAACCACACGCAGCCGTCGATATTCGTCAACAACTGTCAGACACTGAGAGTTCTTAATGCCATTAGAGACTATACTGTAGGAATACCACTCACCTCTGCTCAGTATCCTTATTGAAACGCTACTGTTCATGAAAACTATACTCTAGCTATTGGTTGATCCGGCAGTCATCAAAATCCAGTGTATCCCGCCACGTGATCACATCGTGACAGAAGATGGTGTGACGTATCGCGCGCACCACTGGCTAACTAAAGGCGGGAAAATAAATATTTCTGTAACAAAAGGAATTTTAATAAAAAATATATATTTAGGCAGCCTAAAAGTGAAGCTCCCAATTATCTGAACTCATGTAACGACCCGTAAAAACAATAAATTATATGAAGAAAACAAAGATAAAAACACATAAATAACTGGTAGAATCAAGGGAAATCAGTGCAATAGGTTTAGAAGAAGAAAAAGATAACGGAAAAAGAAAAAAAAAGAAGAAAATTATCACTAGCTACTGGCTTTGGTTTCGAACCGGGCCACCTGGTTTCAACAGCGCATGCGCAGGTGCAGCAATTATTCAGGCACGTCGCGCGTCGAGGTTCAGGCGCGAGGAAAACCGGACAAATTTTGCTCTCATCCTCTAACTATTGTGCTCCACTCGCTATGATTGTTGCTATATAACAAATCACGTAATTACTGGCCCCTCCGTATCGTGGAAACAAAACTCGCTGTTTCCCTCGGAACCAGTCATTAATTGTTTATTATCCCGAGGATACAGCCGATCAGAAGGCTGGAAAACTGTTGCATATTGAACAATTATTCACCGAAGTGGAAGTAAATAGCCATCACTTGTCACCGACACTGAGGTGAATAATTGTTTTAGTATATACCACAAAAGTGATTAGCCAGCACCAAATAGTTATTTTATTTTCTGTCATATGGACAAAAACTCGCGTGAGGTGATCGCTGCTTCACTCGGAGGTGAATAGCGAAGGATATTCACCTCCTGAGTAGCCAATCAGAGCGCGCGAAAAGCACTATTCACCTGTGTGGTATATAGTAATCGGTGATGTAACAACAACAACACTTTATTTCACAGCAAAATCAACAAAATCAAATTAAAAGCTAACTGAATAAAGGAAGAAAGGAAGTATTAATAATTTGATAACAGAACGATGTACAAGTATCGTTACTATAAATTTAAGGTGTATAGGTAGGTAATGGATGATAAAATTTTGTTAAACTACACTGATGAACAGGAGTAAAGTTTGGTGGTATAGCGCTAATTTACTCTGATAATATTTAATTTGAGCATGCATGTAATTCTATATTTTAGGCCATGGGATTTCCGAGAGTTCTTTGACTAATATTTGGGTTTCAAGGTATGAGCCTTTGTTTTGTAATGTAAAAAGGTTTTTTTAATAGTTTTCTTAAAAGCTTTTTTGGATAGATTTCTCACTTTATTTCGTAAACAACATATCCCACAACGGTGATTTCCTGCAAAAATGTGCTGACCATCATGGCGTATTAGAGAGCTTAAGCAACGACGACGGCGACGGCAGTGACGACGGGACGCAGAAAAGTGTTTTCTCTCGAAGTTTGGTGTTACTATTTCCTTTATTCGCCTTTAATTACGTTTCACATCCATATCTTCGAAAAATATGATAAGCATAGAATTCCGTTCACGCCGAACGAATAACGGAGTGATATATTTTCTTACGTCTGCGTCCTCTTGTTAACGTAAAATTTGGAGTTTTCAAGTTGTGTTTTCGTAGAGAATGGCCAAAACGTAGGCGACTGCGTACATTTTCATGTTCAGTTGTTGTATTTTGTAATTAAGGCTATTGTTTTATGCCATCGTCCTAGACGTTGCCGTCGTGGTTGCTTAAGCTCTAATTGTTTTCCGCTGAAAACTCGTGATGCAGCACGCTCGCAATGTATTGTCTTTAATTGAGGCGAGTGTGTGTACAAAGACAAGTCCAGTCACGAGTGGGCTATTCACGGTATACCACGAGCAAGCACTGTATAGCTAGCATGTATTCTATCGTATCCAAACACACCTTAACTTGTTGTTCCATGGTAGACTCTACATACTTACCATGAGAGTGCTAATAGACAGGTGAGAACAACAAATTGTATGTCTTTACATGCGTGAAAGCTATGAACCATGTGGGATGCAGCTGAATATGAAATATAGTAAATCATATACAATACATATACAGGGTGTGATATTATAAGATATGTCAAAGCTTTGAACCATGTGGGATGCAGCTGAATATGCAATATAGTAAATCATATACAATACATATACAGGGTGTGATATTATAAGATGTGTCAAAGCTATGAACCATGTGGGAATCCAGCTGAATATGAAATATAGTAAATCATATACAATACGTATACACGGTGTGATATTATAAGATGTGGCAAAGTTATGAACCATGTGGGATGCGGCAGAATATGCACAATTGTAAATCGTATACACTACGTTTACAGGAAAGCTAGAGCCGCTAGTAAGGGTTGACGTCCTACTGTCACGTGACTTTACCTTTCCCGTATACGTACTAGTACAGTAAATTTACAATATGTCTTTACGAGTGGTTTGATTAAGGACGGTATTTTATCGGGACCAGTTAAATTTTCAGTTACTCCCTTCCTCCAAAAACAAGCTTGAGTGCGTTGGTGAGCTAACAACTACAGCCAAATTTCAAATATGCAGCATCACACGCAAGGTACTAATTGACTTAGGGAGGGCCGAACGGGAAAATATTTGTCTCGAAGACATGACGTACGGACCAAGCGCAGCATACAAATTGACCGAGAGCTAAATGTTTTCCCGTCCGGCCCTCCCTCAGTCAATACGTTTTTTATCACTTCAAATGGCAAAACAGCAAGAAAAAATCGAGTAGGACCAGAGAGGAGAGTTTTTTTCCGGCCCGCCCACATCAAAACACGTACGGTCGCATCACGTGATTTTCATGACAAAATGTGCTTCCTTTTCAGACTGGTCCTTCGTCACCAGTACTGCCTGGCCATTAGAATCTGTGATTATCTCAAGATTCCGAAAGCAGAGGGCGCTAGCCGTATTCTCGGCCACTGGGCATGTTACAAGGTTTGTATACACAAGAGTAATGGAAACGTGTGAAGCTACCACACATGCCTTGAACTAAAGGCTCGTGTACTCGCCATATCCGAATAGATTTTTAGAAATGTTTAGAAACTCGCAACTTTTGCTAGTAGAATCTTGCTGAACTATTTATTGTTGCTGTTTATTGTTGCTGGTGGATCAGACCATGTTGCTAGTGAAAATTAGTGCCAACTAGCAACAGTGTCTTGTGGTATTTTCCTCTAACTTCAAGCCCTGCCACGATAACAACAGCTGTGATGCAAGAATGTAAAAAATAGTGTTTGTTGTCGAGACACTTGGCTCAGTTCCTAAAAGTCCGTTATTAAGCTAATCCAGTAATTAATGGCCGTTTTCACACTTGAAGACGTTTTCACACTTGTATCCCTTTTTTACGTATGGCTTGGGGTAGTACTTATCAGACCTCTCTTAAACCCCTTGTTATTTTACAAAAAAAAGCACTACGTATAATGACCTTTTCCTCTTTTAATGCTCATACTAATCTCTTGTTTAAAGATCTTGGCATACTGAAATTCTCTATTTAATATTATTGTATATCTCAGTGTTTATGTTTCAATATAGCCATAATGATCTCCCTTCATCTTTTGATAATTTCTTTACCCACGTCACTAATGTTCACCATCATAATACTCGTTTGGCTTCCAAAGCAGCATACTATGCACCTAAAATTAGAACAAATTATGGAAAATTTAGAATAAGATATACTGGTGTACAGATTTGGAACCAAATTAAAGGTGAGTTAAAGCAACTATCAACACATAAATGTTTCAGCAAAAATCTAAAGCAGGAGTTTCTATCAAAATATTAAAAAAAAAATCTTTCTTTATGGAACTTGAACAATTATACTAAGAGTCTTTCCCTTTTTGTTCCCTTTTTGTTATTTATGTGTGTGTGTATATGTGTTGTGTGTGTATCTAGCTTAACCACCGTAACTATTTAATTTTCTTTTTTTAAAGGTAGCCCTGACTAGATTGATATTTTATCATTTCGGGCTACCTGACACTTGCACTGCACTTATGTTATTATTTATTGTAATATTGCAATTTGGTGTGAATAAAGTTTGTTGTTGTTGTTGTTGAAGACGGACAAATCGTCTGGACGGACAAGCCATCTGACGACTTGTTCGTCTAATGTGAATTCTAGACGGACAACTCACCTTCATATCTTGACAGATAAACACGATTTTGAACGCAAGAGGCCTGGCACTAACACGGCCACTACACTAGCGTGGTTACCTTTCTAGTGTTTGACTTCTATTAAACGAAAGAAAGCGCCAACTTAAGTAGTTCAGGTTCAGACCATGACTTGTTTTGCCGCTTCTTCGTATTCGTCTTTCACTTACCTCCCGCTATCTTGATTATTACCCATAATCTGTGACTCCCTTTGCTAGTTCCATTCCCCAGAGAGTGTACCGCGAACAAAATGCAACCATTTGTTCGTCTGGTGTTAATTTAAGTCGGACTTTGGACGACTTTTCCATCTAGTCGAACAAATCGACCTCCAAAAATCGTCTTTATAGACGAACAAATCGACGGACAAAATCAGATGACTTGTACGTCCCAAATTTTGTCCGTCCCGTTTTCACACCAGACGACTTGTCCGTCTAAGATGACTTGTCCGTCCAGACGATTTGTCCGTCTTCTAGTGTGAAAACGGCCAATGGTAATTTTTAATTTGATTTGCTAACTCGTTGACTACTGATTTGGGATTAAAAACTTATTGTTTGATGTGGAATAAGTAGTACCTTCCTGTTTGTAATCATAGAATAACGAAACACACCTTTTACCCAGAGAACTAAAATCCCCAGTTAAAATTTAATCCAGGACTAACTCTTATCGGGCTTTGAAGAACTCAGGCGTGGCTACAATCGCATAAAACCGATTTACATTCTTTCATACTTTTTACTAAGCATGGAACCAAGTTTAACGTTCTTTTCTATGCAAACAAAAAATGCTACGGGCATTTGTACACACAGTTCTTGGTGATGTGAAATAGCAGCCATTCATAAACGCATCAAAGCGAGGCTAGTTGTCCCCACAGTCGATGGCGGAGAATAACGTTCATTTCCTTATAAAACAAAAGGGCACAGCAGCAGGCGCCGACCAGACCGTTTCCACCGGAAAACGGTAAGATTTAGTCCATTTGTTCATTTTGTCCAGTTTTGCTCTTGATTTAGGTTGATTGTCGAGGAAATATTGCATCGAAAACGCTGAAAATAGCGTTTTAGGGCTTGTAAACTTCAAAATTTCTTGTGGGCATGACCCCCTAGGAGCTCGCGCCTTCAGCGCTCGTTTGGTTTGTACCAAAAGATGATAGTTATCCTCTCTTGCTTGTACCTTCGTTTATCTCGGAAAACGGTCAGTTTTCCCCTGGATCCGCCCCTGCAACAGTGCGGTACGACAGAAACGAAGAAATTTCTGACCGACTCCATTTTTGCGATCACTGGGACAACTGGCCTCGCTCTGATACCATCGTTACCAGACTTCTTACCGCGCGGAGGTGAGATATGAATAAGCGGGTAATTTACCAAATTTACGGTAGTCTACCGTGGTGCGTCCTTTTATTTACCACGTTTTGCGTCATTGCATGGTCAAAATAGTTATGGAGTTCACGAGGCGCTAACCGAGAATCCACAAGAAAGTTTGACCATGAGATGACGAAAGACGTGGTAAATAAGACGATATACCACGGCCAAAACTATCGTATTTTTTTTTACAATAACAAACTAGAAATATTCAAGCGGAAGAACCTTGAAAACGAGGAAATTGTGGAGCCGGAGTGATTCCAGCGCGCGCTATCACCTGATCCTTGACGCGAGCAATGACGCAGTCCGTGTTATGTCCTCTATTTCCAATTGCAATAAGCCAATCAGAACACGAGAAACTGAGCAGTAAAGAATGACATTTCCCTTACCTAGGTTCAGCAGACGAATGTCGACGACGAGGAAATAGCTCGTGCTATTAATTCCAAGCTGGGAGAATCAACCGGTATATCGTATACAGAGATTGCATCCAAGGCTTTGGAGTGCGGACGTACTAAGTTGGCTATCAGGGTACGTAACTGTCGTGTTAATGGGTAGACATTCTCAATCATATCGATAACTTTACCAAGTATTAACATTAAACCTCTGCCTCTCGGCTAGCTCAGTCTAACGAGCGGGACGTGAAGAGTTCAAACCCCGGCCAGAACAACATTCGGAGTCTTAAAACAACTGAGTAGAAGGTGTTGCCTTTACACAATCTCGAACAGTAAATGGTTAGACGCAATACTAGACCTTCCCGGATAGAGCAGATTTCGTATGAGTGGGTCAAACTATGGCATGTCCGTACCCTTACCGTAACCGTACTGTAACTTACTGCACCGTAACTCTGTACTTTGATTGGATCAGAAAGACAAAGACAATGAGAAACCATTTCAATGTCACGGCATGCCGTACAGTAACCGTGCCGTAGTCATTGCCGTAGTTTGTCCCACTCTAAGGACGTAAAACCGTAGGACTAAGTCAACAGAGGGCCATGTGACGTGAGTAGCGAGTAGCAGCTGACGTTTCATTTCAAGTGGGAGAGCACCGAGTTTCGCAATCTCGTACCCAGACCCCATTTGTTTCTTACTGCGCATGCTCGACGAAAAAATATGGCTCTGGAAGAATCCGATTTTTGTGTATTCTGATTGGCTGTTCTGAACAATGCAGTTTCACCGGAAGTAAAACATAAAGCATTTCTGGAGGGTTGATTTATTTGGACAAAGGCATTGGAAGTTGGGGCCGGGTTATCTAAACGCTAAAAACCGTTGGATTTTACCTAAATGGATGCCGCTAAAAATCTTTTGGGATTCTTAGATATTTGCTTGTATCCAATCGGGAGTTCATATCACTTCATCGCACACAGTACATGAATTCTCAGAATTAGAAATTCGAACCCAACTGGATATATATAGCCGAGGCATTTACCGTAACAGATAGGTAATACTATACATTCCCATATTAACAACAATGTTCGTAAGTACTCTATAGGCAGAAGTGGCATTTTCCGATTTCGAAAACTTGTGAACAGGCGCTGATCGCTTAAATATAAGCGTTTGTATGGGAATGTAACGAACTCCAGCTTTCAAGGAGCTAAAATACGAGAGAATCGTAAGTAAAAATGCCTTGACTTGATTCTACGGTGTATTCAGCTGTTTGTGTGGTCATCTGGCTCAGGTAAGGCGATTTCAGCGAGTTTTCGATCCCCATGAATCCTCTTGTGTACTGAAATATGTGATGCCTGATGAATCCATCGTACGATGCATGAAAATAAAGCCTTAAAATCCAAACCAAAAACGGCAGAAGATGAAAGAGACTCCCTAAGGCTTGCCCTAACACTAGCAAGCAAACGATCACTGTCGATATACCGGGTGAACTTCCAAATCCAAACCAAAACCTAGACCTGAGGCCGAAGAAATGACTTCTCAGGGTGACGTAATAATAAGCATGCGCAGATTCAACGGAAGTCCGTGATTCGCGGACTTCCGGAATCGGATTCTTCCAGAGCCCTATTTTTTCGTCGAGCATGCGCAGTAAGAAACAAATTGGGTCTGGGTACGAGATTGCGAGTTTCGTTACCCTCTATAAATAGGATTCTATAAAACATACCTATTGTCATTTTGTTAGTTGTTAGACTACGAGCCCAAAGCTGCCGATCAAGTGCCTTTGTTGATGAGAATGAAGAAAGACGAACTGGCTCTAGAAAAGGCAGTTCTCAGCGGCGACACAGACCTTGGTAAGTTTTGTGTATACACAGCAAGGTTTTTTGACCAGGCATGATCAAACTTGCGTTTAAAGGGGCTATGTCATGGTACTACGCATGTATGGAGTCGGTGTTCGATTGGTGGGTTAAAACAGTTAAACCCCCCTCCTTCAATGCTTGATTGAAAGTATTTTCATTTTTTTACTTGAATACTGTATATTTACACAGTTTATTAGTCACTTTTAAATATTTGCTTTGATTTTAACCATCCCACATGTGTGCGAGGTTCGTCAGTTCATATGAGAATCGCTGATAATGACCGCGTGTCCGGCCCGCACATCTAATGTAATGGTCTCTCATCATGACAGTCCCTTTAACACTGTATAAGAAGACAGACTGATCCAAGATAGGTTCCAGAAACTCAGTTTAAACAGAAGAACGAGCTACTAGTGATTTATTGCTCCTCATCAAGTGATTATTGTCCTTTATCCAGTGTACATATAGAGGTTATTAGTCGGCGAAGCATCTAATATCGCTGTGTATTTTTACGAGTCATGCGTATTTCGTAGGTCCTTTAGGTGAGACAAAATACGCATGACGAGTACAAATAAGGCCATATTAGATCATATGCTTAAAGTGGCACTACGACGAAAATTTACCATTTCGATTTGCCACTTTTTCAGTGACAATAGATCAATCAGTATTATAAATATCCGAAATAGTAAAAAATATTCCCAAATGGGCATGTTAAACCACAAAATTTTAGGAGAGTTTACCGGTAAAATCTGTCCGCCATTACTGGAAGCCGTTCTCAGTATTCAGCGGAAGTAATGTCATACACTTAACACGATAACCTCGTGGCGCGAAATAGTGTGCATAAAAAAGTAGCCAACCTCGCAAAGATAAATAAAACTTTCTTCTTATGTACGTGAATACGTTTTTAGTAGAAATATGCCTCCAGGCGTTGTGTTCTGCAGGCGAGCATTAAGTGTATGACATCACTTCCGCTGAATAAACCATTGTTTGAAGCTGAACAAAGGGAACGGCCTCCAGTGATGGCGGACGTTCAATATTCGGAGCTAAGAAAATAAGACTTTCTGTCGTTGTATCGAAAAACAATTTGAACTGGTAATAACATATCAACTCTACTTTATGAATATGCAAAAACATTGATATGTCAAAATGTTATCGTAGTGGCACTTTAACCAGCTAATAACCTCTATATGTATTCTGCAATGAAACGAACTTTTCTTTCCATAATTTAACGAAAACCCTTGCGCGCGCACTCGAGAAATGGGATTTACCATATATGGTGATGATTTACCATATATGGTGATATAAAGCCATTTTAACGTAACTACCCAAAATACGGTCTCATATTTCGTGCGTTCTTGTGCATATTTCAGTCTCGCATTCTTGGCAGAGTTTTGTAATAAGTAAAGGTTGTGTACCGCTACCGAGGTGTGTACGAGATTTATCAACCCGAGGCGAAACCAACCCGATAGGGTTGATAAATCTCGTATACACCGAGGTAGCGGTACATAACCGTCATATATACTCGGTGGTGAAGTTTCTAAAACAAATTATCTCCAGGCTGATAAATAAGTTATCAACCTCATGAATTTATTAATGAGGTTGATAACCTACTTATCAACCTGGAGATTCAATTGTTGGGTTGATAACTTAGATAAAGACCGTTAGAGAACAAAGGAAACTGAGCCAACGAGTATGTAAGGTGATTTATTGTCTCATCAAGTGATTGTCCTTTGTCCAGTCTATATGGTGATTTATTGCCCCTCGTCAAGTGATTATTGTCCTTTGTACGGTGTATATGCTGATTTATTGCCCCTCATCAAGTGATTATTGTCCTTTGTACAGTGTATATGCTGATTTATTGCCCCTCATCAAGTGATTATTGTCCTTTGTACAGTGTATATGCTGATTTATTGCCCCTCATCAAGTGATTATTGGCCTTTGTCCAGTGTATATTAATCACTTAATGACTGGCGAGGGAAACAGTGAGTTTTGTTTCCCCGAGATCCTCGAACATCGAGGATCGAGGGGAAAGAAAACTCACTGATTCCCGAGGGGACAGTCATTAAGTGATTTTTTATATAGACATAGGTTTTACAAGAGACAAAGTTGTGCATAAATACAGGACCTACCTGATACGAGCAAAGTTTGTCGTCTTCTCTTCGGAAGCTGCTTTTCAACACAAAACGCTGCCAGCATCGCTCGGCATTTTTAGTATCGTTTTGTCTCTTTCTTGCATCCTTTTTTAGCTACCAATTTCTCACTCTCGCGCTTGATGAAGATGTAAATTGTTTCTTTGGAGCTGGTTCCATCTTGAACGTTTTTTTTGGTAAACAAATATTTCCCACCTTTAGCAGGCCAGTGGCGCGCGCGACACATCACACCATCTTCTGTCACGATGTGATCACGTGGCGGGCCCGCGCGGGGAACATTGGATTTTGATGACTGCCACGTGACCCTGAATCAGCCAATGCGAGCGTGCGTTGTCTCTGGAAAACTTATGGCTATGTAACAAGGTGATTTATTGCCCCTCATCAAGTGATTATTGTCCTTTGTCCAGTATATATGGTGGTGATGCACCTTAAGGACACTTTACCCCTGGGAGATTTCCTAATGGCCATACGTCATCTGCCTGTTGCTCTCAGTCTGTTCACCAAGGTAAGGCAATCTTGACAACAGGTTAAACAGGTTAAGGCAACCACGACAATATGTTAAACAGGTTAAGGCAACTTCAGCAACAGGTTAAAGTGCCTATAACCCTTCTTGCACTTTTTATAGTTACATGTATGAACCTCCGAAAAGTTTTGAGTACTTCTGTGAAGATAGTTTTGGTTTTCAGTAAATACTTTGTTCTACGTTTGTTTGAAATCGTGTACATTTGACCTTTCCTAACCCATGACCGCGTAAGTAAAAGCCTGGGTCGATTCCTGTATAGACGTCATATAATTAATTTAATTGGACTTTGCAATAATTTGAAGAAATACTTAACATGTTGACTAAAATGACTTTTTTCTAACAACTCGCAAACTGTGTATATTCTCTATAAATCGATGTTGTTGTGATAGAAAGGCGCCATGGATAATAATGAGTTGTTTTAGCCTGAAATAGGGTTATAAATGTTGCCTTTTAGTCTGGAATAGTGTATGATTTGGAAGTATGATACTGCGCATGTTCATTGATTTCTCTTAGTATCTCTTGTTATTTTGACGTTGAAAAAAACCGCGGTGAAATATGTCATTGGATTAGATTACGTGATTTTTGCACGGGTACAGATTTTCTGGGTCAGGTCTGAAAATGGTATGAAAAATCATATTTTGCTCTGAGTTTCAAGACCCGGGCGATACGCCCCGGGCTTTCATTCAATTATGAATAAGTTCAACAAGCCACCCAAACTAGCCTAATCTGCACTGTCTGATGTGACCAACTAGCACTTGTTTTTTCCCTATTGTTACGACTGTTGTTGTTGCTCAGACATTCGGTGGCAAAGTTTGATTGTAAGGATTGTATTTGTGTTGTTACTCACACCAAACACTCTTGTCTGGCCAGTACTGCAAGGAACAGGATCGTCGTACTCTTGTGGATCTCTATTACCAGGAAGATCAGTTCCTCAGCAGCGGAAACGCCTTCGTACAGGATAGTTACAATGAAAAGGTGAACTAGTCATGTACGTCAAGCCAGTGATCATGAAATAGAGCGGTTTGCGATTGAGTGTCGTAAAACCAAAACCAAAGTAATTACAGAGCCAATCACAGGAGCAAGTAAAAACACAACGAACCAATCACAAGCAAGTAAAAACACAACGAACCAATCACAAGCAAGTAAAAACACAACGAACCAATCACAAGCAAGTAAAAACACAATGAGCCAATCACGAGCAAGTAAAAACACAATGAGCCAATCACGAACAAGTAAAAACACAATGAGCCAATCACGAGCAAGTAAAAACACAATGAGCCAATCACGAGCAAGTAAAAACACAATGAGCCAATCACGAGCAAGTAAAAACACAATGAGCCAATCACGAGCAAGTAAAAACACAATGAGCCAATCACGAGCAAGTAAAAACACAATGAGCCAATCACGAACTGGAGCAATTCGTGATTAGTTTTACTTGAACCAATCACGAGGAAAAGTAAATTAGTTTTACTTGAACCAATCACGAGGGAAAGTAAACGCAATCGTAGATAACTCTCGCTAAACGAAAATTGATTGCGTGACGGAGCAAAACAATGTTTGGTTTTAGTTTCGAACTTGATTGGCTGATAATAACAAAACATTTTTTACAGCCAATAGAAAAGCTAAGTAAACACAAAACCAAAGCAGTCACTTGATACTTTCGACACTCAATCGAAATTCGCTCCAATAGTTATGTTTGTGTAGAGGCACACCGCGGCAAAACGTCACGCGCATGCGTATTTGCTATTTCTTGTCCGCGCGCGGCCGCCCCCAGTTTCCCGCGAAAATTGAAATGAAACAACAGGCACATACCGTGATTTTAACGTTTCTGCTTAAAAGTATTCATTTGTGAACTGTTTTGTCAAAAACTGAGAAAACTACTTAAAAGCTAAGCATAAGACTTTAACAGGTTGAAGTTTTCTTAATTTGTAATTCATTGTGAGTTTACTAAGTTATAAAATTATTTACTAAAAAAGTTGAAACCCTCGGTAATTTGTATTTGAGAGCAGAGCCTTCGTTCTTTTGGCCAGCGGAGCATAGCGTTTTGCCGCGGTGTGGTGTAGAGGTAGTACGTGGATATGCCAAGTTCGGTTCAGTTTTTAATCACGAATAAGGCGACCATGTTGACTAGGAACTATACATTTTACCAATCCAGCCTCAGTTTCAGAACGAGTTTGGGCGTGCAAAAACAAAGGTTTTTATTCTCCAGTGACTCAACACGGGTGCGTCGTGATAAAGGTCTGCTCGAATCAGTGTGAGAAAAACCTCAGTTCCCGGATGTAGTGACGTAAAGAGCTTAAGTTCCAACATAATATAAATAAGATAACGATAGTGTCTATCCACTGACGTCACGAAAACTTTGCCTTTAAAAAATACAATCATTTTAGATCGTGTGTACAGAAATTACCGAAATTGTGGAGCTATTGGGCAAATAATATTCGAAAAGAATCGTTAATTTGTATGCGGCCGCCATGTTGGTGTACAGCTTTGGTACACCAAGATAGCGGCCGACAAAGTATAGTACAAATAAAGCTGATTTCCCATCAATATGATTAGCTTTCTATTCAAAACAATTTAGATATCACTTTTAAAAGTCTATCAAGTCAAAATTTGTAAACTCGCCAAAATGTATGGAAGGAACACGCTGAGCTGGATGTCACAAAATTAAAATAATTCAAAAGTGAACCACCCTATCGACGTGAAATGTCCGAAGAAACTCTAAATCATGTAAAAAGAACAGCTTTCTAGATCTTATATTTTAAAATTTTGATGACGTCTCGTGAAAACACACTATTGCCCAATACCTTTGGTTTAGGTACGTTCCTGCTGTTTGTTCCTGAAGTGCTCCTCAGTTGCATTTTGTATATACATGCGTTTTTGCTCCTTAGTTGCATTTTGTACATGTGTTTTGTAAATTGATTTTCTTTCAGACTCTAGAATCCAGGACAAATCTTCTAACGAAAGCACAGATGTCATACACGCAAGGAGGTTATGCATTTTATTCCAAGGTAATGATGGCAAAAAGAACTGAACTAGATAGACGGACATACAGACAAACGGATAGACAGACATATCACTATTTTTACCTACATAACTTATTCTGTGATATTCGCAGCTGCCTTATTCCTGATTTTCCGTGTCCAAAAAATCACCCTGTCTTCCATTTCTGATCTCTTTTGAACCGACGTAAATCATCGTGTCGAGCGTTTTACAAATTTCACGAAAATTAGCCAACCTAACCGTTTTGGGAAACCCAATTTAAGCAATCAATGTATAATGTCTCGTGGTTTACTGGTATCGACAATACGTTTTGTGTTTCGCCATTAGTCCCTCGGTGGTTTTGTCTCGAATTTACTTCTCATAGTCATATTTATGTGGAGATGACCATCCCATCCTTGTCATTCAGTTAACAGAAGAACAAGTCAAATTACTCGAGTACCAAACCAAACTTGAAGACCAGCTTAAGAAGACGTTTGTTGACATGTCTCTTAGTGACACCATATATCAGGTGAGTGCCACATACTTCTTACCTCGTCCTTAAAATTCCTCTAACGCCCCGGTCGAGAGAGTTGAAGAAAACTCGCATGAGAGTTGTGCATGAGAGTTGCATGAGAGTTGAAGAAACCTCTCATCAAATCTCATGAAAATTTGAACAGGTTCAAATTCGAAGGTGGGTGAGAGTCGATGAGAGTTTGCGGTCAAACGAGAGTGAGAGTTTGAACTGTCTCGTGCGCTCTTATTCCTGTTTAACCGGGTCTTGACGCTCTTTTTTTTAATCATCCATATGGATTCTATATCACGTGAATAGTTGAATAGCAAAATATTTATTGATTTGAGTGTTGTGTCTAGGAATTATAAAGGTTTATATTTCGAATATGCTAATGTGACGTCACCAGGGAATGTTCTGTCATTTCGTTCTCCTTGTGAATGAAACTATTTTCTGATTTAGATATTTTCTGATATTTGGTAAAATCACTGATATAAGCTTCAAATATAACATAGATGTTTATAAAATGTCATTTATCTCTACTATAGCTTGTTGTTGACGTCGTATTCATTAGTATATTGGAGATCTAAACCTCTATAACTCGTATACGCAACACTTAAATTTAAAAATATATTGTTCTAATGTCGCGTTGCAGGCGCCGGTAACTGTTTACGGATGGTTACACCACAGGCTAACCATCCTCCCATTTTGTGTATTTGTCACTGATGTTTTAATAATCCATCATTTCTTTGCAAATTGTGAAATAGAATACCTTTTGACTTGATTCTGCTGTATATGTGTTGATTTAGCGCGCGCTCATAATACATCTCGGGTTTCCTGTGGCTCAGGATTGTTTACATATAGCTCGGGCTTCCTGTGGCTCATCTCGCCAACTACATAAAAATGTGAGATGAGCCACAGGAAGCCCGAGCTATATGTAAACAATCCTGAGCCACAGGAAACCCGAGATGTATTATGAGCGCGCGCTAAATCAACACATATACAGCAGAATCAAGTCAAAAGGTATTTTATTTCACAATTTGCTAAGAAATGATGGATTATTAAAACATCAGTGACAAATACACAAAATGGGAGGATGGTTAGCCTGTGGTTACTCAAGTGACAAGTCTATACTTTTTGTTGCTAAAAATTTAACTCATTGAATTTCTGGCGATTTTTATGTGGGATTTTTCAGCTGTCTAACCCGTGCAAGAGAAGCTACACGTGCGATTTTCACCACGTGCTGGGGACAGGAAGGCAAAAGAATCGCTCGTGTAGCCGCGTATACAGCTATTTCAATTAATGTTTTCTGGGAGATAGGGAATAGGACATTAGGGTATTCACAGGCCGAAATGAATTATGGTTACGAGTTATAGACGATTTAGTAGACTTAGCTTACGGTTTATTTATCCATTTTTAGCCTGTGTTCAGTCGTCCGACATTTTAAAAATACCTTATTCCCTAATACCCTATTCCCTAATGCCCTATCCCCCAGACAACATTAATTGAAATAGCTGTATAGTGGCGATGGAGTGAAGTGACTCTTTCGTCTTTTAATCACCAGTGTATTATTATGGGGAGCCTGAAGGTTGCCGAGCAGTTAAGGAAGGAATTCAAGGTCCCTGAGAAGAGGTTTCACTGGCTCAAGGTTCGCGCTCTAGCTGAGAGTCGTAACTGGTTGGAACTCGAGAGGTTTGCCAAGTCGAGAAAATCTCCCATAGGATACGAGGCAAGTAAATGTTAAACTCCTTATGCACTAGTCAATTGAAACTCCGGCCCCCTCGACCCCCGGGACATAGCGGAGAACATTTATACAGTGTCACATTTTGACCTTTTCCCCGCCCATCGGGGGACAGTTGGCTGTTACAATACCCGCCCCTATCGCCCCGGCATATGCTTCAGAATTTTCAATTGGGAGGAGGCATTGAGAAATTGAATATACATAAGCTTCAATCTGTTGTTCCATTATTTGAAAATATTACATTTTCTGAAGCACACTTTCTTATTGCTATCGTCGACATCGACCCGTTCGCCCCAGTCTTCGTCAAATCTTTGCAAAAACACCGCATGTGATACGCCAAACGCTTGGCTTGCTTGGAACAAAAACTCACTTATAGTGGAATGTCTATCCACAACCACAACTTTCCTACGATCATTGTAATGAATAAGCACCTGATATGAGAAGTAATTACAAGTAAATACAACCGAAGTTCGTGAATAATGGCGACAGAGATGATTGAATATTTATAATTCAAGTTGAAAACGAATTGCTACGAAAATAGAGAGCAAAAAATCGGGAAAATACAGTCTCTAAGCATTAATAAACCAAGCGATTAGGACTAAAAATAGCGATGGGTAAAAAAGGGATGATTTCTAAGGATGCAACTTTCCTTTTCCAGCGTTGTTGATGCTCGGGCCCAGTCCCGCTCTGTCGTTACAACCCGTTACTTTCCCCGCTCCACCGGAGAAATGCAGCGTTAAATGTGCGTTATTCCACGGCCATGTCCCCGTTAATGCTCCGCTATGTCCCGGGGGTCGGGGGGCCGGGGGGCCGGGGTTTCAATTGACTAGTGCATTATATTTAGTATAGGTGTTCCGTATTATCAGAACAGAAATAGGCTTTTGTTATTTTTGTGTTGAACCATAGGAAAACTAGTCTCTTTCGAGCAGTTCTTAGGGTCGTCACGCAAACGCTAGCCACGGCTAAACGCTCAAACATTTTCATCAAACATTTTACAGCAATGGTTAAATGGTCCCACAATGTTTGATCGTTTAGCCGCCTGCACATCAAACATTCAAGATTGAGTCCACAGAATATCTCTCTGTGAATACCGCTGAATCTCAACGTTGCAGGTCAACTTATGATTGGCTAAATACCGTCTGCACGAGCAAGTTTTGTTGTTAATCGCGCAAAATGCTGGATGAAAATGTCAACATTCAAGCTCGCCAGTACAGCATCAAACTACGTGGGTTCTTCCAAACTACTTTTTTGTGGATAAAATCTAAGAACAGAACATGTATGTGAAGCTATTTGAGCCGATTCTACATCCATATTTTCAAATTTAGCTTCGATATTTCCAGCACAGGCTAACCACCCTCACACTCTTGTAACCGATTGCAAAATAAAATGTCCTTTTGACTTGATTCTGCTGTCTGTGTGTTGATTCACTTGGTTGTTTACGCGAGCGCTCGTAACACAGCTCGGACTTCCTGTGGCTCAGGCTGTTTACATACAGCTCGGGCTTCCTGTGGCTCATCTCGCTTAGTGAGATGAGCCACAGGAAGACCGAGCGGTGTTATGAGCGCTCACGTAAACAACCAGCTAAAGCAACACAAACGCAGCAGAATCAATTCAAAAGGACATTTTATTTCGCAATCGGTTACATAAGTGAGTTTCGGGGACTTTGCTGAGAAATAATAGGTTCACTCTTTTCACCTGGCGGCCATCTTGGATTCAAAGCGAGGCAATCCTTTGTTTTTGCCAGGTTAACCTGACAAAAACAAAGGATTGCCTCGCTTTGAATCCAAGATGGCCACCATGTGAAAAGAGTGAATTAACAGAAAGACATGATATCAGTGACAAATACACAACATGTGAGGATGGTTAGCCTGTGTTTCCAGTATTGATTTTACTCAAGACCAGAGTTCTGGCGCGAGTGTTCTTGAATTCTGAGAACTGAATGCTGATTGGTCAGTACCTTGGAATGGAATGTGTGCATGTGGTTGTGGTAGCAGCCGTTAGTGGGGCTAGCGTTGCGTGACGACCCTGAGAACGACGCGAATGAGACTATAAGAAAGCGTTATCAAAGCCAATATATGTTATCTCAAGAATTCACAGCATCTTTGGAATGCGAGATATTTTTTATCATATGGACAATACCATGGATCTTTTTACGATCCATAACAATAGCGATCTCAACCACTCGCGCGCGTTACATACGGAAAATACGTCACCCAGGTCCCGGATGTATGACGTACGCTAATTATGCTTAACCCAACAAAAATATATTATAATAGTAATAATGATTTATTAGCAATACATCCACTTGGTGGCTCTTCGTTAGCTGAGTGCTAAATAAAATTACAATGTATATCTTTACTAATTATACTAATAGTTATTAACAGTATTATGATATAACATTTCTCACAAGCTACTAACTTTTATTATTAAGTATAAAAATAGCATAAAAGATAGTGCTAATTAGAATAAAAAGATTAAAAGTGCTTGTGATACGTCTAATACCTACTGAGAGGCTATTAAATGTGTCTAGTAAGGTACGAGAAATCTAGGGGCCGTTGATGATCTTAAATTATAAGCGCTAACAGAATGTAATTGCAGACGTAGATGTTCTGACCACACTTCATTATATAAAGCCTTATGGGTCATCTTTAGCAAACTAAAATAGACAAAAGCAGCACAAGCGTTTTGTCGGATCTACCCGAACATGCCAGTAGTCCTAATAAAATTCTTGTAATTCCTCACAGCCATTCGTCGACTCGTGTTTGGAATTTAATAATAAAATCGAGGCAGAGAAGTATGTCCCGAGAGTACAGCCTGAGAACAAAGTCAACTATTACATGAAGATTGGGTAAGTGTTGTCGCGCACTGTCACAACCAAGACCGCATACAATCAATTGTGTAGGGTGCGTTCCATTGATCGTACTCCAGAATAAGAATAGCGACATACAATAGTCTCTCAAAATCACTGGTTCAGGTACATTTTTCACGTAATAGATACAATATATGATTGTACTATTTACAATACGAGCGACCGAATTGTATTGGATATGTGACCCATTGAAGCTTCTGGGTGTTACCTTTGACGAAAACCCTTGTAACTGGGACATTCATTTAGAGGACTTGTTGTCAAAAGCCAGTAGTCGTTTATACATTCTACGAGTTTGTAAATATTATGGTTTTTCAGCCAGTTATCTGGACCTTCTCTTTCAGAGTCTCATTTTATCTGTTTTTACGTATGCCTTGGAGGTATGGGGTTGTGCCTTATATTGTAAATATCTTAGTCGTATAGATATTTTTTTTGCCAGAGCTTTTAAGTCAGGATTTTCTAAAAAGTGTTATCGCATCTTAAATGCGTAAAACAAGAGTTCGGCGCTATTGCTGGTTTTCACGCGACGTCATAGCCGCCATGTTGGTGCCCTTAAACAATAGATTCCTCGTTAGCTTCTTTTGTTGGGGCACCAACATGGCCGCCATGCCCTGTGTCATTTGAATATCTGGGGATTGAGTGAAAACCAGCACTAGTCACGGACATGCACAGCGTGTACAAAAACAGGTCCCATAATGGAGAGACTGTTTGTGTGCATTAAGACAAGTGTTACCCGGGGTAGGGGGGTCAGTGTGATCGTGGAGAGACGGTTTGTGTGCATTAAGACGAGTGTTACCCTGGGTAGGGGGGTCAGTGTGATCGTGGAGAGACGGTTTGTGTGCATTAAGACGAGTGTTACCCGGGGTAGGGGGGTCAGTGTGTGTGCATTAAGACGAGTGTTACCCTGGGTAGGGGGGTCAGTGTGATCGTGGAGACTGTTTGTGTGTATTAAGACACCCGGGGTAGGGGGGGGGGGGGGGGGGGAGTCAGTGTGATCATGGAGAGACTGTTTGTGCGCATTAAGACAAGTGTTACCCGGGGTAGGGGGGTCAGTGTGTGCGCATTAAGACGAGTGTTACCCGGGGTAGGGGGGTCAGTGTGATCGTGGAGAGACGGTTTGTGTGCATTAAGACGAGTGTTACCCGAGATAGGGGAGTCAGTGTGATCGTGGAGACTGTTTGTGTGCATTAAGACGAGTGTTACCCGGGGGGGGGGGGGGGGTCAGTGTGATCATGGAGAGACTGTTTGTGCGCATTAAGACAAGTGTTACCCGGGGTAGGGGGGTCAGTGTGTGCGCATTAAGACGAGTGTTACCCGGGGTAGGGCAGGGCAGGTCAGTGTTATCGGTTGTGAGACTAGTTAGTATTCTTGTACTGGTTTAATTAGTATTCTGTATCAGATTTACAGAACATTAATTAGCTTAATGGTTCCATTCTGTAGCTGATTCTGTATCATATTTACAGAACATTAATTAGCTTAATGGTTCCATTCTGTAGCTGATTCTGTATCAGGTTTACAGAGGTATCCATGTGACCGGAATGCTGCGTTTGGATTGGTTAGCACCCTTACGAATTATTAGTGATTTTACGTTTTAGATAAAGAATGAGTGGACGATCTTTTTGGGATTTACAAACTCGAGCCGAAAGTGAGAGTTTGTAAATCCCATATAAAGATCAGACGCGAATTCTTTATCGCACTTATCAAACGTCTAGATGTAGAGTCCCGTTTCCAGTTACACAGTAGTTTCCAACATACGATCGTCACTTGTCCAATACACCGTGACCAGGTCGCATTGTTGTTGGCGTTACTCACTGGTTGGGAATGACAAACTTGTCACGCATTCGTTCTTGTGAGTATGTTGGTGCGTTTGCCGACGTATAAATCGTCTATTTATGTATATTTTAGGAAAATGGAAGAAGCAGCCGAGGTAGCGTTCAATCAGAAGAACGAGGAAGTATTGGATTTCATAATGAAAAAGTGTATAAACAACAGATCACTGGCCACCAAGATACAGAATTTGAAATCTCAACTGAGCCAGAGGAGATAGGTACGGTTGTTTCAGATCTCGTTAAAAATTCAGAGTATATTCGATATCGATTCAATTTCTGGTTTGTTTGACATCGGGTGTTACCATAGCGTTGACGTCATCGGTTTACATATCGAATTTCCAAAACTTTTTAAACGACCTAGTGTCCCTTGTAGTCTGAATGCAGGCCTTCAAGACGGCAAAGTTTAAAAAAAATTGTATGAGACCGTTTTCGAAAAAGAATTGTTACTCAAAATAGCAACGTATTTGCTAATGAAGCTGTAATTCGAAAGCTAGTCGATAAATATATTTTTTAAATCTTTTCACCTGAAATTGAACACGTACTACCCTGTCCCTGTAAATTTCACTGAAGAGCATTGAATCATTTTAAGGGCGCGGAATAAAAACAAAAACAGGAACTTTTACATTCATCCACGCAAGCTTCATTGCTTTATAATTTTGTTGATAGCTCGTGTCTTTCCGAAATTTCTCTTTTGTCTAGATTCTACATACTTGTGTGCTTTTGAACTAACAAGTTAGCCATGCCCGCTTCAGTGCTACGCTTCGCTACTGCCGAAACGCTCGTGCAAAGTCTGTTCTTAGTACAGCGACATGTATTTTAGTAACCAGATCGGGAAAAAGTACCACACCTTTAGACAGAAGAATACCCGAAAACAAATTTTCGAAAATTGATATGTAAAATACATGACGTCAACGCTGTTGCTATGGTAACACCGATGTTAAACAAAACTTACATTCTTGGAAAGTTTATTTCTAGTAAATGGGTGAAGCTCTGACAGTGGAGTATCAGCCGTTCAAAGTGGGTATGGTGCGTCCCTGGAAAATCCAATCACATACATTCGTTTTTTCCCCCAACACTTTAACTCTTAAAACAATGGGATTCGTTATCAGTGAAGTCCAACCGAGAAAAAGCGGCTACAAAAAAGGATAGTATTAAATACAGTGCCGCTGGAGACCTCCTGTATTCTGATTACGGTGTTTTATATTGTTGGGTTATTTTTGAAATTATCGCCTAGAAATTATCGCTTGATGCGGCTGGCGCACAAGACCACCACTGTACGGCGAAGAATAATGACGAAAACGATGGCGTGTTCCTGGTTTATAAGCATTTTAATTCAATATCAAGCGATGTGATCAGCGAGACTCCTCCTCCTCAGCCTCCCAAGAACTGCCTTTAAGGTGAAACATTAGCAGTAAACTGCATTATAACATAACGAGAGCGGAGAAATACGCCGCATACCATAACAAAACCAAACGGTTGGATTATAGGTAATAAATCTCATAACTGTAATACCATAGCCCAGTCTCGTGATTACCGCTGAACGCGGACACTAGTGAATTTGACCGTCCACACGAAAACAATAGCGTTCCTAGAGAGCATTTTCAAAAGTTCGAGTAGACGATGAAACGCAACAGTTGGCGTTGTCAATAGGCGGCCCTTTGCAGCTAACACATCACGTGGTTCTACTGGAGAGCAAAAAATATCTGACTTCATTTATTTAAATGCATTGTGCAAGATCGGTATTACTATTCAGTTGTAAATGCTATTTTTCACCTCCAGATAGCTTGCTCTCCAGCACGTGACTGTTAGCTGCAAAGGGCCTATCCAAAATATTCCCGTGATCATAAATTGAGCAAATCCTCGCATTCAGCGGTAATTTTCAAAACGAGACTGTTCACATTATATCTTAGTAAAGCCGAGTTACTGATTAGTAGTGGAGCTTTTCCATCCTTTCGTTTACTAGTATTAGACCATTATAATTTCATTTCGTATGTGGCTTGCGCACTAAGAATGTAAACGAAAGAATGCTTGATAGGTTGTAAGCAAGAATCGAAGGAGCAAATCAGTTCAAACTAATGTCAGAAAATAGGAGGGAGAAAAATGTCTTACCACATTTCAAGCGTATGTAATCCAAAACTTTCTTCACGGAAGTACTCAAAACGTTTCGGAGGTTCATAGTTATAAAAATTGCAGCAAGGATTAGGCTGGCGCTAAACTAGTTTCAACAGGTTCATTTTTCTCAATCGAAATACAAAAACAAAAGGTACAAAATTCTTAATTACAACCTTTCAAAATTAGTTCCTAACCTGCGTGCAGACGTCCGAATCATGACTGAATGTAAAGTTTCTTTGTAATAAATAAAGCTGCTTCCCTTAACCTAACTACAAAAACCATACATCGCGATATGGTGTCACTATTATTATTAAATGGTACAAAAATAAATCTTTTCTATGCTTTTAATTTGTTTTTATTTTAAGGGCTATGTCCTGCGTTGCGAATGTATATAATACATGTTCGATTAGTGGCTGCTAATTGGCTGAAAAAGTAATGATTCGCCTAAGAACAGGAGCAGCGGGATGAACAAGGTATTATGTACCTATTTTTAAAATTTTAGATATCAATTCTAAATCAAGTTAATAGTAGAATAGTACGATTTTTCTTGCTTTGAATGCTGTGATGTTAGAAATTTGTTTTCCTTTATCAGTAGAAACGCCCATTCACAACCACTAAGAAGTGATTGCAGATACCTCCCCTGACGTCATGTAATTAGCATTTTGGATATTAACCTCCTTAACTCAGCGGCACAGCATTCAAAGGAAAATATATTTTACTATTCACTTGATTTAGAATTGATATCTAAAATAAAAAAATATCGTTCATAGGCACTTAAAGTTTCTATCTTTCTCGTAATTTCATTGGTTGATACTCGTACATTCAATAGTAAACCAGCAAGGCAATGTATTTTCATTAGATAATGTTTCAATTTAGTTTTGCTTACACTAACTAAAAGAAAATCGTACTTGGGAATTACTCATTCCCGCCCTCTGTCTTTTGCTCCTGTTCTTTGGTTAACCATCGCTGAAAATAACTCCGACCCGGACTACGAATATAGGTCTCTCACTTTGACACAACCACTTTATAATTACAATTTTAAAAATTATAAACACTTGACTCACCTTTCAAGAACAACAAATCATATTGGCGTCTTATACCGTGACTTGGCTGGAAGGGAGACATACATATCTGGCTTTGAATTCTGTTATGAGCAGCCCAGGAAATCGTATAATTAGCAGTTATCTTAAGTTGTGATAATAGTAGTATTTAGTTATTGCTTTTCACTGATACATACACACAACGCTAGTCTATAATTAAAGGAGAACTATACCCAACATTTTTGAAGTAAATCTTAAAGTTATGGAGAATCGATTTCAAAGTTATTTTTTGCATGTTGCGCTTAGAGATTTAAGGGTAAAAAATTGAGCTGATGTTTATTGGCAGGTTAGCAAAGGATACAGAGTCGAAGATTTAGAGTTACTGCAGCGTACGTGCAATGTTTAAGGATTTTTAATGCGCAACGTGAGAATGATAACTTTGAAAATCGATTCTCGTACCTTGAAGATCTACAGTTCTCCACTAACAGTACATTATTGGAAAAAACCATGGTCATTTGAATTTCTGTTACTTCCATTCTATGTAAAGATACAATAATCTTGGGAATTTAATGGACAGCATTATTTCATGGTATTACCATACTTTGAAAAAAAATTGGAATTTCCAAGATTGCAGATTTAGTTGATTATTGCATATATAGTATGGAAATACCATGGAAAAATGTTGTAAATTAGAATTCCCAAGATTATTGCATACTTACATTGTGTTCAGGTTTACCTGGTTTTGCCATACTGTAGAATTTGGTTCGTTTTCCAGTATCGTCGCGTAAGGGAGTCGCCTTTCGAATTACTACTTTCTATACGTCCTCGAATCCACCCGATTACTAATTTAATCTATAGAAGCAAGCTGATGAATGAAATATAACGTTATTTGTTCTCTTACTCTGGCGTATAAGCTATATAATACTAAGTAAACTGTACAGAAATAAATAGTTTAGACTTTGTAAATATTGTACTAGAGGTACTGAACTCCAGGGCTGGGACTAAGACTCGTTTCAGACGTCACTCCATTCATATGCCGAACTTAATACATTGAAGTTTGATGTTGGAGCGACTGTTGATTCAGACGGCGAATTAAATTCGTTAAACTGACCATAACGATCAGTTAAGTTGGGTCTAGATTTTAACTTTCGCGCGGAAACTACATTTCAAGATGATTAGTTTGGCACATGAAGGGCTGCGTTTGAATCAACGCCGTTCCAGTGTCACATAACACGACAGCAGCTGCCAAACCTAATTATCTGCCGCACCGGATTCAAACATGTGAAGCCATGTGATCCGTCGTTCTTCTGCCGTACTTAATTAATCTGTTTAGTTCAGTATATCAGTGAAGCAACGTATGAAATGAGCTTGACCAAGATAGCATAAGTAAGAGAGGGAATCTTGTAGCGCGCGGTGTGCCATGATAATGTAGAATAAAATCTATTTTTAGTAACCGGAAGCAGCTGAAGCAAAGGCGCGAGTGGCATGAAAATCTTTGCTGCTTCCAGTTACTAGAAATATTTTATTAGACATCATGGCACAAGCGCGCGTATTGGAGATTCCCTTCTCTTACTTGTGCTCTCTTTGCTTGACCTGATACGTCAGCGAAAATGAGTCCCGTGTGGGCAAACAACCGCTCGATAACGCAAATTAATCTCTCAAGTTCCTAAAACTGTTGTTGTTCCCTCTGAGAGAATACACGTTATATCCATCATGGATAGATCATGGATACTAAAGCCATTCTATCGGCTTTCACAACTACACGTCCTCTGGACTTGCCTTCCGCTTCAAAAAGAAGTCCGTAAACGATCGATCACCCTTAGCAGTTGGCTGTAGCTTGGCCTTACTATTCCTATCCCTGCTGCTTTCACTAGGGTAGTCCACACCGTTAGTGCGCTCGTATCTGCTGTCGCTATGGCTCGAGTTAAGGCTTTTCTCGTGTGCCTTTGACACGTTGAAGTTCTTTTTCCTTTTTATGACGCAATAGGCCAGCACGGCACACATGACGATACACAGGACTCCCGTCACTATAGCCACCCCCACCACATCACCGAGACGGTACCCTCCCGTCTTGCGTATCTCGTTCTCGTCGAATGTTCTCGCGTGCACCGCTTCTGAATTAGTTAAGGAAAGAAAACATCAGAATGAGCTTTACGTGTTAGATAAAGAATGAGTGGCCGATCTTTTTATTTTGTTGATACGACTTATTTTGGCCGAGAAAATCGAAGCCAAAGTTTTAAGTAAATCAGGACAAAATCTGTATCAGATTTACAGATCCCTCCACGCTCATTGATTTTCTTTGTTTTTGCTTCATGAATTATTAATGAGTTTGATAAAGTTCATTATCAAACTTATTAACAATTCATGAAGCAAAAACACAGGAAATCACCGACCGATAAGTGATCTTTAAATCTGATACAGATTTCGTGCTCGCTTTCAGCTCGAGTTTGTAAATCGGATAAAGATCAGCCACTCATTCTTTATCTATTACTTAAAAAGTTCTTCATTTTAGCGAAAACTTTTCACATACGATCAATATTCGTTACATCAGCAAATGAATGGGTAATCCCATAAAATGGCCACTCATGTTTCCTTTGAGGTCTGGTTGATCCATCAAATGCACCAGAACCGTCATACATTACCATACATTACGCTCCGCTGGCTTCAAATACAAGTTTCCGAGGAACTCAGTAAACCTTGCAGTGAATTACAAATTAAGAAAACTTCAACCTGTTTTAAAGTCTTAGGCTTATCTTTCAAGTAGTTTTCTAGTTTTTCGCGAAACATTTCACGTAAATATGCGTACGTGCCCAAAATTAGAAACGGGTCAGTGATTGTCTCCGTTTTCTTTTAGATTAAGTGGAAAAATGCGCGCGCAAGGGGCTCGTCTAAAACGCATGCGCGTGACGTTTTGCTGCGGTGTGGATGGTAATGTCTGTTGACAAGCACATTCCCAGATCAGGTTATTTTTAGAACACCCGAGGTGAACAAATCCCCCCCCCCCCCCCCCCCCGAGCGCAAGGCCTATAAAATGCATTTTTTCCCACAATGGCGAGGTTTTCATATTGTACGCAATAATCTCTCTTTTCATAAATCATTAATCCTAGTTTCCATAAAATCGATACGATCGCTGAAAAATTGGCCCAGCGATCTTTGACCGGTTTCCATATGATCGCTGCGATCGTCCAAGCACATAAAACGTTGAGGAGGCCTGGGTCTTTGCCCTTCTTTCTGGCGGGAACTTTTCCAACATGGCGGCTGCGCGACTAACGATAGAAGCGTACTATTTGATCTTTCTCGCCATCTTAAAGCGAAGAAGACAGAAAAGTGAAGGAGAAAAGAAAGCACAGGTTTTGGGTCCGACGAGAGGAATATGAAGCTTTCCATACACTCGTTCAAGAGCTTCGACTTCATAGACAGATAATTTCTACAGGTAAGTCACTGCACTGGTAGACGCCATTTTGCCGAGTGCGAGAAAACCTGGGTGCATCATGGGATGTTTCTGTTGGTGAGCAATGATTTATGGGATCGCTAGGATCGCTAGGATCGCTAGGATCGCTAGGATCGCTAGGATCGCTAGGATCGCCACGATCGCTGGAGTGGTTTCCATATAATCGTTTCGATCGCCACCCGGGCCGGGTTGTTCAAAGCCCGATTAACTGGATTAACTCTGCACATAACCTATTGGTTGTCATGGAAATTAACCCTGGATTAGCACTAATCGGGCTTTGAACAACCCGGCCCAGATCGCTACGATCGCCGAGATTGAATTTGTTCTATCTCGGCGATCGCCAGGATCGCTACGATCGCTGGGCCAATTTCTCAGCGATCGTAGGGATTATATGGAAACTAGGCTTGAGGAAGCACTGTTTGCCTAGTACATTGTTGCAAAAAAATACTGTTTACAAGGCTTCTCATTGCTTTTTTTTCTCGCGGCAATCTGATTCTAAAAAACGACGAGTAACTGATTCCTGTAAAAACTAGCGTTGGCGGGGAAAATAAACAGTAGTATAATCAACTTGAGTCGATTAAGGTATGCTAGCCCTTCGTCAGCTGCTACTCGCTTCCCACGGTAGCCTGATTTTCAGACGGGTCGTCCGCTCACTTCCTCCCACCTCCCCGTCTGATGGACTTTGGCAGAAACCGTGTTCCTGACGTCATGTAATTTCGACCAATCAGAGCGATGGTTTTATTTTTAGAGAACTGAGGTATGCATGGAATGTCTAGTGCAGCCTGCATGAAGGAGAAGCCAAATGGCGGACGATACAAACGGACTTGATATGGCTTTGGAGAAAGCGTGCGAAACTTTCGGCATTTCTGAATTATTTCCCAAACAGAGAAAGGAAATATTACCCCTCGTTTCCCGGAAGGACCTTGGCTACCACAGCTGCATCTCAGTAAGGCGACGACCAGGTCAAGAATCGAGAGAGGAGAAATTATGTAGCCTTCTACAGTTCGCCAGAATCACGGCTCTTTCATGCACTGCAGAATATGTTCTACAGCTTCAAACTTATAGAAACAGAACGTGGAGAAACATGTTATCCTCAGACGTGTACCAGGAAAATCTGATAGGAAGTGCATCGATATCGCGATGTTTATGAATCTACTAGCTACGGGCTTTGGAAATCATTAATCTTCCGACCTCGACCGCTTTTGTATGTCGTATTAAAATGTAATGTCTCCTAGAATGTTGGCATTTAGAAGACCAAATCTTTCATGAAATGTAATGATTTGTTTTATGTCATGTTAATAGTTTCACGACATTTGGGCAATTATTTATGTTTGCAGAATTTTTAACACAATTTTGCTGTCCTAAAAGCTGAAATATCTCAGCTTTTTCGCCTTAAGAAGACTAAATCTTTCATGGAATGGCATGACATTCCTACAGGAGTGAACACATATAGTGAATATGTCATGGTAAAAGTTGGATTACATTTGCCTAAATATTTATGTTATCAGAATTGTGAACAGTCTTGATTTTGACAAATTGTAAAGTACAACAAATCCGGTCGTTAGATCAGTGTTGTGGCCATGCGCTTGAAATACTGTACGAAAAATCCTGTTTAAAAAGTTCCTGCTGCCCCAAAAGGCAGATCAGCTCAAACAGGATATGGCTAGGGTTAGTTCTGAGAAATTGACATAAGTTTGGAGCTGTAAAACATAAGAATTCTGCAGTGCAGGAAAGTGCGTGATTCTGGCGAGCTGTAGAAGGCTACATAATTTCTCCTCTCTCGATTCTCTACCTGGTTGTCGCCTATAGATGCAGCTGTTGATGGCCAAGGTCCTTCCGGGAAACGAAGGATAATAATGCCTTTCTCTGTTCGGGAAATAATTAAGAAATGCCGAACGTTTTGCACGCTTTCTCCAAAGCCATATCAAGTCCGTTTGTATCTTCCGCCATTTGACTCTAAAAATGAAACCTTCGCTCTGATTGGTCAAAATGAAACAATGGCCAGAACTCGGTTTCTGCCAAAGTCCATCAGACGGAGAGGTGGGAGGAAGCGAGCGGACGACCTCGTACCGTCTGAAAATCAGGCTATTCCCACGGCGGTTAGCATTAGACTTTAGTTGATTATACCACTAATTCTAAAAACAGCCTAATCTAGGAACACGATAGCTCATGAATGCAAATGGACGCTCCTGGTTTCGCATGTGTTATATCAAACTAGCAACTTCAGTGCAATGTTCGTCAGCAAAACGCCTCTTGCTAGGAGTGACACCGTCAGGAAAGTTAGATGATAAGCTTCAGACCATTGAGGGAAAACATAACTGGAGTTTTCCAAAAAAATGAAAAATATCAAAGCTTGAAAATGATCACTTGAAAATGTAATAGGTTTTTCTCACACTTGCAAGTTTTAGTTATAACTTAAAGAATGACGACAAACCTACTTTTGCAAAAGCAAATCCCATATTCTACATGGTCCTTAGAACATGGCTCTTCATTTGGGTGAGTCTCTCGACACCGGCGTGATCTGTGCCTTAGTCCCACTGGGTCCAAAGATTCCTTCTCCGGGACCAACTTAATGGACAGGTTACACATGCACGCTGACCAGCTGTCCCACGTCAGGTCTGGCACTGGATAGCAAATAAAAACGCTTAACATACAGGATTTGCTTTCTGTATCAAAATGTATGGTTCGTGTGAAATGGTCGTGTGCATTTAATCGTTCAAGGTACAGACCGAGTGCGTGAAATGGTACAAGGTACAGATCGAGTGCGTGAAATGGTACAAGGTACAGTCGTGTGCGTGAAATGGTACAAGGTACAGTTCGTACGCCTGAATGACAAGGGTAAAAGGAATTGTTCGCGTGTGTAACAAGGTAAAGTGAAGGAATATATATTGTGCGTATTTATATTCACCTACCATCAGGTGTAGCTGGTGTTGAAGTTGATTCCCCTGAGTTTATATTACATTGTCGATCTTGCCAAGAAGAGCCTCTACATGGCTTGTCGTAGTCTGTGCACGTGCGCGTCCTGTGCTGCATGCCAACCAACCTACACTTACTCCAGTCTTCCCACGGACCCCACAGCCCGGGGAGCACTGTTGGTGCCACTGCGACAGATTGAGAAAATACATCAAATAACCAGACAAAAGATGCACCAAAACTTTGAATTTCAGCGAGTCCTGCAGGTGAAAAAGGCGTTCACACTCACGTTTACAGACATCCCTGTTGTACGAGCAATCTATGTTTTCGGTCTTGGTTAAGGCAATAGACATGTTACGTAGATCGCGTCCCTTCACATGGCAGCTGTACTTGTATCGTACAGCCATGTCATCCTTGCCTACCACGCCCATCACGCCTGTCACCAGGGAAACAGACTTCTCTGTTGACGAATCAAACGACAACTATATCACACACAACAGTCGATCGTAGGATTACGCGTACAGTTTTACGTACACTGTGTTCTTTACCGCTCCCCCCCCCCCAAAAAAAAACGTTTATAAAGCAAAAGAAGCCTATACCCCGAGACGTATATTTTCACCCTTCTTGCACTGTGAGCTATTCGATTAGTGAACGGAGTACATACGTTAAGTGGGACGCACAATTTTCAGTACAAATTTGACCCCAAAAAAGCAGAACGTGGCACACATGGGCTACATTATAAAATCAACAAATTTACAGCAGATTTGTAAGAAAAGTTTGAATAAAAATTGGAAGGGAGCTAAGACATGACAAGCAGCAGAACTCTGTCGGTGACTGGTGTCTACGCGAAATTAATACCTTCAGGAGGCACCCTCACGCGACATCTTTCGAGCTCCGTCGATTTCCCGACGCACCGCCGCCCTCCATTCCTGGGTCTGATACAGAACCTGAATCGCTGCCGGTAACCCCTACCCTCGGTAACAGAACATGGTGTCCAGTCCGCCCACACGCGCCAACTGCCATGAATAACGCCTTCTGTCAACCACGTGCTCTCGTCCACCCAAGAGTACGCCTTGTCGACTGCAAGAGAAAAGGATATCGAGAGTGAGCATATAATCCGCATTGCATGCAGGATAAGAGGTGAGACGTATCGAACGTATACCAACTGATGGACGTTACACTGGGTATAGAACTTTCGTATATGAAGGGCCTTACCTGTACAGTTGATCAGTTGTAATGCCTCCCCCTGGCAGTCCTTAGGGTCACACGTGTGTTGACAGAATCGTGTACGACATCGACACACGTTACTCTCGGCATCGTCCTGATTACAGACACCCCACTTGGACCACTTGGACCATTTACCTACAACAACATGACCGTTAACCACGGACATATCTATAACCCAGCGGCCGTCAGTGGAGGCTAGTTAACAAATAGATTCCATCTGCCGTGCTTCTGTCCTCTTATAGATGCACAGATGACGTCACAACGTGAAATGAACAAAGACGTGCGCCACGAGACGCAGAATGAGATCTATTTGTTTTATATAATAATCGCAAACTAAAATCTATGAAAATATCTAATCAAAACGAGTTGAGAAATTGGTTGCGCGCTCATGACGCCATCCATGCGTGTCTTCTAATAACACGGCCCTTGACCAATCAGAGCGTCCGTGTCGGACTGATCATTATATAATCTATAGTAACTGGGAGAATGTACTGCCCGCATGCACTAAGGAACATGTTATGCGTCGATCAGGAGAAACATGCCAATAATATAAGTCAGTAGCAGTTGACATCGTCTAGCGGTCCGCCAGAGAGCGCCGTGCTCACAGCAGAGAAGACCAAGGTCCGTAATATATATAGACAAGCCTATCGGCGGAGCTCCAATTATTTTAGATCACGCCGCAGGACATGTGCATCTGTCGGTCGTAAAGTAGAGTGGCTGATTTCTAGGAATTGTGCTGAGATCAGATATATTTCGGACAGAGGGGTTGGAGCAAGTTTTTCGCTCGATCGCTTTGAAAGGCTATGATTCTTCTTGGTTATTATTAAAATGGTAATTAGGTAAGAAACAAAAATACCATAACAAGGAAAGGAGGGCTAAAAGAAATGCGATCTAGTCACTCGTCCCATACCCACCTTTTCCTACCGGGCACTTGGTGAGGTCTTGCTCCCAGCTAGTTTTGGTTCTAAAATTGAATTCACAAATTTCATGTCACTGCTTGAAAACAAAATACAAAAGAACGACAAATGACTAAGCGATTTATATAATCACAGATTAAGAACATCCGAAAACTTACAACTACAGAAGGAGAATGTTACGACACAGGTACAACGGCCGATCGTAACGAATTGTTGAAGAAACTAGTACGTACCCACCCAATTGCCGTGAAATAAGAGACGCCTAGAAGTGCATGACTGTACAGTAAAAACGTGCGTTAAACTTTGCGCCTCGACTGACTTACGAGTTTTTAAGGATTGGAGTTCTGGGTCGGTTGTGTAAACGTTAACGCTTAGCTTAAAGGGGCACTGGCAACCACCAAATGATAAACTTTCTCGTGGTGAAAATACAAAAATAACTACTCAGATTATCAGAGTAGGCTTTCCAGGTACACTGGAGAAAATCTGAGACAATTTTGATGAAGGATGGTAAAGATTCGAGTGGATGAAAATTACTGATTTTAAGAGCAATTTAGATCAACAAGGAAACCGAAATCAGGTTTCTAGAACAAGATTTTGTAACAGCTTTTGTAATCCACTTTAATATTTGCCATCCTCTAATCGAAACGTTTGAAACGCATATCAGGACATTCACAAGGTATTTCTCTTCTATCTCAGGGTGTAATTTATGTAGTTTGTAACGCATATCAGGACATTCACAAGGTATTTCTCTTCTATCTCAGGGTGTAATTTATGTAGTTTGTAACGCATATCAGGACATTCACAAGGTATTTCTCTTCTATCTCAGGGTGTAATTTATGTAGTTTGTAACGCATATCAGGACATTCACATGGTATTTCTCTTCTATCTCAGGGTGTTATTTATGTAGTTTGTAACGCATATCAGGACATCCACATGGTATTTCTCTTCTATCTCAGGGTGTTATTTATGTAGTTTGTAACGCATATCAGGACATTCACATGGTATTTCTCTTCTATCTCAGGGTGTTATTTATGTAGTTTGTAACGCATATCAGGACATCCACATGGTATTTCTCTTCTATCTCAGGGTGTTATTTATGTAGTTTGTAACGCATATCAGGACATTCACAAGGTATTTCTCTTCTATCTCAGTGTGTAATTTATGTAGTTTGTAACGCATATCAGGACATTCACAAGGTATTTCTCTTCTATCTCAGGGTGTAATTTATGTAGTTTGTAACGCATATCAGGACATTCACAAGGTATTTCTCTTCTATCTCAGTGTGTTATTTTTGTAGTTTTGTTTTAAAGAAACTTGAAGGTTCAATTCGATTGACAATGCCCCTTTAATTTAATCCAAGCTTCTTTGCTATTAGAATAAAAGACATTATATATTACAAATGTTAAAGTGCCTATGAAGCTTATTTTTTTAATTTTAGATATCCATTCTAAATCAAGTGAATAGTAGCATGGTACAATATATCTTGCTTTGAATGCTGTGCCGCTGAGTTAAGGAGGTTTTAATATCCAAAATGCTAATTACATGACGTCAGGGGAGGCATCTGCAATCACTTCTTAGTGGTTGTGAATGGGCGTTTCTACTGATATAAAAAAACAAATTTCTAATATTACTTTATTTCAATCATGAGTATAACACTGACAATTTTTAAAATTTGTTTAATTGTAACAAAAAAAATTGTATAATAATTGATGCCTCCCCTGACGTCACGTAATTAGCATTTTGGATATTAAAACCTCCTTAACTCAGCGACACAGCATTCAAAGCAAGATATATTGTACCATTCTACTATTCACTTGATGTAGAATTGATATCTAAAATAAAAAAATAAGCTTCATAGGCACTTTAAATTAGAGTTTGACCGAACTGAACATCTACCTGGCCGTCACAGGTGGTCTTACCACTGAGCATGCGCAAGAAGCACTTTTAACATGGTGGATCCAATGAGGCCATCGTACGCATGCGTGTAATATGTAGCCGCTGTGCAAGTCAAGTTAGTTATTTACCGCTTGGTCCATGATCTACAGCTGCCTGCATTCCAGCCACAGTAAGGATCGTGTGCAACGAGGCAGGCTCTGTGAACAGATGACAACCAGTAACAGTTTTTTTTCATGAAACCAGTACGGTGTTTGTCGAATTCTGTTATTTTTATGTCATGTAAGAAATATCTTTCCTTCGCAGCAATATTGTTTCTTATTTATTTTCAACAGTTTTTAACAAATGTAGGGCAATTGTAATTTATGCAATAATTATTTTGCGGGGGTAGCCATAGCGTATGACAATCGTAATTTATGCAATAACTCTTTTGCGGGGGTAGCCATAATGTACGACAATCGTAATTTATGCAATAATTATTTTGCGGTGGTAGCCATAGCGTATGACAATCGTAATTTATGCAATAACTCGGGGGTAGCTATTTCAATATTGTTTATGGTCAACACGTTTTCTGAAATGAACAGCAGTTAAACTGGAATAAAACCAAACTCGTCGTGCGGCTGATGAATTTACCTTCTATTTGTGTGTCTTCCACATCGCTCCAGCTTCACTTTGATCAGTTTGCTGTTGGTGGCTACGTACAGAAATCCCTGAAATAGAGAAAGCAAGTTATGGTGCTACTGTAGTGGATATGAGTCAATACCAGTTGCAAAACCGGTCATACATTTGTAAGTCTACGTTTGCAGCGGTATAATGGTTAACCTGTTTAGTATTCAGTCATTTTCAATGAAAAACGATAATAATGATAATAAACCAATGACCTCTAGCGTACGAAGCGCACACCGCGCAGCAGCGTCTCGCACGTCACACACATCACGCACCAGCGCATATCGCACATCATGCATCACCAGCGCATATCGCACATCATGCATCACCAGCGCATATCACACATCATGCATCACCAGCGCATATCGCACATCATGGATCACCAGCGCATATCGCACATCATGCATCACAGCGCATATCGCACATCACGCACCAGCGCACATCACGCACCACCAGCGCATATCACACATGCACATCGCGCACCAGCGCATATCGCACATCATGCACTACCAGCGCACATCATGCACCACCAGCGCACATCACGCACTACCAGCGCACATCACGCACCAGCGCATTCACGCACGAGTGCACATCACACACAGCGCACATCAAGCATTTGTCAACTGAACAACAACTCACCCTAGTCATATCTAACATCATTTTAATGATGGGTTCTCTTTTTCCTTTCTGTTGGTAAGAAAATAACAAAATGTGAAAACACGTAAATACTGACACAGCGCTCAGTAAACACTCACCAATTAGCCGGTAACAAAACGAGCGGGGGACTGGAACCGAGTCAGTAAAACTAATTCAATTAATAACTAGTCAAAGTGAGCATTATTTTCCAAAAGAACAGATCAAACTTAGCTAGTCTGGAAAGTTTCGTGAACTTTGGCTCAATATTGACGATGCTAGAAGGCATCAAATGTGTCAATTTTCCCATACAAACTCTCTTATTTTTTAACGTTGTCCCTCCAAACCATACATTCATTGTAAAAAGTTGGAGGGACAAAGAAATTTCAATTGCTTATAATTCAGACGAGATTCACTCGAATCACGTCAAACTTGGCACACATGCTAATTTCAACATGCTCTATCATGTGATGAACTTAATTTTAGAATTAGAGTAATTCTGATAAACTCGATTCCAGTCCCGTGCTCGTTTTGTTACCGGCCAATAGTTTCAAGGGTAGAAATGAATTATAATTAATTAATGTTCTTTCCAAAATAAGTTCCTGTCGCTCGATTTATATTGATTTTTAGAGTCGTTCTGTCCGTTGTTGGGTCTCTAAGGATGAGATCGCGTTACTGTGCAAGATTGATCAAAATTCCTTCCTCTGGCTCTGCTCGCATATAAATGACGTCACAGACTGCCAGACTTTAAATACCGAGCTAGTCTATTTGAATGTAATTCTATACTTACAGGAAAGAGTTTGATCTCTTCTATGGTACAAGCACTGGTGCGGCCCGCAGGCGTGTATAACTTCAGTATTGAACCTCTTTCTACAATTCACAAAGACACCATACTTAAGTTCTTCAAACAAGCAAACATATAAATGTAATAAAGTCAACCGGCTGTTATCAACTGAGATAGGAAGCGAGGCGAAGCTGGTATGAGCTAGCCCTTCGTTAGAGCGAAAACATATACGATAAAACCTTGGTTCTAAGTAGCCTTTTTTGTTTTTCCGTGTTTTTCTCGAGTCGTTTTTTGTTGTGGAGATAGGATCAGAAAAGGCAATGTTTAAGGTTATATGGAAACCAGGCTTCAGATGTTAAAATTGGCATTTGTTTTAAGCAATTTAACAAGGTATTGTTTCGGTTCCCGTCACAAACACAAACTCCTGTACACCATACTTACCAGTGCCAACATACACGATTACCGCACTGTTTACATGGTGAACAACAATGGTAGAAAACCTGTCAACAACAATATAAATTGCTATTCAATAAACCTGTTTTCCTATTTATTTTACTTTGAAAATAAACTAATCTTTTCTCGCGTTTTTCAACCACGCCTACCAAAAATCCTAAATGCCTGAAACATGGCTGTCAGGCTCTGGCAAGGAGAAAAGTTTCTTTGGGTGGTGGGGGGGGGGGGGAGGGGGTAGTCAATTTCTAAATACAGCCAAATGATTAATGGTATTGCCTCAAGAGACCAACTCTCATCAGGGGTCCTCCAAGCATAGCATTAGCATTATTAATGTAACAGCCTGCCAGACAGTCATTGGTTCCTGACACAAAGCGACCCTTCGAAATCATGGTTGGTACATTAGCATAACAAGTGTAATGTTTATAAACACGTAACATCGCTACAGCCATCCAAATAACATGAGTATTTGTAGAGGATCCTTTCAAACGAAGACCACACACCGTTCTCCGTGTTTCACAAACTGCGCTGCTGTTGTCTGTGGCTGGACGATGTCATCCATCAGCTGGTAGCTAATAGAGTCCTTGAAGGCCTGCCTCGTCATGATCGGTGTCGCCATCTTACCCGGAGGTACAAGAAGCTTCTTCTGTTCCTCCGTGTATGATTCCTGACTGCTCGCCTTAACAGAACACTGCAACAGAGAGAATGGAACCGGTCAGTGTATTGTACACCTGCACCCGACCTGATAAACACCAAAGTCCGAAACATTGGTCTAGATGATCAAATACTTACGTTTCTAAAGTGGTGTTGGTTAGTTTTGGTGATCCATTGGCCTGTGTCCTTGTTACGGTATTTATAATCGCCACCAAACACTCTTTCCATCTCCTGTACGGTGTAGGCGCACACCGCTGAACCAGCCACTCCATTACTACACAACACGAAACAACAAACATATCAGTTATAACATCTTCATTGCAAAGCAACCATCAAGGCTACCCAAGAAAACAGTCACAACAATAATTTAGAAGGATTTACGTTGTGCTACACTAAGATCACCCATAGGACACTATCGATATATGCTGCACTTGTCACGCACACTATCGATATATGCTGCACTTGTCACGCACACTATCGATATATGCCTCACTTGTCACGCACACTATCGATATATGCTGCACTTGTCACGCACACTATCGATATATGCTTCACTTGTCACGCACACTATCGACATATGATTCACTTGTCAAGTACTTATCACGCACACTATCGATATTGCTGGTTTTCACTTGACGTCATAGCCGCCATGTTGGTTCCCTTAAACAATAGATTGAGTGAAAACTAGCAATAGATTCACATGTCACTCACACTATCGATATATGATTCACTTGTCACGCACACTATCGATATATGATTCACTTGTCACGCACACAATCGATATGATTCACTTGTCATGCACACAATCGATATGATTCACTTGTCATGCACACTATCGATATATGATTCACTTGTCACGCACACTATCTACATGTGCTTCACTTCACGACCAGAAAAAAGCTAAATAATAGTGGTAGGATTCAGAATGGGTGTTTTACTTACGGTTGCGTCGTGAAGACTGCATAAAACAAACTCGTCCTTTCATCCCAGAAAACGTCCTCTGCAAATAGTAACGAATAATTAGCGTTTAAAGTACTTACACATTAGCATTACACAATAACACCAACCCGCGATAGCTCAGTGGAAAATACAGGGCTGTCATTAGAAGCCGTCTACCGGTGATTATCGACAGCAAATATGATGTACTGTAAAACTTAAAGCCAGAGTTGAAGCTTATGGCCCAAAAGACCAGCTATTTCTCACAGTTGTCGAGCAACTTAAAAACTTAATGACAGGAGTTCCGGACTTCCGGTTGGATCACACTGCATTCTGGGTAGGTGGGCTCAGAAAAGTGGGCATCAACTTCTTGATAGGCCATATTGGATTTGAGTGCAGTCAATTTTTGCTCCTTTGCAAGTTCAAAAACTTACTAACTAATACACGGAATACCTTTACAGATTCTTCAGTTGGGAGTTCTAAGTCGATGTTTAAGCTTTAGAACGGGATTAATAAAGTTTCCAAGTTGACTGCGCTTAAATCCAATATGGCCGCTCTGGAAGTTGATGCCCACTTTTCGGAGCCCACCTACCCAGAATGCAGTGTGATCTAACCGGAAGTCCGGAACTCCTGATGCATGTATGGATAAGCGCCAGTCTGGCATGCGCCAGGTCATGGGTTTGAGGTGATGTCGTACCGGAACAATCGTAGTCTCGGAGGGCATCATATCGTACATTAAGCCACCATGGTTCATACAAAATTCAATACTTTTCAAGGACTTAGTGTCAAGGACAATCCACACTTTTCAAGGCCTTGCTTTCTACAGGTTCACACATTAAGTAACAGTCCGCGCAAGAGGTAGGCACAATTCTATTGTTCAGATGCAATTTGCTTCCCCACTTTAGTATATTCTGTTTTTCATACTGACAACTCATCAACCCTTATATCATAAATTTCTGAAATTATATCCACTAAAAATGCATTTTAAAGGTAGAGTTCTTTTGTGTGAAAACATTTTGTCCAATCAGAAGAGTGCAAAACAATAACCAAGAAAACATTCAATTCAAAAATGTTCCCCATATTGAAAGTTCGTCATATTGAAAGTTATGAGAGTTTTCACTAGATGCAATTCAAATCTGTTTACAAAATGAGAAAAAACGTTCTCCTTCTTCAATTTTAGATAGATTTTAATGTCTAAGCCAATGAGGTGGAAGATTGAAACAATACCACAATTAGCACCTTTTTACATTCCATGCATAACATATGCCTACCTCTTGCGCGGACCATTACTTAATGACCTCAAAATTTTATGCATGCAATTTAGACCCAATGTAAGACCCTTTCTCTTACGTGTTTGCACGACGAATCATTAATGTCTTCTCAAACTTCCAAGCCAGTTTAAAAAAAGTTCAAGGAGTTTTGTTGAAAATGCAAGGACTTTTCAAGGCCCTGCCAGTATTTCAAGGACTTTTCAAGGACAATGAGAACCATGACCACTAAAATGAGCGGCTGTCTACCTCTGTAACGTAACACAAACAAACATGTTCTTACGGATCTCGTCGTAGTATGCAGGATATTCTCCGGCAGTGGAGCAGTTGAGCCTGGCCTTGTTATACGTCACAAAGTTATTTTTCATGACGTAATTGCTGCCACCATAGTCTCCCTGTAGGCGATGAACAATAATAACAAGGTTAAGCGGTGCGCAGTGGCACACATATGATCACTATTCTACTCTGTAAAATGGTTTTTTGTTGTTGTTGTTGTAAATTTGTACATTCACATAAATTTTGCAAACGTTTTATAGATTTTTTACATAGTCCTTCGAACTCTGTAACTGGTTCGATTTCTGGGTACCACAGAACCTCTCGAGACCTGTATTCTGATTGCACCCATACTTTATTGCACAATACTATACTTCTATTGTTTTTGTACTGCACTTTCTAAAGATTACGGTTTTCTATTGTTGGGTAGGCCAATACTGCCGCTCGTTTCGAGAAGTTCTACGCAACCCCGATTTCTCCAGTGATAGTTCAAGGTTATCGCAGCAGAACAAGCCCAGATGAGAAGACTGATTATCTGATAGTTCAGTTTCTAAAATCGTTCACGCTGACCCTTTTTTTAGTTTCCATGACACGTAGCTTTACCTTACAGATCCTAGCAACTCTTGAAAACTTCGTTTTACCGCAGTTCATGTTCTCCACCGCCGCTTCACGAAAGTAGAAGTAGACATACAAACCAAGGTCGAAGCTCTTCACAAACTGGGTATCTGGAAAGAAAGGACAGCGACCGCTTTAATGAAACTGCTGACGCGGGAACTTTGCAAAACTACTTCGAAAGGTAAAAGGTGTAGAGACAATCACTTACACAATCATTCACGACCTATACCTAAAGCATAAGGTCCTGAAAAGAAATCCGACAAATGTTGCATTTTACAGATATTTGATAGCCAAAAATAGTCTGACATGCAAATTGCTGTATCAGAATTGTTAACACACAACTAAACGCCGGATTGTGTGCGGTAATTCCGTAAGTATTGTATTCAATCTCTATTGTGGATTGCTTTTGTGATTTAAGAAGCCTCCCAAAGGGATAAAGCAAGGGTTACTGACGAGTTGTTTATGCTATTTTGTTTTGCTTTTTATGGTATAAAAAGTGCTTAAAAAAAGTTCTCGAATTGGTACCAGTGCAGACCTAATCATCAGTTTCAAGTGATGTTTTAAACTCATAGGGCCCGTCGTAGTGTAACATAACATACAACAACACAGTCTTATTCTTTTACATCAGTTAAGGCCGCAAGTTCGCCATCGGTATGCTACACCATCGTAGAATTCTAGATATAGAGCGGTGCACACTAAATAAATCACGTATTCCGAAAGTACATTCAGAAAGAAAATTAACTGAATATAGACTGGCTGGATTACGATACAGCTCAAACTACAGCTACGGAAACGGCACCAGCTGACAATATGTACTTACCACTCAACCACTTGCTGTCTATGACTGTGACCAGTACACGATAGCGTCTCCTGAAGTTCCTGCTAAAGATGACTGGTTCACGTGCGCCCCCGTCCATCATGGTACCGGCGTAATATCTACCATGATCTGCGCAACAAGAGAGTCCACGTTATTCATATCTCACCTCCGCGCGGTAAGAAGTCTGGTAACGATGGTATCAGAGCGAGGCTAGATGTCCCAGAGATCGCAAAATTGGAGTCGGTCAGAAATGTCTTAGTTTCTGTCGTACCGCACTGTTGTGTTAAATTAAAGGAAATAAACGTTATTTTCCGCCATAGAGTGTAGATTTTTCACTTACTGGGACAAGCTGGGACCAACTGGCGTCGCTGCTTTGATGCCTTTATGAATAAGGTCAATTATGCTACATACTCGATACATGCAGCTTTCTGATTGATAGTAGTTCCTTACTACCTCATCCTACTAGCAGGGATAGCTTGCTCAGAAACAAAACTATTTAGTGAGTCGTTAATACATTATATTATTGGCTAGCTCACATCCAGTGAATGCTCAGTCACTCGCTGTGTGGCCTTCACTTTGAGCTCGTTTTAGCCCGGTTATACTGAGCGGTCCTGTCTGTTTTACCTTATATTACGCTTGACAAACCTGTTGACATTAGCCTGCTAGCGACTCTTCTTGGTGGTTTTTCCCGCTCATTTGTTTTCGGATTGGGCTACCTGTGGCGCGCGGTTAAACTGGGGCGAGCCACAGGCAGCGCAATCCGTAAACACGTGAGCGAAAAAAACACCCAAAAGCGCCACTAGCATAGCAGGCTAAGTGCGATTCGAGCCACACAGTCAACGCGATATTTCGGTATATAAGCACTTCTTTATTCGAACAGTCGATGTTATGACTTTAATGGTGCTGCTATTCCAATAAAGAAATTGGCTGGATGTTTACATGCACTGTGAATTGCATCAAACAAAAGTACATTCTAATCTACTCACCAGACATGACAGCAGTACTGTCGTAGCGTGGACTGTACGGCACAAGTCCAACCCCATCGAATTCTTTTTGAAATACATTCCCCTTGTTATCACGTCCGTCAGCCCTGGACAGGTCTGTCAGCTACATTGATCAAAATACCAGGATATATTGCACTTAATGTCAGGGCGCCTTTTAAGCTACTTTGGGGGGGGGGGGGGGGAGATTGTACGCGGGGAATATAACTTTGCAGTCTCTTTGCATGAAATTGGATTTATGAAAACTGGTAGCGACGCAAGGGGGAGGGGAGGGGAGGGGAAAAAGGTGGGGGGGAAGGGGGGAGGAGAAGGGAATGCTAGCTTGCCGTACGAAATCCACCACACAGTAGTGGAATTCAGCTTCTGGCTCGGGCTGCCTGTGGTGGGCAACCCGAGCCAGAAGCTGATAGGGGAGACCAGCGTCTGGATCACTACCACATCCCCTAAAAACATAAAACTAATCATGATGTAGCTCCTTCTAACTGTTCTTTCTTTCTCTGTTTTACTTACATTCCGCCAAGTACAAACAGGCTTGTAGGAATTGGTGCCACAGATAAACAACCTGCCCTGGTATGACTGCAACACCTTGATGAAGTTATTGCATTCCTCCTGAAACGATAAACATGCATTATAGAACACGGCTCATGGGTGTCACGCGGCTGGTCGCACAACTCGATGTCTGATATTCAGTTTCAACACCTGCCCCGACGCATCTGGCCTTTTTACACCCTCTTGCACTGACTTAGGATTCAAGGTATGTATGCCGCATTTTCATAGCCAATAATTGCATTTTCTTACAGGTTTGTCGGGTTTGCGTGTTCTACAGGGAGTGTCGTGCATTTTTGTACCCATGCCTAAATGTCCGGTTTTGAACCTCATTCTGACGTCCGAATTGTTCAGTTCAGGTTAGACTGTCACGAGCTACTGACGTTAAAGTACAAGTATCATGTAAAAAAACACTGTTGTGTTTGTCTCTCACAAAAAGGTATTAATCTTGCAGATTTTGTAAAATTTCTAGCATACAATCCCTAATTTTGGTTACTTGTCGTGGATCCTGTGACGTCATAACATGAATCAACTCCCTCACAAGAGAAAAGTACTACAATAAAATCCCGTAGCTTTCAATTGCTGGAGTATTTTTCTCTGAAAACCAGGTCCAGTTCGGGACCTTTTAGCCGCACACACGTACATTTTGTACCCAAGCGTGCCCGGGGGGGGGGGGGGGGGGGGGGGGGGGGGCACAATTACTCATGCACACAAAGAATAGAATAGAATGGAATAGATATCTTTATTTATCCATGAAAAGCTCATCACAAAAGTGCTCTTCCTGAGCGACGTGCTAAAATATTCGGTACAATAAATTAAATCAAATCGTATCATTTATGATAATAATCTAATCTAACAAGAGCCCATCTGGGCTTTCACTCGGGCCACATGAGAATGAAGATGAAATACACTTTCATTTGAAATCCTTCTAGTAATAACCGAAGAGAAGAATTATTAGCTGAATTTAGCAGTCTTCAGGAGTGGCCGGTAGCGCGGTGACATGCACTCTCTGCTCCCCTAGTATATATATTTCTCGTGTATGTAAATTAAGAGCCGTAAATTAAAGAAGTTGACCTCTACTTATTCATGTACCGCACGCTTACAATTTAGTCTGCTGTTCTCCAGGTTCAGAGTACTAATAGATGAGTGTCTCAAATGTATGTTTATATTTGTCCCATATTATAAGTTGTATCCTGTCCACCTATGATGGAGCTATCACATGATATATTTCTCTACTGTTCATTCTACCCTGCGGCTCTTTATCGCAGCTCGCGTCCATATTGGTATTTATTAACTGAAATGCCTGTTGGTTATATACCCTCCTTCCCAAAACTGATCTGCTCATTATATTACAGAACTATAAAGGGAACTGTTGGAAGCCTTTAATTTCTCGAACCAAAACCTCGGCCGTGAGAGGATTCTTGTTTAAGTTGACCTTGAGAGTTGAATATTGCTTCGCTCATCATAAATTATTCTCTGCGAGTGTTTATTTCTCCGGGGTATTTCTGACAGCCAAAAACACGCTCAAAATTATTTTAGTGTTGGCCTACAGATCACGGTGTTTGCGCTGGTATGTATTATGACCGAGAGTAAAATGAAATGTGGCATAAAACCTACGAAACGTACCTCAAACAAGAATACCGTCCGATGGCAAAATCTATCAGCGCCACAAGGTCAACAAATCGACAAAGAAATGCAGATATAAACACGCAACGATTTCAACCTCACCGTACCTTAATTCATGACCTGACAAGACACTGTTCAGTTTCACTTTCACTCTCAGCTTTGTTCTTGAGTTGAAGTTGAGTTCGGCTTTGTTAAAGACTTCTTATTCAGTTGTATGGTATTGTGCAGTATATTTGAGTATACCAATCCACAGAGATTCAAATAACAAAGCCGTGGCGAAAGAGAAGCTTAAACGAGAAATATTTTGTCCTCCTAGAAAAACACATCTTGCCCTTTCTATCGAAGAAGCCTTGGTTTCAGCAGAAAGGAAAACGCTAAATTCCAATTCGATATGTGTGGATCTTTGAGTGCTTCAGGTCCGGCGTCGTGTCGTATATAAAATCACAGGCCATCTGGTTAAAAAACGCGGTCCTTCGGCTCCGACAAGAGCGCCAGTCGAAATATCCTGAGCCTGTTGGAAGGCTTTCGCACGAGTGAAGTTAAATAAAACATTAAACTGCTTACATTTGAGAGATGGGACTCCAAATTTGAGAGAAATTTGCTCGCGGATCCACCATTTTGATTTACTGTATTAAATTATGTACTGAAATTAAACTGGCGAGTGTTACGTGACCAGCACAGTGCGATCTGATTGGTGCTGAAATTTAATACATGGGTCAAAAGTCACATTTGTTGCACCCAAAAAAAAAAATTCACAGGCAGCCCGAGTAATAATGACAATAATTGTCAATAAGTGAAACTACAATATATAATATATATATATATGATAATACAGTTAAAGCTAGAGGTAAAAGACCAACATATGCTAAATTAATTGTAATAGACAGGATCGGTACAAGCTAAGATATTATGTTTGGTATTATACTCTTAAACTGGGTGAGGGACTGCATGCATCGTGTATTTCTGGGTAAGGAATTCCATAAAACGGCACCACTGTACGCCAATCTACGTTTGAGGTAGTTAGTATTAGGTTTTGGAGGCACAATATTTATGTCGTCACTTCACTCCACTATTTACGTCACTCCACTTTTGAAACGGCACGACAACTGATTATGCTTACAGAAATACACGAGCCAGACAAGAAGCAAACAATAGAAACTCCCTGCATATATAGGTTCAGTGACCACACGTACCACGGGTTTCTTATCCAGCAGACAGTTTCGTTTATCTTGTACCGATGACGGCCATGGTAACACCTAAATCAATACAGAAAAAGAAAACAAAATAACTCACCAAACATATAAAAAACCCACTCACTTCACTCATCTACCTGTCAATCTACCTAATATTGTGGGATTGATTCATCTTGTGATGTCTGCCAATTGAAACCAAGGATTCTCAGTTTTATCAACAGTTTGTACTTCCACCAGTCAGCGAGCTGCTTTGTTTCACTCAGTAGTAACACGGTACTCGGCGAAGAATACTCGCAATTCTTTGCAAAGCAAGGCGTAGCCTGACGGCAAACGAACTCACGAGTCAAATACACAAGATTGATGGCCGCTGAGCCAAGAACGGCTATTTTGTTGCCAGTTAGACCGTGGCCCTAACAACTGAAAGGGTCTATGCACATGTACGGAGTCAATGTTCGATTGGTGGCTGCATGTTAACTGCATGGCTACAAACAGTTATTAAGACTCCTCCTTTAATGCTTGATTGAAATGGTATCTAATATTTTCCTTGAACGCTATGTATATACACAGTTATTGGCATTTTTTGTAGATTTCCTTTGATGTTAAATATCGCACATGTGCACGAGGTTCGTCAGTTCATAAGAAAATAACTGAAAATAACTGCATCCTCTGAAGGGCTTTCACCGTGACACAGCCCCTTTAACCATTTGGAAATACTTCCACCTTCAACAACGGCTGCCAGTTTTCAGTTTTAGAAACTATATCCTTTCAAGATAGACCTTATACTCTCCTTAACAATCAAGCTGCTTACACTACCTTTATCTAAAGCTGTAGCTCTATAGATTATTCGAGATAATTATCATAAGATGACAAGACTTACCTCGGATGAAGAAAAGTTTGCAAGGTCAATCTGAACTACGAGATTTCTGAAACAAAGATAAGGGAATACGACTTGTTAAATCAGAAAGAAAGTCGCAGTGAACGAGATCAATATATAGTTGGTGAAAGAAAACAGTCTTGAAAGGTTGAGCTGTTTTAATAAGACATTTTAAGTAATGGTTCGCCAAAGATCAGGAGCAAAGACAATAGGGTGTGGCAATGAGCAATTCCCGATAACGATTTTGTTTGAATATGTCTTAAGTGCTGTCTGGGATGTCCACAGTCAAAGTTATAAACGAAAAATAAAAGAAACTGTGCTGTTAGCCATAAGTTTTCCAGACACAACGCACGTTCTCATTGGCTGATTCTGGGTCACGTGGAAGTCATCAAAATCCAATGTTTCCCGCGCAGGCAACCGCCACGTGATCACATCGTGACAGAAGATGGTGTGGTGTGTGCGCGCGCCACTGGCTAGCTAAAGGTGGGAAATATTTGTTTTTACCACAACTGCCGGTAATCTCGCGATCTGATTGGTTGAAGTACGGTGGTAAATGAGAGTCCAGACAACGGTGCTGACGCGAGAAAGTTATAGACAACGCTGGCTCTTTCAAAGCTGTCACGCTTCGTAACGAAACTTCCTTGTACGTTTTCTAATATTGTTGTAAAAAAACAAATTTCCTCTGGTTTTCTGTGGTGTGGACTCTTATTTACCACGATTTACGTCATCACATGGTCAAAATTTGTTGTGGACTCACTTGGCTCCGCCTCGTGAGTCCACAACAAATTTTGACCATGTGATGACGTAAATCGTGGTAAATAAGAGTCCACACCACGGAAAACCAGAGTAAATTTGCTAATTTTACCACAATTGCCGGTAATCTCGCGATCTGATTGGTTGAAGTACGGTGGTAAATGAGAGTCCAGACAACGGTGCTGACGCGAGAAAGTTATAGACAACGCTCGCTCTTTCAAAGCTGTCACGCTTCGTAACGAAACTTCCTTGTACGTTTTCTAATATTGTTGTAAAAAAACAAATTTCCTCTGGTTTTCTGTGGTGTGGACTCTTATTTACCACGATTTACGTCATCACATGGTCAAAATTTGTTGTGGACTCACTTGGCTCCGCCTCGTGAGTCCACAACAAATTTTGACCATGTGATGACGTAAATCGTGGTAAATAAGAGTCCACACCACGGAAAACCAGAGTAAATTTGCTAATTTTACCACAATTGCCGGTAATCTCGCGATCTGATTGGTTGAAGTACGGTGGTAAATGAGAGTCCAGACAACGGTGCTGACGCGAGAAAGTTATAGACAACGCTCGCTCTTTCAAAGCTGTCACGCTTTGTAACGAAACTTCCTTGTACGTTTTCTAATATTGTTGTAAAAAACAAATTTCCTCTGGTTTTCCGTGGTGTGGACTCTTATTTACCACGATTTACGTCATCACATGTGAGTCCACAACAAATTTTGACCATGTGATGACGTAAATCGTGGTAAATAAGAGTCCACACCACGGAAAACCAGAGGAAATTTGCTAATTACCAAAATGTCTAGATCTTCATCAGTCAAAAGCTGACTATTTTTCGTCGAAAGAAAGCGTTCAAAATGGAACCAGCTCCATCAAGGGCGAGAGTGAGAAATTGGTAGCTAAAAAAGGATGCAAGAAAACACAAAATGATACTAAAAAATGCCGTAGCGACGCTGGCAGCGTTTTGTGTTGAAAAGCAGCTTCCCGAAACCTCGCTCGTATCAGGTAGGTCCTGTATTTATGCACACCTTTGCCTCGAGTAAAACTTATGTCTATATAACAAATCACTTAATGACTGTCCCCTCGGGAATCAGTGAGTTTTGTTTCCCCTCGATCCTCGACGACTCCCCGAGATGGAGTCGAGGGGAACATCGAGGATCTCGGGGAAAGAAAACTCACTGTTTCCCTCGGGGCCAGTCATTAAGTGTTTATTAACACCTTTTTACATTCCTTGCCGTTCAGTGCTCCTGTTCTTAGCCGGAGCATTACTTAAACTGCAGGACCAATACGACGTCAAATATATAGGGTTAATTTAATTGAGGTCAACGTTTCGACTAGAGAAACTAGTGGTCTTCTAGTCTCACGCACTACTCCACTAGCTTATAGCAACGTAGTGTGTTCCTATTATTGAGAAACAGATCTGTGATATCCGCATATGTAAGAATGAATTACGTTGGGTAGATTTTGACAGTTTTTGACATCAACAACTGTGTCGAACGGATTGATCGGCTAACAAATCCAAGAGGTTCTTCGATCTTTTATGACGTGACTTAACATAGTTCTGAAGGATACACTTGAGTCCTGACACACATTCCGCACAGCCACTCACGTACACAATGTAAGTGAGAAATGTTATCGCATTTATCACTGAATTTGACAACACTATGCTTGCCGGTGATGCCAATGCTCAAAAACACTTTGAAAGACCTCATTTCCTTCTTAAGTCGGAGCTTTTCCAGATTAATTGTTTTGAAATGCTATATTTCTCACAGAGCAAGCCCAAGAGCCTATAGATTCCAATAATTTGAAACAGCCTGTCTGAAATAATCTTGTGCTAGCTGTATCAGCACATTAACCATTCATGAATATCTTCATTACAATCTGTTTGTTTAACCGGAAATGACCACTTTCTTTTACTAGGCGCCTATGGGTGTGTTCTACAACTACAGAATTCAAAAATACTTGAGAAAGGCAAGTCCATAAAATACAATAAGGAAGAGGAAAGGACGGCATGCCCACTAGACACAATCTTCAAGGCCACTGACTGAGTCTTGTCAGCGAGCATGCATATGTGTACTCTTTACTTTAATCACCACCAGAAATAGTTTTTGATCTTTGTCTATTAAAGGTCAACACGATTTGAATACAGTTGAACAAACAACCTGAGATAAAATACACTGTACAATGAAAATTCCAATGTGTTCGAACTGTCATGCCTTTTAGCGGCTTGTTAAAATAATTAACAAATAAAGAAGCCTTAGCCATGTTTTATACTATCATAAAACACGATGGGCATTTGAGAACATGATAGAAATGTTAAAGCACAAGCCGAAGGCGCGTGCTTTCAACATTTCTTGAGTGTTCTCAAATGACCAGAGTGTTTTATGACAGTTTAAAACATGGATTTAAGGCTTCTTTATCTGTTCTTTAATATAGATTTACACGCGTTTTGAAAGGAAACCACCAGTTCAAAACAATAAAACACGGCAAATCATGTTATATACTCTGATAAAACATGGCTTTTTAGCCAATCAGAGTGTGCATACTATCTTTCTATACACAAGATAAAAAAATTGTTCAAGTTGAATTAAACCTACCTTGCACCAACTAAAATATTTCCATTGGTTTGGTCGATTAACAGTTCGGTGTAGTTTAGTGTTCCGATGGGACCACCTTTGAACTGCCATCCACCAGATTCAGATAATAACTCTAGAAAATTAATAATCCAATGAACAAAGTAAGCAATATTCAATGCTTCTTAAAAGTAAAACAGTCAAACTAAATTAAATACTTCTGTATGACTAAAATATATATAATCATTCATTTTGGAGCTGGACTGGTTTTTTGAAAGTGTAATACTTGTACAGGTATTTCTTATTGTCCCTAAAAAGAATTGACAGTGTTTTGTGAGTGGTCATAAATAATTTTTGTCTGAGTAAACCCTGATAACATTTTGGTCTATTAATCAAGAATATTTACTGCAAAAACGTTTTGGTCTATTAATCAAAACTGCAAATGGACCGAAAGCTGATATCATATCAAGTACAAGAGAGTATTGGAATACAAGAAAGGGTATAAAGTATCATGAATTGTGAGGCAAAATACATACAATACTTACTTCTATAGCATTTCAATAAAGCTGCAGCAATTTTTGAAGGGGTACTGTCAATTGCCAAATAATAACCATTCTCATAACAGATGAAAACAACGAATCAGATTAGCAGATTATGCTTTGCAGGTAGACTGCAGAACATTTGAGACAATTTTGATGAAGGATGGCAAAGATTCAAGTGCATGAATAATACTGCTTTTAAAGTGTCTGAAATGAAATTTATTTTTTTAGTTTTAAGGCAAAATTATTTAAAACAACAATAGCATCTGTGGAATCTCAAGATGGCAACTGGACTGGAGAGAAATCTATTAGCGCCACGAGGTGCGTGCATACAATTAATGCATAATTTAACGCTTTCGCAGAAATTTTGTTGGACCGAACAAAAATAAAAACGGCCTGCAGATTAAGACTTGGCGGCCAAAGGCCTGGCCCGAGTAATTACATAACTATACACAAAAAATTATGTAAAAGAAAATTTCAAATGGAAAAACAAAGTTTCCTGACCCAAAATAACCACCTTTTGTGCGACAGATTCTAAGGGGCCTGGAACACAATTGTGACGTAAATACCTTTGCAGTCGCTTTTGTTTAGAGTTTGGAAACAAAAGCATGTGCAAAGGTATTTACGTCACAGGTCTAATTTACATGCTTCTGACCGAGCGAAATTTGTCGCATGAATATTGCCATGTTTGACTGAGCTTTTGCAGTTTTGGAGGGTAGCTAGGATATTCAGTTCCAACAACAGAAGCTGATAACTTAAATCTTGTTTCATAAAATTAAGTGAAAACAATTTTCGTTTCATATAGACACTTTTAAGAGAAATATTAAGTAACTGCATGGAAATCGGTTTACTGTAACCGAAATCAAGTTTCTAGAATAAACCTTTGTAATTCACTTAAATTTTTGCCATCCTCTATATAAAAAAAATAAAGAAATCAGGGTGATTTATTTAGTTTGGTGTCTGACCTTTAAAATGCATGCTTAGACAGTTTAATTCAAAGAATGTAAGCAGTTTGCTTTGCCTACACTGAAATAGCAAAGTCAGCTGTTCAAAATGAGTTTACTGCAAGGACTAAACAAACAGAGATATCAAAAACCAGCTGGCAGAACAGCTTCTAAGAATTTCAGCTTTTATAGCTAAGGAAACTAATACTCAGCCTAGATAAGCTAATGGTATGTAAACAGTGATTTGGAACAAAATTTTCATCCCTCTTCGAATTTGTGTGTTCAAATGGGGAACAAACATAACTGATTTTCAAGTTTTTATTCCCACAGTAATTATGTCACTACTGGGTATAAATACTGCACTGTGATCTCTTGGAGTCCAACAAAGAGCTTTCTAGCCTTTAATGCTACTTTCTTGCTCTGATTACCATGTTGTCATGCTTTCAGTTTTATAATGTAAATCATAAGCATACCACATAACGATGTGAAAGGCTAAATAATTAAATACAATAATTATTGCTTATTCTAAAAGAGTGATCAGCCTAATGATCTGAATAGTAAACATTAAATTGGCTTTATAGGAGTTTTATTGGATGTTTTGGTGTAAAGAATTGTAGTCACATGTGAGAAAAAAGTGATACACATGGATAACTAAACTTAAGTATGTTTATTTAGGGTTTCATGGAAATTTTCCAAGCACAGTACAAGCAAGCTGTGAAATGCCAACCACAGTTATAAAAAGATAAAGGCAGCTACAACAGCATGCTGTATAACTCAAATTGATTGATGATAAGTTCTATACTGTTATTCAACAGATGTTAAACCACTTTTCCAATGCTTTGTGATACTGAGTTCCCAAAATGGAAGCAGGAAATTTAAACTTGAATCCTTCAGAATATGGATGGATGTACAGTGTACCTCAGAAAGCTGTGATTAATTATACTCCATTAGGAAGTCCCCTAAAAGGTTCTTTTATGTAAAGTGTTAAAATGGAGCAAATAAAATGATTGATTGATTGATTGAACACATGGTATGGTAATTAAATTAACCCAAAAATTAAAACATTAGGCACAGCAGCCTTTGGGTTTGTAACTTTATAGGGGTTACAATGTATGTCATGTGTTGTGAAAGTATGGAATCAATGTTCAATTGGTGGCTGGTAATTGGCTGAAAAACAGTTAAATATTGTTATTTGCTTTGATTTTAAACATGGCCCACATGTGTGCAAGGTTTGATCATCATCAGTTCATATGAAAATTGCTGAAAGTAACTTTGTATGGCCCAGACAAGGCCTCATGCCAACCTTTCATTGAATCTCTGACTATGCTGAAGTTTTTTTTTCACTGCAGGTAATACAGCCACCAGCCAGTCATGATATAATGCATGCAATGAACACCTACAATGTATGTAGCACTGCTGTTTCATACCACTGCGGTGTCTGGCCCTGTGCCATTTTAGTGTCTGTACAAATTAAGAATGCACACCCTGTGACCCACTGGCATTTATTACATGAAATGTAACACTTAAAGTCAGACTTTAAAGTGTAGGCAAGTGAAGCAAGTTAATTATGTTCTAGTGAAAATGAACGCAACAGAAACATTATACATGTAAGCACAAGCCTATTTCAGAAGCACAAGCCTCACTGACTTGCATGCTATATTTAAATTGCAAAGTGCCTGAGAATGAACACTCTGACTTCCTCATTCTTCTGCTTCTGCTTAGGTTTACCTTGTTTTCACTGGAACATCAGCAATGTAAGATCGATGGAAGTACGAGTGTAAGAAGAAGGAAGACTTCCATTCCTTCTGCTTGAGCTTCAATCGAGCTTACATCACCATTTCTTGATTTTCTCTAGAACATCATGTTCCTTATGATTCCAATTTTACTTCCATTGCTAGTGTAAACCAGGCTTCGATTTAAATTGTGCATTAAGATCTAGAGTCTAAACCAGTATCTAAAACACACGAGCTTCCAACCAAGTTTTTTTTCGAGAGATGTACATTTCTCTCCCAGAGCATTCTCTTCTGTTTGAACTTCAAAAATGAAATGCTATTTACTGGCCAAAGGGTCTATAAAGAGAATTTTTTTTGCCAGGTCTTGAAAACAGCCTGAGGCTGCAGGCCAAGGGTCGTTTTCAAGACCAAGGGCAAAGTTTCTCCATACAGACCAACCAAAGCCAGTAAATAACGTTTAATTATTTTTTCCGTATCAATTCAATTTATTATACTTGCTTTAGTTAATTCAGTCATGCACTCGCACAAGAAGCGATGCGTTTGTCAGTCTTGAGCATGCAATCTTTGTTTCACTCAAATCACTGGCAATTTTCTGCAGTTTTCCCTTTTTTGAAAGGCTTTCAATTCTAGGGTACGATTAGGTTAAGTATTACATCAAAAACTTTAATTTTGAAAAACTTTGGAATCAGTCGGGCTAGATGAGAAAAAACAGTCTGACTCACAGCCAATCAGAGCATGCAATTTCAGTGGATTTTTTTTTATTATTCTTTTTATAGTAACCACAGTTCTATTTTCCTGTGCACATTTTTCAAAACAATAAAACATTTTGCACCCCAACTGTGATTCCTAGCATTTATGTTACAACAAAAAACAATAAACATCTAAAGTCCATAACCAAGAAAAATACAATCAACAATCCTGTTTAATTTCAACACAGCTAAAATCCTTTCCTTGTTATAAGACTCACAACAAAGCATCAATATCACATTACTGAAAATCTATGAGAAATAATAAGTCTGTTGTGATTCTGACTGGAGAAAACCTTTATTGTAATTTTCAACTGCTTCTCAATATTTCTTAAAATAGTTATATTTATAGTGCTTTGGACCCAAAAGCACTAAGATGTCTATAAAATTGTTTTGGCCACAGTTCTATTTAACAGATGAAGTAACTTTGCAGAAAAAATACAATAAGAAATCTATATAGCATTCTATTTGCTATGAATCTGCAATCATCTCAGTGCATTAATTGAAACATTCTCTGTATCTTCTCTTTTATCTCTGCCTTGAGGAATATGAATATTTCGATTTCTGATATGAAAAAACCTAATAAAATTATTTTTTAAAACATTGATCAAATTTATGGAAGTGATCCCAATTTCACAATATTTTCAACATTTGAAATGCGTTAACACCATGGATAAGCTAATTATAAAGTTTCGGGTAGTGAAACATATGTAAAGCTTCCAATTTCTCCATAATCACTATCTAGGAGCTAGGCTATATATTTGGCAATAAATCTTTAGGAAATTAATCTTTCTTGATAATGAACGTATAGATTGGAGCCCCATGGTGTCGGATCGTATTAAAGTAGAGCAAAATCACAAACATATCTTTCAACGCGTTCTGCGCAAGTCTACTGGGTCCAGAGAGTTCAGATACCGTATTTTCATTCCTTAAAAAACCACAGACAGGTGGCAATGGAATTTAAGTGGCCCCACGTTCTTGAGTACACTTTGAACTCGAATTACTTATTTACTAGACTGGAAAGACGGAACTTCGTGTATTTTACGAAAACAATGGGAAAAATCAGCAAGAGTAGAGAAAATTTGCATTGCGTATACATTAAAAGTATGATTAGTAGCGTTTCCATACTGGGGGAAAAGGCTGGGCTTTATATCTTAAACGTGGGAACTGAATTTCGCAAGTGGCTTTATATAAACCTTTTGAAAACAACGTGGAGTGTGAGACTTTTGTGGTAGCAACGACGGGATGTTACGCAAGGCACTATTTTACAAAACATGCTTCCCCCTCACGGCTAAACTGACATTTAGTAATACATATGGAGCTCGGACTGGTTTGTGTAGATCTTGTTTAACAATCGCATTGGTCACAAACAATTTATGTGCCGACATCATGCCGACAGCAAATATAATACCGGTAAATGCATAGCCTATATAGTATGGGCTGACTCCAAGTCTATAACATATATAAATTAAGGCTATAACCATAAAACCTGTTAGATTTCACGTCATGAAGCTTGCAATTGTTTCACTTTTCCAGTTGAATGATTCCTTTCATGGCCTAGTATTACAAAGGCAGTTAGAACTCCTCGAGAGTTTATAGAAGCAATTTAGCGATTCGTAAGACGGTCTTCGATTATTTAAGAGATTATATCATATATATTGTACAACTTTTGTTGCCCCCGCTTGTCTAGAGTCTTGTAAAGCTTCGGGCTTAAAATTCTACAACGCTATAAGCTCCGATATACGATATCTATTAGCAAAGGAACTTAATGCTTAGAAAATAATTAAAGTTGACTTACCTTCGAATGTGGTGACAACATGACTCCGACTTTCGTTTATGGAGCAAGCTCTACAATGACTACATCCAAAGCCCACAGCCAAAAACAGCATAATTAAAGTTCTCCCCAACACCATGTTGTCGATGCCTTCCCCAAACCTGAAAATTGAAAACAAAGATCTCAGAATGACATAAAAGTTGTCATCTGGAGGTCAAACGGAACATGAGTCGACAAATGATGTAGTATCGTAGTAATAGCTTGGAGGCAAAACAACACAGCGATCGAAGGGAGTACGTACGTAGTACATGTATCGTATGTACTGCCGCGCACTCGCGGAAGTTCTCGCTGTGGATATCCGCTTTGCTTTTTTGACTTGGTCAAAAAGCTTTCAGTTGAAGCATCAGTTTAAAATGTGGTTAAGGTATATTTATCCTGCGGCTAGTTCCCATCGTACTGTCACTGACTGCACCTCACTAAGAATATTCGACGAAAAGCTACAACACATGTACGTTTGAGATACTTATTTCTGCCCTCTCGCCTTCGACTTCATTCAGAGATTTTCGAGACTAATTAAATATTCTAGCTTTCCTTTGTTTTTAACGCTTTGGAATTCGGTTTTGCATTTTCGCCTGAAATACCCAAATGAATGGAGGTGCCAAACCAAGCATTCAATCGATCACAAGGAACACTTTCTTCTCGCAAACTAACCACATTAAAATCAATGAAACCAAAACAAATAGTAACTTACAAAGTCAACAGTTCCTTTACAACTATTGCCTAACTCGAATGAAGCCTTTCAAAACATTCTTGTGTGGTAGTACTAGTGTAGTAGTTGCTGGAGCCGACTTTCTTTGATGCATTGCATGCACTGATGCAGTCTCTTTATACTTATAGCTTGTATGAATAATTATCCCAGCAATACACAGACCTTTGGCTTTGCTCAAACCATTCAGACGATGAATTAACCCCGAACGAGATCCAAGGTAAATTATTGGAGCTGAATTATTGAAGTCTTCGTAGTTTTCAACTCAACTCCTAGAAGTTTTACTTTATGTGTCGTGTAGGAAGTGGGAAATATGGGACTCGACTCCACTCCAACACGAGCTTGGTGTGTATGGTCCGTCCTCTCGTAATCTTGAATACACACAAGGCTATGCCCCTAGGGAATTACGTTTCTTTGCGCATAGAGATACGTATTTCCGGTTTAATTTTTTAATTTTTTGTTCGCGATTTTGCAACACCTCTTTAACGCCTGATATTTGTTTTGAAAAAAAAATTCATTAACATCGCTAATTCCATCTTTATTTGTTTAAATTTATCGCTCTGCAGGCTATTCTAGGTTAACGCGCCGAAGTTCTGCATCAGCCATATTAAATAGATGTCAACGAATTTGCTATCTGACAAATCATGTCCTGATAAAATAAGCCACGTAGACATGCAAGAAAAAACCTACACTAGAAAGGAAACCGCCATTTCTCATTAGTTGGATAGCAAGGAAATTTAAAATTGTTTTTTGACGTTTCTATTTTAACAAACCAGTCATCTCAAATTAAACTATAAGTCATTTGCTTGAATGGAATGTAAACGACGCCAGATCCAACCTGACCGGAAACGAGGGCTTTTATGTGGTTATGCTGCTTTCAACGTGCAACACACAAAAGATCGGAAGCAATGAAACCATATCCGTAATAAGGGATTTGATAAATTAGTTATCTACCGCCACTTCCCTTGAAAAGATAATTGTACCTCCTAGTTAATGAAGTTACTGTACTAATGTCGCTATTTGACGTTCTCTACGGCTCTCCCAGTGAAAGAATCAAAAATGCTACCCACCCATCGACTCAACCGGTTTAGTAAACTAGAAAAAAAAATGGTTCCAAGATCATGCTAGGCTCACCGAAAAGCCTCTTTTATACCTCTATTAATTCGTTATCGTAATTGCCGTATGATTTCAAAAGCAGCCTTGAGTAAGCTCCAGGGAAGAAAGAGATAAAACAACAACCGACTCAAATTCCAGCAGGCAACTGATAATCACGAATGCTTTCTTTTCTATTTTTTACGGGCATTCCACGATTTCTGTGAACAACACCGTGGTACAGAAGCAACGATTATTAGTTTTGTTTACAGGAATTATAACAACTAAAAGCATGTGGCAGACTTAATGATTTTCTATTAAATCTATGGTTGCCTTACGGCGTTTTATTGTATTAAAAAATAAACAAAATTAGCAGAGAACCAATAATATGACTGAACAGTGAGTCACTAAAATGAGACCGGTGACAGAAGTATTCATCACTTCACTCCGATTTGTATCTATTAGCGGTAATTGCTACCTCCGGACCATGAAGTCTGAGAAATGATATGCTGGACATCATGAATTATTTATTACTGCACTTTATTGCTATTTGTGCTTTTGGTTCATGTCACTCTTTCTTGTTCATATTTAGGTTGTTCAGCAGTTTAATACACTTTGTTAATTTGAATTCTCGCAAAAATTCCGCAAGTAGCCCTACTAGCGACTATATAAAGTCACAGGGTTTCTGTTTTCAAATCTGATAGCCGTATCGTAAACTTGTGTCCATACACACCAATATCATAAATCATTTCATCATAAATCATGCCACCGAACTTGTGGAGAGCGCACATGCAACCGCGTGTTCTGGGTGTTGGCTGAATGTTCCACAACATTCTTTAATTCTTACTTCATATATCCGAATAGCGAGAATATAAACTGAAGCCCGTTGCTGTACTTAGAACATTTCAACGTTTTTGGCGATATGTCAAAGAGAGGCTCGACTTCTTTTCTTGCAGTAACGATTTCGGAACCGCATGGCAGATGATCTAGTCCATGACTTCAAATCATAAAATTGGACTTTTCGAGCCATCAGTGGAATTGAAGATATACTGAATCAACAGAAGGACGGTTTCCCTTTCCTGACACGAAGTCCACTGAACTTTTAAAATATCCCTTGTTTTACAGGGTCTTATACGAGCTATCACTTTCCTGTCGTACAATTATAATAGACCTTCAAATCAAGGACTGCGACGGCAGTGACAATGGTAAATAAAAAAACTGTTTCTTCCGATTTTTTTGTTTGCTGCCTTTCCTTTATTTGCCGGCTTTGATTGCTTTTCAGAACCAGACTTTCGAAACATTTGATCTGCATAGAGTTCAATTCAGGCCAAATTGAACAAAACCGTTGGCTGTCTTACTTCCTGACATTCGCAAGTGGTACGTAAGCACTTCGCCTCTCACGTGCCTCTGTGGCCCAGGTTCGATCTCCGGACGACGCGGACTCGCCATATGTGAGTGGAGTTTGTTGGTGATCTCGCCCTTGCGCTGAGAGTTTTTCTCCAGGTTCTCCGGTTTTTCTCCCTCCAATTCGATTAGTCGAATCCTGACTTTGAACAGTCCTATATGGTTGTTTCAGGTCCCGTTAGAAATTCTGAGTCTTCTCCGCGTCTAAACGTAAAACTTGGAGTGTTGGAGTTTCTGCGTTTGGCGACTGCGTGCGCCATTTTCCGTGCAGTTTTAGTATTTGGTTATTAACCCTTTGTCATCGTCCACCCGTCGTCTTAACCGTATATCAGCTCACAAATGATCATACGAAAGCTATAAACCCCATTTACACGCGCAACAAAAAGATGGTACGGTAGCCCAAATCTCGGTACGGTGCATAAAAAATGCGGTACGGTAGGCACTGGTACTGGTGCCGCCGAAACCACCGTGCCGAGATTTGAGGTGCCGTGCCGTTTTTTTTCGCGTGGAAATGGGGTTATAATCATTACACACTTTTAAAAATTGTTTCGGACAAAAAATGACTATGCGAGAAACTATCATCCACTGTGTTTCCTTTAATCCACTGTGTTTCCTGCCATTCCCAGTAATCCCCTGTATTCCCTGCATGTGTTCCCTGTCAGTTCCCTGTCAGTTCCCTGTGATCCCTGCATGAGGGGCTGAATGGGGTTAACTGATAACTGAGAAATGGCCAAAAATATTACTGTTAACTGAGATGTTGAATTAGCGGTTATTATTCATTTCATTTCATTCTTTTTATATAACGTAACCGATAACAGCAAAATTTAACTGATAACTGATAAATAGCTAAAAATTTAGCTGTTAACTGATATTGGTACCCCCCCATTCAGCCCCTCCTGCATGTGTTCTCTGTAATCCACTGTATTCTCTGTAATCTACTGTATTCCCTGTAATCCACTGTGTTCCCTGTATTCCCAGTAATCCACGGATGTGTTCCCTGTATTCCCTGTAATGCACTGTGTTCCCTGTATCAGTCCCTGTAATCCACTGTATTTCCCTGTAATCCACTTTGTTCCCTATATTCCCAGTAATCCACTTTAGTATATACCACACCAGTGAATATCACTTTTCGCGCGCTCTGATTGGCTATTCAAACAGTGAATATGATTTCATATTCACCTCCGGAGCAAAGCAGCGATCATCTCGCGCGAGTTTTTGTCCATTTGACAGAAAATAAAATAACTATTTGGTGCTGGCTATATTCACCTGGAGTGTGGTATAATTGTTAAGTACTATTCCCTGTTATCCACTGTGTTCCATGTATTCCCAGTAATCCACTGTATTCCCTGTAATCCACTGTGTTCCCTGTGTTCCCAGTAATCCACGGATGTGTTCCCTGTGTACCCTGTAATCCACTGTGTTCCCTCAGGAGCCCATTACCAGGAGCGTCCACATATACTATACCCGTGAGTCAGCGTATGACCGGTTTGAGCTATTTTTAGAACATGTTTCCCGGGTAACTGCCTTCTGACTCTGCTGCGATCGTGCATATGGTTGCCGTAATTATCGAGATTAAGAATGATCTATTGTTCTTTGAGGTGATTTTACTAACGCTGCATTGTCCTGACTATGGTTTGATTGGATTCCCAAAGTGTGGGCACGTGAACTCCCGTGACATCTAGATCTGTTCTAAATATAGTTCAATCCGGTCATACGTTGACTCACAGACCTAGTATGGGAGATGGACGCTCCTGGTAATGGGCTCCTGGTTCCTGTGTTCTTCATTTTCCATGTCGTGAGACAATTCATTCGTGGTTTTGAAATCTATTGACTAATACGACTATAAGAGAATTAAATTTCTGCTTGCGACCTGCACATTGCCTGCATTGCACTGTGTTGTTTTTCAACGTCAAAGGAAGGTTAGGGTGTTGTGTATTATTGGGTAAGCCAATACTGCATGTGGCTCGTTAACGAGCCGGTACTGCCGTCTAGCTCTATTTAATAATAAGACTGATGAAATTAGTTTCATGTCAGTTCAGTGGAATTAGACACTGAGAAACGCGTCGGACTTCTGTTTGGCCCAAAGGATTTCATTCAGTCTGTTTCCGATCAAACATAACACTGAATCATGTTGATGAATAGTCTATGAATCATATTATAAGCTTCAAATATAACTACATGTTTATATAAAGTCATTTACCTCTTCCAACATGCAATTCACATTTTTCTATATATATTTAATAAATGTAAAATAATGTTAGCGTAAGCCTCCCGTAGATGGGCGGCTAATATGCTCTTGATGCAAACGCTAAGAATCTATGTTTAAATAAATTTTTAAATGTTGCCCGGTTCTACGTCATGCATTGGTATATTCGGAATGGACGCAACACTCCAATCAAAACAATATTCTACTGTTCAACTACATACTTGATGTAGAATAGATATTAATGATGAAATATTTAACAATTATTCACCGAAGGAGGCGAATACGGTTATTTTATGTTCTGTCAAATGGACAAAAACTCGCGTGAGGCGATCGCTTCTTCGCTCGGAGGTGAATATGAAATCATATTCACTGTTTGAGTAGCCAATCGGAGCGCGCGAAAAGTGATATTCACTGGTGTGGTATAATACAATATTAATGATACTGTAGGGCCTGATATGCACTTATATATATTATCAGAAAGCAAAGTTTGTTCAAGTATTTCAACGTATGTTTTAAATCGGGCGACTTGGTGCCTAGACTCGGTTTCAGCCGTTGGGGCGTCGTTTCTCCAAAGCCTCCCCTCACAACCCCCCACGGCTAGAAACCGAGCCTACTTCGTGCCTGACTTGATTTCCTTTCCTTTGGCATCGATTTGACGGATTGTAACAGCATTTCTTCCAAATAGACCAGTTAACGTTCGCGGTTAATTCCGACATTTTGAAAGGGGTACAAACATGGCGTGAAATACAGTGTTTGTATGGGACTCCGATGCCAAATAATTTTCGTAAAATCGAATTTCTGAAATATTCACTGTCTGCAAACTTAAGATATACCAGGTAAAAGATTACCTGATCAAAATTTGAAGGATGTAGCTGTGCTGGGCCAAGAGTACATTCGTGTTTTCAGTTTTCCAACATTCGTCTGGAAATTTTCCCGCGGACTTTGACTCTCTACAGACAAATGTATGGAAAACTGGAGCAATTGCTTCAAATATTGTTTAAAGAAATAAATAAATGTATGGAAAACTGTAATCACTATTGTACGCTTCTCAGCACAGCTACATCCCTCAAATTTTGATCAGTTAATCTTTTACCTGGTAGTTAAGTTTGCAGGCATTAAATATTTCAGAAATTCGATTTTACGGAAATTATTTGGCATCAGATTCCCATACAAACACTACATATTTCGCGCCATGTTTGCACCCCTTTTAAAATGTCGCAATTAACCGCGAACTGGTCTATTAGCGAACTCGCTCCAGATCAAGCTAGCCAAAAGAATAAAAGATACTCTCCGAAAGAGAAAATTACCACAGGCCGGCTATGAGGGTAGCGATGGAAGGAAGCAAACTGTTTTACAACATCTACTAGCGCACCGGAGTCCAGGTCATTTCTTTACTAGCCCACTACGCCTTTCTCGTGCCTGCGTCGCAACCGAACTGAACCCTGGTTAAAGTGCATATGAAACGAAAAATAAGTTGATCTTATTTGATATTCCTTTCGAAATGAGGAAGGATGGCGTTTTCCGTTTGTGAATAACCCATCTCGTTCCAGAGATATTCAGGTTTTTGTAGTATGTAAATTAGATTAACTGTGACGTCATGACCTTGACACAACCTGGAGACAGATCACAAAATAAAGAAAATCTCTGAAAATAGTGGCTAAAAATAATTGATACTTTGCACATGTATGGTACTAAGGAAAATACACATCAATGTGTAAATCATGACGTTGCCATGGAAACACTCTTGTTCCCAGGCCACTTTCATGATAAAAATAAATTCCATGATTTCTCCTTCGTAATGTAAAATTACAAACAATGTAGGCATTGTATATCGTAGGGTTAAATATAATTATTTTGTAGAACAGAGTCATGTATTACAATCAGATAATATTTTATGTCAAATGAGCCTGGGGCCAAGAGTGTTTCCATGGCAACGTCATGATTTGCACATTGATGTGCATTTTCCTTAGTACCATACATGTGCAAAGTATAAATTATTTTTAGCCACTATTTTCAGAGATAGTCTTTACTTTTGTGATTTGTCTCCAGGTTGTGTCAAGGTCATGACGTCACAGGTAATCTAATTTACATATTACAAAAACCTGAATATCTCTGGAACGAGATGAAATATTCACAAACGGAAAACGCCATCCTTTCTCATTTCGAAAGGACTTTCAAATAAGATCAACTTAATTTTCGTTTCATATACACTTTAAGTCCAGGGTTCAGTTCGGATGCGACGCAGGCTAACTACGTCGCCGCCTTACGACATTTTACCAGCCCACTACGACGTTTTACCAGCCCACTACGACGTTTTACCAGCCTACTACGACGTTTTACTAGCCCACTACGATGTTTTACCAGCCCACTACGACGTTTTGGTAGTTTTGTTACATATATAATTATGGAAGTTTTCGTTCGGTCAGGAGTCCCTCAACCTTATCAAGAGGTGAAGTACTGGCTTCATCCATTTATCGGATTATGATTAACTGGGGATTGATTAGCTAGCTTGCTTGCAGCTTGAGTGATGTTATCTTTGAAACAGCCGGATATTTCTAATTTTCTGCTTTCTCAGTTAGCCACCATGAATCTTAACAGTCTCAAGTTTCTCAGAAAAGAGTATCGGATGAAGACGTATACTGGCGTGGCTCAACCGCTTGAATCGGTTAGACAGGTTTTCCCAGGCAAACTGCGGTTTGCATGCAAAAGACTAAATTACTCTAAGTTATTTAGGATTTCCTTTGTCATGATCAGTGTTTGATTTATATTTCAGCACAGTCATTGCATCAAGCCAGTCAAGCCACCTCAGATACGTCACGCCGGCTTAATAACTCTTCTCAGTTTGCCCTGCGCGTCAATGAGGAGTTTGTGTTGACGCTTCAAAACTAACCAGATGTTTTTTTTTCACAACATATTTTGACCATGCGGGCATCATGATGTTAACCCACTGAAGCCGCACTGAAGGTCAAGGCCTCCGTGTGACTGCATGTGTCAGTTTTTTTCAACTTATGTTTCATATGTAGACGTTGACGAATCTCATTTGCTCCCCCAGTGTTTGCGTGGCTGCCGAACACGGTGTTTCGCCGTTTTGAGATGTGCTCTGCTATTAAAGCGCCTGAGTCGATCTGCCGCCCAGTTCGTAGTGAGCTGTCCGGTTTCCGGCCGGCCATGCCACCTGATGAAATGTGGATCCTTATTCAACAACCATAAGAAACAGCAATGGTTGTTCAGGCCGACTGGACGGTGTTTTGCCCATTTCTCGTTTGTTAAACGTGGCATGCAAACCAAACTTGGCAGGTACTGATTGGTAACACGGTCCTTACCATATCTGAATATTAGGTTGCCATGGAAACCATTCTTAAGAGTGCTCCTGAATTTTCGAAAATTTGCGTGTTTCAGTAAAAATGGGCCGGTTAGAACAAATTTCTTTCTGCGATATTTCACTGTTCTTCTCTACTACGACTTTTGTCTGCCCAGTTATGCGGTTGTCCATCTAAGATATTAGCTGAGATAATAAAGATAGTTGGTTGCTATGGTAACGTTTCTCCTATGGGGCGCCGTTTGTAAAAATATTGTGTAGATGAAATTTGGTAGATTTTTACATTATTTACAAATAAATGGAGAACGTCTTCGCTGTCTAACACATTTATTTATAAATAAAGAAGAAACGTAACTTTGGTTATCATTAGACTGCGAATAGTCCCTCCTTTTCCCTCCATTGATAGTAATTTGCTTGCTCCGCTCGCAAATTACTATCAATGGAAGGAAAAGGAGGGACTGTTCGCAGTCTAGTTATCATAGCATAAAGAGGGTCTGAATGCGGTTAACTGACTAACGGCCTTAAAACTAACTGACAAATGACGATTTTTTACTGACAACTGACAAATTTGGTTTTTGTGGGTCAAACATTGTAAATTTTCTCTAGTAATGATTAACTAGAGCTAACTGACAACTGACAAATGGCCAAAATTTTAACTGACAACTGACATGTAGACCCCCCCCCCCCCCCCCCCCCATTCAGACTCTCTATAAATAACAAATAGAATGCAAGCAACCGTGGACGACGATCCTGCTGCTGTACGTTGGATCAGCGATTGATCTAATCGGCTGGACACATAAAACTAATAGAAGCAAAGCCGACACAACGTAGATTTTCGAGGTTTATATAACGATATTTCGGCTGGCCAAACCAGCCTTTTTCAGGTAATATGAAGGAATGTTATTACATTGGCGAACGTGACTAACTAGAAATATGGGTTACGAAATATAGGAAATAGATGACAAATGATTGACACTATTAATATAGAAATAATAAGATAATGAAGTTATATATATACCAGCCATATTGGATTAAAAGCGAGGCAAGAGAGGCATGGCTTACTGGATTAAACAAATAATAGCCAGAAAACGGGATTGAGGGTTTCTTTTCACATATTTCCTTCCAATAACAGATCAAAAAGCGATGGATTTTAAGTCCGGCGACGAGTTCTAGATTTGATTCCGAGCCGAGTGTAAAACTATTATTACAAAGGGAGTGTAAATTCATTATTTAAGCGAATGTATATTATTTATAAATAACTGCTATATGTATTAGGGACCGGCCATTTATTAGAGGGGGGGGGGGGGGGGTGGGCTGGTGCATTTTCATTTTCCTTAACATAATTTCAAGTGGCCCTGCTCATGTCACTGCATAAAGTAATGTGGCCCCCCAAGAGAGTGCACATGAAATGACATGACCCACCCTAAATCACAATAACATTTATAATAGAGTGAAGGACTGTTATACACCAGATTTTGTTGTTTTGTTATATCATTTTTGAAAATAAATTTGATTGTGGTTGATCCCTTCAGGACTGTTTTCTTTAGTAGAAAGGAAAATGGAATGCACAAAATTACATGGCCCCTCAGAAATGGTTGCAGAATTTTGTGCAGCCCCCCATTATTTGGTGCACAAAAAGGTATGACCCCCTCCCCATTTGCACCAGCCCACCCCCCTCTAATAAATGGCCGGTCCCTTAGATAAGTGGTTATACATGTATATCAAAATGTGAAATGCAACCAATATTTATTGATTTATAAATAACCACTCCATCGAAATGTTTTTTTTTTGTAAATCACGTATTTAGAGCGCTCTAAAAAGTGGTTATTTATTAAATAACCAAATTAGTAAAAGTAGTTATTTATATATAACCAGTTTAGCGAACCCCATTAGAAAGGTTATTTATAAATAATTAACCACGCCATCGAAATGTTTTTTTGTAAATCACGTATTCAGAGCGCTCTAAAAAAGTGGTTATTTATTAAATAACCAAATTAGTAAAAGTGGTTATATATATTTTACCAGTTTAGCGAACCCCATTAGAAAGGTTATTTATAAATAATTAACCACGCCATCGAAATGTTTTTTTGTAAATCACGTATTCAGAGCGCTCTAAAAAAGTGGTTATTTCTTAAATAACCAAATTAGTAAAAGTGGTTATTTATATATAACCACTTTAGCGAACCCCATTGGAATGGTTATTTATAAATAACCAAAGTTACGTTTCTTCTTTACTTATAAACAAGAGCCCATCTGGGCTTTCACTCGGGCCACATGAGATTGAAGATGTAATACACTTTCATTTGAAATCCTCTTAGTAATAACCAAAGGGAAGAATTATTAGCTGAATTTAGCAGTCTTTAGTGGCCGGTAGCGCGGTGACTTTCATTATCTGCTCCCCTAGTATATATGTAATTTAATAGTTTTGTTTTTCTCGTATGTTGACCTTTTAATTTAAACACTACTTATTCGTTTAAACACACTGCATTTGAGCAGGCATATATTCATTGTTTGGAACCCGAGAATTAACCCTTTCTTTAGTAGTGTGTTGTCGGTCAGGTGATTGTAAACTCTCGTCATTTAGCACAGAAAATGTATTCTGATGAATAGGGATCGGGTTGTCATGTACGAAAGATGGCTCTTGAACAAACTGATAAGCTTCAGTAGTTTGGGTAGTCTCGGAACACTGGAGACCTTGGTCTTTCATTGTCTTCTTTTTTGTATTCTTGATTATTTTTTTTAAGTTTGAAAGTCGGATCCCAGATTTATTATATCCGCTTTCAACTCGCCATTTTCAACTTCTTGGTCAATAATACGCGATGACAGCATCTTGATTTCGGTCTTGTGTATATTATCTTGCTGCACTAATTTGTCTTCCAAATGACTGAGTTTCGTTTTGATGTGACGAGAGTAAGAATTCATTACGCATATCAGTTAGGTCAGCCTCCATGTTACAAATCAAGGTCATTAAAGCAGCGAGAGAGTCCTTATTGCGGGCTAACAACCTCGTGAAGAATCTCAAGAATTCCGTCTCTTCCGGTTTGAATTTGACTCATGTGTATGTTGCTTTTGGAGTTTCAAGGATATGTTGATCCAAAACTACAGGCTGTTGGGGTTTTTCATTGACTTGTGAACTTGCAGGCTCTGTAATTTGTTTTGTTTTCTTAGTATAACATAAAGTGTTGAACATGTTCATGTTCTCAAGAGTGTCGCGCGTGACCTCGGTTTCTTCATTCATTAAGTTCTCTACTTTCATCTGTAATCTGGGAAACTCAATCTTTGCCCATGCCTTGGCACATAACTATTCCTGTTGTTAAGTAGACGTGGATAATTATAAGTAAAATCCTTCGACAGCTTGTACCGTTTCCGCTAGGTCAATATCCTCGCTGGAACGAAATAACTTGATCTCAATACTCTCTGATCCAACTTACGGTAAATTTAAATCTCTGACAGTTTTTAAGAGACTCCTAATATTGGTCTTGAAGTGCCTTCACCCAAAATAAGATGTTCTCCTCGGATGTTTTAAATGCAGCACAGCGAGCTGATGGCTTATAGATTCCAATATCTATTTCTTCGAATTTTAGCTTTCCGGATCCTGGCCCCAGTTCACTGGCTTCAGGTCGTCGTACGTGGCGTATATAAAATCACTGGCCATCTGGGTAAAAAACGCGGTCCTTCGGCTCCGACAATAGCGCCAGTTGAAATATCCTGAGCCTGTTGGAAGGCTTTCGCACGAGTGAAGTTAAATAAAACATTAAACTGGCTTACATTTGAGAGATGAGACTCCAAATTAGAGAGAAAGTTCCTCGCGGGTCCGCCGCCATCTTGATTTACTGTATTAAATTATGTAAATAAATTAACCTGGCTTGTTGTGTGACCAGCACAGTGCAATCTGATTGGTGTGAATTTGACCTTTAACGCATGCGCAGAACGCTTGCTACACGGAATAAAAATAAAATAAAAAATAAATAAATAACGACTTCGGTGCTGCCACAGGCAGCCCGAGTAATAAATGTGTCAGACAGCGAAGACGTTCTCCATTTATTTGTAAATAATGTAAAAGTCTACCAAATTTCATCTAAATCATGAATATGTTTACAAACGGCGCCCCAATTCTCCCGGTCACATGATTCAAGGACAAGCAGAAAAAGTCAGTGCGGATGCATCTGTGCGAGCGGTCGCGATGGGTGCCAGTGTTTACGTCAGAGCGGGGGAAATTCCAGAGCTCGGCGGCCATTACAACAAAGAGGACAAGGACATGTCTGCAGTCCCCACAATCGCCAGGGAAAAAGGCGGCGAGACTCGATTACTGCGGTAAACCAGTTTAATCGTCGACATCGAGGGCGGTAAAGATTAGAACTAGCGATCTCTAATGTCCCATGATAGTTACTGAAAAGTTTTAAACGAAGGTGCCCTCCCTAAATTTAATCCCCCCAGTTTACTGGAGTATGGTTCTCGGCTGATAATTTTGCACCATTTCTAGGTTTTCCAGCATAAAAGAAAAATGGTTACTCAGAGAAGGGAGCAGCCGGTTGATCGTGAGAACTGATTTTCCCCCGTGTGAACCGATTCGATGCAGTTCGATTTTAGGTTATTAGTACGAGCTGCCGAGAACACTCCTTTGTTTACTTGTCCTTTCCGTTTCCCACTCACCTAAATATAAAGTTCCTGTGTGTCCTCCTACCTCATTAACCGCAATAATAAAACTGAAGTCAAGATTCAGTACACGCGGGTCGACTAACTACACTTCTTCCTGAATCGAATAGCTTAGCGCACGTCTTCTGAATCCGAAGGCCGATGCACGAGAGGAGTTATAACAACATAAAACTCACCATAATCAACTCCAACTCCGGCCTGTTACATCATTCTTTGGAACTTCCGTTAACACATTTAGAACGAAAACCGCTATGTACTATAAAGTGGGTTTACGTTGAAGTTTGCTTTTAAAAGTGAAAAAGTACAACTGTACTTGTTATCATAGAGGCCCTGAATCAAAGAATATGCAAATGACAGGATAACCAGTACAAAAACCTCCAAGCTCAGGAAAAGCTACATTTACACATTACATGCCAATATTTTGGATTTTACCTATTTTCTATTTTTACCTATTTGATGCCGAAAATATTGCTGAACTATAGTCTATATTCCTGATTTTTGAACGGTTTTGAGACTCAGTTGATTTAGGCAAGGAAGACAAAAGCGTATATTATTCACATTTCCTCCTTCTCGCAGGAAATGCTCCCTCGCACTCAAGTTAACACCTGGTTAATTTAGGGTTACAATTAAAGTTGTTAAATAATAGACCCTTCCACGGTTATTTTGAACTTTTGATAGTATACGTATATCAGCAAAACCGTCGATACTGCTGAAAATCAAAATCCCAAATTTGAGAGTTTTATTTTGAATAGGAGCAAAGTTATGGGCCCGCAAACTCGGAATATTTCCATACAAGCGTCTGTAAACTGATTTCCCGAAATTTCCGCTGATCCGAGCTCAAAGAAGCGGAATAGAGGATACTTCACTCCCGGACTTACTAATAAAGGGATGAATAATAATGTACTTACTGTCATTAAACGCAACCTACTGTGCAGTCTCTCAAATCGTCGATGATACTAATAAAGTATCATGACCCACACAACTTAGTACTGAGTGGAGCGACAAACTGAAATTTCCATATAAAGCCGGAAAACATGTAGTTTCTAAATTAATATTCTAGGACTAATATTGCTTTTTTTGTTTAAATCCTTTCTCTTTCCTGTTATTACTTTCACTCTCCAAAGACGCTTTGTGATAAATCATGTGCTTCATAGTTTTCTGCATTTCCTCCCGTCTCAGTCTAAGCAGGTCACGCGGGTTAATGCGGGACATACGTCGAACTCGACTCAGAATAAATGACTGAGAATAAAAAGCATAGCCTACGTAGTAAGAGCACCTTTGTACTACCTCGATTTAATTTAGACATAGAACTGCACTGAGATGTAGACGAGACCATTGGCTTGGAATCCCTTACCAGCCGCCCTAAAACAAGCACCTTCTGTGAATTGTTTCAAACATTATTTAAAACAGAGTAAATATAGGATCATTTTAAACAATATGTCCTTTATGAAAGAAGCTTCTTTAATCTTACATAAGAATTCAAATTTTATATACTATTGACCAATTTATTATTTTTTATTATTGTACATAGTTTTCTCTTATCATTATTGTATATAGGACAGATATGGATTGGGTGGCTAGCCACCCCGGCCCCCTCTTTAGAGAGTAAAAAAAATAAAAAAATATGAATAATATTTAAGAAAATAAAAGAACCAATCTGATTACATCTCATTGTTAACAAAATATATACGCCTACTGACAAGAGACGTGTTCACATTCGAATATAGCTATCTCCGTTCATCCTTTTCATCCCTTTTGTCGCCTCTCGTCCCACTTTTTTCTTTTTCCATCCCTCTTTTTTTTATTTCAATACGGAAAAAGGCGGGACAAGAGGCGACAAAAGGGATGAAAGGAGATAAAAGGGACGATCAAGTAGATTTGTGCTATTTGATACTAACTTTCAACGAGTGAACATGGAAAATCGGACTTTGAAAAACTGCCCTGTACCTAATTGTGGATCAAAGTATCTTGTTAAATTATCCAACCACTTGGCACAAGTCCATAGATTATCAACTCAAGAACGTAAACCATATTTACAAGAAGCGAAACTTCAAAAAAGAAAGTTTTTGTCAAGGAATGTAAATCCAGTTGTTGATATAATGGAAAATATGTTGGTTAGGAACCTGCTTATAATATTGGTCTAACTGAGAGACCTTAGCTAAATTTGTTAAACTTAGTGACCACACCAATTTGTTTTCTATAAAGTTGGAAACGGTCTGACATTATACTCCCGATCCTTGAAGAGTAAAGATATAAACGATGGCTGCTAATCGTTCCAACTCAGATGATGAAATGACTGAAGATTCTTATCAAAGCTCTGATGCTCAGGAGAGCACGGATTCCACTGATGATAGTTATGACGGAGAAGAGGATGTTTGGGAAAGAATTCGAAACGAAGCTAAAGAACGGCACCAGGAAGTTTGGGAAGCGTTGGTTCAAAAGTATGAACGCGATGGGGGTAGTCACGAAGTTGCTGAAATCAAAGCCAGTAACGCTTTGGTTCCTACCTATAGAAAAGACCTAAGAGAAGTGTTGTTCGAATATATGAAATGGATTCACAGCTTAAGAAAAGATCCTGATTTCCGAAAAATATTGGAAACAAAGCAAAACTTGATGAACATGGAAGATTATGGATGGAAAGAAGCGACCGAGACTGCAATTCACCACCGAAAATTCTTGTTGAATAAACAATTCCAAAAACAACCTATTCCGGAACAGAGTGTTCCCGTGATGAACAATGCATTTGTACCTTTTAGATATAATTTTTATTAAGTCGATTTCTATTAATAAATGTCTTTAAAAATATTCTTCCTCTTGTCATCGTTTTAATATAAGCAATCAGTAAGCAGCATTTGTCAACAAGAAAAAAATAAATGAAACATAAATCAGTGTAATCTTGTAACACGGTACATTATATCAACCCAAGAACTGAGAAATAAGAATGTTATCAACTCCGCGACTATAAGGAAAACGAACTGTAAATTGGTGTTTTTAAGATTGAACAAACTTCGTATAATTTATCTGGTGGTTTCTACTGTTTTAATTCGTATGGTAATTATAGTTCAGTTTTAGAGAAGAATTTACATCTCAAGAGTTTTCCTCAAAACAATAGGCTCTTCAGTAGCAGAGTTGATCTAATGAGTCACAGTGGATTTCGTATACAATTATCTTATGAGTTATTAACCGTAAAGGAAAATAATAAAGACAGTTTAGAGCCTATTACGAGTAGTTTGTTCTTACTATTTACGCTACAAAGGGGTTTAGATATTGCGAGATATTTATTACTTTTTCATTCAACTTCGAATGTATTCAGGGCCGATCGCTCCTGGTTTTAGAGACGACCCCAAACAATAGACTTTGCCCAAACATATCCGAATTAATAAGAGCGCCCTAAAAATTAGCATTCCGAATTTATGCATACGCCGCAATTCTGATCAGGTAGGCCGCAAAATGCGGCGTACGCCGCATTTTAGTCATGAGCCCAAGACAATAGGACTGTGACGTCATCTGAATTAATGAGCGCGCCTTAAAAATTAGCATAACACCTTAAAAATTAGCATAACACCCTAAAAATTAGCATAACACCCTAAAAAAGGGCCTTAATTCCATGCCTCTCGTACTACTCATCTCGTATCGGGACCAGAAAATGCACGCTACACAAGCAAAACCGTACAAAATGAAATAATTGAAGTCATGGCTGACTTGATTCGTGACTATTTCCGACAATGTCTTGAAAACACCCCACACTTTGCATTGATTGCCGACGAAACAACATCTGAGGGACGTGAAGTATTGTCAGTATGTCTTCGACTGCTTGACTGTATTGCTGACGCGTCCAATCCTGTACAGCGTAAGGTGTTGTTAGACCTGTGTGACCTGCCTAGAACAACTGGATCAGTTATAGTTCTGACAAAAAGGAGTTCAAGCGGAAATTGCCAAGTATGCACCAGACGCAGAGTACCAAGGTTGCTGCCTCCATTCACTAAATCTCGTTATCTGTCATGCTTATCAGATAAAGTCAATTCAGAACATGATGGATTGCTGTCGTGATCTGTACATTTTATTTGGCAATTCTCCGAAACGACAGAGCTTCATGAAAATTGTCGATGCGCATTCTCCAGAGAGCAAGAAACGAAAGTTGAAAAACTTATGCAAAACGAGATGGGTCGAGCGACACTCGACATTTGAAAATTTGAAACTGGAAAAATCATTGTAAGCGACAGGCGATAGACGAAATCTCTGTAACATGCCTTTTGGCAAATCATGCTGATAACAAGTTTTTCCCGAACGTCCGAGAGCTTCTAAAGATTCTTGCTGTATTGCAGCGTGGAAGCTGAGCGGCGATCGTTCTCCTGTGTAAGAAGAATACATACGTGGCTAAGGGGCACAATGACCACCGAAAGGCTTTCTGACCTAGTTGTGATTGCGATGCATTGCCATAGTGTTGTTCGTATCAATCGCGACCAGGTGTGCGACAAGTATATGGCAGAATGATGGCAGCTTCCCTCCTCGACAATCAATAACTTTGTAAGTATCGGTATTCTCAGTTGATGCTGAATTTTGGACACTATCTTCTAAACAAGAAAGTGAAGTTGTGTTGTCCTTGAAATCGAGTTACGCATATACATTTATTTTAGAAGTATTGTAAGCCGCCCATCGCCAGAAATTCGAGACATTGAGGCCTGATAGTATATAGATGGTAGACATAGCATATATGGTACATTGGGATACTATAACGCGGGATACATAAAGTACCAACACGTAATTGGGTAACACCGCTCACCAGAATTTTATCGCAGACTCGTCTCTTTTGGTCCGTTTAGGACCTACTTTTCAAAAGGACAAATTAGCTTGAATAACCGCTAGCTGTTTAAACAAACACACTGCAGTTTCTAGAGAACAGAACAAGGTTTCCAAAGCTGCCATGTTTATTGGATTTGGTCACTTGTGGTCAGAGTTATGACAGTTTCAAGACGAGCAATATTACGGGTTTTAGCGTGCCATATGGAGTCTGAGGTTTCTTGTCGAAAAGCTGAATTTTCAAGAAGGAAAAGGAATCATCCAAAATGGACTTTGGGACATCAGAAGGGAAGAATACGGTAGGTCTTGTTTATGTGTTCCATAACGAGCCAGACACTCTTAGCAACCAAACTACCCCCTGGTGATAGGGGACCATTGATCCCCTATCACCAGGGGGTGCTCTAGGAAGCAGGAGCATTCCATTTAATTAAGTCCAGCCTCATGTCACTTTAAATTGTCTACTTTAGCGCCTAGATATCGTAATCCATAGGTGTCAATGTGTGATAAAGAACTACTTTTGCATTTTACCTTTCATCAGTCGACTACCCGTAGTAGTGCACGAAATTTAGTCATTCGTAGTCCGATTTTCAGTACGTTTCGATCGAGGTCGACGATTTATCTGGTTTGCCGTATGTGCCTATCCGACTTTCAGCTAATTTCTCAGAATCAACAATACATAATCTTGTTATTATTTCATAAGTCGGGAACGATGTGGAATTTACTTTAATGAGACGAAAATGCGACTTACACGCTTGCCAATTACTGTTCGAAACGTCGCAGACTTCGCTTATTAATTATTATTCGGACCCCAAATTATTATCGCGGACACTGGAAATAAAGCGGATGAGATATCGAGATGTGAGAGATGTTACCCTGGCAGCAGGTTTCTCGTGTCTTGTTGTTTGCAGTCGGTAGCTGCAGTTCGCGACCGGTAATTCGCGTCTGGTTGTTTTGATCTGATTTGCGCACATTTCGCGACGGGTATAACGGCTACTCGTAGGTAGGCTAACTATTTTGTTTGGCGTACATATCTTTTAGGATTGTGTTCAATATCCCGAAGTGCTCAGGCATACTGTAGTGCCATGGACTTCAACCTGGGTAAACCAGCTGGGATACCGAACAACTCAAAAAACATTTTTTTGGCGTACATCTCGTTTAGGCTTGTGTTCAATATCCCGAAGTGCTCAGGCATACTGTAGTGCCATGGACTTCAACCTGGGTAAACCAGCTGGGACACCGAACAACTCAAAAAACATTTTTTTGGCGTACATCTCGTTTAGGCTTGTGTTCAATATCCCGAAGTGCTCAGGCATACTGTAGTGCCATGGACTTCAACCTGGGTAAACCAGCTGGGATACCGAAAAACTTAAAAAAATATTTTTTGGCGTACATATATTACGCGCTTACCATGGTATGATGAGAAATCTTTCAAATGTGGAGAATGTTCCAGTTAAAGTGTTACTAAAATTGTTCTCTTCTCTCGTTTCCCCGGTTTTGTTGTACGGCTGTGAGATTTGGGGTGCCGTGAATTTGCTGAGGAGAATACCCTCTTTCGGCGTGTTTAAATCAAAAATATTCAAGGTGATAAATGATATGGAAAAACTTCAGTTGAAGTTTTTAAAACGTATTTTGGGAGTTCATTCCAAAACTACCAACTTGGCGGTGTATGGTGAATTAGGAAGAGTACCCTTGATTGTACAAGTTTCTACCCTGGTGGGGAAGTTTTGGTTTCGTATTAAGGATGCGTCTTATCAAAACACTCTCGTCGGTTTAGCTGCGAGAGTTTGTATCTGTTCTAATCAACAGTCAGTCGTTTTTACCAATTACTTGTTACGTATGTGTGAGTTAAAATCGTTACATGAGTTCAACGTTTCGAATAAACAATTACCTAATTTAGGCAGATATTTAAAAACAAAATTATATAATCTATTTTCTCTTTACTGGAGGGAACACACTCAACAAAGTCGATCAGGTGGTAAATTGCGTACTCTCAGTAAAGTTAAGATCAATTTCGGTTTTGAGAGATACCTTACCGATGCAAATGTTAAGTGTCGTCAAGCTGTAACCAGGTTACGACTGTCAGCACATCGACTTCCTGTTGAGTCTGGTCGCTACAGCAATATACAATACGATGATCGTAAGTGCACACTATGCAATTCGAATGAAATTGGTGATGAATATCATATTTTAATGTCGTGCGTTCATGGGAAAATTGAACAAGTTAGAAGTTTATTTATGAACGATTTATACAATATCAACAGTTCGTTTGCTATGCTTGATCCAAAAGAGCTATTTTTATATATTTTTAGTATGCATGACGATTCTATTGTGAAACTGGTTTTAAGATATTGTAAGGAGGTATTGGATTTATTTAATAATTGTAATAATACTTGATTTACTATATTTGAATTTAATATTCAGATCGTACTTTCATATATATATATTTTTAAATACATTGATGTATATGAATTTGTATCCTAATGTGCCAAAGTTGGTGTTAATGGATTAAAGATTATTATTATATCTTTTAGGCCTGTGTTCAATATATCTCTTTTTATAGGCTTGTGTTCAATATCCCTAAGTGCTCAGACTTCAACATGGGACTCGGTAGATATTTTGGGGCACTTTCCCCAAGCATCACGTCAGATGCTTTACTTTACTCTTTATTCTTGGTTACCTCTTCGGCGATTTGGTTTAGCATTTACTGCACATCAGAATTCTGGACATCAGAGGGACTTTATATTTCTCACAAATATCGCTGATCATGCTCGAAATGTGTGCCTCTGAAGCTCTTCTGGACCTTGAACTTTGGGGGACTTCCCGCCATTTTCGCTGCCATATAATTTCCTTCTACTTTATATATACATACGTGTTCGTTACTCGATTTCCTTCGTTCTGTTTTCAGGGATGTAATTTCCTCGTTTGCTCTCGCCAGAGACACTTTCAAGCTTTGGCTCTCCTCGTAATCGGCTGGCGGGGTCGGTGGCGGGTTGGTGTTTCGCCTGACCATAGTTAATAGAGGCGGTATTAACTATGGCCTGACGGGGAAGCGATTGCGCGAGGGGTTTGTTATTTTCAATTGTTTATTAGCCACTGATAATTCTCTAACACGACGAATGTCGTAGCGAGACACCCACCTTTCCATCGACAATCCTGCAGCCATTCATCCAAATCCCAAAGCCCGCTATTTTCTATTTGGACACTGTCGGCTAGTGGCGAAGAAAACTGCGAAGGGTCGTGCAACCAGGCTGTTTGACAGGAACTTACAAAATTTCACGCCGCAAATTTCCGAATTCAGAAGATGCCAGTGCTGCGGATAATTTGCCGCTCGATTCAGCGAGAAAAACACGGTGCAAAGCGGATACGTCCACAAGTCGAAGCACGAGTCCAGTATGCGAAGCAATCCTTTACCTTAATTTCATAATACTGTATTTCCCGCTCATGTCAAAATGCCACTGACACTGAAGTACAGCCCCTGAAATAACGCAGGATCCGCAAGATCGAAGATCCTCAAACGTGTTTTGTGTACAATCCTTTGCTGACATAAAGTAATTACCAAAGCGATCAAGCGAAAACCGCAAATCACAATAATGATTGATATTTGCCATGACTATGACGTCACTCCATAGCAACCGGCCCGCACGCATTTCCGAACTTCCGATGATCTCTGGCTCGTTATGACTCTTAGTGCGCACATTTTTTGCTAAGGTTGTAGATTTGCAGCAGATACATTTTATAAACTGTTATCTGCATGTACATACAGCGCGCCTACAGCGCTCGCTCCCGAGGTCCCCCCCTCCCCCCCCCCCCCCCCCACTTCTATGAATTATCCACCCACCCCCCTTTAAAAAATCCTGTATCCGCCCCTGTGTATACTAAATAAAGTATGTATGCATGTATGTATGTATGACTAACTTTATTATGAATTACTTATTTTGAGACAGTTCAAATGATAGCCAAGGGAATCCCAGTATACTGTAAGCCATTGAGGCTGAAGAGTACTTGAAGGCTTTATCACCTCGTGACAGGTCATATATAAACTGTCCGTCTTGTGCTCCAGCATCCGACAGCTGTTTCTCTCACGCACGTAAAGAGTACAGGCTGGTTCACACTTGGGACATAAGCATAAGAACATACGCAAGCGCAGATTCTACTTTAAGGTTGGATGAATGCTTTGTTCTACTCAAGTATAAAGGCCTGGCCAGTAACTAACCATGAAGTACAATTTGCGCTTGCGTATGTTCTTATGCTCATGTCGCAAGTGTGAACCAGCCTTACATGACACGCGTACAGAAATCTATTAATATCCTGTCGCTGGTGCATAAGATATTCTCCCAAACAGATCAATGCAGGAATTCAAAAGACTGCGACTCTTTCCTTGAATAATGAAAAACAATTTTCACTGGATTTTATGTCCGGTTCAGACCAGTTTGCACTAAATCTCGCTATATCAATGGCAAAACGATGCTCAAAAACGACATTTCTCCTCGCTGTTTCCCGCTTTTGACAATAAAATGAACTGACCACAACGACGTTAACGGAATTCCTTTCCCTGAATTTCTTTTAAAATGGCGAATTCGAAATTGGAAATATGATTATTTTCTGGTACAATTAAGCGATATCCTGACAGCATTTCTCTAGTTCGTAATAACATTACAGAACAGACTGCTATTAAAATCATTTCAGGACTCGCGTTTCGGCAAGAAGTCGGGCTAGGGTATCTCTGTTTCACCACATGTGGCAGGTACTGTTATTTTCACCATTTAATATATAGCGATTCTTATTGACAAACGCATGCAGTCTGAAGTTTTAGCCTTCCTTTGAAAATGCTTGAATTTTGATCAAATGGAACAAAATGTATTTATCTTACCTTGAATATCGCGTCTTGTTTAATCTGTTAACTTGACTGAATTCAACAAGCAGCCTATATAGTCAGGTTGTATTCCTTCTATTAAGTATACTTTGTAGCTTGTTAATATTTAGCCTGCATTTGGTCGAATGTAATGTACAAGGAGTGGCTTATTGGTCACGTGTATAATTAACGCCAAAACAAAATGTTTCTCTTTCCAAGTCCAGGCTTCAGTAATAAAATATAATGAAGAACTATGACCGTTCGAAAACAAGTGGTTCATTTTATTATTTTATTATTTTCAATTTTTTAAACAATCTTTTTAAGAGAACGAGGTACCAAGGAAAAAGAAAACTGCGTAGCATTACGGAAAAACTGAGCCGACAAAGATCGACTGATAATGTAATATAGAAAGTACGACAGAAACCCCAGACTTCCTGGGTAACTTTGAAAAGAAAAATACTGATAAACCAATCAATAAATAATGATGCTGGCTGATCCAGTTATTATTAATGCAAAAAAGGTGGCAAATAAAGGAGGTAGGTGTACAATAATAGATATAAAAACATTCTTGAAGCCGAATCAGAACTTTCCGACACTAAAATGGACCGCATAGTATATTATCTGAGTGGAAGGTTTTTCTAAGTGGCTGACCCTCAGCTCTAGTAAAATTGTTTTGATCCATTGTTGCTATATATATATACATACATACTAGGCAGGCAGAGGAGCCAAAAAAAGCTCATTAACTTTGCTGTAATACTGAACCTCCCGTGTTTGAGTTCACCGGTTGACCGAGTCAAGTCCGAGTCAAATAAACGAGTCACTTTTTTTTGTGTTTATGAATTCTTTCGTTCGGCCGGCTTCATTCCGTTTTAGTACTACAGTATTTTTCGACTGGTAATTTTCTTTTGCATATAGCCTTTCATGAAGAGAATTCAATCAGCTGCCGTTCGATTGGTGTTACTCAGGCATGGTATTGCTGAGCCGAGACCGATGTATAGGCGAATCCTTGTTTACGTTTTTTCCTCATTAGCATACATCAAACTTCAAGCGACGTACATACAAACAAACAGAGTCCATAAATCGAAAGAGATTGTCACACTCGATAATCACCGAAAATTTGAGAGTGATATGATAAATATATTTTGAGGAATGAGCGTTTAAAAAGCTCAAAATTTACAATGAATGTATGGCTGTCAGCAACTCTTGCCCCCCAGCAAATTTTATAGTTTGAAAGTCAATTTCTCCGTAAATATTTAACATATCAATCTCAAATTTTCGGTGGTTACTCAGTTTAAAATTCTCTTTCAACTGATATAGTCTGTTTGTTTGTAGCTTGAAGTTTAATTTATGCTAATGAGGCAAAAATGTAAACAATGACGTCAGCAAGGATTCGCCTATAGAGCGAGTCTATAGAATATTGCTGGCGAAGCACACACACACAGTCATAAGTCCCACTCGTACGAAATCTGCTCTCTACCGTATCCACGTAACTATGTAAGAAAGACAAAAACAATGCCGGCCGAGTCACTGCGTTCCGAATCAGAACTATCCTTGACTGAATAAAAGCTTTTGGAGAAAACAGCCTCCCAGAGCTTCAGTTGTTTCATTTTCACACGCACGCTTTTTATACCGGAACTTCTTATTTAGGGATGGACCATTCGAGCAAGCCGAATTTGCAGAAAAAAAAATTCGAGCGACACGAAATCACCCATTCCAGAAAAAATAAATATTGCAGCAATAGGAGCCCTAAAGGAAATGAATCAATTTTCAAATGGTCCGTCCCTTAGACTGCATGCAGGTGATTAATTAAAGTGACGTTTTCGGAAAATTAATGGTTAATTTAGTGACTTGAGATAACTGAGAGCATAAATTTTAACTCAAAATAGTTGCATCTTCATTTCTACTGAGATATGGACATTAACAACTAAAATGTAATTAATTTTTTGGAGAGTTAACTGTAGCTTCGTTTTCAAATTCGTTTTCGCATTAGTATCTAGTTTCTATAATCAAATATAACATCAGCGATTTAGAGCATCCGGTGTGATAGAACATCCGCCATTACCGAGAAGCGGAGATTCGTGTATTTCACCACAAGTCACAGCCCAAATGGGGTTATATTTAATACATATCTCACGAAGCCATCAGATGAAGGTCACGTCCTACCCACAGGAATATTGGGTTGTACCGGGTATTATACCCTACCGGGCATTCCCACACCCCATGGGGGCAACACATTATAGCGATACATACACAAGAGAATACAAAACCTCTACGCGATAAGTTTACAAAGCTCGTGTAGTAATATAAGATATATATTTATATAATAATAATAGAATATAAAAATAGAGGTATAAATCCTTTGTTTGGGTCTCGTGTGCAAGTAATACACTTTGTTTTAAATCCATAATTTTCTCTCTTCTTTGAGTGTTACAAAATAGACAAAGTACAGAGCACTCAGCTGATAAAAGATATTTTTGTCTTTGTACTAGAAAACTGCCTTATTCAGAAGGCTAGTGAAGCACTGGTTGGGATTGTACCAAAACTAGAGTACAAATGGCATACTATTATACTAAACTAACACTTCAAATAACACTACTCAGTATCAAAACTATTTCTTGCAAAAGGTATGTCCACTCATTTCCAATGGTAAGCAGCCCATCAGTAAACGAGTAACTGCACAGTTGTTTACAACTATTAATTCTCTTAGTGGCCTCCGCTACATCAACTGTGTAACTTCATGAGGAAATGATACCTCGGTATATATTCATCTTTCTCCTTTGTTTCTTTGGGGTGAATTTCTTCTATATTCAAACAGTTTGGCAAATACTTTACTGTGACTACTGTAATCGAGACCACTTAGACAACTAAGACAAACCATTTCAACTTCGAGGAAGTTGAAACGCTGTTCTATTGTAATCGATATTGATTGGTCTAGATACTGAAGCGGAATGCATTCGTCCTAAAATGTGGATGGTTCTCGTTGACTAAATGGGCCCGGTTACAAGTAGTCAGACGGTAAAGAATTAAGGGACTGAAGTCAGTATTATCTAAGATAAATACAAAAACGCAGTTCAACTACCCCTGACAGCAGTGTTTTCCCCAGACGAGTTGGCAGAAAGGTGGTTGAAACATTGGCATAGGCTAATCAACAATACGTCAGCTATTTGGAAATGACAATTTTAGGTAAGCCCAAGGTTAAAGTGCACCTAATGTTTAGTTTGTTGTCGCAAATCTATTCTACAACAAGTGAATGGTAGAACATTTCTTGACTGAGTGTTGCATCTGTGAGTTAGAGGTTTATATCTTCAATTTAAATGCTAATGATGTCACCTCAACCCAGGAATTTACTGTAATTTCTTTCTCCTTGTGAATGAAACTGTTTGATTCTTTATAAAATGTTTGTTAAATTCGTTGATACAAACTACGACATCATAGATGTTTACAAAAGGTCATTAATCTCTAAAAGCATCTTTTTGTATAATACATGATTCCTGGTTTGACGGCACATTCATGATCATTTTGGAGATATCAAACACTAAATTCATAGACGCAATACTGAAATCAAGAAATATTCTACCATTAAACTATTTTAAACCAAATAAACATTATGTACTCTGTAAACGAATGCAGGAACCATTACCTTGTACTCTATCTGTGTACTCTATCTGTGAGTTGGCGTATTTACACATTGGGCTATTTTTAGATGTTTTCCCCACGAATGAATGTTTTTCTTTGCTCGAAAGAAAAAAATTACAGTGGAGATAATTACTGGTTATTTCATGGTTATCTATGGAATACGGGCGAATATTTCACGAGAAATTTGTATTATTTGGTATACAACGAGCCTTTAGGCGAGTTGTACACCAAAATAATATGAATTTCAAGAAAACCATGAAATACCATATTATCCTATAAATAACAAATTTAAGGGAAGATTTATCACGAAAACAAAGTAACTTACCGGACGAGACTGCGAATTTTCTCGCCGGAAAACAAAACTTTCGAGGAGGCGGACGAGTCTGCTGACTAATTACGTATTCAAAATCTTGCATTCTTATTGGCTGATAAAGAAAAGGCGCGAAATTTCCTGCATTTTGATTGACCTTGATCTAACCATGCAATACTGCTCTTTATTCTATAAACTAGTGTTTACAAGGATTTCCAGCACTAAGAAATATCGTATCTGAACACTCGTAAAAATACGATAATTTTACGTGTGTGGATATAGTCTCTCAGCCAATCAGCGATTGCCACGTCACGCGCTTATCCTTGCTTCGAACAACCGGGCCCAGGTCCAAGTATGGTTTACAAAATAAATAACACAATACATGGACGCTTGGAGATATGGAATTGATCTTCTCGTGTTCAACTCGATATCGAGTTAAACACTCAAAGATGAATTCCATATCTCCAAGCGTCCATGTATTATTCTCCATTTATTATGCGACTTGGCGTTTTCCAGTGCAAATACAGGATAAAACGAGTGCAGATTAGGCTTTGACACATTATGCTCCTTGGCGTCACCCTCGGAAACGGAGTATTATGCTCCAAATTATGCTCGCCTGGAGGTTATTATGCTCCCAATTATGCCAAAGAAAATGACAACTCCCCGCTTCCCCCTCCCAAAGAAAGACATAACATCCGGTATTTCTTGCAACTCTGCATCACTAAATTCACTACTGGAAGCCGCGATTTTGGAGCAGAAACTTGCAGTCCTTAGCAGCCTGGTCTATGATGGTTGATCCTCACAATAGAAAAAAATAAAACTGACTCGAAAAAATAAAACTGACTCGTAAAAATATCCAGCCGTATGACAACTTTTCGTGTAATAACCTCTTTGTACCGTTCGTTCATGCGTTCAGTGTTCGCACTCTTGCAAAAGAAATATGAACAATAAGGTGCATTGTTCTATAAATAGCCCAAGGTGTAAATACGCCAACTCAAAGATATAGTATGGGAGATGGACGCACCGGGTAGAGGGCTTCTGACGAATGAGTCGTGCTGGTAACACGATATATATATACTTCTAAATTGCTGATGTATCGGTGAAAACGTCTATAATATCCAAATAAATTTCCATTTCGTTCACATATTTTGCCAAGACTCGATGCCTAAGGACTATTAAGCTCTACTTATTTAAATACATAGTTCTTGACATCAAAGGGTGTGCGTATTTTGATGTCCATAACCCCCCGTCATTTGCCTGAATCTTCAAAGCTGAGAATTCTAGACTTCGAAAATAAAGTCACGTAATATTTAGCTGATGCGAACTCTTTCCCTTTACGAAAAGCTGTCCTTATGTTATTTAACTCCTTATTCACTATGCTAGTTCTAACCTATCTACTAGTTTTCAATAAATTTCTGTGAGCCCTCCTCCTCTCCTCGGGCCGTTCTTCTGTTCGCCTGCGGCGCGGGACATCACGAGTGGCCTGCGGGATTCTCTCGGGTGCTTCCTCCCTGCTCTCTCTTTCATCACGTGCGCTACCCGCTTTGGTTACGTTTTCATGGTTCTCATCCCCTAGAGAACGTCTCCGCCTTCGTACGCCTGCTCGTTGAGCAGCAGCCTTCTGCGCCTGTCCAGATATATCAGACCGCTGGCGGGACATCTTCAGGTGACGCTCGCTATGCATTTCCTTTAAGAGGTCCTCTATATGCTGAGCATTGGTTTCTAAATTATGAGCGTGTTTTCCCCTGCCAGGCTCTTTCACCGCGGTACCATACGTCGACCTGGAGGGTAAAATGTCCCGGTGGCTATCCTTGTTGGGATATGTTTTTGGTTTAGTACCCGACTCACGGCCCATAACCTTGGGAGCCACGTGACTCCTAGCAGCCATTGCTGCGTACTTTCCAGTGGCCTTTCGGTCTCCTGGTCCTGGTTTCTTCTGGACGCTCGATAAGTTGATGCTCATCTCTGAGCGAGAATTTCTTGGACTGCTCTCGGCAGAGGAATTTCGTGGACTTCCTTCTGCGAATGAGCCCCTGGGGCTTCCAATCGAGTTTCTAGGACTGACCATGATGGAGGTTTTCTCAGTCTTAGGTTTTACAAAAGAACTTTCAGTCTTGCTCGTCACATACGGAGAATCCATCCTTGCGTAAGCATTTTTGGGTGGAATGCCTCGAGGAGGTGAAGCAGTAACAGGTTGCCTCACAGAAGCGTCCCTTTTGTCACCATGCTCTTTCCTAAAGTTAGTTTTGAATTCCTTTAACGCCACCGGTGTTGTGGTATGCACTTTCCCTATCTTGGACGGCGACTGACGTTCACTAATAAGGGAACCCTCGCTCTTTCTGGTAGGTTTGTCTTTATCGATCCTTATCTCGGTCTTTGTAGTTTCCCTTGCAGATCGCGGGCGCGTCGCCCAAGTCTCAGGTTGTAATCTACTAGCCATCTGTTTACTATGGCTGCCCTGTCTGCCTTTGGACTCTATTTGAATAGTAGCCTTGGTATCGGAACTTTCTGGTGGTTTATTTATAACAAAATGAGACCGCTCTAAAGAGGGCCTCCTCGGTTCTGTAAGTCTATCAAAGGATGATCTCCTCTCTGAAGAGGAAGACGCCAAGCTTGCATTGCTTCCCCGCAAGTCTTCAAATGATTCACTATCAGATCGGCCACCCAGAGATGAAGCTTGTTGATGCTCACTGCTAATAGAAGCAACTTCTTCTTCGTTTTCATCCTTCTTCCTACCATCACCCTTGAAGGGGTAATCCAAGTCCAGAAGTATCCGGAGTTTCTCGTCAAACGTTTTAGACATACTGAGTGCCAACTCTCCTTCGTCGCTGGAAGAGTCACTACTCTCAGACTGTAGTGAAGTTTTTAGTCTCAGCCCTTCAGCAGTGATCCTCCGGGCGCGAATATCCAAACTGGAAGGTCGTCGTGTTGCTTCATTCCCCGAGCTGACCACTCCCTTGCCTTGGACAATGGTAAGTACTGTCTCGCTGGTTTGAGACTCATTGGATGGTGCTGTTGTTGGTGTTGATGTAGTAATTGGAGTTAGTGATGCCTTCCACCCACCACTGCCTGTAACTCGTGCCGTTTCTCTTCCCCCCGTCTTGGCGACCCCACCACTGTCACCCTGTGGTGGAAGATGCAGTGAGTCCAGCGATGCATTCTTGCTACTTGGAGTACTGCTACTACGGCTTGTGCTACTGCTGCTGAGATGTTCAGTGCTGTCTGACACGTGTTCGGAAAGCTTTTGTGGTGCATTCAATAAGTCAGCTGGGAGTTCCCCATTCATATCAGTAAGTGTAGGGGCTACAGAGTTTGTGGGACTATCAAGCTGACGTTTCTTTTCTGCTGCTTTCTGCTGAAGGCTCACTTTCAGCAACCTGAGCCTCGTCTCTTCACTTAATGACGCAAAATTAGGTTTTACTGCAGGACTAGACTCGGTGTCAACAGTGGACTCATTATCCGCTTTAGGAACTTCCACCGGCTCACTGGGTATTACGCCGAATGTGACATTGACTTGAGACGACTCCTGTTGGTCAACAGGTGGACTATTTGGCCTTTTTGGAGGTCCCACTTTCCGGTACGAAGGGGGTGGGGGACGGGCATAGGAGTAGGCCTTTAAAGACGATGTCCCTCTGGTTCTCGAGTCAGAATCAATCATCTCAACAACGGACGCCATTGACCCAGTAGACAATGAAGAAAGTTCTCCACTTCTCTTAGGTCCCAGCCTTGTTGGCGAGCCTGGACAGGATCCTGACGCTGTTATTTTAAGAACTGGAGGACCTCGTTCTACACCAGGTGAAACACTTCCATCAGGTGGAAACACATCTGGGGGGGTCCCATCGTGCGACTCACTTTTGCTTTGTTTACTGCGGAACTTTGGGATATGTAATAAAATATTCGCCGGGGGGCCAGTCTGCAGAGAGAAAACAAGAGAATTCGGTTACCATGGCGAGTAAACAGTTATCAAAGCACAAAACCTAACCACTACAAACTGATGATGCATGCCGGTTCACATTCCTTACTACAGTCAAACCTGTATGTAACGGCCCTGTATAAAGCGGTCACCCTATATATATAGCGGTCAGTTGGCCATTTCCCTAGGGTGACCGTTATATACAGGTTTGACTGTAGTGATATATCACCTTCCGGAACCCAGGGCGTTCTTCTTCATATCCTTGGTAGCAGTTTTATCATGTTATAGATATCTTAAAACGGCTGAATGAATGCAAACACTTTTCAGGAATACTTACAAATTGAGTGTGCTAGTGAAAAAGGCTAGTGTCAAAAAGTGTTAAAGTAGTTTTCTATTGACGCATCCTGCTTACGAGACCCTCCAGATAAAAGACCCCTTGCTTACGAGACCTTCCAAATAAAAGACCCCTTGCTTACGAGACCTTCCAAATAAAAGACCCCTTGCTTACGAGACCTTCCAGATAAAAGACCCCTTGCTTACGAGACCCTCCAGATAAAAGACCCCTTGCTTACGAGACCCTCCAGATAAAAGACCCCTTGCTTACGAGACCCTCCAGATAAAAGACCCCTTGCTTACGAGACCCTCCAGATAAAAGACCCCTTGCTTACGAGACCTTCCAAATAAAAGACCCCTTGCTTACGAGACCCTCCAAATAAAAGACCCCTTGCTTACGAGACCCTCCAGATAAAAGACCCCTTGCTTACGAGACCCTCCAGATAAAAGACCCCTTGCTTACGAGACCCTCCAGATAAAAGACCCCTTGCTTACGAGACCCTCCAGATAAAAGACCCCTTGGTTACGAGACCCTCCAGATAAAAGACCCCTTGCTTACGAGACCTTCCAAATAAAAGTCAGGCCCCTAAAAACCCTAACGAAGTTTGTGGGATTTTGGGATTATAGGATTTTGTGGTATTGATACAGAAATAGACAACCCCTCTCACCTTTGATTTCGTGTTTCCATCTTCGTCTGAAGTAAAGAAAGAGAAAGCAGCTTAGCGAGCTCATTGAAAAGCTAAGAAGAGAATGCTACGAACCATGCAGAGATGCCAATAAGTTACTTACTGAATTCGAAGTTCTCAGCACAGAGATGCCAATAAGTACTTACTGGATTCGAAGTTCTCAGCACAGAGATGCCAATAAGTACTTACTGAATTCGAAGTTTTCAGCACGGAGATGACAATAAGTACTTACTGAAGTTCCCAGCAGCTTGACCAAGAGAAGACAGCACGCTCATTGATACGAACTGCTCTTGTGGACTCTTTGCATCAACAGGAGGCTGCACGAAAATTATATCCAGTGTTAGTGCAGTCAGGGAGGTGTAGGGATACAGTACTTCCTAGATTAAACTACTCCCCCCCCCAAATAAACATAAAATTTGAAATAATGCTCCCTTGATTAAGAATGTACCCCTCCCCCCAAAATATACATTAAGAGAGAATGTATGAATTGACAGAAGATGGCATCACTTCAGGTTTATTACACAGTACCACATCTCTAAAATTAAAGCTCATTTAGGGTGAAAAGGGAATCAGTTTCTTCTCTTCAAACTCACGTTATTGTTATCATATAAGAAAAAGCCCCCCACCCCCTTCCCCCTAGCCTGATTTTAAGACGGTACGAGGTCGTCCGCTCACTTCCTCCCCCTCCCCGTCTGATGGACTTCATAGACTTTCGTGTTCCTGACATCATCAACCTTTGTTTTTACAATAAGCCAATACGAAAATGCATACAAGAAATATCAGACTCGATTCCATGCCGTAAAGTTTATTACTGTGATCTTAGAACTTTTACCTTTATTTTTAAAACGTTTTGAGGCTTGATATGTATGCCGATTAGTATAGTCACACAAGACCCTGAAGCTGTCCTAGTGTAGTTTTTTGGTATCAGAGATTGTTTTAACCGGACTTGTTGTGCAAAGTTTAGATGTCATTGCCGTACATAAACTTACGGAAGTGTGTTCATAATAATTTTATACCTGAAAACAAAAATATTCACCCAAGTGCCATAAAACTTTTTCCATAACATACTCAGTATGTGTGTTCACTCCTGCAGAAAAATCATAATATTCCATGAAAGATTTGGTCTTCTAAAAGCCAAAAACCTAGGAGAATGTTTCAGATCTAATGCATGAGATATATATATAAAGCGGAGGAAGATTAGTGATTTACCAAAAGCCCGTACGTAGATTCACAAACACATCGCGTCAATGAATGAACGATTCCAATGCTTCCTTCTGCTCTGGATATAGCTCCGAAATCCTGAAAACTTTACAACTTCGGTCGACACACTGCTCAAGTTCTTCCCCAACGCCATTTAGAAAAATATGCGAGCACATCCTTAAATTCCAGACTTTGCCAGAAGTGTAAAGTTCGCTCTGATTGGTTGAAATTATGACGTCAGGAACACGAAAGTCTATGAAGTCAATCAGACGGGGAGGGGGAGGAAGTGAGCGGACGACCTCGTACCGTCTGAAAATCAGGCTACCTTCCCCCTTGAACTTGAAATTAAAAATAAGTGCCCGTGTGCTTAATTGAGGAAACCCGGTAACAAAAGAGAGCTGTTCGATAACTGATGTTTGATCAGTCGAATTTCATTAAGTCCACCAAGTATTTATGTATGATTTACAAAACTAGTGAACGGTTCATTTTTCGATTACCCGAAAACTTATATTACATGCCAAAATGAAATGACCATGAATTGCATCCAACAGTACTTGGGAAAACACTGTAAACTGTAAACAGTTGATGGCTAGTGGGAAAACGTCCCCAACCCTCCTTCCCGAAAATATGACAACATTCTTCTATACTCAAACAGTGTTGAATGGCAAGAAACTTTAGTCATACAAGAGGGAAAGGAGTTTTAAGACGTGTGGAAAGATAAGGGATACATGTGTACCTTAGTTGGAAGGACATCATCACCTTCACCAGAAACAACTTCAAAGAACCATTCATTCTGAACAACAAAAAGAGAAATATATATTTCAGTCGGCCACACTTGTTTGTAGCAAGGCTGTTGTCGTTTTACTGATCTTTAAGTGCCACCCAAGACACTTTATAAAGTAATTCTGATATCCAAAACTGGTATCATTGTAGAAGTATTGTAGAGATTGAATCATGAAAGAGAGATCGGTCGGTCCAGCATGGTAAATTGACATGTTTTCGAGCTATTCCAAGTTTGGAAACATATCTTAAAACAAAATGGTGACCATGATTCGACCCCAGGACTCTGCTATGGCTTTTGGATGCGGTCTATGGCTGATCTAACTTACTGTCATCTACTCTATATGGCAGACTAATGTCGAAGGTAATTGCTTACATGAGTTAACAAGGTCTCTACAATGCGGCACTGGTATAACTTACATGAGTTAACAAGGTCTCTACAATGCGGCACTGGTATAACTTACATGAGTTAACAAGGTCTCTACAATGCGGCACTGGTATAACTTACGTGAGTTAACAAGGTCTCTACAATGCAGCACTGGTATAACTTACATGAGTTAACAAGGTCTCTACAATGCGGCACTGGTATAACTTACATGAGTTAACAAGGTCTCTACAATGCGGCACTGGTCTGACTTACGTGAGTTAATAAGGTCTCCACAATGCGGCACTGATCTGACATGTCCTTCACCATAGACATCATAGTGTCTTCTCCAGTACGCACCAGGGTGGGGCCAAACACAATGGCTAGATTACGTCCTTCCATCTACAGGAGAAGGACAGTACAGTCACATAGGACATTTAAGTAATGCTCCGGCTAGGAACACGAGCACTGAACGGCAAGGAAAGTAAAAAGGTGTTAATTTGAGTGTCATATCTTTCATTGCTAAAGAGTAATAAGGATTTCAATTTCACTGAAATAAGCTTTGTACGAAATCAGTCAGCCATGACACTACCAGCCTCACTTTCATGGTTTTCCAAAGGTTTAAGAAATGGTACTGTAGCAGGTGTTAATATTCTATTCTTCTTTCTTGTAATTTCATTGGTTGATACTCGTACATTCAATAGAAAACTAGCAAGACAACATATTTTCATTAGATAAGTTTTGATGTTTCAATTTAGTTTTGATCAAACTACTTGTGGTCTCAAGAGATTCAATTATCGTTTGTCTTCCTCCTTTCTGATTGGCTGATTTCTTTCAGTTTTCACAGCAAAAATGCGTATGTAAATGTTCGGTTTAGCTATTCGCATGAGAAGTCATTTCAAACACTCATTGTTCGTGTTTCATCAGGTGATTCCAAATATTTCGAAAACAATAAAACCCTTGAAGCTACGCCTCTCTGGTTTCATTTGTTTTCTCAATATTTGGAACCCCTGATAAAACACTACAATTCGTGTTTGAAATAGTACATGAAATAGACTGGGACAAGGTTCATACACTTGAAGTATTTCTCAAATCAGTGCATAGCAATATGGCATAGTGCTATTTGCCGGTAGAATTTGCTGTCAGGTGGGGATACTAAGATCCTTCAACTTGGTGAAGTTTCCATTCATTGTGAAGTACATAATTATCATCCTTCTCCTCTTGCCTTATTTTTGTCTGAGTTCTGAGAAACGTATTTCAGGTGAGCAAGTAGGAACTTCATCGTCTCATAGTTGTGTTCTGGTAGATCACTCACCTGAGGAAAAAAACACCAGAATGTTACATAAATCTTGTGTATCAGTCAAGTGGAATCTGCGTGAAGCCCCCGGCTATACAGTCATTCGACATTAGAGAGATTTGTATGAGAAAAACAATGGAGGCCTTTCTAGCCTCGCTTTCAAGATTTTACTGCATTTGAAACTCAACAGCAATTCTCTATATTACTCTAAAACTGAACACAATTGCTAGTTTTAATGTGATCTTTCATGTGGTAGCATTGATTTCCCTCAACAGTTGACTCTTCCAAATTATGCAAATTAGGAGGCGGCCATTAGGAAAGCAGTCTATAAGCAGGGTTTAAGATTTTACTGTAGTTTTGAATGTTACCACATTGAGATGTATGTAATGTATGTTTAGGTAATATTACTACTCACCAAGCACTTCAATGCCCACATGCGTTCTACCGGATCCTCCTTCCTGTTCGCTTCAACGAACCCGTCATACAATTCTAAATAATAACAAACATAAGAACATTGTTAGAAAACCAATACCTAGAATTGCTGTGTGCTATTTACAGAATGAGCAGCCATGTTGTATCGTTAGATACATTATCTGATTCCGCAATTAATGAACTAAAACATGTGTAGTGGGTTGAAATTTGCACAGGCAATTCAAAGGCAAGATAAGGTTTGCAGTACCCTGATAGCAGAGGTGAACAGCACAATGAAAGATGAATAGAGAAAATCCCTGGGGGAAAGGCTGAGAAAAGATGAGAAACCTCTGCTAGCAGAGTAGGTTTTCAAAGAAATGTAACTTGAATTTCATCTTGTTGTAAGAAATTCTAGGCAGATTTGGTCATTTTGGACAATTTCAAAATATGGTACTGAACTTCCTAATATGGTATTGACAACTTCTAAATATGGTTTCAACAACTTCTAAATATGGTATCAACAACTTCTAAATATGGTACTGAACTTTCTAATATGGTATCAACAACTTCGAAATAATTATGATATTGAACATGAATAATGAACATTCTCAAACTTATTAATAAATTCATCAGGTCAACACAATAGAAATCATGGCCATGAGTAGTATTTAAACAGCTTGTATTTCAAGACTTTTAGATCACTGATGTTATCATTAAAGTGAAGTCTGAGAAGCCATGTAAAACACAAGAAGCTTATTTTAGAAGCAAGTTTCTAAATAGGTACAGTGAGATTGGGTTGAAAACTAAGGCAAAGTCTCCCTTTGTTTAGAAATTACTTCCAAAACAGCTCCAAGTGTTTTACATAATTATTGTATTTGGTATCTGTTAATATTCATACCTGCTGTCACAAGTCCTTCAGGTAATTTCCTCAGAAACTGCTTCAGTAAACTAGTGATGTTATTTATATCGTACCATTTCTGGAAGACAACAAACAGGACAACCTTAGCAGTAGTATATAAGTTTGTAATTACATTTTACAAACTCAGTAATAATTCATGATGGTAGACTACCAATCACCGGATGTATACCACACCAAATGCATGCAGTTGGATAAATATTGGTAATCATTAGTGTGCAAGTTCAATTAACGACTAATAGTTGAGTGATGCTTGAAAATTCTAACAAAATAATACGAGTCCGCAGGATGAGTGTTATTTGTGGAATTTTCAAACATCACAAGCACTATTAATCATTAATTGAACATTGCAAACCAATGATTACCGGTTAATAATATACAGTAGATGCCAAAATTAAAAGGAGAACTGAATCAACTAGTTTTGCATATTCAAATCAACTGTGTTTGCACGGCTGTTAGTGATTAACATGTCTATGCTCAGCCAATGAGAATTGAGTATTAATTTTTTGTATGTATAATTATTATTACCAGAGAAAATCTGTCTACCAATCAATAGTGTAATTGGTATCTGTATACCACTTAATTCTTAACTTCTTTATTATACTTGTTTACAAGTGGTACACTGATAAACTATAATATGTAAACAGTGAAGTGAAGAACAACATGCCAAAAAAAGTTCACATTTGCTGCCACTCGAACTCGAATCTCAACCCTCATGACTGCTTGTCCTCACTCTTGGCCACTATACTATTGACTATGCTAGGTTGAATGTACTGACAGAAAAAAAGAACAATAAGCTATCTACATGTACGGCATAACTATATACAACAGTCAAACCACTTTCTCATTGGCACTGTTACTAATGATGTCTGAAAAGAGAGTAGATAATGCACTTGCAGATTCACTAGAAAAACATATTATCTCATGAAATATAGATGAAATAAAACCTACCTCATCCTGGAAGTTAATGTTGTCAGCTCCTCTGGTGTTCAGTTCTTCATGCAGTGCACTTACTGCAGCAGAATTACCAGGTACCCTGCAAACACATTACAATAGTACTGTAACATTGGTTACATTGTATGGCATGATTCTAAGTTCTCTAAAAGATAAAAGTCTTTCAGATAAACTAATTGTACCACATGTAAAGACCACAACCTTTGGAATACACTTATTTACTTTGCTGAATTTTGAAGGGCCTGAATCAACCATAGAAGCTTATTAAAGTCAGGACCTGGCTAAACAAGAGATTGAATTGGCATTTAGCATGTTGGTTTTTATGGAGGGAAGAAAACCGGAGAACCCAGAAATTTCTTTTTCAAAGGACGAGATACCAACAAACTCAACTCACATGTTACCAGGGCTCGAACCTGGCTACAGCGGTGAGAGGCAAAGGGCTTATCACTTGCGTCACCCTGGCTTTCTCTACTGTTAAATTATGGAACTCCCTACATGACACCATAAGGACTGCAGCTCATGTAAATATATTTAGACGTCAGGAGCCATCTATCTGCATTTGTGAGTCAGCGTGTTCCCAGATCAGGCTATTTTTAGCCATGAAAAGCAATGAGGCCTTATGAACAGTAATTTCATGCAACAATGTACTGGGCAAACAATGCTTCCTAATGATTTATGAAGAGATATCGTTACTGCATACAATAAGAAAACCTTGCTATTGTGAAAAAAAATAAACATTTTATCGGCCTACCACTTGGGGGTATGGGATTTATTTACCTTGGCTGTTCTAAAAATAACCTGATCTGGGAATGTGCTGCCTCACAGACCAAGTATGGGAGATGGACGCTCCTGGTTAATGGGCTCCTCAAGACGTATGATTCGTAAATGCACTTTTAATAATGTATGTTGTACTTTCTGTAATAATCAACAATAATTGTAATTACACTAATTAGCATTTTGAACATCTGTTTTAGAGCAGCACTAGAAAGGTTTTTTTATTTCTACTGTTATGTTTCTTGGAGAAACTATCATAGTTTTGTTACTCTCGAATCTGAGTTGAAACAAAGTTACAACAACAACGACTATGGTCCTTTCACTTACCTGTAAACACCAATACTCTCTATTCCTTTTGTTTCTACAACCTCACAGCAGTGGTCCACAAGTAGTGGAACAAACTAGTTAGATACAACAACAAACATAATAACGGAATTAAATCTGAACAGTGTAAATTAAAATACCTTTGGTTTGCTAGGATTCGAGTATAAGAATTAAACTTGGTGTATTATGGTCAAATGTTCAGTGCGACTATTATAACCAGGGCCACTTAGACAACATGAACCGATTACATTGCAAAACGAAATTAAAGCATTCTAACTTACGCAATACTAGCATATCCACACAACCTTCTTTCAAAAGACTTCAACTTCAAAAGTAGTTCATAAAATTTGCCTTTTACTAAATTGAAGCTTGAGCAAGTTGAAATGCTATTGTCAACTTGTACTCTTCACTGATTGGATCAAATAACAGCAAGTTGGAATGCTATTGTATTGTACTCTTCACTGATTGGATCAAATAACAGCAAGTTGGAATGCTATTGTATTGTACTCTTCACTGATTGGATCAAATAACAGCAAGTTGGAATGCTTTGTTTTGATTCTGTAATGTGATTGGTTCTTGTTGTCTATGTGGCCCTGGTTACAATAGCCACACAGTAAATATTTAATTAGGGGTTTGTAACAAAAAATAATGATGTATGGATGATGGGATATAATAAGTACAGACTGCTAATTCTCTATAAATTCAGACTCTATAAACACATACCTTGTTATTTCTGGATGCAGGACATACCTCCAGAGGAACTCCTATTGACTGACCTGCACAAAAACAACACAAACAATGTTGACAACAGGCAACATAAACAACCAGTAGTGTCAACAACAAACAATATTCAGAAATACAAACCTCACCACACCAGAGGGAACAGAACTTTGTTAATTAAGTATAAAATAAATTATTATTTCCAGATTTTGCACTTAAGGTTACTTAAGACTTTGTATATCCTATAAAGCACAGATATGACTTCTGTATATGACTTATCAAACGTCTAGACATATAGTCATGTTTTTCAGATATTTTAGTGATATGACCTACTTCGGCCGAGTAAATTAAAGCAATCATTTATGTAAATCAGAACAAAGCTTTTTCAGATTTACATACACCTAGTATTATTCATGAGTTTAATAAATTTAATAAATTTGAATATAACATAATTTTATTGGAATGACCTGAAATTGTGCATTATACTAATTATTAATAGGCCATATTTACATAGCGCCATATCACCACAGTCTCATGGCACTTTACATATTATTGACATATCCCATCAGTGAATTTTTCGGGCTGCTATTTTGGCGCCAATGGCAGCCACGCAGTTTACAATGTTGAGTGTGTGGTTAGTGCAATGGCCAGGCTGCTGGGTGACAATCCCCTTCTCTTTTTCGAGTAGTACAACAGGTTCTTTCACGTCCCCTTCAAATACTGATTAGAAGTAGGAGGAGACAAGGCCAACGGCTTATAAACGTCCCTGTCCAAGGACGCGGCCGGGTTCGAACCCCCGACCTCCCGCACTCTAGACCGCGTGCTCTACCAACTGAGCTAACCAGTGAGGCGGTATACTAATTTTTGAAGGGCTGTGTGCAAAAATGGCATAAGTGACTCTTGATCACATTCTACATTCTCCCTTAGAAAACAAAGAAATTGAAGGAGAATTTAGAATGTGATCAGGAGACAATTGCATCTTTTTTGCACACAGGCCTTCAATTTAAAATGCCATGGTCTTCAAAATAGTGTCACAGAATTTTGATATTTTACTTGAAATGAATTTTACAGCCATTTGAAGGTGAAAATCAGTGGAAGGCATCAAAAAGTGAACAATCTGAAGGTATCCTGTAACCTTAAGCAAGGTGTAGGATCAGTAAGACCCCAAGTACTGTACAGGACTTAAAGTGCCAATAAGCCCAAATTTGTTATCATTAAAATCAATTCTCCATCAAGTAAATAGGTGAATAGCAAAATATTTCTTGACTTGAAGTTATAGAGGTTTCTATTTCCAATATGCTAATTATGTGATGTCACAGGAGACTAACAAAAGGTCATTTCTTTCTCCTTGTGAATAACTATTTCTGATTTATACAAAATATTTGGCAAAATCTCAGATATAACACCCAAATATAACATGGATACGTAAACATTTTTTTTTAAATCTCAGCCAGCACATTTTTTTATAATAAATGAGGCCTCCTGTGACATCACATAATTAGCATATTGGAACTGGAAACCTCAATAACTCATAGATGCAACACTCAAGTCAAGATGAAGAATCGCTTTTAATGATTAAAAAACGGGCTTATAGGCATTTTAAACGCCACAAACTTTGGTTACAGGGCATTTATGATGGGCAGTAGAGGGAATGTTGGACTGTTGAAAGTTTTAGTAACAGTTTCTGTTACTATGTAAACAAAAGACTCTTCATTGTAAAAGGATAGAGTGGAAACTATACTGTTAAATTCAAGGGCTGTGTGCAACAATGGCAGAAGTGATCCTGATCACATCTTGAATTCTCCTTCAAATTCTTTGTTTTCTAAGGGAGAATTTAGAATGTGATCAGGAGTCACTTATGCCATTGTTGCACAAGTGTTCATTGCCCAGTGTACCTTGGGTGAAGTTCGTAGCAGGTGGTGGTGGCTTCTTTCTCTTCTTGCTCCCCTTGTGCCACTGATGATTCTTGCCACTCTCTGTTGTATAATGTAAATAGAAGTAATAGAAGTTATAGAGCAGTCTTTAACGAGTGTCGATTATTAGTAACGAGTGATTGTTTTGGTTTTGCATTTGCTTAGCTTTTCTATTGGCTGCTATTTCTTTTGTGATTAGAGCGGCTTTTAATTGAGTGTTGAAAAGTAATTGCTTTCAAATTTGATTGGTTAGTTATCCATGATTGTGTTTATACTTTGCCTCGTGATTGGTTGAATTAAAACCAATCGTGAATTACTTCAGGTCGTAATTGGTTCATTGATGTTTTTACTTGCGTGTGATTGGTTCACTGGTTTTGCTGTTACAACTATCAGCCAATCAAGTTCTAAACTAAAACCAAACAATGTTTTGGTCCATACTGTCATTTTCAGTTTTCCAAGATTGAATCATGAATTACTTCAGTTCGTGATTGTCTCACTGTGTTTTTACTTGCTACTTGCTGCAAATACAGCTCTAAATCACACAGGTTAATAGCAAAACATGTGGGAATAGCATCTCCCTCTCAACACAAACTACTGAAATATAAACAGGGGGTTATTTGACTAGATTTATATACCTTTTTGACTTCCTGAGATGTTTCTGAATGACAAACTTTTCTTCAAGTTGGAAAAGTTAGGCAACTTAGCTCCAGTCCCTGGTGACAGTTTGTGCACTGGAGGTGTTTGGTTATTTCTGATGAGAAAAATTATGATGCACACATCAGTGTGCAGTCCAAGGGAACAGTACAGGGCAGGTACCACCAATAATAATATCTTTATTTTCATTTTCATTGGTTATCTTTAACTATTTTGTTTGAAATCCCCACCCTGAAAGACATGCCAAGCCGCCATTATAACAAGCGCTCTTACTTAATCCAATTATAAAATCAATTTATTTAAAATAATCCCATTATAACAAGCACTCAGATTGGTTGAAAACTGTCATTTAAAATAATGCCATTATAATAAGCATTGATTGGTTGAAACCCGTTTTCTAAAACTCAATGGAAACTGATACAGAAATCTTGAGCTAGTCAGGAAAAGAAACATTTTGAATACCAAACTGAATGAGCATTTTCCTGTAATTATTGTACTTGGTGTTTGGAGTTATTTTATGTTGTAGAAGTTTGGGAGAACTGAAATAACAGTGGAAACACTTGTCTTTCAGGCTACTGTTCCACAGCCATTTTTTATTCTCCCAAACTCCACTCATGTTTGTATAACTCTATGGAAAACGGAAAATGTTTTCTATTTCTTTATAAAGGGAAATGTGTTCCCCTTCAACTTTTTCATGAAGGGATATGTTACACCTATTGTACTATTGAGAATCAGAACTAAATTCTGAGGGATCCCCAGATGCCACTGACATCTGTTTCTTGAATACATAACATTTCAAGGTAAGTAAGTAAGTAACTTTATTTAAGTGTCAAATGTATTTTAGCTTTGCAACTAATTGGGGACACTTGTCCTACGATTTTACGTCATTATCCGAGAAGATGTCACCACTCACCCTGTACTGTCCTGCTCCACAGTCCTCATTCTCCTGATAATGAGACTTTGGCTTGTTACTCCAGATTCCTGTACAACACAAAATACACATGCAATTGAGCTACTTCAACTCACCAATCATTACTGAAAAAAACAGGGGTGTAAAAACAAACTTTTGATTATGGATTTCATTCTAATCCCCAAAGAAGGCAGACATGACAGCAAACTGACTAGCCCAATGATAAACATACCAAACACAAGTAGAACCCAACACTGTCATAATTATAGACACATTTCCACCTCTGTCAACACTTATAAATACTCTTTCTATGTTAGAACAATACCAGTTTGGAATGCTCTATCCAGCTACACTGTACAGGCATCTTCAATTAAATAACCAGTTCAAGGAACTCATTTAATAATAATTATGTACATTAGCTTTTGGTTGCTTGAATGTTTTGTTGTTTGTTTTATTGTTTGTTTAGTTGTTTAGCATACCGCTGTACTAAATGCCAGTATCAGGATTAGGCTTGCCTATAATTTATTGATACTTAATAAACAGAAACTGAAACTGAAACACATTCACACAAGCAACCATGAGTCATTATCATATCAACAACAGTACCAGAGGATTTATAGTTTCCTTTGTGTGTGCCAATGCCATACAAAAATATCCCTTTAAGCCGAGTCCATGGTTTAGAGTTGACAAGTTGATCTTTACTGCAAATACTTACATCTTCATCAGGATTATTGTTAGCCTGCATGGCAGCAATCCAAGTCATCATGGATTCACGGTCTTCAGCCTAATATTAGATACAAGCACATTAATATTCTGCTGAAATTCCACTGAACAGATCTCTTCTCTTCTTACCAATATTTTACTAAATAAACGTACAATCATTCAACATCATTCACACAATAACGGCTAAAGTGAACAAGTTGCACTGTAAATATTATTTCTTTAATCAGTAAAAAATCAGCTTTAAGAAGTTGTACGGTCATAATTATAATTCAAGTAAATCCAGTGCAGGATCGGAATCAGTGTTAAAATTATGCATTTCTTTGGTGAACTGTTTCCTTCTCCACACTATGTTATTGGGAAGTTGGACTTCAAATTATTGGCCGAAAATCTCATATGACTTCTGTATTTTTGAAGAGCTCGACTATTATTCCTCAGCTAGCTCTAAATAGTCTTCAAATACAGAGATTTTCACAGAAATACTCCCAGAATTAGAATCTTCTTCTTCACTAGACATTTAAACGTCATGTGGTGCTAGATTTCAGAAGGAAAATGCATAAACAAACTTCGAACTCTTGTAACTTGAAAGTTTTTTTCCTTTGCAGAAACGAACCCCATGGCTTATTCGACCAGTTGGTCGGTTCAACAACCCCCCCCCGGGCCTTACTCAATTTCATGGAAAATCTTATGCTAATCAGTTTGGCCAGTTTACCAGCCTGTGGTATTTAGGGCACATTTTCAGTTGGCCAGTATACCGGCCTGTGGTGGTGAATTAGGATTAAAATACCATCAGAGAGGATATTTCAGTAGTTTTTGTATAAAAATCTGTATACATTTTGCAATACTTGTAAAAGGTATATCAAACCTGGAACAAGAACTCTGACCCATTGAACGTGGTCAATCTAAACACATTTTTCCTCTTCGTATAGTCATGGGCAATGTCAACAATGCTGGACTTGATGCTGATTGGTTGTTGCTCTTCTGCACTATCACCCTAGAAAAGATGAACAGGCATACTTAGAATCTTACTTCTTTTCTTTCTTGTAGAACTTCAAGTGTTAATGAGAGGGAGTGGGAGATAACAGGAAAGGCCAAAGGAATATTAAACTTCCCAAAGAAAGAAGTCTTGCCATGAAATAAAGCTCTGCCAATTTAGAGAACATGAATGTTGTAAGGTGCTACAAAGTTACTTAGGTTAAAAATGAGATAGTCTTGTATAAATAATGACTTACATGTACTGGTCTTGTTTTTGTGTTTCTACGGAGTTTCAAATGTCAATAACCTTCTAATTCTCAAAGCACTAATAGCTGAGGTCACACTAGACAAAGTTAACTATAGTTAAGCGGATTTAACTACAGTTAATGGCATCCTCATTGTGACCTGCATTTAACGGCTTACTATAGTAAACTAAACTTTGGTTAGTTGCTCCAACAACAGTGGCAAGAAGAAAGAAAAGTTAACCATAGTTAGCCTACCTGAAAAGATGGTTTTATTGCAAGTTATAATCTAACTTTTATTGACTTTGTTGAAACAGCTTGTCATCTTTTTTTATGTTTGAGGTAATTAAACCCTTTTGTAGTTTCCAAACTGTCAACACTCATGTCTAGAATGCATCATAATTTGTCATTTCATGATCAGCTGCTTCACTATTCGTGACCTCTCACAGAAAAACGTACACCAACGGATATCCGTTAAAGGGTCAAGAATTAACGGCTAACTAACGGATAGCTGCGTTCAAACGGTTTAGATCACGGTTCTAACGGGCAAGCTAACATTTGTAACGGTTTACCAAAACATTCTAACGGACAAGCTAACGGCTCTAACGGGCAAGCTAAAATTTCTAACGGTTTACCAAAGCATTCTAACGGGCAAGCCAACGGCTCCGATGGGCAAGCTAACGTTTCTAACGGTTTACCTAAACGTTCTAACGGATGGTCTTAACTATCTAACGTTTATCAAAACATTCTAACGGATGGTCTTGGCTATCTAACGGTTTACCTAAACGTTGTAACGGATGATCTTGACTCTATGGTTAACCAAAACATTTGTGCATTCTGTCACCAAAAGACAGGATTGCGTTATGAAACACCATCCCAGCTCTGGTTTGCTGTTTTCCGTTCATCTGATAAACTATTGCTTCTGTAGTTTCAAACTCAGATCCGTCAGCCTTCAGAATTTTTGTTGAAGTAATTGCGTATGTTTTCAATTGAAGAAGCCAGCTTTAGCTTTTTGGAGATACAAAGATTCTCTGATGTGCTTTCAGCCGTGAAGACTGATTGTCTGGTTTTTGACACAACAAGAATGCCGCAAACTTCGCGGGAATTGTGATTTTATTGCATTGTAGTTTAAATCACCACAAAGCTTCTCAACTTTACTGGCAAATGATAAATGTCTACTAAATTAAATATTCTGGAGTTCTTTTTATTTGATGTGGATCGGTTTTCAAAGGTGAGGAGGTCCGAGTCTTGAATTCCGCGACACAGAAGTGTGACTTTTTTCGCAAACTGATTTGAATAATCAATGACTCTGCAGTGTTTGTTTTGCATTGAGATCGCAGAAAAAATTATCTACAGATAGAATTTTCTTTTAGAAATCGAGATGCTTATGGAAGCAAACAGTTTGAAAATGTTCACTTCCTTTACATATCTGAACAGTTTCCACATGATGCAAAAAATGGTTTGAGTCCATAGTTCTCAATATTCACAGTTTTAATTTGTTGCCTGTTATTTAGCGTGAGATCAGATCGCACGAACGTATCGAATCTTTTGGAGTTTTGATTTCAGCTTTTTGACTTCATCACTTTGTGAGGAGTTAATAAAACATCCAAACCTGCAGGTATGTCGGCATGTACCGGTATCTCGTTTTATAGCGTCCGGAAAAGCATATGAAGGCGATCGCGCATAATCCGAGTTTCTAAACTTGTTGTGTGACTTGTATGTACATTGTAGCTAACAGATGATTGCCGAAACCAACGGTGATCGTCGAACTATTTAAACGCCCAATAGATGAAGGTTTTGATGTAACGGATGAATGTTTTGATCTAACAGATGAAGATTTGGATGTAACGGATGAAGGTTTGGATCTAACGGATGAATTTTTTAATCTAATGGATGTATATATAATTATTAGTCAAACGGCATGGACATAATTTCTAACGGGTGTTCTAACGCTTCTAACGCTTTCTCAAACCGTTCAAATGGCATGAACAAAATTTCTAACGGTTGTTCTAACGCTTCTAATGATTTCTCAAACCGTTTAAACGGATACCTAACGGGTGACAAACGGTCTGGCCTGTTTAACGGCTATCCGTTAATGTACATTTTCCTGTGAGAGGTCACATTTTAACTTATAATATAGCAGAAAGTCCAAACCATAGCTTTGCTGGTTTACTATAGTTGAAGTGCCCCTAACTCCTTTTGCATTTTTTATACATGTAGCTATGAACCTTTGAAAGGTTTTGAGTACTAAATTTTTAGTCTACAGAGAATACTCATGTTCTACACTAAAATGGTGAAAAATTGACCTTTTCTGGCCCATGACCGGGTTAAGAAAAAGCCTGGGTCGATTCCCAGGGTGACGTCAGCTCATTAATGCATTATACTCCATGGTGCCTTCCTATCACAACAACATCGATATATAGAGAATATACAGTCTGTGAGTTGTTGGTAATTTCAGACAAAATGCTAAGTATTTATTCAAATTGTTGCAAATTAATTGGATGACGTCACCCTGGAAATCAATCCAGTCTTTTTCTTTCGCGGTCATGGGTCAGGAAAGTTCCAATTTTCACCATTTCAAACAAGCATAGAACATAGAGTATTCTATGTAAATCAAATATTTCTTCCCAGAAGTACTCAAAACCTTTCAAACATTCATAATTTTAGGTATAAAAATTGCAAAAGTGGTCAAGTGCACTTTAACTCTCTAGTGTAACCTCAGCCAATGTTACTAACATGAGCACCCTATTTCACATGATGACATAATCCAAATTAGCTGAAGCCATTTTTTGAATGGATGAATATAGTCCATGATATTTTTCCAAGGAAAGTAGATCATTTAGATATGCCAAGGTATGGCCACAAATGACGTTTACCTGGTGGGCTGTCTCTTTATCTTTGTGGAAGTAAATAACGTGCCCTCTCAGGACAGCAAATACAGATTTCCAAGAACGCGCACTGGATCGCTGGAAATGTTGAGGAATTAAAATATAAACTTAAGAACCATAAAATACCAGGGCCTGAACAATTCTCAATTCAGATACTGCATTTCTAGGAAATAGAGTGCAATTGGAAATTGCTGTGGAAATACATGCAAACACGGGTGAGATTTTCAACTTTCTTGGTTGGTGGTGAAGATAGACTTTTACCTTTCTTGACACAGCTGTGTATGTCTGTGGTAAATTTACTATAATTTCAGACAAAAAATATACACAATTGGCTGTAATTCATAACATCTTGTCAATATGGCGCACATGTAACTCCTGTCAGATAAAGTTTACAGCTTTGTCTTACTTTATATTTTGTTTAGTATACTAGAACCATGGTGGCGTAGTGGTTAGTACTTCCACCGTTCACGTCGAAGACCCAGGTTCATACCCTGGTCAAGACAGTGATTCTTCTCAAGGTGTAAAAACCTGGCTCTCTACATTGGGGACTGTGAATCCCTCGTGGCTCGGATGACCACGTAAAATGGTGGTCCCGTCTCCAGAAATGGGGATGTAAAAGAACCACAGGGAATGCAAACAAATCTCTGGCGACTTAGCATGACATTCTAGGGCTGACTAGCAAATGAGACCTTGACTTCCTAGCTACACGACAGTACCAATCACACAGCTATTTAGTTGATAGAATGTGACCAAGTGCCGAAACAACTGGTAAACAAAAATCGTATGAATTTGCTCGTGCTATTTGGGAATGATGATCACTCGTAATGTTTTAAAAGTCTTCAAATGCACTCGTCTAATAGAAAACACACATTTTGATGCTCCCTCAGGCCCTATTTTTAAACAATTAGCGATTTTGAAAGTCTTTGAAATCAATTCACTGCAAACAGGCATTTTTATGTACTCTTATTCTAATCATTTACTTCCTTCTAGTTTTAATGACCTGTTTACTTCTGGCAAACAATTACATAATTATAATACCAGAAATACTTCTAGACTTCGTTCCCACTATAGTATAACTAGACTCATTCAAACAATTTTGCACTAAATATCAATGCCCACAACTTTGGAACTCATTTTTAAACGATGAGTTGACAAATTCTCCTAGCTTAAAAAACTTTAAATCAAACTCAAAAATATTCTTATTAACGTCATATTGACAACTTAATTACTGCATCTAGAAATGTATTTATCTTGTAATGGACAAGGAATGCAATGACTTGGTAATGCAAAGAGAAATAAATTCCTATGTGGACGAGAGGGCCTGGAGGGCCAGTGTTATGATAATTAGGGTTATATAAACTGTCAAGAGACAGAGTCAGTTCATTGTGGTTCTGGCTCACAAACAGTTCAGTGTTTAATTTTATGACAATTTACTATATAAATAACTAGGCAAGTCCAGTTATAATTATATTCAAGTGTATGTATTTCACATCAATATACATGTACATGAATAATTATATTAAGGGCTTGGTCCCTTACATAAGTACTTTAAGTAAGTACTTAAGTCAAGTGTGTAACTATGGATATGATGGTGGTAATAATAATAATAATAATAATGGTGGAGGTTGTGGGCCTGGAACCGTCAACGCAAAGTGTTGCTGTGGTATATTTCAGGGACTTGAGGGAACTATAGGAATAGAGCTTCCTTGTCTATCTTAGCTGAAATGTATGTACATAGCTCCCTTGTCTATCTTATGTATGTACCCGCCATCTACATTGTAGCTCCTGTAAGTGTTTATTTAGTTATCTGTAATCTTGTATGTAAGGGGAAGCCTGAACCTCCATAAGCCTTACAGTTTCTCATTTAGGCTTCCTAATCACTATTTTGCATCACAATTTATATTAATAATACTGTTTATGTTATTGTACATTGTAGCAAACAAATAATAAAATATTTACATATACAATTATGAAAACTTTCAAAACATTATTTGTGCCCATTATTGCATTCATGGGATTTCCCATACAAATATACAGTACCGCCTGGAATTATTGAAGCATTTACCGCGGTTTTACCGCGTCCAATGACCGCGGTAATACCGCGGTTTGACCTCAGAATGACCGCAGTATTACCGCGGTAATACCTCGGTAAAACCGCGGTCAACTGCGGTAATTAGTTGGCCGCGGTCACGGCCGCGGCTGCTGAGATTTGTATCACGCCGAAATCATTGACTTTAGTGTGAAGATGTAGCAGTTATGATCACAAACGTGCGAGTTTGGCGCGATGACTCGGCGTTCTTTTCATTCTTTATTCAACACCGCTGTTAACTTTAGAATCTTTTATTTTCGTTTCATTGAGAACTCTAACGGCGGGTAGAGAAGCAGTCATCGGTGAAACTAAGACTTTAGAATCTTTTATTTTCGCTTCATTCAGAACTCAAACGCCGCAAAGCACTCATCGGTGAAACTAAGACTTTAGAATCTTTTATTTTCGCTTCATTCAGAACTCAAACGGCGGGTATAGAAGCACTCATCGGTGAAACAAAGACTTTAGAATCTTTTATTTTCGCTTCATTCAGAACTCAAACGGCGGGTATAGAAGCACTCATCGGTGAAACAAAGACTTTAGAATCTTTTATTTTCGCTTCATTCAGAACTCAAACGGCGGGTAAAGAAGCACCCATCGGTGAAACTAATTAAGACTTTAGAATCTTTAAGATCCTAACCCGCCATTAGAGTTCTGAATGAACGGCGAAAATAAAAGATTCTAAAGTCTTAGTTTCACCGATGAGTGCTTCTATACCCGCCGTTTGAAATTTCGATCCTTGCCCGTCAAAGATCAAGTTACTTTTTCCGGCTCACTCGGTCAATTCGACCAACCTGAGTTGTAAACTTTATTCGGACTTTGACTAACTGAACTTTACGGCTCACTTTCGAACGGTACAGGAGGACAACTGTAGAGTTTACTTCAGTTCAGTGAGTATAATCAGGCTAAGAATGGCTCCGCTAAGAATAGAAATCCGATGCTTTGAACCCGGTTTGAATCGAAGGGTAATAAACGAAAGGAATGCGTTACTATAAATCGCACGTCTCAACTTCGGAAGTGTTCAATTTTGTAAACGTTATCCGTATATCCACAATAATATTCAGATCCTTCAGCCTTCCAGAGCTTTGTAAAAGTCATTGCATAAAGTTTTCAAGTAAATTCGGACCATGCAGTTTATCAAAATATTGTGAGCCGTAAAATAAACAAAACAACGGATGCTCGCTTAGTTCCCAGACCGGCGGTGCGTTGGCTCGCTTTAAAGCTTGAAATAACACCAAATAAACTTTTGCTTCAGTGTAGTTTCACATTTACGGCAGATCCTTTGTCTTGTTACTAGTATTTAAAGGTTTCGGCAGAAATCATTGTAAATGTTTGTGTATTAAAATCTCAACTCTTCTGAATTTCCACGTGCAATCAGTCAGGCGTGAACGTGTCAGTCTGAATTTTTACAGAACATCAACAGAGTTTTGAAGCAATGTTTGTCATATTGAAAGACGTGCTAAAACTTCTATACTCTTACCAGAAAACTTATACTGGGAAAGTGCAATTCCTTTTGAATTAAAAGAGCTTTAATGCATCGGATCAGATCAGTCAGTTTGCGTAAATGGCAATTAAATGCGTCCCGCGGTATTTGTGTCAGAAATGAGACACGCGTCTGGCTGACAGTTCACGATTGACGGGGACTTTTATTAAGAATCTTGACTTTTTGACGCCTCTGGCACGCAGGTTATTTACCAAAACCATCTTACTGTACGTTTGTAAAACTGTTTGTCATGAATTCGAATTTGTCACGCGTTAATCCTAGTGAAAGAAAGGTTAAAATACTAAACTGGGCAATGAACACGTACGATATTTCGATAACCTGGTCCGAATTTTCGTTTGACAATAAACGAAATATCGTTGAAATGTCGCTCGCAGGTTGGCGATATTTCGCCTTGGCATTCGAATTTTCGCGTATCTGATCGATTCTTCGTATTGTATGTGTATTGTGTCATGACCGCGGATTTTGACCGCGGCTTTCATTGCGGTGAATAATTTGACCGGTAAAACCTCGTCCATGGTGCGGTAATACCGCGTCCAATGACCGCGGTATTATCGCGGTTTGACCGCGACCCGATGCTTCAATAATTCCAGGCGGTACTGTACCATACTCTTGGGCTAGAACAAATGGAGGGTTATTTCCAAGTTTGTTGAGTCCAAATTTCCAGGTGACTTGCATTGGGTGAAGCCAGTTATTAAAGCTGAATGCCAAATGGCAAACATGATACATAACATGATAGATCTTTCTGCATTAACAATGTAGACTTACTTTGCCACCACCCGTGACAGCTAGTTTCTTCCACAGAAAGCCTTCTTTTGATACCTGGGGAAAGAAAAAGTTTTAGTTATACAGTGTATGAAAACCCCATATGTGTTTGTAATATGGGTAGCCCATTATAAGTCCCAATGAAGGCTTTACTTGCATTTTACATTCTAGCAGAAGTGGGTTTAGTATAACTTATCACATCTAATTTATTAATGAAATATTTGCCAATGTTGCTAAATCAGTTATAATTGTGAGATTTTCATTGTTATCACCATTTTATTCTGTAATGTGATTGGTTCTCACTGTCCAAGTGGTCCTGGTTACAGTAGTCACACAGTAAAGGTATAGTAGAGCAGATTGTTTGAGTGGGACAAACTACGGCAATGACTACAGCATGGTTACTATACAGCATGTCATGAGGTTGAAATGATTTCCCTATTGTTTTTGTCCTGCTGATCCAATCAAGTTACAGAGATACGGTACAGCACGGTTACAGTTCGGTTATGGTAAGGATACGGACATGCCGTAGTTTGTCCCACTCATCTGCTCTAGTATCGTTAAAGCTACCTCCATCATTCCATGCACAAGTTCTGGATGATCTTCTTCACTATCCTCCTTCATCCCTTCAAATGTTGACTGATGCCCAGGTGAGGTCGGTGATGAAGGTGTTGATGTGGCCATCACATAGGACACACGCCTTCCTAACCGAGGCACAAGTGTGTCATTATCTCCACTCTCCCCCTCCACAAAAATCTGTTGATCAGAAGTTACAAAATAAATTGACAACAAAACAAAGACTTTATTGGCTTAAACGTCTTTGTTACACTAAATATGAGCCAAAAGGTCTTGAACACCATCAGTTCTATTTATATTATAAAAAAAAATAGAAGATAGTTTTTCTATGTCCTATAAAATAATGCACTTTCAAGGTCTTGAAAAGCTGCAGATGCATGAGTGTAACACAAATGCAAACGAGTGGAACAAGCTTTTTAAGACCTTGAAAGTGCATTGATTTCCTTATTAGACACTATAGAAAACTATCTTCTATTTTGTTTTATAATATAAAATTTGATTTACGTGAAAAGAAATGCTTGAAACTGCATTATCTAACAAATAAAAGATGGTTCTCCTTGTTCTATAAGGAAAAATGCACGCTCAAGGTCTTGAAACACTGTGGATACACACGAGTGGAATGCGAGTGCAATTTAGCAGCTTTTCAAGACCTCGAAAGTGCATTGTTCCGTTATAGAACAAGGAGAACCATCTTTTATTTGTTGTATTATATAAAACTCAATGTAGACGAAGGAAAGTAAGCTATCTAAGAACACACGTAAAAGTCTAAAAGCAAACAATGACAACAGCAAAAAAAAACATTTTAATGTACTTGACTTGTTTACAATATTTTTCGTCGCTTATTGGTTCAATAATATTGTGACAGCTTGACATTGATGATCTGGAAGCTTGTTTCTTATTGGATGAAATAACCTGCTAGTCTGCTGCAAATAAACTTGAGAACATGTCAATCAATAAAAGTGAAAGATAGAACATTCCTGGCCCCGGCAAATGGGCTGTAAAATTGTCAACTGATCTGGCAAAACTGTTGCAGGAAACAAAGTGCTTTCTTTTTACAATTTCTGGTTAGCACTGGAGAAGTTAATCTGCACATTGTGATAGTGCAAGGTGTATGAAAATGCCTGATGAGGCAGCTGAGTTGAGGATTGCTGACTATTAAATTTTTCGACAACTGCATGCATCATTGACACTGTTTACTGATTCTGTGGTTTGAAGGAGGATATTATATTTATCAAATCCACCAGAAAGGACCAAGGGACTGTTAGAGCAGTGTCTTAACTGCTGCTTGCATAGCTTTTGAGTCTCTCTTCATTGGCATGGCTGCATGATCTACTCTTCTGAAATTCTGGGTTCTTTGCAAGTTTTATTGCCTGTTTTTCATCCAGGAACATTCAGGAACCTCTCAAATGAATTTCTACACAAAACCAGTGTATTCTTTGCCATTCACTGTTCTGGCTTCAGCATAAAACAGGCATAATTAAATTATCATGAGTTTTTCGTGAGTCATGTCTTGTCACTTTCCTCTCTTTTGATACTCAAGGCTGCATTTTTCTTATTTTCAATCAATTTTTATATCAAAATTAATTATCAATGAGTAACACTATAATTTATTATAATGTGGACATGGCTTTTCTCAACTTCAAATGTTTTAGCAGCCCATTTTGTTGTCGCCTTTGTCACTTTAGAGTATGAACGAAACCAATACTACCTTTTATTTTCCTCTTCTACACACCTTAGCAACTCATAGTCAGTCATGTTGTCTTCCCAGTCTATGAAATTATCTCTGTTATCCATATTAAACTCGTGAAAAACGATCACTGGTACTCTTTGTTTTGAATTTTTTCTCAAGCATGCATTATAAGAAATCAAGCATGCTGAGCATCCAATGAAATTGTGTGTTTTAGGATGATCCCAGAATTTATATTATAAAACAAAATCAAGCATGCCACACTCGTCTTTTAGCCAATGAAATTGCTCATTTTTAGGATGCTCCTCTAAATTATATTATAATCGACAATGGTGTTCAATACAAGATATGCTGTCTAATATTTAAACTTCATTAAAAAATGGCCCTATAACTTAAAAATCAACATTACCTCATCACTATCCATAAACTGCCCTTCCTTAGGAGTGTCTCTGCAAACTTCTGTACCCGTCGACACATGAACCATCATGGGTGTAATAAAACTTGACGACAGTGCTGATGAAAGTGTTGGCTTCTTCTTTTTGACACTGCCCTGAGATGACCATGTCTTTACTGGTGGTGACTTAGGTGCAGACCCAGTTGCCATTAAGTATGATGTCCTCCGTTGCCTACAGCTTACTGAAGACTGTTCTTGGTTACCATCCTCCTCAGCCGGCATCTGTACTCTGAAAACATTATTTTCTGATACTGGAAATTTTTTAAGCTGCAATGATATCCCCTTGGGAGTCTGGTTTGGGAAAGTGGAGACTTGATTGGAGAACGAAAGTTGTTGATTAGTAGCATCAGCCTGACGAGGAATTTTTGCAGGCTGTGGCTCCTCAAAACTACCATGTGTTCTCATACCAGTAGTGTCTGAAAGCTTCCGTTCAGGCTTGCTTTCTAATAAAGTTGCCTCCATTGTAGAGGACTTTAGAGTGCTGACCCGCTCTTGGTGCATGTGGGATGAAATAGTCCTTATCAGACGAGATGTTGAACCTTCAGCACTAAGCTTCCAATGAATAGGCTCTCTAGCAATAGGTTGACGGGAACTAAACTCGGAGTTGGTACTAATGTTAACTGTCGAAGGACTATCTGAAGCCACTGTCCTTGGAGCTGATAATGTAAATTGTGGTATTCTGTTAGAGTTAGCTGTATTGCCATTTGACTCACCAATATCAAATTGCAATGAATTCTGTTCAATGCTTAGTTCTGGTCCATTTTGTTGTGGTAAAGTATGGTGGTGCTTTCGTATTCCCTCCTTCCACCCTGGAAAGCCCCCCATTTCCACAGAAGGAAGGGATCTTGAGCGATATTTATTTTTTTGGTCTTCCACGACCTTAAGTGTGTCTCCCACTGCAGCTCCTCTTTGAAAATGCAATGCTTTTGGTTTTCCAGTATAGTCTGTAGCTGCAAAAAAGAATGTGCCTTCCATTTGGCTTTGATTTTGCCCTGTCATTTGACTACCCTGATTTGGATCACCATTTTGATTATTATTATTAGCATCATCCTCCTTATTATCAGATGTAATAACGAAATTCCTATTCTCCTGTGCTGTCCTATCAACTGAACCCCTTCTTGTAACCACACCCTTATCAGTATCATGTCCAGAAGAACTTTTTGTTGTATTGTCTGAGAGCTTCAGCGTAAATGATGCATTCTTCCACTGCCCATCAGCAGGACTAGTAGAAATAGTCACTGATGACATCACTTTACCAGGAGCGCTGGTAGCCTCCCCTGGCGATGTGCGGGATGGCTTGGGTTTGGTGGCAGGTGGGGTTGACGTCTTCACACCAGGAGAGGCTGTTATCATTGGGTTCACCTGAAAAAACAAACAAAGAATATACTTACAGTACAGCCGTAAAATAATGCACGCGCAAGAACTTCTTTTTGCGTCCGCAAGCCAACAGGTTCTTGCGTGCCGCATGCGCTTGAAATTGCTGAAAAAACGCAAGAACTTAAGACCCGCAAGAAGTTCTTTCCGCAAGAAGATCAACCCGCAAGAAGTTCATTCCGCAAGAAGATCAACCCGCAAGAAGATGCAAGAAGGTATACTTTAAGAAGACCCGCAAGAATGCTGAAGAACACGCAAGACGTGGCATATGAGAACATGTTTGTGTTTTATGTGAGATCGCTAATAAGAAACGGAACCTTTGAGAACCATGAAAGTTTACTAATATCTTAAACTTTTTGAGAGATTAAGCACCGCGTTCTACGGCAAACGGGAAACGTCAGCCCGCCGTCAAAATACAAAATAAATATAGAAGAAAAGTGGAAAAGAATTCCAACGTTCACAACAAACGCGGATCTACTCGACCTTACGTAAAAACTGAAAATGTCAAGCAGCAAAGTCGCGCGAAATTGTGGTCATGTTTTCCTTTCTGCCGTTCGCGGGAAGGAGCTAATAGAGAGATTAAGCATCGCATACTTGTATACCCGCAGACTTGAATATTTTATTAACTCGTCACAAAGAAGCTGAAATCAAAACTCCAGAAGATTCAGTACGATCTCATGCAAATTTTGCAAATTACCGTGTATTAATCAGACAACAAATTAAAATATCCAAAAAGCTTATTCACCAGTGTATCGATTTGACAGAATAGACTCAAACCAGTTTTCACATCAGGTAGAAACTATTCAGATCCATAAGTAAAATGAAACTTTCAAAACATTTGGTTTGGTAGGAAGACATTTTAGTGCGATCTCAAAGCAAAACAAACACTGCGGAGCTCATTGATTATTCAAATCAGTTCGCGGAAAATGTCACACATTCAAGACTCGGACTTTGAAAACGGAGCCACATTAGATAAAAAAATAAACTCCAGAATATTTATTTGGTAGAATTAATCATTTTCCAGTAAAGCTGAGAAGCTTGTGTTGCACGTTCAACTACAACGCAATAAAATCACACTTTCCTCAAAGTTCGCGGTACTCTTGATCTTGTGTCAAAAACCAGACAATCAGTCTCCACGGCTGAAACGCACGTGAACTCGGAGAATTGTTGTATCACCGAAAAGCTGGCTTCTTGAATTGAAAACATATGCAATAGATGACTTTTAAAAATACTGAATGATTGACGGATCTATTGATCTACAAAAGCTAAAGTTTATCAGATGAAATAAAAACACCGAATTAACGATAGGACGGTGTTTAGTAACGCAATCCCACGCAACCTTTCTTTTGGTGACCCTTCGATAATTATTAATTTGGTCAATGGTGAGCCATTCATTATAACGTTTTGGTAGCCATTCGATAGTCAAGACCATCAAGGAACATTCATTATGGATTTGAAGACTGATAGCTTCAAAAGCTTAGTTTAATACCGCCGTTTCATTGCTACACGATAGCGTGAGACGTACATTCCCGCCGTGCCAGATTTTTGCCGCTCATCGTGATTTGCAGTCTAAAATACTATCAGTAAATGAATATCCTTGAACTCGCGGTATCTCAAACAATTTTTCCCTTCCCTTGAGTGTATCAATATTTATTCTACTTGCCTGCTAAAACAGCCGAGTGCTTGAGATACATATATTTGCTTTTCGATTATCGTACTCTAGAAAACCTTTAGATTCAAGAGGGAAATAAAAGGCGAACTTCGATATCTGAAGTTAGAAATAAACATAAATCTTAGCGTACGAAAACAGCCGCGTCTTCCCGAGCTCAAAGAAGCGACCAGTTCTTGCGTTTCAACTTCTTGCGTTTCATCTTCTTGCGGATAAGCTCAAAATATTTAGTTCTTGCGCTTCAGCCTGAACTTCTTGCGGTTCAGTAGTTCTTGCGTCTAAAGCGCAAAAAGTTGGTTTAGGCCTTCTTGCGGCAGCTTGCGTGTTCTTGCGTCGCAAGAAGTTACTTGCGCCACTTCTTGCGCGTGCATTATTTTACGGCTGTACTGTACACATAATTATGACATTCCATGACTTCAGTTGACTACAACCAGAGATGTCGATACCATCATTTGCATCTAAGCATGAACATGCGAGGTGAAAACAGTCATGTTCTAATTGGGTATCAAACATACTGTACTTTATCAAGTATAAGCCACACCTTTTTTGACTTTCAGATTTTGAAAGTAACAAAAAATTGCCACAAAGTTGGGGGTGCAGCTTATATGTGAGTGTTTTCAGAAAATGTTTTTTGCAATGACCGTAAACAAAGCCATATGAACAATAGAAATGGCACACTCAATTCACAGAACACAAGTGTCAGCAAGATTTCTACTCATGCAAACTCCTCGCCTTCGCTTTCCAAAGAAAAGTAGCTGTCCAGTTGTTTGTCATCTTCTCTGCTAACTCCTTGAATGGTTCCTAGTGTTGTTAAAGGCCATAATTAGTCTTGGAAGCCTTCAAATTTTCAAATAAAGTATAATTTTCATTGAGTTCATGTTCAACTTCGGAGCTCACGCTCAATCGGACATTCAAGAAAACTCTCGCTCCAGGCCTCCTTGAAAATCCAAGATGGCGAAAGAAGTTCCTTAAATATGTTGTTGGTTAATGGGAGAACAACAGCAGAAGAATTCTGAAGTGATTTAAAGACAGCAGGTTAAAATATACACAAGAAAGGACAAGGAAAGTTGTAACCAATTCATTGTTGTGATATGACGATCTCTTATGAAGAAGTTTTGCTTCAATTACGGGTATTTATGAACTCGAACACAAGACTACTCTTACTGAATTTTGTGGTACAGCTTATACACAAGGTTTTTCCTTAAACCTTTCGGGGAAAACAAGCTTCTGTTTATCAGGCTGAAGTTAGGGGTGCGGCTTGTACGTGATAAAATACGGTATGTTCAATATTTTACTGTGTTTCAATAGCCGATCCAAATTTGAAAGCAAAAACATGTTCTGATTGGGTACCAAACATAACATGAAGGAGAGGAGTTTGAGTAAAATCTTGTTGACACTCGTGTTCTGTGAATTGAATGTGCCATTTCTATTGTTCATATGGCTTTGTTTATGGTCATTGCAAAAAAGGTTTTCTGGAAACACTCACATACAGTCAAGACGCAAACTTCTTCACGCTATTGCCCCGATATTGCTGAGCAGCAATTGCTGTTTTAAGAGCAATTGCTGCTCAGCAATATCGCCGATATTGCTGTTTTCAAAAACGTTATTGCTGTTTTTGAAAAACAATATTATTGCTGTTTCTAAAAAACGATATTGCCTTTTGCCTTTTTTCAAATGATATATCGGCACAGCAATTGCTGATTTGATTGTACAAAACCCTGATTCGTAATTATTTAGTTTACCTGGTTCGCTATCTTGAACATCGAAAGAACCTGCACAAAGTTGATAACCCGCTTTTTTTCGCTCAACTGCAAAAACGCACAAAACGTTTAAGAAGTTGATGCCCCACTTTTCGGCTCAACGGCTAGAAGTTAAATGCAAAAAGTTACAAGATCCGAATAGAAATGAACGCTTTTTTAATAAGCTTAAATAAAATTTGCGCACTGCAAGTTATTTTGACAGCGTTTCGGTGATCTTTTTTAAATTAACTTACTTTCACAGACATTGAGATGTCTTTTACTATTTTGATTTTGTTTGTGGCAGTGTTTATTAATTGATTTGCCAGGTTTCTCTGGTTTTGCAGATACTTGAAGTTCGATCCGCGTCTTTGACTTGCACGTGCGTTTAGCAATTGTTGAGACGATTGTAATATGCTAATTTTGACCTTCAATGTTTTGGAAAACTTTCAATGTATTAAAGCGCAATTTGCATTCAACAGGAATTCCACATTTCCAGTAGAGGTTTTCTGGTAAGAGTATAGAAGTTTTTTGGACGTCTTTTCATTATGAATTGGCTTCAAAACTGTGTTCACATTCCCAGAAAGTTTCAGCGATTTGACAGACTCGTCAAAAGTCAGACTATCACGTTCACGCCTGACTGATTGAACGTGAAAATTCACACTCCGAGAACTTGAGATTTTAATTTTCGAAAAACATGCCAGGACTTCAAACAGTTGCAATAATTTCAGCCGAAACTTTTAACTACACAAGGATCTACCGAAAATGTGAAACTATACAGAAGCTAAAGTTTATTTACTGTTATGATTTGTGCTTAGCGGCAAACTTTAAAGCGAGTCCTGTGTCGGTCAGGGAACTAAACAAGCGACCGCTAATCTAGGCTCGGTTTCAGCCGTTGGGGTGTCGTTTCTCCAAAGCCTCCCCCCACTAACGGCTGGGCGCGCGGTCAACACACCGTGTCCGTGACGTCATCTGATTAACTTCAATATTATTCATTTATTTGCGTGTAGCGTAGGTTCGATTCCGCGTAAACTTTCAAAACACATTGGAATTCTTTAAACTAAAACTTCCAAGTGTGAAATTAATTCGACGTAGGTAAAGGCTTTATTTAATACCTGTTATTATTAGCTCTCATGTTCACAGTCCAAGTTTTCAAAGAAAGCCCGGCTGTTGAAACCAGGCTATTTGTTGACACTAGATGACAGGAATTAATAGCCGAAATTTTATACGGGGATAAAAATTAAGTTCAGATGCCATCTCGGAACTCTGAGCTAGAGTCGAGTATTCCCGCTTAGTACTTGTGTAGAGTATGTCTTGGAGACATAAATTGTACAAACTTAGTACATAGGATTGAAGAATTGTAAAATTCATTTGATGCAGCGATTTTCAAGTGAATTGTGATTGCAGAGTTAAACGCATAAACATGGCCTGCGTCAGACGTGATTTCCTCTCTTCTATAAACTCTTTTAATATCGACTCGTCCGTCTTTTCTTCTCCGATAAAGGCAGCAGTAATTTTCTTTGAAGTAAGAATAGCCGGGCTACCTTGGTCTTGCATCGGTAAAGTTAAATGAGAAATGACTGCATGAACATTACGAGCTTCGCGACCTTTGAGCTGACGGTTTCCCAAGTGACTTCCAGAGCCAGTGCGTTTACTGACAAAGTGTCTTCACCCGAAAACTAACTCTCTTACTGCTTCTTTGTGTGAATCCTTGAATTCTTCGAAACCAAACTTTTCCAGAGCAAATTTAAACGGATTTTGGAACAGCAATCGAAAGCCTTTCGTCCGGCTTTCAAAAGTTTACAATGTAAATTATGCAAATCAATTCAGCGACAGGATTTGAGTGGCAAGGTTTTGATTGGCTAAAAACTAACAATGTCTCAGCTCGCGCGCCCAGCCGTGAGTGGGAGAGGATCGCAGGCTCACCGAAACCCCCACGGCTGGAAACCGAGCCTACCGCTAATCGTTTTGTTATTATTTTGTGTCGCAAGTTGAGGCTTCCATATTCATGCTAGTTCTAATATTTTAAGTATAGGTTTCCAGTAAAGGTTTGCAGAAGCGTTATAATCGAGCTGTGAAGTAGCAAGGACAGCATGAAGTTTCGTTACTTATATAGGCACCCATATCAGGATCGATCGTCATATATGTGAGTTGAAATCGCCAAGGATCAAACTTCTCCAGATTCACTAGTTTTCTTTATGCTAAAGAAAAAACCTAAATTCCAATTCAGGCCTGGTTTATTCAATGGCCCTCATTCAGTCTTGGGAAGCCGCCCCATAACGGCTCTCTCTACGTCAACAAAAACAAACCATTTGGCATACGATTACGGAAAACATCGATTTTGTACAAACTCATCAGAATATCGGAGATATTGCTGTAAATCAGCAATTGCCGTTTTACTTACAAAAACAATATTTCGTTTTTCAAAAAACGATATTGCTGTTTGCCGGCAAAACGATATTGCTGATTGCTGTTTTCTAAAACAGCAATTGCTATTAACGAACAGCAATTGCTGAGCCGGTTCAGCAATTGCCTTTCCGCGCGTGACAAAGTTTGCGTCTTAACTGTACACTACTGACAGAAAGTAATGAAAGCGAATTTCGCCGAAATTCGCTCTTTGTTATATTCGAAATTTCGTACGAATGTTCGGAGATATTTCGATACGCAAGAAACGAATTTACCTCGAAATTTTGCACAGCATTTCGAAGTTTCGAATTAAAATTCGAATGGTTCGAAAATTCGTATTGAAATTTCGAATAACTCCGCTCGAAATTTCTTAGTGGAACTGTACAATTCGCTGCGATATTGTAAACGTGTAAACAAAGCAAAATCAACGCAAATACAAGAGTGCCGTGGACTCAAACCATTTTTCGCACTAGGTGGAAACTGTTCAGATACGCAAATGAAGTAAAAACTTTCAAAACGTTTCATTCTGTAAGCATCTCGATTTCTAAAAGAGAATTTAATCTGTAGAGAATATTATTTTGGTGCGATCTCAAAGCAAAACAAACACTGCAGATCGAGTCATTAATTATTCAAATCAGTTCGCGGAAATTGTCACACTTCTGTGTCGCGGAATTCAAGACCTCGTTACCTTTGAAAACGGATCCACATTAAATAAAAAGAACTCCAGAATGTTATGTTTAGTAGACGTTATCATTTGCAAGCAAAGTTCAGAAGCTTTGTGGTGATTTAAACTACAATGCAATAAAATCACACTTCCCGCTAAGCTCGCGGCACTCTTGACGTCTTGCATTGTTGTGTGAAAAACCAGACAGTTTAGTCTCCACGGCTCAAAGCACATGTCAACAGAGAATCCTTCTATCTCCAAAAAGCTGGCTTCTTCAATTGAAAACATACACAATTACTTCAACAAAAATTCTGAAGGATTGTCAGATCTGAGTTGAAACTACAGAAGCTAAAGTTTATCAGATGAGCTAAAAAACACCAAACCAGCGCTGGGAAGGACTGTTTCGTAACGCAATCCTGTATTTTGGTGACAGAATGCACAAATGTCAAGATCGGCCGTTAGAACGTTTTTAGTTTTTTAATAGTCCTTCGTGAAAGCTCCAGAGGCTTTGATTGAGTAACAGATTGAGTGCATCGTTCGAACGGATTGCTTGAAAAGTTCGAACAGTTTGAAAAGTTCGCTGGAGTTCGCTGGAATTCGATTGCTCGTTACTGAGATGTATTATTCACTTAACATGTAACTCACGGAAAGTTTGGTTATCAGATGTACATTTAGTAAGGCTCCCTTTATCGTTAATGAGCAATGAGGATTGCGAAGTTTCACATCTTGCTGTACAATCGATTCGAAAATTCGACCCATCGTAATTTCGATTCAACATTTCGAATCGAAATTTCGCTCGAAATTTCGCCATAATGTTCGAAAGAGTGGAACGAAATTTCGAAGTTAAAGACAAAAGGCAAATCGAAATTTCTTTGAAATTTCGGAAACTCTTAAACTTCGAAGTATTTCTTCGAAATTCGACGAATTTCATCGAAATTCGCTTTCATAACTTTCTGTCAGTAGTGTATAAGCTGCACCCCCAACTTTGTGGCAATTTTTTGTTACTTTCAAAATCTGAAAGTCAAAAAAGGTGCAGCTTATACGTGATAAAATACGGTATACATAATTGTGAAACGTGGCCCCTCTATGGTTCTACCTGGCCCAACTGTCTAAAAAAGTAGCTACAACTCTACTTTAACTTCCAGAATCCTTTTCAATTTTTTTTTCTTATTCAGATTTTGAATCTCTTCTGACAATACCAAGACAATGGTCTAAATTAGAAGAACCAAGGAATCAGCGAAAAGATCTCTGGACGTTGTACTGAACGGATGTCATACTGCAAAATGATCTATTGGCACAAACCTCTTTTTGGTTCAAATGAGATTTGAGTTTGCAACTGTATAGGACAACAAGTAAAAGGAACAAAATGTAATATGTATATACCATTTGCAGGACGCACTCCTCCTTAGGGACGATACTCAACTCCACATGATCTCGACTGAAACGAAACAAAAAGTTGCAAACAAGTTAGTAGAGTGATTTAATCTGTGCATGAAAGTTCAATTTTAAAAGTTCAGTGTGAACATGCTATTTCATTACATTTAGGCATTTTAGATGTATGCCTTAAGCCTAGTCCTTAGCGACATAAGCATATAAGCACAAGCAACATATGCAGATGTAGTGCCATACTTATTATTAGCGGCACCTGTTCTCACAGATAGGAACAAGTGGCATTAATGATCAATGTATTACTGCGTCACTCTGCGTATGTTGCTTGTGCTTATGCTTATGTCACTAGCGAGGACTTACACAGCATTTCTTTAAGCAATAGTAGTCCAGGGTTACGGTCTCATACCTTTTCTGAATAAGCTCAATAACTTGTGAGTATGTCTTGTTGAGGACCTGGTTACCATTCACAGCCACTATCTGATCACCTGGAAATCCCAAGTCACGTACAATGCTCAGTTTTTAGGAGTGAGCACATTCAAATTATTGGATAACAGAGAAAGAGTAGGCTATTTCTTCTGGTAACTAGTAGCCAGTCATTATTATCCAAATTCACTAAGTGGAGTCAAAATAATGCCTGAGAGAGCTTGAGATGAGTACACATCCTGCAACAAGGACACAAGTGTCTCCTGATCACATTCTAAATTCTCCTTCAAATTCTTTGTTTTCTAAGGGAGAATTTAGAACGTGATCAGGAGTCACTTACGCCCTTGTTGCCCACAGCCCTACGATTATTATTTTGTACTCACCTTTTTTTATTTAGAGAGAAATTGGAATAATAAATATCTTGTATACACCACTTTCATAAATGCATATTCCTGTTTCAATAGTTTATCCATATGTCAGGCACACGAACATCACTACACGAAAGAGCATGTCGATATTAGTGATCTTGAGAAATTTCAGTGCTGTAGCTTAAAAAGGAGTGAAGTTACAGCCATTTGAGATTAGAGAGATTTGTATGAGAAAAACAATGGAAGCTAGCCTGAATTTCAGCCGTCTCCTACGGTTCGTTCCTCCCGAGAGAGATGTCTGAATCCAATAGCCGATAATACCATCCAGTGACGTCACTACCAGAAAACCTGATAGTGATCTTTGATTGGTTCATATTCTATAATTTTGCATAATTATCATAATTAACTCATCCGAGAAGACGGCAGGATTCACTTTGGACTCGTGATTGTTGATCGTTGAGTTTCAGTGGAGTGATTGTCTTTGGCAAAGACCTTGAATTCGTGAGGAAAACATCTGGAAATGGATGCAAAGTGTCCTGCACAATAACCGGCCAACTGTCCAGTAAACATGTACATTTTATCCCATTGCGTGCGCGGGGTTGTTGATAATCGATTATTTGTTCACACTCGCAGTGGTAAAGAATGTCGCTACTCTCTTCAAGGAACTGTTCAATCCCGTAAAAGAGTCTTCGTATTTCTTCGAAAATTCTCCAACATCCTTTCATGTTTTTCTACTTTTCTGTTGCATCATTTACATACATGTAGGTAATATCTCATAGCTTTGTCAATTCAAACGGCAAATCACGAGACAAAGGTCAACAGAAAGACAAAGATCAACTGTACTTTGCCTCCAAATATAATATAACGATTTGTTGCTTCGAAAAGGTTTTCACAACATAAGAGGCACTTGAGAAGCAAATGGGATGGAGATATATATATAGGTAAGGCTTTTATTTTGGCCAGCATGATCTCAAATAATTTCTCAAGGAGAGTTGTGACCCACAAACTCTTACTACCGCCGTGACAGTTTTATTTGCATAAATTAAATTGTTAATCTGCCTTGACGTCACTGGACGGCATTATCGGCTATTGGATTCAGACGTCTCTCTCAGGAGGAACGAACCAGAGGAGACGGCTGGAATTCAGGCTAAATGGAAGCCTCTTCAAGCTTCGCTTTCATGGTTTCCCAGCATTAGAAATGCCTATAACACACAACAATTTTCTACATTGCTCTAAAACTGAGCACTACTAGTTTTAATATGAACTTTTATATTGTAGCATCAGTTTCCCTCAACATATTAATCTTCCAAATTATGCAAATTAGGAGGTGGGCAATATGAAAGTGGCATATGGCAGACATTGCATATGGCTGATATTTTTACTCACCAATTTGTATTTAAACTTGCCCTTTGGGCTTGACTCATAAAAATATCCAGCCATATATTACACATTAACTGTCTAATACAATATAGGTGTATTATTTTGTACCTGAAGATAGCCCTGCTTTGTCAGCTGGTCCACTAGGAGCCACCTGTCGCACAAACACAGTGTCTATTGGCTGTGGTTTCATGGGCTCAGCTGCGTCAACTCCATTTACTCTACCACCCTGATGATTAAAATAATAGTCTATAAGCTATATAACTATTTACGATGATGAAAATCCTATTATGATTGTTCTTACTGTATTGCCTCACATAAAAAATATGACCTTCACCCTTAGTTTTGCTCTGAATAACAGAAACTACTTTGCCAAAATAGCGAGCAAAGCCCCAAGCTTGAGTAAAAAAAATAATACTTGCAGACACTTGTGCTCTATCAATAATGTGCCTTTTGTTTATATGGCTTTTCTTACAGTCAATGCAAAAATGTGGATTATTTTGTTAGTTTCCAGAAATGGTTCGCATCATTGAGAACTGGAGCAAAATACAATAGGCTACAGCAATGAGCATAGATAGACCAGCATATCCCAAATATGCTTTTGCTTGAATATGTATCAAATGCTGTCAGAGATGACCACATGCAGTCAAAGTTCCAAACAGAAAATCAAGGAAACTGTGTCCAGTTGGCCATTTTTACGATGAAAACGTTAAGAAAACACCACCCAGCCCATAGGAAAGACAAAAGATACTTGAATCGCCAATTTTTGAACTTTCCCCCAAATTAATACAATTTTCTTTTAAATCATACCATAGTTAGTTTGATCAAAACTACATTAAAAGTTATCTAATGAAAATATATTTCTTCATCGGTTTTCTATGAATATCAACCAATGAAATTACAAGAAAGAAGAATAGAAAACTAACACCTTTTACATTCCTGTGCCGTTGAGTGCTCTTAGAACCTTAAGCTTTCGCTCTCAACTGAGAGCTTGATCACAAGTGAGTGTGAAGGTCACACTTGCTTGCAGCTCAAGGTCAAGCTTTCAGTTGAGAGGAAAAGCTTAAGGTTCTAAGTTCCAATCAAATTTCTTGTACAGAGTTCTCAAGTTTTAATTTCATTTGAGATTTACATTTACCTGTACAGATGAGTCTTCATCATTCTATGAGATGAAATATGCAACTTTGCAGACAGCAGTATTTTACTAGGATCTCAAAAACCTACAATACATGGCACTTCATATGAAAACTTAGTCCAACATTTAGTTGACATTCTCATGTTGTGGTCATACCGAGTCAATTAACTTCTATATTGTTGAAAACGTTTGATGATTTTTTTAACACTGCATTGTTCACCAAGCTCATACATGTAAAGTTTAACTCACCTCTGTAGAAGGTCTAACGACTTCAGGTGGATAGACAACAAAGTGCCGCAAGGTAAACCCAAACCCATTGCTAACACGCTGAAGGACAACAGTCTTGGTCGTGGGTGGAATGTCATGGCCTGCATTTAAACCTGCCGTAACCAGCTGTACTCCCTGGTGAAAATAAAAAAAACGTTGGTTGCTATTAGTATCAACTGTTGTTACTTTAGAGGGAGCATCCATTGGCTGCTCAGCGTGCTTGATTTTCTGTTAATGGACACTCGAGAATTTAGCAGATGGTTCTCCTATGTCCTATGACAAACTATAACTTCAGAGTTCTCCCAACACAGGCATAGTAGGGGGACAACAATTTGAGTAGGGGACATTGATTTCAAATCTGGGCTTCTTACGGTAAGTAAAAAGAGTATTGTAGAAAACTTGTAGCCAATTTCTTTTAAATCATACCACTGTTAATTTGGTCAAAACTACAGTACAGCCATAAAATAATGCATGCGCAAGAAGTGGCACAAGTAACTTCTTGCGATGCAAGAACACGCAAGCTGCTGCAAGAAGGCCTGAACCAACTTTTTGCACTTTAGACGCAAGAACTACTGAACCACAAGAAGTTCAGGCTGAAGCGCAAGAACTAAATATTTTGATCTTATCTGCAAGAAGATGAAACACAAGAAGTTGAAGTCTTAATGCAATAACTGGTCGCTTCTTTGAGCTCGGGAAGGACGTGGCTGTTTTTGTATGCTAAGATTTATGTTTCCAACTTCAGATATCGTCCTTCGCCTTTTATTTCCCGGTTTTCTAGAGTATGATAATCGAAAAGCAAATATATGTACATGTATCTCAAGCACTCGGCTGTTTTAGCAGACAAGTAGAATAAATATTGATACACTCAAGGGAAGTGAAAAATTGTTTGAGATACTGCGAGTTCCAGGATATTCATTTAGTGATAGTATTAAAGACTGCAAATCACGATGAGCGGCAAAAAACTGGCCCGGCGGGAATGTACGTCTCACGCTATCGCATAGCAATGAAACGGTGGTATTAAACTAAGCTTTTGAAGCTATCAGTCTTCAAATCCATATTGTATGTTCCTTGATCGTCTTGACTATCTAATGGCTAGCAAAACGTTATAATAAATGGCTCATCATTGATCAAATTAATTATTATCGAAGGGTCACCAAAAGAAAGGTTGCATGGGATTGCGTTACTAAACACCGTCCTATCGTTAGTTCGGTGTTTTTATTTTATTTTTGTAGATTAATAGATCCGTCAATCATTCAGTATTTTTTAAAGTCATCTATTGCATATGTTTTCAATTCAAGAATCCAGCTTTTCGGTGATACAACGATTCTCCGAGTTCACGTGTGCTTTCAGCCATGGAGACTGATTGTCTGGTGTTTGACACAAGAGTACCGCGAATTTTGCAGAAAGTGTGATTTTATTGCGTTGTAGTTTAAAATGCACCACAAGCTTGTCAGCTTTACTGGAAAATGATAAATTCTACCAAATAAATATTCTGGAGCTTATTACTCGGGCTGCCTGTGGCAGCAACGAGTCTTAAAATGCAACTCGTTATTTTCTATTTTATTTTTATTCCGTGTAGCAAGCGTTCTGCGCATGCGTTAAAGGTCAAATTCACACCAATCAGATCGCACTGTGCTGGTCACGTAACACTCGCCAGGTTAATTAATTTACATAATTTAATACAGTAAATCAAAATGGTGGATCCGCGAGCAAATCTCTCTCAAATTTGGAGTCCCATCTCTCAAATGTAAGCAGTTTAATTTAATGTTTTATTTAACTTCACTCGTGCGAAAGCCTTCCAACAGGCTCAGGATATTGCAACTGGCGCTCTTGTCGGAGCCGAATGACCGCGTTTTTTACCCAGATGGCCTGTGATTTTATATACGACACGACGCCGGACCTGAAGGACTCAAAGATCCACACATATCGAATTGGAATTTAGCGTTTTCCTTTCTGCAGAAACCAAGGCTTCTTCGATAGAAAGGGCAAGATGTTGTGTTTTTCTAGGAGGACAAAATATTTCTCGTTTAAGCTTCTCTTTCGCCACGGCTTTGTTATTTGAATCTCTGTGGATTGGTATACTCAAATATACTGCACAATACCATACAACTGAATAAGAAGTCTTTAACAAAGCCAAACTCAAACTCAAGAGCAAAGCTGAGAGTGAAAGTGAAACTGAACAGTGTCTTGTCAGGTCATGAATTAAGGTACGGTGAGGTTGAAATCATTGCGTGTTTATATCTGCATTTCTTTGTCGATTTTTTGACCTCATGGCGCTGATAGATTTTGCCATCGGACGGTATTCTTGTTTGAGGTACGTTTCGTAGGTTTTATGCCTCTCGGTCATAATACATACCAGCGCAAACACCGTGATCTGTAGGCCAACATGCACTAAAATAATTTTGAGCGTGTTTTTGGCTGTCAGAAATACCCCGGAGAAATAAACACTCGCACAGAATAATGTATGATGAGCGAAGCAATATTCAACTCTCAAGGTCAACTTAAACAAGAATCCTCTCATGGCCGAGGTTTTGGTTCGAGAAATTAAAGGCTTCCAACAGTTCCCTTTATAGTTCTGTAATATAATGAGCAGACCAGTTTTGGGAAGGAGGGTATATAACCAACAGGCATTTCAGTTAATAAATACCTGATATGGACGCGAGCTGCGATAAAGAGCCGCAGGGTAGAATGAACAGTAGAGAAATATATCATATGATAGCTCCATGATAGGTGGACAGGATACAACTTATAATATGGGACAAATATAAACATATATTTGAGACACTCATCTATTAGTACTCTGAACCTGGAGAACAGCAGACTAAATTGTAAGCGTGCGGTACATGAATAAGTAGAGGTCAACTTCTTTAATTTGCATACACGAGAAATATATATACTAGGGGAGCAGAGAATGCATGTCACCGCGCTACCGGCCACTCCTAAAGACTGCTAAATTCAGCTAATAATTCTTCCCTTCGGTTATTACTAAAAGGATTTCAAATGAAAGTGTATTTCATCTTCAATCTCATGTGGCCCGAGTGAAAGCCCAGATGGGCTCTTGTTTTTTTATTTAATGTGGCTCCGTTTTCAAAGTCTGAGTCTTGAATGTGTGACATTTTCCGCAAACTGATTTGAATAATCAATGAGCTCCACAGTGTTTGTTTTGCTTTGAGATCGCACTAAAAATTGTCTTCCTACCAAACCAAATGTTTTGAAAGTTTCATTTTACTTACGGATCTGAATTAAGTTTCCACCTGATGTGAAAACTGGTTTGAGTCTATTCTGTCAAATCGATACACTGGTGAATAAGTTTTTTGGATATTTTAATTTGTTGTCTGATTAATAATTTGCATGAGATCGTACCGAATCTTCTGGAGCTTTGATTTCAGCTTCTTTGTGACGAGTTAATAAAATATTCAAGTCTGCGGGTATACAGCTAATCTCTACTTCAGTTTAAGATATTAGTAAACTTTCATGGTTCTCAAAGGTTCCGTTTCTTATTAGCGATCTCACATAAAACACAAACATGTTCTCATATGCCACGTCTTGCGTGTTCTTCAGCGTTCTTGCGGGTCTTCTTAAAGTTTACCTTCTTGCATCTTCTTGCGGGTTGATCTTCTTGCGGAATGAACTTCTTGTGGGTTGATCTTCTTGCGGAAAGAACTTCTTGCGGGTCTTAAGTTCTTGCGTTAGTTCAGTAATTTCAAGCGCAAGCTGCACTCAAGAACCTGTTGGCTTGCGGCCGCAAAAATAAGTTCTTGCGCGTGCATTATTTTACGGCTGTACTGTACATTAAAAGTTCAAAACTTATAAATCTAATGAAAATATAATTATTTCTACATTGGATTTCTATTGAATTCACGAGTAATCAACCAATGAAATAATGAGAAAAAAGAATAGAATATTAACACCTTGTACATTCCCTTTCCATTAAAGTGCAAGTATCATGTCAAAAAATAAAAATATATATTGTACTATTGTGTTTGTTTCTCACAAAAAGGTATTAATATTGCAAATTTTGTAACATTTCTGGCATTTAATCCCTAATTTTGGTTACTTTTCATGGATCCTGTGATGTCATAAGATGAATCAACTTGCTACCTAGAGGAAACTAGTACAATAAAATCCTGTAGGTTTTCATTGTGACATCACAAGATGAATCAATCCCGCAATTCGGGTAGTGTTTATTCTAGTTTAATTTCTGCTCCTCTCAAAGAAAACTAAGTTAGATAACTGAAGTATATCAGAAACAGAATTTGGGACAAAAAGAGTTGTTTTATGGCGCTACTGGCACTTGTTCACACTGTTCCAGTTCTTAAATGCACCATTTCTAAAATCTTTGGAAAACCGTGCAAGTGTCATGGTGACATGTGTTTTATGTGTCATGGCTGACTGATTTCATACAAAGTTCTCTTATTTCAGTGAAATTGAAATCCTTATTACTCTTTAGCAATGAAAGTTATGACACTCAAATTTTGCAGCATTACTTACTATTTGCATGTTCTTTTCTGAAAAAAGGTTTATTTTCTCATATGATCATTGCTGACCAATTAAAAAAGCATGGAAAATATTAGGCAAAAATATCTAAGATTATGGATTGATACATGTAATTATTGTGGACTATTAGACTAATGGTCAAGTAACAGTCTGACAATTAATAGGCAACTAACAGCAAAAGTTTCTGTGTAGTGTTGAATGTTAGTCTAAAGAATAATGACCAAGGAGTTGGTTGGACACAAATTACAATAATATTTTACCATGTTAAACTGAACTGCTCAATTTCAGTGTCCACTGTTGAGCTACACTGCTCAATCACCAGTGTGCTCTGAAATGGTAATAGTCATATCTTCTGAAAGCATATCAATTCAAATGTTTAGCACTGGCTAGCAAGTTTGTCATTCCTTGAACAAATTAACAACAACACTGAACTGCTCAATTTCAGTGTCCACTGTTGAGCTACACTGCTCAATCACCATTGTGCTCTGAAATGGTAATAGTCATATCTTCTGAAAGCATAACAATTCAAACATTTAGTACTGGCTAACAAGTTTGTCATTCCTTGAACAAATTAACAACAACACTAGTCTGTAAATAACAACTAGGAGTATTCTAGTGCTTCCTACAAAAATGGTTTAGCTTGAACTGAAACTGCTTTTACTGAACAGCTTTTCAAATATAAATATGTTTCCTATTTCTCTCTTTAAGTTATGATTAAAATAATTAAGCTAGTGTTAATATTACCTCTGGTTGTGGAAGCATCATTGCATGGCTGCAGCTGTCCGTGATTTGATTGAATTTTAACAACACTGCTTTACACTTATTCACATATTAGCTTGGTATATTTTTACTGCCATGTTTCAATAAGTTTCTATCCAATTTCAATGCTATATTTAACGAATAACTTGAGGCAAACAATACTGACATTTCAAACTCGTGGACACACTTGAGGGAACATGTCCATTAATAGATTATTTATGTTATATGGTAACTTAGTATATGCATATACAAGGCTACAAATTACAATAAGAAATTATTCCTTAAATTATTCCTTAAAAATAACCATAGAAACCCCTTCATGCTGATTGCAGAGTTTACAATAAGTGACTATTGCATCTTATTATTAGCATAAGCTGACTTCAGTGACACAGTCTGTGTGCTACTGACAAACAGACAATCTTTAACAACAGGAGACCTGAGCACTGTATAACACTGCATGCATCATCAACTCTTAATAATATACAAAATACACAGTATGGTTTTAAGTTGAAACAGTCATAAGAGTGTAAATGAGTAGCTTAATGACTGACTTGATTAAATAATATGAATTAATGCCCAGATGGAGGTCTGATTCCTGTTTGAGGTAACTACATGTATAAGTAACCAGTGACGTGAAATCAAGAAAGTATGGGAAGAGGTGGTAGACTAACTGTTGTTCATTGGACACAGAGCATTCAAATATCAACACAAAGACAGTCTAACTGCTGCAGGGAGGTCATTAGCTTCTAATAATAAATTGCACCATGCTGGCATAGGAATGCAAACTATTTTGAATTATATATATAGTGACTAAAGTCTGAGATTGATAGCACTGAAGTTGGAGACTAGATACAAAACAAACAAAAATGGTTAGCTATTATATTTATAATGTACTTTTAAATAATATTATGTTCATTAATAATTCATAAGGGTACTAGCCAATCCAGACCCAGCATTTGGGTCACGTGGATACCCTGTAAACCCCATACAAAATTCTAGTTACCTATTAGTATTCTGTATCAATGATACAGAATACTAATAAGCCCTATTAGTATTCTGTATATGATATAGAATACTAATAAGCCCTATTAGTATTCTGTATCAATTGATACAGAATACTAACTGTAAGCTAACTAGAATGCTCTATTGAATGATAGCATTAGTATGGGGAGGTCTCACGACCGATCAGACTTTCCCTATCCTGGGCCGGGTGAAATGACAAAGTACATCTACTCTCTTATTGCCTACACACTGTCTCTTCCATGTGGGACCTATTTTACTGCATGCTACGCTCCACTCTCTTATTGCATACACACTGTCTCTTTGATGTGGGACATGTTTTTGTGAGAAACTAATTCATCCCACATTGATAGCAAGGTGGGAGAAATCAAAGTTTAAAATTTTATGTGGTGCATATCATAAGTACATTACAACATTTGTGGCGATGTTGTATCAGATATACAGTGGCTCGCCGAAGCGAAAGAAAGGGCGCAAAATTTCCTGCATTTTTATTAGCCTGATCTGGCCATGAAATACAACTCTGTATTTCATAGAAAAACCATGAAATACCACCCTGTATTGCATAGTAAAGCTGAGCTCTGATTGGCTGAAATACAATATTTGTGACCACACATGGGAAAACGTACCTTAACAAAATTTCGTTCGAACGGCAAAATAAACGGGCAACGAACGGCCAACAACGCTTTTAAGAAATGTTCAAACGATTTCCCAAAACAATCGAATGGTCAGTAAAAAAATCGAGTGGGCACGCTAAATTTTTTGAATGATTTCCTGCAGGCATTCAAATGTTCGAATGGTCTGATTTAAAACTCGAACGGATTGCCCTGAATGTTTGAATGACTTGCCCTCAACGTTCGAACAACTTGCCCTAAACGTTCGAATGACTTGGCCTACATGTTAGAACGACTTGCCCTAACGTTCGAACAATTCAACATCACAAAGTGATTAAGTCAGAATGGACTCAAACCATTTTTCACACCAGGTGGAAACTGTTCAGATACGTAAATGAAGTAAAAACTTTCAAAATGTTCGATTCTGTAAGCATCTCGATTTCTAAAAGAAATTAAATATTTGCTTGCGAATAGAATTTTTATGTTTTTCCACTGACTTGTAGTATTTTAGTGTGTAATTGAGAAAGAAATGTGTAACATTGTTATGTAACAATACAAGGCATGTGTGATGGAGCTGGGGAGCCAAAATGCATTGCGCTCCCACTTCAGAAGTGTTGCCACGTGACCTCGCTGTCGGTCAGTCATTCACTTCAGATTTTCATCGAGTGAAGATGTTTTTACCTCCCACCTCCTCCCCTTATCCAGACCATGACCTTCACGTTTTTGTGGCCCTCACCTTTACTGGGTCAAAATCATTTACCAGATTGTAAATATTTATCGAATGATAATTTGGTTATTTATTAAAAGCGCCTTTGGGTTTTTGCCCTCAGCCATTTTACTCCAAATATTTGGTGTGTGCTTTGTTTATAGTCAATGCCCAGTAAACTAGCCCAGTCAATGCAGCACTAAAAATAATATAAGTTGTCCTTAGACTAGTAAATCAATCATCTTAAGTTCTGTATGATATAGCTAAGAGGGAAAACATAAAATTTTATCTGTAGAGAGTATTTGGTGCGATCTCAAAGCAAAACAAAAACTGCGGAGTCATTGATTATTCAAATCAGTTCGCGGAAAATGTCACACTTCTGTGTCACGGAATTCAAGACTGAGATTGAAAACGGATCCACATTAAATAAAAAGAACTCCAGAATGTTCTGTTTAGTAAACGTTATCATTTGCCAGCAAAGTTGAGAAAGTTTGTGGTGATTTAAACTACAATGCAATAAAATCACACTTCCAACGAAGTTCGCAGCACTCTTGTTGTGTGAAAAAACAGACAATCAGTCTCCATGGCTGAAAGCACATGTCAACAAAGAATCTTTGTATTTCCAAAAAGCTGGCTTCTTCAATTGAAAACATACGCAATTACTTCAACAAAAATTCTGAAGGATTGACAGATCTGAGTTGAAACTACAGAAGCTAAAGCTTATCAGATGAACGAAAAACACCAAGCCAGCGCTGGGACAGTGTTTCGTAACACAATCCTGTCTTTTGGTGACAGAATGCACAAATGGCAAGATTATCCATTAGAACGTTTTTAATTTTTAGTCCTTTAGTGAAAGCTCCACAGGCTTCGATTGAGTAACGGATTGAGTGCATCGTTCGAATGGATTGCTTGTAGCATCCGAACAAATTCTTTGTGCCGTTCGAATGGATTGCTTGTGGCATTTGAATGGATTGCTTGTAGCATTCGAACGGATTGCTTGTAGCATTCGAACGGCCAAGACATAGCGATGTGTTCGAACAGATTGAGTGGATCGTTTAAACAATTTTCACCAAACAGGCTAGGAAAAAATCCAAATGGTTTCGTAAAATGTTCGAACGATTTGAACGGTTTCTCAAAACATTCGAACAGACACATTTATAGGATAATTAAAGGTATATAATATTTTCCAAACAGGATGTTCTCTGTACCTGTCAGATTCTAACAGTTTTGATGCAAAATCACCCGAATATAACAACAAAATGGTGGTTCTCTACACGAAGACTACGCACATGGCCAAAAGGGTCCCATAATGCATAGCGCGCTCTACCGGAAATAGCTACATACCTGAAGTACTAACACAAATTTTTAACAAGGTCCTTACTTTACAAACCAGGGCTTGACACTAACGGTAGCCAACTAGCCAAAAACCAGGCAAGTGGGTTTTATGTTAGCCACTTTGGCTAATATAAATACAAAATCTACTACATTTTTTCAACATAAACATAAGTTTCCTCACTTCAGCTAGTAAGAACTGATGTGACACTAGGCACTTGGCTTCCTTATCAAAAAGTATGTTTCAAGCACTGCAAACAATAATCTCAGTGTAAACTGAAGTTACCTGATTTGAGCCTCAAATTTCTTATTTAATTTCTTTGCAATTAAGATTGGACACTTGTGGACAGTCTTTTAAGACTGATAAACTTAGGGCTGATGTATCTTCAGGGTGACGTTACAGTACTAAGGATCCCTGGCCACAAATCATTGGTTTGGGTGCAATAAAGTTTACTTTAAATATTTTTCAACCATTTTTGGGTGATTTATGGTCATAATAATTATTACAAATTGGTGAAATGGCATAATTTAGGTCACATTATGCTATTTAATGAGTTGAACATAAATTGAATCATAACGTTGAATGTTTTTCTTTTTTCAATTGTTTTTCAGGTGAATGGTCGCAAACCCAACTAAGCACCAAGCAATGGTGTTGGGCAGTTCTCAGCTTGACTCTTCCTTTCCAGTAAAAGACAAACTGGATCTTCTAGGCATGACATTAGATAATGAACTGAGCTTCAAGGAGTACATCACAACCATATGTTAAAAAGTAAACAACCAATTAATTTAATGTTATGATTAGGTTCCGTTAAACAGTACAATGTTAAGGCCTTCTTACTACCTCACATTTAGTATTGTTCTATGGTGTGGAATTTCTGTGGTAGTCGCAATTCCAACAAACTAGAGGCATTAAATAGACGCAATCTTAGGTTTATTCCTAAACATCTGCAAAATCCCGCACAATTTGTTGAAAATTTTAATTAAAACAGGCATTCCTCTCGTTTACTGTGATTTTTGGAAACATTTAAGGCCATCTTCACCCCATTTACCTTCCAAAACATGTAGAGAAATCCCTTGTTTTGTTCGAACGGCTCGAGCAGATGAAAAAAACAACAAGGGGTTCCATTCATGGCTTGCGCCGGCCTGGGCTCTAGTTTTTTAAAAAAAACAGCAAGGCGTTCAATCCATGGCTGTGCGCCAGCCTGGGCTCTGGTTTCTATTATATTGTTTTTCATTGGTGACACAAAAGGAAGTTCAAACTGGCGACAACAAAACTTTATCCTGAAAAAGAAAAGCGTGAAAAATCGCAAGATGACTGCACGTGGGTATGTAACGCTTGAATGATCACGACAGCGATTACCATACTGATGGCTTGATATGATCCTACATCTTTTTTATGAATTGCCATCTGAAAAGAACGCTCATTGTTTTCTTAAAATAAGACTGGTTTACTTATTAGTTAATTTTTGTATACTATGCATGTGTATGTAAATAATTTGTCTGAACAGGGAGGTGGGAGGGATGGAGACGCAACTGCATAAATAATAATACTAATTAAGTGATTTTCGCGCTTCTATGATCTTTTCGCTCTCGAGCGGAGTGTAAACAAAACTATCACATTTGAGGTCTGTTTTGGGGTCGATTTTGCGAGTTTGAAAGAAATCAATCAAAGGAATACCTTCTCTGATATCTGTTCCTTCAAATTAAAGCGATCTGGGCATTTTGGGGTCAATTTTCTGTGAGAAATGTGTACCGAAACGATAAGCGTGAAAGTATTCACAGACTCGAGAGCTTTTCTTTACCCTCTGCTCGAACGTCAAAACGAACTAGCTTTTAAATAAACGGGGAAAATTTTTTTTAGCCTGTTGAAATTTCTTAAAATATTGCACAATCCCACACAATTTCCCTCACAATCGACGTTTTTTCCCACACAATGTACGTCCAAAATCCAGCACAAATTTTTTTTTCGCAACCGAAACTTATAAACAATCGAGAGCATTTTAGTTCACCTAAAAGCTGGCCTTTAATTTATGTGGCTGTTGGTAAACAAACTAATCATAACATTGGCGCGAAGCACCATGGGCTCGGACACAGGGTCTTTAAGATCAATAGCTTTCTTTGAGAGAGCAAAATGAACTAGAATTGTTGGCTTGTGACTTAAATGACGTCACCCTAATAAATGAAAATAGCAGATGCTAATATTATTTTCCTATGTTGATGATTTTGTTTTCCATTTTCCACTTTGACCTTTATATCAATGCTAACTGGCATGTGCACTTTAAGTTTCCTTATCTGTGAAGATGTGAATTAAGTCTTGAAAGAGCAAGTAATGTTATTTTGAGAAACAAAAGGCCAGTGTGACCAGGATTTGACCTTTCACCATATCAGGCCAGCACTACAAATAAGTTAATTTGAAGGTATTTTGAGATTCGTATTTGACTGCTTAACTGACTTTTTACATACTATTCAAATGCAAATATTATTATTATGTCATGAAAAAGGATAACTATTCACAAAAAATATCCTGGTAACTTTAACAGTTTTTTACACAAATACCTTACTTTCATATCAGCACAATAATTAAAGTTATGTAAACTTGTAGCTCAAGTCCAAATGCTGGAAGAGATAAGAAAGCTAAGTGATTCAGCTCATTTCAGTTGTCAACTTTCAATGATTAATTAGTTTACAATATGTTTGAAGTACATGTACAGGTTTTACATGTTGTATTGATTCATTCTGAGTACATTCTGAAAAGAGAGTATACTGAGATTTCTTTATTAAACACTATTTATACCAAACTACATGCACTATAGCCATTGCATTCAAAATAACAAAGAATCACATCGAAAACCAATAATTATTATGTACAAAAAGCAGCAACAATTTTCTACATTTTAAAACAGCGACATGTTCAGACCTTAATAATAATAAGAATTGTATTTATATAGCGCACAAATCCAAAACTTCCCATGGCGCTTCACAATAATATAAACAAGACTATAAATAAACAATATAAATATAAACAATACAAATAAACTAAGCTATTAACACTAGGTAAAATCTAAAAAGCTAATAGATATTAAAAACTAAAATATAAAACTATTAATCTACAAAATAATAATAATGATAATACGTATTAGGAGCATCATACATAAGTCTTGATGCTCTTACAATAGTAGAATAACTATTTCTACAAAAGACTAATTAATCTAATTACAATAATTATATATAAAAACTAACTACTACTGAAAATAAAGGTCTTACACATGTAAGTAATAATTTAAAACGTATTAGGAGCATATATATAAGTCTCGATGCCCTTACAATAGTAAAATAACTATTTCTACAAAAGACTAATTAATCTAATTAAATATATATATAAACTATAAAAAACTAACTACTACTGAACAGAAAGGTCTTAAGTGATGATTTTAAATGGCTTAAAGAGTCTGTGCATCTTAGATGTACTGGCAGCGAATTCCATAATCTTGCCGAAGCAACTGAAAACGATCTGTCACCATATGTCTTAGTGTTCGATCTAGGGACTGATAATAAATTAAGTGTAGAGGACCTAAGAGAACGGGCAGGTTTGTAAAGGTTCAAGAGTTCGTTAATGTAGACTGGCGCTTGGCCATGAAGAGCCTTAAACGTAATTAAAAGTAGCTTAAAAGTAATTCTGTCTCTGACCGGTAACCAATGGAGTTTGCGCAGTACAGGGGAGATGTGATCAGATTTCTTCACCCTGGTAACAAGTCTGGCAGCCGTGTTTTGAACACGCTGGAGCTTGTCAAGTTCCGTTGCTGGTAAACCAAACAAGATACTGTTGCATGAGTCAAGTTTTGACGTAATGAATGCATGGACCAACCTTTCACAGTCAGCTTGGCTTAAATGTTTCCTGATCTTTCCAATGTTCCTGATAGCCAAGGAGGCAGATTTGCAGATGTTGTTTACATGATTAGTCAGCTTTAGATGTAAAGATTTACTCCTCACAAATTTAGAAAAAGGTATGTTTTAAGAGACTTCTTAAAAACAGCAATGCTAGAGGACTTGCAAATGTTAAAAGGCAAACTATTCCAAAGCCTTGGGGCGCAGGCCAAAAACGCCCTGTCTCCATATGTTTTAGTGAGTGTTCTTGACTGAATTAAAAGTTCATTAGATGCAGATTGCAATGAACTAGAAGACCTACAGTAATGTAATAGATCAGCAAGATATCAAGGACAACTAGTATAATAATACTAGTAACAAAATCTTGAAAATTATACGATCGGGTAATGGAAGCCAATGAAGGTCTATTACACAGGAGTGATATGTTGAAATCTACCAGTCTGATATGTGCATGGAAATTTCAACAAACTTGCTGTATTGTTCAAAAAAGAGAATGGAATAATAATTATTGATATCCGTCACAGCAGCCTAAACCTTACTCTCTGTTCCACAGTCACTATTCGTTCAAGTACATTTGCGCCTTGTCTCTAAACACTCTCCCTCTTCTGATATGTGCATGGAAATGTCAACAAACTTGCTGTATTGTCCAAAAAAGAGAATGTAATAATAATTATTGATATCTGTCAAAGCAGCCTAAACCTTACTCTCTGTTCCACAGTCACTATTTGTTCAAGTACATTTGCGCTAAAAGGAATTACTGATAATAAGTAATAAAGGATATCCTATCAGTAGTAATCAATTAGGGAACACTAATCCTAGCCCTACCCCCCTAATCCTTATGGAGTTAGATATTATGGTTGGTAGGAATATATGATATCATGGGAGGAATCAGGTAGAATTCCTCCACAAGTGATAATTACTGTACACTACTGACAGAAAGTAATGAAAGCGAATTTCGCCGAAATTCGCTCTTTGTTATATTCGAAATTTCGTACGAATGTTCGGAGATATTTCGATACGCAAGAAACGAATTTACCTCGAAATTTCGCACAGCATTTCGAAGTTTCGAATTAAAATTCGAATGGTTCGAAAATTCTTATTGAAATTTCGAATAACTCCGCTCGAAATTTCTTAGTGGAACTGTACAATTCGCTGCGATATGGTAAACGTGTAAACAAAGCAAAATCAACGCAAATACAAGAGTGCCGTGGACTCAAACCATTTTTCGCACTAGGTGGAAACTGTTCAGATACGCAAATGAAGTAAAAACTTTCAAAACGTTTCATTCTGTAAGCATCTCGATTTCTAAAAGAAAATTTAATCTGTAGAGAATATTTGGTGCGATCTCAAAGCAAAACAAACACTGCGGATCGACTCATTAATTATTCAAATCAGTTCGCGGAAATTGTCACACTTCTGTGTCGCGGAATTCAAGACCTCGTTACCTTTGAAAACGGATCCACATTAAATAAAAAGAACTCCAGAATGTTATGTTTAGTAGACGTTATCATTTGCAAGCAAAGTTCAGAAGCTTTGTGGTGATTTAAACTACAATGCAATAAAATCACACTTCCCGCTAAGTTCGCGGCACTCTTGACGTCTTGTTGTGTGAAAAACCAGACAATTTAGTCTCCACGGCTCAAAGCACATGTCAACAGAGAATCCTTCTATCTCCAAAAAGCTGGCTTCTTCAATTGAAAACATACACAATTATTACTAAAACAAAAATTCTGAAGGATTGTCAGATCTGAGTTGAAACTACAGAAGCTAAAGTTTATCAGATGAGCTAAACACCAAACCAGCGCTGGGAAGGCTGTTTCGTAACGCAATCCTGTATTTTGGTGACAGAATGCACAAATGTCAAGATCACTGTTAGAACGTTTTTAGTTTTTTAATAGTCCTTCGTGAAAGCTCCAGAGGCTTTGATTGAGTAACAGATTGAGTGCATCGTTCGAACGGATTGCTTGAAAAGTTCGAACAGTTTGAAAAGTTCGCTGGAGTTCGCTGGAATTCGATTGCTCGTTACTGAGATGTATTATTCACTTACATGTAACTCACGGAAAGTTTGGTTATCAGATGTACATTTAGTAAGGCTGCCTTTATCGTTAATGAGCAATGAGGATTGCGAAGTTTCACATCTTGCTGTACAATCGATTCGAAAATTCGACCCATCGTAAATTCGATTCAACATTTCGAATCGAAATTTCGCTCGAAATTTCGCCATAATGTTCGAAAGAGTGGAACGAAATTTCGAAGTTAAAGACAAAAGGCAAATCGAAATTTCTTTGAAATTTCGGAAACTCTTAAACTTCGAAGTATTTCTTCGAAATTCGATGAATTTCGTCGAAATTCGCTTTCATAACTTTCTGTCAGTAGTGTATGTTATGTATTTCATCGTAGTTCCGATAATAATATTTGCTACCGAAGCCGGTAGGCAAAGCAGCATTGATATTCTTAACAAAAAGTTGATTTCAGTCATTCTTTTTGAGGATATCTGAACAGACGCCGGATGTTTGTCACAGTCCCACAACACATTTCGAGCTCAAGCACAATCCCAGAAATCTTTGCGAACTGAGCAAGCACATGGTTGAGCACCGTAAACATCATTATTCTTGGTTGTTTTGAGAGGTCGAGATGCATAATAATGTTCCTTTGCTGAAAACAATAATACTACCTAAGTCTTTCAGGAAGTATTCATCAAGTTCACAAATGTTTTAGTGATGAATCAAGAATCAAATACTACTTGAACACAGCCATCAACAAAATCTTTTATCAGGGAGATTGATTGTTTATCAACGCACTCAAAAATCAACTTATTTCCAATGCAGAATATCTGCCAATTGAATGTTCGATGGCCATTCAGTGAGACATACATAAATCAGGTTGGTCTGAAATCACTGACTTCAGCACAAAATAATATTAAAGTTTCCCATTGAGGTACGTCGGTCTGAAATGACCAACTCCATCACAGTCGCAAATTGAGGCACAGTTTAGAAATCATTCTATCAATTATACATAATTTTTCAAAATCTTATTTTCAACATTGTTTTGCCCATCAGGTGGTACCAAAGATCGGCAGCATTTCACTTGCAAGAGCAACACCTAGTTATATTATTATATTGTTATTTATTATAATTATAAACTAGGAGGCTGAAAATAACGAACTCATCATGTTTGTTTTATAAAAGCATGCTCATGCAGAAGAAACATGTAGATAAAAAATAATTAGGTGTTTCCTTCTCCTCAATTAACTGACGACAGACACAAACATGTGGGAGGTGGTCCTGACATATATCCACACACACAATCTATTAATTGTACTTATCATACTGGGCCAAGTTGTTCGAAGCAAAGGCAAGCGCTACCCCAGGGTAAAATCGCTAACCTGAGGATAAGCTGTACATATTACAAGTACGGATTTAGCGCTATCCTAGAGATAAAGTTACCCTTGCTTCTTCACTCTATGAGAGATGCAATCACACATGGTGCTAATGTACTCTGCAGATATAAAAACCCACAAAAATTCCACAGTGCATGTGGTAAAGAGTGGAAACATATATATCCCCAGCCCAATGTAGGAGTACTGACTTTTGGGGAGTTAAAGTCCAAAATCTGTCACTAATCTGTAATGTCACCTCAGCAAAAACTGATACGAAATAAAGTTAGATGGTAAAAAGAAACATCTCTGTTGCCAGTCAGGACCATGAATGCCTAGTTACAACTGACATGTTCTTACATACTCAAGTTCCCTTCAAAACTTTACTGTCCATATATGGAATGTATCCACAGGGATACCAACATAGTCTTTCGGAAAAGGAATTCATTTCTCTTCATCCAAAGAGAAAATAATTTTCCTATGTCCTATACAAATAATTAACTTTCAAGGTCTTGAAAAGCTGCTAAATGCTGTAACACATCCATAGCTTTTCAAGACCTAAAGTGTGCATATTTTTTTATGACTAGGCAACTTTGTGACTTATTGCTGCGAGACCTGTTTCGAATGTCTTTGATGTGCCGATACCGAAGTTCAAATGAATTATTTTGGGTTCCTCGACCTACATTGTTCCTCGTTATCATTTCATCGGAGCAGAGAACTGGTAACTACAATCTGTGCTTTCGGTTCATTGTATCATTTGCCATAGCGAATGAGACCTCAACTATGCCCACAATAATCCCCGCTTCTATCACTTTAGGTAAGTAGGATATTGCACAAAAAGTTAATAAAACATTCTATCAAAACATTAGGATGCTGTTTACTGCTTTGGGTTGTGAAAGAAAACCCTGTTTCCTCGGTGAATGCAGCTTGTATCCGAGCAGAGTTTCTGTGTTTGATTCTTTTCTCACCAGAGTAACAGACGATACAATCAGACTGTTTTCCCGGTGCTGTGGGAAGGCTAGAAGGATTAAAGCCTTGTATGACGGATATTCCTTGCTTTAACAAACTGAAGAACAGCTGCTTGACCCATTGTGTTTACGCATTTGATGTAAATGAATGCAAATGATCAAACTGAAACGATCACAAATGAACTCACACGCTGTGACGTCCTCTGTACATATACATGTATGACAACAAACAAATGGGAAAATATAGTCTAATTGTTTTATATAACAATTGCCAAGCTTTTTTAATGAGAGAAACACAAAAAACAAACTGAATGCGCACTGTCAACGATAGCAATCTCTCACTACATTTCAATGTACTGCTGCGATCTTGTATAAATATATACACTATTCAATGCACCACAGATGTTCAGCAGATTATAACTAAAAAGTCAAATACATTATCAATAATTAAGCAACTAAAGGTTTTGAGATAACCTCAAATAATAGAAAAATTTCGGGAAATTTTACAGACGTTTGTATGGAAATTTCGACTGGGGGGCACAAACTTGCCTCCCAATCAAAATTTCCATACAAACGTCTGTAAAATGTTCCGAGTTTGCGGGCCTATAACTTTGCTCCTATTCAAGATATAATTCTCAAATTTGGGATTTTGACTAACTTCGAGGTGATCTTTTCAGCAGTATCAACGGTTTTGCTGTTATACGTATATATCAAAAGTTAAAAAAAAACGTGAAAGGGTCTATTATAAGCAACTAATTAAGGTTTTAAGATAATCTCGGAAATGGTTGTCTCCCCTACATGAAGTGTCGATAGCAGATTCAGGCAATTTATTTACTTGTGCACTAATATCACATGGCTCTAGCTAGGAGTCAGACTATTAAACTACAATCTCATATAATCTACTGCTTGCAGCACTTCACTTTTGTTAGAAACCTCTAGTTTATTTAGTTATTTACATATGGTAATTTGCAAAGGTGTACCATCAACTGCAAATATATAAAATACAAAAAAAAAAAAACTATATAACAAAATATGAAAATAAATAATAAATTGAGCAGTCATTGTTCATGGCTGAGATGTTTAACAAGTACTAACTTGAATTCATTAACTGTGGGCTTTTCTAGAAGATAATTAGGCAACCACTCTTTAACAGTTCTTGTAAAGAAACTAAATTTATAAGTATTACTCAAACTATCTAGGTTTACAAAGTGTTTTGGATGAAAGGATCAAGTAGCACGACTAGACGTCTGGATATACAATTGTATGAAGGAATTGCAAATTATGCTATCTGCCCATCCATGATTTTGTGAAAAGTGACCAATCTAGCAATCTATAATCAGATAGTTTTTGATCCATAACCTCCAGTACAGACTGCAAAATTGAAGAAATGCTGGTTTTGAATACTTTTGAGCCATGTAATAAACATCTCATTAAACTTGGTTGTGTATCCTCATTCCCCCCTTTTTTATGGACATCATGCTTTGGCCATAAGGCAGAAACAAATCTTGGTCAATAATCTCTTATTACAGTACAGAGCTCAGGTGAATAAGAATGCAGCAATGGTTTAAAATTAAGTAGAACAGTTCTATTATTTTGTAACCTACATTGTACCTTATTCTATTACAATCTCAACAAAATAATCACCATGTTACTTGACCACTTGATACAACTAGCACTATCTACAGATTGGAGATTTGTATCATCAAAGCACCTTTAAAAAGCTTGATTACCAAACATCTTCAAACTCGATAAACATACTAATTTCGATGTAATCTTTCTTGTGATGGGGTCCATTTAAAAATAAAATAAAATTTGTTATGATATAAATTCGATGAAATTTGCAGACTAAGGGCTAATTGGCGGCACTTTTTTGGAGAAAAACATGGGCGTGGGTTACATGCGGGGGTGTGGAAATCGACTTTGTTTAAAGTTGCGGTTACAGGCGGGTCCTTGAAAATACAAGATGCCCGACCACGGACTTGGACATGTGCGCATATTACATGTAGTTCCACCAGAAAACCTTGCTTTCTCTTGTACTTAAAGAAATGAGGTTCCTTGAAAAAGGTGTTCGTTAATGGTGAAATAAAAGCAGAAGAATTCTGGAGTGATTTAAAGACAGCAGGTTAAAATACACACAAGAAATGGCAAGGCCAGTTGTAACCATATTTGAAGTTGTGATAGCAGTTGGCACGACTTCAAATGATAGCAATCTCTTCTGAAGAAGTTTTGCTTCAAGTACAAGCATTTGTGAACCTTCTAACTTAAAGGTGTCTAAGCTTGGGGTGCAGACTATAAGCAGGTGCAGCCTACATGCAGGAATTTATGTTATCCAATAACTGGTGAATATAAAAACACAGCATATACTGGGTTTTACCAATAAAAAATTGAACTGTACCAAGAAAAAATGTGGCTACTGGTTTTTCATGTGGCTCTGTACCGAAAAAACATTTTGTAAGAAGAACTGGCAGAATCTCTGCAAAAAAGGTTCAGGAACATGTAAAACTAAGAATTTTCCATTTTGCTTAACTTAATGCAAATTACAAAAGCACGAACATAGCCAACCTTGGAAAACAAGAAGTAGTTTGACCTTAGGCCAGATAAAAAAAAAATTGTTTAGCGTCCCCGCCCGACCTGAGAAATGTCCCTGATCTCTTCTTTTTTTTTTCCCATAAAAAACTTTTGAAAGTGTAAATGCGCCCGCGAACACCAATTCTTGTACTCAGACCCCTACATGTACCACTTAAAATATGCGCCGCGCATTATTTTTTTTAACATCGATGCAAACTGGTGTCCCTATGTCCAGTCAAGACAAAATAAACTTCACATAGGGAAAAAAAAAACACTCCCTCCCTACCTGGAAAAATTGAAATGGGTGGACGCTAAACAAGTATTTTTTTTTTATCTGGCCTTATTCTTGCTAAGTAGAGTACAGTGTTCATTCTAGAAATGAAGCAAGATGGGATCTCTCTCATTGCTTCTCAATTCTTTTGCGAGGTTTGTATCTCAGAAAGGGATGATTTAGTATCATACAGAATCTGAATAATTCTATGAGTGCAACAAGTGTTGCATTCATGTGGAACAGTAGTCATAATGAGTTGTAAAAGTGAGAATATTGCAAAATCATGCCCTAAAACTTAAAAACCCTAACCACCTACATGTGGTTTATACAACATTTGGCAAAAAGTAAATCAATAATACTAATCCTTATATCATTTGTTAATCTGTTTATGGGCATAGATTTCTTTATCTTATCTTACAGTTCTTTATCTCATAGGTTTCTTTATCTGAACTACATACAGCTGCTGTACCTCCTTGGGGCAGTAATTCACATGGACTTATGTGGTACTCCTAAAGACCTCATGGATGTAAATACATACTAATAATTCTTGGTAAAACAATAGGATGAATTCCCATACAAAATCATAGTAATTTACAATGCAGAATAATAATATTGCAGTTATTTATTGTCATATTATTATTGTTATTATTATTATTATTGTTGTTATTACTATTATTATTGCAGTTTTGTTTTCTGTAGAAAAATAGGATCCACATTGTTCTTGCCCTCAGTATGAGTTAATAATTACCCATCTAGATGGTTTCGCGTTGGTTACGAATAAATTATTTCCCATTACCTCAAAACCACATTATCCATGTGAACCTTTTAGCTAACACAAAGTAAATCCGTGATATGTGGCAGATGTTTCCACAAAAACCGACTAATACGGCCATAAAGACCAACTTCATTACGCTATTTAAAGTGATTAGCAATCCATTTTCAATAAGCCACAAAGGCAAAATTCAAAAGAGTTGGAGGATGTGAAAAGAGATACTCCAAGACTTGAAAGAAAGATCTTGGAGGATTACAAAATGATCGCGAGACCTTTAGGGAATATGGCAAAAGGTACAGGACATGCTAATGCTGAGAATCACGACCTATCTCAAGAGGAACGACGTATTAGCGAGACCATTAAAAATACAACAATTGCAACTACAGCAAGTCATTAGCAGTATTGTACCTTCGTGTTTGATACAAAATAATAGCAAGTGAGTTTAATAACTTATAATTTAAATGTTTTGTACTTTGGATCACACCTATATTGCAGAGAAATCACGCAAAAGTTGCGTTCGAACAACACTCTCGAACGGATTTGCATGGCAATAGTAAATACCGTGACTTAATTTCTGAAAATCTTTCACCAATATAGGAGATCGGAAAGGTGGACTTTTGTGTCAAATACAGCACGAGAGCTCTAAGCTAGGTCCGTGAAGTCTGAAGATATTGTTTAATCCATTGTGATCGTTTCTTTTCCGTAAAAAAAAACAGCTTTACAACTGAATTACACATCTGTCTGTGTGATTGAACGTTTACAAGAGATGACAAATCACAAAACACTGATTGCCGTCAAAACTGAAAGTAAACAAGACCGCTTGTACCAATCGCCGCAAATTGCGACAACAACCCCACTTCCACAAGGAGAAGACCTCTTCTGGGGGGTAACAAAAGCTCTATACAGAAGTTATATGGTCTTTTTTTTTCGGATTATTCACGCTTCTACTACCAGCGACCATGGAATAGCAAATGACAAAGCCAAAGGTTGTGCCAGAAGCTAACAGTACACACAATCAAAGCAAATATAAACATGTCTAGCGAATTTACATCACCGTGAAATGTTCCGGAAATATACTCTGTGATTTCATAAAACTCGCGTATAAACCCTCAACAAGCCATAGCTAAGACTAAGAGACCTAAACCGTGACTATGTGTACAGGCCACACAAGAATCCCTACAAGATCTCTTCACGAAACACAAATGACTCCTTGCTTGACACTTCGCCGACGCATTCGATGTACCTTGAAATTAGCCCACAACTGATCCAGAACCTTTCTGGATTCAATTATAAAACAAAAGTAAACAGTGCAGCACTTACCTCAGTTGTTCCTTTGCTGCTAGCCATAAATTCCACGGCAGTGATTAGATCAGTTGGGTCTGTAATTCAGCCCATCGCGACTCGTTCCACAGGTTCGCGGTTCTTCACTTCTCTCGAAAAATGCAAGTTTCCTGGTCGCCACACTTCCACAAATAAATATCTTAGTATTCAATCAGTGTTCACTCAATATCCAAAGTTTGATCCAGAGTTCGGTGTGAATCCAAATTAAATATGTTCAGAGGGTTTCATCTCAATGAACGTGCGCTCTGGAAAGTGAAAAGTCCGTACGCACTAGAAAATAGGACGAGTTATGATTTCAAACGAGGTCTTATTAACTTAAATTACCGTGGAGTTGATTGCTTTGCCCTTAAAAAGGTCTTCCGTTGGCTAAAGAAGCGGCGAGTCCAGCATGTTTCGAAGAACCTGTGATTCCCTCAAGGCTGTGATACGGTGAAATTCCCTCAGTCGATCGCCGCGAGAGTTCAGTGCCTGATATAAAATGGCAAATCGCTCCTCAAAATGACATTCCGCCGCTTGAGCTTCAAATTCCAAATAATTGAACGGCAAATGTTGCTCCGAGAGGCCACCCCAGGCACCGCTGCTTAAAGTGCTTCTTAGTTTAACTCCTAGTGGGATTGGAATCGACGTTTGTGGGCGAAAAAGAAAGAAAAATTGAAAGTAATACAGCAAAGTTCAATCTCACTTCTCTCACACTCTTCTCTGAGAGAAGGACCATGTCACGTGACCTGGCATTCCGATCCTTCCCTCACTACTACTGCTCATGAGAATGAGGCTTTAGCGCAAATCGACCAACTTTCATCATTTTATATCGATGCCTTTTTCAAATTGTCTACACTTGTATTCGCGGGTCTTTTCAAGTACCCGAATATTTTTCTTTGCCTTGATTATGTTGATCTTTGCTATATAGATGGATGATCGCGCGCATCTAGTACTGAATGCATGCGTGTATTCGGAGCTGAAGAGTTTGTTTCTGCTTTGAGAAGAAATCCGATTCTCTTGTTCATCGAGTGACCTTTTTAAAAACACCACTACAGGGAATGAATTATTTGGGCTATGAAATCTAGATAAGGTTTTAAATACATTGAGCGTATTCTTTAACCTTATTCTGTCAGCGAGATAAACTTGGAATCTGATTCCTCACAGCACAACATATAAATGCATAAAACTAACATAAATTCGCTCCAAAAACAGTCTAGCGCTAAAAGTCTGTGCTCCTGTTTCAGCGCACTTCTGATGTGTATAGGTTTATGTGACTGTTGTGAACTATTTCCGAATTCACCCACACTCCAAAGTCAAGTGGAACTTCGAAGCGTACTCTTTCTCGTTCAACAGAATAGTATTTAATAAGCCACAAGAAATATGCCAGGAATGTGACTACCAACTTTCGCTGCCAACGCCATCGGAGACTGATGATGGACAATGAATGAACTTCATTGGCCACTGAGATTAACCCACAAAAAAATAATCCAATACTTCCGTAGATGCTGTTCGGTCTTGCGCTCTAAGGGGTCTAATGTTAGGGAAAAGAAGATGCTTTTTGTCGAAAATATTGGTCACGCAAGTCTAGTGGTGAAATATCGGTCTGTTTCTCCTGCTCGATCGTGGATCGAAAGGGGTAGCAGTGATAAAACGTCAAAATCCATGTCTATGAAACAGGAATGGCGAGAAAAGTGACAAAAATACATTTACATCAATGTGTCAATGGTTTACAGGCGACAGCAAGGAAGGGAAGTGTTGTTTGAGCCGAGAGATCGTAGTAGCATGCATGCTTTGTTTGTGCTCTCTGGCGCGACTGCCCAGTACTGAATCCCAAAAATGTTTAGCAAAGATTGAAAGAAATTGAAGTTCATTAAAACGAAGAAGTGCGGTTAGGTAGTCAGTGTGGTTAAGATAAGAAAAAAGAAAACAATACAAAACAAAAAAATCACTGATCACGCAATAATGAGTAGTGCGATAAGGGTATGTATGGGAGTACCCCTGTTTCCCAATTAACTCACTCGCTACTGCAGTCATAACATCGAGGGGAGAGCAAAACCGGATCATATGCATAGTGTTCCAACCGGCATGTCATAAGATTGTAGCCCTGGCGTTTAATGTGTCACAGCTTCATCAACCAGCCGCTGATGATGAAAACTAATAGTCGTATACGTAGTCCCGGTAAGCATTAAGGAAAATGTCGGTCACTGCATGGGAAGGTCAGGGTTTGATGACAAGAAAACAATGCAATAAAAACTATAAATGAATAGGGCGCCATAAATGGACTGTTTTAAAAATAGCTTTTTATTATAGGCATGTTTATAAAATGCCTCAAAATGTCTTATATTTTAATGGTTTTGCTAACCCCACCTTAATGAGAATACTTTTGGTTTCTGTTTTCATGCTCTCCACATCCGATTCATTATACTACCGATTGATGCATTTACTGTCGGCCACATAGCGTTTGAGTCATGTCATGCGTTACCGCGGTAATCGTAACGAATTATGAATGGGTGTGTAACTGATCGTGCGACACACCTCAAGAATATATGACAACAAAATGAACCGACCCAGTTTTCGAAGGCTGTTTACGTTTTTCAGGCACGGTGGTCACACTTGTGTTGCCTCAAACAGTGAAAGAGAGTGGAGTCTCCGCGATGTCGAGCCGGGAGAAGTTACGGGAGGCCCAATATTGAGTTTCTGATTTTGTTTGGCTATACGGGTTGTGCCGCTCGACAGGGTTCTATGGTTTTTGACAATTCTTAGTCTGAAACATGGTATCAAGATCACTCTGTTTTGGTAATTTTTTGGAAGGGCCTCAGGACGGTTTGAGTTATTCATGGTCCCTTGCGGCTGCAAACGCAGAGTCCGTTTATCTGTTTATGATTCGAGTGGCGATTGGACCGGAACGCAACATACGTCTCGCGCGTATCATATCAGGCGCTAGCCACTTCAGATGCATTGCATATCTTTCGATATGTAATTTATTCATTGTTACAAATAAAAGTGTAGCCGGATCTGTGGAGATCAGGATCAGCAGAAGGTTGAACTGAATATATCAAAGACTGCAAGGCTGATCGGCTTGTATTCCTTACTTAGCTCATATAACCCCTGAAGTTATATGAAATAGTTATAGTCATAGAAATATTTGTTTATAGTTATAGAAATATTTGTAAATTTTAGCGATAGCCATGACAGAATATTTTTTTAATAATATATTTTTAGCTTTTTAAATTAGCATTTGTAACCTGATGAGCCACACCGTGTTGAAATAAAGATTGATTGATCGATTAAAGAAAGTTCGTTCTGCCGAACCGAAATAGATAACATCGTACAGCCGTGCGATCAGCCTTGCAGTCTCCATCAGGCTCCTGTCTCCATATATGCGCCAGGAACAGGTATGTTTTCGTTGTTTCTAGTCTGGAACATGGTACCTTTTTTGCCATTTTGTCTGGAACAGGGTCGCAAAAATACAATTTGTTGGTCTGGAACCGCCGGGTAAGCCGGTTTCAACGGCTCAGCAGCACACGCCCATCCTAATTTTTAGGGAGTACTCCCCTCCCCTCGGAGAGTTCGAAAAAAAAACAGCGGAAACGACCCTAGAAGAGCTCAGAGGTATGAACAACCACAACTGAAACATTGTAGGGTGAAGTCGTGTATTTATTTGTCTAACATACATGTTTTGGAAGGATTTATAATATGAACTATTCAAGCGATATTTGTAAGCGTATAAATACACAAATCATGAGATTGGGCTGCCTGTGGTAAAACTCGGTAAGATGAAATCCGATTAATCTAGTCACAGGAAGCCCAAGCTCTGTTTATGTAAATTTAATTTATAAGGGTTTGTATGGGAATTTTTTTATCTGGTTTTTCGATAAATATACTGTAATGAAGTGAATAAAACTTACCTGGTGTCTATAGTATGAAGAGTAAGGGATTCAAAATTCGCCCAAATTCGCTGAAACTACGTACAGACACAGCCAAGACACAGATCATAGACACCAGGCCAGGTAAGTTTTATTCACTTTATTACAGTATATTTATCGAAAAACCAGATTAAAAAATTCCCATACAAACCCTTATAAATTAAATTTACATAAACAGAGCTTGGGCTTCCTGTGATCTAGTCGCTGATTGCCCTTGCTGTGGCTTTTTTTATGTTCTCTCAGTCGTGTGTGAAAAGTACCCAAATACTTCGCAACGTTTGGACGACGATTACAACGACTAGTTAGAACTTAGAATGATTACTCCCGGCCCAACTGGTGTGAACTAATACTGGGAGAGTGCAAGTGCGAGTGAGTTCACTAAATTAAATGAGTGAAATCGCTCTAAAAATGGCGTTAAAGTAGACTAAACTTAATAATACTTATAGCGCAAGTGTAGCTGAAATTAAAGAAAATGAAACGTATTGGTCATCAAGAGTTTATAGTCTCTTTAGATTCATTCAGTACGTATTTCTGAGGGCGCTAGTGTCTGAAATTGTTTTATGCTAGATGCAAGGACCACCGAGTCAGTAAGTTTGTTCCAAACACGAATGGCACGAGTTGGCCAGTTACGACTTTGTCTTTCATTTGGTTGCGGAGCCCTGTTAAGGGCTTTCAAAAATTGCAAAGCCGACTGTATTTCAAGTCGTCTCGCGGGGTATTGGGAAAAGTTTTCAATCAGCAATAACCGCGCCTCGGATGGACCTCATCAGCTACGGTAATGCCACTGCGCAAAGCTAAACAACGAACCGCCTGATCAGACACCTCATATAAAGAATGGCTTGCTCACGTGTGGGACGAGAAAATCAACCTCGTTTCAGTTTGCCATCAGTGTCCAAAGCTTGAAATTATGCGATCCATTTACCATTCTTAATAATTTTTAGACGTTCTATGCTTAAACTTTAGCGTATTTACCTTTATCACAATGAAAATGTTTACCGCATACGCGTTCGACGTCAGTTCGACGTTTTCACGATCTCATCGAGCTCATGTTCCTCGTCCTCTTAAGTCAAAGACGGACTGGGAACGAAAGTAAGTTCGTTTTCAGTCTCTCTCGGAAATGGTTACAAAAAAGATGGCGGACGGACTGCGATGCCTGCGGCTTTCTCTTGTTTTGTTATTTTGTCACTGTTTTCCTCGTCATCGTTCAGAGAAATTTATAAGGTAACCTCTAAGATATAATGAGATATGCAGGTACAATCGCTTCGAGTACAAATGTTGCGTTAACACTTGGAATACACACTTGATTGTGGTTATTTTTCAAAACAGACTGGAACCAGAGAAACAAATTTTAAATGAGGTGAGTGAAAAAGTGTGGCTGTTTGCATTGTACTATGGCATGTATCCTTCTTGTTATACACCGAATGTAAATATGGTTTACTACAAAAACTGCCCCTACTGTCTAAAATATCACTGAAATCAGTAATTTTGGAAAGTTTGGACGATATACCAAGAAAGCTCAACATTAGAGCCTTTTGTATGAGAATAAGCAATATTGCCTGACTAGCCTCGTTTTGGTGTTTTTTCGCATACTTTAAACCTTGATAAATTCATGAGGGTTCATTATTTCTTCTCCAATATTATAATTTAGAGGAAAAGTGTGCCGTGGTTAAATGAGCAAATCTTTCAAGTTAACTACTGCCACGTAGGAAGTAAAGACTAAATCCACAATAATATTATAAAATACAATATATAAAAAAATGCATTTATAAGTAGGTGGAAATGAAAAGTGCATTATATGATAATTAGATACGTCGTCATTGGTTATAGTTGAGATTTATAGTGCTTCTAATCCTTGTAATTTTTATACAATAAACCTTTTAAGTACTTCTGAGAAGAAATTTTTGGTTTACAGAGAATACTAGATACGTTATAAGTATATACTTTTTTTTATACTCTTATACTATATTTATAACAGGCCTTGCACCACATGGAATCAATGTTTTACCAACTGACAAATTTAAACCCAGGTTCAAGTTACGAGCTGCGTATTTCTTATCCAGCAACTGTAAGTACCTGGGTATGGTTGTTCAAAGGGTGGATAATGCTATCCATCGGATAAATCCTTATGCAGTGGATAAGTATTACCAGTAACCAATCCAGCTTATTTTATCCACTAGATATTAAGTATTTATCCAGTGGATAGCATTTAATCCATCCTTTGAACAACTGGACCTGATGTAATTTTTTCACCTTAATCTAAATTCAAATAGTTCAATTCCAACAAAATATTACTAAATCAAGCTAAGTAATGTTATTGTTTTCTCCTCTTTTGAAAAGACTCCAAGTGAATTTCTTATCAAGTTGGTGGACAAAAAAGAATTAGCATCAACTTCCAGTGGTAGAAAGCTCCTCAATATTGACAAGATAATGTTTACGAATGGTTTCCAAGAAACAGTAAGTGTAGTTCAGTATTATCTTAAATATCAATTAAAATATATTTATCAGTTACTCTTGTAATTTATAATGATCTGTTGTCTTGTTCTTGGGTAATTATCAATGGTATCAGGAGGGCCATATAGACCCTTGCACGTACATGACATAATTATTGTAAATGCAAATATGTAAATTTAAATATAGAATTTTGAATCCTTATAAGATACATGTATTTTTAATAATCAAAGTTTTGTAAGTTTAATTGATTGTATTACCAGTCCCTTTAACAGCTTGATGTGATTGTAATTTATTAAGGATGGTTACTTTTAAGTTGTAAGATTGTTGTAATTCACCGTTCGGTGCAAAAGTATTTTAATAAACCTTCTAGTAATGTTTAATAAACGAACGGTGGTGTTGATCAGATTTACAAACAGCCCAAGTTTTTTGTAGATCTGATAAAACACTACTGCGAGTTTATTGAACGGCTTCAAAAATATCAGTGTACATTGTATAGAGTCATGTAATTCAGTTATTTTGGTGATACAACCTATTTCAGCAGAGAAAATCGAAGTTAAAGTTTATATACAATGTAAATGAGGACGGTATCTATATTACATTATTTTAGAAACTACTCATTAAATGTCTTTTGTTTTTGCTTCATGAATTATTAATAAGTTTTAGAATTCCCCCAGAATGTAACTGGATAAAAGAACAAATGAAAAAATGAAGGTGTATTGCCATGGTGGGGGACAAGGCGAGGCAAACAATGAACTCTGTCACATTGTGCAAGGGATCTATACTGGGAAACATTTCCTGGAGGTTGTGATTGAACAGGGTGAGGGTCTGTTTACCATTCCCCTGTGTACTTGCAACAAGTATTCACTTCTCATAGTACAGATTACAATCTAAAAGACAGTAATGATAAGTTGAATGTACCCAAGCCACGTATCAACTATTTAAAATGAAGCATCGCTTATAGTGGGGCTGTCCTGTGGAATGATATTCCCCATAAGTTGTGAAAAATTAAGTACTTGGTAAATTCAAAAGGGAAATCAATCATTTATTTTGACTATCGGATTCCCACACTGCAATCATGTAAAACAGTATGCAGCTTATTTTTATTTTGTATATATATACTGATGACTTTACCATGTGTAAATGAAGCATGTAACGGTATGTATTGTATGAAGTATTGCCCAGTACCAAGCAAAAACAGTGTTGAGGTTGTTATCTTTTCATTAGGAAAAAGTTGCTAAAGTGACAGCATTACGAGTTGGAAGACCATTAGATCCTCAACGACTCAATGATCCAGTAATATACAACATTGGTATGTAAATGAACAGTTTTCATGTTTTATGAAATATAGTTCCGTCAAAGGGAAAAATCATTAAAACATAATTAGTCTGGGAGTCCACAAATTTTTCCTTTTACCAGATCGAAGCTTGAGCAAGTTGAAATGCTATTGTCTTCTGTTCAACACTGATTGGCTCAAATAACCATAAGAAGGAATACTTTGTTTTCATTCTACAACGTGGTTGGTTCTCGTTGTCAAAGTGGCCCTGGTTTCAGTAATTGCACTGTAAGTCTGCCACCAGTAAATAGAAAATATATTTTGTTTGGTATAAAAGTATAGGTGCTTTTTATAATACCTCATGATCATTCAATGCAGTTGTATCAACCGAACTCTTCCAGTTGGTACTTTGTTGGCAAATAAAGCTTGATCTCTTGCATATAGTTAGACCTTTGCACCTTCTCATATAAGGACTGCCAGCCTAGCTCAGTGGTAAGGTGATGGTGTGACATGCGGGAGGTTGAAGGTTCAAACCCTGGCTGGACCAACACAGCGGTCAAACATCTGCGCATGCGTCAAGTCTTGCAACAACAACCTATTCCAAAACAAATTCAAAGCGAGCCGGCGGCCGTCACTGTTCACAAACCCGCTTTCAAACCTTGAGAACTTCTTTGGTAAATTACGAAACAATTTGGTAAACTCACAATTTGAAGTTTGTTCAATTCCCCGTCGACTGTGAAAATAAAAAGCTTAACTTTCACGTATTTTTCTTAACTTTTGGGGGTAGAAGTTCACTGTAATATGTTTTAAGGTAAATTTGCGCAGTAAATACCAGATTAATACGCACGCGCAGACATTTGACCGCTGTGTGGGCTGGACCAACACTTGGGGTCTTAGAATTACTGAATAGAAGGTGCTACCTTTGCAAAACAATTGCCTTCAGTTCTCAAACTGCAAATGGTTAGACCTTCACCCTTGAAGACCTCCATAGCTGGGCCCCACCTTAGAGTGGTATTTTAAAGCGTAATAAATCAAATTAAATTAAATCAAAAAGTCTCAAGGATTCACTATCCTATCATTCTTGTCCATCAACAGATGAATTTCAGTGCATGTGGTAGTTCTCCATACATTTTTTACAAATTGACTTGCTCTGACACACACACTCTGGCTATGTTGATTATTCTCTTAGGTACATACTTGAATTTGCTACTCATAAACAGTCCCGTAGACAGACCAAATATTTACCGAGGAACTATTAATTCAAACGTCAAGAAATAATCGCTCAATAAAAAGTTAGAATTTAATAACATACCTTTTTCTATGGAAACATCTTTACCAAGGCAACTGCTTCGGTTGCATCTATACTAGCTACGGGCCTGATAAAGCAAGCATCAGAACGTCTGCTTTGCATCGGAAGCTGTCAGGTTTAATGTACATTAGAGCCCATTAATAGATTCACTCTCCTGCTCTCGCATAATATCAGCTTTCATGTACCAAAGCTCACCCAGTACTGTTTCTTTTTAAGTGCTAGAGAAGCTGTACCTAGGACTAACATGGGAGACATGGAAGATGGGATTATTGATTGTTTGTTCTATAGTCCTGACTGTCAAATATGCTGTCCCTTATGTGACTGCATTCCTTGAACACGAGAGTCTACGAATATACAAGCAAGAAAACTGAAAAGAAATTATAGACGTTAGCATTCATGAGTGAACAAGTACTTCAACAGAAAAGAATGGATGCTGTGAACAGCTGTTTACCGTGAAAGTTAGGAACTACAGTATAAAATCACACAAAGCTGCCATAAAAAACTGCGAAAATCGAGGAAAGTGTCAACTATCGAAAAGTATGTTGATTCGTGTTAGAGCGATGTCATCAACGGCAATGAAAATTATGGAGCAAAGTGTTCATGTTGTACTGTTAAAAATCTTTACGTAATTTCTTTCAGCATGTAAAACAAGAAAAGTTATATTCCCACCATTCCTAATCCACCATTAAAATAATTTTAAATTAAAGATTTTATAGCTGCTGCATTTGTAAATACCTATTTACCTTGATTCAATGTTTTCCCATTTCAACTCTTTCGGGAATAACATTCTTTGTTCGAAGTATTTCCATCATGATCAATGGACATGTATCTACAACTTGTGAAAACGCCGTGACACCTATATATATGTAAAATAACTATGGCCAAGGGGCGGATCCAGGAAATGCAGAATCCGAACCTCGCGCCTTTGCAGCTAGGGGGTGTGGGGCCCAGCCAACGAAAGGGGGGCCTCCCCCCCTAAATCCGCCCCTGAAGGGGATGGTCATGCGATCTGAAATGGGACAACATTGATCCAAACTATCAGAGGTCTATTCGTCAATAAAATCGTATCAAATGTGCCTGTTTTGGGCCTGGCCTGTTTTGGTCGTGTCCTATTGGTGGTTTTCATCGTCATGACACGTGATCGCAAATTTGGTTTGCATTCAGTAAAATCAAATAAAACATCTTGGTCCTTGTAGAACTACCAAAAATACACTTATAAACCAAATATAGGAACATTAGCTTATTTTTCAACGGAGCTGTGGGTCAATGAAAGTACGACAATTTTACAGTACTTTGTATGCGGCCGCCATCTTGGTGTCCCTCTCTGGGGCACCAACATGGCGGACATAAAACGAAAATACATATAAAGCTTAATTTCCCATCAAATTCATTGAGTTTCACTTCAAAACTCTTTGAATGCAACTTTTAAAGATTTATCGAGTTAAAAAAAAGAAATTGACACAATTACATGGATTTTTATGCCTTACGGAAAACACGCTGGGTTGTTCTGTCATAAAATTCAAAATTTATTTACTCCGGAACAATACACCCTATCGACGTGAAATGTTATGTGTAGGCTTTTATTATCGATGTCTAGAATATATACAAAGAACAGCTTTGTAGGACTTATATTTTAAATTTTAGTTTTTTGATGACGTCACATGAAAACCAAGAATTGGTTGAAAGAGGCTGCTTAAAGTGAAATGAGGCGAACAAGTTCTATTGGATCGTTATTTTATCAGGACGTTTTCCATTCCAGAGACAAAGAAATAAAACTTCAATAAAAGAGTCGCATCATCTGTATTAAGTGAATACCTGCATGTCGAGAGTTGCACATTTGTGCTCTTGCGTTATGTAACAGTTAGTAGACTTAGTAACGCGACGCACAATCTGAAAACAGGAGCCCATAACCAGGAGCGTCCTTCCCGCACACTGTGCCTGTGTAACGGAGTTTTCACAACTTAAGGTACGGACCCACGCTGCAACATTGTGCGCAACATTACCGGCAATGTTGCAGAAGTAGAGCAGATTTCGTATGAGTGGGACAAACTACGGCATGTCCGTCACCGTACTGTAATACTGTGATTTGATTGGATCAGCAGGACAAAAACAATGGGAAACCATTTCAACGTCACGGCATGCCGTTGCGGTAACCGTGCTGTGGTCAGTGCTGTAGTTTGTCCCACTCATACGAAATCTTCTCTAGGTTCAGCGTGTGTCCGTACCTTTAGGTTATTTTAGAACCTTTTGCTCTGACGAAGGGCTAGCGCTCGAAATGTCAGCTGCTACTCGCTCCCCACCGGCGGCGGTTAGCATACCTTGATCGACTTTTAGTTGATCATACGTATACCAGTATTTTAGAACAGTTTCCCGCTATCATTCCCAAGGGAATAAAATCACAAAGCTTAACGGCCATGTTACTCAGACTGATAAGCAGTTACTCATGTTGGTTGCAATAACGAAAGTAGCTAATGAGGCAGTTTTTGTCCCGTCACTGGTGCAACCCACGAAATGGCGGGACAAATTATCTAAAAACAGCCCAACTTGGGAACACGCCGTGACACCTAATATATAGGTGATATGCATGGTTATGGCCTCTTGCTGAATACTATTTCGTCTGACGTCATCCATTTCATGACAGCAGCGAGCATACTTGAACCTTGATATCCTCTCAAAAACTCTTGAGTAAAATTAAGATTTTTGCATGCTACTATTTCTATAGCGCTGTTGGCATTATATCCATTGTTAAAGTTACAGGTGAGTTATACGCCCCATACTGGTATGGCATTTTTGTCATAACGGACCTTTTGCTGGAAGCAGTTACGTGCCGATATATCACTTCAATAGCGAATCTGATCCCATGGGAAAGGTTTTACTGGATGGCAAAACAATTGTCAACGCTGTTTTAGAAATATCGGCAATCGATTGGAGGTGGAATGTAGTGTCATGAATTAAGATTTTTTGCCACCCAGTACAGCACGTGATTGCATTCCTCCGAAAGGCCCATCCTTGGGTTCAGTTCCCAAAATAGCCCCACAAGGTATTCTTATCTATAGGGGTTAATGCATGTCAATCCTTTAGTGTTTCCAACTTTTCTGCCGATACTAGAGTTTTTTAAACATTCCTGAACCATTATCACACCAACTCCCCCAATAGCCAGAAATTAGGTCTTGCGTGCCAGTCTTCTTTTCCATTATCACGCGGCCAAATTATTTTATCACTTCCTTTGCGTTGAAATAACGCTGAGGACCAGGGCCTGTTTCGCAGACTACCAAGCCAACAAACGAGTCTAAACGGCCACCATCTTCGAAATTAACGCTTTGCGGTCCTTTGCGATTGCATGATGGACAACTGAATAGAAGACTGGTGACTAGACTAGTAGAGGGGCTGAATGGGGTTAACTGATAACTGAGAAATGGCCAAAAATATTACTGTTAACTGAGAATTTTACCTTTTTTTAGCTGTTAGCTGATATTTGTGAGATAGCTGTTACCTGATATTTCATTATTTTTTATTAAAATGACGTAACGTCACATGCTATTATTGGCTTTTCGGATGGTTTTCGACAGATTTGATCCAGTTGATAATAGTCAAATATTAAACATGACACATCAGAGTTATCTGATACTCGAAAAATCTATTGAATAGACAAAATGTAGTGCTTGATATGTTGAATTAGCGGTTATTATTCATTTCATACCAGCAAATATGTATTCAAATCAGGTTAGGGTAGTCTTTTTTATATAACTTAACTGATAACAGCAAAATTTAACTGATAACTGATAAATAGCTAAAAATTTAGCTGTTAACTGATATTGGTACCCCCCCATTCAGCCCCTCCTAGTAGACAAGGGCACCCAACGACGTTTTCGGTTAAAAAGCTGTTCGGGAGAGTAAGTTAGCCTAAAACCTTCGGATTTGAAAAAAATGTCCCAAGAAAATTGTTTTCTGAAATACTGGCTAGAAAATTTGTTTTCAATCCCTAGAAAATTATAGAAGAAAAGAGAGACTAAAACGGTTTCCCCTAAAATATTCGTACGTCCCAATTCGTCTGATCAATAGAGTCAGAACGATCCAAAAGAACCCCTAAAAAATTCGTACCTCCACAAAACTTTGCAACATGAAGTTACTTGGGCTAGAAAATTATTGCTTATGTTCTAGACTACTAACAAATTCGTAGGCCGGGAATATTTTGCCATAGTATTTTCGGTTGACGCGATTTCCACCTAGAAAATCCGAACAGCTAATAGCTTTCTAGAATACGTCAAAAGACATAGTAGGCGCTTTAAAATGGCTAGATGAGCCGCAGACAACTGGTTTCAAACGAATTTCAAAAAGTACTCGTTGGGTGCCCTTGGTGCGTCTCAATAGTGCATTGTGCGTTTATTTAACTGAAGGCTCTTGCACCGGACACATTTATCCTGATGAAACAAACCACTATAACGTATCACTCACAGCTTAATAAAGAAATCAATGAAGTTTCACTGACTGAAGTATGCTAATGAAGTATATTATGCATGTAGGCCTTTCGCCATCTCGTGGGTGCTTGAAGCATAAAAATATCAATAAAATATAAAAATAAAAAATTAAATAAAGGGAAGGCCTATTTCTAACAATCATGAACAAAAATGTTGGAACAGTAGACAAAAATGACTATTATATGAAAAGAAAAAAATCTGGACACAAAGTTAAAACAGCTGAAGCTTCCCAAACCCCCCTTTCCCTTTGGTCGTGAATTGTTGGATTGAACGTGCACCTAAAACAACATCGAAGAGGGGAGAATCTAGCGGCGCGCCTCTTATGGGTGGTTTTTGCAATTTGTTTTGGGATTGGACTGGGGCGAGGAGAAAAGGGAAGGACGGGGGAGGGGAAGGGGAGAAAAGGCCGCGCCCCACAGGTAGCCCAATCCGAAATCAAATTTGCAAGAAAAATCAGAGGCCGCGGGTTAATTTAAAGAACGGTCTCTAAAACTCGAGCAGTGTTCCAACTCATTTTGTCCGTTATCGTAGGTCGCCGGCTGAATGGTCAAACGTTATCAGATAACGCCCGGTCTCTGTCACGCGTCACGAATGATAACGTCTCTAGATACAGTGGAACCTCGATATAACGATACTCGATATAACGATGTTCCCGGTATAACGATCAACATTTGACAGCCCGGAAAATGTTACAGTAAATGTATGGAGAAAACTCCCGATATAACGATATTCGATATAACGATATTCTCGATATAACGATCACAATCTGGCAGCCCAAAGGTAAAATTTACCCTGATATAACGATAAAATCAATCATCGCGCGATGAAAAAGGAGGCTTAACACTTGAAAATATGTGACAATACTTTAATCATTGCATAAGGACTGTAATGTGTCTGTCAACAGCTTGTTACGATAGGGATTACACAGTAATCGCAGTACATCGCCGGTAGCTAGCTATAAAGCCGCTTTATCCTCTTTGTCTTTAGGGACGGACCATTAGATTATTGATGGGGGGGGGGGGGGGGGGGGGGTTGCGTGAATTTTAGTTGCTCGATAGTTTTTTTTCTGATTCTAGCGCTGCACGATATTTTTTTAAAGCACCATGACCTTGCACGATATTTTTTTCTGAACTTACCTGAAGATTTTTTCAGTTATATTAATGCAATATATTTTGTACCAACAATCCTATAATTTTTTTTAGCGTGACTGCTTTTTTACATTGCACGCACTCCCGCTCGCTCAAGTAGCATTCCTGGTTGCCTTGGAAATTTAAGAAAGCCACAGAATTAATGGGAAATGCCAAAACAAAGAATGGATATTCTGTGGCTAACAAACAGGCTAAGATAAAAAGGAGAAAAGGACAGTCAAAGTAACAAAAGCAAGAAATCACCACATAGATATCTGGCCTCTATCAGCAGAAGTGATGAAACACAAACTGGTCCCACTATGGATAGTGATGCTGAGTGGGTTACAGAGGAGGAGGACTAATATTAGTACCAAAAACCTATCATTACCATTTATATTTCATATAAATATTTCAACTTGATCTCATCGTATCTCTCTTCTTGTGTATAAACCTGCGAACATTTATAACCCGGATCATGCGTACTGTACGCAATGTCGGCCGACGTATCGGTCGACATGTCGACCGACGGTCAGCCGATAGGCGGCCGAGGGTCGGCCGAGAGTCGACCGCTACTCGGCCGAGACTTGGCTATTCTGTATGTCGGCCGACATGGTTGATGATGCACCGACAGTCGGCCGATTGATCACCGACACTCTATAGCTATCGATAGTTTACCGACAGTCGGCCGAGGTATCGGTGACTGTGATATTTTCAGCTACCGTATATGTACTTCAGTTGTAGAGGCCACAACTATTAATGCTTTCGTACAAGGCTAACCTTTGTAAACTTGAAATAGCATAAACTAGCAGCTCTTTATTTATTTCCCAGCCATGCGCCTCTGCATAATACTCCGATTGGAGTGCGTGGAGCATATATTAGAATTAGAACCGAGCCCTTCAGTAAAAAATGATGCTTATTAATAAATCATAGCGACCCCAATATTTTCAAATATTATTTTATGTCGAATACTGGGAGCCGGCGCGGGGTTTAAGTATCGACGAATTCATTGGAATAGCTTGGCCTATACATGTGTCAGTATTAGTTGCGAACTTCAGTTTAAATTGACCCATTTATATGAATAGTTCGCTGCTTCAATCAATCAATCAATCAATCATCTTTATTTAAACACGATAGTATTTAAGCGTTGCCGCTTGTGGGGTCGTGTATAAAAAGTATAATTATCTAACTAACTAATTATCTAACTATGTTAAAAAATAAAAACTACTATGGTATTAAATTATTCTATGTTGTTAAAATTCTAATATACATACATTATTTATAATATATATTATCGTAAGCTATAGTTATTATGAGCGTAAGTCATTTCTACAGAAGAACTAGGGTACATAAAAAGTTAAAACAAGGCGAAATACTATAAAAATGCTGTGTAAGAGTAGTAATTAAAACAGTAGAAAATCATCCCTAACATTGTGAGTTGATTGAACAGATAAAACATTAAAATCTAGCTTATGGAGTAGGTCAGAATTCTTTGCCTTTTTACAATATGATTTTACAGTAACATTGTTATCATACAGATAGGATAATGCATTCCATGCGATTGATCCTCTATGTGCGATGGAATTCTTCATGATATAAGTGTTGAAACGTGGTATAATAAGTCTGCATGTTTGTGCCTCTAAGATTATACTTATAATTAGCGATGCTGCTAACTTCCTCTCGTATAAATAGCCCTATTGTTGCTACCCTATTCCAGATTCAAGGCGAAATCTCCCCTTCAGATTTAAAAAAAATTGGTACCCTGTTACAGACCAAAACGGTGCGATATAGCGATTTATATACTGACGTAATCGATCTTGCGCGAGCGGATGTATAAAATACACTAAAAAACACAAATTAAGATATTAAACGTTGCATTTGACAGGATTATTTCAATGAGTCACTATGAGAGATTTAATTGTGCAAAGGAACATTTTATACCGCAACAGAAAGGAATATTACTATACTTAAACTGAATTATATTCAATACAGTAAACCTTTCAGATAAAAAAAAAATCCAAAAGAGTCACTGTTTATTTGAGTGAAAACAGTATCCAGAATAGTTTAATTATAACTTAATATCTCACCGATACCCCACCGACATATAACCGACACCTTACCGATATACCACCGATCCACTATCGGCCGACACATACACAGCAGGAGGGGGGAAATCGACCGACGTGTCGGCCGACACACGACCGACATGTCGACCACCCCTCGACCGACCCGCGACCGACAGTCGCCCGCGGGTCGGTCGACAGTCGGCCGATATGTCGGCCAACCATCGACCGATACGTCGGCCAACATTGCGTACAATACACGTGATCCTATAACCCTATATCCACTTGGCCAGTGAGAACTCATCGTTTACCAGATAACTTCTTTCCGAAATATATACAGTTAATACAGGGTACGTTTTGTGGTTAAGGTTTTGGTTTCGATTTATGAGTGTATGTGACTTTTTGCGATCGATCGTCACATCAGTTTATCTGCTGTCTTGATTACGGCCATCTTGGATAATTTACATATGTTGACTGATTCCTGGTAAACAGTCTGTGTGATCTTCAGATCTGTATTGGGTTTCCTGTGGAAATTGTTCATAACAACTAACCAGTCTTCTTCTCTGGTTTATTTCTTTACCTTGATTAATTTAATTTGTAAATGCGTATGAGACCAGCTAGTGCTTGCTCGATATTTTTTTTCTTGATTTTTGTGTTGCTCGATATTTTTTTTCCGATAGAAGAGCTTGCTCGATATTTTTTTTGGGATTTGCGCAACCCCCCCATCAATAATCTAATGGTCCGTCCTATAATCAATGGAACTCAGAAATGAACATCATGAACACTTATTTCAAATGTTTAAGTTTTGTTATGCGTGCACACACAACAGTAAAAGTACACAGCATTACTAATCGAAGTTTATCAAAATTAATAGTCAAATGCGTGAACTCAAAAAGGAACATTATACGGACAATGATCAAGTCGTTATTTCAAATGTTAAAGTTTTAGTTTTACACTAAGTGTGTACACACAATACTGAAGTTTATCCTTGGAAAGATGGAAACCAAGTGTTGTACTTTACAAATCGTTTAGTAACAATGTGCAATAATAAATTACACAAAGAAATCAATGAAAAATCAATTATTAACAATACCCCGATATAACAATATTTTGGCTCTTTTCCCGAAAAATCGTTATATCGGGAATTCGTTATTACGATCTCCCAATATAACGATCTAATTCGTCGGTCCCTTGGCACATCGTTATATCGAGGTTCCACTGTAGTAAGTTATTCCAGATAGTTCTCAGACCTGTACCTCGCGTCACGAGATATATGTACTTTGCTATTAAATACGCTTAGCAACTGTCTATCAATATAAACCACATAATAACGACCCAAACGAGCTGTAGATTAGCTTAACACCCGAGCTTGTTTTAGCTGAGAGCTAGAGGTGTCTGGTCAGCCTTTGTACATTACTGTGTTCATGAACGTTGATGTATTCGAATGAAAGCGCCATCGAATATAGCTCTCTACTGTGATACCACTGTTTGAGAGCGCGAGCGTCAGAGTACGAAGGTGACTGAATCTTCCACTTCCTTGTTATGGAGGAGATAGTCCTGGTGCGAAAGAAGTCGTACAAAAAAATGCATCTGCTTGGTCGAGGTGGATTCGGTGAAGTGTTCCTCGTAAGTGACCTAGAAGATAATTACTTGTATGCATTGAAGCAAATCAGGCTACAAAATCAGCACCATGCTACAGCGGTACAGAGAGAATTCAAAACGCTGCTCATGTCCCTTCGTCATCGTTATATTATCCAGCTTTTCAGCTGTGAAATCTCGAAGTCTGTAAAATCAGCTGAGCCAATGGCAAACTTTATCGTGGAGTTCTGCGCGGGTGGGGCTCTTAATGACCGCCTTCGCAGTCCAAGCTCGCAAGAACAAAACCTCAAATGGGCGATACAGATTTCAGACGCAGTCTGTTTTCTGCATTCAAGAGGAATCGTGCACCGTGACCTTAAACCCGATAATGTTCTCTTAACTGCCTGTGATAATGTGAAGCTGTGTGATTTTGGCTTGGCGAGAGTTTCAGAAAACCCTAAATCCTTAAGTTCTATATCACCTTGCTCAATGAGGAATGGCTCGACCACGCCATCGTCTCTAGTTGGTACACCATTGTATTGGTGCCCAGAAATTATCAACGGCGAAACACACAGCAAAAAGAGTGATGTGTTTTCACTTGGTCACATCCTCTACGCGATGAGGGATCGCTGCTTCGTGCGATATGGCGGGCGAGAAAAACTGTTTGGCGCATTTGTCAATACTAAACGAGGGGTGAGTCTTTCAGTAGGGCATGTTTTAAACTACTACCCTTGTTTTAAGCTAACATTTCGTCCTGACCAAGATCTGGTGGACAGAGAGATGCGCATTGTTGCTACCGCGGCGTTGGCATTCCGCCATTCATCAAGACCGACTGCTCAACAAATTTGTGTCCGTCTTAAAATGACTGCGAGGAGAATAATAGAAAATGCAAACAGGGGACGACGCTTCGCTAGTAAACGAACGTCCGCCTCGGTGCCCAGCCTTGTAAAAGTTTTTAAAACGAAGCCTTGATAACGGTCAATATAAATAGACTCATGGGCAAACCCCTATATTTCCCCACATGTAGGGCGCTTTTTTCATCAAAGTCCCCAGTACTAGTGAGACAAGGCAACAGGAGATTAATCCGTGTAACTAAACTGACTACAATCAACGTTCTAATAATAAGTCATTACTCTGAGCCCATGCGTCATAATCTGTTCTTTTAAATAAAACGTAACGAAAGGAGGAGCCAATAAATACTGGCAAGTTGACATATATGACCTATTTTATGCACAAAATATCACAGGTTTAACGTAAACGCATATAACTTTTCAACGCCTTCGAAGGGAACCATCTTTGATTGAAAGCACGACTCGTTCTCATCAGTTCGTGATAAATAAATTTATCAATTTATATAGCGCTAAAACTATGAATATGCCCTACTTAACAACAAGATGTGCAACAAATGTGCCTCATATACATACAGCTAACCCACAATTAAAATATTACCATGAAAAATACTGTAAGCATAGTCCCCACATTTTCCTCCCACCCAAGGGCAAGTCCCCAATTCCCCCACCTATAGCCTGGGTTCATCATTATTCCGTGTGCATTATAAGACGTGCAGATCTATTCTATGGTTTTTGAAGTCTTTTCAATAGACCCTGCAGTAGCTGAAGTGGGGCTTGAACTAACGTGTTATAAATGGCGATCAAAGTCTCTATCAACGTAATCACGGATTCTTCGAATGGCTCCTATGCCAGATGTGACCTTTTTAGCAATATTTTCTATATGCTCGGCATTCCATGCAGGTTAAAAATTGGTCGATCCTTGTTATGAAAAACCTGTTTCAGGGAGGTCTGTTCGATTTTTATACTGGGTCGAGTAGCAAGATTTCTGAGATTACAGTGAGAGCCAATCAGAAGAGACTCAGTTTAGACTACATTAAGGCTCAACTTATTAGATAGTATATAGCCAGTCTTTGACACAATCCAGGAGTCTCGACTTTCTTTATAGTGACACCAGTTGCAGTTAGGTTTGTATCATCGGCAAATAAACGAGTTGTTGTTTGATTTAGGCATTCTGGTAGATCGTTTATGTATAGTAGGAAGAAGAGAGGGCCTAGGATTGAGCTCTGTGGAATTCCACAGCTAATTTGACTTTCCGAAGACATCACACCGTTCAGCTGGCATGTTTGCTTTCGGCCAGTAAAGTATATATAGGATTGTATCAAGTTCAAGGCATTGCCATGCAGTTATATCGTAAACTTCCATTTTATATACTTCCATTTTATATGGAAGCTCTCACTGTAACTTTTATTTTATATACGAAGCAAGATCTGGTGATTAACTGTATCAAATGCCTTTTTTAAGTCCAAAAAGACAACCAGGTTGAACATTTTACGGTCCATGTTAACATACCAGCTGTTCGTACAATCCAAAAGTGCAGAAGCAGTGGAGTGTTGCCTTCGAAAACCAAACTGATGTTTGGAGAGTAGATTATTAGCTGTAAGGTATTCGGAAAACAACTAGTAATAATTGTATGGTTGACGGGGAAATAGCCGAAGCGGCAACTTTTAAGATTTTGCCAGATATGTTATCAACGACAGTTGCTTTAATAACTTCAACACTTTCGTCGTGGCAACAGGTCTTAAGCACGACATTTTAGCTTGAGCTGGTTTGATGAAGCATTGGAATCACTCATCGAGTGGGCTAAGCTGGAGCCAATATTGGTAAAATAGGTATTAAACGATTCAGCTATTTCCTCTGGTGAATTAATATGAACGTCATTTATTTTCAATTCATTTACGAAGCAGGTATCATTAGACGTTTTTAATCGTTTTCCGAGATTCTTTTGGATTATCCTGTTGAACCAATAATATTTTACTTTAGCCGGCATCTCGCAAACAATGTTCACCCCGTTTTTGGAGGACTTCAGTGTGGGACTCACAGTCCGTACTATGTTTAGTTATCATTGCTTTGCGTTTGAGTTGGTCTCTGGTATGAATACCAAGTTCCTTTATATGGAACATTGGAAACATCTTTTGTGGTATGAATGAATACGCGAATTAAACGAAAAGCGTCCATTAATGCCGCCGGTTAGGTACCAAAGTGCCTCATTTGAAAATAAAATTATGTTCTTTGCGTCCACGGGTTTTGGTAGTATCTAGATAAAGGGAAATGCCGCGTATAGTGTGTGATCAATAGAATGGTCGGGAAGATGAAAGTGCCGATAATATATACCACTTCTCACGCACCGCAAAGGTTTCAAATATGGGCTCCGTGGTAAATTAACTTTATTTTATTCTTCGACAAGTGAAGCATCGGATGAGCTTTTGATTACCGCTGATAGCACAGTGAGTTTCTTTTTTCGATAAAAACTGAGAATCAAAAAAATATTGCAATAAAATCGAAATCAGACGCTGTTTGGCGCAATTTATAACTCGGCCGATAACGGGTTTCTCGTGCAAGCATATGTCAGTCATAGCCAGTTCCAAACTGCCACTCCCTCCAGTGACATGAGACGAAATCAAGCAAAGCATTCCCAACTCCTCCCTTCTGTATAATGAATGAGAGTCCCAGTAATGTCCAATCCAACCCTTCAATATTTACCCATTGAATCCACTCATAAGTTAACATATTGTGGCTTTATAAAGTTCACCTCTTTTTTACATATTTACACAATGTAATTGATTTGATTTCCAACAGTCGTTTTCTTAATTAAAAACACCTCTTATCTAGAGTACATGTAGGTTCAAGTTTCTAGAATTATCCAGAGTTTTTTTCTGTGATGCAAGCAGCAGGGACACAATGCAAGTTAGGATTATGAACATTTTAAAAGGAAATTTGAATCACTAAAATCACTCAATTCTTAGGATATGAGTTACAAAATATATATTTCATCTTTTATCACAAATATTAAAGAGTAGAGTTTGATTGTTGATTTTTAATAATTCCGCAAAATTGTTCCAAGAATTTTAAAAAATTAGGAGAAGTTTTTTTATCTTGAAGGTGCATATACTATGAACTATCCTTCTCAAATCAGAAAATAAAATTGGATTAAGTGCTCCGCAGACAAAATCTACTCTTCATAGATATGCAACAACCTCTAGTAGCCTATATTCTCAGGTTTAATTTGCAAGGTAAATCATTTTGTGTTTCTCAATCGTTTCAATGTCTCTTTCCAATTGTTTCATTTCAGCTTCCATGCGTTCCTTTCTGGCTTTTTTGGGTGCAGTGTCGGTTACGACAGAAAGACCCTGGTATTGGTGATGGAGTTCTTCCCAATTCTGCTTCAGACCGTCAATCATAATCTGTCTGTTTAAAAGAGAAGGAATTGACATGAGTTCACTCGTTCTTCAAGGTGTGGCTGAAATGCTGGCAACATCTCTTCAACAAATTGGAACATTATTTTGTTGAAACCGATGTTGAAACCATTGACATAGCCTGCTATGCAGATGAATTTTTTTCACTCTCATAAATTCGAAGAAAAAGGTAACGTCTGCTTACCCGAGCGCTTAATTAGTTTCCAATATGCACACCTCATTGTGTTATGGATGAATCAGATTTTACCTTCCATATCCTGGAAAGTGACGTATGTTGCATTTAAAAGGATTCAGACAATACATTTGCCATTGACCAATCATAGGAGAGTGTTCACTGGCACACCAATTCACTAAAATTCTAACAATGGCTTTGATTGGGTAGAAAAATAAAACAAACATGCTGACGTCGTGCTTGCATATTGGAAACTAATTAAGCGCTCGGGTAAGCAGACGTTACTTTTTTCTTCGAATTTATGAGTGAAAAAATATGTCTGCATAGCAGGCTACCATTGACATGACCAGAAAACATTTCTGAGAACAATAGAAGTTAATTGTAATGTTAAACACATGTTGAAACCATTTTGTCCTTGGAATGTTGAAACCATTTGGCAGAGGCTTTACTTTCATTATCAATTTAGAACCTGGGAGTGGTCATTAACAGTTACTTTCTTATTTGAGGCAGTTCTACTGCAAATCTTTTTGAAAACTGTGAGCAAGTGATTTTAGAATGAACAAAAATCAATAGTAAAAATCTGAAATCAGAGAATGTCATTCGGTGCAACCAAAAGCTGGGACAATTTACAATGTAGGGCACTGTTACATGAGACAATGTTTCATACAACTTGTGTTGCAATTTGTTGTGACACAAGTTGCATGAGAAATTCCCTAGTGTGACATACCAAGAAATCAACAACTCATGCATAAATTGTTGCAGCAAGTGCAGCACAAAGTAGAACCAAGTTCTGCTTTTTGCAACAATTTTGGCAACATTGCAACTATTTGTTTTAAGCATTGCTATGTCAACCATGTCAGTCCACACTGCAGTTGCCTTCGAGAAACAAGTTGCATGAAACATTGCCTACTAGTGTAACATCTTCCATGCAACTGCAACGCATCACTTTCAGCCACTGCGAGACATGTTCCACAAAATATTTGACACTAACAAGGTTTGGACCTACCTTTCATGGCCTGTCACTTGACGCATGGCTCCCTGTCTGAATTTCTCCTGTACATAAGTATCATATTCCTTCTGCGCTCTCTCCACCTCAGCTTTCCTTCTTTCCAAATACTGTGGGGTCTTACCAAAGTCCTTTTTCAATGTGTACTTAGGGGTCAGACCAGAGGGAGTTAGAGGATGTGTTGCACCTCCCCTGGTATCTGCAAACTTTTTCTCTGGCTTCTTTGGTACTGACATTATATTCTCAACAGCATTTGTGGTGATAAAGTTTTTGGTAGAGTGAAGACCCATCAGAGGCTTTTCGCCATGTTTTGGCACAGCTGGACGACATTGATCTTCATCTTTATATTTGAAATCTCTTTCTACAGACGAAAAAGGGGGTTAACATTAGATTTTCAGCATTCCGTGATCTATCCATAACTGACACCAATATTATTGTATGCAAAACATAGGAATTTTACTTACTTTCTGGTAGTTTAGGTTCTTTGGAGTGTTTCTTAAGGAATTCTGTTGGTGGGTTAGTTACAACCTTTGGGGCCCCCTAGAACAAAACATTGTTTGTTAAATACCACTATAAATACATAATGGCAGATCAAACCAGTTAAAAGAAATTAATGCTTTGCTGTTTGCCTTACAGTTTGCATATGTGTGTGCACCCCCCGGGACTCTGGTACCAAAATGATGGAGGTGCTCTGCGGTCATTTTGAAAATGACCCTTTAATGACTTTGACCCCTAAAAGTTACCACAAATATAAAATTTATAAAGTGATTTGTTTTATTTAAAAATGAAGGAAAAAGACATGTAACGACATCAAACACTTTTTTTCACAAAGAGTAAAAGAACCTTAAAAATATGTTGATTTCCAGGTAATAGATGATTCAGAATAAACACCCCCCCCCCCCCCCCCCAATCACAGATACTGCATCGCAAACATCTCTTACCATAGTTTTAGAGCCTTGTTTGAAGCTACTGCTGTCCTCCTTTACAGTCCTTGCGAATGTAGACTTGTATCTGTGATTTTGGTATCAAGATTCTAGTCAATAAAGATAAAATGGCACTCCTTCATTCCAGACGGCAGCACGCCTAGCGACACGCTAACAGCAACACACGATCTAACGCATATTAGTCTTCTTTAATTCTAAAAAAGATAACTTACAAAGCCTCAGACATTAAACTTTATGGATATGAAGACACATTTCGCAACTTATAGCAGATTCAGGATTTTGTGTTCGTTGTTATTAAGAAAATATAAGAAACTTCCTGAATATATAAAATAACATGTAGTGAAACGAAAGTGAAACTAAATTCTTACGAATAATTGTCTGGCATGTGTAGTAAATATTCACTGCCTCAAATAAAATAAAACAGTCTATAAATTCCCTAATTTATTATTTCAAATAAAGGCAAAAGCTACATCAATTCGAAATCAGATGTCCCTACCTCGCAGCTTTAGGCGGCCTCTCGTGGATTTTCGGGATGAGATTATAAATACTTTCGTCCAAATAATCTGACGTACGAAATCCTGAAGCTACGGCCATGGTTATTTCACTTAAGTTAGAGTTAAAACTGCCTAGAATGCTTTCGACAAGAGTAGAAACTTTACTTTGCAGCAGTAAAGATGGCGAACGGATATAAGGCAAACGAGCGGGTGTTGACTCGTCGTTACTATGCAACAAACAATAATGGTGGCTTGTGATTGGTTAAAAACAAGCACGTGCAGACGATCGTCGCCGCGTTCTGTATTTGATTGGTTGCCTAGGCGACAGTTGCGTACAGTTGATTTGGGGTTCCTGTGGTGGAAGAGAGGAGGGGGAAGGGGGAGAAAAAGAAACTTCGCCTCACATTGCAAGTTGCACTTTTCACAAAGTATTTTAAAATCAAAGTTTTCGTCGAGATTCTGCATTAAACCCCTTGTATTTCTACTGCATGTTTGATAATAAAAACCTGAGAAAAAGAGAAAACAGCAGGAAAAAAAAACTGAAGAGTTTTCAATTTTAGCTCGCGCGCGCTGCTTTAAGGTGATGTTAAAATTTTAAAATACACGAGACGATTTTTAACGACGATTTTTCGCGACGATTTTTAATGCATGTTACACGAGACAACATTTAGCACAACATTGTTGCGGCAACGGGTATGTACACGGGACGATTTTTAGCGCAACATCTAGCTAGCACCTAGGCTCCTACATGGCTGACGAGTGGAGTCTTTGTTTGGTGACGTAGCTCGTTTCCGTGGGCGTAGCGAACAGGTTTCTGGGATGACGTTGCGCGAAAAGTCAACGGTGAGGGTGTTACACGAAGCAACTCCAACAAAATTCGGGCATTGGAAGCATAAAGTTGTGAGCAGCGTTCCTTGTGTTAAGCGAGTGTGTCTTTCAGCAATTTGAATTTATTTCGGACGTATTCAGGCGTTTTACCGGCATTGAGGGTCTTATACAACAGCATTAGTTTGAGGCGTTTTACTCGTTCAGGGAAAGGAATTATGTTCAAGTCCGTAAAAAGCGTCGAAGGGGTATCCCATGGGGCATCTAAGATTATCCGAGCTGCTCTTTTCTGTAGGCGGACCATAACTTCACAATTCGCTTGAGAAGTTGTTCCCCAAATTGTTGATCCATAGTCCATGATGGGCTGGACGAGTGTGCTGTAATATAGTATTCTTGCTTTTGGTGTTAGAAACTGTTTTATTCTTCTGAGGAGGCCGAGTCTCTTGGAGATCTTGCCCTTAACGTACTCGATTTGGGTGTCCCAAGAAAGGCTAGTATCGAGATAGATTCCAAGTAATTTTGTGTTTGTAACTGATTCAATTGTAGTATTGTCGTTGACGGCTACAAGCAGGTTTTTGTTTCCTTCTCTAGATTACGCCATTTCGGTTTGCTGCAAATTATCATTGATTTGGTTTTGTTACAGTCGAGTACCATTCTATTCTCACTGGCCCACTTTGTTATTGTCTTCTCCAAGTTTGGACCTGTTGCTAACAGAGTAGTGTCATCAGCGTAGACTTCCACGCTGCCGTTGGAAACGTGAAGTGGAAGGTCGTTGACAATGAACAGAAGAGGACCTAGTATTGACCGTTGCGGGACTCCTGAATTCACGGGTAGAGAGGATGACAGCTGTCCCTGAATAGCAGCTTTCTGTGTTCTATCGGTAAGGTATGAACTGAACCAAGCAAGAGTAGACCTCGATGTATGGGGCCAGACAGACAGTATTCTGATTGCACTTATTATACTGTAGCTCTATTGTTTTCGTACTGCATGTTCTATAGGTTAGGGTGTTTTGTATTGTTGGGTAAGCCAATCATGTGGCTCGTTTCGAGCGGTACGAGATGCCCTTATTAGGCCCCTAAAAGATGGCGGCTCGTAGTTTACCCACAATCCTTTGCGCGCAAAAAACTTAAATCAGTTACAAAATCGCGGTAAGTACAAATGCTGTTGTAATCCGAGTATCAGTCCCTCTCCCCCTTCCTTTCCGTCACCCATCCCCCCCCCCCCCCCCCCGTGTCTACCAAGGCTGATGACCCCTAGTTGAACAATATATTTATGCAATGCCGTCTATTTCATAACTTGTAATTGAATCAACTATTGCAAGTTTCAATGAACGAATTTTATTTGTAATTAGTTAAGTAACGTATATTTAATTTTGTACACCTGGTCCACATGCAACAATTAACAGGAACAGAAGAAACGAAACTCGAAATAGCTGCCTTAATAATGTTCATATAAATCCCAACGTAAAGACCTATCGACTCAAATTCTCGATGTTCTGATAGAGTATGTTGTAAACGTAATCCAGGGTGAAGTCTTGCAGGCCGTAGAGCATTATTTGCGAACTCATTAATATTTCATGAGGGACTGGGATGCATCTTAACATCCAATCAAACATAGTTACAGACTTACTAGTGTTTGATGAAATTTCCAACGCTAGGACTATTTCTAAATCAGTCATCATCTTCATGAACCGCTAACTACTTACATACTGATAAACAACAAGGAGTGAAAATAAAAAGAACGACATAGAAAGAAAAAGTGTGCCTCCACTGGAGTTCGAACCTCGACCCTTCCGACTGCTTGTACTAACTCTTGCCGACTACACTGCCAGCAAAAATGAGTAAGTCATCTGTGAACAGTCAAACGGTAAACAATACAAGCTGATGATGTTTGAAAAGAAACGTAGTCCAACTTTTCTGATGGCAATTGCAAAACTAAATTATGCTGAAATAAGAAAAAGTGTCTTGTTGAAGCCACACTGTACGCGCGGTTAGTTACCTTTATTATCCACCGACGAGCTTCTATGAGAATAACAATGAACACACTAGTTTATGTGAGTGTTATTTTAATTCCAGTACTTTTTACATGTGTTCGCTTTATATTCAACTACAAAATAAGGACTCCCTATTCATTAGGATGATATCATCCTACGAGCTACGATCTTGATTGTTAGTGCTCAACCAATCCCCAGACATTCAAGTGAAAAGCCGTGGCCGCCATGTTGGTGGAACAAAACAAAAAGAAGCTAACGAGGAATCGTTTGTTAACGTCTGCCAATATGGCAGCGCAAACGAGATATATTTTGGTTTTGACGACTCTATAAATGGCAAACAAGTTGTTTCTAAAATCTTCCACAGGAACAACTCAGCCTGTAAGATGTATGGAATGTGGCACAGAAGATGACAGAAGAACAACATTTTAACGATGAACATGAATACTATTTGTTCTTGACTGTGGAATTTCACATCTTCCCATGATTATTAGCGTTACTGTATCATAAGTGTTACTGTATCAGCAAATCAAAAATGGTTCTCGTTGCGTCATTTCAGTAGTATATCTGTTATTGTTTCTAAAAATAAATGTACAGGCCTTGAACACGAATCTTCAATCAATTAACTGTATGACGTCACAGGAAGTACGTCAGCTCGCCACGAGCGAACTTGTTCTTGTCGTCATCAGGGACAGTTGGATAGGCAGCAACCAAGGAATCCTAAAAAGAGACACAACAATGCTGGTATTAGTGTCTATTGGTCAGTAACGGCAATCAGTGGTGCTTTTCCCATACCGTAACTCTCATATGTTAAGTAAAAGTAAAGCAAGTTTATTTAACGTCGGTAACTCGTGACAGTCTGGCGATACTGATACCCGGGGGGAGTACTTACATGAAAAATGGGTATGTATGTGAGGCCAAGAGGCTCAAACCCTGACCCTGTTTGACCCAATCCGAGCTCCAAAACCCTGATTGCCCCCTTTTTGGAAAAAAAAAACCTGATTGCCCCTTCTTTAAATTGTTTTCAAAACACGGTCGGATATATACCCCGGCCGGTATACCGCGTACCCGGATTGCATGCAAAATACGGAACATTTCAAGTCGGGACGTGTCATTGGGAAAACAAATCAGTAAATGAAGTACATAGATAAGTACTGAAGTACGAATTAGCGGCGTCTGATGTATGGGAACCTTGGTGCTTGCATGTGGGCAGGCGATCAAAATGCGGCAATTGAATGTCTTTTTTGACATAGTAGCTAAAAAAAACTGAACCCTTACTGCCTAAAAAAACGGAACCCTAACTGCCTAAAAAATACTGAACCCCGACCCTGACTGCACGCAAATTATACTCAAATCCTGACCCTGATCTGCCCAAATCAGGTCAAAACCCTGACCCTACCTGCCCAAACCGAGCTCAAAACCCTGACCCACCCCCGCGGCACATACATAATACGTCACAAACAGGAGTACCCCCCCCCCCCCCCCCCCCCCGGGGGACTGATAAACTTGAGACCGACGTGGGATCTACGATTTTACATCCTTATCCGAGAAGACGTGAAGGTCTAACCAATTGCAGTTCGAGAATGTTTAAGAAGGCAGTATCTTCTACCCAGTTATTTTAAGACCCTGAGTGTTGGTCCGGCCGGGGTTTGAACCCGCGACCTCACGCACAACAGACCGGAGCTGACCGGGATGTTTCACGTGTTACGCTCAAAGGTTTCGTTATGAGGCTTCGGGGTATAATGCTCAGTGATTCTTGAAGAGAGAAAATAATGAACTGCTCGTTCTATATGTGATTTATGGGCACCAAGTGATATTTTGAAAGTTCTCATATTGCACTCGCCTAAAGACTCGCCGACAATTATCAGAACTTTCAAAATATAACTCAGTGCCCATACCTCACGTATAGAACGAGCAGTTCAAGCGATTTCCTCTACTTATACAGTATAAATCTTCCCTTCTGCCATTAAGCTTTGGAACAGCTTAGATAAAAAAAAACGTAACATATCAACCTTAGCCTCTTTTAAATTTGCCGTGAAATCTACAATTGAATGTTTGCAGTATAATAGATTGTATAACTTTTCTATTTCTAGATTTGCCTCAATTGCGCATACCAGTCTAAGAATGAAAAACTCGCAATTGAATGTTGACTTATTTATAAGAAACTGCATCTCCTCCGGCTCCATGTTGTTTTTGTGGATTCTCCAATGAAACATCGATGCATTTTTTCTTTTACTGTCCCATGTATGTTATTAGTAATTGGCAAACTTGCACGGACAAATTTAAGTTAAGAACTTTACTGTTTGGGGACTCCAGCCTATCACTAGCACAAAACCAACGTATTTTTAAGGCAGTCCAAATCTTTATAATGGAGTAAAATCGTTTTTTTTTTTTCGATTCGTCCTTGCAACTCGCCTTCTGTATTGTCATTTTCTAGCCTATTAATCTCTTTGTGTTGTTTCAATTTAAGTCTTGTAATGGTCTTGTATGTAGGTAGCTTAGTTCCTCCTTTCCTTTCCAGTAATCATTGGTAAATAAATGTTGTGTAAGCTCCCTAGATGAGCTGCTGCTCCTGGAGCAAACACAAAGAATATATATGTTTAAATAAATAAAATCAAGCCCACAGTACCTGTGCTCCGATGTATAAATTATTGTATATTTTCCAGTAAACATCGCGCACCTTCCTAGCAGGATGGAATATGCCCTGAAAAACAAACCGATCAGGATTATTACTCAAATCCTACTTTAACGGCGAACTTCTGCTTCGTCACGTTTGAAAAGAATGGTGTAATCACTCCATATAAGTAATTTACTGGCCAGTTGCAACCGAGCTGGTAGAAATAGACAAAACATTAGCCTGCGTCGCATCCGAACTGAACCCTGGTTAAGTCCGTCGGCGAATCAACGAACGAAAGCTTGTTTGGACCCCCAGCGGAGTTCCCTGCTAGCAGAGGTCTCTCTCTGTCTTGGTAAAATGGAAGGCGAGGGAGAGACCTCTGCCGACATCCGACGCTTGCCGTCATGGACGAGTCAAACCAGTTTCGAAAACACGTTTTACCGGAAATAGCTGTACGCGTCAGTTGTTTGTTACAGTTGTTTCGTGCGTTCAAAAGTACACGTGAGATCGCGTCACTTGTTGCCAAGGAAACTTAACGCATGCGCGACAGAGAAAGCGTCCGATGTCGGCAGAGGTCTCTCCCTCGCCTTCCATTTTACCAAGACAGAGAGAGACCTCTGCTAGCAGGGAACCAGCGGAGTAGCACGATTATATGTACCCTCCTCTGATTGTTTTTTTTAATAATGCTCATTCTTACACGTCTTCTGAATGGCCATTCAACTGTCACCAGCCTCGGAGATTGTTATGATGGGCAGTTCATGTCAGAGGCTGCTCGGTTGAAACTGTTCGTTTGCATCTGAGTCCGCTGTTTACTTGGGATTTCTCGCCCTAGACGAGCTCAGACGTCATTGCCCTGTGTTTTACTATCAGAGGAGGTTAGGTTTATATCAATTTCGGGTCAGGTTTTGAAGTAATGTAACATAATAGGTTGGCTGTGGTTTAGTGCTAGATGAAAGGAAACTTGCCGAACACATTAAATAGAATATGTCACGACAAAATGCTCGTTCGAGGAATACACAAACAAATCTCCCATGCAGCTTGTAAAGATCTAGTATGTGCCACATCTGAACTCAACTACGGTCAACTCCTCTTGTTCTAGCAAACGAATCTTGATGTCAAACTGATATTGTACAGATGCCATTGCTTTTCTCGACGTGTATAAAAGCCGCCATATTTTGAAATGTAAATTAGCCGTAAGTCGCACTGGTCACAGTTGAATGGCCATTCAGAAGGCAGAAGACGTGTAAGAATGAGCATTTAATAGTAAAAACCAATCAAAGGAGAGTACATATAATCGTGCTACTCCACTGGGGGTCCAAAACAAGCTTTCGTTCGTTAATTCGCAGGCTAACAAAACATAAGCAATACCAATAGGCGTTATGCGTGATGTCACGCAAAACATGAGCAATAACAATAGGCATTATGCGTGATGTCACGCAAAACATAAGCAATAACAATAGGCCTTATGCGTGATGTCACGAAAACATAAGCAATAACAATAGGCCTTATGCGTGCTGTCACGCAAAACATGAGCAATAACAATAGGCCTTATGCGTGATGTCACGCAAAACCTAAGCAATAACAATAGGCCTTATGCGTGATGTCACGCAAAACCTAAGCAATAACAATAGGCGTTATGCGTGATGTCACGCTTTTGTGTTGAGAATGTTGTTCCAAAGTGAGGCTTGGTGGTGATCACAAAAGCTGCATCATGATGCATAAGGTCTATTCGACCAAAGTTGCAGTTTTTATTGTTGTTGTTTATGACATAATTCTGTCAAGAGCACACGAAATATGAGACCGTGTTTCGGGTGTTACTCGAGAAATGGGATTTACCGGAGTTTTGGTTATTATGGAAAGAAACTTTCGTTTCATTGCAGAACTTGTATAATAAGTAACTTTTTAGTTGGTTAAGCATCTAATACGGCTGTATTTTTGACGAGTCATTCGTATTTGAGTTCACCTAAAGGCTCGCCAAAATATGAACGACTCGTAAAAATAAACAGTTGTATTAGATACTTAGCCGACTAATAACCTCTATCGTGTATGCGACACAAAACTCAGCTGTTGTGTTTACGAAGGGAAGGGTGGTAGAGGATGTTTTGGCAGCTGTAACCCACCTGCATGCAGTACTGTAAGACTCTGGCCGGTCCGAGGGCGACCCGCAGTCCGTCTACTGCCTCCATGACAGCGTTTATAACGTGTGGTGAGGTCTCGAAGATGTTGGGCCACACGTAGTTCAACAAATGACACAACGCGTCCTCACAGCCCAGGCCAAACACACCCAGAGACATGTGCTTGATGGCTGAACACGCAGTTTGACGGTGCACCAGGTCCCTGAAAAGGCACGCCGAGAACCAGAGCACGTTAGACAAATAATAAACACCAACCGGCACTACTGCTATGTCAAAATACTCGACAAAAAAGCAATGTGAAGTGCGTGATGGACTTGTTATTTAGGGCGCGTTCGATTGACCGTATTCCGGAATAAGAATAGTCTCTAGAGATCACTGGTTCAGGCACATTGTACATCGTAAGCATGAACAAACTCAGGTTGGGCCGTGATTACCGTACATAGCAGAGCAAAAAAAAACACTAAATTCCAATTTGATCTGTGGATAAACCGGGTCCTGGCTTTGACCTGGTTGTTTTAGGTCCCGTTAGAAATTCAGAGTGTTGTTTTTCCTTTCAGAGAGATTTCGTATGAGTGGGACAAAATACGGCAATGACTCCGGCACGGTTACTGTACGACATGCCGTGACGTTGAAATGGTTTCCCATTGTTTTTGTCCTGCTGATCCAATCAAATTACAGAGTAGTTACGGTACGGCAAAGGAACAATACGGTTACGGTAAGACAACGAACATGCCCTGTTTTGTCCCACTCATATGAAATCTGCTCTACCATGACTGTGATTAGCAAGTACGAAGCGACTATTACTTTAGGTTTACATACAACTGTAGAAACACCCAAAAAATGATATACCAACAAATATAGAAATACAAATACACAATGAATGATACGGACGACGAACCAAAAGAACAGCACCCCAGAAGAAGGCATCAGACAACCTCGATGGTTTGCTGGAGTGCACAACACATAATAGGCCATTTTGACGACGTTGCGTACGCACCTGGCACGCATCAGTAGAACAATAGACGCGAGCTACTAACACTCGTCCTGGTTCACCAGCCTTCTGTTATTTAAACCAGATAGCCATTGTCCTAGCTGAGCGCGCAACATCGTCAAAATGGCCTATCAGTTGAAAAGATCAACGGATACGGTACCTGTCCATAAGCGCATCCTCGAGCAGCGGAGTGACGGCGTAAATATAATCTTTGCCCATCTCGCCGATGTACTCGAACAAGAACGACAAGGACTTGAGCACGCCGTTCTGTACGTTCAGCTCGGGCACGCGGTACTCGTTCATTAAGGCGGGTAACACTGTGAAGGGCGAGCACGTCTCCGCCACGATAGCGATTGCGACCGTGGTACAGACACGGTTCTGACGCTCCTGTACTTTGAGATTGTTGAGCAGTGTGGCCAGCACGTCCTGGGGGCTACGTGGTAAATAAAAACACCAATCAACTCTTGTTACTCAACTTTATTATTTATACACGGAATTCTAACAGCATAACACTAATTTCCATATAAGCTGTGAAGGCATTAAGATTTACAAGATAATAAGTGATTGCACAAGAGAGCTGATAAGTAAGAGGGATCTCCAATATGCGTGCCTGTGCGCTGATAATGTCTAATGAACTGATCTATTTTTAGTAACCACCTAAGCTGAAGCAAGTGCGCCATCGCGCAACAACAATCTCATGGCGGAAAAATATTTTCACGCCACGAGTTGTTGACCCACGCACGCGCACTTTACTTCAGCTGTTTCCGGTTTTATTAGACATTATTATAGCATATATAGCCTGCGAATACAGCCGTCTTCCTTCAACAGCCACAACTCAAAACGCGCTCCCGAGGCAATTAGATATGATATTAGCCAATCAAATAACGCGACAAGATCCTGGCCGCGAAACGTCATCAGTATGGAATTTTGAGGCTCAAATCGCAGACGTCTTTCTCGGGAGGCGCGTTTTGATTCGTGACTCCCAATGGAAGACGGCTGTATTCGCAACCTGTCGCATATCGCGCACTGCAAGATTCCCTCTCTTACTTGTGCCCTCTTGATTAGACTCAAGTTTGAGCATTAATTGAGGAGTTTGTCAGCTCACCCGATAGCCTTAGCGATGTAGCCAAACGTGTTGACAGTAGCTCTCCTTATGGCCTTCTTGTGCGCCTTGAGTAACTCAAGCAGTTCAAAACATATCCTCATCCACTCTCGGGCGCCCACATGTTCAGCTCCACGATCAGCAATACGACCTACCAGATCAATACAGTTCTCTTGGACTTTCTCGTGTCTGAAATACAACGTTTATTAAATGATAACTGTATAGCAATTTGTCAAAAAAATTGAATCTGCGAATTATTCTAAACTATCTAGTATCCAACCTCAACATTTCATATAATTTGCGGGAGTCGAGTACCAATCTCTAGCTCTACATTCCTGCACCAAAGTTTTTCTTACGATGGGGCTAAGTTATGGAATTGATTGCCGAAATCACTCAAAAAGGCAGAGAGTATAACATGATGCCTTCAAAAAAAGAGAAAAGTGAAATAATTTAACATTAGAGAAAAACAAAGGAAACTCCTTTTTTGTTACACTGAAACGTCGCGAGTGAGTGCGTGTTCGTCGGTATGTTCGTCGGTATGTTCGTCGGTATGTTCGTCGGTATGTTCGTCGGTATGTTCGTCGGTATGTTCGTCGGTATGTTCGTCGGTATGTTCGTCGGTATGTTCGTCGGTATGTTCGTCGGTATGTTCGTCGGTATGTTCGTCGGTATGTTCGTCGGCATGTTCGTCGGCATGTTCGTCGGCATGTTCGTCGGTATGTTCGTCGGTATGTTCGTCGGTATGTTCGTCGGCATGTTCGTCGGCATGTTCGTCGGCATGTTCGTCGGTATGTTCGTCGGTATGTTCGTCGGTATGTTCGTCGGTACGTTCGTCGGTATGTTCGTCTGTATGTTCACGAAGCCCTTGTTACTCTTTTTCACAGCATCACAAGGATCAACCATGCATCATGGATGCTACGTAGTGTCCCTCACCTATTTTTCAGGATAGGCGTAAGCCTTGGCAAGAGATCCTTGATGGGTGGAGTCATCTTGTTCATACCGATCACATTCACAACCGCCTAAAAATACAAATACATAGAGTTAAATACATTTTACATTCTGGCTACGAATCTGTAGTTCCTGGCACTCGGGTGCTGCAAACTCAGACATGCAAAAAAGATAGATGAAACGTTTAAATAGAGAAGCGCAAGAAGTGAATGTTAGAACGTCAAGCCATACAGTGCATGCAGCTTAATCATGAGGGTAAGTTTGTGCATGCTCGACAAATACAGCACAGCCCTGAAATCTAGTCGACTTGCTGGTTTGGAGAAAACATGAAACATTTCTTGCGGAAGCAGAATTTGCCTCTTGGATGCAAAAAAAATTGTTAATTGAAACATTTCCCTTCCGCAACAAGTGATGTGCGCGCAAACGAGAAAACATTTTGGGAAACACTGAAATTCTCGAATGTTGAAATTCTCAAATGTTTCCGCACCAGGCCTTGGGGAATTTATAATTCACATAATCCTTACATTTGTAAAACATCATTCCCCGACTAATGAATCTTACGTGTCAGGTAACTAAATACTTATTCACCCAGGACATGCACAGTTAATACATACCTTCAGGGCACCTAATATGCTGCCCAGCACCTCGGGGTACTCTTCACCGAGGTACTCATACAACACAACGCCAAGGTGACCAAGCAGTTTTTCCTGCAAAAACAACAGATTCAATTGAAGAAGTGGAAAACTGAATGTGTAAAATTCAAGGCAAAGAAAACTACAAATTTCAATCCAATTCCAATTTATTTCACACTATTTACACAAGAATAAAACAACAAGTGATGCGAATAAATTAAACGGGCTCATAACGGCAGCCAAAGGAGCAACGCTTTCAAGTTGGCTGCTGTAACTGTTGGAATTAACAAAGCTGAGCTAATTTATGATGAGGGATTGAGAGAACTCAAGATCATCCAATAATGATGTGACGAAGCAAGACTATTTCTTACCTCTCCACATGTCATCATGACTTGGGCAATTCTTGATATTAGGTCAGCGGCCTGTTGCCTGACCTTGGCCGATTTGTTGTTCAATCGCCACAGAATGGTACCACAGATCTGAGGCAGGTAGGGCTTGACGCGCTTGCTGAGGGCATTGACGACAGTGCCAAAACCATTCAACATCACAATATCCTGAAAGGCAGCATGTTCACAAATTAACAACAGATCAAGTAATAATAATAATAATAATAATAATAATATTTATTGCGGATACTCCACTCATTACAAATGATTTTCAGGGAGGTCCTAACAAAAAGAGCAAAATAAATGACAAAAATAAATATAAGTGAAAATTTAATAGTTTCAGATTATCGATGTTTCTGATTTCTAAATCCAGAGAATTCCAGTCTTTGGAACAGTGGGGAACTGTTCTAAACAGACCCCAGTTGGTTTTAACACCTTCAAAACTGAGATTTTCTTTATATCTTGTATTATAAAAGTGGACTTGTGATAATGAATAAAAACCAAAATCATGATTAATTAAGTTATTCAAACATTTATAAACAAAAATACAGCGATCTATAGTTCTTTTCTTGGCCAGTGGCATCCAGTTCAACTCTTTCAAGGCTTGAGTCGCAGATGAGTGCAATTCTCTTCCAAGTCTCCAATAGAGGCAATTTCTTGTCCTTAGCTGGTCTTTAAGATAGAACATTTAACTCTGTCCCCCACAATCTATTTTCCTGGTGACTTCTAAAGAGAGAGACAGAAGCTCTCAGGGATGTTTTTGGAATGTTATACTATCTGTCAATTGTGATCAATAGGACAATAATTTAGTAGGACAGCTAAGGACAGTAATTCAATGCTTTTTGGCAAAAACAGAAGGAAACAGAAACAATCGGTCCATCATCCTGATATTGAAAATCAATGGGACATCTTTGTGAAATGATCAAGCCATACATTGTAGTGTGCTGTCTGACAACACCCATTGTTTTATGTACCTCTTGTGTCTGTTCCTGGAAGGCATACAAGATCCCATCAATCAGCTGTTCCTCTAACCTGGAGTCAATATCCGCTGACCCCAGCTGACCCATGATCTGTTGAGTCAAAGTAAAGAAGCTCAGTATCTCAATATTAGCAATATGCATACCATTCATACAATGTAGAGATTTATGGATTTTAAAATACAAACTGGTCGTCTACAGTAAAATATTTCTTGATTTGAGTGTTGCGTCTATGAGTTGATTTTTATTTAGATTATGCTAATGCGTCACATCAAACAGGGAATGTTTTATACAAAAACTTACTGTTAGAGATAAATGATCTTTTACAAACATCTGTTATATACGTGTACGATAAAGCTTATATCAGCGATTTCACCAAATATTTCGTCTAAACCAGAAGTTTCATTCACAAGGAGAATGAAATGACAGAAAATTCCCTGTTTGACGTCACATCATTAGCATATTGGAAATATAAACCTTTACAACTCATAGATGTAACACTCAAATTAAGAAATACTTTACTATTCAACTGTTTACTTGATGGAGAATCGATTCTATAACATGTTGCACTCCGAATTGACTGATTCGTTTTGGCCATAATATATCTCAATACCAAAGTATTTAAAAGCTAATTTGTATGTAGCAGGAAACATTTTCCCTATATGGGCTACATTACCATATAAGGATATCCCAACCAAACAGGAAGCATGCCACCTCTACCTCAGTGGCCATTTTCATTTTTGTTCTACAATTCAAAGCTCTTCATAATGGACTTGGAATCAGTTAATCCTGAGGAAAATGAGAGGCCTACAGGCTCTAAACACTCCGTAAATTGAGAGATGTGCACTTGTTCATGCATGGTTACACAACTCCTCAAAAGGAAACTCCAGGGAGAAAGAGGTCTTTTCCTGCGAGTCAGCTACCTGGGCTTAGTATAAAGGCCCCAAGCATGTTGTCTGCCGATAGGGAAGGCGAACCAAAAGACAAAGTTTCTAAGCTATCTCACTCTCAGTCAACTACAGACAAAACAGGTGACTGTGTCGGCCCTAATGGCAGAGAAGGAGAGGCTCTTAAACAGTCATCGAAAGTGACAGTCCTGAATGAAATTACACCACCTTCAGGCTCAATGAGCCAGAAATGTTGTACGTGGAATATTCACAAGGACCTTAAGGAGTTTATTGATAATTTTTTTGTTGAATCATGTATGGACGATAAGGCTCATTCAGAACTGGCAAAGCAGCTCCCAAAGCCTAATGTGCCAGCTTTACATGTCCCTAACTGGATAAATGAGTAATCCTTATTTAGGGAAAGCAATCTCTCTCAAGCCTTCAATGGGGACAAGACCTCCAGGTAATGGAGAGAAACTTCATGGATGCATCAGGCCCACTTTACATCCTTCTCCAACACCTGAAAACAAACCCTCAGGGTTTACAGGTGGATGAGACAATCAATCTCATCCTTTAGAACCTTCATTTACTAGGCCACACCTGGGCCACGGTGTGTGTTAATAAACAGAGACATGTATATATTGTAAAAACTAGTCACATAACAGATATCACAGAAGGGAAAAAAAACAAGAAAAGTAGCTACTATAACAGGCAGTATATGTGCTTGCCTACTAAAACAGCTTTTACAGAGTCTGGGGTTCACTGCAACATGAGCATGGACATCTCTACAGTCTCCCCTTCGCAGACAATGAAATTCCTTAGAGTAGTTGTTGACTCAAGAAACACAATCTTCTACCTACCAAACAGCAAGGTCTCAAACCTCAGGAGGGAATGCAAAAGCCTGGTACAGAGCAAAAGCTGCAGTGTTTCAGGCCGCTCTGCATTGCAGGGCTCTCTAGCAACTAAAAATTACATTGCAGAGCCTTGGGGAACCCCTCCACCAGAACTAGACTAGGTCAGACAAGACCAGAACAGTCTGAGAACCAAGAAACAGCCAATTCGAGACCTACTGCTGCCAGATATTGTGATCCAGTCAGATACTTCCAGGTAAGGCTGGGAGCAGTATGCAATAGGATAGAATTGAGGGGGATGTGGTCTCTTCACAAGACCCCCCTTCACATCAACTGTCTGGAGCTTCTAGCAGCCTCTTGGGCTATACACAGGCATTTAAAAAGATCCTCTAGATTAACATGCCCCACAGGAACACATTATGGGAAGAACACATTCCAGGTCATCTGAACATTATTGCACATGCAGAATCCAGGGCCAAGCCAGACTCAGCAGACTGGAAACTAATCAAAAGTGGATTCAAAGCCCTGAACCAGGCATTTAGTCCCTTTACGGTAGACCTTTTTGCCAACACAAACAACAAGCAGCCACAGAGGTCCTTCAGTTACCTCCCAGACCCAGAAGCACAACCATGGAAACAGTAAGCAAATGCTTATGAAAGGTCAACAATGAGAATGCATCCCTGTTGATGGAATGCCCAGTTTGGTCAAATCAACCAAGGTACCCTCATCAGTTGAACCTGTTGATAGACAACCCAATGTTCATCAGTCCCAGGGAAGTGTTTTGGTTTTGCGTTTACTAAGCTCTCCTATTGGCTGAGAAAGTAAACCAACCAATCAGAATCCAAAGTAAAACCAAACGCAAACTGGTTTTGGTTTTGCTATGGTTTGTCATTGGCTCACAGGGAAGCCATTTATGAGTTACTTGTGATTACTTGCTGCTATGATTGGCTGGCTGTGGGTAATTTGCATTTGGTTTCACTACACTCAACTGAAAACCGCTCTGTTGAATCGAATGGGCCAGGAGCACCCACTAGTGGTAAACAGATTACTCCAACTAGCAGGTTGAAAGGTCTCAGGAATCACTTCTCACACATTCTCCTCTCTTTGGAGACACACAGCCCTTATAGGGAAAAACGTTCCCGCTGCATACAAATTAGCTTTTAAATACTACTCTTTCCAGTACACTGCAACACCCCAAGTTTTTTTTATGGCCCATGTGATGTGAATGTTCTGTACCACGTGATTACTGTTTGGCATACCACTGGGTAAATTTTTCGTTGGCAGCAGCAAGAATGATTGTAGACAAGTTTGACATCTTAAAATCGGAGATCGACTGCCTTGTTGATTTCAAAGTCTATAAATCACTGGGAAAATTTGCTTCTCGCTCTTTAAGTTCTGGAGTTTATTACTAAATGTATTAGAAGAACCACATAACGTGGCTTAACTTTTAAGGTAAACTGGGGAAATATTTTGCCAATTCATCTGAATTTTTTAAATCATCAAGGCAGTCGTTCTGCAGTTTTGAAAAGTCAAACTTGTCTATAATGTGTCATTCTACTGTCTACAACAAGGCATTCTATTGTCTACAGTGATAGAACGGCATGTTGATTTTCTCACACCACCACACAAAATCTCTACCCCGCGGTATGCCGAACAGTGATCACGTGGGCCGTAAAAAAAACTTGCCATTTAGTAGGAAGAGTACATGTAGTACTTTGGTATTGAGATATATTATGGCCAAAAACAATTAGTGAATTCTTCATGCAACTTTAATATAATTCATATTGTACTTCAGCTACAGCGTAGCCTGGCACAATCAATGGATCTTCATGATCCTCATCAACCTGACATCTTGGCTCAAGACTGACCTACGGCATGTAGTATTGTGCCAGACTATTACCATGTGTAGGCTGTTTAAATCAATAGTTAAACACGTTTTGTGAATGTGAAATTACCTTTTCTATTGTCTCCATGACCATCTTCCTGTACTGTTCATTTTCATCTTTCAGGTCGTCAACAACACGGCTGATTATTTCTGCTGGTCCAACTTTGTTGGCCAGTTCAACAGTTGTGTCCACAAGCTACCAGGAAAAAAGTAAAATGTTAAATTAGTGGAAGCTTGCATTGAGAAAACTGAAGGCCATTGTAACTCATGCATTTATGCTTATGGCTATTATTTAAAAGAAAAGACAGTTATGGTCAACACTGTTAACAGGGAATTCTCAATCAAATTGAACTTCCCACATTTCTTTAAAACAAAACTACAAAAATAACACCCTGCCATAGAAGAGAAATACCATGTGAATGTCAAGATATGCTTTTAAAACGCTTTCAATAGAAGATTGCAAAGATTAAAGTGGATTACAAAAGCTTATTTTACAGTGAACCGATTTCAAGTTGCTCTAAATTTGTCTTAAAAGCAGTACTCTTAATCCACTCGAATCTTTGCCATCCTTCATCAAAACTGTCTCAAGATTTCTCTAGGTACTGTAGTTATTGTTGTCTTTGAACACCAGAAAGTTTATCATTTTGGGGTTGAGAGTGCCCGTTTAATAAGCGAGTCACAGCATCTCAAGTATTTCTTACAAAATCCAGATCTTCTAGTTACCTGTCGGTAGTTTCGTCTATCCAGTGCCATTCTATGCTGCCAGAAGTGCTTGAAGTAGTCAGGCAGAATGTCCTCCTTGATGTACTGAGGCTCTACACCATCTGTAGCACAACACTGCTTCACAACCTGATCAACAACAACAGTAACATCTTAAATACCTGACAAATTAAGAGTCTACAAAGATAAGGAAAAAAATGGTAGAACTACTTTAAATAATTATGCTAGTTAAATAAAAGGACAAAAAGTGTAAGAATGTACTACATACAATCTAACTCAAGTCAACTTTATGCTTATATTTTTAAGCCAGGGCTTAATATTCGAACATTGTGTACAACACAGGCCCAATGTTAGACTGTTTAGCATCCAATGTTCAAAACAAACAAAAATGTTGGGCAAAATATTTGATCGAAAACAAACTTTCATTCAACACAAAATGTTGGTCCAACATCATCCAACATGGGGTGCTAAACAGTCTAACATTGTTGGAACCAACCTATGTCATGGTTGCCACCCATCCGGAAAAACAATTTTCCATGACTTTTGACTGACCAGGAAATAATTTTCACTGACCATAATAAGACTGTTCGACATTCCCTTGTCCAAAACAAAAGGCATTATCAAAACCTGTAGCCTCCCCTCGCAAACGCTTTGAGGCATGAGGATCCCTCGTGTCAACCTGAATATAAAATTCCCTGACTTTGACAAGAAATTTAGAATTTCCCTGACCAGATGGAAAATTCCCTGACTTTTCCCTGACCTTGAAAAAAAAAACATTTTCCCTGACTTTTCCCTGACCTGTACATTGTAGCAACCCCATTGTACAACAATGTTTGAATGTTTAGCCTCAGCTTTAGACAGTAAAAAGCAAAGTGGCATCAAAGTGTCTCGATTATTATTAATGGCAGCTCAATAAAACAAGGAATAATTCAGTGTTGTCCTACTCACCTTCAGCACAATTTTCTTCATTTCCTCATCAGGACTCTGGAACTCTCGAATAAGGATGATCATGACCTCACGTGTGTAGTAGTTGGCATATTCAGCATCCATGAGGGGAATCAAGTAGCCAATGGCTTTCAAGAATGCAGCAAGACCCTATATAAACAGATGCAAATATTTTATCTTCAAACTGAACACTATCAAACATCTCATTATAAGCAGTAGTTCTTAAGGCTTGAATTGATTAACATCAAAAACTATTTCATATACTACTGAACTGAGAAACGACAACTTGATAGAGACAGAAACAACAACTCGATACAGACTGAGAAATGACAACTTGATACAGACTGAGAAATGACAACTTGATACAGACTGAGAAACAACAACTCGATACAGACTGAGAAACAACAACTCGATAGAGACTGAGAAACAACAACTCGATACAGACTGAGAAATGACAACTCGATAGAGACAGCCTAGAGATTGTTACCTTTCCTCTGTGTTGGCGGATACCCTTCCACAGTGGCTTCAGTACACTATCAAATGACTCAATGCCATAAGGGGTAGCTGCTTCAGCCAAAGCAGCCAGAGCAAGAGCAGTAATAGTCCTCACTTTCTGCTGCTCATCGACAAGACCTGTTAACCAGCAAAAACAGAATGGCTTAACGGAGTCACCGTACACTAAACATGCATCAATTATACAACAACAACATATATATATTAACTCATTTTTATAATATAAAACATAAACAAAGATTATTGAAAAGAGAGTGTTAGGATACCTGAAATAGCTTTATGAAAAAAAAATCACCCAATGTACTTGTTTTTTAGTTACCAACCATTTTCTTAATGCAAATAAACAAGTAGAGTGATGACTTTCTTAACTATTGAGTAATATTATTAGTAGTTTAGTGTTTACATTACATTACATTACATGTTTTATTCGCCATATAATTTTTTATGTCAGTAACAAAGTAACAATAGTAATACTGACTACAATACAAAGCGGCCTAGTGGTGTGATTTGTACAGGAATATTATTGACAGGAGAAAGTAATAATTAAGGTATTTGAATAGTTACAATAGATTTCTTATACAGAGAAATTAACTAACTAGTATCAACAATTGATTTGACTAAGAATATTGTTCTAAATACAATGAACAGTTACTATTAGTTACAAGTTAAATAAACAAGAATGGCTTAACGGAGTCACCGTACACTAAACATGCATCAATTATACAACAACAAATATATATATTTACTCATTTTTACAATATAAAACATAAACAAAGATTATTGAAAAGAATTTGGAACTCGCCAATCAGAGGACCAAAACAGTGGGCTGGGGTCTTCACCGAGTGTTATGACAGTTCCACGTGAGAAATTTTTGCGAGTTCCAAATTCAAAATTAGTCTGTAACCGCCAGTTTCATTAAACGGCCAAGTAATGGTCTCTCTGATTGCCGATATATTTGTTTCCGTTCCTAGAGCGGAAGTATAATTTCACGCTTGGGGGTCCCCCCATGAAGAAAGGCAATTTGTATCGTTTTGGGTAGGGTCGGGATAATTTTGGACCGCTTTGGTCATTCTGGTTCTTACAGATCATTGTAAGGTCGCGCTTTTTGGGTCTTGAGGAGGCCGTTTGGCGATGATAAATTTGATGGATTTTCCTAAATCTTTGGTCAGATGTTGCTTGATAACTATTCCCTCCTGTGCTGAAAGTTGAATAGCGAGCGAGGAAGAAAAGTGCTGATTTTTGGGTGATCTTTGAGGTAAGTGTGTGCTTTGGCGAGGTCGAGTTGCCTACCTTGTATATTTTCTTAGAGCCTCGGCCAACGGTCAAAATTTCGTATCCTAATAAACTGCTTTAGAAGGCCCCAAATCACCAAAAAACCACTCACACAACTTCATTAAGTATCAATCTTTTATTATTGAAGATTCATTTCGTAGAAATCGGAAAAGAGAATTCACATGAAACAATTATTTAAACTCTTCTAAGATCGTTATGAAACTAATCGATAAACCACAGGTAACCCAACAGACTAATAAGCGGGAAATATACGTTGAGTCTGGGAAGCCTGTTGTCTGCCTTCGATCCAGTCCTTTATCTTATGTTGAAATGATTTTGCAACTGTTAGGAAAGGAATATGAAAAAAAGGAAAACAATAGACCTCATTCCAAGGTAGAACTCCTGTCTTGATGTATACAGACCATCTCTCCAATGTGGGACCTGTTTTTGTGCACACTGTGCACAAACTATAGCATCAAACTCTTATTTTATGCTTTTCATCAAAAGTTCAGAAATGTTTTCAATTTTCTATAGTTTATATCATAAGTACATTACAATATTTGCATCTGACAATGGCTCACCTAATGGCTTTCCATTGAATATCCGATACAATTCGATTGCTCATATTGTAACTATAGTACGTACCATGTTCAATAATCTCCACCAGATTCCTAAGGTGAGGTAATATAGCACAGCCCATCAGAATAGCAATCTGCTGCACGATCTTTATTCCAGTATGCCTGGCTTGCCACGACTTCTTACTGCGACACACTGCCTTCAAGAATGGCAACAAGGATGGGATGCCAAGAGCAGATGCAACTACGGCAAAAGCTCTGCAAATAAGTACAAACAGAATATGTCAGTCATACTAAACCATGTCAGGTGTTTCTCTTTTTTTTCAAAAGAAAAAATATATATATTTGGATCAATCATGGCTTCTGGGCCACCCCACACACACTAAATTTAATGGTTACCCATTAACGACACATGTAAATCCAAGCAAGGGGTGTGTGGATAGTTTCTCAGAAACCGTGATTGATCCAAATATTCTAGGTATTTGAGTTTGTTCATTTTATATCTCTAGTTTAGGATGGTACTCTGCAGCTCCCTGCATCAAATCAATATTGTTACACTTCTCGGTACATCAATGAAGGGTAGAGAATGTAGACTAACCTTGCTGTGGTGTTACGGACATACTCATCAATGTTGTCAATGTCTGGCCTCATGGTAGAGATCATGGTAGCTAGACCAGCTGCCTTGGCCAAGTTAGAGATAATTTCTCTTCCCTCAACCCTGGCATAGTAATCTTCATCAATCAACAGAGGCTCAATAACCACAAGAATCTGAAGGGCAAGGAAAAAATAGAAAATTAAACTACCCCACAACAACAAACAGCTGCATTTAACAGACCTTCTGATAGGGTGCAGGAAAATTATTTTTTTTTGCAGGATTTTGAGGTAAAATTGTGCAGGGGAAAACGTCAATTGTGCGGGGAATTGTGCAGGATTGCAAAAAAAAAATTCAATAAAGAGTCTTGTTAAATGTTGTAATAAGCTAGCTCCCGCAGAGCTTAATCCGACCGACCAAACAGTCTTGATTTCTAACTAACTACTGCTTTTGTGACATTTGTGCATTTGTCACATGCAAAAACGAACCTCAAACGTCTCCATGGGGGCCTGTCAACTCTTTATTGTGCCGACACCTTTGGGACTCAAACTGGTCGAGTTTCAAGTAAATACAATACAAAGAAATCTTACAACAACAACAATAAAATAATCACAATCAATGTTTACATTGCTGTCTAGTATGTAGCGGCAAAAGCAAATTTCATCATCAATATTTTACAATTTTTGTTTTCTCAAACATTAGTAAAGTTGTTCCACTTCTACACTCTGTGGAAATGTAAATATTCTAACAAAACAATATCAAGTTAAATGTTCACTGACCTCAGTTTGTATACATTGGTCAGAATTAGAAATGTTTTCCATATTTGTACAAGTCACTTCCAATTAGCGCAACGTGACTACCACTACTGTAGTGTCTTCAGCTAGCTTGTTTTCCTGCTTTTTCTTCGCCATGTGACATTTATGGCACTATACAATGATTGCTCTGATTCGTTCTTTGTAAAACAATCGCATTCCGCCAATGGAAAATAGCATTAGAACTGAGCATAGTGCCCAGTCCTACGCAAAGCTGTGGAATGAACGGCTTGTTGTTTTTATATACTCGTTTGTTCACTGGAAGAAATCGAAGGATTTCTTGATTGTTTTGTAAGGTAAACAATCTAAAAATAGTATAATTAGTGATCAGAAGTCTTAGTAATTTGTAGTAACACTTGTTTTTTATTAAAATTTCCAGGTATTTTTTAGTATTGTGCGGGATTTTGCAGACTTTTAGGAATTGTGTGGGTTTGAACGAATTGTGCATTACCGCACCCCTGCACCTATTCAGAAGGCCTGATTTAATGCTGTTGTACTAACATACATGCACATGCAGTGGCTTATGAAAGAGTAATGAAGCTAGAGCCATATTGTGCTTCAGCCCTTTTTATTACAATGCTTTAATATATACCTCTAAGGCAAACAAAGAAGAGATGCACATGCATATATGTCATGGAAATGAAATTACAAAAAAAAAATGCATGTGCAGTTGAGTTGCATGTGCATATTTAATGGCAATGCAATGCATGCGTGATGATGTAATTATGAAAATAAATACTGATGTGTATGCGTGCACATGGAGATGTAACAGGATTTAAAGTTGGAAATGGAATATGTTACTGAAAAATTTCAGACTGATCATTGAGATAATTTGGAAAACCACAAATTCCCATCAATGGGAGAATTGAATGTTAAAGGAGAACTGAACCCTAAATCAATCCGACGACTACACAAACTTGTATTCAAGAGAAATAAATTCTGCTATTTTATTTCTTTGTGGTGCACATCTAAAAAGAGGAAATAAGTTTTGAAGGTCGAAAAATAGCTGATTCTCTGCTGATAAAGCTAGTTTGTGTGGCAGCTCAATTCAGTGCTTTTTTATCGTATGTCATGCATACCAAGGAAAAAACAACAACACCTCCAGCACAAAGAAAGCATAATAGTGCACAATTATGAGTCGTCAGTCCATCTATTCAAAGCCGAAAACAACATGACAAAACTTATTTATTCCCCATATTGTACATCAAAGATTACAGGAATTGAGCAGTCTGTACATAGCGGCAGTTGGGAGGACAATTTGCAGATTTTCTTTCCTTTGATGCAAAACACAGTAAAATAAATATTGGTACAAGTCTTTTCATGTTTAGACCTCCTTTAAGGACAGGACAATGATAAATAGACAAATAAAATCGAACAGGCTGATTCAGGACTTTAAAACTTCATGTGTTCCGTGTGCTGATGCACCGGTCAATCAGGCGGGCTGAGTGAGGCAAGAACATCCAGCCAAATTTAACTTTCATGCTATATGTATGGTGCTCCACTTGCACGGGAGCTCCACTGTCTAATAACTTTTAAACAATTAGACATAAAAAGAAAAACCACATTTGTTTAACAACCACCACTGTGGCCTGAGATTCATTCCAGTGTCATAATTATGTGAGTTGAGTTTGTTGGTATCTCGCCCTTGCACCGAGGGTTTTTCTCCGGGTTCTCCAGTTTTCCTCCCTCCATAAAAATCACCATGTGAGTTAAGCACCGAGTGCAGAGAATATATGAAAGTAGTAAGTAGTGTGTCCGAGGATAAATACAAGATTTAACACAAGTGATTTAACACAAGTGATTAAAAGTCTAAAAGTTAGGCCTTTCCATCAGCCAAGTACAAATAACAGCAGGGATTTCCGTCTCATTCCGTAGCTTACCTGTCTCTCACTGCCGATTTAGGCTATTAAAATTACACAAATACAAACAGCTACTTTTCACTCAAGGCAGCTTAATCTAAAATGTATTGAAAGCATTGAATTAACAGCAAAATAATGTAGATGTCACTCACCTTGTGTACAAAAGGCCTGACCAAGTCATCGAGCTTGTACAGGATACGGTCAATGACCTTCACAAGCAAATGACGTTCCTAAAGAGTGGGTGGGGAAAAAGACAAGTTCAACACAAGTAAAACAAATGGCACAGTCTGCATATGTCTAGAAATCAGCAAAACTTGTTACACATTTTTCTTTTTATTCTGGGTGTTTAACTAAGTAGACTTTGCCAACAGTTGAAGTACTTAAAATGTATGTAGGTGAGCCCTACAAGGTTATTATTGATTTGAAATCTGTGAATTGAGTATGTATGGATCTCATATTCACCCTGTAATCATGCCTTAAAGTTCACACAACCACCACACCCATTCAAGTTGGCTGTCCGCTTGAAAAATGGGTTGATCCCCTGTTTTACGTCACAAAGTATTGGGAATTTGACGATATTTGCTTTTGTTTTTAGCTAAAATCTTTGGTCTTGGGAGTTTTCTCAAAATTTTAGCTAAAAAAGCAAAATATATAGAGAATAATACATGGAGTCTTCAATTCGATATCTCACAAGTGAGTGCAGAGAATAAACATTATAAACATTACTTGGACCTGGGCCCGATTTTTCAAAGCAAGGTTAACCGCATGACGTGGAAATCGCTGATTGGCTGAGAGGTGATACCCACGCACGTAAAATTATCGTATTTTTACGTGTGTTCAGATACAATATTTCTCAGTGCTCGAAATCCTTGTAGAACACTGTAGTTTATAGAATAAAGTCAAATTCCCGATACTCGTGATGTAAAACTGGGAATTGACCCAATATCTAGTCAACTTGAAAGGGCGTGGTGGGTGGGTGAACTTTAAGGTGTGATTATGGGGTGAATATGAGACAGAATTAAAAAAAAAAACATTTTGGTCATCCATATGTACTCAATTTAGAGATTTGAAATCAATACTAACCTTGTAGGGCTTACAAACACTTTAACCTATACTGTAACTACTACATGTACAGTGTATTTAAGCAGTTTAATGGTATTTAAAAGGTAAAAAGCACAGCACAACCTACCTGATCTTCAAGTGTTGGGGACATGAGCAGAGGAAGAATCTGATTGAACAGTGGTCCAGCACCAAACTCCCTAGCCTTGTCTGTTATCTGACGCAGGGCTGCTTTCCTCATGGGTGGGGTGCCATTTTTAATCTTTAGCAACAACTTCATAATCTTCCTTTCCTTGAGTTCTTCAGGACCAAGTGTACTTTCATCAACATCAACCTAAGACAGCAGGGGAAATGTATTTATTGTAGATTATGTTTTTCTCTGTTTCAAATACACAACGGTTACTACTGCAAATCATACCTGATAGTACTAATAACATACCAGTAACTTGTCGAAGTACTGCACATCATCTGGCTTGAGATATGGCAGATTACCAGGAGGCTGGTCTTCTACAAGTTTGGCAGATTTGTCCTCTTGCTGTAGAATAAAATAGGAAACATTAATTCAAATGATGTGAACATACTTGTCGGTGTACTTTATAATTATGATTTACATAAGCAAAATAATTCACTTTAGGTTGGTATATACTACTAAGTCTTTTATGCCCAATGCCCATAATACTATTTCTTATTTACATATTGTTAAATATGGTTGGCCACAGTACTACAGATACAAATATAAATTAAGGTTCTTCTTAAGTCTGTTCCAAAAGCAACAAGCTCATCTTGAGGAACTACTGTTTTGAAATATCTCAAATGAAATTAAAACTTTTAAGAACTCTGTACAATAAATTTGAATGAAACTCTTAGAACCTTAAGTTTTCACTCTCAACTGAGAGCTTGATCACAAGTGAGTGCAAAGGTCGCCCTCGCTAAGTTGCAGTCACAGGATTTGGGTCCATGTGACTGCAAGGTGTTGTCTTGAAATAGGTTTATTTCTTTTGGGGGTCAAAAGCTTTAACACAATAAATTGTCTAATTACACCATAATTTATCCATTCCACATAGCTGGGTAGTTATAACCACAATCCTTTGCCATTTGTCTGTGTAATATTCGTTTTTAAATACCATAGTTTACCACTTATAAGCCACACTAACTCATAAGTCGCACCAATGAGTTTTTTTGGCTAAAATGGTTTTGTGGTAATGACTTTGTTAACTCTTTAATTTCCACTTTCAGTGCAGCACATGGTTCTCCACAACACACAAACACCTGAACAGAAGAACTGACATTTTCCTTGTTTGTAGTGAGAAATGGCTAAATTCAGTTTAGCTTATAAGTGCGAGTTTTCCAAAAACATTTTGGACTTCAAATCAGAGTCAGCAAGGTTGCCAAGGTTAGGGTATATTCTGTTAAACCTGTCTTTAGAACCCTATGATTTACAAATAAAGCATAGTTCTTGTTGATCCTTGGCTACGACCGATTGTGAATGGCTGAAGTAAACACTTGCCCCAATGCCAGACCCTCAGTGAAACTCCGATACGGCAGACTATGGACTTGGACTCATGCTCGTTTTGTGTGAAGAAAAATTAGTTTCCTCTTGCACTTACAGGAAATGAGGATCCTTGAAAATGTTATTTGGTAATGGTGGAATAAAAACAGAAGATTTGTATAGGTAATCAAATACAGTATTGTGCAAAAGTCTTGCAAACACCTTTCGGCGAATTTCGGGGCTTTACGGCGAAAATGAACGAAAATTTTCACGATCCAAAATTACGGCGATATTTCGACGAAAATTCGTTAAGCCCTTTGTTGAATCTGTGCGACATTTCGCAGTGCTCTGCGACACGTTGGCACGAAAATTCGCTGCACTCTACGAAATATCGTGCGAAATTTCGTTTGATACTCTGCGAATATTCGCACGAAACTTCGCTTCTTCAAAATGTCGATCCTTCGAAATTTCGAACCTTCGAAATTTCGATCCTTGCCCGTCAAAGATCAAGTTACCTTTTCCGGCTCACTCGGTCAATTCGACCAACCTGAGTGTAAACTTTATTCGGACTTTGACTAACTCAACTAATTACGGCTCACTTTCGAACGGTACAGGAGGATAACTGTAGAGTTTACTTCAGTTCAGTCAGTATAATCAGGCTAAGAATGGCTCCGCTAAGAACAGAAATCCGATGCTTTGAACCCGGTTTGAATCGAAGGCCGGAAGGGTAATAAACGAAAGGAATGCGTTACTATAAATCGCGCGCACGTCCCAACTTCGGAAGTGTTCAATGTTGTAAACGTTATCCGTATATCCACAATAATATTCAGATCCTTCAGCCTTCCAGATCTTTGTAAAAGTCGTTGCATAAAGTTTTCAAGTAAATTCGGACCATGCAGTTATCGAAATATCGTGAGCCGTAAAATAAACAAAACAAAGGCTGCTCGCTTAGTTCCCGGCGGTGCGTGGCCCGCTTTAAAGCTTGACTCACTCGCTGTAACTGAGCGCAAAGCATAACACCAAATAAACTTTTGCTTCAGTGTAGTTTCACATTTACAGTAGATCCTTGTCTTGTTACTAGTATTAAAAGGTTTCGGCAAAAATCATTGTAAATGTTTGCGTATTAAAATCTCAAATCTCAACTCTTCTGAATTCCCACGTGCAATCAGTCAGGCGTGAACGTGTCAGTCTGATATTTTACTGAACATCAACAGAGTTTTGAAGCAACGTTTGTCATATTGAAAGACGTGCAAAAACTTCTATACTCTTACCAGAAAACTTCTACTGGGAAAGTGCAATTCCTTTTGAATTAAAAGAGCTTTAATGCATCGGATCAGATCAGTCAGTTCGCGTAAATGGAAATTAATTACGCTCCCGCGGTATTTGTGTCAGAAATGAGACACGCGTCTGGCTGAAAGTTCACGATTGACGGGGACTTTTATTATACAACAATCTTGACTTTTTGACGCCTCTGGTACGCAGAGTATTTACCAAAACCATCTTACTGTACGTTTGTAAAACTGTTTGTCATGAATTCGAATTTGTCACGCGTTAATCCTGGTGAAAGAAAGGTTAAAATACAAAACTGCAATTGACACGTACGCTTGTCACGATATTTCGGATCACGATATTTCGATAACCTGGTCCGAATTTTCGTTTGACAATAAACAAAATATCGTCGAAATGTCGCTCGCAGGTTGGCGATATTTCGCCTTGGCATTAAAATTTTCGCGTATCTGATCGATTCTTCGTCGAAATTTCGAACGAAAAGTTGCCCCGGCGACATTCGTAGGAACAAAGAGCGAAATTCGTCGAAATACGTTTGCATGACTTTTGCACAATACTGTAGGGATGAGTGAAATTAGGGATAAATTTCACACGTGTTTGTCAAAATCGAAGTTATTTCCCCAGCCGCTTCGGCGAGGGAAATTACGTAGATTTTGACAAACATGTGTGAAATTTATCCCTAATTTCACGAGTCGCTATTTGATTACCCATTAATATTATGGAGAACAAATTACGATCCAGCAAAACATTATTTTAAGTGTGCGTAGGTGGCGTTTGAAATTTCACATGTGAAATTACAAATTACGTGTGAAATTTCAAGTTGAAATTAGGGATTAATTTGTCCTCTATGGTATTACTCAAGTAATTTACTGATAGCAAGTCTAAAAAAGCAAAAGACATTGCAAGAAAAGTTGTACCATATTTAAAGTTGTGATAGCCAATAGCACTCGACTTGTACACTATTTTTGTAGTTATGGGGTAAAAATAAGACATTACTCCTGGAAAGAACTCTGCTATAAGCTGCACCCCTAACTTAATATGTTGCAGCTTACATGTACATGTATATGGTAAACTACGGTAGGTTACGCAAGTTACTATTATTATAACAGACTCCCCATGGTTTTGTTTCATTAAACTTGAAATGTTAATTGTGAGTGTTGGCTGTTTTTCTCCTCTCCCCCTCCCCCCTCCCCCTCCCCCAAACCCACCTTCCCCTCCCTAAAGTAAAAAAACCCAAAGGGGACTATACTGGGAGTTTATTGTTTATATAAATATAAACTTACCTGCATATAGAACCCCCCACCTCCAACTGGGGTGGGTGTGGCAATCAGCTTACGGCCAGGAGTTCTTACTGGTTGATATCCTGGAGGTGCAGCTAGTACCTGTAAAATAGCAAAAGAAAACAATTAACAGTTGATAAACCATTGATAACGTTAGAAAGACCTTTGACAAAAACCTTGCAACCCCATGGGAACAGTCAAACCTACAGGTGCATTTAATAAAATCTGTACCAAATACAGAAGAAGAAAAAAGACTGTTACCTTGTAACCTTCTTTAGGGAAAAGTGTGTCTAGTTCGTCATCAGATAAGGGCCTGTTCCTCTCGTCTATTTCTCTCTCCCATCGATAAGCTTGCATTTGTTCTGGTGTCATTGAGACCAGCTGACCTGTAACATAGAGTACATATGTTTGTGATTAGGATTAACACATATTGATCAAGAAGAAATCAGTTGCAGGCATAGTGTCGATGACAATGGAAACATAGATGCAAAGAAAATATTTTTTAACAAAGGCAAAATGATTGCATATCAATTCATGTATGATCTCCTTTCTTTTTGTGACTGTAAGACAGTCATTACATCTAAATCAATTACAATTATATACACAACACTAGAACTACTAGATCTATGTAACCATACTAGCATTAATGTTTTGTGAGAACTTTGTTTTAAGAGAAAACAACTAAGTGGGAGGAGGGTCAAGATGTGCACTCAGCCCGTACCAAATGACAGACAGCCAAATATGTTCCTGTTCAGCCTGACTTAAACTCAGTCAATAATAGTTTTAAAAATCACAAAACAACAAGCATAAAATGGAGCAGGCAGCTTTTTTCCGACCCACTTATGTCAAACATGTATGGCAGCCATCACAAGTTTTGTAAATGGTTTTGAAAGGAAAGTACACACAGGACTGTACTGGTCATATGATAAATTAGGCTACTACACACAAGACTTCTTGCTACAAAGTGTAATATATCAAATTAGTAAAGTTATAAAGCCAGACCTGGTGTGGGTGTCTGCATCTGCATTGCCGCAGATCCTGCAGGTGTTATCCCACTTGTGCCTATCATAGGTGTTGAGCCACCCATTTGACTGGCAGGTGTCTCGTCCCATCGGGAGCGTCTCTTGCTGCCTGGTGTAGGTGTCGCACCAGGTGTCTCAGCACCTGTGCGGTCTGTCCTGGGTGTTTCTGCCCATCCTGGAGTTGAATGACCAGGTGTTTCTCCTCGTTCTGTTTTTGGTGTTTCATCCCAACGATTTCTTCTTGATGATGCCAAACCTTGTAATAAAATTAACAGTTAACTGGGATCAACAACAGTCCATGTTTCACCCTAAATTTAATGGTTAATCATTCATTATACATGTACACCCCAGGGAGGGATGGGTGGATAGTTTAATGGTTAATCATTCATTATACATGTACACCCCAGGGAGGGATGGGTGGATAGTTTAATGGTTAATCATTCATTATACATGTATATATACCCAAGGCAGGGATGGGTGGATAGTTTAATGGTTAATCATTCACTATACATGTATATATACCCAAGGCAGGGATGGGTGGATAGTTTAATGGTTAATCATTCATTATACATGTATATATACCCAAGGCAGGGATGTTATACATGTATATATACCCAAGGCAGGGATGGGTGGATAGTTTAATGGTTAATCATTCATTATACATGTATATATACCCAAGGCAGGGATGGGTGGATAGTTTAATGGTTAATCATTCATTATACATGTATATATACCCAAGGCAGGGATGGGTGGATAGTTTAATGGTTAATCATTCATTATACATGTATATATACCCAAGGCAGGGATGGGTGGATAGTTTAATGGTTAATCATTCATTATACATGTATATATACCCAAGGCAGGGATGGGTGGATAGTTTAATGGTTAATCATTCATTATACATGTATATATACCCAAGGCAGGGATGGGTGGATAGTTTAATGGTTAATCATTCATTATACATGTATATATACCCAAGGCAGGGATGGGTGGATAGTTTCCCAGAAACCATGACTGAGACAAAAGCAGCAACAATAATACCCAAGAATGACAGCTGTGATACTAGGACAAAAACTATGAATCAGTAAACATTCTCCCACATGGTTTACCTGGAGTAGTATTACCAGGTGTAGTATGTCCAGGTGTAGCATGACCTGGTGTGGTATGGCTTGGGGTTGTCTCCCATATCCTTGTGCTGGGTGTTGCTCCTGGTGTTTCTGGGCCAACTCTGTGGGGGGTCGCTCCAGGAGTTTCAGAGCCCTTGGTTCGACCAGGTGTTTCATCCCAGCGACTGATAGATGGAGTTGAAGACTGCAACAATAATTCATTATATACCTTAAGGCAACTATTTTTTGCAGCTACTAATTTTAGCTGCAGTGAATTCTATTTGCAAATATTTTCTTCTTTTTTTCAGTTTATACAAGAAAAAGAAACATGCTAAAGGTAAAAGGTATTCATTTATATAGCGCAAATTCTATATGAATATATCCAAATGCGCTTCACAAGGTTATTTTTGTGATACGGACTGCTAGTGTGGCGCAATGTGCTGCCGTGCAGTTTACAATGAAGAGTGATTAGTTAGTATCTCAGAATACCAGGCTGTTGTGTTGGGAGACAATCCCCTACTATTTTTCGAAATAACACAACAGGTTCTTTCACGTCCCCCTCGTATAGGTTAGAAGAGGAATGAGACAAGGCCAACAGGCTGCTTATACGTCCCTGCCCAAGGACGCGGCCGGGATTCGAACCCGGGACCTCCCACACTCTAGACCGTGCTCTACCAACTGAGCTAACCAGCGAGGCGGTTATATTATGCTGAAAATATTATGTTCAATCTACCTAGGGAACAAGGTGGATATTCGGTCTGGTGGACGGTTCCATGGAACCTTCTCCATTTTCATCAGTTTATTGTTGAAAATAAGGTATTGTTGAAAATACAAACAAGCAGTATCTAGATTTAGTCTCGTTTTTTCTCTTTTCACAGAATTTTCCGACTTTTTTGTTCATCACCAAAATGTGGTTTTTTACTCTGTTTGCCAAATATAGCATTTCAAAAAATCGCTAAATTTTAGAATTGTAGCCTTTGGGTAATTTTTGTTAAAAGGATAGATCAACATTTATGGACTATCTTTAGTGTGTTCATAATAGCAGGGCTTGATAAATCCCCGATAATCAGGAACTAGTAGATTTTCACGTCAGGGAAGTACATTGTACTTTCTGTCAGGAAAGTTTGCTAGAAGTTGTTATTTAATAAGGCAAGGAGAGTTACAAAATTTGGGCTAGTTCACAACTGCCTCAGGCAAGTAAAACTAAAGCTGAAATTGTCTTTTTTTTCTAGTCCTGTAGTAGGCCTTTTGCAGGAAACAGTCACATGCTGATATATGACTTCAACAACAAATACATTGAAGATGTGATCCCATGGGAAACGCTTTTCTGGAGGGCAAACAATCTTCAAAAATGCAGTTTTAGATAGATTGACAATTGATTCAAGATGGAAAATGGCATTTACAAACAGGTTTTGTTAATAACACCACCAATCTAGTAATATGTTTCAATAAATGAAATCAGAATGATATTTTTTGTACTCAAGTACAACCATGTGATATGTCCTGCAAAAGGACTATTCTTTAATTCAAGCTTTCACAAGTTTGCAAAGTAAAACTGAGGTACCTCTGCTTGATCCCAGCCTGACTTTTTCTTGACAGGGGTCTCTTCACCAGATGCCTGCTGATCCCAGCGTCTACGCTTCCTCTCTGACAAAATAATCATATCCTTTTACTAACTCAGGGCTGAACTAACATGAAACAAATTAACCTTTGGGAAAAGTTTCTAATTTCAAGCAATGTTTCTTGAACTCGTGCAATCAATATTAGTGACTTTAAGCAACCACAACAATGATGGCAGTGACGACGGGTAATAGAAGTGTTTTCTGCCAAAATTTGGTGCTTACTAGTTCCTTTATTTGCCTTAATTAATTACTTTTCACATCCAAATCTTTGAAAAAATATGATAAGCATAAAGTTATGTTCATGCCTAATGAATAACAGAGAGATTTACTTTCTTAGGTTTGTGTTCTCTTGTAGATGTAGACTTTGAGGTTTTCACGTTGTGTTTTTGCAGACAATGGTTGAAATGTAGGCAACTGCATGCATTTTTATGTCACTGACTGCAGTTATTCTAGTTTGTAATCAAGGCTATCATTTTATGTCATCGTCCTAGACATCACCATTGTGGTTGCTCGAGGTCCCTGTTATTCCACAAGACCTTCATGTGTTCTCAGATAAGCACATGTCAAACTGCAGCTCCTCGTAAGTTGAACAGTTTATGAAGTTTACCTGGTTTCTGTTGAGCCACTGGTACTGTTTTTAACTCTCCTGATTTGCTTTTGTCCTGTATATGCTTGACAATCTCAGCCTGAAATTCAACAAAAGATTTGCAGGAAAACTTGTTATACATGTTAATGCAATAGAATTAGAGTACAATGTGACCAGAAGAATGAATCAAAGGAAGTCACATGATACCTTATGATATCTTTCATCTAAATTATCAGGAAATTTCAATCAATGTAGTAATAATTATTATCTATTATTATATTTGCAGATATACATGTACATGTAGTTTCCTAAATCCAGGGCTCAAAATTGCGACCACATCGGTTGCCAATGCGACTGAAACATAATTTACATTTGGTGACTAAAACTTATTGATTGGTCCCAATTTAGCTATTAATATTTGCCAGCTGGTGACTAGATTTTATTTGCTGGTCGCAACATGGCGAACGGCAATCGATAGCATTTATATCCGCTTTATCAGCATTTATCGGCATTGTATTAGGACAATTGCACACAGCAGTCAATTGGCAGTTTATCAGCATTGTATAATGCAATTACACATTGCAATATAACGGCATTTTACAGATTTTATCAGCATTTACTATGGCAATACATACGGCACTATATTGCCTTGCATTTCATCGACATTATAATTAATGCAATTACACATTGCAATATATTGGCATTTTATCAGCATTTATTATGGCAACGGCACAATTGCCTTGCATTTTTTCGGCATTGTATTATGGCAATTACATATGGCACTATTGCCTTGCATTTCATCAACATTGTATTATGCAATTACACTTTGTAATATATCGGCATTCAACAGCACAATTGCCTTGCATTTTATCGGCATTGTATTATGGCAATACATATGGCACTTTTGCCTTGAATTTTATCGGCATTGTAATAAATTAAATTTTATCAGCATTTATTATGGCAACGGCACAATTGCCTTGCATTTTATCGGCATTGTATTATGGCAATTACATACGGTACTATTGCCTTGCATTTCATCAACATTGTAATTATGCAATTACACTTTGTAATATATTGGCATTCAACAGCACAATTGCCTTGCATTTTATCGGCATTGTATTATGGCAATACATATGGCACTTTTGCCTTGAATTTTATCGGCATTGTAATAAATTCAATTTTATCAGCATTTATTATGGCAACGGCACAATTGCCTTGCATTTTATCGGCATTGTATTATGGCAATTACATACGGTACTATTGCCTTGCATTTCATCAACATTGTAATTATGCAATTACACTTTGTAATATATTGGCATTCAACAGCACAATTGCCTTGCATTTTATCAGCATTTATTATGGCAATTCATATGACAAATTGCCTTGCATTTTATCGACGCATTCAATATGGCATTTGCACACAGCAGTCAGTTGGCATTCTATCAGCATTGCAATCACACATTGCAATATATCGGCATTTTATCGGCATTGTAGTATGGCAATACATACGGCAAATTGCCTTGCATTTTACAGCCGTAGCGCGTACATATCCTTAACTGCGCACATTAGGAGTATTCCTAGATGCAACATTAAGATATTCGCAATATTCACAGCTTGCAGCAGTCCGCAATACAACATCGCACTGCGTTTTCATCATTATATGTTTACAATATTTTTAAATGGGGCAGCACACAAGTTTACATTATCACCTGGTATTGCAGGATACATCGTTATATACTATTTGCAGGCTATGTCGGCATCATTTGTAACCTTGCATATCTATGATATCTAGTTAGTACCTGCGCATGGCACACTATTCATACTCTATTATATTCAGATGCAACACTGTTTCCTACGTGCAGGTTTATCAACAACAACACTATGTTATTGTTGATCGCATTGATCACATTTCTATAAGATCCACAACACACTGTCTACGTGACACACTACGTTCACATCATTCTTCACTTCCACATCTGGGTTTGGGAAACTATAATTTAGATATCAATATTTCTGTATATTATATATTAATAGGAATGTAATTGTAAAGTGTTATAATTGGAATAAAGACTGCCGGACCCCAATTCTGAGTTATGTTTGGTTTAGAGGAAATTTCAATCAATGTAGTAATAATTATTATCTATTATTATATTTGCAGATATACATGTAGTTTCCTAAATCCAGGGCTCAAAATTGCGACCACATCGGTTGCCAATGCGACTGAAACATAATTTACATTTGGTGACTAAAACTTATTGATTGGTCCCAATTTAGCTATTAATATTTGCCAGCTGGTGACTAGATTTTATTTGCTAGTCGCAACTTGGCAACTAAGAATTATTTTAAATTTCGAGACCTGGAATCTTGTACTGGATTGTGTACAAACATAACCCCATAAGACAACTGCCTCTTTCACTCCCAGACTGCATCCCCTGCAAAAGAGATGTCTGAGCAACGAGCCAGAAAATGCCATACTGATGACTTAGCAAAAGCCATTCTGATTGGTGGAAACTGATATAAATATTTATAATAAACTGTTCATGTGAAAGCTCATAGTCATGCTGTTTCTGCTTTGATTTGGCAATGTCCGAATAGTGAAACTGGTAATGAAACTGGTTTTGACTGCTGATAAATTGTGGATGTTATGCCTTGTGGAAGACCTCAGGGATCTAAATGTAGTTACTGGTACTGCATCTGTTGACTTAAGTAAAAGTTGATTCTGTTCTACTTTGGAAATTTTAGCTTCACAGGGGTAGAAATTAGCAGTAGCAAGCTAGCAGAATGCTAATTGATAAATTGATTTTACTAGTGGAATTTATTAAGAGTAGCAATGTTATGCTCATAAGAAACAGTTACATGTAAAGCAAAGACATAAAACCTAATGGAGACATTTTAATTTTTGTTGGTTTGATTTCTTACTTTGCTAGTTAACTAGCAATTTTTTACTAGTGGCAAAGAAGTTAAATTCTATCCATACTTCGGTTGTTACTTTTTCATTTAGCAGTTTTTATCTTGTGGATTTGAATCCTGTATGTTAACCCTGGCTCCATCTGTAATAAAGGCAAATGGTGAAATAAAACTCCTATATACCTGATCACGTTGTAAATCCTGTTCGCGCATAACATCAATGTAGGTTCTCATTTTTTTGATAACAGCTGGGTCAGGGGTTTTGCCGCCTAGAAAAAGCACAAAAGAAAAAAGAAAACAGAAAGATATGTTAGAGCTATACAAGACATCGTAAGCAAAACACATAACACAGTTAAGAACTGCAGCAAAGCATACAAGCCAAATAAAATCTAAGGGGAGTTACTTAGTATGTGTGCACATCCCAGGAAGTCAAATTGATGCTTGATGTTCGTAATGTAACATTGATAGACCAAGAAAACTTTCACAGATCTATGAACACATACTAATTTCTAATCCAAAGGGAACAAAACACATTACTTTCTTGTTCTGAGGGCTTACTAAGCTGCAGTTTTGGGTTCTTACATGTCACAACCACAGACCACAACACAATTATTATCTGCAGTAAAAGGTTTTGCAGTTCACTCCGGCAGAGCACCAACCCCTTGCACTGTCTTGTTGGTAGAGTAACCGACCGTACATGTCAAGCACTGATGCCATATGGGATGGTTATCCTGCCATTGCATTAGTAGAGATGACCTTAACAAATAATTCTTAGAGGTCAGTAATCGACCACTTGTGTAGTATATGCTCTTGGCTGCCCATTAATAGAGATAGAAGTTGCAGTTAGTAGCCCTAAACTGTTCTATATCTGACTGCCTTTTTTCCTAAAACAGAGTTGTTCTTTAACATGCATTTTTGGACAGCTGATTTACAAAGTTGAAGACATTTTATCAATACATAAAATTCCTGATTGATTTTGTTCAATGTGATGCATTACATGGGTCCACAGTAATTGGCAAAAGCTGTTGTGGTATCCCAGCCTTCCTATTATTTACTTGTTTCATTGTCCATTCTATTTGTACAATGTATGTCGACCTATTACTTTTACTAGTAGGTTGTATTTCTATGTTTGTGCTAACACTTTTACGAAACTTAATAAATATATATAATATATATATAATCATATGTGTGTTAAGTCAAATAAAATGTTTCTGTCTTCAAGTCATATTGCTTGCATAAACAATTTCATCAGTTAAATGGAAGTGTTGACTGATAATTGAACATCAAAACTCTGTGTCAGCCACAGAGAAACCTGGAAATCTCAAGTAAATTTTCTTACCACACCATCTATATTATTTAGGTGAATTAACCAGATGTTTGGGTAGCTAGCTACCTGTAATACCATATCTATTCTGCTGATCTACATGTAATCTCTCATTCACGAAGAACCAAGTCATTGGACTTTATCCATAGAGTAAAAGTAGATGTACAACGTACTCAGACATTAACTACTGATGTGTTGAAGAGGTTTCCAAAACCCAAAGCTGAATGGAAGAAAGGGGGAGGTGTAAGTATTTGTTGTTCAAAAGGCTGCTAAGTAAGTATTACTTAACTAATACATGTAACTATACAACACTTGGGATATGGGGGAAGGATTACCGATACATATTCAGCTGTTTGGTGCTGTGTAAAGTAAAACTTCAGGAAGCACAGTCTAACATGTAACATGCATCACAATGTTTATCAAGAGTTTACACATACAATAGCTGAAATCAGCAGGAGTTTCTTAACAAAACAAATCAATATAATTTTGCTCCAGAAGATCCATCTTTATAAATTATATAACTATTCTTCTCAAAGTCGAGCATCATATTTCACTAATCAATAAAACAGAGATATGTGACTTCTGTGTCAATCTTTATAATGCAAGAGCCTTTCTACAATAGAAATGTTTAGATTTAAGTTTCTTTTGAATTTTTGGTCATTGACAATAAATGTACACCTAAACACTTAACTTGACTGCAGTACACAGTAAAGTAATTCTGCATAATATTTGACCCTCCATGCGAAAACCCGGCTTAAGTAAATCAGCGAGATGTCAGTTTTCCATTTTGATGCATTTTTGACCGTTGGGAATGCATTTCATAACATTCCCAATGCGTTGGATATCGTTACCAACGAGTTCATAAAACGTTCCAAAACATTACAATGAATCTGTACTCCATTCCAAAACGGTTGGCATCTATTCGATAAGCGTTGTAAAACATTTGGCAAGCATTTCAAATCATTTTCAAATCGTTGGCATTCATTTTTCATACTTGTATATACGACATTAAATTTGGAAACGTACACCACTGGTGCTCATTCGGCAATCGTGTTGATAAGATAATCGAACTGGCAAGCAATCCAGAATTAAGCATTCATATCACAAAAGGGCAATGTAGAAACTTCTCTGATATTCTTATACAGTCAAGTAATACTGACATGTCGACTTTTCATGGCGTAATTTTGTTTAGGACTATTATCTTTGCTTCAAACAATGGTGTTTTGTTCGTTCTCCCTTGTCTTCGTCTCATTTATGATTGACATATGGCGTGTAATTAGCATAACGTAAAAGACCGCCTATAAGCCGCAGGGTTTTTCCAATTTCATTTGGACTAAGAGAGTTTTTTTTCTCCCTAAAGTCCGTGTGCGGCTTGTATGCGGGCTCTTTCAGATTGAAGTTCGCGTGAGATATCCAAAACTTCTTTATGTTGTTTTCTTCTCGTAACATTCCTTAATCCAGTTTGTGTTTAATTAATATTGTGCTTCCGTTAAAGGTCACATTTTGTGAAGTTTGATTGGTTCGAGGCTCGTTTTTTAATGTGCTTATTGAAAGACTAAAATTCAACGAATCCTGGAGAAATATTCAGATTCAAGAAGTGGATCACATATCCAGAATACTTTGGGTATAAAGCAGCCTATAAAAGAAGTTGTTTGTGCAATATCACGAGTCACGGCACGTGGCAAATTATAATAATTTATTGTCAACAAATCCAAAACTTAACATCGGAGAGATTTGAGAGACTCCAGCACTTTTTGCAGAACATGTAAACTGTTCACGAAGTAAAATCAAAATCATCCAGAACATTTAATTTGTCTATAGCAAATTTTCAAAGCAGCAAACATTACGCGAAGCTAATCGGATATTCAAATCAGTTCGCGGAAAACTTCACACATTATGCACTGCGGCAATTTGAAAGACGTGACTTCCGCACCTTTGAAAACGGATTTCAATTAATAGAAAGAGTATTTTATTTAGTAAACATTTCACTTTGAAGGTAAAGTTGAGAAGCTGTGTGGTGCTTTAGGAACTACAATGCAATAAAAACTCAGTTCCTGCACCCCTGTGTTGTTGTGTCAAAATCCAGACAGACAGAGAGAATTCAATTCAAGTTCATAGCGTTTCTTGAAAACACAAGGCAGCATTCTAGCATAACTATGATTCTAGTAAGTAGGTATATCCTTTGTCTAATAAATGAATTTTCAAAGCAATTGTTTTATTTCATTCATCTACTTTATTAACAATGTGGTAAAATTTGCTGGGGGTTAAACAAGCTCTCCTCATTCTGATGTCTTGTGGAATTCCATTCAGTCACAGAAAATCACTTCGTCAGGTTGTGGATACACATCCGGCGCACCAAATACGAACGGTCATTATCAACACTCCAGTAACTCACAGCAAACCTTTCAATTTAGGGGGTGAATTTCTTTGGGAGAATATTTTAAAAATTCAAATCCTATGAGAAAATTTGTATGAGAAAACTCCGCGTTTGATTGACGATCGGCTAAATCGGTTTTCCAAACGAAACTTTAAATAAACAAATAAACATTTATATGAATGCGAAATGTTTTGAACATTCTATCAGATCGTTGTGAAAAGGTGATCACAAAAAGGCATGTTATCAAACATTACGAATTCTAAATTAAAGTTTTATCGGATCGTTATGGAAAGTTGACAAAGCATTCTCAGACATTACCAATGCGTTTAAATGTTCTATCAGATCGTTGTGAAAAGTTGACAAAGCGTTCTCAAACATTACAAATGCGTTTCAATGTTTTATTGGATCGTTGTGGAAAGTTGACAAAGCATTCTCAAACATTACGAATGCGTTTCAATGTTCTATCAGATCGTTGTGAAACGTTGACAATGCATTCCAGAACTTTAGGAAAGCATTTAAACGTTATTTCAGATCGTTGCGAAAAGTTGAAAACACGTTGAGAAACATTTCCGATGCATTGCAATGCATTGAGAATGCATTCAGAATGGGTTGAAATCCATTCAAACGCCAGTTTCGTTAAGACGGGTTTTTGCATGGAGGGTCACAAATTATGGTCCATACTACATGTGTTATAAACGGATGCTTCCAGCCATTTCTCTTAACACAGCACTGTAGGTGGAGATGTTCTTAGTTTGGATTTTGTATGAGTGGGACAAAAATACAACACGCCTTACCGTAACCATGCCATACCGTAACTCTGTAATTTTGGTTGGTTCAGAATTTAAGATAAAACAACAGGAAAGCTGTTTCAGTGTCGCTGCATGCCGCACAGTAACTGTGCTGTAAGGCATTACCGTAACTTGCCCACTCTACAAAATCCGTTCTAGTATATGGTAGTACCATACTCTTACTATTCAGTATAGTTTTATTTCAGCCAATTTGCGCCAAAAGAGGAAATAATTCAACAATGTATTGCTATCTAATGGCTTCTGAGAAGAGACAAACTTGTTCAAGTTCAAACAGACCTCAAGTGTAAACTTCCTTTTTTTTCTATTACAGTTCTAAAGAAAATACCAGTGTTTGTAATATTCTTTTAATGTACAAAAAATTGTAAAACCTCTTTTGTACTATTAATTTTAGGTTACAACCATGCTTAGAAGTTACAACCATGCTTAGAAGGTACAATGAGGAGTGAAATTCCAGAAAATAGAAATAAAGCCTGATTGACACAGATGCAGCAGTGTTCATTCTCGGGCGCAATTTTGCGATATTCTGGCACTTTTACAACTCATTATCGCTAATGTATAAAGTGCAAGTATAATGTCAAAACAAAAAAACAAAAATTGTATTATTGTGTTTCTCACAAAAAGGTATTAATCTTCAGTTGCAAATTTTGTAACATTTCTGGCATTTAATCCCTAATTTTGGTTACTTTTCATGGATCCTGTGACATCATAAGATGAATCAACTCCCTCATTAGAGAAAACTACTACAATAAAATCCTGTAGGCTTTTATTGTGACATCACAAGATGAATTAATCCTGCAATTCAGGTAGTGTTTACTCTAGTTAAATTTCTGCTCCTGTCTCTCAAAGAAAACTAATTTAGACAACTGAAGTATATTAGAAATAGAATTTGGGACAAAAAGAGTTAGTTGTTTTATGGCTTTACTTGCACTTTAACATTGAATAATGTGACACTTTTTGCACTCATAGAATGATTCAGATTCAGTACGACACAAAATCACCCCTTTTTGAGTATCAAAATTTGAGAAGCAATGAGAGAAATATCCTTCATTTCTAGAATGAACACTGATGCAGTGCCGTAAAAGCCTAGTTTTTCACTAGCAACATAAGCGCAAGCAACACATGCAGACACAGTGTCATACTTATCATTAGTAGCACTTGTTCTACTCACAGGTGTGAGACAAGAACAAGCACTGTTAGTGATCAGTGCATCACTGTCTCTGCATATGTTGCTTGTGCTTATGCTTATGTCACTAGTGATAACCAGGCTTAAATAGATACTAAAATAGTAAGATAAGTTAACCTAATCTGACAGAGGTATTTACAAATCCAGATAATTTAATCTACTATTTTCAAAAACCCTTAGTCAAAACAATTTCATGTTCATATCTTGACGTTCCTACTAACTCTTTTGTGCAAAAAGTTAATAGTTACATTAAAAAATATTTAAAGAGATAAAAGGATTCTATATATTTCTGATTTGAGCCTCACATGTCGACAATGTTAGATTAAAAAGGGTATCCTAAACAATGACCTTAAAGGGCCCTAACCCTATTCTTGGTATTTCGTTTAATCCTCATAATATTTAGAGTCATTCTGTGAAAAAATCTTTGATTGTCTACCACCTGTTGAAGCTGATTAGAAAAAGACGAAAAGCGATCCAGCAGTTTTCATGACCACTTCCCGGTTAGCTCAGTGGTTAAGCTCCGTTCTGTTGTATGGGAGGTTGTGGGTTCAAACCACAGCTGGACCAACACTGAGTAGAAGGTGCTGCCTCTGTAAAATAATCTCTTTTTCAAACTGCAAATGGCTAGAACTTCACATATTCTCAGATAAGGATGTAAAATCGTAGGTCCCACATCTGCCTCAAGTTTATCAGTCTCGCCAGACTATCGTGAGTTACCAAATTTAAATAAGGTAGCTTTACCTTTACACTACTTAGAAGCATTGGTCTAGTACACTGTACTCTCAATAGAAACCACAGCAAGTGCTAGTGAACAATGGCTTTTGGCCTGATCTTATGTCACTCGACCAAGACCTCAAACTGTGCGGTCGTGGAACCTTTGGAAATAAATAAAACTAAAATAGGGTTAGGGGCACTTTAAGCATCCAAACGAGGCACATTGGTACCACAAAAATCAGCCAATTGTTTTCAATAAAACAATTTTATTTTTGTTTAGTCAAATGAAGGGCTGTGTGCCACAAGGGCGTTAAGTGTCTCGTGATCACATTCTAAATTCTCCTTCAAATTCTTTGTTTTCTAAGGGAGAATTTAGAATGTGATCAGGAGTCACTTAGGCCCTTGTGGCATACAGCCCTTCAAATGTCAAAATGTTGAACAAAATAACGTAACAATACTGTTGCCACAAACTGAGACATTCTTGCTCACAAGTCCAATTTACGAAACTCTGCAAAGGTTCAAAACTACTCTCAATGGAAATTTCTCACCGAGTTTCATAGAAATGAACATTTGCAGATGTTTCTACAATATTATTTGTGGTACTAATGCATTCAGACAAAATGGCGCAAAACGTCCACTGAGATCCCTTGTATGTACAAATAACACATCTAATAGAACACTTAACAATTTACATGTATATTGTACAGATAAGGGTTTAATGAGACAACATGAAATGAAATCAGATACTCTGTACATACCATCAGCAAATTCGTCAATCCTGGGTGGGGATATGATCCTCTGTCTGCGGCGTGCCCTGTACTCATCTTCTCTCTCTGCAATAGTTGATCGTCTATGTTCTGCAAATGGATCCACCTAGAAAATATAGAAATATGTTGACGGCAATTAAAAATAGCTCCAAACGAAAGTCTAAATGCAGTGAAAATATTAGTGTCATCTAATACTAGTGCTATCTATATGTTGCACTAGCACTGGGATGTAAAACGTTTTGATAAAAATGTGTAAACAAGTTGCCACTGAACAACTATTGACAAAATAGACATTTTCGCTTGGCTCAATGTTGTCCCATTTCAGATCACGTGACCATCCCCTTTTGTATTGTTTCTTTTATTTCTGGTTATCGCATGAGGAGATACAGTACAGCCTGGATGTATGTTAACACATTTTGCGTGTAACGCGCGCGGAATTCCGCGCGTGTACTACACTCAACTGAGTGTAATTACACGAACCGAGTGTAATTACACGCACTTTGTGTGTACTACACGCACGGAACTACACGCACCTCAGTGCCTCATTAACTCGTTGAACTCCAGAGAATAACTGCTGAAGAATACCACAGATCAACAATACCGGTCCGCGAATGAAAGTTTTCCACAATTAGCCGAATTAGCATTGGACTAAAGTGTAGAATCCTCAGCTAAAAACTTCTGCAAAGATTTACGACAATTCTTCCTACATGTTTTTCAAAAATAAGTTTGTAGCAAGGAACCGAAGCGCTTATACTGTACATTGTAAATGCTAAGTCTGTGTTTTAGTCATAATCATAAACGCTAATTGTGACAACACATCGTCACATGGGAAAACGACTACCTTCGTGTGAAAAACAAACGGCCTAAAAAGTTGTTTTGAGAAACCGTTTAAACGATTTTATAAGTCGTTCGAACGTTTTACGAAGCTATTTGGATTTTTTCCTAGCCCGTTTAAACGTTTTGTGAAAATCGTATAAACGATCCACTCAATCTGTTCGAACAATCACTTGGCTGTTTGAACGCTACAAGCAACCGTTCGAACGATGCATTCAATCTGTTACTCAATCGAAGCCTCTGGAGCTTTCACGAAGGACTAAAAAGTTCTATAAACGGATAATCCTGACATTTGTACGAAACACCATCCCACCGCTGGTTTGGTGTTTTTAGTTCATCTGATAAACTTTTATAGCTTCTGTAGTTTCAACTCAGATCTGTCAATCCTTCAAAATTTGTTGACATGTGCTTTCAGCCGTGAAGACTGATCAGTCTGGTTTTTCACACAACACGAGTGCCGCCAACTTTGCGGGAAGTTTTATTGCATTGTAGTTTAAATCACCACAAAGCTTCTCAACTTTTGCTGGCAAATGATAACGTCAACTGAACAGAACATTTTGGAGTTCTTTCTATTTGATGTGGATCCGTTTTCAAAGGTAATGATTTTCAAATCTTGAATTCTGCGACACAGAAGTGTGACATTTTCCGCGAACTGATTTGAATAATCAATGACTCCGTGTTTGTTTTGCTTTGAGATCGCACCAAATATTCTCTACAGATAAAATTTTCTTTTAAAAATAGATATGCTTACAGAATCAAACGTTTTGAAAGTTTTTACTTAATTTACGTATCTGAATAGTTTCCACCTGGTGCGAAAATGAGTTCATTCAGTTTTAATTTGTTGTATGTTAATTAGCGTGAGATCACACGAACCACATCGAACATTTGCAGTTTTGACTTCATCACTTTGTGATGTTGAATTGTTCGAACGTAAGGGCAAGTCGTTCGAAAGTTTATTACGTGAACTGCAGAGTGAATGCGGAGCATACGATCAAAAGTTTCCTTCAGCATAATTTATTAAGTTTTGGCGGAAACCGTTCAAAGATCAAGAGACGGCGCTGGAGTTCCAGTTACAAACAATTTCATGCCAAATTGATTTTTGACAATAACTGTATAACAAAGGAAAACTACACGCATTTTGCGTGTAATACACGAGTGTAGTGCACGCGTGTAATACACTCAAATGCGTGTAGTAAATTAATTTTGTGCACGCGCGTTACACGCGTGTAAATGTTAACATACATCCAGGCTGTACTGTACATTGATGTGGAAATACTTTGCACAAAGATTATTGTTCCCGAAAGATTTGAAATGGGACAACACTGACCCAAGCAGAAAAGGTCTATTACTGCAATGAAAATATTGTTTTATTGAAGTACAATGTACAGTCCCGCTCAAAAACTTTGCACCCGTCAGCGCCACCAGCGCCGCTAATTTTTTAGTGGCTGGGCGTTAGTGGTTTGGTGGCACTAACGGTAAAAACTGGTGGCTAGCTGTCGACGCCACTAGACGTTTGGTGGCTAGCCGTCGACGCCACTAGACGTTTGGTGGCTAGCCGTCGACGGCGCTAGACATTTGGTGGCTAGCAGTCAACGGCTCAAGACATTTGGCGGCTAGCCGTTAGTCAGTGCACGATTGAAAAAGTTTTCACTGCACTGTACTGCAGTGTGAGTGAATGTAAACAAACTGAAGTCAAAAATTAGCATATTAACAATAATTGTAGTCGCATCATGTCTGACAGAATCAAAGACATTTTTTTGGGAACTTCACAGATTTTCCCTGGAATAACTAAAGTAAATCACTTCAAAACCGTTCAGTAAAACTCGAACAGCGAACAGCTAACTTCCTGTTTCATTCTTCACGTGTTGCTTTAAACCGCTTTGCTGTGCAGACATTGTCTGGTTTTTGACACAACAACATTGGAGTGCCACGGCGTGAACTTCGCGGGAAGTGTGCCTGTAGTTTAATTCACCACACAGCTACATGGACTCAACCTTTATGGAAAATGAAAAAGATGTCCAATAAAATATTCTGGAGTTCTTTTATTAATGTGGATGCGTTTTTCAAAGATCTCAAGAATTCTACGACACGGCCAGAAGCGTGACATTTTCCACGAACTGATTTGAATAATCATCGTATTTATAGGTCGTCAGAATAAAATGTTTTGTAAGTTTTTATTTCATTTTCGTTTCCTGTCTGAACAGTTTCATCTGATGCAGGAAATACTTTGAGTCGTTTCCAATTTGTTGTCAAATGAATGTTAATTGCTGTGAGATCACACTGTATCAAATCTTCTGGAGTTTTTAACTTCATCACTTTGTGACGAGTAAATAAAATACCCCACCTGCAAAAAAATTTTTTTTTCGCAACCTGTAAATGGGACGGTAAAGTTAGTTGAAGTTCAGTGAACTTCTACATTCAGTGGGCCATGCGCTGTGACTCGTGAGAGTCAATGAATAGAACTTATACGGCTGACTAGTAGACATAAAACGTTTCAAAATTAACTACTCAAAACTTGGCTGCTTACACTAGATGGTAAATTTATTTTAGTTGAATACTTCTTCCTTCAGTATTACCACGTAAACCGATGAACTGACTAATAAAACAAACGTTTCAAAGGAAATTTCTCAAAACTCGGCCTTGACGAACATTTAAAAATAATTAAACTTCTCAAAATGCAAAATACTTCAAGTCAGCGCATAAAAGGCTTCAAAATAAACTTCTTGAAACGTCGGTGGCTCAATGATTTAGTGGCTAGCCGTTGGTGGCTCAGAGGTTTTGGTGACTAGCCGTCGACGGCGCTAGACGTTTGGTGGCTAGCCGTCGACGGCGCTAGACGTTTGGTGGCTAGCCGTCGACGGCGCTAGACGTTTGGTGGCTAGCCACCTATGGTTCAAGCCGTCTAGTGGTTTGGTGGCACTAACGGTAAAAGTTAGTGGCACTAGCGCCGCTAAAGGCTGTTAGCGCCGTTTGGCGTTTAGTGGTGGTTGCAAAGTTTTTGAGCGGGACTGTACATTACCTGTTCCCCTTGCGTCATGTCATTAAGTATGACTGCTGGAGCAGTGTATGTGGGTCTCTTGGACTGCTGCATGATAGTGGTAGAGTAGTCATCATCATCCTGTAGACAATTAAACAAGATGGGTTAAAGAAATACCACAACTGATACTGTTTGGGTATTATGGTGACACACACACACTTAAAAACAACGACCTGCACTATAAAAGGGAAAAGATCCTCTCCCTTTTTGCCCTTTGGAATTCAAAATTTGAATTTTAAATTCAGAAAAGTCAAGCAAGTAAGCAATTAATCAGGCTTCTCCTGTTAGAATACTAAATTGCTGAAGCTAAAATAAAAATAAGCCAAGAAAAAGTAAACAGGAAGCTACAGTACCGCCCACAAACATATGTGCACGTGATCTGTTCGCATTTTTTTCACGAACTGTTCACAATTTGTTCGTGAATAGTTCGCAAATTGTTCCCGAACGCAAGGTGTTCGCGAACAACCATCGCGAGCATACAATACAGCTCAAAAATTTACATGCACAAGAACTCGCAAGAAGTTTAATGAGTTGATAACTGCCTTTTTGCAGCTACACTGCATTCAAGAACTTCGAGATGCGAGTACAGCGCATGCTAATTGCTAATTTGTGTTTTGTTTACATTTTTGCACAGCAAATTATATTGAGAGCCTTTCGGTAATATTTTTGCTGAACACAAAAATATGGTAGTGTTTCGCTGCACTCTACGAAATATTGTGCGAAATTTCGTTTGGTACTCTGCGAATATTCGCACAAAACTTTGCTTCTTCGAAATGTCGATCCTTCGAAATTTCGATCCTTGCCTATCGAAGATCAAGTTACTTTTTCCGGCTCACTTGGTCAATTCGACCAACCTGAGTTTATTCGGACTTTGACTACCATATTTTATCACGTACAAGCTGCACCTTTTTTGACTTTCAGATTTTGAAAGTAACAAAGTTGGGGGTGCGGCTTATATGTGAGCGTTTTCAGAAAACTTTTTTTGCAATGACCGTAAACAAAGCCATATGAACAATAGAAATCGCACATTCAATTCACAGAACACGAGTGTCAGCAAGATTTCTACTCAAACTCATCTCCTTCGCTTTCCAAAGAAAACTAGCTGTCCAGTTGCCTGTCATCTTCTCTGATAACTCCTCGAATGGTTCCTAGTTTTGTTAAAGGCCTTAATTGGTCATGGAAGCCTTCAAATTTTCAAATAAAGTATAATTCTCATGAGTTCATGTTAAACTTCGGAGCTCACGCTCGATCTCGGACGTTTGAGAAAACTCTCGTCCCAGGCCTCCTTGAAAATCCAAGATGGCGGACCACGGACTCAGACATGTACTCATACAGTTTCGCCAGAAAATCTTACTTTCTTGTGTGCTTAAAGGAATGAAGTTCCTTAAATATGTTTTTGGTCAATGGGGGAACAACAGCAGAAGAATTCTGAAGTGATTTAAAGACAGCAGGTTAAAATATACACAAGAAAGGACAAGGAAAGTTGTAACCAATTCGTTGTTGTGATATGACGATCTCTTATGAAGAGTTTTGCTTCAATTACGGGCATTTACATGTATGAACTCGAACACAAGACTACTCTTACTGAATTTTGTGGTGCGGCTTATACACAAGGTTTTTCCTTAAACCTTTCGGGGAAAACAAGCTTCTGTTTATCAGGCTGAAGTTAGGGGTGCGGCTTGTACGTGATAAAATACGGTAACTGAACTTTACGGCTCACTTTCGAACGGTACAGGAGGACAACTGTAGAGTTTACTTCAGTTCAGTCAGTATAATCAGGCTATAAGAATAGAAATCTGATGCTTTGAACCCAGTTTGAATTGAAGACCGGAAGGGTAATAACCGACATTACTATAAATCGCACGTCCCAACTTCGGAAGTGTTCAATTTTGTAAACGTTATCAGTATATCCACAATAATATTCAGATCCGCCAGCCTTCCAGATCTTTGTAAAAGTCATTGCATAAAGTTTTCAAGTAAATTCGGACCATGCAGTTATCGAAATATCGTGAGCCGTAAAATAAACAAAACAACGGCTGCTCGCTTAGTTCCCTCACCGGCGGTGAATGGCCCGCTTTAAAGCTTGACTCACTCGCTGAGCGCAAAGCATAACACCAAATAAACTTTTGCTTCAGTGTAGTTTCATATTTACGGCAGATCCTTGTCTTGTTACTAGGTTTCGGCAGAATTCACTGTAAATGTTTGCGTATTAAAATCTCAATTCTTCTTGGAGTCTGAATTTCCAAGCGCAATCAGTCAGGCGTGAACGTGTCAGTCTGATTTTTTACAGAACATCAACAGAGTTTCGAAGCAAGGTATTCCCCCAAACAAACTTCCCACCAGCTCCAAAGTAATCCAACAGCAATGCGTTCAAAATGGCTGACTAAGAACTTTGAGCCCTCAGTATTATAGGTCAGTTGAAAATTCCATGGTAACAATGACTACAGTTTTCTTTGGGGGGGGGGGGGGGGTTCTTTTCAGTGTAGAAATAGCTAAAAATCAGATCAAAGGCCTTGGGGCTTGAAGGGTTAAAGTTATACAAGCATTATTAACTTTGCAACAAATTCAATAATATTACACTAGCTTTTCCTTGAAAGCTCAACTTAAAAATCTTAATATATATCCACCACACAGTTGCCATGTTGCGTCCCAGGACAATAAACAACCTTTGTTTTCGCACTTTCAAACTCGAGGCAAAGAAGAGGCTGAAAATGCAAAAGCTATTGTTTGTAACCAAAATGACTGCTGTGTGATGAATGTCTATTGAAATCAACTTACCTCTTCCTGTTCATTGGCCGCAATCGATGGCACATAGCCTTCAAATCTGAAGAAAAAGGATGCACAGTAAAACACCTCTTAATATGGATACCTTGCTATCACAAATACACATGATTCTCATTTATGGAGATAAAATAACTTGGCTATTATTAACTCTTGTAGTTGTTACATGTATCTCAATGGTCTTGATTCACCTTGAAAATCCACAACTAGCTCATATGGCGAGATGTTTTTGACTGTGCTGGTACAAACAAATTTTGCTTTGATGTGATTTATGATATTTCTTTTTGGATGAAAGGAAAAGAGTTCCTTATCCGAAAGACTGTGTTGGTATCCCTGTGGATACATTCCATATATGGACAGTGCAGTTTTGGTGGGAACTTGAGTATATAAGAACATGTCGGTTGTAGTTAGGTATTCCTGGTCCTGACTGCAACAGTTATAGATGTTTCTTTCCACCATTAACTCTATTTATGTCAGTTTTTGCTGTTGTAGTTAGGTATTCCTGGTCCTGACTGCAACAGTTATAGTTGTTTCTTTCCACCATTAACTCTATTTATGTCAGTTTTTGCTGACTAGGTTACAGAGTTGTGGTAGTTTTCAGACTTTCACCTCCCAGAAGGCAGTACTCCTGCATTGGGCTGGGGAATACATTTCCTCTTTTTACCACATATACTGACAGTGGAATTCTTTGTGGTTTTTCGTATCCGGCAGAGTACACTAGCAGTGTGTGATTGCATCTTATGTTACATAAAGTGTGTAGATTGATGTACAGCATACATGTAAGTACATGTACAATGAATCGTGTGTGTGGTTAACAGTCAGAACCGCCTCCCGCATATGTGTCTGTTGTCAGTTAATTGAGGAGAAGGAAACAATATTGCTAAACATGTACTTACATGTATAGTGTAAGATGAACATAATATTAATATTCATGTCAATCAATCAAAAATAAATCTACTTACTTGTCGCCTCCAGATCCATAGATATCTGTATCAAATCTACCAGCTGACCCAAGACCAACCTATGATGCAAAGAATCACTAAAATATTTTACAAAAATAAAAGAAATTGCTAATAAAATTATCACTACTATCTATGTGGTTGTAAGTATGCAGATCTAATGAACAATATGGCCTACCAATGGAGAGGTTAACTGTATTTTAGCAAGAGTCAACTACATTGCATTATATACTACGGATTTTGTGTTGCAATGGTTGATCGCTCATGTTTCTAGACACAATTTGAGATGTTGCTAAATAAAAATGTAGTGCTTTGTGTTTCTTTCATTCAATCTGTCTCTAATCAAAATTAACATACCGTAAATACCCACGTAATAGGCCACACTTTTTTGTACAAAAACAAGGGCCAAGTTGGGGGGTGGCTTATATGTGGGTACAAGCAAACATAATTATCATATTTTATTACAAACACTCAAAATACAAGATGGTGGACCTCGAACTTGTGTCTGAATAGCTTTGCCTCACATTCTCTTGTGCTAATAGGGGCCACTACGACGAAAATTTACCATTTCAATTTGCCACTTTTTCAGACTGTGTCAATATGTCAAGTATTAGAAATATCCGAAATAGTAAAAAAATAGACTACAGGCAACCCAAGCTTTTATGAATACCGGTCATCTATTAATAACTCAAAAATAAAAACCCTCTAACACCAATCAAAAATAGCCCCAAAATACCAGAGAATATCCAAGGACACAAGCACAGGACAATGCTACATTATTTTTCAATCATTGATTACATCGAGCCATTCATAAAAGCTTGAGCTGTCTGTGAGGGCTCCAATGCACAAGCTTGCTCAACTTTGTGTTTAGATTTAAGCTAAAAAAAATGGGGATTAGTTACATTACAGTTACATTGGGTTTCCTGTGTTATGTATCAGGCAATTCCAAACCAGTGCATCTCCCCCGTGATATTAAGTGCAGGGCTCGAAATTGCGCCCGATACAGGCGTAAATACGCCTAGATTTTTTCATTTTACGCCTAACGTTTTCCACTTAGGCGTAAAATTTTGTATAATTTTGTCTAAAATTTTTAAGCTGGGCATAAAATTACGCCTCCTTTTTTTTCTTAATTTCGAGCCCTGAAGTGCGTGACAAGATTTGTGATAAGTTGAATTTGCTGCGATCCTCGACAGCGTGCGAGTTAAAAACTTAATTATTATATAAGTAAAAGACGGGCCGATTGGTGCCTGTTGCATACTTTATATACCAAGAACATATTCAATTTCAAACCATTAATACGTTTATTCTAAAGTATATAACTGAAACCAAGAACGATCGAGCCGGTAGAAATGATTGTTCTCATCCCTGACCCCGGTTGAAGGTGGTTTTCACCATCGGTGTTTCCTGGTAATTGCTTGAGTCAAAGATTCTGAATAAAACAATGAGGGGGGGGGGGGAGGAGGGGGAGGAGGGGGGGGGGAGGGGGGGGCATGCACGGGTTTGGAATTGACTGATACATTAGATCATCATAATTCTATTCCAAAAACTGTTGGATTTGCAATTAATACGTAGCCGAAAAGAATAACCAACAAGGTTTTACGTTCGCTTAGCGCAGAAATTATCAATTTAGTAACCTGTTTTCAAAACATGTCGAGGATGTCGATATTTACGATAATGATAATTGATAAATTTTATCAAAATTTTAGAACGACAAAATCCCCAATATTGACAGGGGTGGCAAGATCATGTGAAGTTTTGTCGTTCCAAAATGTTTGATTTTCGAGTGATTCTCAATAGGCAATTTTCGATTGGAGTCATAAACTTTACATGATCCCATTTTTCAGTAAAACTAAAAAAACACGCTTACCCTTTCTCCGTCATCTTTTGGAATGACTGTACCGGATCTTCGCGCCTGTAATTCTTGTATCTGTTTCTCAAATTCTGTATGGATAGTATGGTAAAATAATTACAAACGTTCTCAGATGATTTTTCGATACAGACTGGCACTATTAGTGTATTAAACTAACCTTCGTGTGTTGTCGGTGCCTTCGCTAACGTCGCCATTTTGATTCAACGTGCACACTGTACCAGGACGTGAAGCTAGACCAGCAAACATTGCGCGCCTTCAGATTCAACGCGTCCCGGATGTTAAAATGCCCGTATGACTTTTTTCTTCATTTCATTTTATTTCTCTCCTTTCTTGTTATTTTTCAGTTTCTGTCGAGATTATTTACCGGTGATATTTCGTAAATATTTGTTTCCAAGTTTGTGAGTCTACTTTGTCTGTTAATAGACCTTTTGCAGGAAACAGTCACGTGTTGATCACGAACCCATATAACCCTCTTTAGTAAATATGGTGGACCACAGCAGGTATAAACAACCACAACACCATCGCGTTGGTACAGCGTCGTTCATTCGAGAAGTTGTGGTTTCAAATCCTGGCCGCTGTGTCCTTGACTAGGTCAGTACAACCCGCTGGCCAAACGTTATCTCCTAACCCTCCTCAGCTCCAGTTCCCTTCTCTCTCCGACTCTGGCACTCCTACCGGTACCTTATCTTTTTCTATAAATATGTTATGGTTAAATTATTACCACCGGTTGAAATTATGATGTGCGCTGTTCTCAGTTATATATAGGTTAGGCTTTGATCAAGTTGCCGAGAAGGTATGTTTTTAGGAGAGTTCCTGATTTAGGTTAGGTTTACAGGATAAAAAATATGTGAGGGATTCCTCCCCCCTCCAAAAAAAAACTAAAGAAAAAAATTAACCACAACATATACATGAGGGTACAACGCTAATGATATTGTTATATAAAATAAGAACCCTGTTAGCAGAGGTTTCTCATCCAGTTTCTCGGGATCAGTCGGGGAGATGAGACACCTCTGCTAGCAGGGTATAAAATCGGGGACGTTAATCATAAAGAACCTGCTGCACGATTAGAGTAATGAAGAAGAGGGGATTTATGCTACCTGGTACCGCAGCCTAAATTAATGATTTAATTTCTTTAATTACTAGCAACCCTAAAGGCGAAGTTCCGGTAGAAAAGAGATCAGTTGTCAATCAAACGTAGTAGCCGGTACGAGTGCGCGACTCTTCTCCCGCGGCAAGCAGTTATCGTTTTATTTTATTTATTGTTGTTCAATTTTTATTCAGCTTTTACGGTTCCATTATGTAAGAGTTAAATACCTCGAACGTCGGCATTAAGCCCAATACAATTAACCCGAGGGCCGTAGGAGATACAACTATATCAATGCAAGGGTTGAAAACGTTACTTTACTTGGCCAATCTCTCTCGGGACCCTGAAGACGTAACAAGCTAGTATCTTCACTAACCTTGACCTTTATATAGTAATTTCTGAAATATATTAATATTTCAGAAAGGCCTATGCTTCCATATGGAGAACTGGTTTGTTTTATAAATTAATAAAACTTGGGATAAGAGTAATACATTACGCACCAGCAATGGTCTCTTGGCATCAGTCAAGTCAGTCCAGCACGCACAGTGACGATGACGTCAAATCGCGCCAAAAAAGGAAATTGCCGTCCATGACTTTATTGCTGCCGCAGCGAGCGAGCCTGAAGCGAGCCGGTAAGGTAGCAGCTCAAATCTGTAAGCCGGTCCAAATCTCAATTTCTTTTTTTTACCACAATGCATCACCTCTATTGTCTTTTTACCACAATGCCTTGCACGGATCTGTAAGCGAACTCTGTGTGAACTATCAGTTTCCAAAGAGCAAGATCTCTCAGTCCTGTTATCAAGATGGTGAGCAGCAGCGTATTTTTTTGCAGGGTATGGAAAATCTTATATTTTGGTCTGAAATATGACCTTAGAATCTGTCGCACAAAAGGTGGTTATTTTGGGCCAGGAAATATTTTTTTCCATTTGAAATTTTCTTTTACATCAATTTTTGTGTATAGTTATGTAATTTTAAATACTTTTCCCTTAAAACTGTAAAAATATTAATTCGTTTCATAGACACTTTAAACTACATGCAAATGATAAGCAAACTTCCTGTTACAGCGGTGTTTATTCCTCGACTTTTTTTGCTTTCATAGTTAAAAAGCTAAGCTGTATAAAGCCTTCATTTTGTAAATCGTAAGAGACAACATGTTCCGGTTTGTAGTTTCCCTGACCAAAAATATACCACGCTCCACTTTGTAAGAATGACTGCTGTCTGCCAAAAGTTTGTGACAGGTACATGATGAATAAATAAAGGCGGTCGCATGAACTGTTTCGCACTCTCTTTCCGAATTGTTATTTTACTTTATTTTTAATGCGAAAAACAGGTCTTTTGGGGGTTATGTTCTGAACCACCGGACTTTTTTTGGGGTTTAGTTTTAACCCGATGGGACTTTTGGGGTTAAAATTTTGGTTTCATTCGCACCTCCCCGTCACTCTTATACATGAGTACCCCCCCCCCTCCCCCCTGGGGGGTCGTACCTTTTAGGGGTTTGGAGAGGAGTTTCAACAGGTCTATGATATTTAGTTTTCGATTATGTTTAGTCTAAATCATGTTTAACTTAGTTGCTTGGTTTTTATAATGTTTAGTCTCTTGTCATGTTTAACTTATTATTTAGTTTGTAAGTTTTTGTGAAGCGCCTTTGAATTTTAGAAAAGTGCGCTATATAAGTTTAGATTATTATTATTTCTTCAGATCTATTAATACATTTTGAGCTCAAATACTGCGGGGTTTCATTATGCAAAGCGTTATACACCAACATAGATCTATCTACTTTACCGGCGTTGATGATCAAGCTTTTTCCAATTTAGAGACCTAAATAACTCTTCGGCGCTAGCATCGTAACTTGAAAAAGTTACTATGAGCGCGGCACGGTTTTGAAGTTTTTGGAGCTTTTTAGCTTTTGGAATCTCAGAAATCTCAGAAATCTCAGAAATCTCAGAAATCTCAGAAATCTCAGAAATCTCAGAAATCCTAGATAACCTCGATCTGCCTTGAGCCACATATTTAATGTAAGTTTATTGGCTGCAAGCCACACATGGATTTTGCTCAGATCGAAATTCAAATGTTCATTTATATCTTCAATATCGTTGCTAGCAAACGTTATACGAGTCTCATCGGCATAAATTCTAGGTTTGGAGTGAGAAAGACAATTTGTAAAAAGCTAAGCTGTATAAAGCCTTCATTTTGTAAATCGTAAGAGACAACATGTTCCCGTTTGTAGTTTCCCTGACCAAAAATATACCACGCTCCACTTTGTAAGAATGACTGCTGTCTGCCAAAAGTTTGTGACAGATACATGATGAATAAATAAAGGCGGTCGCATGAACTGTTTCGCACTCTCTTTCCGAATTGTTATTTTACTTTATTTTTAATGCGAAAAACAGGTCTTTTTGGGGTTATGTTCTGAACCACCGGACTTTTTGGGGGGTTTAGTTTTAACCCGATGGGACTTTTGGGGTTAAAATTTTGGTTTCATTCGCACCTCCCCGTCACTCTTATACCTGAGTACCCCCCTCCCCCCTGGGGGGTCGTACCTTTTAGGGGTTTGGAGAGGAGTTTCAACAGGTCTATGATATTTAGTTTTCGATTATGTTTAGTCTAAATCATGTTTAACTTAGTTGCTTGGTTTTTATAATGTTTAGTCTCTTGTCATGTTTAACTTATTATTTAGTTTGTAAGTTTTTGTGAAGCGCCTTTGAATTTTAGAAAAGTGCGCTATATAAGTTTAGATTATTATTATTTCTTCAGATCTATTAATACATTTTGAGCTCAAATACTGCGGGGTTCATTATGCAAAGCGTTATACACCAACATAGATCTATCTACTTTACCGGCGTTGATGATCAAGCTTTTTCCAATTTAGAGACCTAAATAACTCTTCGGCGCTAGCATCGTAACTTGAAAAAGTTACTATGAGCGCGGCACGGTTTTGAAGTTTTTGGAGCTTTTTAGCTTTTGGAATCTCAGAAATCTCAGAAATCTCAGAAATCTCAGAAATCTCAGAAATCTCAGAAATCCTAGATAACCTCGATCTGCCTTGAGCCACATATTTAATGTAAGTTTATTGGCTGCAAGCCACACATGGATTTTGCTCAGATCGAAATTCAAATGTTCATTTATATCTTCAATATCGTTGCTAGCAAACGTTATACGAGTCTCATCGGCATAAATTCTAGGTTTGGAGTGAGAAAGACAATTTGGCAGTTCATTTATGTATAACAAAAATAATAAGGGGCCCAATATTGTTCGCTGAAGGACTCCACTCCTAATAAAAGTATCAGCCGACTTACAGCTATTTACCATGCATGTTTGCATACGATCGCTCAAGTAGGAACTAAACAAGTCTTTTGTTTGCCCAGTAATTCCATAGTATTCTAATTTTGATAGCAGAATGGTATGGTCCACTGTATCAAAGGCCTTTTTGAGATCAAGAAAAACAACTGCATTGATATTGCAAAATCAAAATCATCAAGACTCTCTTGATTCCGTTAATTTATGCGTTCCTTTTAGGGGTCACTTTCAGGGCCACGCCGAGCACCCCTGTCACTTCAGAAATGTTTTAGACTCTCGATGATAAACTTAATATCTTCTCACCACCGTGCAAGCCAATATATATTCATGACACTTGAAATTTACTTAAGTAACAGGGATTACATCCTAACTGTAGCTTTACATAAGGAGAAGTAAGGAGAAAGAAAAGTTAGAGTATGCATGACTCGAACGTACCACCGACCTCACCCAGGGGCGGATCCAGGATTTTTGAGGGGGGAGGGGGGGGGGGGGGGGGGGGCATTGGATGGCATATATTATTGTTTGGGAACTTGCAGTGGGGTGGCTGTCATATATTTTTTTGTTCAGGAACATGCATTGCCTCTGTAAAATGCTGCAATTTGGCCAGTCCAACCAGCCCAAAGGGGGGTGGCTAGCCACCCAATCCAGCCCCCTCCCTAAATCCGCCCCTGCTCACCACCGACCTCACTTCTAGTCCTCTGACATGCCCACTACACTATAGGAACGGATGAACCAGAGAAAATAAAAATGACAAGCCTTACAGTGATCATTAACTGTTAACTGGTTGCGAGTTTATTTGGTTCTAAAACATTAGAACTGCATGTCGAGTAATAAGCCAGTCAGGAATCAACCGCTACAATCGCTAACGTACCGAGTTTATCGTACGTTGAGCATGTTTAATAATGGGTTTGTGTTCGCTGTCTTCCATATGAACTGACAACCTCGTGCACATGTGGGATGGTTAAAATCGATCCAAAAATATTTGCAGAAATGACTAACAAACTGTTTATAGACGTCGTCTTCAAGAGGAATATTGTGCATCGAACATCGAGGGAAGGGAGGTTTAACTGTTTGTAGCCAATTAACAACCACCAATCGAACGATGATTCCACACATGCGCAGTATCACGACATAACCCCTTTAGTCTTTCAGTATTTGTCATAAACATCAGTGTTGTGATAAGTTTCTCCATGCAACACTCGCTGGAAAAACACTAAAAAGACCTGACAACAGAGAACAAAAAGCATTAACCATGAATTTTAATGCTTTTAAGTTTCTTGTTATGTTAGTGACATTATTATTATTATATTATTGGTAACGTTGTTAAAGCCAATCAGAGCTTGCATTATCTATTTCACTGATTAAAGTTCATTTCCGTTTACTTTTGCTCGGGTTAACGGTCCAGGAGGAGGAGGGGAGGGGTACTCAGGGATATACTCTACAGAAAAGCTGAAAATTTAATAAGTGCATTTTCAAGGTGAGGTATTTTTAGGGTCCCTAAAAAATACCCAACCCATGATATAATAGCTTCGCGCGGTGTTTTGCATTACTGCTTACTTCGGTCCTAATATGCGAGCTGTTTCCTTTTAAATTACGGGCATAATTTTGTTGAACCTCAAAGGCCTTTGGTTTTTGCTTAACTGGACACCCCTAAAATTACAACGAGCACCCTACGCCTGACCCCTACCCCCACGGTCAGTATGGCTGAAACAATTCAGTCCTTTTTGGAGCATATGCCCGACGTTCCGGCTACCTCCCATCGTATGGTCTAGAAAGGGATCGAGATATCTATCATGATTAATTCATCCCATTCTTGTGGTTTGGTTATATTTATGGCATTGAACAAAAACATCTCGCCTCCAAGGTCATTAACAAGAAATTAAAATACTCTCTTCTAATTCAAGGGGCTGATTGTAAGAAACGTTTAAGTGCGTGCGTTTTCCGTTTTATTGAAAACTTCTTTGCATAATCTAAAATACTTTCTGGTATTTCATGAACGAACTTTGTTTTGGGGAGGCCTAGAGAGATAATGGGCCACAATCGATCTATCCAAAGTCTATACGCATATACGGACCGGCACACTAGCTATACTAGCGACAATTTATTTTTCTTTGAATGATTGACAAAATTTGCCTAACAAGTTACATCACAAATGTGGTGTTTCTTCCCTGCTTAAAAGCAAACTTCAAAGGTTCCATCTTCTGATGCAAGCGGTTTGCGACAAAACACGTTAAAATAGCAACCGCAGTTTACATGCGCGCAGCTCAGTAGAATCAGTGAACTACATCATGAAATAAAAGATTATGTTAGCATGGCATAGTGACAAGGAGCGTTTTTATGACTTTCTGTTTCTTTAGTGGAGATTTTATCTGTAGAGCCTTGATTTAACCCGAACAGCTAAAAAGTAAGGTTATTTAAAGCTGAACTGGCTGAAGTGTTATCAGTACCATGAAAATATAGCAAACAGCTAGCAAGAAGCCAAAAATAGTCCATAGCAGTCTCGTAGGGATGAACATGTATCTACAGTCCTTTAAAAGGGCAAACAAGCTAATTTTGACTACAGAAAATGCGGATCAAAAATTGCTCCAAAGTTGTCATGATCATTTACACCGCACGACATTTACTCAACAACAAAGAAACTTGCCACAAACGTAGATCCGACCTAATTTGATTTCGAGGTTAACGCCTAAACTTATAATTCATTCATTGTCTTAAACCCTCTGTTACAAATCTCAATGTAAATGAACAAATTTGGTAGTCATTCGCGAAATCAAGTTCAAATTATTACCATGTAATGAGCGGAGCCTCACTCGACTGTTTTTATCTTTTGAGGCGACCTCCTGTTGTGTTTGGGGACCTTCTTATCCAAATTAGCTGCGAGTAAAAGTAAACATTTTGAACAGGTGCTAAATATAAACCTTGCGTAAATTGTTCCTGCAATTGCAAGCGATTCTTAACTTGATTAACTCGACGTTTGACGACACTGACTTCAGAGTTCTTCCAGAAAGTCTTAATTGCGTGCTTTTAAAAGTTCTGGAGACCGCCATAGAAGTCGCTGGAGTTGGGCTCTTTCTTCTTTAATAAGACAAGTCATTCTTTCCGTTTCCCATCGTACTAAATTTTACCAAGGTGAGTAGAAAATAAATAAACAATTAGCTCGCTGCAGTACCCAGGTGGAATTAAGATAGCTCACTAACTTCAAACGAGTCAGTCATGTTGCTCTCGCATGGCATTTATGCGATTTTTGAGCGAATTTTTCAAGCTCGGAGTAAGTTTGTGAGGTAGGAGGCCATCGTGTAAGCTTCAGGGCTACCAGTAATAAATGGACACTACTTTTACGACTAGTTATTTTATCTCTCATTTTATTGACCTGATAAAAAAAGAGGCCTAAATATTGGTGATAACTGTCATTTAAGAACTACTGTTAGGCCTATCGCGTTCTTTGGAGGGGAAAATGAAAGGAAAAATCCATGACTGTCGAATGTTAGATTTCGTGAGTGAACGGACAGCTTGCAGATTATGGAACACGCGAACTGTAGCGTGTTTGCACTGGTTTATGGCGTTATTATTTCCGACAGTTGCTGACAAGTTTACATTAGCAAATAAATTGGATAAGCTAAGATAAGTTCATGCAGATTCTATCCTGACTCAGTAAAACCTCGAGAGAGCTTTGAATTGTTGTTTCATACACTTGCAGTATGCGTTTTTTTCAGGTACTAAATTCAAAAAATACCTGTTCTACTCTTAGTGTTTTTCTCTAGTTACCATAGTCCTTGCTATTTTTGTTTTTCGATTATACTAGTTAAATTTATATTAACACTATATGTTCTGCTATCTTTTACATAAAGAAAACATTTCGTTTATAAACAATGAGAAAGCAATGTAGCGGGTAGCCGACCAGCAAGTACACTGTTATTTTCAAGGAGTTATTTTAACTCCAAAAGAGTTATTCTGTACTAAATAAAATGGTACAGAATAACTCTTTTGGAGTTAAAATAACTCTTGAAAATAACAGTGTATATCTCTTTATTGGCAAATGAGCTAGAGATGGCAGCTAAACTGCGATACCGATGAGAAGAACATAAACTTAAATGGTGAATTGCAGGATACAAAAACCTGGTTAAAAACCTCCACGGATGAGGAAAAACCCGGAAACGTATTCTCCATACCAATGGAAGTTCATCTAAACCCTTGGAGTTTAAAGGTTGGGAATAAATAAACTAGCTATAATTAAACTATAGACAGTAATAGGAAAAAAACGGGAAAAAGTAGCACCGCGAGTTGAACCGTATGAGTTGCTGGAAGGCGTCAAACGATGAGGGAGTATTGCATAATGAGTCAATCAAGCTTTTATTTATACTCATACATTTACAAGAAGAATACAGAAACTAACACAATATGAGCAGTATAAAGAGCAAAAATCCCAACTGAATCACGTAGTGATAGGGCTAGGAACAATAGGGAAAGGTACATCTTCTTCTGAACCTTCTATTGTTCAATTTTTACTTATGAATTAAAGCCGTATTAACAGGCGGAGTCCATTCTTGATATCAATCTCGGCTTGTTATCATAAGTACCTGGTAGTAGCTAACGTTCCAGCTACGACTGATGAGATTTTAATTCCTTGTTTTCTGTATAGGATACAACCTAACCAACAGAGATGACAGTGACTCTGAGTACAGAGGTACTCTGCGAGACAGTTAACAGCCTGTCGCCTTTCCCTCGTTCATCGTTCAAGATGAGAAAATTCCGTCCGCAAGATCAGGACGAAATACGAACGATTTATCTGGAAGCACAGAAGAGCATCATCTTCTCAGCGTTTATAACTGGACTATGGAAACCGTATGTCTTCCTACCAGCTTTATTGACAGCTAACCTGGTCGTCATAGTAACTGCATCTGAATGCCTTACAATCCAGTTGCTTATCCTTGTTGCGTTTGCAATCTATGCATCTTATTACATCAAGTTCATGATGCACATCAAGCATTCCCTTGACACAGATCTGGCAAATATTCAAAAGTGTTACCTATCCTCTGGAGATGATTCTAGTTTCTGGGTAGTGGAGCGACAGTGGAAGGTGGCTGGCTTCGTAGGGGTGGTCCAAAAAGATGCCAGATTAGTTGAATTGCAGAGATTGACCGTCGCGTCTGAATTCCGCCGTCAAGGGATCGCCGAGGGTATGTGCCGCCATATTATTGCCCATTATAAAGCATTGGGTTACCAGCGACTCGTCTTGGAGTGCACGGAGTCCCATGATGCCGCTAAACATCTGTACGAAAAGCTGGGGTTTAAGCTAGTGGAGTGCGTGACTTCTCCTTATGCACTGTCAGCTGTCACGCTGGAGCATCACGCATTTGATCTCACATGAGCAGTGACATTTTTGTGTGGCGGGAGCGCGATATCATGCTTGGGTGCGGAAGTATTACCTGCAGAGCCTTGGTGAAAAACAAGTAAAGTCAAGCGCAATTAACAACACCCTGGCCAGTTATGTTGGCCATGGATTTCAAGAAAATATAACCGAAATCAAAGCGGCTAAGATCTCACGAATATTGCAGTTGGACCAATCTGGCCGAAGGCCGAAAAACTTGATAACACATGGACTGGATTTTTTGGACGATTTTAAAAATATATTTCTGAGTATTTTGGACTAAATTCTGGGGGAGGGGTGGGTCAGCTCCGCTGTTTGTCAAACATTATTCTGGGAAGTGAGGAATAAAATTATTCTTTTCACAATATATTTTAAAAATAGTCCAAAAATAGTCCAAAAAATAGTCCAGAGTCCAGTGGTCCAAGGGTCCAGTCATGGTCCAGTCCTGTTTTACCCTATGCCCTTGAAGACAGAACATTAATTGTGATATTTTCAAATGATAACAAAACTCATAGCAGTAATTAATCACGTGTCGTAAAAGAACCTTAAAATAAAGAACTCTAAACCCCTAAAAGGTACGACTTGGATTAAAAGGTAAAGTTTCGAGATTTTTTACCCCGAAAAGGAGCCCAGAGCCCCATCAATTCAATATAGGGAGTCCCCCCCCCTCTTCCGCTCCTCCCGGGATTCAGAGAAATGCTTAACCCGCTGCTGGCTCGGGCTGAAGATCCGCGGTGAAGGTTCTCTGTATTTCGATGAAAAACAAACGCTTCCTTTTTGATTCGTTAATCCAACAAATATTTATCTCCATATATCTACTCTATATCGATTACTTTTCTTATTTAGTTTATTTATTTCAATAGTTTATATAATCCATTGTACTCAAATTAAAATTCCCTGAGAAGGCTGTCCCGTGACAAGTGATTTAAACGCTAACGTTTATGAAAATGTAACCATACGCGTTTATAAACTGATCAAGAACTATTAAAATTCTATTCACAAAGCAAGTGTTCTGGTGTTTGTTATATAGCAGCAAAAGAAAGAAAAAAGCTGGCCGAGGAGACTTGGAACGAGTAAGATATGTCGTGGGCGATGAATTCCCATCGCTCTTTGCGCTCGCGGACGTTAAAACCAGCCTCGTTCCAAGGGGTCTTTACGCACCTAATTAAGACGCCTGGGAACGAGGCAGCTCGTTCCAAGTCCCCCGTTTCTTTTCCCCGAGTCTGAAATAGTTCAGTTCTGTATGGTTTATTTTTGGTGTCACCAGTGGGAAATTGCATAACAAATCCATTACCTTTCGCGATATAAGTATAATTAGTAGTTTATAATAGAAAGGGAGGTACTGCGATAGAGCAGATGTGGTAATATTTGATATATGTTATTTTATTGGCTTCGCCATATAAACAAAGGAGTAACTATAATAGAAACACCCTTTTTGATAGGTTTTTACTGTGGTCTATAGTCGCGACGGCTAGTCTGGCCGCAAGGGTATAATTAAGGAACATGCTGATACTTTGGGGCATTGTAAACAAATCGCTATCAAATGGTGTATTTCCGACTTTATTCAAGAAGTCTCACGTCCGTCCGCGACTGACTGAGAAAACCGACCTAGATAAGGAACTATTTAAGAGCTTCAGACCTGTAGCCAACGTTCCATTCCTTTGTAAAGGAACGGGAAAAACTGTTGCTATCAAGCCCATGACTATCTCAATATCAATAATCTGCCTATCGTAAATATCACTCTACCGAAACAGCACTAATCCGGGTAACAAACGATATATTAAGATCCGTCGATCTCCATCAAGACGTTGTGTTGGTACTACTCGATTTGCCAGCCGCTTTTGAAACTATCGACCATGGGATTCTGATAGAAAGACTTAGAACCTAATTTGCCTTCTCGGAAACTGTACTAAAATGGTTTGAATCGTATCTTTATGGACGTTCTCAATCAGTAATTATTGGTAACACTGTATCTTCGCCTCGTATTCTGAAATATGGTGTACCACAGATCAATACTTGGACCTCTCCTGTTTACACTCTATATGGCTCCACTCCAAGACGTAATTTGTCATCATAACTTAAACTGCATGTTTTATGTCGGTGATACACAACTATACATTGCTATAAATCCAGATAATCAATCTACTGCACTTGACACTCTTCGCAGCTGCGTAGAAGATGTTATGTCATGGAACACTCAAACTGATGCTACTATATGTAACGCAGGGAAAACAGAAGTTACTCCTTTTACATTTAGCTTTATGAAAAACCCTACTATTCAGATTTTCCGATTCACCAACATCACCATCTTGCCAACTGATAAAGTACGCAATCTTGGAGTTACGTTAGATCTAGAGAAGAACTTAAACTTTACCCAGCATGTTAATGAAACCTGTAAAAAAGCTATTTTATCTATAAGGGCTATTGGGCGCATACGGAAATATATTTCCCAATATAACCTCAAAGTACTAGTAAATGCCTTTATTATTTCACGCTTGGACTATTATAACAGCCTTCGATATGCCAAAATATGAAAAAGATAAACTGCAACGTGTCCAAAACACAGCTGCACGTCTTACTGACTGGAGTCAAACGCTATGATCATATCACACCTGTTCTTAAAGGCTTACACTGGCTACCGATTGTTTCACGTATAGACTTTAAAATTCTCCTTACAACTTACACGATCATTCATCCACCATATTTGTCTACCCTCCTAGAAGAACACCGCCCTACTTACAATCTATATACGCTCGTCCAGTCACTCCCTCCTTAATACTCGCTCCTCAAGAACAGTAACATATGGACAACGTGCCTTCTCCCTCACTGCTCCCAAATTATGGAACTCTCCTTCAGTATCAAATGATAAAAACCTATCTTTTCAAGAAAATATATATGTAGTAACACTTTTTATTACATCTAATTATTTTTATCTAAACTAAAACACTACCTTTTTTGGCCTACCTACATAATCTGTACACAGTAATCAGTCTTGTTTTCAGCTGAATGTAATTTATGCGCAGATATTTATATTTACACTTATTTAGTACATGTAGTTGTCAAGCGCATAGAACATTTATGTATATGCGCCATACAAATGTCATCATTATTATTATTATTAAGATTTAAGTAGGTATGTTAGTATACACATATTTAGTGTTTTTGTATTTTTAGAATTTTAGCATTACAACTAATTAAAATGAGTAATTATTTTTATCTAAATGTATTAAGTAATTCGTAGTGACATGTAAGCGCATTGTGATTTTTAAATGCGCCATAAGAACATCGTTATTATTATTATTATATTATTGTTGGTTCAGTTGTTTAGTTGCAGTAAAGTAAGTAAGTTGTTGTTGTTCTAGTTTCGGTCACTCGATTCGTTTTGTTTTTCAGTGCAGATACCGGGTCAGATCGCAAGACGGGGAAACATTGGAAACATTGGCAAGCTTTTTCGACCAAACGAACTGCAAAGTTTATACCTGATACTCTGGGGGGAAAAGGGGAAAAAGCTTTAGCAACGTTTTTATCGAAGCAAGAGGAAGAATTAGCCTGCGTAGTGTCTTCTGGGTAATGTCAACCTCGGAAAACGATACATTTTACACGAAACTCAAATCCAGATAGAAAAATCCTGTGGTTTTTAACACGGGAAGCCTGGAATAGTGTTGCTTGCTGCTCACCTGACGGTTCGCAGCAAATATATAAGTCGGGAACCAAAAAAAGAAGTCGCGGATAGAAACTGAAAAGAAGTCGCGGATAGGAAAAAAGAACGATGTCCCTTCCAGGCCACCGTAAGAAACAGATAAGGGCGATGAACGTTATGCTAAAACTGGGATGCCTGTGGTCCAGTGTCGATCTTGGATAAGGCGCGTAAAGATCCCTGGGAAGGAGGTTGCAGAGCTGAACTGTTTATTGAGCCCGCATGCACAACAGCTGACCAAATCAAAACCAAGATTACCAAGAAAATAACTCTACTTTCTAACAAGTGCTTTGACCTGAACCAGGTAGAACAACAGGTATTGATAGGTATTGAATGTAAAATGCTCGACGCTGTTCTTTCTCAACTCAAGCGCGAGCGACGACTCCATGTTCGACCACAGGTAGCCCAAGCTTACGATCTGTATTTAAAGCGATTTATACAAGTTTCACTATTATCGCTATGATGCTCGTAAATCTAACAAAGCGTTTCAAAAACTTTCGCTTTCCCTTGTAGTTGTTATCTTTAATGTCTATGGTGATTCCTAAGCAGTTTAGCCTCGATTCAGGGTGGTTTTTGATTTCTTGATTTTGGCTCCCTCTATAAACTCTATTAAAGCCCGGGATTAAAGACGAAACTTCTTCTTATAGAGAGTAAGAGACCCTGGGTACCAGAGGTTTATTACCTCTCTCTGTACACTAACTTCCAGCGAGAAGCGAAACGACGAGAAAGGAAATAAGGGAAGGTACGTTTTTTTTATCAGGGAGGTGGGCTGAAGGGTCATGAAAAGATATTGAACATTTGTGGAGGGCCAAGACTTTACTTTCTTCAAACAGGGATGGTCAAAGGTTTTTTCATTCCCATTTATTGACTGTGTTTATGTTCTGCTATCAATATAAACCGTTTTGTTCGTTTGTTCATAATTTGCTCATAATTCAAGATTTATGGTAATAATTAAGGCAGATGAGAAGAATGGTGACACTCATTTAGTGTTACTGTTCTATAGCTGCATGTATATAGGCCATTTTCACGGATGTTCCTTCCTTTAACCCGACTAGTAAGGGTATCATGAAAAACCCTCCTAAAATTGTTTTTCAGTAGACCATAAAGGAAGGGTCATACATTTTCTTGTAGTCATAAAAATAGTTCGTACAGGGAAGGGGAGGGCCAGCCTTCACCTCCTCGGAACATGGAATAGTACTGGCTATCCAAACAATGCCTAACCCTGAAACAATACAAACCCTAACCCTAAAACAATGCAATTCTTTGTCAGTGCAGTCCAAATGATAAGAAATGTACCTTCCCTGACCTCTGGTGAGTTGGGAATCTTACTGCCATGTTCGAATCAGGTTCAAGATTTGTACCTTGTTGCTGATTGGTTCTCTATTTCACATGATCTATCAGCACCGTCACGATTGGTTGAATCATCTCACATGAAATAGAGAACCAATCGGTAACAAGGTACAAATCTTATACCTGATCTGAACGTGGAAGTGAGATTCCCAACCAGCACCAGCAGAGGTTATTTCCTTTTTCATCACTTTGTTTCTCGCTGAAAGTTAGTGTAGAGAGAGAGAGAGCTAGGTAATAAACCTTTGATACCCAGGGTACTTAATAGAGGGAGAACATCAAAAACCACCCGGAATCAAGACTTAAAACTGCTCAGGAATCGTCATAAACATTAAAGGTAATGACTACAAGGGAAAGCGAAGGTTTTTGAAACATTATTAGATTTAAGAGCATCACAGCGATAATAGTGAAATTTCCATACATTCTCTTGTAATCGCTTATACAGATCATAAGCTTGGGCTACCTGTGGTTAGACTTTGAAACATGTTCGATCACAGGTATCCAGGGTTCCAGAGGTTAAATATTTTGTCTTTTGTTGGTAATGCACCAGTCAATGTAAACCCCTGCCTCCCCCATGCCCAGGCCAGGGATTAGAGTCTTGATTTTGAATCTGGTAAAACGTTCTTTAGACCCTGGCGTGACCCACCCACCAGGGCATTGATACTAACTCTATGGAAATGTATGCCTTTGAGACTGCCCCCTACCCCTTGTGGGAATTACGATGTAAGATAATGAGAAGCCCAATTCCACTTCTTTGAAATAATTCTGACCTACATGTATGTAAACAAATCCTTGTGGAAACAAGGGCCCAGTTCCTGAAAGCCCGATTAGCGCTAATCCTGGATTAACTCTCAACAAAACATTAGTTGTCATGGTAATTAACTCTGGATTAGCGCTAATTGGGCTTTCAGGAACCGAGCCAAGGTTAACAGCCATGCACCCAGAGAACATACACATGTATGGCCCTGACTGAGCTTATTAATTGTTACAGTGTAATGGAGCACTATGCTAAAGCATCCAGTGTACCAATGATTGAAAAAAATAAAGAGCCCTATGAAGTTTATGTGAAAAGTGGGAGCAAGATCCGAGCATGTGTTTCACAGGGTCTCAGACTACTTCAGGTAACTCTCAAATACTTCCAAATGTTTTCTTGTAAAAAAGGATCCAGTTTTGGACCCCATGGCTGCACATACATATAACTATTTATCATCTCGCCATGCAGTTTAGTCATAGATACTTATTGACTGTGTGGGAGAGATGGATGACAAAATAATTTTGCTCAAGGTCATGTCATATGGACTGAGCGCACGTACAAAATTTTAACCAAGAGCCAAATATTTTCCCACTTGGTCCAACCTAACTCATTCAAAACGTTTTTTATCATATGATCACTTACTGGTACATGTAGTTTGTTTAAAAAATAAAGGAAAAACAATTTAGCACAAAATAGACCACGGCTGCCTGGCTTTTTCCAGCTGGTTCATGTCAAACATGTATGGCTCCCATCGCATGACTTTTATAAATGGGTTTCAAAGGAAGCATGCATCTGTATGGGTCTCTTCCCTAAAAAAATGTGCTGCTTCTAGGACTAACTTTATATATGCTAATCAGCAATAAATTATGATCATGAGGACATGCAAATATAATCAATCCTATGAAAATTAAGTGTCATAATGTAGATGGCAGAGTCGTTATTATTTCAATTTGACTAAATCAGAGCATTTGAACAAATACTGGAAAACAAACAATTTCTTGCATGCCGACTGAAATGTGGCAAAAACTCCCTGCTCACTTTACGGAACTAACTGTATTTTCAGTCTCAAAAAATGTAAAACAATATTTACTATCAGAGCAACACACCTGAGTCAATATTAACCTTTTCATATCTCACTATATCAATGCTGGGGGCTAACTTGATATTTTTGTGGTTTATTTAGCTCCCAGACTCTAATGTGAATTGAATATATTTTGTAAATGACCAGTGCCATTATTAATGTATGATATGTTTTTATGTGACTGTGTATCAAGTATCTGTGTAATGAGCATAATAAAGAATTGAATTGAATTCACTGAAGTAAGAGAACTTTGTATGAAATCAGTCAACCATACATGCATGGCCCTAACAGCCTTACTTTCATGTCATTACCCAGTCTTCATTGGGTAATGATATATTATATTAATTAAGTTTTATTCTTATTTTAGACCAAAAAAGAAGAGAAGATAGTCATTATAGGCAGTGGTCCTACTGTTACAAAGACCATAACAACAGCTGAGATTGTCAAGAGACGAGTAAAGGTAATAATTAAATAAACCAGCTAATTAATAAGCAGACCAATGAGCAAATGTTGAGGGATCCAAGTTGAGGACTCTAAGTTGGAGGTTCAGTGCCCAGGACTGCACATCAGGCGGTGCTTGAGAGCTTGGTCACCAAACAGCCCAGAGCACTGGGTCACACACACAGTGGACAACAGGGGAGGGAGGAGGGAGGGAAAGTTAAAAGTGACTGCAGTGACGTGCAACTGGCAGCAAATTCCAAACCACGAGCAATAATGACCACTGGGCCCTGCAAGCCCTGCAAGCACACCACTGGGCCTCCAATAGTTGCCAGATATTTAACCATGTCTAAATTACATTTAGACTTGATTCATGATAGACTTCATGCCAAGACAGCAAACCATGAATTACGATTAATGTACTCTTAGTAACAGTTAGTAACAGTGTTGTATAGATAACACATGCTGTGACTGTGACTCACACTGTTTTGAAAAAAAAAGCCAATGACAATCATATCTTTTGTATAGGGTCTTCATCAACAGAACAACCTGTTTTTCACAAAGTAAGTCTGTGAGTAATGCATTATTGTTCTATTTTTCAACCCATATCTCTTAATTGCATTTGCAAAACCTGTAGCCCACTTTTTATATGCTTCACTTGTCACACACACATATGAGGCTGGGAGATAAATTCAATTTATTCTTTACTTGGAAAATAAAATAAATTTATCCCAGAGTCTCCTGCAGTGGGGAGCTGGGGTGGCACAAATGAATGGTAATTAAGTGCTTTTCTGTGGCCAGAGTTCATCAAGCCCCAGTAACATGCAAGTTGAGTTTGTTGGTATCTCACCCCTACCCGAAGGGTTTAATTATCTCCAGGTTCTACGAGTATATCTAAGACCATACCAGAATGATGGCCATACAATGAAAAACAGGTTAGCGATTTCAAACTAATAGGCAACCATTATATTATTTACACCCTGGAATCAGAGAAAAGGAAAAGTCATCTGAGTGATAATCCATGGTCCGAATCTATCAGATCTGATCCCAGTTTTCCAAGGCACCATCATGTAGTCACTGATTCAGCAAATTTTGAACATTCATACATTTAGACTCAAAATATATGTTAATATTTTATTTGAACTTGTTCAATCCACCAAACAAGATCTCTTGCTTTCCATTCATTCAGTTTTTTGAAGGAGTATTCACCTCAAAGCTGTATTTATTTAGAGCAAACATAGAAACGCAAATGAATTTTACATGTTGGCACTAAAACAATTTACTTGTATAAACTGAAGTTTTAAAGTTAGCCCCAGTTAGCCCCTAGTTAGATACCTCAGCAAAGTGTGTCCGAGTTTTCTTCTTGATGGGAAATTAAATATTCCTGTCATCAAGCTCACCAACCTTGAGAAAGCTTTGGGTGTTCCTGCATTATTTATCACGAGTACTGGCAACTTGCCAAGTTCCAATCAAAACTGCTCCGAGCTCACAAATTTTGGAGAATTAAAATCCCTTGCTATCTAAGACTGTAACATAACAGAATGACGGCCACAGAATTAAAAATGATTGAAGATTGTGGTGATTTATCCAGCAACACCTCAATCGTCTACAACAATGATTTCTTGCTCACCCTCGTGGAGAATTTATCGCTGGTCAACACACTTTTAGTTGAACCATCAATAGTCACCAGTCTGCTGCACACATTGCGTATGTGCAATGGTTACCTAAAAATGATTGAAGTGATTTATCCAGCAACAACTCATGGATTCTTGTGGAACATTTCTTGTACTGGTCAACACAATTTGAACAAATGTCACTTGGAATACCAGTCAGGTTTTAATTTGCAATACATACATTAGCCTGGGAAACCAGCCGACTCTTATAGAGTCGGCTGGTTTCCCAGGCTGTACATACATTTATTGAGAACTGGAAACAATGAGCCAATGCACTATGAAAACTTGAAATGTATATGTATGAAGTTTATGTTCATGGCTGCATGTTTATTATTACATATTATAATAATCATAAAGAAGCCTCACTCGCAGTATTCAATGACTTTCTCACCCAAACCAAGTTGAGTTAAATTTTGCACTTTTGGTCGATCCTCCAATAGCCAGCCAGTCCAGTGCTTATAGTGTAGCATTATGCTACATTACACATGTGCAATGGTTGCCTTAAAATAATGATGTTATGAATTACAAGTGAACTAAGGTTTTCTAAGTACTAGTGTGATTGAAGACATATGTAACCTACTTTGTGCTTTACAGAACAGAAGATCTCTGGGAACCCAAAGAGGAAGGTCTTGATCAGTAAGTTCCTCCTTTTGTAACCCTCATTAGTATAAGTATTATTATTATTAATAGAACTTAAATGCTAAACTGCTGAAAGTATCCTACTCCTATAAAACAAGGAACTCATTTTTTTTATATTTAAATCTAGACATGCTGCAATTCTGATTATGCAAAAAATTCTCAATGGATGGATTTAATACTTAAAAGCAATTTTTGGGCTATATTAATTATGAACTCCACTCTTTGGAGAAAAACACATTAATTTGGATAATGTAGCCCGGTGGTGCAGTGGTTATAAGCGCTTTGCCTCTCGCCTCTGTGGCCCAGGTTTGATCCCTGGATGCAGCAGCATTATTAAGTTGAGTTTGTTAGTATATTGCCCTTGCTCTGAGGGTTTTTCTCTGTCCTCTGCGGTTTTCCTCCCTCCACAAAAACCAACACGCTAAATTCCAATTTGATCTGTGGATGTCAGGTCCTGGCTTTGATCAGCCCAATGGTTGTTTCAGGTCCAATCCTCTGGCTTGCAGTATGTGGCACATTTGACCAAAATTAGAGCAGTTTTCATTCAAAACTCTAAAAGCGTGCAATTGTGTTTTCAGTTTTCCATACATTGTCTGTAAATTTTCCCACTGACTTGGACTCGTTTTTATGCATGCAGACAAATGTATGGAAAACTGAAAACATGATTGCACACTTCCTAGCACAGCTACATCCTCCAATTTCGATCAGTTAATCTTTTACCTGGTACCTTTTAACTTAAAAGTTTGTATCTGAAGAATATTTCAGAAATTTGATTTTACAGATTTTATTTGGCATCGGATTCCCATACAAACACTGTATTTTGCACCATGTTTGCACCCTTTTCAAAATGTCGGAATTAACCGCAAACTCTATAGAAACCCCAAGCTTATAGTCGATTCACTAAAGAATTAAAGTGCACCTAATGTTTATTTTGTTATCACAAATATCTATTCCACATAGTTGAATGGCAGAATATTTCTTGATTATTTTGAGTGTTGCATCTGTGAGTTATGGAGGTTTATATCCGGGGTTCCCCCCCTATATTTGGCTGGTAGGGGTTTGAAATCCGCAATCCGGTATTTTTTAGGGGTTGGTCAAGCGAAATCCATTTTTAGAGTGATTTTTAGACCATGAAGCATATTTTAGGGTGGGAAATTTTTCACGGTTTGGATTTTTTTAAGGGTATTTTTCAAGGTTTTCCGACAGTCACCCTACTCTTTTTACCTTGAAGAACCCCTCCCTCCGAGTTTGTATCTCCAAAATCATAATGGGTGTGAGAATTTACTATAATTTCTTTCTCCTTATGAATGAACTATTGTTTGATTTTTTATAAAATGTTTGTTAAATTCACTGATACAAACTACAACCACACCAATATCATAGATGTTTACAAAAGGTCATTAATCTCTACCGGCAAGTTTTTGTTTATATATGATTCCTGGTTTGACATCACATTCATTAGCATTTTGGAGATAATAATTAAACCTCTATAACTCGTAGACGCCACACTCAAATCAATAAATATTCTACCATTCATTTGATATAGAATATTATTGATATTTGTGTTAACTAAATAAACGTTAGGTGCACTTTAGACTTGATCAAGTTCTAAGTATTTGCTGTTTGATCGAGCCAAGATTAATATTTTGAAAAGGCAAAATATTCTCCACAATTGTATAATGAGATCCCGAGTGTTGGTCCAGTCGAGAATTGAACCTCATTCTCAAGTATAGTTGAACCTCATTAATACAGACACCAAAGGTCTGGAGCCAAGTGTCCGTATTATAGGTGTCCATATTATTTTTCATGATTGTTTTGTGTGTGTGGATTTTGCTGGGACTAAGAGAACTGTTCGTAATAAGGAGGTGTCGTAAGGGGAGGTTCAACTGTACATGTGTATCAAATCTACACGAACTTTACCAATGCCTGGGGGTAGTTTTATTTTGTATGTTTTACTTTCAGGCTGAAAGTGACCAGGAATGTGCCATCCATCAGTATCACTCTCTCAACTAAACCATTGGATAAAAGTGAAGCAGGGTAAGCACAGGAACCTGTTATGGAATTACCAAGGTGTAGGCGGTTGTCGTTGCAAAACCTTAAACTAAAATCCAAAACTACATTAATATCATCATTTTCCATATAAATTCATTGTAAGACTTCGTATAAACATTGACCAGTACCAATGATCAAAGGTCAGGTGGAAATCATTATTTTTATCAGATTGTGAATCCCTTGAATTTCCATTTCATAGATATCAGGCACCAGGGGAGTCCATGCCATTAGTCCAGTTCAGAGATGAAGATATTGAGTTAGCAGATGAAAAAAGTGATAAAAGACAGGGGTGGAAGCAGCACCAAGGTGGTGCCGAGAGGACAGCACAACACAGAAAAGGACAGGAGCAAAGAACAGCTGTAAAGCACAAAGGAGGACAAGGTGAATGGAAACGAGATAAAACAGATAAAGATCAAGAACGTTACGTTGGACAGAAAGATGAGAAAGGATTTGATAAGCATGTTCGTGGCTATAGGGGGAAAAGAGGGGGGCACCATGGAGGGCCACACCCTCCTAAGAGACCACATCAGGAAAAACATAGACCCGAGCAAAGAACTCATACCAATGAACAAGAACCAACGTAGTCTCTATCATTGCCGTTTGAAAAATTATAGTATGTTCCCATAGCTTTTCTACATGTAAAATATATAGACATGACACCATATATAGACATAACACTTGTTGGCAGCTGTCTCTTTTCTTATCTGATGAAAGTAATGAAGGTTGGTTTTGTCAACTCCCAATATTTTCTCTCCGCAAGTGAGCGTATAAGCGTGCGTCAAAGAAAATATTTGAAGGATGATATTAACAACAATAACCTACATTGTGGCACCGAAATACGCCCTGATATTTGACCTTGAACATTATCTGATCCTCAAAGCTCACAGTTTCCCTCGAGCTTCGCTCTCGGGAACTGTTTCTAATCTCAGATCAGATAATGTCCACAGACGAAATATCAGGGCATATTTCGATGCCACAAATAGGTTATTGTATTTATTCAGCTAACTCAAAGTTAAAATGAAATTGGCTAAATTAAATCAGGAATAAATTATTAATCATATGGCATGAGAGTAATCAAGGAAGTGGGGCAGTGTGGAAGCAAATCGCCCCATGGTCCAAATGCTTCACTGTTTAGTGCTTTAGTGACAAAATGTTCGATGAAGCACGGAATGCCATGCAGCTTTCTCAACTTTTCATTTTCTCAAAAAAACTTGTTTCAAAAATTCTAGGTTCTAAACTTGGCATGCAGCTTAACTGTGAGTGTTTACAGTACTTACGTTTGTTAAGTGCACTTTCTGGTAATATATTATTTTATCTGTGGATTTTGAAGAATCTTCAGTTGATACAATGTATCTGCCCAGCATATCAAATTGTCAGAAACAAGAAAAAAATCATTACTTACTCCAGCCTGCCTAGGGGCAATAAAACAACAGAATTAATTAATGACAACTGTGCCTTGAATTCAAATGTTAGGGCACTTCCCATTTACACAAACTGACTGGTCTGATCGGCCAGTTCTTAAATGGAACATGTCAGTTCTGAGAACTGGTCCAGTCAGTTCCTAGAACTGATGTGTTCCATTTAAGAACTGGCCGATCAGACCAGTCAGTTCGCGTAAATGGCAAGTGCCCTTAGAGGATGAAATTGAAGCATCTTTGTTATTGAGGTGTCATAATCTATATATAACCATAAATTATGGTGAGCCCATAGCCAAGAGTTAAGCTACACCCTCATTCTACAGTTCTGTTAAAAAGAAACTTGAATTTGAAAAATGATGACAGGACTCCAAACTGTGACCGATACAGTTGCCAATGTGATTAAAGCCAATGATACACTGTTCAACATTTGTTGCCAACATTGTTCAAGATGCGAGCCAACGCTGTTGCAGGGAATAGAGACAATTGCTCTATCTTGACTTGCTTCTTTCAATATTCAACATGCTATGATACGCAGTTCAACATTTGCTGCCAACAAAATGTTTCAAATTTTTTCATTATTTTGCTGACTGTAATGATTAATAAACCAATTTGGCTTACTAATATTTGCTGGCTTTATTTGAAGAATTATTTTGTTTTAATTTTGAGGCCTGGATGCTCAGCTAGTGTAAAGCTACATGCTCCTCTCTTGCTGCTGTCACTGCCGACTCTTCATGCCGCTCTCTATCCAAGGTTGAAATTCTTGTTCGACATATAACACATTTCAGGGGAAGATTAAAGTCTTTGACTGCAACTTGCAGGGTTTTCACAAAACATCTTCTACAAAGGACTTTGTGCTTGCATGGGAATGTCTGGATGACTGCTTTGGCCGAGTTACACACAATACACTGAAAATTACAGAAATAGTTGAGTTGAAATGTAAGTGTATATTAGCACTATATTAGTCAATAAAATGGATCCAATTTACTATGTTAGTTCTTGCGCATAGCAATAATTTTGTAGGTTACTGGTATTTAAAATGATATTACATATGGCATTTTAGTTGAAAGTAATATTAATAGTAGTATATAATTATACCTCCTCCTCCTCATTGTCTGCCTCTTCTGGAACAATCTGATCCAATGAAATCAAAAGACGATCCTTAGGAGAGAAAAACCATGCTTTAGATGGAATAAACAGGTTATAAATATTCATAAAATGGATAACTACAATGTACTTCCTTAATGTAAGCCATAATTTGTATTTGACCAGACCAAAAGGAAGCATGGGTACCGGGGGGAGGGGGGGGTACTCCTGTTTGTGACGTATTATGTATGTGCCACGGGGGTAGGTCAGGGTTTTGAGCTCGGTTTGGGCAGGTAGGGTCAGGGTTTTGACCTGATTTGAGCAGATCAGGATCAGGATTCGAGTAGAATTTGGGTGCAGTCAGGGTCGGGGTTCAGTATTTTTTAGGCAGTTAGGGTTCAGTTTTTTTAACTACTATGTCAAAAAAAGACATTCTGTTGCCGCATTTTGATCGCCTGCCCACATGCAAGCACTGAGTTTCCCATACATCGTGACACCGCTAATTCGTACTTCAGTACTTATCTATGTACTTCATCTGCTGATTTGTTTACCCAATGTCCCGACTTGAAATGTTCCGTATTTTGCATGCAATCCTGGTACGCGGTATACCGGCCGGGGTATATATCCGACCGTGTTTTGAAAACAATTTAAAGAAGGGTCAATCAGGGTTTTGGCGCTCAGATTGGGTCAAACAGGGTTTGAGCCTCTTGCAATTGGCCTCACATATATATCCATTTTTCATGTAAGTACCCTGTACCCCCCCCCCCCCCCCCAAATCGTGTAAATGTACCTTTCCTGACCCATGACCACGTAAGTAAAAGCCTGGGTCGAAACCTGGGTAGACGTTATCTTGACGTCATATAATTAATTCGGCTTTGCAATCATTTAAAGAAATACTTAACATGTTGACTAAAATGACTTTTTTCTTTACTAACAACTCAAAAACTGTGTATATTTTCTATGCATCGATGTTGTTGTAATAAAAAGGCGCCATGGAGAATAATGCATTAATGAGATGACGTCTACCCAGGTTTCGACCCAGGCTTTTACTTACGCGGTCATGGGTCAGGAAAGGTCACATTTACACGATTTCAAACAAGCGTAGAACATAAAGTATTTACTTTAAACCAAAACTTTCTTCACAGAAGTATTCAAAACGTTTCGGAGGTTCATAAACTATCAAAATTGCAAAAAGGTGATAGGCACTTTAAGAATGCAATGAAAGAACGACGCACATCTCAAGGGAATGGTTACTTAATGAACCATTGAACCTTCGTATTCACAACGCCATGCAAAATATTCGAGTGATCACCGCCTGTAATTACGAACATCTCAAGGGAATGACATGAAGAAATTACCATACTATGTTGTTTGAAGCAGCGTTTTGCAATGTAAGAAGAACCTGCACTTGAAGGATTTGGTGTCGTGGTTTACCTCGATAAAGTTCAAGACTTGGAAAGCGATGTGACTGACATGACGGCAGACTCTAAATTTTTGACTCCGGCACAAAAGATGTAAGTTTAATGCACGTTTTTATTATTTTACGGCTTTGAGTTTGGTTTAATAATTGGAACTAAACAGTGGCTCGGTAAACAAGTAATAGTAGTTGGATAACTTCATTTAAAAAATATTATCTGTGTATCTCGGTAGTCTGCTGATATTAGTAAATTTAGTGCAAAATTTATTATCTAGGTACCTTATAATGTTCCGTGTACTTTTTGCTATCTTTGGGTCTTTATCAGTGAATTCTTAATTAGGATGAAACTTTATATAAAATTTCATGTTCATTAGTATTCTTTATATAAAACGTTCATCCTAATTAGCAATTCAATGAGAAAGCTGAAACATCAATAGAAATTCCATTGTCTCAATCGTTAACCCTGTTTCCCTCTGGGACAGAATTGAAATCCCTCTGCGGGCCTTTTAGAATGATGAGATTTTATCAGGTATAAAGGAGCATGCACGTGACTGATTTGCTTCATCTGATTGGACAAAATGCTCATTAATTATTCATGAGTTTTTGAAGACTATTTTAGAAATATTATTTAAATCTGTAGCCTGAGTACAGCCACTGCTCACTTTTGAGGGTGAGCAGAGATTAAAATCCCACTCCCTTTGGGTCTGCATGGATATGTAGGCTCGATTCAAATTGACAGACCTCTTGAACAAAGTTACACAAACATTTTACCATGTAACATCCCATCGCACAACTTTTTTTGGTTTCTACAAATTTCGATCAAATTTCTATTCAATAAAATGTTTCCAGTAGCCTGAGTCTGCTGTTCTTGAAAATAAAACTGATGAGCTATTATGTATACCTGAGTGCTGACATGAACTATTTTCCTCAACATACAATGATAATAATCATTATGACAATGGTGGATCAAAATTAAACTTACCAGTATATGCACCATTATACAAATAGTGTGTCCATCGAGGAACTATCGGCTGATAGTTGCCTGTGGAAATTTGAAGTTCTTAAATTTAACAAATATAAGCCTGAGAATGCAATGCTAGTTTTAAGAACATCAAATTTCCGAGGGAAACTATCAGCCGATAGTTCCAAGACAAACACAGTCTATTTGTTGTTATTGTTCATCACAAAACTATTGTCTTGCGCTGTCAGTGGGCACGATCGCCTGATAGTTTGCATCCGTGAATGACAACTATCACGTCACATGATAGCTTTTGGCCAATGAGCATGCAGCAAAATTTTGTGGTGAACTACAACACCTGATAGGGCAATCCCTTTATGTAGGACGACACAAGTTTTTACCAAAAATACAATAGAATACAACACAATACAATTCAATACAACAATAGAACACAACACAATACAATACAATAGAAGACAATTTGGTAGCAATTCGTGTTGTCCTACATGAAGGGATGGCCCCTGATAGTTTGCATCCACGGACTATCATGTCACGTGATTGCTTTTGGCCAACGAGTACTTGCAAAAATTTTGTGGTGAACTTTGCCTCCATGGACGACAACTGTCACGTTACCGCTTTCGGCCAATGAGCATGCAAAATTTTTGTGGTGAACTATAATGCCTGGTTGTTTGCCTTGATACAACTATCACGTCACTGCTTTCGGCCAATGAGCACAGCCAAAATTTTGTGGTGAACTATAATGGCCACATACATTTGCACTGCAAGATAGCTGAACTAAAGACAGCACAGTGCCTTTCAAAGCTGCTGATAGTCTATTTGCATGATGATATCACATACTACAACTACCAGAATCCTTTGTCTTTTGTTCCTCTAATTTGGACCATTGTCTTGGTATTCTCAAAGGAGTTGAAAAATCTGAATGACAAAAAGTACTTGAAAAGGATTCTGGTAGTTGTAGTAAAATGACACCATCATGAAAATCACTTATTGGAAGGGTAAACAAAAAACAGGCAGCCTAAGCAATGACATGAGGTAATGAAATACTAATTATCAAAAAGGTAGAAAAATTCAAGAACTTGCAAAATAAAGCTTGTTTTCCTTGTCTTACTTCAATGTCTTTGTGCTTCTAGATCTGCACCTTTGGACATGACTCTTGCAACACTAATCCTTTAATTGTTATGGACCAGAAGCAGCGTGCAACCCTGAAGATCCTCTCTCCCCCCTTCCACCCCCCATGCAATATATGTTGGGGGGAAAAAGTGACCAAACCAGTACGAAAGTTTATCCAACATTGAAATGAGGGGGTGCGGGGGACGTGTTCCAACTATTCATGTCCAAAGCTACCTTTGGACATGACTCTTGCAACACTAATCCTTTAATTGTTATGGACCAGAAGCAGCGCGCAACCCTGAAGTTCCTCTCTCCCCCTTCCACCCCCCATTCAATGTTGGAAAAAAAAGTTACCATTATAAACCAGTACGAAAGTTTATCCAACATTGAAATGAGGGGGTGCGGGGGACGTGTTCCAACTATTCAAGCTGTGGGTCTTTGAGGGTAATTTTCATATTTTTTTCTGTATGTCCCAGTTTCTCCAAAAGTACCCAGAAAAATGTCATCAAAGACAACAGAGACTGCAAGCAAGCCTCATTTTGCTAATTATTGAATATTTGTATCTTTTTGATAATTGTCATTTCCTGAGTTATGATTGGTCAAATTGCGGTCCAAAATTTCCTGTACGGACCTTTCGGTCCCGAGGGGGGTACTCCCATATATGGACAATACGGGGATGATCCGTTGGACAGGGTATGGTTTTTCGAGTTTCTGATCTTAGACAGGGTATCCATTTTCACATCGACAGATCTTGAACAGGGTATGGTATTTATCTAGTGCCGTTATTTAGTCTAGTGCTTGCTGAAGACTTATTTAGTTATGACACTCATTATACAAGATCACAATAAACACTGACATCCAAGTATAGATAATTTGTTATTTGTCTTATAGAGGGAAAATTTTAACACTTTGTCTTAAACAGGGTATGAAAATATGAGTTTTTTTGTCTTAAACAGGGTAAGGGTTTCAGAGCCCCAGCGGCACACCCCTACCCAACTTTAGGTAGAGTACCCCCCCGGGCTTTCGGTCCACTTCTGATCTCAAAGAAAATACAGAAACCATATAATCAACATCTTATTAACCTCGTTTGCTAAGTGCTTTTAATGGCATTCGCGCTTGGGCCATACAAAAAGGATAATTATCCAATAGAAGCACTTGCGCTTATCTTAGGAGGTCCTCCCTTGCACCCTGAGGCCTGAACTATCTTGAAAGAAAACGGGCAAATATTGACATATTTACTAACATCCCTGCTGGAGATTATATCGATGTCTCGCACATTAAAACTGCAGTGCCAATTTTTATCAAAAACCCAATACGTGGTACCTTCATGTCGATCCTAGTTATGACTATACGAGATATTTCTTAGCTTGGCCATGGGCTGCCTGTGCATACAACAGTCAACAGCCGCTAAAATACGCACCAACTTCCCACGCAATTCAATAAGTTTATCGTGTCTTCTCCTCAAACTCCCCTCTCCATTTGGATCTCTTGCTTGGCGGAACCTTCTATAGTACAAGTAGAGTACATACATGCTTGGCAGAGCGGCGGCTAGGCCGAGTAAACCCGACAACACAGAATGTCTTCTCACAAACGACAACATAGCTTTAGTCGCCATCTCGTCCAGTTTGAGATCGTTTTTTCTCCACCATCCAAGGAACAAACTAGTCCACCAGTACGAAAAAGATCGAAATATATTTTTGTAAATCTGATGAAAGATTGATTATTTCCAAACTTAGAATAAAATGAAGTATTAAACAAATATGGCAAAGTTGTACTTCGATGCGTCTTTCCCGTTTTGATGTGGTTTACCGCTGGTCAGCCTTTAATTTCCGGCAAGCCAAACTCAACTGAAATATAGCTTGGGGTCATCTGGAAACAGGAGCAAGCCTTGATGAGCCAGTGCTGGTTAAAATTGTCTATATTCATAATAGGATTTTTTTCTCATCCAAAAATTAATCAACCTTTATTACCATAAATTATATCAGTTCCTGTGCTACACAAAAACGAGGTAATTAGGTAAAAGTGCACTATACAGGTTATAAATTAGCATTCTTACTTGCATCAGCTTTACAGCTCACTTTACCCAAGTGCCTTGTTTCTGTATAGCACAGGAAATCAGTAACTGTAAGGTCTTCCGTGCTGAATTTAATAGAGAACAAAGGAATAGTTATTTTAATATATTTTTTTATAGGGGGAAAGATAAAGGTTTTTTTGGGTATAAATTATAGGTTTTCTAAAAATAATCAATGGAACAGTAACCTTGGACACTTGCTTATTTCAGTTGCATTGTCAATGAACTTCATTGTGAAAAGGGATTTAGATAATGGTCTAGACAAAGTGTATGTGGAATAAATAATAGCCACCTCTATCGCTATATTTGAAGGGCACAATCCCCAAATGGACACTGTATTCGAGGCTAGAATATAAACTGCATGGTGCACTATTTTTTTTATGAGTGAGGAGAAATACCAGCATGCAATAAAATATTATTGTTCTCCTTTTTAACTCATATTTACGTAATGAAGTAATAGTTTCAAAGCTATTTGAGGCAATATTCACTACTATATTTTGCTGACAATGTGCATGTAACTAAATTATTCACTTGTCAGAACGTAATTTGACAGAGCAGCTGTTGATTTGTTCAGATCAATCAGTTTCTGGGAAACCCCCACCCCTCCCCCACACTTCACCTTACCTTTAATGGTTTTAAAATAATTAATAAAATGATGCATATCCAAGGGAGGAGAGGGTGGGTAGTTTCCCAGAAACCAGGATTGAGCCATTTGTTCTTAGTTTCTAGACAGTAATTTAATACAGTATTGCACTGGAGTTAATGAAGGATTAAGCTTGTCACCTAATGTCAGACTAACATTTCAGTCACTCACCCAAATAATATTAACATTGGTTTTGAAAAGGCATTCTATCTTTCTCAGCTATTCCATCTGTTTCTTTTTAGCTTTTAACTCAGGGCAGACTGTAATTTAACTGGTACCATAATTACCTATAAATGATTGAGTCCCTTTCTAGCTCAAAGAAATTTGCATTATAAACATGGATAAATATTAACAAAGACTACATAAAAAAAATTTTTAGACACATTATGCTACCAATCTATTAAATTTGGAATTTTAAAAATACCCCAAGGTTGTTCCATAAACAGAAGGGAGAGTTTATCCCCCCTTTTAGGAGACTTTCAAGTCATTCCCCATTTGTACATCATTGGAAGGGGTGTGTGCAAAAAGGGCATAAGTAGCTCTTGATCACGTTCTAAATTCTCCCTTACAAACCAGGTGTCACAGGTAACCCAATTCACGATTTTAAAAATCTGATTTCTTCGAAAATTAGAGATGCCTGCGGAGGAGGCCAGTGGTGGACTACATTGTAGTTCTGAAATCAGTCTTTTGATTGAAGAAAATAACGTGGATATGCTAGAATTTGTATTATGGAAATCGAATGCTTTATTTTTGCCTTGCTGTGGTCTAAGTAGCCCTGTTTTCAGTAGTCTCACTGTAATAGGAGGGTACATTTTCCATAGTCTATTTTTGGATACTTCTTCCTACACAAGAGTGACATTGTTATGGTTACCAGTAGTGCAATATCTAGGATAAAGAGAATCCCAATTCTTCATCTGGAAGTTCTTTGGCCATGATTGATGAAGATGATTTATTTGAGAGCAACAAATATTGAAAAAGTACATTTTACAAGGATATATCACACTAAAAACAGATCAGCTCAAATGTTGCAACCTCACAAGGCCCATAAAGATGGATGCTCCTGCTCTCCATTGAATATATTGAATGATAATAGAACTTTCAACTAACTTGTATGTGTAATATAAAAGTCTTTGGTTTCTATAATCCTTCTACTTCATATTTTGCCTATAATACACAGTATAGATAATGAAACATCAATCAATTGCACTCATTTAGCAAGAAATTAAGTGAAATGACTGGCCTGGTGAAGGCAGTTACATGGGAAAACTCAGCTTGGGTGACTGGGATCCTGGTCTCCCAAAGCTGACCCATGCTAAGCCAATCTTGCGTAATTTGTAGAGTTCATATTTGGTGTTCACAGCCAAGCTGTGAACGATACACACACATGGTCCCAACACAACAGGCTAGTCTACCTCATGTAATCAGGGCCTTAATGTCAGAAAAAGGCTTTCAGTAATGTAATATTTGGGTTTGAAATAGGTTAGCATTCCCATTGTTCCAAGTACTTACATTTATCTAAGCAATAAGCTAACAAACAGCAACTGATACCGATCAGGTGGCCTGCTTTAATCTAAACAAGAGCCCATCTGGGCTTTCACTCGGGCCACATGAGATTGAAGATGAAATACACTTTCATTTGAAATCCTCTTAGTAATAACCAAAGGGAAGAATTATTAGCTGAATTTAGCAGTCTTTAGGAGTGGCCGGTAGCGCAGTGACTTTCATTCTCTGCCCCCTAGTATATATGTAATTTAATATTTGTGTTTTCCTCATATGTTGACCTTTTAATTTAAACACTACTTATTTGTTTAACACACTGCATTTGAGCAGGCATATATTCAATGTTTTGAACCCGAGAATTAACCATACTACCGTACTTCATGGTCCCTTTCTTTAGTAGTGGGTTGTCGGTCAGGTGATTGTAAACTCTCGTCATTTAGCACAGAAAATGTATTCTGATGAATAGGGATTGGGTTGTCATGTAAGAAAGATGGCTCTTGAACAAACTGATAAGCTTCAGTAGGTTGGGTAGTCTCGGAACACTGGAGACCTTGGTCTTTCATTGTCTTCTTTTTTGTATTCTTGATATTTTTTTTAAGTTTGAAAGTCGGATCTCAGCTATATTATATCCGCTTTCAACTCGCCATTTTCAACTTCTAGGTCAATAATATATTCGTGATGACAGCATCTTGATTTTGGTCTTGTATATATTATCTTGCTGCACTAATTTGTCTTCCAAATGACTGAGTTTGGTTTCTTGATTCGTGTTTTGATGTGACGAGAGTAAGAATTCATTACGCATATCAGTTAGGTCAGCCTCCATGTTACAAATCAAGGTCGTTAAAGCAGCGAGAGATTTCTTATTGCGGGCTAACAATCCTCATGAAGAATCTAAAGAATTCCATCTCTTCCGGTTTGAATTTGACTCATGTGTATGTTGCTTTTGGAGTTTCAAGGATATGTTGATCCAAAACTACAGGCTCTTGGGGTTTTTCATTGACTTGTGAACTTGCAGGCTCTGTAATTTGTTTTGTTTTCTTAGTATAACATAAAGCGTTGAACATGTTCATGTTCTCAAGCATGTCGCGCGTGACCTGTTTCTTCATTCATTAAGTTCTCTACTTTCATCTGTAATCTGGGAAACTCAAACTTTGCCCATGCCTTGGCACATAACTATTCCTGTTGTTAAGTAGACGTGGATGATTATAAGTAAAATCCTTCGACAGCTTGTACCGTTTCCACTAGGTCAATATCCTCGCTGGAACGAAATAACTTGATCTCAATACTCTGATCCAACTTACGGTAAATTTAAATCTCTGACAGTTTTTAAGAGACTCATAATATTGGTCTTGAAGTGCCTTCACCCAAAATAAGATGTTCTCCTCGGATGTTTTAAATGCAGCACAGCGAGCCAATGTCTTATAGATTCCAATATCTATTTCTTCGAATTTTAGCTTTCTGGATCCTGGCATCTTCACTGGCTTCAGGTCGTCGTACGTGTTGTATATAAAATCACTGGCCATCTGGGTAAAAAACGCGGTCCTTCGGCTCCGACAATAGCGCCAGTTGAAAGATCCTGAGCCTGTTGGAAGGCTTTCGCACGAGTGAAGTTAAATAAAACATTAAACTGGCTTACATTTGAGAGATGAGACTCGAAGTTAGAGAGAAAGTTGCTTGTGGGTCCTCCGCCATCTTGCTTTACTGTATTAAATTATGTAAATAAATTAACCTGGCGATTGTTGCGTGACCAGCACAGTGCAATCTGATTGGTGTGAATTTGACCTTTAACGCTTGCTACACGGATTTTTTTTTTTTTTAAATGACTTGCATTTTAAGATTTATTATGTTTATAAATAGAATGTGGATAAAATGTCCACCAAAATACTATCCTGTACATGTACAATAATTTAATGTAGCTCTAAAAATAATCGTAAGTCTGCACAAACGTACTGGATATCTCAAACCAAACAACCAACAACACTTTAAGTACAAAATTTTAATTCCAAGAAAGCAATTAACTTCGATATTGCTTCCTCGATAGCATTTGAAATTATGATACCACTAATATTTAGATGTAAAAACAGAGATAAACGAGCATTTACATAGTGCTAAGCTAGCTTGTTTGGTATGTACAACCCTAGTGCATGCCTGAAAATAGGAAAAATAGGAACTGCAACCCCTTATCACTCTAAGTACAGTAGACAAAATATCCAATGCTATGAACCCAAATGGACACGTAATTAGTCATCTCATAAGTATGTTTCCGTGCACGCGGAACAACGCCTCAATCAAAATGCAAACTACTCGGCATTGGTATTATAATTTTTGAAAAATTCACAGACACGTTATCGCATTAAAATATGGCTTTTTACGAGCATGTTTATCATACGAGTTTGGGAGTTTTCAGTTATATAAAGATTCGCTAATCCTGCACCGTTTTAGTTCACTTATTGGTTGACTTCTCTTAGTCGTTGTCGTCTTTCTTGCCGTGTTTGAGAATGCGTGTGAATTTGGCATAATCCAAACCTCCTTCTCTATCAATCGGGGCGTCGCGAAGAATATCATCCACTTGTTCATCGGAGAATCTATCTCCCATCGTCATCATGGCCTCTTTGAGTAAGTCCTCGTGAATTTTACCGGAACCATCCTCGTCGAAGCAAGCGAAGGCGTTCCGAATCACATCTTCTGGATCAGTACCGTTTAACTTCTCGCCAAACAGGGTTAAAAACATAGTGAAGTTGATGGGCCCGGGCGATTCTTTAACCATGTCTTCGAGGTAGCCATCCGTTGGGTCTTTACCAAGAGAAGCCAACATGTCGTGCAGGTCTTCTTTGTCGACAAATCCATCGTGGTTTTGATCTATCATATTGAACGCTTCCTTGAATTCCTGAATTTGATTTTGGTCGAACATGGCGAACACATTCGAGGTGGCTCTGTGAGCCCTCTTTTTAGTGGACTTCTTCGTTTTACGGCTAGCCATGTTGACTTTAAAGTAAAGTTTAAAACTTTACATAAAAGAGGCTTCGTTCGCTTAGCTTAAAAAGTAAACCAAGAAGCAGATTTAGTTCACGAACTGAAGTTCGTTGACGCCAGACTCCTCTTCCGATGAGAAATTATTTCCCTTGCAAGTCAAGGTCCCGGATGCGACTGTGGAATACTCGGAATGTCACGAATGCACGATACCTTCGTCACACTATCGTAACGCTAGCGAGTAACGCTCAGTTTTGTTGCGCTTTGATCATTCGCTTTCCACATAATGAATTTAGTTGATTTCAGTGAAGAAAAAAGTAAAAGACTTTGAAATAGATGGATGATTTATATAAATCCAAATGAGAATATTTTAAACGACCAACAACCATAACCACACACCACAGGCAGCCCAATCTATGGGTTTGTGAAAATATGACTGTGAGAAGATATGTGTGAGGTTTTATAAATCCTTTCAAATTGTGTGTAATGTATAAACAAACATACCTTTTTACTTCCATGTTGTTTCCTTTGTGGTTTTTCTTCTCTTGGAACCATTTTAGGGTGTTTTAGGAGTAATTCATCCAGCCGAGGTGGATCAAAATCTCCTAAAAACACCCTAAAATGGTTCCAAGAGAAAAAAACACACAAAGGAAACAACATGGAAGTAAAAACGTATGTTTGTTTATACATTACACACAATTTTAAAGGATTTATAAAACCCCATACATATCTTCTGAGTCATATTTTCACAAACCCGTAGATTGGGCTGCCTGTGGTTTAACTCTGTTCCTTTCTATAGATGGTTTGCACTCAATCCCCAGAGATTCAAATGACAAAGGGCATGGCGGCCATGTTGGTGTACAGAACAAACTGAAGCAAACGAAGAATCTGTTGTTAACTGTACACCAACATGGCGGCTATGATGTCACATGCAAAGGGTCTATATTACCATACATTAGGGAGCGGTCATTAATTACTGGGGGGGGGGGGGGGGGGGTAAATTTAGGGGGAGGGCTAAGATTTTTTTGGGCTTCGATTTGGGGAGGGTCACAAATTTTTGGGTGCCTGTTTTAACAATTAAACTTTTACAATATTTTTAGGCTACTTCAATCGACCATTCAGCTCCACCTTGGGAATGTCCCTTAACCAGCAATCAGCGCGTGCTGGATGCTGCTAATGGGCAACGTCGAGACCTCAAACATTCTGCTTGATAACGAGGTTTTCACGAGTAAAACAAAAGAAATGCTTTCCTTTTTTGATGTTTTGGGGAGGGCCAAGATTTTTTGGGCTGATGTTTTGGGGAGAGCCAACATTTTTGGGTCCTCCTTTTAGATATTTTACCGGCCCTCCCCCCCCAGTAATTAATGACCGCTCCCTTAGCCTGTAGCGATCCTTCGTGTTGATAAACATTACAATTGTTATGCCAATGTACCAACCATGATTTCAAAAGGTCGCTTTGTGTCAGGAACCATGTGGCAACATGTTGCAAGTTTTTGAATTACCTTCAAAAACATGCAATATGATTGCCTGAATTTTGTTGGAGTTGCTCGTGTAACACCACAGGCTTCCCAGACTCGACGATTAGTTTCATAACGATCTCAGAAGAGTTTAAATAATTGCTTCGTGTGAATTCTCTTTTCCGATTCTTACGAAATGAATCTTCAATAATAAAAGATTGATACTTAATGAAGTTGTGTGAGTGGTTTTTTGGCGATTTGGGGCCTTCTAAAGCAGTTTATTAGGATTCGAAATTTTGACCGTTGGCAGAGGCTCTAAAAAAATTAACAAGGTAGGCAACTCGACCTCGCCAAAGCAGACTTACCTCAAAGATCACCCCAAAATCGGCACTTTTCTTCCTCGCTCGCTATTCAGCTTTCGGCACAGGTGGGAACATAGTTATCAAGCAACATCTGACCAGAGATTTAGGAAAATCCATCAAATTTATCATCGCCAAACGGCCTCCTCGAGACCCAAAAAGCGCGACCTTCCAATGATCTGTATTAAAAGAACCAGAATGACCAAAGCGGTCCAAAATTTTCCCGACCCTACCCTAAACGATGTAAATCGCCTTTTTTTCATGGGGGAGACGCAAGCGCAAAATTTTGCTTCCGCTTAGGGAACGTATGCAAATAATCTTTTTCATGGGAGGACCCCCAAGCGTGAAATTATACTTCCGCTCGAGGAACGGAAACAAATATACCGCCAATCACAGGACCAAGATAGTGGGCCGGGGTCTTCACCGAGTGTTATGACAGTTCCACGTGAGAAATTTTCACGAGTTCCAAATTCAAAATTAGTCTGTAACCGCCAGTTTCGTTAAAAGCCTAGTAATGGTCTCTCTGATTGGCGATATATTTGTTTCCGTTCGTTAACGTCACTGGACGGCATTATCGGCTATTGGATTCAGACGTCTCTCTCGGGAGGAACGAACCAGAAGAGACGGCTGAAATTCAGGCTATGTATTGTGTTGAATTCTATTGAATTGTTAATAGCAATAAACCACTTTGACGATGTTGTGCACGCAAATAGAACAATGCACATAAAATCTGAATAACAAGAGACTGACTAGCCTGCTATACAGACGTATTTTTTCACCCTCATAAATTCGAAGAAAAAAGTATGCGAGTGAAAAAATAAGTCTACATTAGCAGGCTAGAGACTTGGCGGGCCACACCACAGGGAGCCCAGGCTCACAAGATGAAGACTATAAGGATTTGTATGAAACTTTATCGCTAGTATATACAGCTGATGGAAAATGATAATAAACACCATTAAAGTTTACATACCAAATCAAATGTTGTCCAGCTGTCGTTTCTTGTCTGTCTTGGAGCCTTCAAGCCGCATTTCAGCTACAATTTTTTTTTAGTTAAAAAAAATTGTAGCTGAAATGCGGCTTGAAGGCCCCAAGACAAACAATAAACGACAGCTGGACAACATTTGATGTGGTATGTAAACTTTAATGGGTGTTTACAGCTGTATATACTAGCGATAAAGTTTCATACAAATCCTTATAGTCTTCATGTTGTGAGCCTGGGCTCCCTGTGGCTACACAGACTATTTGGCGGGCCACACCTATTGTTCTCTGATGCGTGCGAAACATCGTCAAAGTGGGCCATTCAGGTCTGCCTACATGAAGGGTACCTTTGAGAATTATCATTTACAAATAAATAAGCCGCGAGAGTCAAGCGGCGAAAAAATACGCTCTGGCACCCAGGGTAATGACACAACAACACAAATATATTTATTTACACTCATTTTTACAATATTAAACATAAACGAAGATTATTGAGAATAGAGAGTGCTAGGGTACCTGAAATATCTTTAGGAAAACTAAACGAGCCAGATACCCTACCCTAATGTGACTAAAGCCCCCAAGATAATCTCTAGATCGTGCTCTACCAACTGAGCTAACCGGCGAGGCGGTGAATTCAAATCTGTAAAACTCTGAGAAAACTGATTCTTCTTCTTCAAGTTTGATGTGGGCCGCGTCAGGCAAAAAGGGCCCGGACGACATAATATGTAAATGTCTTTTGAAATTGTACCATGTTTTTTATACTTGTGGTGCAATTGCAATATGCATCGCGAGCGCCACATTGTGCTACTAACAAGTAGTGTTGATTTCATGAAATTGACAAGTGAAATCGAAGACGAAATTTACGATATTTTTACAGAAGGGTGTGATCACAATTTTAGCAGACTCAAATCATTCCCTATCATCAGACGTTTGTTTCAAGGTGTAACTTGTACTATTGCTAAAATCATATGATGAGCTACGGGGAGCAGAACGACTGCAGAAATTTTTGCCAAAAAGTGATCATCTGGTTCATCTTATTATTTTTTTACTCTTTAATGCCAGCAGGTATAAATGAATGTCATACATCAAAATCATCCCCTGACAGGATTCCCAATTTTTGTGGTCATATTTGTAATCGGGCCCTTGCATCAAAATCACGTAAATTTCACTCCTGATTGTAGTCGTCATTTTCATGAAACTGACATTTATTGTTATGAATGAAATGTAGCGCTCCTCGTCAAGATTACAATACAATCTTCAACCTGTTATTAGGAACACCGTTGTAGGAACTATTTAACTTGAATGTCGTCCGGGCCCTTTTTGCCTGACGCGGCCCATGTGTATTAAAGCTAATCAAGAGAGCTAATAGAGTATAAATAAGTCCCCTTAGGGCTGAGGCAAAATGGATCTGTAGCTAATTCTCACGCTGTGGTTCTATCCGGGGCCCTATTGGCTAGAAACAGTAGATTCCCATGTCCTCATATTGAACAGTTTCAGAACGAGTTTAGATGGGACAAAACACGGCAAATATTTGTATTGCCTGGTCCACCAGAATAAATGCCATACCCCGATAAAATGCTTATTATTCACAAATGGCGAGGTTTTCTCGTTGACCGCAATAACAAGGCTTTTCATAAATCATTAGGAAGCATTGTTTGCATAGTTGCATAAAATTACTGTTCACAAGGCTTCTCTTTTTTTTTTTTGTCTCAATCAACGTAGCTTGTAGTTTAGCTGAAACCAAGAGGAAAACTGGTCAATCGAGGGTTCGAGTTCCGGCTCGTAACACGTCGTTTTCAGTTTTTTCATCTTCTCCTTTCAAGTACTTCTCCGGTTAGGAAAAGCGTGAAGGAATAACTCGAGGGGAATATATATTAAAATGTAAGGGAATATAAATTAAAGCATTGATAAAATGAAGGGGTAATATATATTCCCCCGAAAAGAACAAAGTAACTGAGATTTATCCCCTGAAAGAACATAGAAAACCGAAAGCCATGTGCGTGGAAAGTATAAAGGCTTTAATTGGCTTTTGCAGAGGACAGTGTTCTGAATGTATGTAAACAAAATTTAACTAGCTATTGCTTTTTCTCCTGAAATTATTATCTGTACGAATCAAAGAAAATGGTACTTTTTCCCTTGACAATATGTGCTAGGATTTCAATATTGGTAAAATTGACTATTAGTATTTTAAATTGCTACTGGGGCCAAAATCATCGTTTTATCCAAGATGGCCAAACTGTGATAATAACAGCGTTATCCACCTTTTGATGAACAACCGGACCTTGTAGTATAATTTTCACTTTTACAATACACAGTTGTAATGTAAATACTAGACTTTGTCAAACTATCAATACTCTACATATACACCTTGTCTAGTCTTTCTATTTAAAATGTACAACTTCAACTCAGTTTAAAAAGTCCTCAATCATTATATTACCATATTAAATATTAAATGGTATTAAAATGGTTTAAATCTTGCCTTAGTCAACGTACCCAATCAATTCTTATTGACGATACTAAATCAACGGAGAACATTATCTTTTGGTGTTCCTCATACTCTGTCCTTGGTCCTCTCCTGTTCACTTTGTAAATTGTCCCTCTAGAAGACTTAATAAAAGCCCATGGTCTCAACTGTGCGATGTACGCTGATGATTCCAATTGTAAATCACTATGAACACTAGCCTCCTCCGCAGGCATCTCTAATTTTCGAAGAAATCGTGAATTGGGTTACCTGTGACTCCGGGAGAGAAGAGGAGGACTGGGGAGGGGAGGAGAGAAAAAGAGAGATCTCTTTTCTTCACCTGCCACAGGGAGCCCATAATCTGATTTCTTCAAAAAATAGATGCCTGCGGAGGAGGCTATATGAACACCACTCAAAGGGACACTGCATTAATTATTGTGCCTTGAAAACTGCTTGAAGGATATTAAAACATCATGCTCAGCATCGCTGAGCATCACGAATATAGGCAGGATAAGAAAAAATATCTTAACCAGTCAATAACCGAGCATCTATAGTCCATGCCTTTAAATCACTTCCAAGTTAGATTACTGCAACAACATGTTTTACAGTTTACCTTCCAATCAAATTCAGAAACTTCAACGCCTCCAAAATACTGCAGCCAGATTGTGGTAAAAGCTAATCTCACTCCTATTCTCCGAGAACTGCATTGGCTTCCCGTTAGTGAACGTGTCCAGTTCTAAGTTCGACTGTTACTGACATTTATTTATTATTTCGCTATAGGTGTTATCTTATCAGTTTTAATCATCATGTAAGAGCATTGAGACTTTGTATAATGCGCTTGAGAACTGTTTAGTAGTATTAGTATTAATTAATTAATAGGCCCTTTGCAGCTAACAGTCACGTGCTGATATAATACTTCATTAACGAATGAACTGAGCTTGTGATCCCCATGGGAAAGGCGTTGCCATGAATACTGGAGAGCAAGCTATCTTCAAAAACGCAGTTTTAGAAAGATCGTCAATCGATTGGAGGTGGAAAATAGCATTTACAAATAGGTTTTGCTAATAACACTACCGATCTCGTACAAGGCCTTTAAATAAATTAAGTCAGATATTTTTTGCTCTTCAGTACAACCACGTGATTTGTTAGCTGCAAAGGGCCTATTAAGTCTATACACGACTTTCATAATGGCCGCCTCCTAATTTGCATATGCAATTTCCCGTTTCGGTAGTTTATCCACATGTATAGAAAATATGAACATTGCCATGCGAAAGAGCATGTCGACATTAGTGAACTTGTGAAAGTTGAGTGCTGTAGCTTATAAAGCAATGAAGTTACAGCCAGTTGAAATTAGAGAGATTTGTATGATAAAAACGACGGAGGCCTTTATAGCCTCGCTTTCATATTGTTCTGCATTACAAATGCTCATAGCTCAACAGCAATTTTCCAAATTGCTCCAAAACTCAAAACAATTACTAGTTTTAATGTGATCTTTCATGTAGTAGCATTGGTTTTCCCCTACATATTTATCTTCCAAATTATGCAAATTATGAAAGTCGTGTTGTGGTACATGTTTGAAAGATTTATCGGCTGCAACCTGAAACTTCTAGTCGCACTTCAACGAAAATGGTAATAAGAACCAGCAATGGCACAACAACCTATCATCCCATTCTCCCATTAGAACCAGGTGGCCAAAAAAAGGGGGGGGGGGGGGGGGGGGTGGGGTTGTGATCCCATTCCATGCACCAGTTTGTCACAAATTCATACAGTGTCACATTTATTTTAAGGTAGATTGGTCATATTTCAAATATTTATGGCTCACTATACACATGAAGTGTTTGATGATAATAAAATCACTGTCATATACTGTCGGGTTTAATAATCCGGGAATATTTGACTTTGAACGGTGCAGGAAACTGAAACCAGCACTGCATTTGAGATCAATTGAATGATTTCGAATAAGCAAATCATGCATCACGCTTCACCCCAAATTCACGCATCATGCTTTCAATTTACTCTCTTTCACATATCACACGCTAATTTTGGTCCCAATCACGCATCACGCATAACCATTTTGCCACCTGGGTAGAAGATCTGTGATGAAATGTGTGATAAAATTTTCCATTTACTTTGATATCTAACAATAACAAAAGTGTGATCTCATTGTGTAATAGTCCTATAGATATATCTTTCATCCTACTTCTCTAAAGCTTTCCCTAGAATTTCACAGTCAGCTGGAGCATTTGTAAAGATGCTGCCTATAAAGGCATACGTTCCCCACAAATGGTGACTGACCACTTTGCAGCAGCCAAGATCCATCACACTGAAGCCCAGGTGGTTATAGCGCTCGTCTGTCTCAAACAAAGTCGTGTTTGTGTGGGGGCCAAAAAACTGTTGATAAACAGGAACCCAAAACATGACATTAGAACTATTAGAAGTTATTGCATTCTACAAGAAGTGATAAAGTGTTTCCAGATTGACCTTATCAAGGCATTGAAGTGAGGCCAGTTGTACAGAGAAAAATATACAATCAATGGTGGAAATAATGTTAATTCCCTTATGAGAAAAGAACACAACAGTGCAATACAATACAAACTAAGACATTTCTAACTGGCTCCAATTTTGCGATCTTTGGAACAACTGCACCTTTGGACATGAATAGTAGGAACATTTTCCCCACACCCCCTCATTTCAATGTTGGATAAACTTTCGTACTGGTTTGGTCACTTTTTTTCCAACATTGAATGGGGGGTGAAAGGGGGACAGAGAAACTTCAGGGTTGCACGCTGCTTCTGGTCCATAACAATTAAAGGATTAGTGTTGCAAGAGTCATGTGACATGAATAGTTGGAACACGTCCCCCGCACCTCCTCATTTCAATGTTGGATAAACCTTCATACTGGTTTGGTCACTTTTTTCCCCAACATTGAATGGGGGATGGAAGGGGAGGAAGGGAGAGTAACGTCAGTGTTGCATGCAGCTTCTGGTCCACAACAATTAAAGGATTAGTGTTGCAAGAGTCATGTCCAAAGGTGTGGCTTTGCTCTGGTACCATTGTTACCAAATTTCTTGCAGCACATGAGATATGAATAAAGTGTCAATAGCATTAACAATGATTGGCTACATGTATTTCATCATATTTTTTATGGAGGGTGAATCCCTAGAGTCTAAGAGTACAATGCTCTTAACATTAAATATGTATTATTTATCACTATGGAAACTTTCATAATTTCCAATTTCAAAAGTTTCAGTACTTACAGAAGTCCCAGAGGAAGGGTCAATAAAGTCTGCCCAATACCCTGCAAACTTCAGATTATTACAGATCTCTTTTGCACTGTCAACAAACTGCAAAGGAATAACATAATTATACATCACTAATGAGGTTTCTCTCTTCCTCTTATATTCTTGAAAGTGATTTCAAATTGGTCCAAGACCAAAGTAACTTTCTGGCTTTGGATACCTATTATGGTATAAAGTATGTTTGTTTCAATATTTATTTGTTTGATTGATTGATTGGTTCAAAGATTCACCATACAGACAGGTGAGAAAGCAATATCATGACACAAACTCCATACGAAGCATTTATACCCACCCAACACTCAGCAATAAAATCAAAAACCCAACCCAACTTACACCATTCATAACTTGTCAAGAAATTAATTAAGATAAATACTGATAACTAAGCACATTAAGCATGCAACTAAATATAAAAGACAAAATTATACAAAGACAATGGCCATCAATATATATATGAATGACAGTTAAAGAGTAATAATTTTGCTTAGAATGACAACAAAGGAAAATCGTGAATATGTACGTGTATATTAAAAACAACAACATCAAAAGTTGACACACTGAAAAGAACAACATCTTCTAGCTGAGAATTCAGCTAAAGTGAACAATCTGCACCATAAAAAAGTGGTAAGGACATAATTATTATTCACCCAGCTGTTACAAATGGTTTTTTCGTATGGCTGACACAGTAGCATTCAGGGCAAACTACTTTATATGATTGAACATTGTCAACATGAAAAATGTTCTCTAGACACATCAGGGAGGTCCACCTCCCTGGACACATGTAGTAAAATGATTTTAATGACCAAACAAAACCCAACAATAATAGTGTCTCTCTAACTGACAGAAGTCTATTGATTGAAAAGGTAATTTGCAGTATTTCTTTTTTCTGAATAGGATTTCCAGTCATGAATTACAAGGAAGGAAAACAGTTGTAAACTAATTAACATGACTGCCTTAATAATAATAATACAATTTATTTACCCACAATAAATTTACAGCGTTGCTGATGTGGTTGTGCTTATAACTATGCAATTCTACCCTAATAATAATAATAAAACTAATTAACTTATACTTACTCTATTCAGTTATTTACAGTAGTTCAGTGTTTCTTTTAAGATTAATTTTAAAACTAGTAAGTGATGCAGTTGACCTTAGGTCGTTACCAAGACTGTTCCAAAGCCTCGTACCTCTGTATGTTATTGACAATTTCAGGTAGTTGGTTTTCGGTGTGGGTAGACTGATACATTGAGTGTTACACAAGGAGTATGTAAGTATTCTCTTAGGAACAGCACTACATAATACAGGAGGAGCTATAGGTTGTTAAAACATTTATGTTAACAAAACAGGCAAGTCTTAGGTTATAGTAATAGTCCTTGTCATCAAAGACCAAGGTATCTAAGGATCACATACATTTTTCATTAGCGCTTCCCTCTCATCCTCCACATCCAGGGACCAAATACTCATGTCATTTTTTGAGTGCTGACTGACGCTGATCACTGTGAGATCACCCGGCATAAGGTGCTTGTCAGGGAATAGTTCCATGAATCCTTTGTGAAGAAAGGCAGGACACACCTGGATGCTACACTCCACTGTTCCTGGCTCTTCCTTGATAGCTAGTGGCTGCTCACTTGGCTGTTTCACATTACAAAAATGTATCAGTATTTTATTACGAGCTTTCCATCTCATAATAAAGTGCTTTTTACCTAATGCAACTATAGACTATTATCTTTTAGCATAACCTAGCTGTCATCTATTGGCAAACTCAACATCTGATTGGCTAGCTAGGCAGCATCAATCAATCGATAGTCGACCATGTGCTGGTTGCAAAAGAAAATCACTTAATAGAATAAAAAAATGAACATTTTTCCAAGTATTCTTGATAGCAAAGTTGATAGAATGGTGGCTTAATTTATTAGCCTAAGTTCTTGCTCTTGGTTTCTGGATCAAATTAATGCAACAGTCACCAGGATTTAAACTCTTTTGCAGTTAGGTTATTATATGGCCATCTGGGCATTTAAAAAGCTTGGTAAACTTTAAAACACATTTTACAGTTATTTTATTTGCAAACAGGGTCTGGTTCCAAAACTAACACTAGGAAAGAAATTAAGGATACATACAATGTATTTTTCTACAAGTATGAGGCTAAAATTACCACATCATTTGTAGAATTTTGCTCAGCATGAAAACTACCAAGGAATGATCCAATCACTTCCTCTTTGCGAGAGTCCTCTGACTGGACTTCAAGAAAGGCATCTACCAGTGGCTTCCTGGACACAGGTGCATCCTGCTTCACCTGTGGCAGTAGTCCTACATTACCAGGAAGAGGAAACCTAGGGTCCTTCGGAGCAAATGGTCCCAGTCTTTGATCAGGCCATAGCTGTGATGAAACTATGAAAAAAAAGACAATGGTTCTCACTAGAATTGTTCAGCTTGGGGTTTAAGGATCCACAAAGATAAAACATGTGGAACATTTCAGACACAATGGTTCATTATAGGAGTTCATTTGCAATCAAAGAGATTCTTATTCGATTTCACAACTTCTTTTACAGTGTGACTACCGAAACTGGGGCCACTTTGACAGTGAGAACCAATCATGTTGTAGAACAAAAACAATGCATTCCAACTTATGATTACTTGAGCCAATCAGTGTCGAGTACAAGACAATAGCATTTCGACTTACTTGAGCTTCGATCCGGTAAAAGGTGAATTTGGTCAACTAAAGTTCTGAAGTCAAAGCTTTTTGGATGAATAAACTGGATATGCTAGGACTTACACTTTGGAACGCTTTACTTTTATTTTGCAATGTATTTAGTTCTCATTGTCTAAGTGGCGCCGGTTTCAGTAGTTGCACTGAAACATTGTTTTCCTTCTAGAACTAATTTTAACATCCAGTTTTTCTGCTTTGCACCCCTCACAGTATATTTGAAGGGCTGCGTACAACAAGGGCGTAAGTAACTCCTGATCAGGTTCTAAATTCTCCTTAGAAAACAAAGAATTTGATTGAGAATTTAGAATGTGATCAGGATCACTTATTGCACCCTTGTTGCACACAGCACTTCATTTTTAGTGCACCATTTCTGAAAAAAAGTTAGAACCTGTAATGGTGCGGTTTGGTGAAAACACTGTAGACTGTACATGATTATATTTAAAATAAATTATGATAAAGTACGACTACTCCATAAAAGAGTCCCTTTTCCCCCCTTTAGATTAAAATATAATGCTCTAATCTCATATTCAGTCACTGTTACATACTTTTTACAGTATACAAAATGGGTATATTTCCTACTTGAGGAATCTTAGAGGACATCTCTCTCAAAACAAAAAAAGATGTGAAAGGATTTAAGGGAGTGAACAATACTTCCTAATGAACAATACTTCCTAATGATTTATGAAATCAATACAGGTATTGTTTTCGTGTGAGAAATAATATCAAAAACTCGAGCTTCATGTTTCACCAGGGGATCCAAACATCTTGAAACAATAAAAACACTTTTAATTAGTATGCAGTTGGGAAGAGTGAGCTTTATAAATTTGGAACGTCTACAGCTGAGCTAATGTCTGCAAAGTTGGAAACACAAAAATGCCTTATACGGTTATAGTTGCTGTCACATTATGCACGTGTTGATTGGATGACATTACTATCAGATCACTTTAACAATTAAGAATTGCTTGTTTGAAAACTGAGTAATGGTGGACAGTGTTTCACAAGTGACCACCTCAAGCTCATTAAGGACTGGGATTTTTTCCCGCAATAAAACTTGCCTTAATTTACAAAGGGATTTCATACAACTTTCTTTCTTCATCAGGGCCAGGTTGTTCAAAGCCCGATTAGTGCTAATCCAGGGATAATTTCCATGACAACCAATAGGTTCTGTGCAGAGTTTATCCAGGATTAACACTAATCGGGCTTTGAACAACCCGGTCCAGAAGATTAAACTAATGGACTTTGATATTTTCATATTGAATTAAGGTTTTCACAGATGTCACATGATCAACCACGTGATAAAATACTAATTTAAATTTGCGGAGATGAGGAAAACAGGAAAGTCAATACTTTCAAAGTATTTAGGCTACACTCTGTGGGCAAATTATGATGCCGATTTAGCACCTGGACTATGTTTATTTATATATATAGGCAAAATTTGAAGTCATATGACCTGTTGCATAATTTCTCCTTAAAGCATAATGGTTAGTCTACAGGCCAAGACGTGATTCTATGACCCTCAAAGCAAGAAAGCTAATTGAGATTTTCTTACCTATGAGACCATGTGAACCCCCCCCCCCCCCCCCCAGTAACTAGCAGATAACCATACTGATGTATGTAGCTCATCAAAATATGCAAATTATACCATTTCAGCTGAAAATTGTCTTTTGTGGCCATGTAGTGGAATTTAAAGATTTCCCAAATCGTTCATTTCTCAAGCATATCTTTCGACAATAATCCCCGCTTCTATCGCTTTAGGTACCGTATTTTAAAATCCTTCATCTTTCTGTCTGTAAAATTACACAATTAACACAGCTTTTTCAAAAAGTTCTGCAAATGGCCTGTCTCGCGGGACGCAAGATGCGCAGAACGGCGTGCGCGCTGACAATAGTAGGCACCGTCTTTAAACCATAACCATCTACTCCAAGTTAAAGACTATTATATATTACTGTATTGAAACCTTTGTCAAGATAAATTACCTGGTTTTCCCTGGTAGTTGGGCATACAAGTACTAGATGTTCTTAGGGCAGAATATGCCCCCATACGCAGTCTTGTCTGATTCACTACAGCCCTTAGGTTGGGAAAATACACAACTGCCCTACTTGTTTTATTTAACGCCTATGGAATATAAAGAGAAAGTCTATTTACAAGACATAAATATTAACTTTACACTTCTTCAAGATGTTGCATGCTCAACACTTAGGCCAAACAAAAAATTTTTGTAAATGTTGTGTTTCTGGTAACAAGCTGAAAGAAATCTGGGTATGTGCATCAAATTTTTTTTTACCCTGATTTGTTTTCCCTTTTTTTTGTGAGTTAATGCTGTATTTATGTTGTTGTCATGTTCATGTGATCACACTGAAGACGCTGTGCAAGAAGTCGTTGCTTACATACATGTACTTCTCATTGTGTTATTATGTTTTATATTTTTATGTTTATTTTATATGTTTCAAGTCTTGGAAAATAGCAATGAAAAGTTTGATATTGGCATGAAAAACCCCAGGTCAGTCTGGTTACCAGAAACACAACATTAACTATATTTTGCTTGTTCTTAGTATGTACACATGTGCTCAGACTGATAGCCATGTGTTATTATTTTAGTAAATAAACCCCTTCTCACAACTTATATATTGGCTGATGTCTGCAGTTTAGAGATGAAAAAGAATAGTTGCCTGAGAAGCAAAGCTTCAAGAGCAACTGTGATATTCCGCGGACCATCTCTCAGCGAAGAACATTATCAGCCAATATACCAGTAAGCCAGAAAGGAATTTATTTATTTTATAACCCTCCAATACATTTTGTACATCAACAATCAAACACCTCACAGGAAAACCTGATCATTTGTTAATGGTACACGACGTCGTATCTTTTAGCATGACGAGCATACTGACAGACTTTGGCTGCCCTTGAAAGGTATATATACCCATCTGGTAGTTCTTGGAATTGCTATTATCTGGAACTACATTAGGACTTAAAACAATGGCCCTGTGGTTATTGAAATGAGGAGTAGAATCCAATTAACAAAGTGAGAGATGATATGGGGATCGCAATTAAGCTGTTATCAATTTTGTGGGCTGTGTGAATCGATGGGCACTTGTCACATAGGTGAACTGCCATTGGCCAGTTAATTTAACAAGGCCAATAACCCTTACATAGATGACATCATCATATCATATCCTCCCTTTCCCCTAATTATTGTATAAAACAAATAGGCATCATCCTGCCATGTATCTGGCAGTCCTCTTATGGATGTACATGGCTGCACAGATAACATAAAAATGTGAGGATAAAACAACAGTTATGCCACTCAACTAAGTCTTGTAGGGTACTTCTTGTCATGTACTGTTCCCAGGGAGTAGGGAATTTGACATCGGTGGCTGGCCTGGGGGTGGAGAATTTGACACCAAATGGGAGGGGTGGGGAGGGAATTTGAACAAGTTGTCTCGATTTCATGTTACGTGCTGCATGATTTTCACGATTGAAATCACGGGGGAATTGAAGCTGTAGGTCACTTTAGATGAAACTCTGTTTTTGTAAGCAACTGGCTTCAAAAAAAGGGAACTCCAAAAGCTTTGCACTGTACATGTATGTTACCATTGGTTACCATTGTCAAGGCCGAACTGGAGGTCAACCACAATCAAAACAACAGTCAAACACAGTGAATACACTGAGCTTGAATGTAGCAAAAAAAGCACTGTATATTTCACTACCTGGCTATTTTAAAGGTTTACAACCTGAAGAGTCTCGAGAAAGATATCTAAATAAGCTGAAGTACGTAGATGGGCAGGATCCATATGAGATTCCGAGGGCAGTGGAAAGACGATCTGGAGACTTGGCCTAGCATTATCTACATACATGTCAGAATGTATCTGCTGTTTAAGGAAAGCCTGTATACACATGACCAGCTCATGAACTTAAAAGCCTTAAGTGCTACCAGAACATTGCAAATGGCTTGCTCATCTGATGATAGTGAAGGTAACTACGTGTGTGACGATCATCGCATCGGAGCGAACGTGAAATCTGATCGGTGTTCAAGCGAAATACAAACATTTATCTCTTCTGCAGGTTTAAGCGGACATTCTTTGTGAATAGTTAATACTCCATGGGTAAGTCTGTGATATCTTGGGGAAAATATTGGCAGCTCACTGTGACTGTATGGCTGGCCTTGGGGAAAGCTGCAGTCACGTAGCTTCTCTTCTTTTAGCTGAACGCTGTGACTCACTCAAAGGATTCTGGGATCACACTCGATAGAGTAAACAACGACACGACAATCGTCACGCAGTACTTACCTTCACTATCATCAGACATTTGTCGCCAAATGACTTCCCTGACCCTGCAGCCATTTGCAAAGTTATGTTAGCACTGAAGGCTTTTATAGTTCATGAGCTGGTCCTGTATATACGTACAGGCTTTCCTTAAACAGCAGCTACATTCTGACATCTAGGCCAAGTCTCCAGATCGTCTTTCTACAGTGCTCTCGGACTCTCGTATGGATCCTGTCCATCTACGTACTTCAGCCCCGAACTTCAGCTTCGTTTGATATCTTTCTCGAGCCTCTTCAGGTTGTAAACCTTCAAAATAGTCTGGTATAAAACTTTTAGATGACATTTCTGAGAAATAAACGGTGCTGTTGACCTCCAGTTTGGCCTTGACAATGGTAACCAATGACGCTGTAACCGGTCTATACAAACATGACCATGGGATGGCGTATTTGAACAACCTTTTTGGCCTGGGGGAGGGGAATTTGAACAGCATTTTTGTCCTTTGCCTTTGCTTTGGACTTTATTACTCCTTTATCTCTACGTCAATTTCTGTTTTTGGCCATTTTTTTCTCACTCACCATTATTGATCATTTTTTATACCCATTCAGGCCCATCGTATATATATGTACCATAGCTTTAAAGGCTTTGGAGCGATTGCAGAATACAACGTCAATTTTCAAGGTCTCCCAAAAAAAAAAAGCTCCGCGGTTCCGCAGACCATAGCAAGCTAAAACGACACTGAGTAACACTTAAACTTAAGTTAAACCAGCTTTAACAGTAACACTAACATGAGACTTAGCCTATTATATTATTATAAAAGTCGTTATAGATTCCAAAAACGATGCCTGCACTGTCTATATCCTACCAATGCAAGGTTATATTTGAAGCGGCTCCGCGGCTCCGTGGCTCCATAGTGATACAATTATAGATTCCAAACACGATACCTGTCTATACCCTACCAATGCAAGGTTATATTTGAAGTGGCTCCGCGGCTCCGTAGTGATACAATTATAGATTCCAAACACGATACCTGTCTATACTCTACCAATGCAAGGTTATATTTGAAGTGGCTCCGCGGCTCCGTGGCTCCGTAGTGAGACATTATAGATTCCAAACACGATACCTGTCTATACCCTACTGTAGTAGAACGAAGCAACATGTATTATGTCAACACTATATCATGGGATTCCTGTGTGTTTTGTTCATCCACGGAGCCGCGGAGCCATGACCTTTGCTTTCCTACTTTGTGATGATAATAAATTCAAAATGGAGGTTGTAAGACTTAGCTAATCCTAACCCCTTTGCCTAAGATTAACTACAAAATGACTTTCAATCGCTAATACAGTTAAGTACTATTTCAGTTCCTTAAAACGACTGCGCGGGCAACTACGGAGCCACGGAGCCAGATATTTCTAAAGAGCTTCAAGAGTGCCACTGTATTCTGCAATTTAGCCAAGGCTTTTAATTCAAATTTATGTGACACTACGTGATAAGCTTTCTATAATTTATAAAGACTTAAAGTTCCTTTTAAATAAAACGTCGAAACTCACTCACCTTTGAAGCCATTTTCCCATCCAGGCTGGCTTCTTGAGGCGTTAACTGACAGCTCGCTCAATTCAGACTAAACCCCAAACGATATCTAGGAATAACTATATTTTATACAACTTCGTTTTAGAGAAATATATATGTGCAAAATAAAGAGACGATCGCAATTTGTTGCTTAGTCACCCAGAATGCAATGCTGATTACCCAGAATGCAGCGAAACGAGTAGGGGATTGGGGCGAGGGTGGTCTCGCAGAGGCGCTTGGGATTACAGCACGGCATCAACTGTAATCTATCGACCATAGTACTGGGGGATGAAACAAACACGAGTTCCGTACTGTAACGATCCCAAGCGCCTTTGCGAGACCCCTTCGCCCCAATCACTTACTCATTTCCAAAATACAGTTTATATGTTTTCTGTATATAAGAAGAATATTAGCCGGTAACAAAACGAGTGGGGGACTGGAACCGAGTCAGTAAAACTAATTCAATTAATAACTAGTCAAAGTGAGCATTATTTTCCAAAAGCACAGATCAAACTTAGCTAGTCTGGAAAGTTTGGTGAACTTTGGCTCAATATTGACTATGCTAGAAGGCATCAAATATGTCAATTTTCCCATACAAACTCTCTTATTATTTAACGTTGTCCCTCCAAACCATACATTCATTGTAAAATTTTGGAGGGACAAAGAAATTTCAATTGCTTATAATTCAGACAAGATTCACTTGAATTACATCAAACTTGGCACAAATGCTAATTTCAACATGCTCTATGATGTGATGAACTAGAGTAATTCTGATAAACTAGGTCCCAGTCCCCTGCTCGTTTTGTTACCGGCCAATTTAAAAAGGGCTAAGAAAAGCCCGAATCCTCACAAAAGAAGAATGAAACGACTAACGCAAACTCATATTAATTCCGGAATATTTTATATATTGATTTTCAGGGCAGATGTTTTCTAAAAATAGATTATACCGTAAACTGTCACTGAAAATTATGATTTTGGGGTGTTTTTTGCGCGATTTTTGCCGCAAAGAAAAAGTTACCAGTTTTCATGAATTGACTTATATAGGGAGATCTATTTGTGAGAACGAGAACTGATTATAAGAGAGAAAAGATGTCAGGAATAATAATAATAATAATAATAATAATAATGTCTTTATTTCTCAACCGGTAAAATACGTACCGAGTCTTACAGTCATAATATAAAAACAAGATATATTAGTAATACAATAAGTCATAAGTATAGTAAATATAAATGTAACAATAGTCTATAATTAAAGGGCCAAGTTATATCTAAAGATTAATCTATTTACAAACGAGTTCTTGAAGCGAGAGGTGTTTATTTTAGGCCAAAGGGAGGATTGTTTTCTGAGGTTCCTGGAAGAAGGTTTAATTTTTGGCATAAGCTGAGTCAGAGGGTGATTAGAATTATTACGGACTTTTCTGAAAATCTGTCTGTCACACCTCTGGAGTAATTCTCTGATTCGTAAGTGACTAGTAGTGTATTTTCTCTTAAAACATCTGTCTAGAAAACACTGGATGATAGATAAGTCAGGCTCAGAAGAGCCGTATACAGGTAGGGCATAAGTTATCTTAGGTACTATTATAGATTTAAAAAAGTGGTCGATTTCTGACTGGTTCAAACCTTCTTTTCTTAGGGATCTAAGGATAAAAAGACATTTGTTCGCCTCTGTAAGTTTCTTTTTTACATGAGCAGAGAATTTACAGTCCTGCTGGAAAGTAACACCTAGGATCGATTTTAAGTTCAGTGCATTGCGGAATATTTCCAACTCTGAGATATTGTTTAACATGTCCTTTCTTGCGAAATATGAGCTCTTTACATTTAGATGGGCTACACGACATGGCATTATCATTGGACCAGTCTCTAAAATATTTGACGCAATCACCTGTAATATCAGTAGCGTCTTTCCAAACTGGTACAATTATAGTAGAGTCGTCTGCGTATTTGACTAAAGCGGAGTCTACGCCAGGTTTACAGCAGAGGTCATTAAGAAATATAATAACTGATAGGTAGGGGCCACTGACGCTACCTTGTACAGTCCCTTTATTAACATCAATCCAATCGCAATTCAGGCCATTTGAGACAACTCTTTGTTTCCTGTTACTAAGGAAGCTCAGATACCAATTTATTATATACGGGTTCAGTGGTAGGAGTTTTAGTTTGGCAGAAAGTAAATTATGCTTGACGGAATCAAAGGCTTTACTAAAGTCCATAGCAAATAATAACTGAGCAACATGAGGTTCAACGTACCACAAATGATAATTTTCAATATGTGATTTGGATTTGGCTGTGCATGATGAAGTTCTAAAAAGATTTGCATTCGAACACGAGTCTTATGAGGATATTTTTAATTGTCTGATCGTGCACAATGCCGAGCCTCGTGGCTAGCCCGGCCAGTCTTCTTTGACTTCTATGGTGCACCGCTGTGTGAGTTGCAAGCTTGGATTGAATTGGTCATCCCGCCCTACCGTTGAGAGCCGTTCTTGAAGTCATGTTTGAGATTTGAAAGAAGGGCTAGTCAGTTCACAGGCAGCCCAAGCTCTAAATATCTAGCTAATACTTACAGCGTTTGTATGGGGATTTCAACGAGATAGAAATACGAAAGAATTAATGAATAAAATGCCTTACCTTGCCTCCATAGTGTATTACTTGCTGTCTGTGTGGTAACAGGGGTGATATGAAGCGATTTTAGCGAGTTTTCATTTCCTCTGCTCCCCTTACTAAGAAAAAGACAAGGCAGCACACTAGTTTCGCGAGGGCCCACCACTTCAACCGAAATATTTCAGTTCAAAATATTGTGGCCGCCACAATTCCTCCATACAATCCCAGCAGAAAGGTTGTTCTTTCTTTTGAATGCGATTGCCACGCAATTCCAGCCTTGCGACGAGCACAACGAAGCATTTTGTTTCTCCAAAGTGACGCTTATAAATTGGTAGAGAGCCTTGAACACGCTGGGGTCGACTGCCCGGCCGTCAAAGGCTGCTGGGTAACCGTCGAAACGCTCCTGTTGTAACCAAGCCTTCAACCTAAAATTAAGCCGCGCGGGGTACCTGACCGGCGATTGTCGACAACAACAAAAATTTTAGAGAGCATTGAAAAAATGCAATTATGAACAGCAATCGTTTTTCCTTTTGCAACAGTATGCATCGATATGTATTCAAAACACGATCCTCTGAGATTTGATTGGTCGCTTTTCTTGATTCGTTCTGTATATGCACTTCGTGGGGACTCTGGTAGTAAATTTTGTTGTTGTCAACAATCGCCGGTCAGGTACCCCGCACGGCTTAATTTTAGGTTGAAGGCTTGGTTGCCACAGGAGCGTTTCGACGGTTACCCAGCAGCCTTTGACGGCCGGGCAGTCGACCTCAGCGTGTTCAAGGCTCTCTACCAATTTATAAGCGTCACTTTGGAGAAACAAAACGCTTCGTTGTGCTCGTCGCAAGGGTGGAATTGCGTGGCAATCGCATTCAAAAGAAAGAACAACCTTTCTGCTGGGATTGTATGGAGGAATTGTGGCGGCCACAATATTTTGAACTGAAATATTTCGGTTGAAGTGGTGGGCCCTCGCGAAACTAGTGTGCTGCCTTGTCTTTTTCTTAGTGAGGGGAGCAGAGGAAATGAAAACTCGCTAAAATCGCTTCATATCACCCCTGTTACCACACAGACAGCAAGTAATACACTATGGAGGCAAGGTAAGGCATTTTATTCATTAATTCTTTCGTATTTCTAGCTCGTTGAAATCCCCATACAAACGCTGTAAGTATTAGCTAGATATTTAGAGCTTGGGTTGCCTGTGGTCAGTTGAAAGAAGAGAGTCGTTCTTTACGACATGTAAGACCATCCCTACTTTTTTTTCCGTTTCTAATCGTCCGATCGCGACCGAGCCGAATTTTTGCGTTTTGCAATAAAAAAAAAAGAAGGGAGGAAGTTCATGCTCGACGATAAGTCGCACATAACTCTTGGTACATTTGAATTTATGCCATTATTCATCCGTACTCGGACAACGAGGTCGATATTTTTGTCGTTCATGTTGTCAGTTACCAGACCTCCACGGCCATGATACTGAGTGACCACGCTTTACTAGTTCCAGACTCCGGACGTTTTTCTCCCTTTGTTTTTTACCGACCGACCGACCTAAAATTCCCGATGAGCAGATAGCTTTAAAAAAAACATGGACATGGAAAATAAACACTTGCGATTTATGACACGTGCTGGTCAAAGGCCTGACCCGAGTAATAATGCAACGGAAGCAACTTGAATGGCGAACACAAACACACCTACAGAACTCCGCTAAAATCGTTGGCAGTTGACTCAAAAGTACAGCGAATACGAAGAACAGTTCTCGCATGATCTACTTCATGTCAAAGAAGTCCTGGTTTGTTTTCCGCAATCTCCGTGAGGGATATTTTCAAAACCTAACACGCAAAAACCTTCAACCTAAGATGTCGCATCATTGCGACCTCAGAGGAACAGCGATTGCAAATAACGACTCACCTGGATCCAGGTGCGGGTAATTTGGTTATTGCTCTCGTGGGTAAAATCACGACTGACCCGGTTCAGGGTGCGTATAAATGGCATTGCGGTTTGACAGACCCCTGCAACGAACCTCGCACGTGCAGGGAAAGTAATTAAAAGGCTGTGAATTCTGCAACGTTTTCACAATGTGCCATGCTGTTCAAAGGTTTTAAACTGCTCATAAGTGGAACAGCTCTTTTCCTCTATTTTAAGCTTAATTTAAGTGAGAAAGGAGAAAAAGAAGTAAAAAACATTCTAACGGCTGGTGTAGCAGTCGAACTTGAAAAGCGCGCGTTTTAACCACGTAGCTGACACACCCTAAATCCTTTGTTGCAACTGATAGCATAAATCCCATAAACCAGTCAAGCGGGCAGGACTTTTGAAGAGATAATAAATATCATTAGTAAGCAATAAACAGTGTGATAACTAGTTACCCCACTCTAATAACTATTATCCACACAAATGCATATATTTAATATATACACGGTAAGGAAACCAAAATATTGAATGTTTTCGAGCTTCTACTATATTCTATAAACCTAAAATTGTACCAGGGACTATTGTACACAACATAGTTAAATGGCTCATTAATATTTTGATTAGAGGTTAGCTCATGAATCAAAAGCTTGCGTTTACAAAGAAAATGGCTCATTAGGAAACAAAAGCGCGGCAAAAAAAAACACGATTGCTTAAACACTGTCGAAAACGATTACTTAAAACTATAGATACTGCGCTTTCTTTCGAGAACTGCAAGCTCTGTAGTAAACGTAAAAAAAAGTTTCATTTTGAGTAAAATCATGAACTAAGTTGGTTAATCAATGGCCACTCGTGTGATTTAACATCGCGACTGATGCTTAACGCCACTCGCGCTTGTGGCGTGAAGCATTATTACTCGCGATGAGCCGTCCCACTAATAAGCCAGTTTCAAAATAAGGTAATATAAGGCCCAAATATGACATGCATATGTAGAGAAGTTATTTAACTCTGCCAGTACGTTTTTGTATAATAAATGAGGCCTCCTGTGACATCATTAAAATATTGGAAATAGAAACCTCTGAACTCATATATAGACGCCACACTCACCCTTCAGATGGCATTTAGATCCACAAAAACGAGAGAAGCACCGTTTGGTGAAAATTTAGATTTACAATAGCAATACTTACTGCCACGTCACCATTGTCATTAATGTTCCAACTCCTGACACAAAGCAGCCTTTTGAAATCATGGTTGACATTAGCATAACAATGGTAATGTTTATCAACACGAAGTTTCTTTGAGAGGCCTCCCTTCGGGCCCAGTCTACTCGATCGACCAGGATCGCGGTAGGGACGCCTGACAGATGTCAGTTCTCATCTGATTGTCTGGCAGCTGTTTGTTCAGCAGATGATGTGCGTCAAGAAAATCCCTCATTTACCGTTGCAAAAGAGACAATTCATAACGTTTTGGAGCCGATAACATGGCGAAACCCGTTAATCGAAGTTCCAGTAAAAAATCACCCATGGGAAATGTGCCGAGCACTGGGGTACCTAAAGTGAGGCCGAAGGCGCCAAAAACATCGCGAAAGGGGACAGGTACAGGATGGTGCAACCATCAGGTGGTTTTACTGGCGATAATAATAGCTGTCGTCGTTGCGTGTGTACTATACATTACGTATCGTCCCGGACGAAACACTTCGCAAAAAGGTAACGAGAAAGCCGAAAAGACTAGAGGTGAAAATGGAAAGGTAAAAACCAGCCAACCAAACGACAAGTCCAGCTCGAAACCCCAAAAGTCAAAGTCTAAATACAAGAAAGGTAATCGCCTTCGTTAATTCAGTCATTTAACTAGACTTTTGTATGAAAAAGATAACATTGGACGTGCGTTATTCTTAATAGTACTATGGTTTGCATTTGCTTTGACAATCAACTCTGATCCTTGAAAGTTCAAAGTAAACATATTACATTAGTTATAGGAAACTGTTTCTGGTAATATACGATATATATCATATGTGGTATATTATTTATCGTAGCATAAACATAATATTTTATTACTTTAATAATTTTCCATCCACAGTTGGGGCTGTGAAAAAGCACATTAAAAGGTTGTTACATTTTTTTAGTAAAACAAATTAAATGTGTTCTGATTTCTTTTCAAGACTCATTTCAATGAACTGGTATAATGAAAATTATGGAAATAAAACAGAGAAACTAAAACTTAATTTCTCAGCCAAACTGTGGATGTAAAATTATTAAAGGGACTTAATAAACATTATGTTTATGCTAAGATACATGCCCTCGCACCCCCCAAGGTTTGGCTTAATATGCCACAGCCCCCTCTTTCTGCATTTCCTGGATCTGCCCTTGCCAACCACTTATTATACAACATAACGGCAGATTATTATTATTCGTATAGATCTGTATCAATCATATTTATTTGAGAATTCATAAATGCATGATTTTGTTCTGTTTTTTTGAGAGGCTGTGATTTCATTTCATAATATTATTGCTTCATTTAGTGATAAAGGTCCAAGCTAGCACTGACTGATATAAGTTCACTTCAATATACAATTTTATATTACAACAAATTATACAGGATAATCCGAGAAAAAAAGGATTTTAGAATTTTGTCAAATAAGTTTTGTGATAATTAAAATATTTCAAGTAATTTGCAATATTTATGTCAAAATCTGATAGCCCTTTTAAAGATAGTTAATGTTGCCTTACCAGCTGCTACTGTTGTTGACACATTCGTCAAAAAAACAATAACCAGTAGTAGTGAATGCTTTTGTTTCAATTTGAATCTGACACCGTGGTTTAATAAGGTGCAGCTGAATGAAGGATGTTCTTTTATTTTAATCATTCAGGAAAGAAAGATGTCTACTGCTTCTCTAAATATTTGTGGCCTGATCAGCTTTTATATTCAGAGTATTAACATGTGTGATCAAGAAAACTGAAGTTGTGTTTCATTAGTTATCATTAAATCTTGGTACACTTTTAAAGTGCAAATCATATTCACAGCATCGATGTGTTTGAACAGAGGAAAGGGAAAAGCCAATGATTAACATCAGGTTGCATTGAACCACTAGTTTATATAAAAATTGATTTTTTATGTTAAAAAGGACAAAAATACATATTTAATAATTATTATCACTGGTTATATATAACTGCATATTTTTCTTTATAGTATAAATTACTGGAGCACCGTAAAAACATGTGATTTCATTGTATGCTGCTCAGTGTGCTTGACTTTCTTATAATGTGCATTTCTTTCGGTAGTGTGCAGATCAAATTTTATATTATAAAACAAATAGAAGATGATTCTCCTAATAATTTATTGTCCTAGCTATAACAAAATAATGCATTTTCGAGGTCTTAATTAAAAAGCTGCTAAATGCACTGTCTCATGTTCCACTCATGCATCCACAGTTTTTCAAGACCTTTGAACATGCATCATTTTGTTATATAGAACATCTAAAGGAGCTTTACACTGTTTTTACTAGATAATTATGTAATATAAGTTATGGTAAATTATAGAGTATGAACGACTTTCACATATTCTTTTACAGCCAATGATAAAAAGCTGCCACCAGAGTTGCAAGACTTCAAAATGTCAGTACAGAAAGAACTGAGGATGAATCAAATCAACATTGATGGAAAGCCAATCAAAATCCAAGAATTAAAGCACAATGATCCAAAGAGCAGTGTCAAGGCATATCTTGTAGAACACTTTTTAGGAGACTATGAATGTGAAAACCTGATGAGAGTGCACAAGAAATATCTTGATGTACTAACCAAGAATGATCCAATTATGTGTTTTGATAGTGTTGAAACATTGTCTAAGAATTTGAAAGAGTTAAGACTGAAATACAAAGTCTCTGAAAAAGATTTCACAGAAGGCACAACATGTTTGAATGAGTCATTCTCCAGTCAGCTCAAACCACATTTTAAATGGAGCTATAGTATGGCATTTTACCCTGGAGAGAATAAGTTTTCTACAATGTATGCAAAAAGAATTCAGGATGCAACAGGCCTCATGGTAGAGAATGGAGGAAAGTTTCAAATCACTTCCTATCCTGTGGGAGTTGGTAATTAGTTAACTAGATTTTAAGTTTTATTTTTAAGGAACCAGTCAGCTGAAAAACAATAGATTCCTCGTTAGCTTCTTTTGTTCTGTACACCAACATGGCTGCCATGCCCTTTGAATCTCTGGGGATTGAGTGCAAACCACATCTATTGAAAATGAAAGACTGCATGTTTAAGCCATGCTATGCAACACGTCTAGTGATGTCTACGTTGAGGAATGTCTTTATGTGGGAGACAAAGGAATTTTGTCTCAATTGGTAATGAACACTGATCTGTACATACACATATTATATAAAGGTAACACAATTAACCTATCATCGGACAGAACAAATTCTCAGGCACACTGTCATGTAAACAATGAATAAATATCTCCTTAGAGGAGGCACACAAAACAAGGCACACATTATTAGCCAAAATCATAAAATCAGATATATACTTATACACATGTACATACAGAGCAGTGTTTACCATGCGAGACCAAATTCCTTAGAAAAGGGAGAACATTAATTTTGATGAAGGTGCTAATAAATCATAGCCAAAATCATAAAATCAGATATACATGATACTTACACATGTACATACAGAGCAGTGTTTGTTACCACAATACCAAATTCCCACATAACATTCTTCAATGTAGATGTCACGAAGTATGGCTTAAACATCTCTATTATTTTGAGAAAGATATCTTCTGATTTCTGTAGTATAAAATCCATAAATAGTTAATCTATAGTGATTTACAGGAGACAAACAATTAAGGCATCAGTAAGGAACTTTTGAGAGCAAACATTGTTTTTCACCCAAGATTCCTTAGAAATATTTTATGGTTATGTCATGGTCATCTGAGCAACATTATTCCAAGAGGCATTAATTATTTTTATCTTGCAGGTTACAAAAGTCACACAGACTGTATAGTATGGGATAACGAACGGGAGGATAAAAGAGACAGGTATGCAACTATTCTAGTGTATCTGCAGGATGTGGAAGAAGGTGGTGAGACAGAATTTCCCCTGCTAGGCATTAAAGTCAAGCCCAAGAAAGGACTTGCTCTGATATGGAATAGCATGGATGCAAATGGCAAGTGTGACCCATTGTCATTACATGATGCCAAGAAAGTCTACAAGGGATATAAATATATTATCCAGAGATGGTAAGTGAAAGTTTACAGGTTTGCAAGGCCTGCTTCACACTAGTTATGTAAGCATCTAAAAGCAAATATTTTGTTGGAATGTAATGTACTTAATCTGTCATTTTTCCTAGCTATAAGCAAGGATAGATCAATAATTTGAAGGGCTGTGTGTAATAAGGGCATAAGTAACTGACCTGATGACGTTCTAAATTCTCCCTTAGAAAACAAAGAATTTGAAGGAGAATTTAGAACGTGATCAGGAGTCACTTATGCCCCTTGTTGCACACAGCCCTTCAATTTAGTAGGACAGTAAGGACAGCAATTCATCGCTTTTCGCAAAAACATCATCAGGTTAAAAGAAATTAAAGCTTCAATGCCCTTCAGGCAAGCTTCAACCTTATTCCACTAGCCCATGGGTCTTGCAAGCTTGCCTGAATTTTAATTTAATTAAGAAGCCTATTTTGGTTTCTTGCCTATCAGATAGGTTGTCAAACCAATCCACTATCCCGACAGGGAAATCCACTATTCCCACGCTATTGGACAGTAGTCTTCCGTTGTACCCTGTTTATAAAATATACAAATTTTATTTGATCATAGAAACGTAAATTCTCCCAACTAGCTTGTGTGTGCTCAACTTTCTGTTTCTATAGAGAAACATGGCTTTCAGCCAATCCTAGCATGCATACTATTGAATCTATTTTATAAAGTTGATTATGTGAGTACAATGTGTACTGTAAGACAGGGAGAGGGGTAGGGGAAGGAAGTCATAAGGGTAGGAAAACAGAGGGGGAGGGGTAATTTATTTTTAGTACACAAATACTCCCTAGTTAAAAAAATCCCTATAGTTAAAAATATGAGATGAAATTTGAACAAACAACAGAAGCACTAATTTTGGGTGTTTAGAGCTATAGCGATGTCACTAAACAACAGAGAAATGTAATGCTACCTAAAAATGACCTAGGTAATTCCTAACCCACCCTAACCATTAAGCAGAGGTATTAGATAATTTAACCTAGGTTGATTAGGTTTGACAATGTAACATAGGTTGAATCAGATTTTACCTGAATTAATTTTACCTGTAGACAATTAACATGTACATGTACTATTATCTGCCCTGATACTTAAACTATTACAATATTTATTGGTGATGGGAAGTGTCTTAGTTCCTCTTATGTACTGTATTTTAATCTAAAATGGTATTGTTTCATTGGAACAGGTATTATTACCAGAACTTCCCAGCTCTTGGCAAACGCCCACCTGTACCCTCGCTACCAGCAAGGAAGAAAGACCAACCAAGAGTATCATGTGATATGTATGAACAAGGTAGCTGCCGATGGTACGATGAATGGAATTACGACCACATTACAGAGTATTCAGAAAATGTGATAAATAATTTAGTGTGAAGTAAATAAATAATTGGAAAACTAATATTTTATATTATTAACAAAATTAATGCAAGGGCACATTTTTTGGGGACATGATTTTATACCAATTATTCCAAAAAGGAAATGCAAAAACCATTGTTTGTATTAGCAAACACAAACATAAATTCCCAAGGATGTACTAAAAATAGCGACTACTTTTTTAATATTTCAAGGACATAATTATGTCTGCAGTTGAATATTTTCAAAGTATTCTGATTTCGGAACATATTTAGCCAAAATAAATCCCAAAAATGCACACAAGTGATCAAGTTGTTAGTCATATGAGACACCGATGACAGTTATTGACACAATCAAGTATTTGGCATGCTGAGAACTATTATCTGATTAGCAATGTTAAGTGCAATATCTTGCAGAAGTGTGCTCCCCATATCTGTATTTACAAGGCAACCTTTTAAAGGTTTTCATTTGTTTAATAGAGCCTTCAGTTGGTTATATACTAACATGAGGCACCAAAATTAATGCAACAATATTGTTTCTGACAGATCGTTAAGAAATAATTATGTGAAGTATATAAAAATATAGTATGGCAATGAAATATGTATAGCGCTACTGTGCTCACTTTCTTTGCAGTCATCACATGCGCAAGCACAGCAGTGTTTAAGCGGGAAATATATGTTTACATGGATCTAGAGATTTACAGTCGTCTTTGAATTCTAGCAGTAACATGACTGTAGTTCTTCTCTGGAAACCGTTGAATGCCAAGTTGTTATTAAATCATCTGTACAAAAAAGCAGATTCCAAACCTGCGAGATACAATGGATCAGTATAGGATTTTTATTAGCAATTGAAGAGATTTTTATTCGGTTTCGCAAATTCTTTTACCATTGACATTGTTAAATCCTATTAGCACATTTTTTTTTTTGTAACAGCCAGTTTTTCTGACTTAATGCACCCTAAGGGCTCAAGTATATTTTTAGTGCTGCATTAAAAAAAATTGAGAATCCCGCAATGCCATGGTGTGTTGAGTCAACACTGGGTCTCTACGCATCAATACACAAGTTTTACCTTGATATTTCACCCAACCGGGTTAGGGGAAGTAATCGGTTGAGAGACCTCCCCCAAACAGACACTAGCATACAAGACTTTCAAGAGCTACCACATGAAAGATCACATTAAAACTAGTAATTGTTTGGAGTTTTAGAGCAATGTAGAGAATTGCTGTTGAGCTACGAGCATTTGCAGGTAATGCAGAAAAAAACATGAAAGCCAGGCTAGAAAGGCCTCTGTCGTCTCTCATACAAATCTCTAAGTTCAAATGGCTGTAACGTCATTGTTTTTCAAGCTACAGCACGCAAGTAAGTTCACTAATGTCAACATTCTCTTTCACATGGCATGTCCATGTATATTCCAAAATGGTCACCATGTGGGAAAGATCTACAGCCCACTTTTGATGTGTTTCACTTGTCACACACAAAGATTTCAGTACAAGGCTCGTGTATTAAAATGGAATTTATTTTTCTGTTCTGAGAAAAGAATAAATTTAATTCAACCCAAAGCCTCTAGTTTACTAAAACATTTGTGTGACAAGAAGCATTTATTGAAAGTCAGCTATTTCCGACATTATCGCAATGCAGAAGCAATGAAGTCAGAAATTGATATTCTGCCGGCTGCTAAGTAAGGGTTAGTTACTAGTGCCCGAGGGTGCAGCCAGAGGGTTTAGTTCATCGTTAGGACGGTTAAATCTAAAAAAAAAAAAAAGGACTGCATGCATGCAATGAGCTATTAAACCAAAACCATTGCTAATCAAAGCATTGTTGATCACGATTCCGTTGGTAAAATGCAAAACAATATTTTTAAAAGCCATTGTTAAAAGTATCTCCTTATGCTTATTTTTTTATCACCATAAAGATTCTTACAGCAAGTAAATAGTTGAAGAGTAACATTTCTGGATTCGAGCATTGCATTTAAGAGTTTATATTTCGAATATGCTATTATAAATGATGAGCAACACTGCATATTTGAATTCTAGAAATTTATATATTATTTCCTCGAGGGATAAAGAAAAACTAAGGTTAGCTTAGTGGTTACAGTGAGACTACTGAAAGCATATTCAGATTTCCGCCAAGTCGAGTAGCATTGTTCTTTGCTAGCTGTTGATTGGCTAAAGTCACCGAAGTTGTAATGCTTTGTTTTCGTTCTGCAATGTGATTGGTTCTCGTTGTCTAAGTGGCTCTGCTTTCAGTAGTCTACTATAAGCTCCAGTTTGTCATGCTGGAGGTCACAGGTTCAAACCCCAGTTGCACTAACCAGAAGCCCTTCACCTCTCAAAACCTTGCATTTTATTGGACTTCATCGACAAATAATTCCATTGTTTTAGGGTTAGTATTGTTTCAGGGTAGGCTATAGTTTGGATAGCCAGTACTATTCCAGATTCCGAGGAGGTGAAGGCCACCCCAACACTCTGGGTCCACCTTCCAGTGGTAAACATATCAGCTGGATTGAATAAAATACTGTGGCACATCAAAGATAATAGAGTGAACTACTACGGAATCCACCGTAGTGTGGAATCGTAGAAAATAAACACAGCCCGTCTCCACCCACAAACGCCAACCTTTTAGTCTGCATTCCTTTATGCACGTGTAGATTGTACTATTTTTAGATAGAGTGAGAAATACCTAAAAACGGTTTTTCGACAAATAAACATAACGAATACAAGTGGTAAGAGATTTGAACTCAAGGTGGATTACGGGTGTGGGAAGGATACAAATGGACAACATATTTTATCAAAGTAAATGAAATAAGGAGTTTAGGCACGAGTTCCTTGGTTCATTAGCTGCAGCAACGGTAATGGTCTCGGCACGTGCACAAAGGAATGCAGACTAAAAGGTTGGCGTTTGTGGTTTGAGACAGGCTGTTTTTTTCCCTACGATTCCACACGACGGTGGATTACGTAGTATGAACTAAACAAACCTGTGGCCACTCAAGACCAATTTTCTATTCTCGTAATTGGATGACACCATAAAAAACCTTCTAAATGACAGATTTTCATTACATAATTTTATTTTTGATTGTTTAATTTCAAAGATCTTATGTGGGGAAAGTTCACGTTTGATATTGAAAGAACGGTTTTTGCAGTTTCAGATTGCCTGGATGGAGCTTTCACAGTAAAAAGAGCCAATAGCATGACTATTTTCTGGGGTAGTTTTGACTGTAGATATTTCATAAGGCATATTCAAGCAAAATTGTATGTAGGATGTGCCCATCCAATCAATGTGGGACCCAATTTTAGCTCTGCAATGCAAGAAAGTGATTTATCTTTTTTCTGAATATCATCATCTTTTAATTTACCAACTTTTAAGTTCATTTATAAAACAAGTGGCACTGTTATCGGATGTAAGATCCTCCCCTGCACCTTGGATCTTTATAATTATACATACTCAACACTGCCACTCATTTTATAAATAACTTATTAGGACCCGTCAAATATTCTTGCATGCAATTGGTTGAATGTGTCACATGAACATATATTCTCTTTGAGCGGAACTATCAGCAAATACACCCATGTCAGAGCGCACCAAAGCAAATAATGAAGGATTACAACAATACGTCGAAATATGCCCCGATATTTGTCCTTGGACATTATCCGATCCTCAAAGCTCAGCTTCTCTAGAGCTTTGCACTCAGAACTGTTCTCTTCCATGGAACAGATGTCCACGGACAAAATGTAAGGCATATTTAGACCCCACAAATAGAGTGAATCGGCTAACTGTGTTACTACCTAATTCAATTCGGATCATGTGACATTAACATATGCTACTCTGGGGAATAGTACTTTTTATTTAATCATAATGCAGCCATGCCTATCTGAATAAAATAATTTTTAGAATGGACAATTCTGCAGAGTTTATGTCTATTTAGGTCACATGATCTGAATTGGGTAGCAAAAACACATTGGAATAAAAGGAGACAAACTTGCTCAATAATTAGTCATGTTTAGAGTATGAGAAATGCATAGCATAAGTACAAATATACAACAAAATAATATACACAATCAATATACAAAACTGATAGCACTATTTAAAATCAGTTACAGTAAATATATTTTAAGCATGGCACTCCACTGGTTTTTCCTTTGGATAAAATAATTATACATGGGGACAAAACACGTTTTTCACAACATGAAAATTGCTCAAAATTTGCAAACGTTTCTCACTTTCTAATATCTACCAAAAAGGAAAAGCTTGGACAAAGAATACTGGGAGTTGACAATTCTTATACTTCAGTAAAAGTGTCTGATATTTTCTAAATACATTGATGTTACTGTTCACATCTATGTAGCCAATTATTTGAACTGCACGTTAATATTATTTCTGTCTATGATAAATAGAGTTCAGTGTCCTCTTCTTTGCCAATAACTAATCTTCTTTAAGTTCAATTTCAAATTTATTCAAGCTTCACTTACCCATGTGTATGCCCTGCACGAAGTCAAAATTCAATTTTGATAACTCGTTTCTACTGGAAATATGGAGCTGAATATTTGAATACCTTGCACATTAATCTAAGGTCTGTGTGCAACAAGGACAAACTCCTGATCACATTCTAAAATCGCCATTAGAAAACGAATAGGCAATATTCATATTCCCACAGATGAGCTGGAAAGAGCACTCAATGCTAAAAGCAATTTAGCATTAATAACCCCAGCTAGTCCATGAGAATACAAATATTTAGAATGTGACTGAGTCACTTACGCCCTTGTTGCACACAGCCCTTCGATTTCTTAAATCACACAAATGGGAATATTGTTTCTGCTATCACTAGTAAATTTTATCTGATATTCAAATTGTACTGAATAGAAAAATAGCAAACACTGGGAGAACTGTGGAGTATCCTGTTTAACATCTGACGAAAACAGAAACATCTCAGGGAAAAGTAAATCATGAAATGAAGTCTTAAAAATAAATCTTCAAACAACTTTAATGGGAAAAAACAAATATTACTTAATCTGCCTTTTGAAAACCTTTTTATGCAAAAAGGAAACAAAAACAATGTAAAAACGATAATTTGTTTACTGTCCGATCAACAGAAAATAAAACATTCACAATATAAAAAGTTTTGTAGTTGATACTAAAACTCTAGAAAAATACAAAGATACAGCAAATGTTGTCAGTCAAGTTTTTAGAAAGGAAATAAGGAATAAAATTATGAAAACATGTATAATAATATTTACAAGACAAGTGTGGAATGACATGCTCAAAATAATTAGTGGCTCACTGGTTTAGTGTAATCATGTTTTTTACAAAACGAAAACATACTTTGCCCAGTCTAGGTAGAATGAATGGCAAACTGTGCTTTAGGACAAGTCTTAGCTCTTCTGAACCAAGACAAGACAACATTACTCTACAATACATTATTTTTGTAGTAGCAGTCGATAGTTATATAATATGCTGTAAAAATATACAAGTTTTATATAGCTCTTTTGAGATGAACCATAAATATTTACATCCAAATGGACAATGTACATTAGGAAATTAGTTCAGATCACTAGACGTTTTTGAGTCAGGTATGAACAAATATGCTGTTTGGTTATGATAACTATTGTTATTGGTCCTTGTGTTATAAAAAATTCCATTTTTTAATGCGTATTTCAACAAAGTTTTACTTTATGTCATGGAAATCTGTTGCTGACCCAAAATTGTTTGTTTTCAAACTGTTGTTTTTCATCTTGGGAATCAAGCTTTGGCAAAATGATCTAAATCTATTTAATTTTCAGTAGCTTCTTCAGCTACCGATCCATGTAAAAATCTTGCAACATGCTGTATGTGAATCGGGATGATAATTTAACCTATGGGTTACTAATATTTTTGTAAATGCTGCACACAAGACCGAGTGCATGTATGTAAAATTAGTTAAACTCAACCACTTGGTTATCAAATAATACAATACTTTTACGATACCATGTTTATCATAAACTATGTTTTTTTTGGTTGTTGATATAAGGCTAATGCTGTAAATGTCTGCCTTAATGTCTATGCCAACAAAAAGGCAGTTTTTCCCTCCCACCTTTGATATAAGCCTCCAAAATTTAAGGCATCACTGGTACACACTTCGTTTTTGTAATGTAAAATTAACGTTGTGAAAACAAATCAGATGCAAAACTGGTAGACGCTGAAGGGTCAACTCCAAACTCGATACAGGCCTTTAACGGTGGCATTACCCTAAATCAGTAATTCAGTGGGATTGAAAAGCATCTTCGACAAATACTGTTAAAATATAAAGTAAACATTGTGAAGCTGTGATGACCCAGACAGCTGTCATAATGATTATCGAATAACATTGCAAAATTCTTCCATGAAGTCCATGTTTTCACTGGTCACAAATTAACAAAGAGCATGGTAACTTGCCCCTTCCAACACACTGATAAAGTTCATGCATTATGATCTGTACTTGAGCATTTCAATCCCCATTTCAACTCTACTGACAAACTGCCCTTGTGCGGAACACCCTGCATGAGGCCAAACGTTGTCACTTTTCTTTGCATGGTTTCCCAGCATAGAATGTGCAGTTTGGCAGGTGTTGCTACTAGATATCGACCTAACTGTGGAACAAGATACTGTAAAACCAGTCCACAGCTGGTGTACATGATAATCTATCCATCACTGGCTTGCCTCCAGGGAGGCACTGGGTGGAAGGAGCCCTGTAACTGGCTTGACAGCCATCCTGGGGAATGATGGTAAGGCACTAAAGGCTGAACCATGACTGAAGATAATTTTAACTTTTGACTTGTCAGGACCACTAAATTGTGGATGCTCAGCACTGAAAAAAAAAGGAAAGTATTAGTATGGATAGATAATTTAATGTAGTGTATTATTTGTTTGAATTTTGTTGATAATTATGTTCATGAACCACTACTGATAAGGGAAAGTAAAATTATAAAAATATGTTATGGTTCACATGCAATTGTTCAAGCCTTGTTTCAACTGGCACCCCCACCATTGTCTAACATCTGGTGGCACGCCAAATAAACAAAGGATTTGTACAACTACGCATGAACCGTAAACTGGTCTGTAAGGAATCTATGAAAATCATTCTGGACTGAAGTGTAAAGGAATTTAAAATTTAATAGGTTGCAAACGTTGATATCAAGCCAGTTTTGCTGATTTTCTACTAAGTTGTGCATGTCGAGTAACTCTGCCTTGCGACTGTCTGAACAGGTATGGCACAATTTCCGTTACTGGAACTAACACTTATCTACATGTAAAGGGGTGAGTGCAACAATGGCTAAAGCCACCTGTTTTAAAGTTCCAAGTGCTCCCTTACTATACCACTACTCATAGTAGGCCATTCTAACAGCTCAATTGCCTATCAATCACTGACCGACTGACTATCACCATCAATCATGGTCAACTTGAAATTATCAATCTATCGTGGTAGACTACACTCGATCATCGTCGACTATGGTGGACTACACTAGTTCAAATTACACTTCTGAAAGTTAGTCCAGTTTCAAGGAATTTGGGTTACGTCGTTCTCAAATATCCATGTTACAAATTGCATTGTTCTCAGATGTTCATGTTAAGTATTACATTGTTTGGAAATGTTCATGTTACGAGTTGTCAAATGAAGCTGTCAATCAAGGTCATCCTCCGATGATCGCTTCCAGTTGCAATGGTTGGAAGCATACAGTACAGCCGTAAAATAATGCACGCGCAAGAACTTCTTTTTGAGTTCGCAAGCCAACAGGTTCTTGCGTGCAGCTTGCGCTTGAAATTACTGAACTAACGCAAGAACTTAAGACCCGCAAGAAGTTCTTTCCGCAAGAGGATCAACCCGCAAGAAGTTCTTTCCGCAAGAGGATCAACCCGCAAGAAGGTAAACTTTAGAAGACCCGCAAGAACGCTGAAGAACACGCAAGACGTGGCATGATCGCTAATAAGAAATGGAACCTTTGAGAACCATGAAAGTTTACTTTAATATCTTAAACTGAAGTAGAGATTAGCTGGAAACCCACAGACTTGAATGTTTTATTAACTTGTCACAAAGAAGCTGAAATCAAAACTCCAGAAGATTCGGTACGATCTCATGCAAATTATTAATCAGACAACAAATTAATTTCCAAAAAAGTTATTCACCAGTGTATCGATTTGACAGAATAGACTCAAACCAGTTTTTACATCAGGTGGAAACTATTCAGATCCGTAAATAAAATGAAACTTTCAAAACATTTGGTTGGGAAGGACAACAATATTTGGTATACATTGATTATTCAAATCAGTTCGCAGAAAATGTCACATATTCAAGACTCGGACTTTGAAAACGGAGCCACATTAAATAAAAAAAACCTCCATAATATTTTTGGTAGAATTTATCATTTCCCAGTAAAGCTGAGAAGCTTGTGGTGCATTTTAAACTACAACGCAATAAAATCACACTTAACGCAAAGTTCGTGGCACTCGATCTTGTGTCAAAAACCAGACAATCAGTCTCTACGGCTGAATTAAAGCACACATGAACTTGGAGAATCATTGTATCACCGAAAAGCTGGCTTCTTGAATTGAAAACATATGCAATAGATGACTTTAAAAAATACTGAATGATTGACGGATCTATTAAAGTTTTAATCTACAAAAGCTAAAGTTTATCAGATGAAATAAAAACACCGAACTAACGATAGGACCGTGTTTAGTAACGCAATCCCACGCAACCTTTCTTTTGGTGGCCCTCAATAATTATTAATTTGGTCAATGGTGAGCCAGTAATTATAACGTTTTGGTGGCCATTAGATAGTCAATACCATCAAGGAACATTAATACCACCATTTCATTGCTATGCGATAGCGTGAGATATTCCCGCCGGGACAGATTTTTGCCGCTCATCGTGATTTGCAGTCTTTAATACTATCACTAACTAATATCCTAGAACTCGCGGTAACTCAAACAATTTTTCACTTCCCTTGAGTGTATCAATATTTATTCTACTTGCCTGCTATAAAAACAGCCGAGTACTTGAGATATATATATTCGCTTTTCGATTATCTTACTCTAGAAAACCTTTTGATGAAAGAGGGAAATAAAAATCAAAGTTGGAAACATAAATCTTAGCGTACGAAAACAGTTGGTTTAGGCCTTCTTGCGGCAGCTTGAGTGTTCTTGCGTCGCAAGAAGTTACTTTCGTCACTTCTTGCGCGTGCATTATTTTACGGCTGTACTGTACATTGTAGAATGGCGAATCAGTCACTCGAGAACAGTTCGACCTAGGTCAACAACTTTTGATGCTGAGCTACTGGAGTGACAGCCCCTCCCATTACTATAATAATATTCAAGTTACACCTAACTGCATAAACATTACTCTTACCCATCATTGTCTTCCACATGAAGGGTCACTTTCTCTGCACCATCTGGAGGTTCCCTTGCAAATAGGTAAGAGTTATTTGGTTTTGGCGAAGAGGCATATTTGCTGCCAGCAGGAAGCTCAGAAGAAAGATTCTCTTCACCATCAGCACTACCACCTTCCACCCCAGCTATAGTATCAGTAGCAGTATTAGCAGTGCCACCTTCACCTGATGAACACCTGGAGGGTGGGCGTGAATCAGAAGTACCTGCCATGATGGGATAGGATGGGGATGCAGACTGACTCCTACTGCTGCTATTGCCACTGCTACTGCTCTCCTGGCTATCAGTGTTCTCTGCTGGTGTTTGGGTGTGGGTAGTGACTGTGGTAAAGGGGCTGCCATTGGACAGGATTTCAAGAACTGGGGCTTTATGACCATCAACAGGGTCGAGCACCTGAAAATGTAAAAATAAAATGTAAATAACTGTGGAGTTGCTTTGACTGTTTTCAACACAGAAATCATTGTGCTATTCTATTACTACCTAGTCTCTTCTTAGCTCTGGTAGAACAAACAATCTATTTAACACTGGCTGAAGAGTAGAACCTACACTGAAATGAGCATAGGGCACACAATCTTATTCATAATTCAATTCTAAAAAATCATCCTTTGCTCAACACTTTTCTATTATTTGCAGCTATGGTGATACACTTCTGGCAAGGGATATGTATGCAGTTATGAGGTTATCTAAATCCAACTGCTGAATAGGGAATGCAAAATTCCAAAATAAAATCAAGATACATTAAATTTTTAACACAATTATACATGTACATATACATGTAGGCAAGATGAAGAGCAGAGCTCGCAACTGGCTGGAGGGAATCAGAACTGGATAACAATAGTACAGAGCCATAGGTTAATTAACTGGAAAAATCATTGCAATACTGGGGGAAATGAGAAAGCTAAGAAATAAGATAATAGATTTAAGGAATATTAGCATGAAAGGTACCTTAAACTTTTAGACAGAAAGTAAAAGATTAAGAAAACAGAAAGAACAAAATTGACTGGCCCAGGGCTTAGTTGACTCAGCTGGATCTGGATGTGAACTCTCTTACCACTTGTTTTCTGTCTCAACAAAGCTATTTATTTTCTAAAACACTTCCATGTGGGATACGCAAGTAAATTCTGTGCATAGTCCACAGATATTTATATGATAATGATTGTGACATCATATTCTTGATTTTTTTCATAAGCCCACTGCTTTTTAGCATTGGTACTCAACAATGTGTGTTTTAGACTCTGCAAACATCCCATTCGGACACAAATAAAGAATGCTAGCCAGCCATTCTTGTCCCAAGCTCGAATAAAACTAGTTTTTGTGAACACTCCCCTCTTAAAATGTGTCTTCTACAACAAAAGGATGCAATGAAGGTAAAAGTCAGAGCCTACATGTAACAATGTAGTGATCAGTACCACTAACATTGAGAAAAGTGGGTAACATTTTCACTCAAAACTGAAGATATGCACAAATTGTTCCCAGTATACAGTATAAACCACTAATGCTATGGGCACTCTTTTACAAAGATTTAATCAAATTAAAGTGCCTATGAAATGAAAAAAATCGGTCCCGTTTTTATTTTATTAAATTATAGACTTCCCTTACCCATTTTGTATCGAAGAATTGCCAAAATCTGGCGACAATTTTTTACGCTGTTAAAGATATGCTAATCACATGTGTGAAGTCACTAGGTTTGAGCATTTATATTCACAAAGCAGAAAACAAGGATTCTATAAAAAAAATTTGGCCATCTTCAAGGTTTCTCAAAGTATTACATATTTAAATTGAAAACTGGCCAAAAATGCACTTATTTTGTATTATTTATGGGGTTGAATATAAATGAGTACACCTTGTGACGTCACGCATGTGATTACCATATCTTTAACGGCGTAAAAATTGTCGCCAGATTTTGGCAATTCTGCCTGACTTCGACAAGAAAATATATATATGTTCGAGTTCTCCATATTGATTTTTATTTGCACAAAATGACTAAGAGAAATCGAAAATTTTATAAAATAAAACCGGATCCATTTTTTTCATTTCATTGGCACTTTAACAGTTTGGATATATGTATAGCACATAAGGAAACAAAAGGCTTTGAATATAAAGGTTAGATGCCAAAATAATGCTTTCAGTACCACCCAGAACTAATGAAACGTTTGCTGCATTCACTCACAAGGATTTGCCTTGCATTCGCTTGAATGAATGCAGCGAATTCTAAGTGAATGCAGCAAATGTAAGGAACATGGAAGCAAAAAAAGGTTCAAAGGCATACAGTTTAAGAACCAACTTCTGTAAAACCCAGCAGCTAATTCCAAAATACAACTCTTTAACAGGTTTTTGATTCTGTCACTTAATAAACATGGCGACAATCTGAAGTAAACAAGTTGAACGTCTTGCGTATCATTTTCCCTGCTTGAGAATAGTTTGCCGATATTATTTTCACTGTACAGAGCACAGTCCAAGCTCAACTTATCAAAATGTCTTCATTGTGTAGCTGCAGTGGCCTCAAAGTGAAAAAAGTAAAAGAAAACAACCTTTGCAGAAAGCCAACATGGGAACGAAGTTGCAATCATGAAGTGAAATAGAGGCCAAAACTTAATGCTTCTGGCTTCAGAACAGTTTAGTAATATTTCTACTATTCAAAACACAGTCTAAGCTCAATGTATCTAAATTTCATTGTGTAGCATTGGCCTGGAAATGAAGAAATAAATGTACAAAACAAAAACATCCTTTGAAGAAAGCAGACCTGTGAATGGAAGTTGCATTCATGACATGAAAGTGAGGCCAAAACTAACATTCTAAGACTTTCTCACTTGTCTTACACTGTATTTCAGTTTCTGTGTAGAAAAGTTTAATAAACCCACTTTAAATTGTCCAAGAGGTACTTCAAGGTGTCAAAGAATAGATGGAAGGATGTATGTCGAAAGAGGCAAATATTTGCAAAGATGGTAAATCTTAGTTCACGCTATGTTACGCAGAGTTACAAGAATTTCTGCACATGCTGTTGATTAACTCATGACATTACATCAATCAGCAATGTTTCCATTGAAGTAACACATTTTCTAAACATTTTGAGCTACAGGAAAATGCTTTAGAACTCCTAGAAAATATTCCAGACCATTAGCCTGTGTTTTACGTAAGGATAAGTTGTGCTGGCATTCGCTTCCAGGTTGGATGCTGTGCTCTGTTTTATTCTCTATGTTCATGCATTCAGAGACGAACCCAGCGAACAGTGTGTTTACTGAGTTTACTTTTTAAGTGAATGAGAATTTACTGGAGGTTAGTTCTACCTAGGCGGTACTGTAGCTGCATGATTTGGGACAACCATCTGACCAAGAACTCTTCATTACTTGGGCCAGGCGTTTGGCCACCCAAGTCAAGAATCACAAGTGTTCCTTTTTTTTCTTTTGTGTTGCGAGTTGGCTCAACACGTGACAGACTCATGGGGAAAGCAGTCAGTGGGGAATAAGGTTACTTTAAATTGCCACCAGAGAACAACAAGAATATAAACTACTCTTCAAATCAACATTTTACAGAAATCTTCCTTTGGTGTCCCTGAAATAACTACAACATATGGCTTGGAAAAGGACTGAACAACACTGAAAGCCCAAACCGGTGTGAGATCACAAGCTACATGTAGCTTCTCCGCATGTCGTTTTTTTACTCCTCTCCTCCTTTAGGATCATTGAAAACCTCTATGTTAGACTACGGCACAGCGACTGATCTAGTTCTGCACTCTCTTCAAGCTATATATAATTGCCAAGATTTTGAAATGGTTTTAGTTTCCATGGTCTAAGAGAGCTTCAATACTGTATACAAAGCTATGACAACAGTGAAAATATATTTGGTTAGATATTATTTCAGCAGCACTTTGAGTTGTGTATTCTAATTTATACTGTGTTGCTAGTTTCCTTTCCGTTTGCTGGGTCATTTTCCCACAGCTGCTCTCAAGGCCAGGGATTGATTTAAATTATCCTAACTACATAAAATTTAGGACTTCCAATTAACCGATTTAGCTTGTACATTATTTTGTTGTCCCAATTCAGGTCACCTAACATTTTTTCCCTTTAGTTAGTAATGTTTTCTTGTTTTTCTGTATCCCAAGAGGAAATGTATGAATTTCTCTAATTGGAAAACAAAGCACTGAACCTCTGGAGAGCTGTCACATGATCTAAATTGGGACAACAAATGTACAAGCTAAATCGGTCTATTCCCTTTTTAAAGGTGTTAGTATATGCTACCCAAAAAAAAAAAACTGGTGAAAAAAAAAAAAAAAACTAAAAAGAAATGGCTAGAGCACGAGGTATTCCCCCAAGCGTCACCCATCCAGTTACTACCGGGTAACCTCACCCGATCTGGCTTAACTTGGGTGATTGGACGAGAATGAAGCTTTACTGGCTGAGCTAAACCACCAGAGGACACATAACCCAACTAGGTCCGTCAGGGCTAGTGCAAGTTTTCAGTTTTATTATTTTGGTAAAGCTGCCTTCTAATGATATCTATTGGCCCGAGTTTGGTTGGCGTTGGCAGCCTCCTGTTCAATGAAGTTCCTTTAGGGTTATACTAATAAACTCAAGACAGTTTGTACTCTTTAGTATGGCTTGGTCTAGTTGCAAACTTTTGAACAGCGCACTAAACTACCACTGAAATAAAATACAATTTGTAAACAAATATTGGTCACACTTAAAAGGAGCATTGTCAACTCCAAATGATAACTCTCATGACAAAAGACAAAAATAACTACTCAGATCAGCAGGTACATGTATACTGGAGAAAATTAGATACAGTTTTGAATAAGGTTGGCAAAGATTGGAGTGGATGAAAAATACTGCTTTTTAAAATAAATTTAAAACTTGAAATTGATTCACTGTAACAGAAATAAGCTTTCGTAATCCAATTTAAATTATTACCATCCTCTAGGTTGAAAAGCATATAAGGACATTCACATGATATTTCTCTTCTCTCTAGTTATTTTTGTAGTTTTATTTTAAAGAAAACTTAAAGGTTAAATTCGATTGAAAGTGTCCCTTTAAACTAAAAGACAAAATATATTGGAAAAAAAATTCAGAAGTACCTTATCCAATGGTACTTCTCCAGGTTTTTGGACCAGTGTCTGAACCTCACTATTCCACCCCTCCAGACTGCGACGCTGTGGGCCTTCCACTGGTCTCGATATTTTAGGGATTGGGATTGCAACAGATTGAGTCATTTTATGCTGAATTGCTGAATGATCACCATGTAGAGGTGACTGACGTCCATAGGTTGGTGTGCTTTTACTCCCTTGCTTATTTCTCTGAAGTTTTTGGCGCAGTTTCTGAAAGTTACATTAATGTTAATATAAGATGGAAGGCATACACATGCTTGAATATTAATTATTACTGAGACAAACTAAATTTCATTTTCACTTATCTTTGGAGTGAAACACTTTAGTAAGATTGTTGCCTTTTCTTATTAGAAGTGGATAATCTTCTCTCAGAGGAATAACTTTGTTAAGGCTGCCTATAATGGTTCTTTTTCACGATTTTAATGAATACAATTACCTCTTTGAAATGCTCAGCACTTCCCCAAGAGTTGGATCTTTTAGGTCTCTGAGAAAGCTCCTCGATTTCACTTTCATCCCACATTGGAGTCTGTAGAATTTGGACATTAACGTTAAATACCTTCATCAGCTACTGCTCACAACAGATAACATTACACATAAAACATCCAGTTATAAGATAAGATACTGCAGTAACAATGCAATATAATGACTGGTTTGTTGTTGGAGATTAATTATAATCAAAGTTGACTACAGCCACATTAATTCCATCAGCTGATTTTATTGTGCATGCGCCAATGGCTATAGAGGTGATGCAATGACTTGATATTGCCTCGTGGTTTTGCATTCTCTCTTGCTCGTTTTTTTGCCCCTCCCAACCAAACAAGTAGCAAATATCGAAGACAAACATTGTCTGGCTCTATAGTTAAATGTAAATGTAAGAAATTATCTCCATGTACCTTAATAGTATTTTCAGTGACTTGAGTCAATAAATAGCTTTAAATACATTGAACTACTAAGGAAAGCATAGGGTAGATGGAGTTGATGTGGTTACCCTTTTACCATCAAAATATACAAGTCTATTGAACTTTATTATGCTGAACTAATTTATTTATCTCATGTCTACCAATCTATTTTATTATTATGTAGAGGCCAGCAAGAGAGGGGGGGGGGGGGACTCCCTAAAAATTAGGATGGGGTATGCTGCTGAGCCCTTGAAACCCTTACCCTGTTCCAGACCAAGAAATTGTATTTTTGTGACCCTGTTCCAGACAAAATGTCAAAAAGGTACCCTGTTCCAGACTAGAAACAAGAGACTGTGGCTATGTTGTACAAGATCTATGTGACCAGGACTACATTCACAAGAAGCTGCTTAATCCTTTGGACCATGCATCCTGGATATTGGTGATTGGAAACTACATTTGAATGGTATACAACATTTTCCCTGTTCCAGACCAAAATAAGAGTGATTTTGATACCCTGTTCCAGACCAAAACAGATATATATATATATTCATTCACGAAGTAACTCCTGACGAGTGAGGACTTTGGTCCCCACGAAACAGTATTGTAGAGCGAAATATGAATCAACCAAAAATTTAAATACTCCGAATCCTTAGTATTATTGCTCTACAGCATTGTATCGAGCACTGTTTGATAGAATTAATCGAAACATTTATTTATCTATATATATATATATATATATACATATACCCTGTTCCAGACTAAGAATTGTCAAAAACCATACCCTGTCGAGCAGCACATACAAATGTGCCTGTATAGCCTATATATGGGAGTACCCTCCAGGAGCTATACCTCCACTCCACCTTTCAAAGCTATGACATAATTCCTGGTATCTTCCATACTACCCCTGCCTTAAATATAAGGGTTCCCACACATTTGCAGAAACAAATTTCCCCAACTTTGCATTGACTAAGAAGCACTTTCACTGACCTCCAGTGCTCAATTGTATTTTCCCAAATACTCAAGACAGAAACATTGAACACAACAGCTCAAACAAATAAGTATGAAGCCTGAATATAAATATCCCTGACATTGAAATTTCCCTGACCAAGTCCTAATTTCGCTGATCTTGAAATAGTTCTTTTTTCCCCTGACCGTGGGAACTATGAATACTATCCAGTTTCACCAGTTTGTATGACCAACACCTTGCAGTTGCATCAGCAAATGCAGAGATTCCAGTAGACCACCATCAGGCATGTAATGCCAGTTTCTACCTAGAAAATTTCAAACTCTACCAACAGAAATGGAGCTGCTGTTTTTGTGTGTCTGTCGACCAAAACATGTGTTGTACTGGTAGCTGATAGAAGAGGCTAGTGGAATCACTGTTATTTATCTTACACAAGAGAAGCAAACAAAGGCAAGCTTTAGAAAACTGTTGCATGTTTGAATCCAGGCAAACTATAACGTAACTGGCCAGCTAATAAAGCACAAGCTAAATATTTCGTTGCTGGATGGACAAGGGGGAATTGTGCATGAGAATGTCAACAGAAAATGAAATAAATGAAATAACATATTATATCTCTACTGAGTGGGCTATTTCTATTCATTTTGGTTCTATTACTCTGTTATGATTTTCTTTTTAAAATTTGTGTGTTCAAGGGTATTCAACATTGGAATAACATGTTTCAGAGTAAAAAAATGATTTGCATCAGCAACAGATGCTTCAACTCAATACAAATTCAAGTGTTGATGGAAGTGAATATATGCAATAATATAATTAATAACTAGTATTTGAATTGACTATAAGAAGCTATTAAATAAGGAAGGCAGAAGTGAAAAACGTTTCTAATCTCTATCTAAACCCTTCAGGCAATCAATGTACTGTTGTCCTGATCCAAGTCAGCCTTGGCCTTAGGGAAACAATTTTACTTAATGTGACCTAAAGTTTTGTTTGGACAATGGAGTGCAAATGTAACCCCAAAAAATGATGGTTTCTGAATCATAAGGCCTTCACTGCACTCGGTTGAGTATCATGCTATTAATGTAGCAACAGGACCAGACTCTGAAATTTCATATAACAGCAATCACCATCAATGAACCAATTAAAAATGTGGAAAGCTCTGAAATAGTACTGTACTTTAGAATCTAGACAATAAATCAGAACCACGTTATCAAATCTGGGGGAAACATTATCTCGTGCAAGGTTATTAAATGTACAAACCAACCTATTTCAGTTTTGAGTTATGAAGCTGAAGCGGCCTCTTGAAGACTTCAATAAAATATCATCTACTTCAAAACAATATTATATCTTGGAAGCTTCTTTTGAATATTTAATATTTCCTTTCACTACAAATATTAAAAGTGGCTATTTCATCGTTTAGCCAAACATAATGCAAGGGGTTTTAGGGGGCGGCTTAAACGAGGAGGGCAAACTCATTTTGTGGTGAACAATCTTACAAACAAACAACTCTTTTCACACTTTTTGCTGGACAATTGTTACGAAAGATAAGGGCACATGGACCCAAAACAAGCCCGCTGACATAAACTGTCACAACCGGAAAGTTAAACTGGATATTACTATTGTTTGTGGACCAAGACGCTAGCTGGAACTCTGAAGAACACACACGCACACACCAAAACCACTAATTAATATAAGGTCACTTTGAGTAACAAGGAGTTGGCCAGAAGAGAGGATCAGGAGGGTGAAGGAAAATAGGTCACCGACCCCTTGGCCACAAGATATATTACTTTATCTTTTCTGCCACGGTTACATGCAAAATAAACTACCTTGAGCTTAAATTAGATCATAGACATGTTGTGAGTAAAATTTATGGTTCACCAGGCAGGTATTTAAAAAAAAGAAAACCTGCGAAGGATCATAACAAGATCACACGAAAGTCTTTTCATGCAAATTTTTGTGACTCACAAAAAAACCACGAGCTTGACTATATTCTGATGATTTGAAAAGTTTAGTAACGAACTGAAGCAGACTACATTTTTAAAACGTACAAAAACCTGCCAGGATTTTTCTTACGTATACGAAACATCGAAAGTCGAGCCATCCAAACCCCCTAACAGTAACATTCCCTGGCCCTTCCACGGAAAATTACTGCAACTATGAACTAGCAAAGTACTTTTCCTTTCATCTGAGATAACTAATAGAGTAGCATTTGTGAAGTATTAGTGAACGTGAGTATATCGCTCCGCTTCGCTTGAGATTGCATTCTAAAACAAGTGTAGCTCAAAAACGATAGGTGAGTGCGTTTTAGGGGGCTCCAGAATTTGGTTTATACCTCATCCGAGAGACAGTTTGCTATGTCCTAGTTAATCAAATTCTTCACAAAAATTTCTAGAGTGTATACCGTATTATCTTCACGGAGAAAATAAAGTGTAAAGTCCACACATATAAAAGCACTGACAACCGTCTTGTACCTTCATCAATCTTTACTAATGAAAAACAGGCCCAATAAAAAAAACCTTGTCTCTTTTATTTAGAAATTTGACATCCTCTAAAAAGGAGCTTGATTAGCTTATAGGTTGGCAAATTTTCCCTGTAGTCAATACTATATTTTATTAATACTCTGGTGGTATCTAACTGTACTGACCTGAGTTGCTTTGTGGCAAACGCTTGGCCCATAACTTCCAACCTCTCGAGGCCACTGGCCGCTCATGTAAGTTCCCGAAATTGTGTCCAAGGAAGAAGTTCTTCTTATGCTGGACACAGATCCTGCTTTAAGCGGTTTAGGTCTTTCTACTGTAAAGAAAACACAAACACCGTTAAATACGCTTCCCCTGTCCAATGTTATCTCCTCCAAATACTACAGCAGTTGACTAGTACTTGATCAGGTTAGTCACCGAGCTATAGAGTTTGAAAACGAAATTGTCGAGAAGGCAAGTTGTTCTTGTTCACAAACGAACACCTTAGAAAAAGTATTAAAGAAAAGGTTGTATGTGCTTCCTGGCTTTTCAAGAAGAGTGATTTTTTTTAATCCAGGCTATGCAAACATTAGGTAAATAGTATTTAAAGTTAAAATGAGTTGAGGTTGGGAAATTACCTTTGGAGATCGCAGAGGATGGAGAAGTAGGGCTCCGGCGATGCTCCGGAGAGCCACGTGTTTCAGGCGAAGTTCTTCTTGGTTTAAACCCATTTTCAGTACCATGGACAGGAGAAGATGATGGACTGGGTCTTCTTATAGGATTCCCTCGAGTTGGACTAGGATTTCTAAGCAGGGAGAACTTGTGAGTTGCTCGTAGAGGCTGAGGTTTTGAGCTTGATGCGGGAGAGACGTTTCTCCTTGGCCTTGATGGCTGAGAAGCCATTTCTTGCGCTACTACGCCTGAAATATATGATTATATACCACCTTTATTTACCATTCCAGCCTCTAAATTTGAAAGGCTCAAGCATAAGAGAGAAAAATAGTGAGTATCTTGAAGAGTAAAAACCTTCACCTTCCTCTCTCTCTGTCTGCTTCCAACCAACAACACCAGTTGTGGTGGAGTAACCATTCTAATTACATAGATGCAAATGTTCGCTTTGCTGATTGGCTAGCACAAGCCCCTCTGACAAGCACCACGTATGGAGAATTCATAGTTTCATCAAGGAAAATAATTGTTTCCTGTCACTGCCCCTGAGGCGTGGAAAAGTTCTTGTTTTGTCCTTTTTTTGTCATAACTAAAACCCCTGACTCAGAGCTTAGTTCATTGGAAATAATATTAACGATAAAACAAATGATCATATGTGCTTGTTTGGGTTTAATTCTGAGGGAGCACTGACTAATTAGAAAAGTTGCGAGGAAATTGCATGATTCTACACGTGCTCTGACATATAAATGTGGTTTACGATCTTCATCGCTTACCTATTTGGATATTCATCAATGGCATGCCTCGAAGCATCAACATTCGACCTGTTTAATGTATAGTATCAGTCTATCAACCGAATTACTTTTTCTGTCCGGCCTTTCGAGATCCCCACATTTCCCACACAGGAAAACAATTCTCCACCTGCATTTATTTGGAAGGTATGATTCGTGTTGTCATAAAATTGTCATCCATTGTTTTCGGAAATCATTTCCATGCACATTACGCTCTTAAGTCTTTTACGGCTATAAAGTATGCAAAACCCTCATTAAGTTTATATGATATTCTGTGAGGAAAGTATTTCTTCTTATCACTTCTAATTGCTTCAAATTTCAAGATATACTTGTTTCCCCCCGCTAAAACATTTAAATGCCTCGTGTACACCGAAAGACGAGGGAAAATGAAGAGAATACACGTGGAAAAAACTGTTTGCGGCCTCGCGGGTTATTTTACGCTTGACCGATTTTCCCGCGAAAACATTACGACAGCTGTTGACTGAAACAAGCTCTTATGATTGGATGAAAGCACCACGAGGTGCGCCCGACAAGTGTTGAACTGTTTCTCGAATTGTTCGTTGTTTTATTCAGGAAACATTCATTTAAAAATAATGGCATGGTTTCTCTTTCCCTTCTTGGGTTTGACTGTTTTATAAGAAACATCGCTCGTACCGGCTCTGCTTGGCATCATTTACGGAAGATAATTGACATAGATTTAGGTGTTTCATGCTTGCATTTTGGGCTTCCCTGTGAGTAACAGATTGAATCTACGATCTCAAAAGTCTTGTCTTTCCGATCCACCCACTATACACTGTGGCAAACCTGGCAAGAATAATTACGTGGTTTATTGTTTTGTGTTTGGCTGTACCCTTTCCTATTGGGTCATTTATTATACATCGAAGCATAAACAGCCTAAATTTAGTCGGTTCAAACGATTTCTTCAGCCTAGAAAAGCAAGATAACTTTTTAACAGGAAAGGACATTGACACCTTTTCTTGGAAACAGAACTTAAATGGTGCTTTTAAAAATCGGCATATGCCGCGGCTCTTTCACTAGAAGCCACACAAAATGATTGTACCAGCAGCCAACCATGGTGGATGATGAAAACCTAAATTCTCTTCGCCCATTAACGAATTGACAGTTGTTGAACCGCGTAGTGCAGTGGGACTCGGTCATTCATGAACTTTACTCACCCCGCAGTCTCAGCTGAAAAAGGTTTTGACAGATCGAGTATGAGAAAGCTTTCTAATCCTCTTGACTGAATTACAGTCACAAAGTTGAATTCTGTTGATCTAAGCAAATGAAGACGAAAACAACTCCCAAATCACTTGATTTATTACGCTTAAATGGCAACTACAAAACAAGACAGAACATATCATATCTACTACTACCTAAACCGCAATCTTCACTTACGAGTGTAACAATAACAAGCGATGAACAAGAGCAGGCAGAACCTATACAAACGGTATCGTTTTACGCACATATATAGCCGCTGAAGCGAAGCTTAGCGTTTAATTTAAATTGAATACATCATGAATAATTCCTCTTTTAATAAATCAACAAAAGTAGATCTGTTTTTCAGACTTTGCTCTGAAATCGCAATTGCACTACCGCGGTTTGCATGCTGTTAAAAATATTTCTATTTTATCCACGTTTTTCATGATAAACGTTCTCATGCCCGGGGTTCATTTTCGATTTTCGGGATCGATTTTCAAACGAGTTCAAACAAGACTCGGCCATCGCACGAAGAATCAGTCTGACACAGCGGTCACACCTGGAAATGAATGTTGATCTTCCCAGAGGCTTGGAACATCGCTCTGGGTGACACGAGGAAAAAAATAGGGATCTTTTTTCTATCAAAGTATATAAATGCCGAGACGAATGTAGTGGAATATTAAGGAAACTAGCTCAGCTCTTTCGAATTTTCATTACTTTGATAAGTTGAAACATCTATATTAGCGCAAAAGAGAAACCATTAAAAAAGACATGTTGTCGGCATTTCTCAAAGTAAAGATTTGGCATGAGGCACCACGTATTAATAGTATTTATGGCTCAATTCCTAGTGTCACACTCCTTTGTTTCCAAAATATCCCCCTGCATCGCTTGTGTTACGCCATAATAGAGTTTTATTTAGAGTTTTACCAGATAAAAGTCAGATAATCATAACCTGATCGAATCTACTACGAGAGCTACCAGTTTCTCTAACCCTAGATTACATTAACACTCTTGCACAGGATGAGTCGTGGTTATCAAATAGTAGACACGCAGGCTACACCCAACAGTCTCCCAGACGTTAAGATCGAATTTGTTTACGATACTCGGATGTTTTTTTTTTCATTCAAAGGAGGCGAAAAGTGGAAGTCTCTTTAAATTAGCCTCCAAGTTGAAAAGCCCAATTTATTATTTATTTTGAAACAGAACAGATTCTATAGAAGAACTCTAGAATAAAGAAAATGAAATATGAATTCTTAACGTTACCGAAGATCACAATAGAGTTTTACAATGGAAGTGACTAGTGCTCCTGTTGAGATAACAACTGAAGACTCTATAGTGAAATATTTCAAAGAGATCAGAGACGTAATATAACTGTCAGTCATGGAAACACGCCCAGAAGTAAAGTGCTTTCCGACATCCATTGGGGGGTCGTTCTCCACTGTGATTTGTTACTTCTTCAGTATTTCTAATTGGTTGGTGTCACTCGTAAACAACCTGTCGTACTGTTTCTTGATTAAATTTAGATGCAACGACTGCCATGATATTTGAGATAAGGAAACAATAGCTCAAAGCAAGAGAGTATGTTGCTCAAACTGACGCTAAGCTAGATATTAATAAAGGATATATCCTGATCATGACACCCGTTTAACTATCCACCTGACTGCAATGTCATGGGAAACCTAAGAAAAACCTTATCATACATTAAATATGAATTTATTCATTTTAAAAATTACAACAATTCTAGAAAATCCGTCCAATAGATGGCTATTGCAATTGACTATTCTTAGAAGTCACCGGCTCGTAAGGTCACTCAGTGTAGGGGATGTTCACTGAGATACTTGGGCTAAACCTGAAAAAATGGAGAAAACGCAACTGCAAACAAATACAAAGTCCACGATTGATATAAATTACAACAAGAATAAAAAAACTGGTACACATCAGTTTATATCCACACTTATTTTGTTCAAATTATCTCAGCACAGGTACCAACCGACTTGTTTTCAAAGGGAAACATATTTAATCGATTGGTAAACATATAACATATACATGAAAGCAATGTTTGTTAAACTTCGGATACCGGACAAGCAAACTAAGCCCGACCTTGTTGGCCAACACCAAATATTTTGGTGGCTGGAATCCCCCCCCCCCCCCGAAAGCTCTCGGAGAAGAAGAGCGACGGAAATTGAGCTTATCAAACAACTTTCCTGCCATTTCCTACAGTTTCTGCAGTTAAATTAAAGCTTTTATGAAATGCGTAAAAACTGTTCCGGCCTCCGAGTTACTAACTTACGTCATGTAGTCACCCGAAATCTTTAGAAATTTCCTCATTTCACTAGCCTACGTGTAGCCGTTTACCCACCATCGAAAACTCGGTCCCGACCGAGAAACGGCTACATGTAGGCTACATTTCACCCGTATGTTGTGTACCATTCAAAAGTCGGCACAGACATCCGAGTCAAGAGGGACTATTAGCAAAGTTTGGCGCACGCAACAGTCTGCGTTGTACAAAGACGTTTTGTTCACGAGGCTTGGTTCATGGCACATTGTCAGTTAAAAATTGCATACGATAAACTAAGGATTATGTAATTAGTACTCACACTGACTTTCTATTTTCGACCCGTCACACAACTGGTAGTGTAGTGTATTCCAAAACAATTGCGGTATTGCTTGGCCTTGGCTTTGTCCAGATACTCGGCTGTTCGCGAGAGATGCCTTCCAATCTTTACATCGGACGGAATAAATACTTGCGTATCACGACTCGAAAGGCATGAGAAAAATGAAAAGCCCGCATGCTCCAATGTGCTTCAGTCTTCAAATCGGTGCAGTTTAGGTTCAGTTCACTATAAATTGAATGTCAGTTATAAGTTACTTCAACCGTGAAATTCCAACTCTCAAATAGAATAATGGAGAGAGAGAAAAAACTAAATTCAACTGAAATAGGCCGGAAAACGGTCTTTCTAACATTAAAACAGACAGTAATCATCGACTGAACACCAACAGTGTATTTCCATATTTTGTTTAGCAGTTTGATATATTTTCTTGCCACTCCTGACGCCATCACTTTATTATTTCCAGTATCAAAATAGATTGCGTACTAAAACTCACGGTATCGGTCGCTTCATAGAGACTACGTAAGTCCCTTATGGACTAGAAAAGAACTAGGAAAATTAGCCGAAATGGAAGTCCTAGTAAAGGAGGGGAGAAATAACGATGGCGACATGTGTGACCTGTATGTTTGGATCATTATTACCTCTCAGATCCGTAACAGGTACTTTAAAGAATATTTCGTTCAAGCGCGGAAAACGCATACAATTAAAATGGGTGCCAATTTTGCCACTCTGGGTCTAATCAGAATACTAATACAAAGATCAAATACAAAGAAGACACCACCTCATTCGCTATATACGATACGGTCATCTGTACAACCTGATCATTGTTCGCTACGTGTGACTAAATCGACGTTAATATATCAACACTGAAAACCAGTCTATGGAAATATGCTGACGGGCCATATATACGATAATGACTTTGCACCTTAAAAAATATGGGCCAGTTATGCCATAATGAGCCATATCAATCTATGCGTCGATATACATCACCGTCCGATGATGATAAACGATGGGGACATCATACGGCATCATTAGAAATATTTTTATGATTTCCTAAGAAACTAACGTTAATCGATAAGGTGAAAATTAAATTTGTTTCCGAGTGATGGACACTTAGGGAACAAAATCCTAGGGCAATATTAATTCAAGGGTAAAGTAGTCGGCAAAATAAAAAGGATAAAACTGACTTGATTGAAGTAAGATACGATTTCCGACATTGAGATACAAGCAGGATCTTTCAGTGGAACTGTGTACCGTTCGCATCCAATCAAAACGCGATGAGTTTTAGTGGTAATTTATTGAGTGGTTTCGTATGCGTGCGTGATGTATTTCGGTGATCGGATCACTGAGTAACAAGAGCCGACAAGTGCTCACTTAGATCAACATCAACTGGTAATGATTTTGACATTATTTACTGTGGCGTTTTTGCCACCGTGCCGTACTGATGGACGCCTTCGATTTCAATTAGTACAGTCAAATAATAGTCATAATACGATCACTCTCGGGTCTTGGTTCTGCTTTAATTCGGATGATAAAACTAAGCTAACTGACGCGCAGAAAACAATCGAACGATTAACAAATTCTATTTCGCAAAAGGTTTAGATCAAAATAAACGCACTTTATGGAAATCTTATCTACACAAATATGATTTAAAGTAATGGTTGAAAGTAGTGGAAGCCCATATTCAAATTGTCATCCACGTTATCTTAATATTTGTAAATACTGAACATTTTAACTTCCTTGAACATAACGATGCGCCAAGAGAACATCTGTTTCAGCATGCAGTTAACAAAACCCGTAAATAAAAAGAGAAAGTCTGGAAAGTCTATGTACGAGTATTACTGCCACAAACGAGACGTACCTAAACCCACCAAATTAAGGCGCGGAGTTTAGTTATGCAACCAAAAGCGTTCTGAACTAAAAAATTATAAAGGATTACTGTAAAGGAAAGTGAGATTGACCTTCAACTTATTACTTTCGGCGGATGTTTTGTTACACTTTAAAATACTAAAGCAACTTCCCCGAGGCTTACCGGAAGATCAGTATCAGTCAATCATAGAGCAAGAATGCTACAGTTCCTGCTAGCTAGCGGCGGTGTTTTTTTTTTTCGGGAAAGTTTTATTTTATCTCGACGGTGCACAACATAACAAGAAACCAGGCTCAAATTCGGGACTTGCGGCTGAAAAAATAACGACCAGAGGCCGCTACAGTACTAATAGTACTGATACTACTAAGACTAGCCACCACTTAGCCACCATTTTAGTGCAACTGAAATGAAGCCGCCCCTAAATAGTGTCTTAGGTTGCGTACCCATGATGCAAAGCGAGCGTTCAAACTTGCACAAGAGGAATGTGACGTAATCAATGCATTCGGACTGTGACATTTGTACGTCAAGTTATAAGTTCGTTGTATCAAAACACCGAAAAAGCAAATGAATCTCGAGGGGTGCAGCCCCAAGGAATTCGTAGCTTTCGAAGTGTTTTGATACCACGGGCAAACACGCACGAGTTTTTGATATGACTTCTCAGACAATACCTGTCTTGTTGCTCAGTGTTTGGGTATCACTCTGGGTATCACCATTGGTGACTCGATTGGCTCTTAATCTCATTAATTATTCATGAGTTTGAAAACTCTGCGAGTCACTAAAATGTTACAGGGGCATTGTATTCGAATTCAATCTTCTAGTTTGTTTAAAACAAAACTACCAAAATAACATCATGAGATAGAAAAGAAACTGACCATGTGAATGTCCCGATATTCTTTTCAAACTGTTTCGATAGAGGATGGCAAATATTAAAGTGGATTCAAAAGGTTATTCTAGAAACTTGATTTCGGTTACCGTGAACCAATTTCAAGTTGATCTAAATTGCTGAAAAGCAGTATTTTTCATCTACTCGAATCTTGCCATCCTTCATCATACCAATTGTCTCAAATGTTCTCCAGTACATCTGAAAAGCGTACTCTGCTAATCTTGACTTTTGTCATGAGAAAGCGTCATTTGAATTTGACAGTGTCATTAATAAGCCGTCATCTCTATGTATTTTGTGTTTGTTTTGGCAGTGAAAGAAAGCAGGAAGACGCCGTGCACTTTTAGTATTACAAAGTCGATATTTGCTGTATTGAACCAGACAAAACCATATTACTATATATCGAAGTAATCATAGATTACCAAAGTGCGTTCGACATATTTTTTGGATGAGAACTACGCCTCTCGGCTTTCAATTGTTTTCTCAACATTTGTAATACCACTCCAATTTGTGTTTGAGTTATTAAAAAGCAGAGGAGTTGAAGTAGTGGGTATTACTTCAACATATGCCGTTTGTCTAATGTGTGAAGTTTCAAACACTTGAGTTCGGATTCAGGTCCAGTCTTCCTGGTTTTCTTAAAGTCGAAGTATTTCACGCACAGGTTATCGACCCCTGGAGTAGAAAAGATTGCCAGAGCAGCTGGATCGGACTAGAAACGGAAAAGCTGTCTCCGGCAGCATTAGAGAGAGCAGCACCACTAACACATGCTTTTATGCTATCAATTAACTTACACACCCTATTCGAAGATCTCGCCAGATTACCATCATCATATAATATAACCACTCGTTATAATTAGCTGATTTATATTTCTAACTTTTATACTGTGTTTTCACGTGACGTCATCAAAATTCTCAAATCTAAACTATAAGATCTAGAGAGCTGTTCTTTTTAATGATTTAGAGATCGGTATACTAAGTTTTCTTTAAAAAAATTCACGTCGATACGGTGATTCGCTTTGAATTTGGTGATAGCCAGCCCGGCCAGCTCAGCGGTTTCCTAAATGTCCCGAAAATCCATATATTTTGGCGAGTTAAAAATTTTAGACCTCATACACTTTTAAAAGTGATATCTAAATTGTTCTGAATGGAAAGCTAATCATATTGATGGAAAAATCAGCTTTATTTGTACTATACTTTGTTGGCCGCCATCTTGGTCACCAACATCGCGGCCGCATACAAATTAACAATTTTTTCAAATATTAATTGCCAAACAGCTCGGTTGCAAAGAACTCTATTGCTCCAAAATTGTGATCATTTATGTATTCTTGCCTGCTCTGCAAACAAGACTCAAAAATTATTGTATTTCCTGCAGGCAATTTTTTTGCGAGACGTCAGTGAAGACACACTATTAGATAGTAAGGAGCATTGTTGGGTCTCTGGATCGAGGCAAAGTTGTGTATCTCAAAACCTGGCCATAAGTCTTCAAAATAAACCTTACAGATGAGCTAGCGACAAGAGGGACGGCGGCGTCGGCGATTGAGATGCATGGAGATCCGATGCGTCAATCACATCTTCCTAACTGGATTAAGCACATGACGGCCTTATTTAAAAAAAACTTCACTGATAACTGTTGGATGTAATTATTTGCGAATATAGGTAACTAGCCGTGATAGTAGTGTTTGGAACATGACCAATAAAAACATGAAATACCTGACGAAAATATAAGGCTTGAGAAAACCGGAGGAAACATTAGGGCCGTTTGTATGAGAGGAAGTCGGAAAAAGCCGCGAACGTTCGTATAAATGTGTCAAAAACCTAAACTGCGCAGCTCAGGCTTATAGGGAGGTCATGCAAATGGGGTTTGGGGGGGGGGGGGGGGGGGCAAAATGATCAATTCTGCGCCATTTTCATTGATGACTTCTATCAATCTCTCTTCTGGGACTGGGCAGCTTATCTAAGCCTAGGGATTTGAGTTTGTCTACCTATTGCGGGCTTTGCGGCTTACGTTAGGCGGGAAGTTGCTCGTATAAATGACCTGGGGGAAAAAACAGTTCGCGTAAACAGTCAAAATTCGTACTGCGCGTGCGTGAATTTTGACCGCGTTGAGCTCTGGATATGAATGGTCGGCTAACGTCCTCTCGCATAAATTTCAGTGTTTACCAAAATGTGTCCTCGTTTTCCCGCGCGCGAAATATATATTGCGGAAGCAAAAATGCTTATGAAACTGAATACAAAAACTGTCTTTGCTTCCGATAAGCAAATTCTGCTTCCGGAACATTTACTCGCCGAAGCGACACCACGATTGTCTTGTTTCCCACTCATTTGCTCACCCAAGAAACCATTATCAGTAACAATGTCTACTCAACGATGTTTTCTCGTTTGCACAGGACTGCTTTAACACTGAATAAACGAATAATTTTTCCGCGCTTCACAGAAACGACGAGGCGTTTAGCGCGGAAAACATAATATTCTGTAAGGTCTGTAAGTGTTGTTTTTGTTTGATGTATAATGTTCATTTAGGGCATGCAGATATGTGCAGATCTGATCAGTATCATTGCTCTCTACTGCTTCCTCTAATGTATGAACTGTGAATTAGGAATGAATGAATGGTTTTAGAACTGGACAATTTTGGAAGTAGAGGTTGCAGAATTGTTTCGGAGCTCACTAAATACCGAATATTTCAGCAAAGTATTAAACATTCAAGGCAGCGCAGTAAGTATTTTTATCACATTACGTGACATTAATCACACTATCTATAGTTTACTATTTATTACTATTAAATGGCGTGTGGCTTTTATTTGATCAAGCCAGTAATAATTTCAGTCTCATTATTTTGACGCAGATCTCCGCACCTTTTGGCCTTAGAAACATTACCTCGTTCTGACTTCATATTTTTCGCATCTTTCAGTTAAACACATGCGCGTTTTAAATCTTCATTTGCTTTACAAAGAACGCCTAAATTAGCCTCTTTCTATGCCCTAGACCTAAATGTCTTTCATAGAAAGTGTTGTCCCTTTATAACCATAGCCGCTCATGTACTGTGAAAGTAGTCTCAATTCTGTAATCAAGTCACTATAGTACTACGTTTTCTCCATGTATCAATAATGCCTTAAATGCTGACTGAAACATCCTCCGCAGGCAAGCTCTCAGAATTCGTCTTCACCAGAGCAAAAGTCACAGTATTCATATTGTTCTCTATTCCCAGGAGAACGCTGAAAAATATAAATCAGGAGACTTTTTCCTCTGGTGCAGTCTAGTCTAAGTAATATCCGGATTTCGGAAAATAGATTGAAGAGTGGAGTTGCCTGGTATACGTGTATTTATAGCCTTCTCCCCATGTGCCATGCATGTATGGTCGGTCACCCATGGTCCAAATAGAACTTCTAGGTTGTAAGAGAGAGGTTGCACGAATAACGGTTCAACAATAAGCAACCTCGTCCTGTCTTGCAACACTATGTCTATGCAAATACGATATTTTGAGTACAACTACAGAATACGTCGCACATTATTTGGATAACAATAAGTTTAGACTGCTAACAAGTCCCTTCTACTGCGCATTTTTTTTAGAATGGCTAAACATGGTTCCAGATGGCTAACGATGGCTAACGATGGCTAGACATGGTACGCATAGTCGGCTGGGTCTGGTCTGTAAGTAGGGACCTCGTGACCAGGGTCTTCTCGGTCAGATCCAAGATGGCGGCTAGGAGTAGCCAGAGTAGCCGCCATCTTGGATCTGACCGAGAAGACCCTGGTCACGAGGTTGCTGTAAATTACAGACCCATCCAACTACGTGTCCCATGGCTAGATCTAGCCATCGTTAGCCATCTGGAACCATGTTTAGCCATTCTAAAATTAAATAGGAATAGAAGAGACCGTTGCTAGCAGTCTACAATAAGTTATATATTGTTATTTGGCTCGTTCTTCAAAGAGTTGACAGTTGTTCCAAAGTTTGCTTTAATCTAAAGCTGAGCAAAGAAATTCAACTAAAATCGGGCACCTTGAAGTTCGCGCAGCAATGCAGCTTGACCAGTTCAGTGAGGGAGGGACGATTGTAGCACACGTATGCCAGCGCATGCGTGCAAGGGGCCATCTCTCTAGCTCGACGAGAAGGAATAGTTATTTCACTGATACTAACTTTATTTGAGGTTTTTGTGAAATTTAGATCCCAAATTTTCTTAACTACCCAAAATGCATACTACGAGAGGGGATGCCAAGAAATCGATTGCTCCATGCTTTTCGTTAGAGCCGTTTGAATTGTTTACCTGTGAGGCCCTTTTATGGGGGGAGGGGAGGGGGTGTGCATGTTCCCTGTCACAGCTGAGTTTCCAAACTAGTCGTGTCGCAGTCTCGGAAGGTGGGCATGTCCGGCGCTGTATTAATTTCTTATTTCTCTCCAGTGTCACCCTCGCAATTTCAGACGTTCGTCGTTATTTCATGTCCTCAGTTTATGTCGATGTTTGAACGCCATGTCGCTTAGTTGGAATTTACCCTCACCTGTGTGTGTAACTAGAACTGAGGCATTATATGCAGGCGCTTACTTGACAAATAACACGACTCTAAAGACTGACATAAATCATAAAGACACATTAGAATATTTTATGTAAATATGGCAACTTCCATTATTGCATGCATTGATCAAAGACCTTAGGTTCACATCCGCGATATTTTCCTGGCATCTGCCGCTTCACCGACAAGCAGAAATTAAGCCGGAAATTTTGAACCGAATTGATAAGCTTAGGCCGAGTTGAAGGTTCTGTGATCCAAAGCGCTTGAGTTTGAGTTTCAATATGTTTAACCGGCTGAGACCGTTTCAGAAACAAATCTGAGACACAGAACAAAGCATTGGTCAGTATTTTGTCGTGTTGGTCTCAGCATAGTGGGGAGACATGTATAAAATTGGCTCTATAAAGTTACCCCAGCTTAACCGCGGCTAAACATTAATTCAAATACTCTAAAACACCTGTACATCATATTTGTTGAAACTATAAATGCATTTTTTTAAACAGCTAAGTCAAATAAAGTTGATTTAGTTATGAAGCAAACATTAGGACTTAAACGTATGTCATTTATAGCGAGTAGCAAGTTCTTAATACCAAGGTACCAGTTCTTTAGAACTTGTATCACAAGCCGCGGAGCTGAAATGTTAGTGTTTATTTCTTGAGTGGGTTTCTTTATCTCAATGTTATCTCAACGGTTTCAAAGAAGTCACTTTTTGTAGGCAGTGGTACCCGTTAAAACCATCACTGACCATAATTGCATGTTCTTAATTATCCAGCTTCTAAAATTATAAAAGCTGATACTTGACTTGGCGTTGAAAATAATTAGGATTATTTAGATTTCCCCGAGTTACCCAAAAATTCTTAGCTTGTGTACTGCATGCACAAATACAATTTTGAAAAGTGAATCACCAGTGAAATCGAATTTCTAAGCAAAATTCGCAAGCGATTACGAAGTCAAAACATTCGCTGATAGAGTGCACGACGACGAACCTGACAGATAACAAAGTTAATTTTATTCCCGTCTTTCGATAATCTGCAAGTTAATTACACTCGTTGTTGAAATTATATTGTTTTCTCTTCCAATGTTTTTGGTATTTGGCCAACACCCCCCCCCCCCCCTCCCCCTCAATAATATAATTGTCCATCCCTAACAGAGAAATACTAACAGAGAAATACATAACCTAATTTAACTGAAGTTTATTGAAATTTATTGGACCCATGTCGAAGTACTTGCACGTACAAAACACCAATAAAAATGTGTCTGTCTGTCTGTCCCTAATGAACCGGCTCGTTTTGTTACCGTCAGTTGTATGTTGCCGCACTGGTAAGAGGGAGAAGATTTGGGTTAACTGACAGCTGACAAACGACTTAAAATTTAACTAACAACTGACAAATAACCGAAATATTAACTGAGAACTGTGACTTTACTGATCATGACAGCTGACAAATTCAGGAGACCCAACTTTGAAATTCAACAAAATATTGCTAATTATCGAAGATTATCCTTAAAATAGTATTATTGGTGGTTAACTGACAAATAGCCTAAATTTTAACTGCATGTTAATATTGACATTTGTATCCCCCCTCCATCCAGACCCTCTTTTAATAATAAAAGCACACTTTATTCACAAAACAAACAAAGGACAGATACGAGTTTGAGATACCAGCTTGAGGATCCGCAACGAATGCCATAATAAAATTTACATAAAATCTACTTTTTATAATCGGCTTTTTTTATACACGGTAATAATTCAGCGAGGCTGCTTTTCAAGTAGCCGTGTCCTAATTACAAGAGACTAATGTCAGAAATTAAATAACTTTATAATATTAATACTATATATACTTATACGAGCTAAAGGTAATACTGCTAAGATGACAAAATGATAAAAAGTACTGAATATTATCAGTAGTAAGTAGTAAAAAGCTTTGTGCGTCTATTGACTATATAGTAATAACTTATGTATAACTAATTATAAGCAGTTGTTAAGGCCGGCAGCAAATTTGTGGAGCTTTTGACATTTGCAGGCAACTCGTTCAATAGTTGCGCTCCATTCGTGGTATAAAGTAATTGTGACTTGAAGTCCTTAATGTATAATTCGTAGTTTCGGACCGTCTAGTGAACATGTCCGTCAGGCACATGCCATTATGTATTTCATACATGATGGGGTCGTCCTAACCGAGTTGTTGACGGAGGGGCTGAGACCGAGCGTCCCACGAGGAACTAGTAATCACTCTGGCTGCTCTGTTTTGTAGCTTTTTAAGTTTGTCCGTTAATGTTTTCCCAGCATTATCCCATACAGAGCTACAATAGTCGAAGTGACATTGCACCAGAGACTTGTAGACTGTGTTTAGAGTGTCAACATTGACGTACGGTCTCACCTTTTAGTAGTCATACCTATACCGGACGAAACCTTTTTACAAACTTTGTCGAATGATTTGACCAGGAGAGCTTGTCGTCAATCTCAACGCCAATATATTTTGTATTAGAGACCTTTTTTAGTTGGATGCCTCCGATTTGAACGACTGGCTTTAAATTAGGATCATTGTGGTGATAGGTGTTAGTGATCACCATAAAGTCACTTTTTACAGTATTAAGGTTTAGTTTGTTTGCAACTGATGAACCAGTCATTCATTTTCCTAAGGTCGTTGTTAATCTTGGATTCGATTTCATTACTGTCTTTGCAATACAAAAACGTCAGCTCTACCGATATGAAATGGTTATGTACTTCTGTGACTGAATAAATCTCAAATGCTTGAAATAAAACAGTGAATAAATGCTCTATGCTTAGACCAAGGACACAAATATGTGCTATGTACCTGTTAGTCGTGCTACGAATTCGGACTCAAAGCTCGGCGCGATCACGGTTTGCCGACTTTTATCCACTGATCGCCGTCAAATTGACGATGTTTTACTTCGATTGTCCAGGGGCAGTACTGATTAATGGTCCGTGTGCACCATATCTATAACGATAGTTTTAATTTATTCCAATGAAAGGCGTGTTGCACTGGAAACTCGTGACGCCATCGTATGAATCCACCAATCAGCGCGTTGCTTCTGAGATAATGATTCGCCTCTAGTTTTGTTTAAATTGTGAAACTGAATAGTGAAAGGAATATAAAGTTGTTGCTTTTCTCAGAATTAATAAAGATCAGTCAAGGTCATTGCAGTAATTGTTTTTTGGTCCGACTTTTGTGTCATTCGGCATGCGATCTGGCACTTTCAATTATTATACCGAGCACCGCTTTATATCAGGTGTATATGTTGAAACTTTAACATGTCTGCGGTTTCAATAAATATGTGGAATGTGATCCGCGTTACCTATGGTAACATGATGGTAAAAATATAATAATTGATATGAGTATAGACTTTCTCATAAACGCAACTTAAACTTTCGATGCCGTGCCTGTCTATTTCCTAATTTCATTGCCGATTTAGATAGAATCCATCCTTTCGCATTACATTATTTTTCGGCAAAATCATAATAGTCTTTATACAGGAAACAGGCACGTGTTGATATATCACTTCAATAACCAATGAATTGCGCTCACGATCCCATGGGAAAGGCTTACTGAATGGCAAACAATATTCAAAAACGAACTGAGTTTTAGAAAGATAGACAATCGATTGGAGGTGGAAAATAGCATTTAAAAACAGGTTTTGCTAATAACACTACCAATCTCGTACAAGTGCCTTTAAATAAATGAAGTCCGGTATTTTTTGCCACCACTACAACCACGAGATTGTATCCTTCAAAAGGACTCGGCGTTCCAATCTCTCATAGCTTGTGAGTTGCGCAAAGGACACTAATTCAGTTTCCTTTCCTGTAATAAACAAATTAAGGTGCAGTATTCAGTATACATCAATACATCATCGGCATTTGATTACCGTACGCATTTCTTTACACGTTTTCACTGGAACTGAGGCCCAAACTATAAAACTGAATTTTGGTTTGGCGGCCATTTTTGGGGCCTGAGCCGGCCCCTTTCATCTAAGTAGATATCGACCTCGATCTGAATCAAATGCCCTTGTATAAATATTTGACATCTGACTGCCCATGTGGACTTTTTCAAAAATGGCGGGAAACCGCTCCAGTACATCCCATGTCACCTTTTTTTTAGGGGGAGGGCTGGGAGACTCCAAGGAAACGCTGTTTACTTTTATAAGTTGCTCTGAGGAATGTTTCGGATAAAATAGTTCTTATTTTTTTATTTTTTTTATTATTTATTAACTTGACAACTAGTCATGATAGACACACACAGAAAACTAAATACAAGACCTTAGGGGGAAAAATGGACAAACACCAGGACAAGGGTCCGATATTACGTTCGCCCTAATTCTTTGACGTATTAGACAAATAAAAGATCATATAGTTTCTGTGGTTGACAAAGATGTCGCCTTTACGTCGGCTTTCGCAAGCCACTTGGCGCTGTAATATAATCAAGTGAGAAAGCTTCAGTTCCCAAGCCTTAGAACTTCAATATTTCAAATCAAAACTAAACTGCATGCTTAAAGTTCATGCATACATGCACTTTTGCAAATATTACAGAAATAACAGCCCCGATAATGTGGTCTTAAAGCTTATGAGATCATTAGTAAATAAAAATAAAGTAAGCCATTTAATTTATTATTTATCAGTGTTTACACTATTTAGCGGTATATTAATTCATACCTTAGGCTTAATTCCTAAGACGAGTAGCTAAATATAATATAAAGGCCATCAAAACTGTTAGATCGCGTTGGAGTGTTTTGGCTTGTATTAAAAAAGCTGGAGTCGTTCAGCCCATTCAAAATCATTTCTTGCCGGTTTGTTCGAGAGTAGTGCGTAATATTATAATTTCAGTTTTACAAATAAATTTTTCCAGTTTCTGACTTGTTTCTGAATATTGTCAGTTTTTTTCTGTACAATCTTCTATTACTGACACGATATTTATGATGCTACGGACTAAATGGAGATTTTGCAGAAATGCAAAAACTAATTTAATGGCGAAAGAGCACGCCAAAATAAGCAAGATTGCCAGATTTTAGGAGCTATTAAACTTGTTTCCTTGGCCTTAACTCAGTGTTTTTAGCTGACAAGTTGGAACTTTGTCAAAAAATAGCTCGTATTGTTGGTATATAAAATATCTGCCAACACTTTGCACAGCTAGTTGGTCATTTTAATACGCTCTAGATCTCTCAAGCATGTTATTAGTTTTGTCTCCAATGATTTTTCAAGTTACCTGCAAAATTACAGCTGTATTTACTTATCCGTTAATTAGCCGAAATTCTACACTATTCACTTTATTATAGCAATATGCAGAGATGCCAACTCGGAGACTTACGCTTTTTAGCCTCATCTCCCGCTCTCATCTCCCCGCTCTCCCACACAGAAATTTGCACAAAACATTGTATAGCGTGGAATTTTGAGATGAGGACAATTAGGGGGGGAGGGGGAGATTTATGGGGTATATTTTTTGGAGCAATTCGGATAATCAAGGGCACCCAACGAAGTTTTCGGTTAAAAAGCTGTTCGGGAGAGTAAGTTAGCCTAAAACTTTCGGATTTGAAAAAATGGTCCCTAGAAAATTGTTTTCTGAAATACTGGCTAGAAAATATGTTTTCAATCCCTAGAAAATTATAGAAGAAAAGGGAGACTAAAAGGTTTCCCCTAAAATATTCGTACGTCCCAATTCGTCTGATCAATAGAGTCAGAACAACACATTTTCATTCCCTAAGAATTGCCTAAAGGAAAAAAGAATCCCTAAAAAATTCGTACCTCCACAAAACTTTGCAACATGAAGTTACTTGGGCTAGAAAATTCTTGTTTCTGTTCTAGGCTACTAACAAATTCGTAGGCCGGAAATATTTTGCCATAGTATTTTCGGTTGACGCGATTTCCACCTAGAAAATCCGAACAGCTAATAGCTTTCTAGAATACGCCAAAAGACATAGTAGGCGCCTTAAAATGGCTAGATAAGCTGCACACAACTGGTTTCAAACGAATTTCAAAAAGTAGTACTCGTTGGGTGCTCTTGGTTAATTGAAAGATTGTTTCTCAAGATGTGATTAAACTACACAGCATCGTGGTATTTACTAACTGCGTTATGAATAATCTTACTCTGGTCTCAGCAGTTTCAGCAAATTAATAAGAGATAATTATATTTAAACTTATGCTCGAGGAACGAAGGTTTACAAAACTCACATGTTTGAAAGGCATTCAGTCTGGCCATATTGTCCGAGTGGAGTGTTTTTCCTCTCTTTCTAATTTGGTTTACAACGACCGTATATTTCTGTTTATGTTTTTGTCCCGGATATTGTCTTGTCGTTCACTATACTATGTTAGTTTGCAGGTCTTCAAAACCTTTATACTGGGGCCTAAATATTGTAGTTTTAGTCACGAAATACGACCAGCATTAAGCTGCGAAACTATTCCAGCTGTCGAGTGCATGTAAAAGACAGTTCGATGATTTACGACTGATCTTATTGCTCATCCAACAAGAGAAAACACCCTAAAACAAAGAACAAGCAGTACAAAAACACAAGAGCTACAGAATAATGGCTCGGCTGCTCTCTTAAAGTGGCATTGTCAATCGAATTGAGCCTTTAAGTTTTATTTTCTGCAACAAAACTACAAAAATAACCGCCGGGATAGAAGAGAAATACCATATAAATGCCCTGATATGATTTTCAGACTTTTTCGACCGAGGATCAATGGAGGATGGCAAAGCCGGATTAAAGTGAAAATTACAACCTGAAACAACTGAGGAATCGGGCCATTTACTGCTATATTTGATGCCATTACTTTTAACAGAAACGAATATTAAATAACAACAACGCAATCTGGTAGTTTTGTGTGTTTTACTTACAATGTCGTCGGTCACCACGTCAGGCCACGTGCGTTTAGGAGCGCCAGCGAATCCCTAAATCCTTTCGTAAATTGTGAGCTATTCTGGTAGATTGATCCATCACTAATAGACCTTTTATTTTGCCTGTTTGTTGTTTATTGAGCTATATTTTTTGGTTTACAATAGATAAATGTAAAGTCGAAGCTAGTGGCTTATTTGACAACAGTTCTGCCAGCATCTCAAATCCTTTGGGGAAAAGATTCTCCTTCACCAAGAGATTTCCATATCAATAAAGCGATAAAGGACACAATACACAAGAGAACGGTACATGTGTTTTGGAATGGAACAATAAAAACACACGACAAGGACTTTTTCTCACAATTAATTCAGTCTGGAGAAAATTGTCGTGAGGCTTGTGCATTTAATGTATTACTAGTTATCAGTTTGTTACTGTGTTTTTAGTCAACTAAAGAAGTTCCGTAGACCGACCTTCCAGTCTACAGAGCAGCCGAAAGAGAAGGGTCAGGTCAGGCCTAGCTGTAAGACCCGGTACAGGTGTCAAAACTCAAACTACCCAGCGTGATCACCTCGTGCGCAGCCCAAAAATAAACTGTCAGGGGAAGGGGAACGGAAAATTCGGGTCACTAATAGCCATTGTGCTCCCATCTGCAAGTAAAGAGAAAGCCACCTCAAATCTCACAGCTATAATAAATACGCGTCATGAGAAAATTCGATTGTTTTCATCGATTCTGAGCGCTTTGTATCTCACACCAGTACACTGTGATATACCTGTCAGCGTGCGTGGTGTATGGTCCTCTCGTATGTTAAAAATGGATTAGATACGGTTAAACTAATTTCAAAACAAGGCTGCAAGGACCACTTTTACAAACAAAAATATTGCCGGATCTGTGGAGATCAGGACCAGCTGAAGGATTGAAACTAATATCAATTACATCTCAGTGGAGTCCCACAGGAACTGTTCTAGGCCCAATATTGTTGCTTCTCTATGTCAACGATCTACCGGAAGCATTTTCTTTATATCTGAAATTGTTTGCGGACGATAGTGTGATCTACCGGAGAATTGAATCCACTGATGACAATTTGATACTCCAACTAGACCTATCATATCTTTTAGACTGTAACTACACGCTGGCAGATGAACTACGCACCAACCAAGTATCACACCACTCACAAGAAACATTCGTCGACCTTTGTATGACCATACACTCTGTGTAGTATGCCCATTGAAGGAGTGCTATTCCACAAGCACTTGGAATATTTTATCACTAGTTCTCTTAACTGGTCAAAGCAGTGCGTGGAAGTTAAGAAAAAGGCAAGCCGAGAAATATTTCTTCGTGCGACAAACGGAATAAGGAACGTATATATTCTGCTCTTGTTCGTCCGACTTAGAGTAGAGTGTGCGACTGTCGCTTGGAATCCATATATAAACAAAGATGCATCGATGGTCGAGTCAGTGCAGCGAAGAGCTGCTAGATTCGTCCATGATATGATTACAAGCGGACCAGCAGTGTTTCACACATATTACATAATCTAAAGCCACCGTACCCGAAATAGATGGCGGCTGTACGTTTGAACACAATCCCTTGCCAACCTAACAGTAAAAGAAACACGTAGAAATCCTCTAGTCTTTCCAATGACAGCGTATTGGCAACAGCATTTGTACTTGCTTGTTGTTAAGATTTAAAACCTCTCTACCGCGATTATATAACGGATTTAAAGGTTTTCGCGCGCAAAGCATTGTGGGTAAAGTACAATTCGTCATCTTTTTCTGTACGATGGAGTCTGTCCGATCGCCGCATACTATTTGATGTGACAATATATGTTCTATAAGATAAACAATAGCCTAATCAATATACCCTTACCTCCGGAAGTGCCCATAAATACTACTCCAACAAGATTATGAATTCAAGTCTAATAATGTACGCGTAATGCTTCTGTAACTTCCTACAAACATCCCTGTATGGAATAAATTGCCTGCTATAGCAGTTACGGTGCGACTACTGAACGAAAACAAAGCATTCCAACTTACGGTTACTTGAGCCAATCAGTGTCGAGTACAAGACAATAGCATTTCGACTTGCTCGAGCTTCGATCCAGTAAAAGGCGAATTCGGTCAACTAGTGCTAAAGTCAAAGTCTTTCGAATGCCGTGACGAACACGCTTGGCACAAATGACCCTAAAATCGCTCACTTTGCTATATTTTCAAAAGTTTCCATTTTTGGTAGGAGGATGAAGACTGATGACCGAAACAAAATCCGATAATTTGAACTACCGTAGACATCTTGATGACGTCACAGTTACGTCATGTATCCATTTACAATAGGTTTCTCGATGTTTTCAATTACCTTTAACATCAGTAAATTTTATATTTTCGATTTCCCATCATGTTGACAACAAAGAAACCGAAAACCCCAGTTCGATTGGTTAAGAGGGAGAAAAGTTATTAAATTTTGAATTTTGGTAATTTTACCTCCAAAATTTGGCGGGAAATATTCAATACAGAACCATTTACAAAATAACTTCTTCATTCATCTTTTAGAGTTTAAAATATTTGTTTACGACAATCTAGCAATCAAAAGAGTAAATCGGAACCCACAACCATATGTTTTTATAATTTTCAATTTTTGAGAAGAAATCGTCATTATGACGTCATATATTTTTGAAAACGTCTTTTAAAAATAACTATTCGAGTATTTTTCGGTTTTTAAAGAGGAAATGTACTTACTGTACACTGAATAGCCGCAATATGGTCTTTTTATGTTTCTTTAATTTAGAAAGCATGACTGATGTCAGACCCATGACGTCAGAAAATGTGACGTCACAGGAATCTTCAGTTCTTAATAACTCAGCATATATTTATCGTAGAGACTTTAAAATTGCGGCAATCAAAAACACATATTTATGTTGTTGTGATAACATGCTTTATCTCAACGTCAGTTTGACCTTCAAAGGAGTCGTTCGTTATGACGTCACAATAACGTCAATATACAAACGTGCTTGATCCTAAAGACGTTATTTCATTTTAATATTAACATACGAAAATTTCGTTAAATTTGACAGCGAATTAAACAAAATGTACTGGTTTATATATTGTTAGCTCGCTTCGTTGTGATCGATTTTGAGGTAACTTATGCCATATGCGTGGAAAATATCGAATGGCTGATGTCAGACCCATGACGTCAGAAAATGTGACGTCACAGGAATCTTCAGTTCTTAATAACTCAGCATATATTTATCGTAGAGACTTTAAAATTGCGGCAATCAAAAACACATATTTATGTTGTTGTGATAACATGCTTTATCTCAACGTCAGTTTGACCTTCAAAGGAGTCGTTCGTTATGACGTCACAATAACGTCAATATACAAACGTGCTTGATCCTAAAGACGTTATTTCATTTTAATATTAACATACGAAAATTTCGTTAAATTTGACAGCGAATTAAACAAAATGTACTGGTTTATATATTGTTAGCTCGCTTCGTTGTGATCGATTTTGAGGTAACTTATGCCATATGCGTGGAAAATATCGAATGGCTGACTACGATGTTATTTATTAGAATTCTACTTTAAAATTAAATTTAGTTATCAATTTGAAGACTATTTGTGCATATTGAGTGACTTTAACGTATGGAAAGCAGTCACTAGTTTAAGAATTTCAGCACATCATTTCCCAATGCTGTTTTAAGAAATGACCAAGACTCAAATCATCAAGTTGGAGATGAATTTTATTACACCTTCAACTGTAACTATAGCAGATTATTAATTAAAAGATTGAGATTTTAAAATGATTTAAACAAAGTTAAATTCCTCGTTTATTTTCTTGGCGATCAAAACCTATTTCATTATATGTTATCTATACATGTATGAATAATATCAATCTCGTACCCAGATCCCATTTGTTTCTTACTGCGCATGCTCATCGAGCATGCGCAGTAAGAAACAAATGGGATCTGGGTACGAGATTGGAATAATATCACCTAATAATAATATGCACATTTACAAAGATATTTCATCTAGTAATACAGTGATATAGCTTCACCGTTGTTGAAACTTATCTTCATTGTTATTATTTATTTTATTATGCATTTTACTCACATCTCGATTCTGATTGGCTGAGAACACGCAACTAATTTAGCTATAACACTAAGTGCGCATGCGTACAATATTATCTGCAAGCAGATAATACTCAGCGCTCGATGATAAGCAAATATGACAATTTTACGCTAGAAAACAGGGCAATTGATTTCGTTATTTTGAGCCATTTTGCTATTTTAAGCGATCAGCTATGTTGCTAGTCATTCCTTTCTCCTAAACTCGTAAAATAAATGCAATTTTTAGATCGAATAAGAAAGAAAACATCTTGAATCAGAAATTCAATCGTAAACAAACTAATTTTATACGGCGTTTCATTTAGCTTCGTTTTCGATAGCTTTTTGTTTTGCTAAAACTAAAATGTATAATAAAACAATTATTGAATTCGGTTTCCGTATGATAGCGAAAATTATCAAGACCTCGGTCTGTGTTATCAGCCTCAGCCTTCGGCAGATAACACAGACCTCTGTCTTGATAATTTTCGCTATCATGCTAGCTCAACCTCATGCAATAATTACTTAATAGTAACTATTATTTATTTTTCTTTTACTGATATCTCAGACGAGATAACGTCAATAAAGTTGACAAACGAAACTGTTATTTATTGTAGCGATGACAACTAAGCTGTACATCAATTGTGTACATGCAGACACAGACAGTGCTAGAGCAGATTTCGTATGAGTGGGACACAAGACAGCACTGACTACGGCACGGTTACCGTACGGCATGCCGTAACATTGAAATGGTTTCCCTGTTGTTTTTGTCCAATCACTCATACGAAAACCGCCCTAGTAACCTTTTAGTTAGCGAGAAATTTCAAACCGAGTACCCCTGAAATAGCTTCAAATGTAACCAAACATGGTAGGGATGGTTGAGTCCCGAGTATTAAAAACTCATACAAAAATGACAACCTTTTTGCCATATAACTTGAAAATTGAGGGCCAGAGGGGCCTAACACGTAAATTTCGACTGAAACCATGGACTTCTACTGAAACTAATATACAACCACACAGCGGTCAAACGTCTGCGCGTGCGTATTACGGTCAGTCTGGTGGGCGGCCGCGCGAATTTCCCGCGCAAATTTACCTTAAAACATATTACAGTGAACTTCTACCCCCAAAAGTTAAGAAAAATACGTGAAAGTTAAGCTTTATATTTTCACAGTCGATAGGAAATTGAACAAACTTCAAACTGTGAGTTTACCAAATTGTTTCGTAATTTACTAAGAAAGTTCTCAAGGTTTGAAAACGGGTGTGTGAACAGTGACGGCCGCCGGCTCGCTTTGAATTTGTTTTGGAATATATGTTGTTGTTGCAAGACTTTTGACGCATGCGCAGACGTTTGACCGCTATTGAATATACAACTTAGTACGTTTAGTTGGGTCAACACAATAACACGGCTAACATTGATTATCTTTGTTATGAAATTGGTTTTAAGCGAATCTTTACCAAATTCCAGAAGCCCATTACCCGGAGCGTCCATCTCCCATACTTTATCTTTGAGTTGGCGTATTTACACCTTGGGATTCATTGTTTTATAGGCTATTATCTCCGCTGGTATTGTTTTTCTTTCGAACAAAAAAACACATTTATTTGTGGACAAAAACATTTAGGAAACCCATTTTATTCGTGGGAAAAAATATAAAAATAGCCCAAGGTGTAAATACGCCAACTCACAGATATAGTCCATATGGACGCTCAGGCTGTTGACAAACCGTGAAAACTGCAGTCATGTGACATGTCACGTGATCGTTCCTCGTGTGAACCGGTTCAACTGCAATGGGCCAATGAGGACAACCCAGTCCCTTTAAGAACAGTTTTGGTTTATAATATTGGAGACTTGGAAACACACATAAATCTACCCTCACACCATGACTTATATTTATTGGTAAGGAGAAAACCGCTGATCAATAAATTGAGTACAAGGTCACGTGACCTATTTTGCTCAATATAAAAAAAAGATGTTCTACTGTGAGGGCAGATTATGAAAGGCAGGCATCAGAGAAACAGGAAAACTATGTGTACCTTGGCGTGACAGAAATACTCATTGGCCATTTCGGTTATTTTATGTAAAGTGGAGGGGTCACGTGACACCTCATTTGCATAACTGTTGTCCTCAAAATATCGAAGTGGAGTAGTTATGCGAGTCTGCATAATTTGGTGTAGTCCGTAATTAAGGTAGATACTTGAGAAGTGCAGCACGTCACTAACGATCCCGCAGCCGTACCTGTCTGTCAAATTAGTTTATATGAAGACTACAGGGCTATCGAACGGCTGTACGATGTTATATTTATTGTACCCAATATTTTGGTTCGGCAGAACGAACTTTCTTCAGGGATTGTAGTGATGAGCTAAGTATATGACATGCCCTGTAACCCCTATTCTAAAGAAGGTTCGTTCTGCCGAACCGAAATATTGAGTCACCTGACAAGAGAGCGGCCAGGTGGACACTCGCGATATCATCCACATTCTAGCGTGAGATGTTAAATGAGCTAAGCAGGAGGTAACTCGAGCAAAGAGCGGATGCTCGCCTTTCTAGTAGCGATAAACCCGGTTGATAAACTGCAGCCTATTATTAAAACGAAGAACTCCACGTCACACGTACGCCTTCATACATCTGTTCACAACCACACCATCACAACGAGTCTTTTATCCCAGATTGTTTAAATGCTTTCCCTAATGTTTGTAATTAGAGAGCAAATTTCTGCTCTACCCCATCGTAATATTATCTAGCTTATGATTGTAATGGTGTGTAAACTGAGTTACCCTGGCGGATCTAGAGGGGGTTCGGGGGTTACTTTCTCTCGCTCGCTTACAAAAGACAACAAAGGAATTACCCCCTACCGAACCCCGTCACAGGGTAAATGTGCCGACTCCCAGTTGATAATCCTATTCAATGAGGGGTAACCGTTTAGGGCCGGAGATAGACATAAATATTGCTTTTTCTGGTTTATGAAATTTCGGTTCTTGAACAAGGATTGATTCACGAACCACAGAAAAGTGTAACCGAAAACGCAACGATTTTCGCGGAACCGCTTGCTAACATGAAATAGCAATATTTCCTGAGCTTGTGTAGGACTAATTTTACTTGATATACACCAAATAAAAGAAAAGCTAAACTAAAATTTCGGATTATAGACTGAATCCTGCCGTTAGATTGTGGCTATCTTTCAATTACCTCCGTCAACGAAAAAATATATCCTGATACCGAAAGAAAACACCAAGAAATAAATATCCTGGGAATTGTTCTAGCTACTTCTTGTTGTATATTTACAGTCTACTATTAACAATAAAGCTCATTCTACTATTCAGTGCTTTAAATGTTTTCATGTACTGAAGCACAATGTTCTGCACATACACACCAGTTAAGCAGATATTGTGTTTTATACAGGTTATTACGAACTTCTGGATACATCACGCTTACCTGAAAACTTGCAGCTTTTTTTCCGAAGAGGATTGTCGGGAATAGGTTTGAATGTTGAAGTGTTGGTATTAATTTCCGACTCATTCACATGCAGTATGACCGTCGAAGACAAAGAAAATACGCTCAGTACTTCGGTCGCTACTCAATGCCTTTCAAGCGAAAGCAATTTTGATTTAATGGATGGTTCACAATGGCCTGGCATCTGCCTAAACCACTTCAATACACCCACGGAAAGCCGATAATTACTCCGTTAGTTTACAAATCCGTCAGCGCAAACTACATTGGCTGCGTTGTGAAAAATAAATGCCCACACAACAAAATTTCGTTAACTTCATACTATAATTAAAATATACGTGTATTTCGTATCTTGTTTGGTGAATCCACCAATGTGGATTTGATTCCACAGGAACTTTAGTTACTAAGCACACCGGTCAATCTAATCATGACAGACATGGAATGGGGCGTATATTTTGTCAATGAGTTTAGCGTAACTTTAGCATGATTAATTTAAAGTATTTCTCCAAGCATGAATGTTTATGTCCTCATTGAAAGCACTTTTAAAGTCTTCAAAGTTTAGTATAAAGTAGAAGCACGGGATCGTTACTGACGATATTTTACAAACCTTATTGTTCCTTAAATCTTATATACACTACTAAATATCGATCAAAAAACAATTTTGTTGCAGTACACGTGTTGTGTCTAGTGCACTTTGTTATATATATAATATCTCGTTAAATTCTCCCACGCCCCAGTAACGCGAAAGCAAATAGTGCTTTTCCCGCGCTCTGATTGGTCACTCAAGAATGGGATATCCTTTGCTAATTTATCTCCGAGCGAAGCAGCGATCACCTCACGCGAGTTTTTGTCCATTTAACAGAAAATAAAATAACTATTTGGTGCTGGCTATAATTCGCCGAAGCGGCTCGGTAAATATCCACCCTATTCACCTCCACTTCTGTGAATAATTGTTACATATCTCACGTAGAAATACGAAACTGAATGACAGCAAAGCTTGTTGATTCGCAAACGTTCGAGTTGTAATAAATTATTACTCCAAGTTAGAGTCCACGTGTTTAAGCTAGAAAGACATAATTGGATAGAGCAAACTGAGACAGTTAAAGAGAAGCTATAGTAAAACAGAAATCATCAAATTATGTATGCGAACACAAGGACATGGCTGATTGCAACCCATAGAGCAGTTTTCGATGGAGGGTCCAAAGTAATAAGTGATTTTCTATTGGCTGTGAAATATGTTTTTGTAATCATCAGCCAACAAGTTCTAAACTAAAACCAAACACTAGCTGTTTTGGTTCGTCACGCAATCGATTTTCATTTTAGCGTGACCCCAGTCCGTGAGTCACGAGCAAAGACAGTGAAAACATAGTACAAAGCGAGTTACGTCAAAGGGGAAAATGCCTAATATTTACATAATTGCCAATAATCGCTCACGCGTTATATACTTTATCTTTTTGTGTGAATAGCCAGAGGTGAATAGCAAAGCAAGTGAAGCTTTATGGGTAATTCAGATTTCGAAAATGCAAGTACGAGTAATTATTCATATTGAGGATTAACGTACCCCCCAGTTACCTCGTTTCTATCCAAAGCAATTGAAATATTTTTTTACCACATCCGATGTGGGTATTACGTATACTGTATGACTGCTGTAAACTGGGGCCATTCAGACAACCAGAACCAATCACATCGCATGCAGAACGAAAATAAAACTTTCCAGCCGAGGTTTCCGTAGCTAAGGTTTCCGCTGCTCTCTCTAGAAAACCCCTAGAACCCCAGCAGGGTAGCTTCGATCTGGTAAAAGGCGAATTTACTCGACTAGTTCTGAAGTCGAGGTTCTTTCGAATGAAGAACAGCAAATGGATATGCTAGTTAGTTCTCATTGTCTAAGTGGCCCGGTTACAGTAGTCGCACTGTGAAGGTCATCTGTGTGATTTTCTGGGACATTCGTCAGTTTTAAAAAGGAGGAGACGAAGCTTACTAAAAACTTGGTAAAGCCCCTAATTTGGTAGCCAGAGAGAGACGGCTGGATTAATAAACAAAACCTGACGATCAGTAAAATAAGGTGTTTCAGCAGGGATGTAAAATTCGTTTGGCAGATTTCTGAATATGTTTATATGGCAAACAACGATCAATATTACGTAGCGTCTCGCTTCAAGAACATATCTTTTTTTAATTTAGATCTGTCTTTAATATTTTACGTGGTTGAACAAACTGATAGCAAGAGACCACTTTCTTTTAAGGTTTTCGAATTGACAAATATATATCTTATTAAACCAGGATATTTTGATTTGGCATTTCTTCCTTCCAAATACTGCTGTTTGAAAGCTCGCTTCCGTCTCGTCGAATGACGTGAAACGATCGAATGACCACATCACGAATCATGCGAATCGCCAATTAAATACCGCATACCAAGAGAAGATAACTAAGAGACCGAACACCAATATTATGTCGAATTTTATCGACTGCAATTGTAATTTTAGTAACTATCTCTGACTAACGGCTTCATGTGAAAACTCCGAAGGGGAGAAGCCGCATGATTTATAAAGACATGATTTATACACTGCCGGTTATAGAAATTGCCGTCTTGGTTGCTCTAGCCAAGCTCTATAGTGATATGATTTCTTACCTCGGTTGGTTAACAGTCGTGAAGATAGTTTCATATTCAGTCGATGAAGAAGGATCTGTTTCCTATTCCAGTCTAATCCAAGTCGACGACGAAATACGAATATTACTAGAACTGAGCCATGACGTAATGAAGATTGATGAAAAGTAACCAATTAACGTACAGTGATTTAACTCGCGAATGAAAAAAAAACTGTTCCTATTCTGTAAATTATAAAAAAGGAATTAGTTTGCTGTAGTTTATGACACAAAAAATACTCCCAAAATATTAGAAACGAAAAATATTGTCGATTTGTGCAGCAAAGTTTGCTGTATTCTAGTTTTGATTCGGGAATTAGCTTTGTGCTATAAAATGTCCACTGTATGCACAGTCTCCCTTATTAAAACTCCACCTTTTTGTCGTTACGTTACGATACTTAAAAAGTACCGAGACCTCAGTCGAAAATCACACTGAGTTTAGTCGATATTAAGAAGCTTTAGGGAGTGGCCATTATTTATGGTAGAGGATGCCAGTATCAAATTTTTTTTTAAGCTCCTGGGTAGGCCCAGGTAAACATTTTGTGCCTCCCAGTAGCACTAGCCTTAACTTTTTTGACCCCCCCTTCCTTTCACCTCTACTTAACGTATTTCGGTTCAGTGAGGTTGGAATGCAATGCCACACCAACAGCTGAGCTACTATTTATAGTACTTACCAATTTCATGCATATCAACCAATAGCATCTTGAAACGGCAGTATAGTCTAATGTTGTAAACAATGCCTTTCATGCAATAATAAGAATATACTATAGACATTATAGATACGGTAAAATACCAAAAGTAACAAGCTGTAAGCAGCATCACACTTGCCCATGATGCAATATACAGAAGGATTATGTGACATGAGTGAGCCAGTGGTGTCATAAACAAGAGGCTTGTTTAAATGTTGCATAATGTAAGGACAACTGCTATTAAATGAACCCTTAGCCTGCAATGCAAGATTAATGCAGGCGTTTTATTTGGACGAGGGAAGAATGGCGCGAGGACAAAAAGGAAGTAGCGGGGAGGGGAGGAGAGGAGAAGGGAAGGGAACGCCTGCCCGCAACGCCTGTGATTTTGAAAAACGCCTCCTAATTGCCCTATATCATTATGACGTCAAATCAAAACAATCTATTGTTAAACGCTAAGGATCACGGTCGCGGGAGGGGGACAAAACAGCAACAACACAAAGGAAATCGCTATCAAATGCATTTTGTAGAACGTAGAATAGTGGGATAAACATTGATACAGCTGATATCTGGAAACCAGACAATTCGAAGTTAAATTTTCCTCAGCAGAGCAGATTTAGTTCAAAATTCTATTGTTCAAGTCGATTCTGTCCCCCTCATAAACAAGCCGTGACGTCATAAAGATATAGGGTAATTGTTATGCTTGTCTGATCTGTCAACAATTACCAGTCAAATTGATTGTTGGCCTCAGAAAATGTACATTTCCTACAAAATTAACGGGGTTTATTATCAACCTCTAAATCATCAACGTAACTTCTCTGATATCAAGCGATTTTAATTAGTGTTTTTGTAATAATTTGGCCACCGCCAAGATTTCAATTCGGTAAACAATCTGATGCGATGTATAAACCGCAGTGTTGGGTTCGTTCACATGCAGCATTGTTTGCACATCATGAGATGGCAATATAACTCGAAAGAATATGAAAACAGCACTTTACTTTCGAAATAAATTCAAATATAGAATCAGACACCATCGTAGTTCTTACATATGTAACAGGAAGTTCATAGTTTTAATAGTAGTGCTTGAAATAATTTTATTTATGCGCTTGAATATGGTCGTTAACTTTTAGGCTTCCGCCACGTATGCCCAGAAAATGTCCGGGAAAAACGTACGTTTTCTCCAAAATCAGTCGGGCTAATATAAAAATCATAAACATGCATAATTATAACTTCTGTATAATTTCAAGCAATTTGGATTGTTGTTTGTGTTGTAAATCTAGCCTTCGATTCCAATGAAGTCACTTGATTTTAGAGGGAAACAACGGCTTCGTCATCAGTTTCCTTCACACGAACAAGGAGTTGAAAATCATTTTTTCCCCCAAAACCCGGATGATGAGACTTTATTCTCGCCATTCTTCCAACTGAAAGACAAGTTGTTGCAAACCTTATCATTTCTGTTCCAGCCTTCTTTACAGATTTAGCTTTAGAGCAGGAAAATTAACCCGCTGTATAAAGAAATATTCGTAGTCTGCTTCGCCGAACTATAACCTTCCGTAGCCTGAATTCCAGCCGTCTCCTCCGGTTCGTCCCTCCCGAGAGAGACGAAGGAACGGTTCGGGAGGAACGAACCAGAGATCCGCTGAAGGCGATATGGATGACCGAATGATTGGTGCCAATCAAAATTGTCAGTACCACACCAATCAGAAGCCTTCGTTCGTGGACGAACGAAGTTTTTCAAAATCATAGGCCTTGCGGGCAGGCGTTTCCTTCTTCCCCCTCCCCCCTTCTTTTCCCCTCTTCCCCTCCCCCTTCTCTCGCTTTTTCATCCTCGCTCCATTCCTACTCGTCTGAAATTCATTCGCGAGCGGAGCGGGGAAAACCACTAGAAACGCCTGCATTGCAGGCTACATGAACCAGGGTATTGTGCTTTTTGTTGGATGATGTAAGAAAAACTGCTATTGCGAGTATGTTGGATCCAGGCTCTCCAACTGGGTGGGTTTGGCGTCTATAGGAAAAAAATAGAAGAATGCCGAAACGTTACCTCACGCGCAGGCGCGAGTAAGAAGGTCGCCACTACTTCGGAACTCTACGGTATTGGAATTAATAATATCAGTGAAATATGGATAAAAACCTTTTGGACCCCCCCTAAAAAGGTGGATGAAACTTTTTATGTCCCGGCCCTCCCGTTTGCCAACCATCCCCTCCCCCCTAACCATAAATAATGACCACTCCCAGGAGCCCACTCCCTTAGAACATGTATCGTTCAATTGTTTTCTCGTTACCTGGTCTGTGGAAACATCTGCATCGGTTTGGTTGCCGTTACACGATTGCTGCTTGGTAACCGCTACTGAAGTTTGGACCCAGTTGACTGCCAGTTTTGCTGTCAAATCCCGTCCACTTGCCCCCCCTCCCTCCCAACCCACCCACCCTCTCTCCCTCGGGCTTTACATTGATAGGTGTGTATAACATCTTATAGCTTTTATTCATGTACATCGGTCAAAATGGCAATTTTAGTATATACAGAACGAAAACTAACGACATGCCTTTATCAGTGAATTTCTAATTAGGATGAAACTTTATATAAAATTTCATCCTACTAAAAAATATTTGCTTTATGTCATTCCCTTGAGATGTGCGTCTTTCTTTCATTGCATTCTTAAAGCGTTTTTGAAGCCGTTTAAAACACTCACAGCACGTGTTTCATCAAGTCTAAAAATTATCGGGCTTTAAATGCTGTTCGGGTTTTACTTTTACTATAATAAATACCCGAACTAGTATAAAAACCAATGAAACTCCGGCAAGAAACTTATAATTGGTTCCCTGAAACTGGAGGGGATCGAGTTGAGGTCTCGTTTCAGTACATGCACGGTATCGTAAAAAAAATATAATAAGGGAAATGGGTCACGCGTTGCAAGGAAAACTAAATTTTGGCCGCATCTCAAGACCCAGCTGGCCTTATAATAGTTGCAGCATATCATTGCTGTATGAATGGCCATGAATTGTAGTTTATAATGATTACGGGCGGGAACACCATATATGAACGCTTTGAACCGCACGCGTTGTTGATCAGTATTATTTTCCGTCAAAAGCTATCTTTCATAGCTGCAATACACAGTATTGAACATGCATAAACTGTAATTCGGTTGGTACTTACTCTCATTTGGGTTGAGCTAAAGCAGAACCAAATTATCCACTACTTTAGCACAAGCAAGCAGTATAGTTCCACCTCTTATTGAACCGGCAACTTTCCCATACTACTGAGGTAGCCCGAAAGATCCAAAGGTGTGTGAGGACAATTATTGAGTCAGCTAGGCCGGCTTATCATAGCTTCGAAGCACTGAATAATCAAGATTTTTCTAGCTCTCGCTATCTTTCCTTCAGCCTCACGCCATTCACGCTTGCGTTTGCGGCGTATTTCTAGCAGAGCGCGGCGGTTAAGTTGGGCATTGATGAATCGCCATATCACCAATGCAATACTATTACTACACAAACGGTGGCCTCCGGCGGTAATAGCTTAAAACTGCTAAATCTTTTAGAACATAGATTTTAACACTGAGCTGAGATAGGTAGCAGACTTTACAAGAAGGGATTTGAACGACTTTTTGATTGGTCACAACCAACAAAGTGGCAGAAAAGAGAAAAAGGTAACATACGTTTCAAAATCAGATATGATTTACTTTTGGGGGATGAAATATGTAGATAGGAGAAAGCGGCGGCAGTCTTTTCCAATTACACCACATCTGTGACATTACTTTGTGTCGGTTATATTTTGATATGATCTATATCTGATATTCCCATCTCTCCCCACATTTTTAAAAGACTAAAACCAACCTGTTATTCCAGAGGTAACTTCAAACTTTCCGCTTCTGTTCGCGTAGAAAATGGACTCTGATGCAATATTTGTTTTTCTCATTCCAGTCAATAAAATAAATGAATAATTTGACATTTAGTTCATATGATATAACGTATAGGGTGTAGAATATCGGAAGCGTAGAAAAAGATGACAAAAATGACCATATGGCCTTGCTTATCTTTAGGCACTAGCTAATTATTAAAGTCTGGCAAACTAGCAAAGTAGTAATGAGTTTGTCATAGTAATGACAGAAATGGGAAATGTAGCAATACTCTGAAGTATTCGACTTCTTTTGTTGTGAAAATTTAGTGAGTACATATTGGATTAGCCTGTTCACAGGGCCTGGATGTATATTTAAAAAATCGGACAAATTAAAAGAAAAGAGGAGGATTTCTTTCCGTCCGCCATTTTGTTTTCGCCATATTTTATTTTCGTCATTTTCCCCAGTATCTAGAGCCTGTAAACAGGGTAATATTGGATTTGATAGGGTTCTGTTAGGAAGCTAAGGCGAGATGTTTTAAACAAAATATAAAAGTCTTTGAGAGGAAAAAACACTGAAAACCATTGGCCATTATAGCCTTAGTTTGACTGACTGTTGAAATTTGGTCCGTACTAAATTGTGCGAGATAAAAATTACCAGAGTTGGCAGAGGTACTGGCGCCAGCCCCAGCCAGCACAACCCGACCGCGAAATGGGATCGAGGACTCAAATTCTATCCGGCTTTTTCACTTCTTGAAAACTGAACAGAAAATAGAAAGCACTTCTTCCGACTCTTAATCGAACAAAGCAATAAGATGGTGAGAAAAGATATAAATCCTGGAGGGAACGACGGACAAATAAACATCCTTCTGCAGATGGGAGTTGTATCGGAAGATTCGACTCTTTTTCTTTCTCTGTAATCAAAATCATTCCTGCAGTGTGCCTTTAAGCTGCATTGCTACCGCCGTAATCCGTATCAATTATACATTAACATATCAATTATTGCGTTCGACGTAGGAGAACGCAACACTAATTTTGTTCGCGGGCTCAGCTTCTATGCCATGATGATTTGAGATTTTTTGGTCGTGGTCATTTGTTCCAAATCTGCGCCATTTTTAATTAATTCTGTTGGATTACGTCATGCGCGCGCAACTATTTCTTCCTCGTGCGAAGTGAATTCTTCCTCGTGCGAAGTGAGACAAGTGACAGGAGTTCTAGCATTTATCACGGTAAGTTTAGTCACATTTCTCACTTATTTCAATGCTTTTCAACAAAATTATAGGTTCAATCTCACAAAGCCTGATCAAGAAACTGTTTACTACACGTGGAGTGTTTGCGAAGCCCAATATCCGAGCTGCATTTGGCCGAACACGTACAGTACTTGTGCTGTCAAATTACTTGTGGGGGGTATATACTAATGAGCATTAGTATAAACCAACTAGTGGACTATTACAAATCCTGCATTCTGATTGGCTACCCTACTATAGGTCTATTTGTGATAGCCCATGGTAGAGAAAAACCGCACGCATTTTCACGAAATAACAACATTTTTCAACTTCAATTTGTTTCTTTCTATTCTTTTCTACTGTCCGACTAGTTAGTTTATACTAAAGCAATTAGACCTCTCGCCCTCATGGGCTACGAGTTAAATAGCCCATTCGGCTGCGCCTCATGGGCTATTGACTCGTAGCCCATTCGGGCTGCGGGTCTAATCGTTAAATAGCCACCTACAAAACTCGGGATAATTTTGAAACAAAATAGCAGGCGTAAATTCACGTTTCGCGATTGTTTCGGATGCGAAAATTTTAGAAATTCAACAAAATGCAGTGCCCAAACTGAAGCAGGTTCCCGTGTTGTATATACTAAAAAAAATATTCGCATAAGGCTCAGTCGATATTGGTGAATATTCACCAATATCGACTTCGCCTGAGGCGAATAATTGTTAAATATATTCATATTTCATGCCCGCACGGGACTGAAGCCAGGCAACAATGGTACCAGAGCAAGGCCAGTTAGGGTCCCAAAGATCGCGAAATTGGAGTCGATAGAATACCCGGCCACTTCAAAAGATCACTTGAAAACTGTGCTAAACTGTGCTAAATTCGCCATTATAGTGCAGGTGTATGTAGGGTCGTTCTATGAATGATTTGGAGTCGAAAATGGTTAGGGTTTTCTTAAATTTCAGGGTTAGGTTTTTAGAAGGTTTGTATGAAAATTTGAGAAAATTAATTATTAATGACCCCGGAAGTTAAATATCACCGTTAAGTGCTCGAGTCGGCGCCAATTTGGCAGATTACGAGGGTTTATGCATCAACCTGCTACTACTAATTCTAATAGCCCACTTCCGCGATATGCTTTACTTGTCACGCACAAAGAATTCAATACGAGGCTCCGTGCTAAATTAAATTAATTCTCTTCTCTGTGAAAAGAAGACATATAATTTAGCACGGGGCCTCGTATTGAAACCTTTGTGCGTGACAAGTAAAGCATATCGCGGAAGTGGGCTATTCAAAGGGTAATTCTCACAAGTGCTATTTACTTGGTAAATAATAGACCTAAAAGCACTTAGATAAGAGTGCGTTTCTTTGAGAACTTATATCAGTAATATATGAACCAGAAATAGTTTCAGTCTCATTCACAAGGAGAAAGTAATGACAGTAAATTGGCGTCCTATGATGGCATCACAAATACTATATTTGAAATATAAACTTTTATAATTCGTAGATGCAACACTCAAATCAAGTAATAGTATACGTTTAAAGTGACCCTCAACCCTTTTGCAATTTATATATATATGAAACTTTGAAAGGTTTTGAGTACTTCTGCGAAGAAATGTTTGGCTTACAGAGGATACTCTATGTTCTAGGTTTGTTTGAAATGGTGAAAATGTGACCTCTCCTGACCCATTACCGTGTAAGAAAAAGCCTGGGTCGATTCCCTATCTTACGTCATCCAATTAATTCGACTTTGCAATAACTTGAATAAATATTTAGCATTTTGTCTAAAATAGCTGTTTTCTTTACTAAAATCTCACAGACTGTGTATATTCTCTATATATCGATGCTGTTGTGATAGAAAGGCGTCATGGACAATAATGCATTAATGAGGTGACGTAAGATAGAGAATCGACCCAGGCCATGTTTTTCTTACACGGTAATGGGTCAGGAGGTTACATTTTCACCATTTCAAACAAGCCTAGAACATAGAGTATCCTCTGTAAGCCAAAAATTTATTCGCAGAAGTACTCAAAACCTTTCAAAGTTTCATATATATAAATATTGCAAAAGGGTTGAGGGGCACTTTAAGCCCTTTATGTTTAAGACCCTGGACCTGGAACATTAAATAAAGCAGATAACAGATAAGAAAACACTATAGACCTTGATGCACCTATAGATCTATACATTTATTCATTTGTCTTGTGAAATAATACTATTCACTGCCCATCTTGAATGGCTATTGCTGATGATAAGGTAGCTTAAAGGACTCTACTTAGAAATATTTTACGCTTTTCTTTACCAAGACCTTTGATGTTAGGTGAGGAGAAACAGCACATTCGGTTTAAAAGCAAGTGTTAATCCTCAAATAAAAACTAATTCTCAGCTTTAGCTGATAACACAGACCTTAGTCTTCATAGTTTCTGATATCGGCCTGAGGAAACCAGATGTCTCACTCCACCCCCAATTAGCTCTCTCTGCGCCCCCAGAGCTCTTTCTCTCTCCACCCCGAGAGTGCTCTCTCTCAGGGTGCAGAGAGGCATCTCATTTCCTCAGGCTATTCATTTTCTAAACATCTAAAAAATACATTGGTTACCAGCTGACAACAACACAATAAAAAGGTCCAGTGACTGCAACCTACATGTACAGATAATGTTTTGTTTTACACAGATAATATGCGTGTGTCTACTGATTCACCTAAACTCTTAGCCAATCAGAATCCACATTGTGACTACAATAACAGCAGTTACTAGCCTGGCCTAACCACATGCAACCCAAGCTCTAATATTGCGAGTTGTTGGTGTGTTGTTAAGAGACTATGTAGGCTTTGTATGGGAACTACTATAAACAGGCAAAACTTACAAATTTTACCATTATTAATAGGATAAAATCAAATGAAATAAACATACCTTTGCTAAATCTGTTGTCCTTTGTCATTTATCAGCGATAATTTTGGCCTTTCAACAAAGGACAACAGATAGAGCAAATTAAGGTAATAAACTTTATTAAACACTGGAGCTGTAGTACATTTATTTCGTTTGATTTTAACCAATTAATAATGGTAAAATTAGTAATTTTCCCCATTTATAGTAGTTCCCATACAAAGCCTATATATACAGACTTATAAACACACCAACAGCTTTGAGCTTGAATTACTTTTAGTAACATATTTGTGTAGCTATATTCCAGCCACAACATTAGCTATTCAAATTAGACACCAATCTGGCACTCATTCTATGTACTTGACAGAATCTGTATATTATTTACAGGTACGATACAGTATGTAGTGTGAAATGCAGGCTCTGGTTGGTCGATAGCCATGTGTCATTATTCACATGCACAGATGGCATCATATTATCTTGCACAAAATCATATATTACATGACACTTGTACATGTATCCTCCTTTTCCATCAATCATTGTATAAAACAAATAGATGTTATTTTGCAGTGGCCTTTCCTCTTATAAAATGTGCAGGTGTCGAAATGTGATAAATACATTGTTTTTGAAATGTTTTGACATCCGTGTATCCATATAAGATACATGTAGATGTGTATGCATGGCAAAATAACGTCTATGTGTTAAACAGAAAGTACTATATGTGCTCTGCACACTGACCCTCTGTTGCATGTAGAATTGTTCTTTCCAGGTGAAAATCATAGCAATATTGCTCAATGTTTAGTGGGGCAGTCCTCTGGCAAGCCATTGCTTCTGCACTCATTTTTAAAGCCACCTCTAAAGGCTTGGCAAGTTTCAAAGGTACATCTGACACAGTAAGGAAGGTGGTATCTTTTTTCTGTTTTATCTCCTGTAGAGGAGCTGCAGCAGGAAAGGAACTTCCAGGATATGTGTGATACAAAGATGGCCCTAAAATAGCAAATACTAATTGAAGGGCTGTGTGCAAAAACTCTTGATCACATTCTAAATTCTCCCTTAGAAAACAAAAACAATTGAAGGAGAATTTAGAATGTGACCAGGAGACACTTACATGTATGCCTGTTTTGCACACAGCCCTTCAATATTATTACTGCAATGATTCAATCTATTTAGTATCTTCCTTCCAATGAATAAGTGCCCCTTTTCAATGTGCTTTTTAAAGACTGTGCACCTAACGGTTATTTTGTTATCATAAATATTGATTCTACATCAAGTTTTGAGTAATTCTGTGAAGAAAGTTTTGGTTTACAGAGAATACTCATGTTCTATGTTTGTTTGAAATTGTGAAAATGTGACCTTTCCTGACCCATGACCGCATAAACAAAAATGCACCTAACCGGCCTGCCTAACATTTATTTTGTCATCATCGATATCGATTCTACATCAAGTTTTGAATACTTCTGCAGGCAGTCTCACTATTTATTAGAAAAAGAAATAAGCAACCCCCTCTTCAGGTCCAATAATAGTGCTAATTCATTTTTTTGGTACAATTTATAATATTGAATTGTGCAAATTAGAATCAAGGCAAGGATAACAGACATGTAAATGTAGAAATACAGTCAAACCAGTCAAACACCTCAATGCATGTTCTTTTGTTCCAACTGACCAAAAACGCCAATACATGTTCTTTTGTGTCCATTTTATTGAGGTTTGACTGTATTTGTGATTCCAAGTTGAAAGGTTGATCAAGTCAGATAAAAGTCTTGTCTATATAAGTTGTATACAAATCAGAATTCCTGTGGCATAGCTCCCAGTTTTTCTACATCAAATTTTCTATATTATTTTCATATATTTTTCTTTATTGTATCTCTGTCAATAGATATATGAAAGGGAGATTTGTCAATTAAGTTTGATGTGATGTTATTCTGATTTTAGCATAAGATTTCTTAGCGATTTCGGATATATTTTATTTTCCATTCTTTTCAGTTTTTCTTTCATTTTGCATGTCTTCTAACCAGTGAGTCAATGAGTTGACTCAGACTCGGATATGAGTTGGTCTTCAGATTCAAATTTACCTGGTGGGAATGAGTTTGCAGAAGAATTTTGAACTTGGTCATATGCAATCCTTCCTTGACTGTTCCATGCCTGGAGAAAAGAAAACATGGGTTGCTAGGTTGAGGAGGGACTGCACAACACTGGCCAATACCCAGGGTATACGATCAATGAAAATCAATGATCGGAAAACTAATTGATCCAACAAAACCAATAATTGATGAAATTAGTTAATTGATATTAATTATTGGTATTGGTCAAATCTTTAGTCACAAAAAATGTGTTCATTGATTGGCATCAATAGACCCTTTCAGCTTGCCTGTTTGTTGCCCCATTTCAGACCATGTGAATTTTCCTTTGAGTAATGCATTTTTGTTTTCCTGTATCCCAAGAGGAAATGTACCAATTTCTATAATAGGAAAACAAAGCACTGAATCCTCTGGAGAACTATCACATGGTCTGATTTGGGGCAACAAACAGGCAAGCTGAAAGGGTCTATTGCTGATAGCAAAGCAATTGGCCAGTCCTCACGGCGAGAGGATTTTACTCGCACTTCCTCTGTTGTAATTTCCTGTACACATCCTGATTTGCACGGTACACTAGTGTTGGACGTGTCAAGTTGTCCATCATGTCGGAGTTAATAGTCCTAGCTTACATGTATATATTGTACTGTTAAAGGCCATCACTATTGTTTGTTCCAAGTTAAAGTTGATGAAAATTTTATGGCCAAGGAGAAGTAGGGCCAAGGAACGTGGAAACACATTGAAAGTTGTGAATGATCGAGGGCAGTTTGGTCACCTTCAATTTGAGCTTGTTGCCCCACTCTGGTCACTCTGTTCAAATATCTCAGTGTACATTGAACACAAATGGCATTATTCATCATACCACTCTGTCTTAGCAATATCGTGATTATATAAGGGGCTGGTCGTTTATTATCTGTGAGGAGGGGGGGGGCAGCCAAATTGCTGGGGCATCATTTTTGAAATTCACTTATTTTTGGGGGGTCTTTGAAAATATTGAAGTTATACTGGGGGGTCATTTTTCATTTATTTCCTTTGTCTTTGTTTCATAAGGTACATCCTAATATGAGTTCTGGTCTATGTTAACGTGTCTCAAGTAAACAATCATTTTAAAGGACACTACAAAATCCACCGAACTGTGATAATGCCAGAAAAAAATGTGACATGTCTTCACCTACGAACGTCAATGACTCCACCTGCCTAACTAAATTAGATCAAAAGAGGCTGCCTGACTATCTTTTCCATGGCACACATTCCTTTATTTATCTATACTTTATTTAGTCTAGTGCTTGATGAAGTTACTAAATAAAAATTTATTACGGTATTATCTAAATGTATATGTTGTGGTTTCAAATTTCTATTGGTATGAGATTTCTCATACCAGTTTCAAATTTTCATTCTGGTTTCAATTTTTCATACTGGTTTCAATTTTTCATACTGGTATCAATTTTTCATACTGGTTTCAAATTTTCATACTGGTTTCAAATTTTTATAATTCTAAACTAGTACAATTTTTTCATAGTTCCTTGTGTTTAGTAGGTTGAGGATGGCATTGCAGTAAAGAACATATCAAGTTCTACCAAAGTATTTGGCAATAAAAATACCTTACATGTATCTTGTTTTTGTTGTTGATTTCTTTAGTACTTTTTTTTTTTTTGTATTTTGGGTTACATTAAGGTTTGGATTAGTTCATACATGTATGACTATTGAAGGGTTGTTTAGTGACTTAGCCCTAAATTAGTGACTATAGCTCTAAATGCCTAGGGACTAGATGCTAAATGTGTGACTACATGAAGCTCTAAACACCCTAAATTAATGAGCACCCGTTGTGGACGGTTAGGGTGTTTTTAAATGTAGGGTTAGGATTTGTATTAGTTGTCATGCAGGCCATTGAAGGATTACAGTCTTTGTTATAATTTTTATTGGTGACTCACCCTGAGATCAGGGTTTGGTTTACTGGAAACTTACATTTACTGACCGGTTAGGGTTTTTATTATTATTGGGTAAGCTATTGTATTTTGGTATTAAAAAATGCAAAATGATTCATGTGTTTATGAGTAATGCAGTAAAAAGTATCAATTGGGTTTGGGTGAGGTTGTGTTGCATTAATAAAATTTGAACTTCTTTTATTTGACTTCAGCTACATGTTTTTCTCTGGGTTCTCCAGTTTTCTCCCTCCACATTAAATTCTAATTTGATCTGTGGATTAGCCGGCTTGAGACTTTGATCAGCCTCTATGGTCGTTTCAGGTCCTATTAGAAATTAATTCATCTTAACAAAACAGTTTATTACTGTATTGTTGATTTCGGAATAGTTATCTTGGATCCACTTCCATTTTTTTTTTGTCCGCGGTGTGCAACACGTGTGTGAGCTAGCGATAATGCATCGTAGAGTTTCGACTTTGGAATTACTTATTTTCTTTCTGGGGTGAATAGTTTGTTGTTTGCATAGGTCCATTTTTTTCTTTTTACAGTTTTTTCTTCAATTTTAGTAAGTTCCACAGGGTTCGTTCGGTACTTATGTAATTATGGTCTATTTAATATTCGTTTCCAAGGTCCAAAAATATGGAAATTACTAGACAAAAACCTTAAATTCTTGACTAAATACAAATTCAAAAATTGTTTGAAAAAAGATCTTATAAGTAAATATTGATCAAATATCTTTTCAATTTGCCTTTTCAATTTCAATTTAAAATATGTATTTTCAACAGATTGTATTTTATTCGTTGTATCTTGTTATGTTTACGTGTGTGCGTTACTTAATTGTATTCATTATATAACAACTTATGTACATTGTTTTCGTTCTGACTGCCATATCAAATTGCAATCTGAACTTTGTTCTGGTGGCTCAGCTCAGCTTTCTAGTTATCTGAGCCTACCAGTAGTAAAACCAATTATTGAACTTTTCATTCTTATTATTAATTCCAATACGAATTAAATTTGTTGTTGTTGTTTGAAGACTTATTTAATTATGACACTCATTATACAAGATCACAATAAACACTGACAATGATCCAAGTATAGATAATTTGTTATTTGTCTTATAGAGGGACATAAAAGTTTTTGTCTTAAACAGGGTAAGGGTTTCAGAGACCCAGCAGCACACCCCTACCCAACTTTGGGTAGAGTACCCCCCTGGGAGTGGGGGGTCAAATTCACAAGTGTTGGTTTGCATGCAATGGGGGGTCAGATCCAACATGTTTGCAACCAAGCCAAAACTGTCGGCTGCCTCTCACAGATAATAAATGACCAGCCCCTAACGTCATACTTCTCTAGGTTGGAAATGCTGAAACGATATATAGCTGCAGCTATTCCAATGGGCTATTGCACGTAATTTTCGTACCCCCCCCTGTTGAGGACCATATTTTGAGTTGTACCCTAAAGAATTCCTCTGAAATTAAAAACACCTGAAGAATTCCATGGTGGAAAGTAGTGTTACCCTGAAGAATTGACTTCAACCCCTGAAGAATTGTCCAAATATTCACTTTATCCCCAAAGAATTCCTCTAAATTTGATATGTGCCCCCAAAGAATTCCTCTCTATTTATATGGTATCCCCAAAGAATTCCTTGAAAAATTATCTGGTGACCCTGCAGAATTCCTTGGTCCTCAACAGGGGGGGTACGAAAATTAAGTGCAATAGCCCAATCCTGGGTACATGAAGGAATTTGATACAAATGTACCACTCGATACGGTTTGTTCAGTAGATTGAAATAATTTAATTGGAAATAACCGATGACAATCGATAGAAGATCACACAAATCTACTTCATCGATTGCCCACTGATTATCAATATCAATCGATTAATTGGTATCAAATGGTATTGATTATCATCGATGCTGGTGTATTAGGAATTCCGTATAAATAACCAAAACACATAAACCAGAGTCGTCAGATCAAACAATATACGGCAAGAGGATGACATACCATTCCTTGCTTGCAGACAGGTGGCTTCTCGGTGAGCATAACAAATCCATTTTCTTGATCATATTCTTCTACAAAATCAGACGAGTCCAAATTCTGGTCCACGAATGTACCTCTCCTGGCGACACGACTGCCAGGAACGATCTTGGAATACAACTGAGAGAGAAAGCTCATATCTCGACCCCGTTCTACCTCTAGTCTAGTTCTTCATGTGGACGTGGAAATTATACAACTTTTATATTCAAGTTGATTGCGGTAAAATTCCAAGTTGGTCGTCGTAGCTTATTTAACCGTTGCAATACGCTATGTCATGATAGATTGCCAGGCCAAGACAAGTCATACCTTTCTTCGAACATGTCTATGTTTAGCCATGGATCATAAATGGTTTAGCTCGTCACAACTTGTCGCACTGACTTATGGGAAGTAAATGATCGCAGTGTATCATGGGAATTTCAATTTAAGCCGAGTAACACTGGGACGAGTTTGTAACGCGCCAAAAATTTACCGCGAAAAGGTTGAAGTTTTACTTGATATTTGTTCTTGAGTTTTCGCTAACATTTCTCGTAGTAAGTTCTGAATGTTATTTAGACTTTAGAAATGGAAGCCGCTAGAGTTAATGCTTCTATGTTATCGAAATTTACTGGCCGACTAGTGTGTTTAGTGGGAAACGTGACAGAGGTAAGTTATAAAGTTTAATTGCCATGTGATGTGCCAATGACACTGAACCCCAGCTCCACGAAAACTGTGGGGAAGGTGCTGGCTTTGTAAAATAATTTCGTTTAATGTTGCAAATGCTGCATACTATAATATTACGAACATAATCCACCCCGTATTAAAGTAGCAAGAACTCAAGTTACAACAGTTATATGGTACTCTAGTATTAAATTTCCAAAAGTATTAAAATTACCCCTTCAAAAATAACCCCCCTGAAAATAACTACTCTTCTAATATTACATTCCTTATGCTAATTTCTTTTCTTTTCGCCGTATGTTAATGTATTTTATAACTACAACAAGTTTATTCGAACTTTATAATTAAGTTACATATTTTATAGAGAGAAGGAAAGGCATAGGTAGATGGAAAGTGCCAAATCTGAAAATAACCATAGGGCTAGCTAGTCTAAGGCCTAAGGGACCATCAATATATTCTTAGTGCCCCACTTAACATCCACTGGATGTTAAGGTCCTAATGTCCACTTGACGTTAAGGTCAGACCCCATTAACATCAACCCCTTTTTTGTCATTAACTTACAATTATACTATTAAAAGGACCAAGGGCTCAGTCAGAAATCACACTTGAGTGTATGTCAACACCTTCGAAGGTAGCCATCTTTGATTGAAAGCATGACTCGTTCCCATCAATTTGTGATGTGCCTCATATACATACAGCTAGCCCACAATTAAAATATTTCCATGAAAAATACTGCAAGCAAAGTCCCCACATTCCCCCACTCGAAGGGCACTAATTTGTTGCAGTCCCAAATTCCCCCTCTTACAGCCTGCCCCCCCCCCCGGGGAAGCCGATGACAAGTGCATTACCAGTAAGTTGTAGACAGAATTTGACTACTTGAAAGTAACAACTATCTGCAAATTATAACTCCAATGGCTACAATTGTACTAAACTCTATGGTATTTTAAAGAGGACCTCGGAAACCCCTTGCTATAGATATACATGCAGTCTCAATCTTGTTTATTTTGACAAATATTAATTTCAGCAAACATGGAGTAGTTTCCTTAAATCGGGAATAGTTTTAAAGTGCAAATCTACTGCCTTTCCTTATTACCCAGTAAAGGTTAATTAATTATGAACTTTCATGTTTACTTAATTCACAGATTAACCCCACTGGGACAGAACTTAAGGTTCTTGCTAGTGATGACAAAGTAATACGTATTGTTCTCCCAGAACAAGTAAGTTAGTATGAGGTTTTCTTTTGTAAATTTATGAATGTTTCCCTTTTAACATTAATTTGATGCAAAGCTTTTGAAAATAGTCTGCTTCTTGGCATTTGTTTTTGTCATGGTGTAGCCAGGACAGAGTGTAAAAATTAATCTGATTAAGAATAGAACCCCATCACAAGAAAGATCACACTAAAATTAGTAAGTTTACAGAGTTTGAGAATGTTTGGCTAAATACAAACTGAATAGCAAGTTTTCAAAAATCGCAAAAATAAGAATATTTATATCCCCCAAAACCATACATTCTCTCCGACTTACAATTGTAAGTTTTGAAAGTTGGCCACATGTTTATTGTCATACCAATCTTCCTCAAACTCTGTAAACCAACTAATTTTAGTGTGATCTTGATGTTGTTCATTTGTTAATGAGATGATAAATTTTTGACACTCATCCCAGTCCCTTACTCAACTCCGAAATGGCAACCTATGGTAATTCTTACTTGGAAAATTGTTATACCATAATTATAATAATGGTTCCTATCTCCTGTAGGTTCTAGTGCTGGTACTAGAAGTATAAATACTGTGATTACCTATTTATTTAATTTACTACCAATACATTGTCCTATGTTTTTAGTTCCTGGACTGCCATTTTGAAAGGAAAACCAAGCCTTTGGTGATATCAAGGCTGGAGTTGAGACAGCTTAGTTAGAGCCTTGTGTCTAGTCAGCACGATAATCAAAAGCTATCCATATTCATAGAGGGGGGGGTTTGTATCAGTGCAGGGTCAACTCCATGCGCCATACTATAAAAAGATCTATTGACTTATCTAGTGTTGTTGAGTATTCAGGAGATCAAGTGCATAACTTTGACATGTAAGAGTTCCAGTTTAGTACAATCTAGGTTCTCATGTCCTATTTTTTTAGCTTGACGAAGCCTTACAAGGAACAGTGGAAGTCGTTGGGAGAGTAGAGAGGGACTGTTCTATCACTGCTCAAAGACTAATCCCCTATGGAGGGAAAGAAGAATTTGGTATGATTACTGTTATATCTGTATTTAACCCGAGTATCAGGACCAGTGGGGAGGGGAGGGAGAATGGGTAGAGGGGATTGTGAAGAAGAGCATACAATGTAGCACCTGACAATGAAATGGATTTCATAAAAGCATTGGATGGTGCTTTACAGTTCTTCCCTATTATTAGTCTTATTTAAGCCTGCACAAAAACGGACAAGTTTAATTTTATACCAGTTGTTTCCCAGTTCTGGAAACTGAACAACAGGAGAAACAAATATCTTCACCATCATTGTAGCCATCAGTCCACTGGAGCTGATAAGAACACAGCAAGTTTCTCGGCTTGTAGCGAATAGTATCAAAGCTGTGGCACTTGAATGCTGCAAAATTTTGCACATTCCTTGTAAGCAGGACCACTTTGACAAAACAGTTCCCACAGCAACATAATTTAACTCAAAAGCTTCACTCGAGAGAATTAATAGACTTATTATCCTTGAAGGAGCAGCAGAAATCGTTGTTAGTTGTAGCACAAAACAAATTTAATTGGTTAAAAAGTGATCGCTCGATAACGTAATCTTTGTGGGTGGAAAGCCTTTCTCCAAGGCTCTGTAAGGCTCTCTTTCCTTTCTCTTCTTGAGAGCCCAATAATCAAGCGAAGAATAGAGAAGCTTTTTTGCCGAGGTCTAAATTATATCATCATGGCTATAATACATAAGGTTAATCTGTATTGGGTATACATCTATACACAAGACATTAGTATTGATGGTTGATCCCGTAAATGTAGTTAGCATCATTTTGTGGTCCAGGTTTCAGATGGCTTTTCTAGCATTCATTATTTAAGTTTTATTTTAACTGAATATCTTGAGTTTTCCCAAAGTGATACTGAAAATAATGTTCCAAAATAACACAATGTCCTTTACTCTTAGCTTTCACCACAAGATTTTGCTGTTGTTACCTACCTGTGGCGTGGCTGCCTTAGAATTAGAAATTTCTGCTTATTTGCAAAGTTAATAATTTATCCTTATCTGTTTATATTTTATAGTTATTTATTTCAACCATTTGTTAGTTAGGATTATTTATTATAAGTACATTGTAAGTATATTTGTAAGGTACATGGCAGAGATTGTCTGGACTTAGAGTCCTTTCTCTGCCCTTGAGTTAATAAAACATTTTTTTTTATATTCCATATTAATAGAGTCTTATTAAATTTCAGACCTGAACATCTATAATGAAGCAATAACACTGGCCTCAAACTTCCCAGAAATGTGTGGAAGTGGACATTCCAATGGCTTTGGATACTAGCTAATGTATATCCCACTTTAGCTCCTTGCTTTGAGAGATTGAAGCAGAACTATGAACTATATGAAGCAGCACATGAACACTAAAACCTATATGTAAAATATATTTACATTAATTCCTGTGCTACTTAAGCTCCACAAAAGAATAGAACTGTAAAAACTATGGAACCATTCTGCATATTTTCAAAGTGGCAACATTACATGTGGGCATGTCGGTAATGTCTCTATCAATAGTTGATGATTATTATAGTTGCATCTATGAATAGCAGTTTCAGCGGTATTGACCCGAATGCTAATGCAATGAAGCACTATTTAAATCAACATTGAATGATGGTGCTTTGTTACATTGAAGTGAGATGTTTGGGTCAATACCACTGGCTGCTATTTTTAGATGCAACTGTATCAGCTACATGTAGTCCAAACCTGCCCCCACTCCAGGCATTATTTTGATGGCCTTGTCAAGTTGATTAAATCGGTTTCATCAAATGGTAAGATTGTTTAGCGAGTATAAATAAGGACACACAAGGTCTATTACTCAGTTAATGTTTAAAATACATAATTTCACAATGAATGAGGGTTTATCAGCTTTCAGGTAATTTTTTAGCTCTGCAAGTTCATTACTTTTTAAGGAAAACTTCTACTTGCCATAAACCTGGCATACAATGTACATGCTAGTTGTGAAGTACTGCTCTAGTGAGAATGTCATATTAGCGTCACACCGCGGCAAAACGGTATGCTCCGCTGGCCAAAAGAACGAAGGCTCTGCTCTCAAATACAAATTACAGAGGGTTTCAACTTTTTTAGTAAATAATTTTATAACTTAGTAAACTCACAATGAATTACAAATTAAGAAAACTTCAACCTGTTAAAGTTATAGGCTTAGCTTTTAAGTAGTTTTTGACAAAACAGTTCACAAATGAATACTTTTAAGCAGAAACGTTAAAATCACGGCATGTGCCTGTTGTTTCATTTCAGTTTTCGTGGGAAACTGGGGGCGGCCACGCGCGGACAAGAAATAGCAAATACGCATGTGCGTGACGTTTTGCTGCGGTGTGTATTAGCGTAAACACAAAGTTCACGACTTATAAAAACAGTAATCCTGTGCCGCTCGAGACCTGTATTCTGATTGCACCCATTATACTGTTTTCGTACTGCACGTTCTAAAGGTTAGGGTGTTTCGTATTGTTGGGTAAGCCAATGCTGTGGCTCGTTTCAAGCAGTACAGGATGGCCCTATAAGAAGGATCAAAGCCCAGGGATCTGTCATCTTCAGTTGTCACTCAGCCTTTGTTGAGTGAACATCTGCACAGTGCTCTGCTTGAGTGCTCCCTACTGATTGCTTGTGCGAAATTCAAAACAAAATAATACATAAATGTTAAACTTCAAAGTAAGGGCTAGGCAGCTATTAATAAACAATTATCTTCCCCTGGTCACTTCTTATATGGTTTGTTTAATTTTAAACCTTAAAAATCTAGCATTTTAAAGGAGAGAGAGATATATATGCTTGCTTGCATATGAACCTGTAAGTAAAAGCAATGTGGAAGAGCTTAGAAGTGATAGCAGTTGAAAGGGTTAATTTAAAGACCAAGCTAAACACACAACAAGTGGGATCATTTGTGTAGTGGATGTGTAACACACTTCCAGAAATCAGTGACAAGTACACATTTAATATACACATATTTCAAAAAACATTGTTCAGGACAAGTGACTGGATTCCCACACTGAAATGGATTGTAGTCTAGCTGTACAAAACAAACTGAAAATCTATTTGCAGCAGAGCATTAACATTCATCTTAAAGTGCCACTACGATGAAATTCAACCATTTTCTTTTCTATATTTTTGTCTTCCAAAACGACAGTGTCAAAAACATCCAATATTACCTAAGGACCAAATTAAACTATGAATTTTGCAGAGAGTTTACCGTCAAAATCATGTACACCATTACTGAAGTGTGTTCCAAATACTTCGAGATTTTCGACCAGTGGTTTGCTTTTGTGACATCATTTTCTCAATGCGTTGTTCTTCTAATTATATATAAATGCATATTACCATTAAAAACTTTCTTTCCTTTTTGGAAAAAATAGTATAAACATGTACTTTACTTATAAGTTAATGCGAAAGTTTGTGTAAAACGTAGCCCTGCATGTTGTTGTGTTGAGAAAATTACGTCACGTCCGCTGTAATTAGCTCTGTCACAGGAATGGGTTTGAGTAATGGTGGACATAAAAACTCAAGATTTGGACCCCCCAAAATAAGACTTCCTGTCGTCATATCATTGTGGATAGTAAAAAAAATACCCAAAATTTAATATATTCATGGCAAACTTTCAGCTACAACGACCATCCATTTTGGTGTGGAAATGTTGCTTGTCCTTTGTTCTTTTCCAGGACAACCTTTTTGAAATAGGTGTATACATGTGATTATTTTGTTCATAACACACTACTTAAAAAAACCAACCATTTATTTGACATTCTGTACATTATCCCTATGAAATAATTTACAGTTATTACCAGACATATCTGCATCTGGTTATAAAATGTTTTGAAACAAAAGATCACTCTGGACATACTATACACATAAACAGCACCTTGTGTGCCATAATACTGTAGTTAAAATAAATTTTGACTTCAATTATTTTTACTTTGTTAAAACCCTCCACATTTGGAGGGTTTCAGATACTTCATTTCACCTAGCCACAGTCGTATGTTAAATATCAGATCTGATTGGACATTCTATTACTATCAAATATTTGTTTATATCATCAAAGTGATGTTATTGGACTTTGTAAGGACCTGAATATCTTGGAAATTTAAAGTCAATATTCTGAGTTGAGAAGCCACAATGTATGATATTTAAATTCCTTCAAAGTCTATTAAAATTCTAAAATCAAGCTTAATGCTGACTTGTGCCACTGGCTTGTTTGTCTTTAAGGGTTATTACCCCTCCATTCTTGTTATTTTCGGAATCATCTGAAGGTGTTGCCATGGCGACAGAGTCGAGATTCATGCAGTGACATACACAGCCTGTAACTGGACAGATCGAGTGTTCTCTGGAAGAAAACACGACAAGTCATGTGATAGTACTAAAATAGGAAACGTGTTGATGTATTACTTCAATAAGGAATGAATTGAGCTCGTGATCCCATGGGGAAAGGCTTTTCTGGTTGGCAAACAATCTACAAAAATGCAGTTTTAGAAGATCTGCAATTGATTGGAGGTGAAACACAGTATTTACAAACAGGTTTTGTAAATAACACTAAATGAAGTCTGACATACACACTATGCATAACTTACGCGGTCACAACATGAAAGAGAGGCTGGAGGTGTGAAACATGTTGAACATGATTGTTTAGTTGAAAAATGTTGCTAATCTGTTCTCATTTATCCTTTCTTTTTAGTACAACCAGCCAGGTGCATAGCAAATTAACAGCATTGTTTCACTGAACATTCATTCAGTGCATTTCACAATCTCCCTGGGCGCTTCAATTTCAACATTCCAGAGGACCTACCGGCCTCGTTGACATGCTAGTTACCAGGACTTATGCATAGGGTCTATTGTTTGCCCTCCAGTTCAACCACATGATTGCATTCCTGCAAAATGCCCATTGAATACTTTGTTTAATATTCATGATACAAGAGTACAATAATGTAATTAAACAAAAAGAGGAAATTTAGCCTTGTTACAACTTACCTAAACCAATCCACTATGTGATTGGCATGCCCTCCATGCCGACATGACTGACACCATGTAAACCAGTTAGTAAATGGATTGATACTCCTAGTGTTCTTTGGCTTCTCAGTGTTGGCATCTGGGTATAAAACAATAATATTACAAGGCCGGCGGAACAGGGGCGTCTGCCCACTTTTTCGGCCAAGTTTGAAATTTTAGCTGACGTAATCATTTTAAAAATATGTAAAATTTCTCGCGCCTTTGCCGCTCGACCGCCCCACTTCCAAAATGCTTCCGCCGGCCCTGTATTAAACTTACTTATTGCCATGCAGTGTCACAAAAACAAAGACACAAATTTATAACAGTATTTTAGGAAGTTCAGAAACTGGTTTCTTCACATATTTTTAATAATCTTTGCATTAATACTGCTGGAAGTGAAAGTGACTAATAAAACCAATTCAAGTTAAGGCATTTCAAGTTTTCAGAAGAATATACTCTAAAAATTACCAGTAAATGTTTTAAAACCAGTAACTGCTAAATACTAAAGTAGTGTAAAAATGTCTTTCAGGATATGGCTTGTTGTGAAAGGAATGAAACAAATTCTATTTTATCATGGTGGAAAATGCCTTTTTTAAATTTATCTTGCATGGGTAGAAAATTACTTTTTTTGCCACTAATAAAAATTTGCAAGTTATTTTTTTCAAGCTAACAAAGTAAGAAACAAAACCAACCAAAATTTTAATGTAGGTTTTATGTCTTTGTTTTGGGTTGACTGCATTCTAATATACTAGTTGGCTACAGCTAATTTGGCTTTCGACTCTTGTCTAGCTTGCCACATTATTTGCATTCAATAGTCTTTAATACTAGTCACAGTATTCTCCAGACATTTTTCAGTAGATGGTGACATGGTAGAAGTACATGTAGTCTGTATAGACACATGTTGAGGAGGCAGTAAATGGGTATCCTTAATAATTGCCAATGAGTCAACCAAGCAAAGATGTGAGGTTGACAAGGCAGAAGTATTATATTGTTGATGCACGAGAAGGCAGAAAATCTCGAATTTGATGTGTCCCATAACACAAGGTAACATTTTGATGCTTTTGCACATGCATTTCGTGCAGCTGGAATGTTTTTTGTTGTTGTTGCCAAATGCTTGCATCCTGCTGTCAATTTAAGGACCTGGTGCTTCAGAATTGAGTATGGCAGTGAGTAGCAGCTGCCTGCACTTCTATAAAACACTGCTATTAATCGTGAACACCTGTCCAATCCTTCTTGTTTCAAACGTCTAGATGTAGAGAGTCATGTTTTCAGTTATTTTGGTGATACAACTTATTTTGGCTGAGAAAATCGAAGCAAAAGTAAATCAGGACGAAATCTCTAGCAGATTTAAAGATCACTTATCGGTCGGTGATTGCCTTTGTTTTTGCTTTGTGAATTATTAATGAGTTTGATTAGAAATATTATTCTTCCTAAAATATTTAATAAACTACAGGTAATTTAAACACTGGTGGTTGACTTCGCTGGCATTAATTCCTACCAAGGTTTGGTGGTTTCTGTGGTTGTGTAGATGGCGTTCCCATGTGTACAAGGCAGAGTGAACACCTGGGAAGAGGCTTCCGACATCCAGGACATCCCATGATCTATAATGATAATTATATGAACCAGAGAAAATACTTGAGGTATAAAAATAAAATAATTTTTCAGCGGTCAAGCTATATTCCCAGAAGCCACTTTTCCCAAGTGCTGATATATCACCAATGAAAAAATTCAAAGTTGAATGTGGTAAGAAAATGTTAGATTTTAGAATGTAAAAGTTAAAGGGAACCTCGGCTGAAAAACAATGTTTGGTCTCAAATGTTCCTTATGGATGTCTAAAGTTATGGACTGATTTTCCTGTCGATAAAACTCATTTAAATTTCCTGTGCACTGCCATCTTGGATCTCATGACGTCACAGTGTTGCCCCCATTGTTACACAACAAAAGAGCTATTGTTTTCTGACAATAGAGGCAACACTGATGTCAATTATAAAATCCAAGATAGTGGCGTGCAGGAAATCCAAATGAGATTTGTGGACAGGAAAATCAGTCCATAACTGACATCTAGTGTACAATTTACAAAAAACAAACACAGTAATAGATTTAGGAAGCCATAAGGAACCATTGTTTTTCAGCCAAGGTACCCTTTAAATACATGTGACATGTAAGTCGTAATACCTTTGGTCTGTTAGCAGGGTTGTAATACTGGGCAAAGCGTCGTGGTCTAGAGTCTGCAAACAAAATGTCACATTTTTGCAGCTTATGCAACTTGCCACATGTAATTAACCTGTAGGTTTAACAAACCCAGTCATGGAATACAAAACAAAATGTTCATAGTTTTAGATACACCAAGTTCTAGTCTGTTCTCAGCTGTCAAACAACAGTTTCACAGCACAAACCTTTCTTAACTCCAATAAATTATTCACAAATAATATTATCAATACTGAGGATGCACTGCAATATACCTATTGGTAGTGCTGCAGTAAGAATAGAGTTTCCACAGAAGTTGCAGGTAACAAAGACTTGTTGAGGAGGCTTCTGGGTACTGTCTCTCAGAGTATAGTGGATATCAAATTGAGCCCTACAAGAAAGTTATTACTCTACTGTAGTTAAACACTATCACAAAGATATAATTATATGTCCTGTTTCAAGGTCATGTTAACATTTAAAGTGACAAGAGAATGATTAATGTTGACATGGCTGCAAAATGTGCAATGTGATGATCAAGATAGCATCCAGTTTGCTAATAGGCAATATTTGTATTCTCATGAATGTCGCTCCTCGCACAAATTAACCCTCCCCAGCACTTGTACAAAGTATAAGACAACAACACTGTTTGTGAGGGGGAACATGCCCAACAAGTCTGGCATGATGACCTCCATGGTGCAAACTAGCAGCAATAACAACAGACCTTTAAAGCCTCCACGTGCTGGATTGGACAAGGGTATTGACAGGTCAATGCAATCGTACAAGGCTCGCACGCAGAGCTCGCACTAAACAAATGACCTAGCAGTGATGTCGGCAGCATAACAAGCAAAATACACTTGGGGAAGTCGCCAAACAGACTTAACCGCCAACTGAGGGGATGACCCTAGTTTAATATCTTTGTAATCTGCAATTAATTATAATATTATTATATCAACTGGAACTACATAGTAAACACCAAACTCCCAGATTACAGGGTGGGTGGAAGGGGAAATTATTTTTGCATAGCAGACAATGCAGCCAGGGTTTTATTCCCAGATAGTATATTCCGAGGGGGCTTTAACTAACCAATGCCGTGAGCTGTCAGTACCATATTGCAACTAGACAGCACGTGCATGAATGCTCTATATATAGACATGGCATACAAGCTAACACCAATTGTAGGTAATGATAGAAAATAGCACGAGGGACTAAGCAGTAAGAACCCAGACATGAATAGGGCTCTGAGTGAAAAACACGACCTGGACTGACTTTGGATATGCCAATGCCAAAGACTCTGAACTTAGATGTTTAGTGTGACTGATGACCTGTTGGCTCAGGTTCCATTAACTGCATTTTACTGATCTTTAAGGGGCAGTAAATTGAACACATGAACTGGAATGATTCTTCAATGGAGGCTCATGCAGGGGAATCTTTTCTGATTCTAAATAGCTTTTAGAAAATTTCACCTGCAGCTTGTCCATAAGAATACGCAACTTGCCACCTCCTGGTCAGAACAGTCGTTAAGCACCGGTCTGTTGCGTGGGAAGTCGCCAGTTCAAACCCCGGGCGGACCAACACTCAGATTCTTAAAATAACTGAGTAGAAGGTGCTACCTTTGAGAAACAATTTTGTTCTCAAGTTGCAAATGGTTTCAAAGACCTTCAAGTCTTCTTGGATAAGGATGTTAAAACATAGGCCACTCAATCCCAGTAGCAGCAGTAGTAGTAGTATTTGCCTATTGAATGAACAGTTACAGTAGATTTTACATTTAATTTACACATGTTTAATGTGACGTATTACCTTTGGTGCCACATCCTCCACATGTCCAAAAGATTTCTGTAACTAAAGAAACAAGATTTAGATGCTAAGAAGTTAATTAAGAAGAGTGTTTAATATGCAACAGTAACTACAAAGTACTGAGCTCTGAGCTCTCAAGGGGTGGAGACAATGAAAGTTTACTTATCATGCATCCTCATCAGCTGAATTTTTGACATTGTATCATGCTGAAAGATGCAACACTTCTCTGATATACTCACTTTTCTATCCAAGCAAGGACTCTTTTATCCCTTGACACTTCCTCTGGAAGATTGGGTACAGAGTTTATGATCACAAGACTTGCTGTCTGAATATCTGTTGTCTGGAAAATGAAATCATTTAGGTTTATACATATTATTATTCCATTTTGATATTAAATAGAGTTGGCAAAAATATGAAGAACATAAAAAGGACATTTATATTATTTTTACCCTGTTCACATATTTCTCTAGTAATTCTACACCATCTTGAGTAATTCCTAAAAACAGTGAAACAGAAAAAGTTAGTTTGCTAAATATTCTTAATTTATAAATAGTATTTTGGGCTAAAGTGAACAATCTGCACCATGAAAAAGTGGTTGGTAACTGGTTGTTAAGTGATCGGTAAGCTGTTGACTCGATCGCTACGTGTTTGCCTAAGTTATCTTCACTGGACCAAAATATCATTTAAAAACACTTAATATTATACCTTCTTACGATAGTTTCACAACATCTTAGTGTGGTTTTCCAGCCTTTTGGGCTAAAGTGAACAACATGCACCATAAAAAAGTGGTTGGTAAGCTGTCGGTAAGTGGTTGGTAAGTGGTCGGCCAACCACTTACAGACCACTATGTATGATATGTATGATTTGTATGATATCAAATATCCCACTTTTTCAACCCACTTGAAGAGAAACACAAGCAAATACAAGATCAAAGCCAAGACAAACTTTCGAAGAAATTCGTGCTCTTGGAGTCGTGCCAGTTGTGGTAAATAATTGAGAGAGGAATCCAAATAGATGTTTGAAAGGCTTAATTTCAAAATATTGGGCTGTTCTGCTCTAGAAATTATTTGGTTTTCAGTCATCCAGCACCAGGGCCTGTGAGCGAGGATCCTAGCTTTTTACCTGAGATTGACTTGAGAATTAGAAACCGTGAATAGCCCATTTGACGATGTTGCGCATGCATCAGTAGAACAATAGACACAAGCTTCTAAGTCTTGTTCTGGTTCTGGTTCACCAGCCTTTTGTTATTTAAAACAGATAGCCATTGTTCTAGCTGCGCATGCAACATCGTCAAAATGGCCTATTTGGATTGGAAAAGGCATGAACTAAGGTAGAAATGACCCAAACTACTATTAGTTGTAGAAAGGTTACCTGTAAGAAGCATCCCATCCAAGTCTCCTGCCTCTATCATTTTAGCAGACAATGTGTTGACAAATACTGTAAGCTAAATAACAAAAGAGTTGAACATTATTTTATTTCACTCATCATACTTGTTGTCAAATTTTTTTTTGTAACTAAGAGAACATGACTGGGCTAATAAAGCGAACAAGTTGCACCATAAATATATGTTGTCGGTCAGTGGTTGGCCGACCACTTAAAACGACCATATATTTATGGTGCAACTTGTTCACTTTAGCCGAGAACATGTTACCTACAGGAAGTCACATGACCTACCTTGCTGTCGGGTAAAAACTTGCATGCAAATGCTACCCTGTCCTCAACTTCAATTTCAGGATCAGCCTTTTGAACAAGACAAAGTACAGAACTAGTTGGGAATAAAATATTGTAATAGAAAAGGAAACAATGAAAGCAAGGTGTAAGGTATGATACAAATGTCTGCATTTTCTTGTTAAGTGAATCCAAAGCTACTGCACTTTGTTATAATTATCCTTTGGTGTAGCATCATTAAAGGGACTGTGTCATGATGAGAGACCATTACATGTACATTAGATGTCTGGGCCGGACACGCAGTCATTATCAGCAATTCTCATATGAACTGACTAACCTCACGCACATGTGGGATGGTACAAATCAAAGCAAATATTAATGTGGCTAAATGAAATTTAGGCAAGGTTAACCTCAAGCCAATGCTGGTCTTTGGGCTTGACTGCTGGTCAGCGGGCCTTGCCATGGCCCATGCACGTAGCTCGTTAACTGCTGGTCAGCGGACCTGCCATGGTCCATGTGCTTAGCTTAATAAGTGGGGGAGCCCAGGGGCAGTCTGCAGTTGGAGCTTCGCCGTGCTGTTTTGCTAGCTAGCTTGTCGTTGCTGGACAATTGCCCCTCCCTCCCTCGCCTTTGGGTAAGTAACGGTAAGGTAAGTATACATTCCACTGTTTCAGTGTGACGGGTGCCAGGTGGTGGATTGTGGCAGGGTTGCCATGGTTACCTCCTTGTTGCTATGGAGATAGCTTCTCCAGGCTGCTTATTGGCACCTACCCTCCAATACTGGCGATGAGTTTAAATGACTAATAAACTGTAAATATTCAGTCTTCAAGTAAATAATGAAAATACTTTCAATCAAGCATTGAAGGAGGGGGGTTAACTGTTTTAACCCACCACTCGAACACTCACTCCATACATGCATAGTACAGTAATAATTTATAAACATTTAACACATGCAAAAAATAACAACAACTTACAATAAAATCGTTACATGTACCTAGTTCAAAACACCTTTTCAAAAGACAAATGGTATATGAACATCATGCAGTGGTATTTTAATACTTTATCTGTAAGTCGCTGAGGTGTCTGATAACAATTCTAAGAATGATTAGCAAGCAAGACAATGTTAGTGTTGCATGGTTGGCCCAGTATGTTCCAATAATTATTACTCTTGATTCTTCAAAACATTGTCTTTGTCTACGTTTCTAACTTTCAACCTGGTCCAGTTTTAACTACTTTGTGAATAGGCAGTACGTACATATTATACTCACCAATATACTATCAAAGCTGTCGTCTTCTGATGTAAGAAAAGCAAAAGCAGCTCTAAGGTAGGGACTATCAATCTAGGGGTCCAATGTATGTAAATAATATAAGTTATGACATTCTTTATTGCACTTTTCAAAAACTCATGAATAATTAATGAGCATTTTGTCCAATCAGATGAAGCAAATCAGTCACGTGTATGCTCCTTTATACCTGATAAAATCTCATCATTCTAAAAGGCCCGCGGAGGGATTTGAATTCTGTCCCAGGGGGAAACGGGGTTAATGATTGAGACAATGGAATTTCTATTGATGTTTCAGCTTTCTCATTGAATTGCTAATTAGGATGAACGTTTTATATAAAGAATACTAATGAACATGAAATTTTATATAAAGTTTCATCCTAATTAAGAATTCACTGATAAAGACCCAAAGATAGCAAAAAGTACACGGAACATAAGGTACCTAGATAAAACAAATTGCACTAAATTTACTAATATCAGCAAACTACCGAGATACACATGTCATTCCCTTGAGATATTCGTAATTGCAGGCGGTGATTACTCGAATATTTTGCATGGCGTTGTGAATACAAAGGTTCAATGGTTCATTAAGTAACCATTCCCTTGAGATGTGTGTCGTTTTTGAAGCCGTTTAAAACACTCACAGTACGTGTTTTATCAAGTCTAAAAATTCTCAGGCTTCGCCCTTGAATTTTTAAACTTGATAAAACACTGCTGTTCGTGTTTTAAACAGTACATCAAACATCTAGATGACAGTAGAGAGGCATGTTTTCAGTTATTTTGGCGATACGACTTATTTTTGACCAAGAAAATCGAAGCCAAGATTTATGTAAATCAGGACAATATCTAGTAGTATTAAAGACACTGATGTTTGATTAATTTCCTTTGTCTTTGCTTCATGAATTATTAATGAGTTTGATAAGTTCTGATAAAAAAATGGTTTCTTCATTTATGAAAGCCTTCTCTATCCAGCAGTATAGTTCTGAAATGGAACCGTCCTATTACCTGATTACATAGACTACTACACATTTCTCTCCAGAGGGTTCTCTTTTCCTCTGTGTATCCTGACAATGCCATGGCAACCATGTTCAGTGTAGTCCCTAGCAACAGAAAAAAAAATAAAAAAATTAATTGACATTAATTGCTAAAAGATAGGAATGTCAGCTAAAAGTTCTACCCAAGGTTTCTGACTCAGCAAAAGCATCAATCATTATAATTTTTCCTCACCTTTAGCAGTTTGACTGCTGTCGTGATGGGTTCCTTTAGAACCTAACATTAATATTTCTATTGCTTGACGAATCTTGTTGTTGAACAGAGCAACTGCTGCTGCTCTCTCATACTGTCCATGAGCTTGCAGCCTTGAAGGAAAATATTGGTTACAATACATTTAGTGTTACATTGTTTTTAATTCTTGTTTTACCCTTGATTGGTTAGTTGAGGATGACATAATTATCCAGAGGAAAGCTTGGCCAGAACTAAAATCTGTGTCTACTAGTCTATTTGTGGAAAACAACAGATTTTGTTGACCTTCAAAAACAAGCATTTATTTGGAACAAACGTCTTAACATCACTGAATGGAATGGCCTAGAGATACAATTCTATAACACCATAAAAGTGCCAATTTCAAAATGCTGTTGATTTAAACTCACAGATTTAAGAAATCCAGCAAACTTCCACTGCCATCAGCGAAGTCCCAGCCACAGAGAGATAGGGCTGTTTTTCTGTAAATAATAAAATAATATTGAAGGTAAATAAAACATATACATCTGATAAAAGTTCTTTCATTGATAAAGAACATTAATAAAATTCAGAATGACATAGTTACCAAAAACACGCCATGACCTGTTCATCCACACTATTATCACTGATTGTCAGGTGCAGCTCAATCTCAAATACTGCATATGGTACAATCATGTAGGTATATTGTAAACTACACAGTTCCTTTAAACTGACATTCACATGGTCTGTTATACTATGCAAACAGCAACCTTGAAATCACAGCCACAACTTCTACAATGAGAACTAAACACATTGTAAAATGAAAATAAAGCATTCAAAAAAACATATCCTAGCACATCCATGTGGTTTCCTTCATTCAAAAGACTTCAACTTCAAAACTAGTCGACCAAATTCACCTTTTACTGGATCCAAGCTGTAGCACATCGAAATTATATTGTCTTGTAATCAACACTGATTGGCTCAAGTAACCGTAAGTTGGAATGCTTTGTTTTCAATCTGCGATGTGATTGGTTCTCGTTGTCTAAGTGCAATGTGATTGGTTCTCATTGTCTAAGTGCAATGTGATTGGTTCTCATTGTCTAAGTGCAATGTGATTGGTTCTCGTTGTCTAAGTGCAATGTGATTGGTTCTCATTGTCTAAGTGCAATGTGATTGGTTCTCGTTGTCTAAGTGCAATGTGATTGGTTCTCATTGTCTAAGTGCAATGTGATTGGTTCTCGTTGTCTAAGTGCAATGTGATTGGTTCTCATTGTCTAAGTGCAATGTGATTGGTTCTCGTTGTCTAAGTGCAATGTGATTGGTTCTCATTGTCTAAGTGCAATGTGATTGGTTCTCGTTGTCTAAGTGCAATGTGATTGGTTCTCTCTGTCTAAGTGCAATGTGATTGGTTCTCATTGTCTAAGTGGACCCAGTTTCAGTAGTTTCACTGTGATGTTAAAATTGCAGTCTCATTTTGGATTATTTCCCCCTAGGGCCAATGGTTAGGATGGATGGATAGATGTAAAGATATAAGTTACCTGTCATCACTGTAATAAGCTGTAGCAACAAGCCTCTGTTCTTGATAGGTTGTTTCACTTTTCCCCCTGGAGGCCGGTTCAGCTGAAAATTAATACAAAATGAATATTAAAATTTATATTTAGAAAGTCAGGGTAGGTGGATTCGGAGGAAGGACAGTATTGACCATAAAGACATCAGATCTAGGCCAGTTAGGTTAGGTTAGAAAGTCAGGGTAGGTGGATTAGGAGGAAGGACAGTATTGACCATAAAGACATCAGATCTAGGCCAGTTAGGTTAGGTTAGAAAGTCAGGGTAGGTGGATTAGGAGGAAGGACAGTATTGACCATAAAGACATCAGATCTAGGCCAGTTAGGTTAGGTTAGAAAGTCAGGGTAGGTGGAATAGGAGGAAGGACAGTATTGACCATAAAGACATCAGATCTAGGCCAGTTAGGTTAGGTTAGAAAGTCAGGGTAGGTGGATTAGGAGGAAGGACAGTATTGACCATAAAGACATCAGATCTAGGCCAGTTAGGTTAGGTTAGAAAGTCAGGGTAGGTGGAATAGGAGGAAGGACAGTATTGACCATAAAGACATCAGATCTAGGCCAGTTAGGTTAGGTTAGAAAGTCAGGGTAGGTGGATTCGGAGGAAGGACAGTATTGACCATAAAGACATCAGATCTAGGCCAGTTAGGTTAGGTTAGAAAGTCAGGGTAGGTGGAATAGGAGGAAGGACAGTATTGACCATAAAGACATCAGATCTAGGCCAGTTAGGTTAGGTTAGAAAGTCAGGGTAGGTGGATTAGGAGGAAGGACAGTATTGACCATAAAGACATCAGATCTAGGCCAGTTAGGTTAGGTTAGAAAGTCAGGGTAGGTGGATTAGGAGGAAGGACAGTATTGACCATAAAGACATCAGATCTAGGCCAGTTAGGTTAGGTTAGAAAGTCAGGGTAGGTGGAATAGGAGGAAGGACAGTATTGACCATAAAGACATCAGATCTAGGCCAGTTAGGTTAGGTTAGAAAGTCAGGGTAGGTGGATTAGGAGGAAGGACAGTATTGACCATAAAGACATCAGATCTAGGCCAGTTAGGTTAGGTTAGAAAGTCAGGGTAGGTGGAATAGGAGGAAGGACAGTATTGACCATAAAGACATCAGATCTAGGCCAGTTAGGTTAGGTTAGAAAGTCAGGGTAGGTGGAATAGGAGGAAGGAGAGTATTGACCATAAAGACATCAAGGCCAGTTATACCAGCTTGTCACAGGAAGAGAACAAATCTATGTTAATTTGTTATAGACACAAAAGAACACAACAGCGCGGTACGACAGACACAACAGCACGGTACGACAGACACAACAGAGCGGTACGACAGACACAACAGCGCGGTACGACAGACACAACAGCGCGGTACGACAGACACAACAGCGCGGTACGACAGACACAACAGCGCGGTACGACAGACACAACAGCGCGGTACGACAGACACAACAGCGCGGTACGACAGACACAACAGTGCGGTGTGGTATGACAGAAACTAAGCTCTACATTTCTCACCAGATCCAATTTTGCGATATTTGAGACAACTGGCCTCACTCTGGTACCATTGTTAATACCAGACTTCTTCCCACACGTGCATCAGATATGAATAAGGTGAATATGGATAAATATCACTAATTACTCAACTTTAAAGTGCATACAAATTTAAACATTTATTGACCTCAAACACAAAAAAATATTATTGTTATATGTCGGGAATAAGTATATTTCATGATCCAACCGACATGCTGGGCAACTAATGGGCAACAATTTACCAACACTTTACCAACATACTTCAGCCTGATAAACAGAAACCTGTTCTGCCAAAATAATTGAAGGAAAAAAACATATAATATTTTGTTCAAATTCATTTTGTTTGAGATTTCTTGGGTACATGTATATCTGTTGTCTCTGTTATACAAAATATCTACATTGTCCCAAATGTTCTGAAATGCCCACAGCAGTAAATTGTGTTTGGTAAAGGAGAATTTTGGGAATTTATTTGCCTGGGGTAAGAATGTTTCCATGGCAACATCATGATTTGCATAATGATATGTATATTCCTTATTACCTGCATGCATACATGTGCAAAGTTTCAATAATTGAAACTTTGGTTTTTACCTACTATTTGCAGATATATTCTTCATGTTGTGATAATTGTCAACAAGCAATGTCAATGTTACTATGTCATCAATCATTCATTTGCATTTATTTACAAATAAAACTTGAATACCTCTGGGATGCGATAAGATATTTAAAAAACAAACAAAACTGCCATCCTTCCTCATTTTGAAAAGATTTTCCAATGAAATATAATTAATTTTCATTTTGTATGCACTTTAAACAACACTCACATTCTTACCTCCTGTGGTTGCCTCTCCAGAAATCACTGTCTTTATTCCATAAAACTTGAACCCTTTTCTTTTTTCTGTTAAAACAAAAACGTTCCTTTAAACAGCATTTCCCTAGTCAGCTAAGGATTCAATTCTTGTAAACTCACCAATAAAATTCAACAACAACAAATCCTCCTCCCCCCCCCCCCCAAACAACATCTTTCATTATAAAAAAACTTAAAAAGCCCCTAACCCCATTTTGTATTTCCAGTATTTATTTCTTTAAATCCTAATATTCAAATTAATTAATAATTTTTATGTTAAAAAAGTTTTGTTTTACTGCACAGTCATGAAACAAGGATTTAAAAATAAGGGACAACCAATTCCAAATCTTAATATCAACACACAAGCACATATGCGGTGGAATGGTTCTAATAAGCTGGTCCCAGTCTACTTTATTTACTTAACATCCAGATTACCTAAAATTAGACATTATATTTGAGTCAGATTAGAACCATGATAACTGAATAATCCTAACACATTCCTTTATAAACAAGATGCTCATTACATATTCAACTAATCTAGTGAAATCTGATTGGCTGGCACTTGACAGCACAAATACTAGACAGTGTTTCCTATCGAATAGGAACTAAGTTCTCTTTTCTTTCGTGCACTTCGCTATGCTTGTTTACTCATCCAAAGAGAAATGACATTTTATTTATGTTCTTTTTTATTTGTCAATTTTTCTGTGCAGTCATGAAACAAGGATTTAAAAATAAGGGACTACCAATTTATTTATTTTCTTTTTTATTTGACCTCAATTTTCATATGTATATATTTCAAAAAACTCATCAATAATTAATGAGCATTTTGTCCAATCAGATGAAGCAAATCAGTCACGTGCATGCTCCTTTATACCTGATAAAATCTGATAATTCTAAAAAGCCCGCGGAGGGATTTGAATTCTGTCCCAGGGGGAAACAGGGTTAATGATTGAGACAATGGATATATAAGCACCTTCCAACTCTTGGAATTTCTATTCGTGTTTCAGCTTTCTCATTGAATTGCTATTTAGGATGAACATTATATATAAAGAATACTAATGAACATGAAATTTTATATAAAGTTTCATCCTAATTAAGAATTCACTGATAAAGACCCAAAGATAGCAAAAAGTACACTGAACATAAAGTACCTAGATAATAAATTTTGCACAGTCTGAATTTACTAATATTAGCAGACTCCCAAGATACACAGATAATATTTTTTAAATGAAGTTATCCAACTACCATTACTTGTTTACCGAGCCACTGTTTAGTTCCAATTATTAAACCAAACTCAAAGCCGTAAAAAAAAGTGCATTAAACTTTCAAACATCCTCTTCATATTTTGTGCCGGAGTCAAAAATTTAGAGTCTGTCGTCATGTCAGTATGTCAACCACGACACCAAATCCTTCAAGTGCAGCTTCTTGCCCAAGCTTGTTCTTTGCCACACAATGCTTTCAGCATTGCAAAATGCCACTTCAAACAACATAGTATGGTAATTTCTTCATGTCATTCCTTCGAGATGTTCGTAATTGCAGGTGGTGATAACTTGAATATTTTGCATAGCGTTGTGAATACAAAGGTTCAATGGTTCATTAAGTAAACATTATAAGTTTTTGAAGCGGTTTAATAAACTCGCAGCACGTGTTTTATCAGGTCTAAAACTGATAAAACACTGCTGCTCGTTTTTTAAACAGTACATATAGCCTTTGAAAATAAATAAAACTCAAATGGTGTCAGGGGCATTTTAACTTGATGTGTCTTACCTTCATCTCTAAGCTTTTTGACTTCTGACAAGTAGTTAAGACAAAGTAGGTACAGAGTAATGTTCAACAACTTAATTAATGTAATGATTTATTTGTTTCATTCTGTTTTACCACTGAAAGGTGGACAGAGAACCTCAACAGGCTTAAGTGGGCTATATCGTGGACCTTCACATGCGTGGAGTCATCTCTCCATTGGTAGCTGTTAATTGGCTACAAACAGTTCAACTTCTCTCCCTCAATGCTTGATTGAAATGATTTTCAATATTTTACTTAGAAACTATATCATTACACAGTTTGTTACTAGTCATTTTTGCATATTTGCTTTCATTTCAACCATCCAAAATGTGTGTGAGGTTCTTCAGTTCATATGAAAATCGCTGAAAATAACTGTGTCTGGCCCGGACAGCTAATATAAAGGTCTCTTACAATGACACAGCCCCTCTCTACAGGTCTCCTGGAAGGGAAGGCCAATGATTTATTGTCCTTATCCGAGAAGATGTGAAGGTCTAACCATTGCTTTTGCAGTTTGAGAATGAAATTGTTTCACAAAGGCAGCACCTTCTACATTGTAAATCAGTTATAAATTTTGAGATCCTGAGTGTGGATCTGGCTGCGTGCATGGGGCTTTGAACCCGCAACCTCCAGCTTGACAGATCAGCATTTAACCAATGCATTTGAGCTAACTGGAAGTCTTTCAAGTTTACTGTGCTTTGAAATTGACCAGTTCAAAGGATATGATGGAGCCATGTCCAGAGCTTGTGAAGTTTCGCATCTTGGGTAATCCTAACAATATCACCGGGCTGTGAAAAGAAATGGTAAAGGAGTATTGTCAATCAAACTGAACCTTCAAGTTTCTTTAAAACTACAACATAACACCCTGAGATAGAAGAAAAATACCATTGATCTGAATGTCCTGATCGGTAATGTTTCATATACGAGTCACCGGATTCGACGGGGGTTTCAAAATCCATGTGAATGGCACCCAAGGCATTTGAAATTCTCATGAGGATTTTGAAAGCCCTGTCGAATCTGGTGACGAGTATATTAAACAGCTTTGACTATACTCATTAATATATCATTATTACATGCAGGTATGTTTTATTTAAGCATTGTTTCAATCTATTGTTTGTAATTAAGAGTATGTTCCAGAACTTAATTGTAAGTTATCCCACTTATGGATTCTTTTTCTTTTTGGTGTAGTTCGTAAGGATGAGGGCGAGGAGTCTATGGGTTCTGAGGAAATTGGTTTAAATCCTGCAAGAGACAGGTATTTTTCTTTCAATGTCATGTGACTTCACTTCTTTACTGTTGACATGTTAGTTTCCCAGTTATTATGGACAGGACTAAGACATTTTAGTAGTCTTCAGACTTTGAAGTGTAGTTGAACTCTTCATGAGAGTTTCAATGACTGGCACGTGGTACAAATCTAGAATTGGGATTGGTGGTTTCTCTCATGAATAAGCTTAAGTACGTAGCAAAAATGTTTGCTTGGCAGACCTCTTGTGTCTCAATTCCATATCCTGCAATGGCTCTCTTCTTCATCTTTGTGGAGATGTCTTCCTCTGTAATGGACTCTGAAGGCTAAAGAAAGTCAATTTTAATTCAAACTTCATGTGACCCTATCTGTGATGGAAATTAGTTAATATACAAGAAACCACATAGTAATTACCATAAACACCCATAGATAGCTGCACCTTTTCACCCAAAATTTTCGTTCAAAATCGGGGGTGCGGCTTATCTATGGGAACACCTAGAAAGGAGACCCAACATTAACATATATTTACATATCATGAACCTGTATGAAGCTTTTATTATGCGACAGTGCGCATATTACAATCAGGTTCAAATCGCATCGGATCGTGTAATATAGCAATTTAAGCATAATCATTGGGGGAAAAACACGCAGTTTGAAAGAATTAAAGCAGAAACTCTTTTAAGACCCACCTTAGACCTAATATATTAGAATTTCGTGAATATTTAAATGTGATTAAGGTTACCGGATACCTTCGCGGGTCTCTCTCGTTAATAATTTTGTACGCGCGTTGTTTTAAAGAAAACTATAGAAACCTATATACCTCTGTAAAGCTTATGAAGTGCAGAATACGCTGAATGAATTTGTTAAAAAAAATATTTGATTATAAAGCAATGCTATGCCAACAAACGCAAAACTGACAAGGTTTATAAAAGTGAATTAGCAGCCTTCGGGTTAACGCATAAGAACAATTCAACTGCACAATGTCAATCAGCATATGACAGCCTAAAAAAGGGTGTGAGCATTTGTTAATATTTTATTTCATTCAAATGCAATTTATTCCTAAAGTTTTAGTCTTCAATAATGTTCGAGTCACATTACGCGGGATACTCTACAAGGAAAAATACTTTGAATATTGCTAAACGCTCACACCCTTTTCTTTGTCAGTAACTTATCTGTCTTTTGGCCGAGTTTTATCAAAATCTGGCAAGTCTGCATACCCTATTAATTCATTCAAAGAGAGGGGATACGAAGAAAAACCTAGTCGGAGATTTGGCATGTAAAGTTTTGTGAACACTTCACACCTCATCAAAGCAAAATAATGTCAACACTTCGAACCAACTAGCCAATGACTACGCAAGGATCCCTGGAGCTTCAATTCGCGGGAAATTGGTAAATAGGTCAAAGAAACCTTTCGCTCGCACAACAATTTAACAGTTTCGCTGAGTTCGAGAGCCGATAAGTTTCATTCCCAAAGTTCCACAACAACTGCAAGTTGATGTCGAAGAAGGGAAGCTACAACAACAGTATGCAAATTACTTGGATAACTGCTCCCGCTAAAAGTCCAGGGGTGCCCGTGGCACGTGAAGGGATTATAACGCCTCGGTGATTTATTTAGTTTCCTTCTAAATACGTTTTTCTAAATATCTCGCAAGCTTTTATATCGTTTGAAATAATGTCTTTTCTAAATTGTAGAACCATCCATAAACTTTCCAAATAATCATTAATATTTTTTTACAAAAAAACATGCCTTGAAGGTATCCGGTAACCTTAAGCTTATTTACCTTCCAAAACACGCTGATTCGCAGCGCTTGTCAAAGCAGGCATCTAAACAACCAGGCATTCTTTGCAATTTTACATTTTTTTTGCTCTAGCGATTAAAGGAAAGCGGTTCCTTGGAATTGTTGTTAGTTAATGGGAGAATAAAAGCTGAAGAATTCTGGAGTGATTTAAAGACTGCAGGTTAAAATATACACAAGAAATGACAAGGCAAGTTGAACCATATTTGATCGAATTAAAGTTGCGATTATGTATTTATGACAATCTGACGAAGTTTTGCTTCAAGTACGAGTGTTAACTTTATGAACTCCAACAAAAGATTATTCTTTTTTTTGGAAGAAGTTTGGCATCAAGTACAAGCGTAATATGAACTCGGACAAAATATTTTCTAATTATTATTTTTATTTTTCAAAAAAAAAAATTGCCCTAAATTCAAGCTTCAAAACTTGGGGTGCGGCTTATCTACGGGTACGGCTTATACACAGGTCTTTACGGTAATATAAATTAAAGGGATTGCTTCTCCCCTATTCTCGCCCTTTCAAATTCTAAATTTGAAATTAAAATTCAGAACAGTAAAGGAAGTATTAAGCAAGTTATCAGTCGACCTCTCCCATTAGAAATATATTAAATTGCTATTTGCTCAGTATACATGTACCTGCCAATAACCCACTTTGACGATGTTGCACAGTCATGCAACTAGAACAATGCACATAAAATCTGAATAACAAGAGACTGGAAGGCCACACAGACTATTTGGCGGGCCACATCTATTGTTCTCTGATGCGTGCACAACATCGTCAAAGTGGGCTATTTAACAATAAATTAGACCCATAGCCCGAATGGGCTACGAGTCAATAGCCCATGAGGTGCAGCCGAATGGGCTATTTAACTCGTAGCCCATGAGGGCGAGAGGTCTAATTGTTTTAGTATAAACTAACTAGTCGGACAGTAGAAAATAATAGAAAGAAACAAATCGAAGTTGAAAAATGTTATTATTTCGTGAAAATACTTGTCCTTTTCTCAACCATGGGCTATCACAAATAGACCTATAGTAGGGTAGCCAATCAGAATGCAGGATTTGTAATAGTCCACTAGTTGGTTTATACTAATGTGTTTTAGAACCATTTACAAAACTCTTTAGTGCATTTGTTGACATTAACTTTTAACATAATTATTCAGGTTTTTGATTTCAATTTCATGTGATAACAAAAAATCTGATGATGCACTCAAGTGTAAGCATCAGATTTTGCAGAGCTTTGACTTTGATTTTCACTTCACTACACAAAGGCTTATTGACAACTAAAGTTGACATACAATGTACATGTACTGACGTTCTAGAATTGCACTAATGAGAGGTAATTAGATTACCTTTTGACTGCATTCTAACAAATGTTTCCCACAACCTAAGGTAAGGTGTGAACTGGGAGACAAAGCCTGGAGATAAATCATAAATTGATCAATAATGGATTTGTTGTGAATCTTTCACTCTTAATTAAAGACAATACTGAAATATATATCTCGTTATAAAAGTGTCTCTTTGATTCTCTTGCCATCAAAAGTCTAGAGAAATATCAAAGTCTATAGTGGGAATAAATAAATAAATAAATGGTAACCCAAAATGGTTTATATGACGATACATGTAGGCATGGTTAAACAAGAAGAAGAGGTGGTGGTGGAGGAGGAGGAGGACGAGGAGGAGGAGACTTTATTAGTGTCAAATGTATTTTAGCATGGTATTGCTAATTGGGGACACTGTTATTAAACTCTATGTAAACTATATACTATCCACTGTGGGTGGTCACTGCCAGATATTTTTTAACATCTATGATTCAATGTCCTGATCTGAGAAGATGTGAAGGTCAGTCTATTAATAGCCATTTGCAGATGTCAGAGCAAAGGCAGCACCTTATCCCAGTTATTTTAAGACCCTGAGTGGTGGTCCAGCCAGGAAATCAAACCTGTGACCTCCCGCACAACAGACCAGTGCTTTAAAGTTAACTGGGAGGTGGTTAGCACATTTGAGGATTCTGGTGGTAGCGTTCAGGGAATCCTGGGTTGCTGTTTCATATGGAGTTGTAGCTAATCATCATCTTGCTGGTTTTACTCAACTGCAGGCTTCTCAAAAATACAAATGACAAGTACAGCCATACAGCCATAGAAGATCAAAAATCCAACTCCAACCAGTGGCACATAACTAGCAACTGAACTGTGTAAAGGGGCGATTTACACGGTACAACTTTGTCGCATGCAATTAGCTCACATGTTTACAACATGAACTGCTAATCATGTAAATCAACTTGCTAACAACTGTTATTGCATACAACAAGAACAATGATGTACAATAATAATATAATAATAATTATTATTGTTTGTGACATGTAAATCAGCCTTAAAATGTATAATTTCATATGCCTTGGTCAATTATTATTATTATTAATAATTGATTCTTCATCAAGTGAAAAGTAGAATATTTCTTGATTTCAGTGTTGCATCTATGAGTTTATATTCCAATATGCTAATGATGTGATATAAATTTGACATGATTTTGGTAATTTACTGTCATTTCTTTTTCCTTCTGAATGAAACTATTTGAAGTGCTCTGATTTTAACAAAATATTTGGTAAAATCACTAATATAAGCTTCAAAATTAATATAACATAGATGTTTACAAAAGGTCATTATTTTAACTCTACCAGCAGATTTTTGTATAATAAATGACGACCAGTTTTAAATCACCGGCTTGAATATATTATAAATATAAACCTCTATGCCAACTCATGGATGCAACACTCAAATCGAGACATATTCTACTATTCAACTATTCATTTGATGTAGAATAATATTGATGTTAGTGATAAAATATTTGACCATACTATAAATTATACACTTTAAGTAATATAATTTACTATTATTATCAGTCTTTCCTATGTATGATTAAATCTTGTGAACTATGCACATGATTGGTGGTACATTGTATGTGACTTTGAGTACACACGCATTTAACAAATGTCTAGATATTTACTACAAGTACATACCACAGATATTCTCTCAAAGATGGTGAATTCAGAGATGGAACCTAGAAATAGATTTTGCTTTAATATTATCTTACTTTTTCTTGTTGTGGGAGTAAACTGTGTGACACATGCAAAGTATAGAGCTGTTTTTGATTGAGTGTTGTAAAACCAAATCCAAAGTAATAGAGCCAATCATGGGAGCAAGTAAATACGCAATGAACCAATCACGAACTGAAGTAATTTGATTTTTCTACCTGAACAAATCATAAGGAAAAGTACACACAATGGTGGATAACTCTCTCTAACATGCAAATTGATTGTGCGATGGATCAACGCAACATTTTGTTTTAGTTTAGAACTTGATGGGTTCACAGCAAATAGAAAAGCAAATGTAAAACCAAGGCAATCACTTCATGTATTACTTTTGACACTCAATTGAAAACCGCTCCAGTTTGTAGCAACACTCTTTTATTATTAACATTTTTTATAATGGACAGTAAGTTCTCAGTTGGCAGTGCATACCTGTAGGAGAGACAGTCAGCAGACGATTCTCGTGGGTTGGATGCCAAGAGAACGATGAAATGACTGATTTAGATGCTGCATGTAAGATAAAAAACATCATGATCAAAGCTTTATTACCAGTAACAAAGTCTTAAGGGCAAACTGCCATTTGCCATATATTGAGGCAGGCAGTATTTTCACTTTAAATTTGTTTAAATTTGAAAAGTTGCATCGATATCAGCCAAACATTGCAATTATCAAACATCAAATTAATTACTTGTGCCCAATCTTGTCTCCAAGTTTGACAAGCATGAGATCAAGGTTTTGCAATAATTTAGCAAGGTTTTTACAGACAGGATTTTGTGCACAATTTCATGTTCATGACTACAACTACAGAACACATATTAATAATTTTAGACTTTGATATTTCATTTTTCTGTGAGTTAATGTTATCAAATGTATGTACTAACGTTGAGCACTTCTTTCAATGACAGCAGCATCCATTTCATAACCATCGAAAGCTGAAGAACCTTGAACGAAAAAAAGGTAATCAAGATTGCTATCGAGATCATGATTAAATGGAACCTCCACTGATAAACAATCATTGCTCTCAAATGTTCCTTATGTTAATCTAGTGCTGTGTTTGTCTCCTGTAAATTGATGTCATTTATCAACCAATTTTCCTGTCCATAAAACTTGCTTGAATCTCATTTACCACCATCGGATCTTAAGATGTCACGTGGTTGCTCCCATTGTCAGAAAATAATAACTCTTTTGTGGTGTAACAATAATTATAAGCAACCATATGGGGTGGCGCAGCATGTTAGCGCTCGCCTCTCACCACTGTGGCCCGGGTTCGATTCCCAGACACGCCGCCACATGTGAGTTGAGTTGGCTTCTCTCCCATGCTCCGAGGGTTTGCTACGGGTTCTCTGGTTTCCTCCCTCCGTAAAAAATCAACTGGTGAGTCGAGAGTAGTATGTACAGAATATATGAATGTAGTGGGGAGTGTGCGTGGAGTAAAAGCAGGCCCCCACCAACTGTAAGCTGTAAACACTAGCCTGCTATAACAAATAAAACATTTATTTATTTTAATTTTATAAGATCCAAGATGGCAGTGTGCGGGAAATTCAAATGAGTGTAATGGACAGGAAGATCAGACCATAAATGACATCTAGTGAACAATATTTATGGAAGACAAACACAGCAAAAAAGTTAGGAATCCAATCATTATTAAGGAACATTTGAGAGCACACATTGTTTTTTCAGTGGATGTTCCATTTAATAACAGGAACAGGATAAGAATCAAAACAAGATAGCGCTGTAATGTGTTGAGCAATATTAGTTCGCTTTAATCACTTCAGAATTATTGTTGCAAACATACATGTAAGGACCCAATGGGTGACTCACTGGGCCACTGGGTTATGATTGATAAGGTTATAAACATTTGTATGCTGTTGTTTTATTATGACTTACCTAGTTTAATACAATATGTCATTTGCATTATATCATCATTTAACTACAACAACTAGAATCCTTTTCAAATTCTATTTCTTATTCAGGTTTTTAAGCTCCTTTGAGAACACCAAGACAATGGCCTAAATAGAGGAACAAAGGGATCTGCGCAAGGCGTTCTGGTAGTTGTCGTTTGTGACGTCATCATGCAAATGTCCTATTCAACATTACTATTACCAGGTACCCAGTGAAAATATGACTGATTGAGTGAGTGGGTCTCACTTCCATCGACACTTGATGTGCCTTAGACTGAGTATGGTTTATACATCTCCTGTCCACCAAGAAGTACAAATTATGGAAAATATTGATGTATGGATTGCAAAAGAAGTCCAAATAAAGAAAGTGTTGATCACCCTTACCAAACTGTGCATGCTGAATATCATACAACTGCACAATGGAGCTGTCTTTGCCGAGAGTAGATAGCAGTCCAAATCTAGTAGGACTCCAGGATATACCAGTCACTGCAGTAGGCTGAGTGAGAGTCATTATGTGCAGATAGGTCAAGGATTACTTTTAAAAATATTCTGTTTTACCACTAGAACATGGATAGAGAACCTCAACAGGCTTAAATCCCCTCTATGGAGGTCTCCGAGGGCCTACGATTTATCGTCCTTCTCCGAGAAGACGTGAAGGTCTAACCATTTGCAGTTTGATCACATATGCAGCACCTTCTACTCAGTTATAGCAAAATACCATATGTATACCACGTTTATTAAGGACACACACTTTTGGTAACTTCCTTACCCTGTTGCGCGAAAAAGCTTTACTCGAAAGAGAATGTGAGCACGGCGAGACGAGGTACAAGAGAAGGTGGAAACCTTTAAGTAAGTGGCTAGAGGTAATACATTTCGATCATAATTAGTGGGTCATGCAAATATGTATGTAATATAATGTAATGTAAATGTGTAAAGTTTAAAAAAGAAAGAAAGAGAGAGAGAGAAAACAAAAACCTTTTACTCAGTTATTTTAAGACCCTGAGTGTTGGTCCGGCCGGGATTTGAACCTGTGACCTGCCGCACAACAGACAAGCATAACCAGTGATCTAACCGGTGAGGTGGTTAATAACAATGTTTATACAGGGTGCCCACGTCATAAAGATGAATTTTAGTGGAGTCCTGTGAAGACTGTGCCAACCCTGTCACTATTATTAAAATACACAACCAAATGATTAAAACCGCCATCACGAAAACGTGCATGTAACGGGTTGCAAACAACCTCTGGCAGGATGTGAATGCATTTTCAGTCCTGTATCTCATTGGCTCTTGCTTCATCATCCTATCTATTTAAACCAATCAGATTTTGGTGCTGAAGTGGGAAGTCAATCAGGTGCAAATCCTGCCGAGTCGCCAGTGAGTAATTTTGTACTCAGGTCACATAACCTCACCCAAAGCAATATGCAAAAAAAGAAAACTATAAGATATTTAGGGGAAATGACAAACTTTGAAGACGAAAAAAATTGCCAGAATTCAGTTGCTGTTTTATTTTGATAATAATACAGTTGACCCTCCGCTAACGGACACCTCCTGTAAGTGGACACAATTCTGTGGTCCCAACCATTTCTCTAATAAAACACTACACTTGCCACCTCCTGTAAGCATGTAAGTGGATGCGGACACCTATCCCTGAGGTCCGCATGAGCAGAAATAACCAAAATTAACCTCTCTTAAGCAGACACCCGAAGCGAGTGAAGTTTTTGTCTTTGAATTCTAGCTAAATCAAGATCAACTTAGTAAAAAGACAACATCTTTGAGCTATGAGCCTTAGATTGAACCTATATAGCCCTTTAATGCTTGTAGTTTACAATTCCACAGTTGACTGCCACTTCCAAACCCTTGCTGTCAACCTCCTGTAAGCAGACACCTTCTCTTTAAGTGGACAGCTATGCTACAACTGTAGGTCCCAAGGGTGTCCGCTTACAGAAGGTTTGACTGTAACATATCTAATAAAAATAATGACTTTTGTCAGGTCATATAGTTTCTTCAACCCTTGTAGTACAATGTGTCCCTGACCCTCGCTATGCTCGGGCCGTAAATGGTCCTATGCAGGCTGAAAAAAACAATATGCCTTCCAAAAGTAATGTTATTCCCTTGTTATCAATGTGTAGTTCCAGAAAATATCCATACCCATACATTGGAAATTCCAGAGGGGAGGGGAGGGAAGGGGGGGGTCAAAGGAGAAATCCCTTCCGTGGATATTTTCTGGAACTACACAATATCAACAAATTGGGGTTTATTAAAATATGTTTTAAATATTATGAAAGGATATTGGTTTTTCAAAATTTCTAATATCCCACATGCAGATGATTCCTGGTGGACCCTGAAAAGTCAATGCAAAGTACAAAGCCTTGAGAAATGCAGATATTTAACATCACTACATTAACTGTAAGTAACAAACCACATGATGGGGCTTTTAAACAAGCTACCTCTGAGAAGGATGCCACTCTGTGTTCAAAGTAAGGGTCTACTGATACTCCATATACAGCCTTTGTAATAGCTGCATTATGAGGCCGACTTGTGTCTATAAAAGAGTGAGCAAAAAGCTATCAGCAATACAGATTTCCTTAAGCGTTTTCATACATGTATGATTAATTTTCCTGACTAACCAGAAATCCTCCAATTGCAATATACATATATACAGCAACATTCATCTGCCCTCAGTTATATAATAATCTCCAAAATGCATGCTATGATTGGTCAAGAGCCATGTGTTATATTAGAGGACACACACATTGATGGCATCATGAGCAATGCGCAACCAATTTCTCAACTCTCTTTTTGTTTTGTTTTTACCACTTTTTATAGTTTAGTTAAAATTACATTAACATACATATATAGAATTACTTAAAAAAACTACTTAACCAAAGTTACATGTATACCTTGTGGTTGAAAATTGTTTTTGGTTTACAATTTTTAAACCAGTTCACTTTTTTTAAACCAGTTCAAATTCTCAAAACATCTTTTTTTAAGATTCTAAAAAGGGATTTTTCATTTTTTTGGGATTCATAAAAATACATTTTTTTTAAAATATATTATGGGTATTGTTTTGATTCGAAATCTAGCAGCTTCAAACCTCCTTATTCATATTCGCCAATCAGAGTATTGTGCTTTATTTTGGGCTTTCTCCTGTCCATATAAATAGGTTAATTTCAATTTGCACAATTTTAATAAACGAATGAGATACATACAATTTAGGGTTTTAACTATTTGAATCTTCCCTTAGAGTGTAAGGCTGCGTGATTTCCATAAGGTCTTAAAATTTTCCAAATTCCTTTCCAAATTGTTTCTTTCTACTACATAATGAGGTTTGTTGTATTAAAAATAGATCTCCAAAATTCTTAAGGTCTCGATAAAGGTTGGACGTGTCATTTCGGAAAAACGCTCTTGCAACGTCGTAATTAAAGCGACATAGTCGTACTATATACCGTTTTAAAGGTCTTGAATTGAAGAAAGTATATATTTAATCCATTTCGAGCAAAAGTTAAAAGCGTAAATGTTGTATATATTTCTACGCAAAATGACTCCGTCCGCCAGAAGGAGTTCAGCCCTTCAGGCTTTGAATACTTTTTTTTCTTAATTAGCCCTTTCGAATCCCAACTAAATTGACTCAAATACTGTGTCAGGCATTTTTGATATATTGCGTATTACAGATTTTATCCCTTTTCAAAGTTGAAAAAGTAGTTTTTCATCCCATTTTTATACAAACTAGGTCATAAAACCTGAAAGAAAAAATCTTTCAAAATTCCCCGACATAGTATTTGAGAAACAGCTGTTTTCTACGACTCGTGAAAAATTTAGGAAACTTGGACAAAACGCTAAAAGGCTGGACTTCAACAAAGTTCTGTTTTTGGCCGAAAAAAAGAGCCGAGAAACAGCCTGATAAAGGTTTTCGATTCATTTCACGGTTGACTAAGAAGTGCCGCCTCCAAGGGTAATCTCATTAACATTAGCCAATCAGAGCGATTCATATTGTGTTCAGTCTCGGCCGATTACAAAGTTCAGTCAGACGAGCCGCAGAACAGAGAAAGCTATATAGTTAACCGATGCTCGATACTTCTACAGAAACTAGTTAGCTATAGTGTCGATTCCAGCTTAATTTCAAGAAGAAACACTCTTTTAGGAGTACAGAAAAATGGCACCACAGTAAGCAAACAATTAATATCATGCAGGGAAAACCACTGAAGCGCAGCTCGATCCACACCATGTACACAGTAGACTGTTTGTGATTCTAAAAAAATTCATCGCGCTGAAACAAACCGGCAAACCTTAGCTTCCTGCATTGAATTCTCTTTAAATTTTTAGCCGATTGAAGATAACAAAACTTTATTGCTTCATTCTTTGTGGACTTTCAGTCTTCGATGATTCTAATTTCTTGGAACTTGAGTATAATCCCTCCAGCCATTCTTTGTCCTAATTTGAACTTTACACCCGCTTCCAAATTTACTCACAAACTAAATTATTACAAACTAAATTGTGTTGTGTTTTTTTCTTCTCCTTTTTTGAATACGACACCAAGAAATATCTACTTTTACACTTTTGGGCATTGCATTATAAACATAGGAAATCTTTACGAACGAAAAGTAGCACAGAAAATCACAGGTAGCGAGAATGAAATAACATGCCCGGTGAATGACAGCAGCTGTCAATCATTTTTCGCGCCTTTTTTAGCTGGAAATCAGAAAGTCGCATTTTCAAGGCTTTAAATAATTTCTTTGAGTTTGAGTTTTTTTGTGATGCTAGATTAGGGCTTTTAGATTTAGAATTTGCGAAAAAACGCATTTTCGAAACTTTTCCATTTTGAACCTTTATCGAGACCTTAAGTCCTAGGAATTAAGATCAATCCATTTCATATTAACAATTCATATTTCTCAACTCATTTGATTGGATACTTTCAAGTTTTTAGTTAGCAAATATTATATAAAACAAATATATTCCATTCTGCCATGCATCTGTACACTTATAGATGCAGAGATGACACCAAAACATGAAGAAAACATCAGTTATGCCACTCGACTACGTCTCATGGTGCACTTCTTTGTTCTCTTCATGTATGTGAATCTGTGCATCTATGAGAGGACAGATGCACGGCAGAATAGAATCTATTTGTTAATAGATTCTATTACAAAAACACAAACATTATTATAAAATGAGCAAATATGTGTCCTCCAACTATTTTTCAGTACAGGCTGGTGTTTGATGTAATTTACAGTCAAACCCATTGGTATGGACACCACAGCCCAGGCCACAAACTGCGGGAGGTCGCGGGTTCAAACCCCGGCCGGACCAACACTCAGGGTCTTAAAATAACTGAGTAGAAGGTGCTGCCTTTGTGAAATAACTACAAATGGTTAGACCTTCACGTCTTCTCGGATAAGGACGTAAAATTGTAGGTCTCACGTCGGCCTCAAGTTTATCAATCTCACTAGACTGTCACGAGTTACCGACGTTAAATAAAGTAGCTTTACTTTACTTTACTTTTGTCCATATTAAGTGGGTTAGTTAAAGAAATGTAGAGGCTTTTGGTCAGTCTGAATCTAAAAAACCATCCAAAATAACAAGGTGTATGTATTAAAGTGGAGTCCCTAAAGCGGGATTCAACTGTACTTTTTAAACATTTTATATCTTATGGATCAGTTTGAAAACCGGTTATAACTTACTGTACATCAAACGTAAAATAATATGGGAAACCATTTTGTTTCTTCACTCACCTCTCAAGTCAAATATCCTAAGAAATTTCTGTGCTTGACCTGCAATGAGGCTGTTGTGTTCATGTGGAAACCAGGCCAGGGACAGGGTTTGCTCTGAAGTGGCTAGGGAAAAGTGAAGAAATAACCCTAAATTATCCAGCAATTTGAGCAATTGGCCCTGGAGTCTTTGTTACACATGGCACAATTTTAGTTGCCCAAACATAAACCAAACAGCTGAGTTCCCAATATACCAACACAGTTTTTACCATAGTAGCCCAACACATCAGCAGTGTCCATCCATGTTGTTCACTTGGACCACTCATATAGTCACTGGCAGTTGCTACTTTTCTTTGCTGTTTGTAATGTCCTTTTTCTTTGTGAATCCAAATTTAAATAGATTTGAGCTCAATGCTATTAATAATTATATTTTACCACTTCAAAAACAATGCAGTATGGATACATGGGAAGCTTTCCTCACAGTTTTATACTTCCATGAACAAAGGTCACAATAGTTGGCAAAAGTGCAACATGGACTCGTTGGGATGCATTTCGCATTTTAAATATTGTAGCATTATCCAGCACAGTGAACGATCTTGACTAAAACTACACAAGTGAATACAGATGATCACGACTGACCATGAGTAACACAAGTGAAAAAAATATGTGAACACAAGTGACAACATAGGCACCAATGGTGAACTTGTGGATAGATTATTATAAAATCCCAATAGCCCTGATGGGGACCATCCATATCCATCATAGTCATCAATGGTGACCTCGTGGAAAGATTATTATAAAATCCCAATAGCCCTAATGGGAACCATCCATATCCATCATAGTCACCAATGGTGAACTCGTGGATAGATTATTATAGAATCCCAATAGCCCTGCTGGGAACCATCCATATCCATCATAGTCACCAATGGTGACCTCGTGGAAAGATTATTATAAAATACCAATAGCCCTGCTGGGGACCATCCATATCCATCATAGTCACCAATGGTGACCTCGTGGATAGATTATTATAAAATCCCAATAGCCCTGATGGGAACCATCCATATCCATCATAGTCACCAATGGTGAACTCGTGGATAGATTATTATAGAATCCCAATAGCCCTGCTGGGGACCATCCATATCCATCATAGTCATCAATGGTGACCTCGTGGAAAGATTATTATAAAATCCCAATAGCCCTGATGGGAACCATCCATATCCATCATAGTCACCAATGGTGAACTCGTGGATAGATTATTGTAGAATCCCAAATTTAGCCCTGCTGGGGACCATCAATATCCATCATAGTCATCAATGGTGACCTCGTGGATAGATTATTATAGAATCCCAATAGCCCTGCTGGGGACCATCCATATCCATCATAGTCACCAATGGTGACCTCGTGGAAAGATTATTATAGAATCCCAATAGCCCTGCTGGGGACCATCCATATCCATCATAGTCACCAATGGTGACCTCGTGGATAGATTATTATAGAATCCCAATAGCCCTGCTGGGGACCATCCATATCCATCATAGCCATCAATGGTGACCTCGTGGAAAGATTATTATAAAATCCCAATAGCCCTGATGGGAACCATCCATATCCATCATAGTCACCAATGGTGAACTCGTGGATAGATTATTATAGAATCCCAATAGCCCTGCTGGGGACCATCCATATCCATCATAGCCATCAATGGTGACCTCGTGGAAAGATTATTATAAAATCCCAATAGCCCTGATGGGAACCATCCATATCCATCATAGTCACCAATGGTGAACTCGTGGATAGATTATTATAGAATCCCAATAGCCCTGATGGGAACCATCCATATCCATCATAGTCACCAATGGTGAACTCGTGGATAGATTATTATATGTTCCTAGAGGGGGTGTCAATTATTGGCAAGTACATGGTTTGATGTCGTAAATTTGTTTGTGGTGGCCAGGAAACATGATGGCAGCGAGTGAGCAAGTTTGTCAATGTTTTCATGTATCTTTATTGGAAAAATACAAAATGCAAGACAAGAACCACTTCTTGATAGTCTCCAAGAGCTTCAGATGTACATGTATGTGTACTTGAAGCCTGATTTTCAGATGGTACCACTTCCTCTGAAGGGGAGGAAGTGAGAACGGAGGACCTTGTATACCACCTGAAAATCAGGCTAGTGTACAATGTACATGTACTTGATCCTTGTTATTAGCGCAATGTCTAAGTGACAAGGAGCACTCGGCCCTGGCAGGGTCAATAAACAACCAAATGTTTATTGTGATGGTGTACATTGTAGTCAAATTAATTTTCCCTAATATTTTGGGAAATCAAGAATGGTCTCCCAAAATTTTTAATTCTGCCCACTTTTTTGAACACAGGGGAGACATGCTCTCCCATATTTCAAACTGAAAGGCAGGCCCTGATTTGTATAACTCAAACTATATTATGCTTAACATACTTACAGAGTTCAGCAAGAGGTCGATTTCCCATTGAATCAGCTCCTCCTGGTCCCATACTTGGTGACTGTTTCCCACTTGTTCCACCAGAGTGCCTACTGTTAAATTTACAACAACAAAAATCAGTGTTTCTTTGTGCTCCACCTGTTGTACATAAAAAAAAACGGAAGTCTCCGGGTTTTCTCCCTCCTCAAAAACTAACCCAAATTCCAATTTAAACAAGAAATCTCTGCACCTGATTGGACACATAAATAAAGCTGTTTAATTTATTATTTATTTTATTTTATGACCTGTAATATTCACAACATACACATACCTTACTTTTTCTTGCCCTGCAATGTCTCTAATAGCTATAAAAGAATCAGGCATTAATAAAACCCTTTGAAAAACCAGCATACAGTAACTAGTTTTGAATTAACAAATAAACATAAATAACTAAACTAGGGGAGGTACTAACAGTACCGGTAACTCATATCTTTCAGTGGTTTTCATGGTTTTGCTTCCTGGTTTAATCCAAATTCTTTATAATCCAAGATGCTTGCCATCACAGAGCAGTCAAATGTCTGTGCATCCATCAAATATTTTCAAAATGGCTGAAAATTGGTGTATGTGGTGGTTATATATTGGTGTTAAAGGTGCACTGTCGACCATAAAATGACAAACTTTCTCATGATGAAATACAAAAATAACTACTCATATTAGCAGAGTATATTTTCCAGGTAAACTGGAGAAATTTTGAGACAATTTCGATGAAGGATGACATAGATTCAAGTGGATGAAAAATACTGATTTTAATCGCCTAGCCCCCTTGCTGCATGCAGCAGTTTCTTGGTCTATTGGAGGTGACAGTTGCTTACAACAGCTCCTTGGTTGCTAGTGGTTAAGCCTGTCATTTGATGGACATCCAGGATAGCTTGGGTCATCTTCAGTGCTCTGGGCTGTGGACAGTCTTTGTTCGGCTCGCCTCGGTCTCGCTAGGGCTGTTTGGTTGCCAGGGTTGCCTGGCAGCTGAGCTCTCAAGCACTGTTTTGCAGCCTTGGGCACTGAACTTCCAACTTAGAGTCTTAACATTTGGTTAATGTTCCGTTTTTGAATTAGTTGGTTATTTAAGAGAAATTTAGAGCAACTTGAAATCGGTTTACTGTAACCAAAATCAAGTTTCTAGAATAACCTTTCGAAGTACACTTTGTAACCAAAATCAAGTTTCTAGAATAAGCTTTTGTAGTACATCCTTGATTGAAAAAGTTTGAAAAGCAATTAGGATGTTCATGTGATATTGCTCATCTATCTCAGGGTGTTATTTTTGTAGTTTCATTTTAAAGGTTCAATTCGATTAACAGTGCCCTTTAACCTTCCTTATTTTCAAGAATGGAAGTCATAAACCAAGTTAATTCAGTCTGCACCTTATAATTGTTTCCCTAATAAGTGTGTTGGTATCCTGTTCAACACACCCATTTTCTAACCAATACCCTTCAGAACTTTGTTGTTAAATTTAGAAAAAGATCTGTAAACTAGTACATGTACTTTATGATAAATGGTCTGAACTTAAAGCTGCAAAATTTAAAAGCTTGACTTTAACACATTGGTTGAAGTTCACAATGCAAGTGTGTACTGGGTTGTTACAATGTTTTAGTGTAATTTTTCTCTGGAAATTGCTGGTGGCCGCCCACTGAGACTGACAGCAATGCACAGTCATGCATTTGACCGATGTGTGGGTTGCCATATTGTTCACTATAGAAATACTGTACTTACTTAGTTGCACATTGATGTCCCAGACTAAAAGAGATACATCATTTCTCACTTTATCCAAGCCAGCTGCAAGCTATAAATTAATGGCAAATTAATTATGATATACATCCAATTAACAATGAGTAAATCATAATCATGAAATTAATATTATTGTTTTTCATTCTTTTACCACTATTACATTCTCACCTTTTCTATTTCAGTATTTGGGGTGATTATAAAGTCTGACTTGATATAATGACCCCGGCAGAAGAACCATGCATTTTTTGGGGGAAATCCCCACTTTTTTAAACATACTTTGTGCACTCATTTTCACTTACCAAGTTATGTGCAACAGGGTTCCAAGCTAAGGTATTGCACTGTCTAGAGTGTCTAGGAACTAAATAAATGGGCACAGCATGAATTCTACAATACACACACATCATGATTACCATCGCCTGATATCATCATTAACATCATCATCATTAACATCATCACCACCAGGTGTTTGCTGACATTGGTGAGCTCATGGAAGAAATGCTCCGAATGAGTTCAAAAGTTGTCAGCAGGTAGCCCTACCTGGTGCCCAAAGTGCATACATGTATGTGGGGTTTGGGTTGAGGAGGGGCATTACTTTGGGGGAGGGGGGACAGTGAATTTTTAAAGTCAAAAATAGGTAATATTCATTAGGTCATATTTGTGATGTCATAGCTCCACCCCCTTAGGTCGTGGTGAGACAAAATTACCACCATTGTGTGAAGCAACTCTTGTTCTGTAAGTGCATACACTGTAACATGTACTTAATATCAAGTCCAATCATTGATCCCTTCATGGTTGAAGTAACAGCACCACCACCACAACCATTATTGACATTATAATAAGCATCAACAACATTGTAATCATCATCAGTCATTCTCATTTCATCATAATTATCATCATTATCTGCAATAGTATGTAACATAATCATGCTATTCATCTTACCAAATTCTCTTCGTAATCCATACTCAGACTGCCTGTTTTCATTTCCAAAGCTGAAATTAGATAATCAATAAAATGGTCCTCACTAGGTTTAACTATTTGAACTATGCAAGGTTACTAATTAAAGTGCTTTTATTTTCCAATGAAATTAAAAAAAATTCTACTACATAAATTAAAATGTTATAAATACCTTGTTACAACCACTCGTCCGTTTGTCTGTCCAACAGCCAATAAATCGTCTGGATCAGAGTGGGGATACCATGCAATACACTGAAAGAAATCACAGAATAATCATCACAGATATGGACATGTATGTTTAGAATGACAGCTACATGTAGACATGAAATAAGCTCAGTTTAAAATAATTACTTGAAAAACTAAAAATTACCTTTAGGTACTGCATTTCACCCATAACAGACATAAGAAACCCATAGGAATTATCTGACAGCTGAATGGCTGAAACATTAATTTAAAAACATAGATTAACTGGAATCTAATAATAATCACATGTAGAGGATAGTTACTACCGGTATAAGGACCATGCATATGAGGACCACGCATATGAGGACCACGCATATGAGGACCACGCATATGAGGACCACGCATATGAGGACCACGCATATGAGGACCACGCATATGAGGACCACGCATATGAGGACCACGCATATGAGGACCACGCATATGAGGACCACGCATATGAGGACCACGCATATGAGGACCACGCATATGAGGGAGAACACGAATGGAGAGGGAGAACATGGAGAGGATAGTTACTACCGGTATAAGGACCATGCATATGAGGGAGAACATGGAGAGGGAGAACATGAATGTGACACATGGGGTATAGTCAAGAATCAGGGGGGGTACTCCCTTATATAAGGTATACAGGGACATGACGCTGGACAGGGTATGGTTTTCGAACGTTTTAGTCTGGAACAGGATATACAATCCTCTGTTTTGGTCTGGAACAGGGTATAAATTTTTCAAAATTTGTAAGGAAGATATTGTTTTGGTCTGGAACAGGGTATCAATTTTCCAAAATTCTGAAGGGAGGGTATATTTTTACGACTTTTAGTCTGGAATAGGGTCACAAAAAGTAGTAACATTCTGTCTGGTACAGGGTAGGGGTTTGTAGGGCCCAGCGGCACACCGCCACCAAAATTTCCAGGGAGTACCCCCCCCCCCCCAACCAGGTCAAGAATACAGGTAATTAACAACAAAAGGGAGGAATAGTGAATAGAAGTGTACCCTGGGTTCCTGGGTTCCAGAGGTTAAATGTTTTGCTTTTTGCTGGTAAATAGTGTTTATGGTGAGCACCGAAGGAGGAGTTTGGTGAGCGAGTGGATGGCAAAAATTCAACCTCTGGACCAGGTCTGTTTGAATCTAATTTATTCATGCAAAATACTGAGACAGAATGTTCACAACAAGCTCTAATTGGGTAATACCCATCACATGTCCAAAACCGCCTGTCACTTAACTCTGTCTACTTTTCCCACCCACATTCCTACTTTGCTGTTACTGGTTATTGTAAGTGCATGGGTTGCCTCAGCAGCATGTGCAAACTAAAATTGAAATCTTTTCACTCAAATCACATGAAAATTTCTACAGTTTTCTCCTTTCTCTACAGTTTTCTTTATCAACTGTGCCAGAAATAAGTGTCTATAAATCTAGGTTACAATAATTAACATAAATGATTAGAATATTTGGTTTCTCTCCTTTTCCTTTTCACTCCTTTGTGAAAAGATCATGTAATTTGAACTGGTGTTTCAAATTTAATTTTGCAACTGGTTTTTCTAAACAATTCCACTGCTCTTAGCCAATCAGAATCTACAAAATCCCCCCTCCCCTCCCCCAAAAAATAATCAAAATTAACGAATGTAATTTTTAAATAACCACACACAGTGGGAGTTGGCAGATTTACATCCTCAGGCAAAAACTATTGATGGGAAGAATTCCGTGTTACCATTATTGATGCATGGGTACTGGTATCCCATTGGTGTATTTGTTGTAGTTCAAATTTCATCTCAGTTAATTGTTTTGAACTAGGGACTTTTGTAACTAGGGAAAAACATTTAAACTATGAACCGACCATCTGCCAGCACTTGCGAGAACATATTTTTTCACTTGTATTTTATGTTCAATGGGATACTGGGTTTGAGTCATCAATTTCTGTGCATCTATTATAAGGTTTTACTGCACATATGCAAATTTGGACTGGACAGTGGGGGACTGGGTACTAGTAGCCCAGGAGTATGGTGCTTCACATCAATTATCACTTCTGTAGCACAGTGGTCAAGGCTCTGACCAACAGATCTGATGGTTGCCTGTTCAGGTAGCAAGGACAGTGAAGGTAAAAAAATAGGTAATTAGTATAGTTGATTATAATTTAGTATGGGTACAATGTAACATTGTAAGAAGGCAGGGAGAGGGGAAGGGGAAAGAAGTAATGAGGGGGAATTTATTTTATTTCACACAAAAAATTGCTAGTTCCCAAAAAAAATTGCTAGTTAAAAAATATAAAAATGAAATTTGAATACTACATGTACACGCACATAATATTTTTGGGAAAAAATTCCTGTGACAAGGGTAAATGTGGCATGTTTTGTTCTTTACTTTTACAAAGCATCCTATCACAGACGTCATGTAATTAGCATTTTGGATATTAAGACGTCCTTAACTCAGCGGCCCAGCATTCAAAGCAAAATATATTTTACCATTCTACTATTCACTTGATTTAGAATTGATATCTAAAATAAATAAATAAGCTTCATAGGCACTTTAAGAAATGATATACATGTAGACGGCAAATCAAATAGTAAAGCAAAGAGAGTAGGCCAATTGTTTACAGCTACATTTTTGTATGTGATCTCATGTGAGACCAGTAATAATTATTATAAAACATGTAACTGAACATTTATATATACATTTACACAGTTTCGTTTTTAAATTTTGAATGTTAATCCACAGCAGGCTCGAAAGCCTTGCTATTTTCAGCTCTAAATTAGTAAATTGAGAGAAAAACGGAACGTTATCAATCAGTATGTCATTTAGTTTCATTCTGTAAGATTTGATATGCTCTTGGAAGTTTATTTTGATGGAAATAGCTGCATCCTGACACATTGTAGATTTCAAACCATCAATTGAATCTTCAAATCCATGTGAGGGCTTTGAAGAGTCTGTTGCATTTGTCTGAGTTACTGGTCATGTGGGACATGATCACATAGCTGTAAACAGTCTGAGTTGAAAACTTAATATTTTTATTGTTTTGAAATCTTAATACAATAAATAAATCAGATGGCATCCAAGATATATACTTAATTTGCTTAAAAATTGGTCCAAATTGTTTCAGCATCAACAAGCCATGGTTCTTTCCAGTTTAGCCATTGTCTTATCTCAGGAAAAGTATGTGGGTGACTTTATTTAAGTGTCAATGTATTTAGCATTGCAGCTACATGTACATGTAATTGGGACACTAGTCCTATGATTTTGTCCTTATCCGAGAAGACGCGAAGGTCTAACCATTTACTGTATTATGTAAAGGCAGCACCTTCTACATGTACTCAGTTATTTTCAGACCCTGAGTGTTAAGAACTCAACACCATGTAAAATAAGTTGCATCTATGGAAGGTGATTAATTAAATTTAAATAATTTATTAATACCTTGACTACGTGCACCACTTGTCCTGGATGGTGTTTCCTGGTAATAAGAACATGCATAAAACACAACAGCTGCTGTTAACCTCTTTCTTTACAAAACACTTCTAATGTAGAATGGAACCTGTCGTGATTAGCCACATTCATTTGGCATTAAGGCTGGTTGCTTACAAGAAGTTAACTGTAAAAATTGTACAAGGGTTTCATTAATTGTAAGAGACATTACAGTGTGACTAGTCTGTAACCGGGGACAATTAGACAATGAGAACTAACCACATTGCAAAACTGTAAACAAAGCATTCCAAAATACAAATCCTAGCATATCAACACAATTTTCTTCATTCAAAAGACTTCAGAACTAGTCCATAAAATTTGCCTTTCAGTGGACCAAAGCTCGAGAAAATTGAAATGCTATTGTCTTCTACTCAACGCTGATTGGCTCAAATAACCATAAGTTGGAATGCTTTGTTTTCATTCTACAATGTAGTTGGTTCTCGTTGACTACTGTAAGTGGCCCCGGTTTCAGTAATCACACTGTAAAATAGCTGTACAATTATACTACATGTAACTCAGCCAAATGAAGAATGTAACAGACAGAAGTTAGGTGCAACTTGAACATCATAAATTATTTAGTATTATTTATTAGTAAAATTGTTTACACATTGATGTATGTGTAGTAAGGAAATATCCCTTAAATGGTGTCTAGGACACTTTTTGGATGTTTCCTTGTCTGCTTAAGCATTATTTTCTGGCTAAACTACAGGGCCCAGTTGTTTGAAGCAAGGGTAACTTTATCCCTAGGATAGCACTGTCTGTAAATGTAATCTGTACACTTTACCCTTGGGTTAGCTATTTAACCTGGGGTAGTGATTATCCTTGCTTCAAACAACTGGGCCCAGAATACTGGCACACTTGTCAAGGTCTACTCTAGGTCTACTCTAGGTCTACTCCAGGTCTACTCCAGAGCCAGATGCCTGAGCCACTGGCTCGGTAGTCATAAATGTGATCCACTGCCGAGCTACAGAGCCACCAAAATCATATGCTCCACGTATTATGTTTATTTTAGGTTAGCCTCATTCTTGAAACGTGTCAAGTTTACGACTCCAATCGAAAATTTCCTATTGAGAATCACTTAAAATCAATCATTTGAGAACAACGTACAAAATCCCCAAATATTGACAGGCAAATGGCAAGATCATGGAGTTTTGACATTCTTCAAGTGATTTTCAATAGAAAATTTTCGATTGGAGTCATAAACTTGACATGATCCTCATTCTTTAAAGAACTGAGATCCACTACTGAGCCACCAAACTCATACGCTAGAGTTAGATGCTTTATTTTAGTGAGATCCACTTGGTAGCTCACCAAGCCATGCGAAATATAGATCTTCAAAAGTGGTCCTGCATTGCGTAGTTGCTTCTTTTTTATACTTCTTAGTTTTGTATAATTTAGTTGTCAGAGTAAATCGAATATATATGATTAAGCTTAAATAAAAATCGGGGGGGACGAAAAATAAACCGGAAAAAAATAGCGGAAAGCGAAACGGATCAGACGGCATCCCATGTGCTCAATTTTCTCTGCAATTAAATACACTGCAATGAAATGAGGCGTTACCTGTCCTGTAACGACCTTGTAGAGGCATATTTCATTACCAAAAGTAATGAATTGGTCCTGGTGATTCGGGGACCACAGAACCTGCCACTTCATGTTTCCTTCAAACCCCACGCAGCACTACCAACGGATTTTTGTCCCTAAATCCTACACAGCGAACAATGCTTTGGTCTCCAGCCTCCGGTTATACAAATACGCTTTTTGTCTTAAATGAGAGCACAAAAACCACAATGTTTTGCTAAGATGCCGGAACTGCAAGTTTGTCCGCCATCTTGTTTTCCTTATGCTGATACGCATGCTCACGACTTGTCGCCGCTGATCAGAGAAGCTTGTTATTACAGGCACGTGACTAAATACTCGAGTCTCATTGGTTGAGTTCCTTGTTTAGCGCGGAAAACAAAAAAACTGCCTCCAATTTTTCGTTTCTGCTCAATTTAGAGGTCTTCTTGCATTTAAAAACATGGCACTGGCCGAAGAAGAACGTACTAGACTTGCCGTCAACCTCCATCAAGTCCAGGAGAAATTCATAGGCGAATGGACAGGTGAATCGTTTAAACAGCAATTGGAGAAGAACAAAAAACAACACAAGACTGCCATGAAGTTGGAAAAAGGTTAGGGAATTAAGCGAAGGGGTACATTCGCTTTAGATTTTAGGCTAAATTGCAGAATACAGTGGCACTCTTGAAGCTCTTTAGAAATATCTGGCTCCGTGGCTCCGTAGTTGCCCGCGCAGTTGTTTTAAGGAACTGAAATAGTACTTAACTGTATTAGTCATTTTGTAGCTAATCTTAGGCAAAGGGGTTAGGATTAGCGAAGTCTTACAACCTCCATTTTGAATTTATTATCATCACAAAGTAGGAGAGCAAAGGTCATGGCTCCGCGGCTCCGTGGATGAACAAAACACACAGGAATCCCATAATATAGTGTTTATACTCCATAATTTTATTTAATCAAATCTTAAAATAACCCCATTGCACCTCATTGTGACTTCGTCCCCTAGGTCTAGGACGTTTTTCTTTCTTTTTTTCCGATTTTCTTGATGACTTAAAAATATATACCCATGTGTTTAGAAAATAAAACCTTAATTCATCCCAGTTTGTATAGCTATTATATAACCATTTATACTAACTTTTATACGTTTATTTGACGCGTTGACATAATACATGTTGCTTTGTTCTACTACTGTAAACAGAGAGACTCGTTCACACCCAGATATCTCTCAAGCGCGTTGACGCGTCAACATCATACATGTTGCTTCGTTCTACTACTTTGAAAAGAGAGAGACTCGTTCACACCCAAACATATCTCTATAGAGAGATAACCATATATGGACTAAGGCGTTGACATGTTGGCGTCTCCACCTAACGTACTTGAGCGGGGGGGGGGGGGGAATTCTGCAATTGCTCCCATTTTTCGGTATTTTTGGGCTGTGTAATAAAATACAGTAACAACACAACAAAGTTATGTCAATTTACTTATTTACTTAAAAAGAAATATTCCCATTTAAGAAGCAAAAATTTATGTTTCTATGTTGTTTAATAGCCCTAAAGAACCCTAAACTAGTGAGCACCCATTGTTGACGGTTAGGGTGTTTTTAAATGATGGATTAGTGTTTGGATTAATTCATGATAGGAACATTTAAGAAGCATTATGTTTCTGTGTTGTTTAGTGACTTAGCCCTAAAGAACCCTAATTTAGTGAGTACCCATTGTTGACGGTTAGGGTGTTTTTAAATGATGGATTAGGGTTTGGATTAATCGATAAAGGCATCGTGTTTCGGAATCTATAATGAGATTCACTGCGGAGCCACTCCAAATATAACCTTGCATTGGTAGGATATAGACAGGTATCGTGTTTGGAATCTATAATGTCTCACTACGGAGCCGCGGAGCCACTTCAAATATAACCTTGCTGGTAGGGTATAGACAGGTATCGTGTTTGGAATCTATAATGTTTCACTACGGAGCCACGGAGCCGCGGAGCCACTTCAAATATAACCTTGCATTGGTAGGGTATAGACAGGCATCGTTTTTTGAATCTATAACGACTTTTAATAATAATATAATAGGCTAAGTCTCATGTTAGTGTTAAATCTGGTTTAAATTAAGTTTAAGTGTTACTCAGTGTCGTTTTAGCTTGCTACGGTCTGCGGAACCACGGAGCTGGGCTTTTTTGGGAGACGTTGAAAATTGACGTTGTATTCTGCAATTGCTCCAGATTTTATAATATAGTGCTGTTTCATAGAGTACACGTATCATTGATAATGGAACTGTCATATTGTGAACAGTAACTTATGTTCACTGTAATATTTGTTTTTCTTGCGATGCGCAGAAAAGATCATGGAACTTGAAGATCAAATTTGCCAATACAACGAACAATCTGACAAAAAAATAGAAGGTTAGTATCGCAATCAGAACACAAACATCCCTCCAGCAGAACACTTGCACAAAGGAAAAATATGAACATTAATTCTGAAAACGTACGCGTTGCGTGACGACTGGTGTAGGAGTGAAGAGAACAAAGAAGTGCGCCGCGAGACGCAGTCGAGATTCATGCCAGGCATTTGCCTCAAATTGTGCAATAATGCCCATTATTTTGTTGCACAGGGAAAAAAAGGAAAACAGACTGCATTTTTTGCCACGTGGGGGAGGGGGTACTTACATGAAAAATCGGTATACAGTATATGTGAGGCCAAGAGGCTCAACCCCTGACTCTGTTTGACCCAAAATCCGAGCTCCAAAACCCTGATTGCCCCCTTTTTTGGGGGAAAAAACCCTGATGCCTAAAAAATACTGAATCCCAACCCTGACTGCACCCAAATTAAACTCTAATCCTGACCCTAATCTGCCCAAATCAGGTCAAAACCATGACCCTACCTGCCCAAACTGAGCTCAAAACCTGTGTCACAAGTAAGAGTACCCCCTCCCCCCCAGATTTTTCGGCTCGGCTCTGCCACAGACCAGGGTTCGAAATTAACTTTTGAAGGTAATTGCCCCATTGGGCAACTGCTATTCAAGTTATAGCTGCCCCCAAAAAATTGTGCTTGCCCTGTTTTAAAAAGTAGTTACCCAGTGACAATGAAATAAAAATTGCTTACAGTATACCTTGTGGTGTCACCATGTGTTTTACTTTCTTTGAAAATTTGGGTGTCGTTGTCGGTCTCTTTGGTCCCGACTTAGAGCTAAAAAATCAAGTAATTTTACCCGCTATTTTGAACACGTGCATTCAAGATCTTTCTGTGCATTCTCTCATTATTAAAGTGTACCGCTGACATCAGTATTAAAGCAATGACAAGATCTCACTCAATGCATGACAAGTATGGAAAATCAAGGTGCTTTAACTACATAGAAAAGACAACTTTTCTTGGTTTTCTCTTTTCTTTATTCTTTCTCAGTGATTCAAATTATTATTTTTATTATTACTTCCAAGTCCCAGCAGACTGCCCTGCTTGGTGGAAGCCAGTTGCCCAAGCCAAATTTTACATGCCCCATTAGGCAATTGGACACCCATTAATTTTGAACCCTGCAGACAGCCCGAGTAATAATCACAAACTAAAACTATGAAAATAATCAATCAAAATACTAGTTGAGAAATTGGCTGCCTGCACTCATGATGCCATCTGTGTGTATTGTCTAATAACACACGGCACTTGACCAATCAGAGCGTGCATTTCAGACTGATTATTATGTAAAGTATATATAATATTGACCCTTATCTTTGCTCCTTGCATACACCATGTACTAATGGTATTGGTAGTGAGAGTGGCAAGTTATCATCCATATTGTGCCAAAACACATCTTATAAATGCATGTTATTAGCCTGAGGAAGGGGAGAAGGGGGAAATTTGACATTTTCTCCAAAAATAAAGTCAAAATCCACACCCTTGGAACAACACCTTGGTCAATAATAAATTATCACAATTCCCTACCCCACTGCCCCCTGGGATGCACAGAGCAGGCCAAAATCCTCTTCCCCCACAGGGTAACCTGAAGCCTAATCCCTCCCCCCAAGCTTAACATTGATATGTGTATTACATGTATAGCCTGAAATGTTAATATTTTACTCTTCAGTTTTAAAACAACAAGCTTCAGAGGTAGTAAATCTAGAACAGCAACTGCACGAGCTTCAAATCTCTGCACAGTATCTTCTTGTGAAAAGGAAAGAAGATCAACATCATCTTCAAGAATTGAAAGCTCAGGTGTCCAAGGACAAGCAAGGTTAGCACCCATATTATCCATCACAGAACAAGTGCCCTGCTAATAACTACAGTTGTAAACCAACCTGTTATAATACAACCTGTTATAATACAAGGCAGCAGTGTTTGGTGTAGATCAATTTTAAATCAGAAATTCTAAATTCCCTATGTTGCTATTCCCTTTTTGGGGGTGGGTGAGTAATTTCTCATGCTTGAGGAGTTTGACCAATGAGACAAAAGCTGTCCCACGGTCATTTGTAAGTGTTTTCACGATAAACAAACACATGTACATGTATTTATCATGCTAGTCTAAATTCTCTTGGTGGACATTTATTTTGTGATATTTTTTCCCAGAAATTAATGTCATTAATTACAATTAAATAATTTGATTCTTTACATAAAAAGGCAAGTAAAAACATAAAAAAAGGAGAAAACATGAATGGCCCATTATTTTCACCCATGACCTCCTAAAAAAGTATCAATGGCACATAAATTGAGAAAGTGATGGGCCATTGTCCCATCACTTGAACTGGCCTTCCTAATCACTGCACATGGTTAATTTTTCTCAAAGTTAAATCCCAGCCCTGGCAAACCTATTGTTCATTTAGTGCAAACTGTTTTGTTTTTATATTTCTGAAAATGTTCATCTTGACCACAGGAATTTGCTAATACTAAAACCACAGGGATGGTTTGTTTTCGAATTGGGATACCTGTGGTGCATGGTCAAGAAAATGTAAGGAGGGGGGAGGGGAGGGGAGGTTCTTCTTTCTCTCCCCTTCCCCTCTTCAGGCATCCCAAACTGAAAACAGATCAGTGAAAAAAACCCAGAAGAGCCGCTAGCAGGCTGGGATGTTTGATCCATGATTTTTTTTAACTGTTCATGTAAATGATAATAATAATTTGTTGTAGAATCCATTGATCACATAAAAATATATGCTATTTTTATTGTAAGTAATAGTATGGCACTAGAAAATTAGTGATTAAATTTCCCAGAGAGCCAAGGGAGGATTTGTGGAAGTCCAGATGCCGCAGGCAGAACAGATCCTCCCAAAGCTCGAGGGGAAATGTAATCACTAATTTCTTGAAATGTCATGCTGCCTATCACTAAAAATGTAATACTATTATCACTGAGGAACAGAACAAATCTTTGAGAAGTTCTGCCTAAACTAAAGACATTGCAGTTGATTTGCTTTGGAAAACATTTTGTTATTATGCTTGATTGAGCACCATTGATTTAATGACCCTGGCTTCCCCTGGGGACAAACATGTTGTTTTTGAGAAGAATAACTTACACTAAAATATGTGATTAACTAAATATTCAAAGAGCATGCATGCATGGAGTTTAATTACATCAGGTGTATGGTTTTAAGTATCCCACATGGAAGAAGCGGGTTAGAGAAATGAAGAGAACAACTTTCTTGAGCCATAAAATAGGCAGGGTACAGGGTGAACAGGCATTGTGCCATAACCCAGTGTACCAAGGGACTGTCCAATATTCCCTCATCAGCATGCATGCCCTTCTAATTTTCCTGTTGCATGTGAATGATGGAAAATTAGAACAAGTATGCATGCTGATTAGGGAATTTAGAGATTAAATGTCCCTGAACAAACAAAGAAAACTGAGGTGATCAGACATGGTATTATTCCAGATGTTCTTGCTGAAGAAGGAACTACACAACACAAACTCAAGCAGTTCATCAAAGGCACAGAGTTCTTCAAGGCAAGACTGGGATTAGATTTCAAAAAGATTGATGGTTAGTTTGGAATCCAGGTTTACACACAGCTTAAAGTGTCTATGAAACATTTTTTTTTACAGTTTTAAGGGGCAATTATTTAAAATTACATAACTATACACAAATATTGATGTAAAAGAAAATTTCAAATGGAAAAACAATTTTTCCTGACCCAAAATAACCACCTTTTGTGTGACAGATTCTAAGGGGCCTGCAACACAATTGTGATGTACATTGTAAATACCTTTGCAGTCGCTTTTGTTCAGACTTTGAAAACAAAAGCGTGTGGAAAGGTATTTACGTCACAGGCCTACGGTAATTTACATGCTTCTGACCGAGCGAAATTTGTCACATGAATTTTGCCATGTTTGACTGAGCTTTTGCAGTTTTGGAGGGTAGGATATTCAGTTCTAACAACAGAAGCCAATAAACTTAAACCTTGTTTCATAAAATTAAGTGAATTTTTTTTCATTTCATAGACACTTTAAAGCAGTACTGGCTCATTTGAGCCAAATCTTCTGCAGTTGAACCTCTGTAAGAAACCGATGGCCACCCTTAATATGTAATGCCAAACAAAAGATGATCACTAACCTTATTATGAGAGGTTTTAAATGTAGATTTAACTAAGGAACAAACTAAATGGGTTTTTAGAAACATGGTCACTTAGGAGTCTATCATTTATTACATTGGAGGGGGGGGGGGGGGGGTGTTAAAAATTGTTCAATAAAATTTCCACCCCCCTCCAAATTTGTATTAAACCAACTCTGTAAAATTTCTATATCATGTCAGAAGGGACCACCCCTCCCCTTGAGAACAAATGATTAATCACCAGTCCCACACATCCAAAGTATTGCCAGGTTACAATTTCATCAATATGGCGAGCTATCTGTGTGCTCCCTTTTCTTCGCAATCTTGTTTCCTGTGTTTTGAAGTTCTTGAAATTATTTAACTGCATGAGAAAATTAACCTTGTATTCCAATTTCTCTTCCTTTCTAGAAAAACATATATTTCTGTCTAGTTGTGGACATGCACCTTTCTCAAAACTAATTACCCCCCTCAAATTGTTTTAAGAGCAAAAATTACCCCCCTTCAAATATTTATTATGATTTCAGACCCGACCCCGAAAATCTGTACCTATTTCAGGGCTTCCCAGGAGTGGTTTCCATTTGTGCATTAATGCACCCTTAATCATGTTATATATTTTTGCTGTGGTTTGTTGTCAAAATAACATGTACATGTAAACAGTTTCATAATTCTCTATCAAAATCATACCTATTCCAACTAAAAAGGCAAAATTTATAACCCTATATCAGACTAAAACAGCTTGAAAACCATACCTAATAGGGTGGCACATGCCTCTTATACATAATTATAGCTTCAATATATATGGTCCTGTCTCCCCCCCCCCCCCCCCCCCCCCAGTTGCACTTGTTCTCATTCCTTTTTCTCTTACAGTTGATAACCTTCAATTTGTGTTCAAGTACATAGACCCTAATGACTGGGAAAGGGCATTCTTCTTCACTGTGGCTATCGACAGTGATAAACATTACTCAGGTAGGAATGCATGGCTGTTTAAGGTTGCCTGATAATTTGACTTCTGGCTGCTTCAGTAGTATAAGTGTTGATCTGTTGTTTGGCACCTCAATCATTTGGTTATCCATTTGATTCCCAGTTGCACAAACATTCAAGGCCTTAGAGTGCCTATAACCCTTTTGCAATCTGAAACGTTTTGAGTACTTCTGTGAAGAAAGTTTTGGTTTACAGTGAATACTCTAGTTCTACGCTTGTTTGAAATCGTGTTAATGTGACCTTCCCTGACCCATGACCACGTAAGTAAAACCTGTATAGACGTCATCTCATTAATGCATTATTCTCCATGGCACCTTTTTATCAGGTACAATCGCGATGAGATCGCGATCAATGACCGCGGTCTGCTCGCACCTTGCTCGCGATCTGCTCGCACCTTGCTCGCGATCTGCTCGCACCTTGCTCGCAATCTGAACGCACCTTGCTCGCGATCTGCTCGCACTTTGCTCGCGATCTGAACGCACCTTGCTCGCGATCTGAACGCACCTTGCCCGCGATCTGAACGCACCTTGCCCGCGATCTGCTCGCACCTTGCTCGCGATCTGAACGCACCTTGCTCGCCATCTGAACGCACCTTGCTCGCCATCTGAACGCACCTTGCTCGCCATCTGAACGCACCTTGCTCGCGATGTGACTGCGATCAACTGTGTTCGAGATGGAAATGATCGCAGTTTATACGTTCATCGGACATTAGATGTTACGTATACATTTACCCGAGCCCTTGCGAAACGTTTTACAATTTCTTCCCTTGACAAATAAAACGCATTAAGGTAAAAACGAAAAGCTCAATATTACAATTTATATGAAGAAGTACTTGAGAGTAAACTGTCGCTGGTTAGAACGGATCGTAAAAGTTTTGACGACCATTCCTATGTTTTGGTCGATCGAGGACGCATCACATATTTGAAAACAAACACGAGCAGAGGGAGATTTCACTACCGGTTCCTCTCCCTGAGACTTGTTTGTTTCACATCTGACATCAGACCAATCGCTGCAGACCGGTCTCACGGCAATTATAAACCGCAATGTCAATCACAAACTGACGAAGTGATAAAGTGAAAAAGCTGAAATTGAAATTCCAGAAGAGTCGGTGCGATCTCACGGCAAATTTACCAATAACGAATTAAAATATCCAAAATGTATTCACCTGGGTGTTTTTATTTGACAGAATGGACTCAAACGGGTGTTACTAAAACGAGTAACGCAGTAACGAGTAACGAGTAATGGAGTAACGGGAAAACGAGTAACGACCAAATATTGCAAGAGGTAAAAAAAATAGAAAACTAGTAACGACCAAAAATTGCAAGGGGTAAAAAATAATAAGAATTCTTTACAGAAAATATTTACAGAAAATTTACGAAAAGTCAACAATGTACCGGCCTCCAATTTCGCGCCATAAATGTCACGTGACAAAGAATGCAGACTGACTTTAGTCATGGCGTCCTTTAGCGCTTGGTATATAACGTGTTACAAGATACAATGATACGGAGATACCAAGATACAGTGATACGGTGATACAGTGAAACGAAGATCTCACATCTCCTTTAAAATTTTAAAAATGGGGGCAAATATTTTCCCACAGATCAGAAATGTAGTTTTGGCTAGCCTGAATTTCAGCCGTCTCCTCCGGTTCGTTCCTCCGAACCGGAGGAGACGGCTGATTTTGGTAGCAATTTTTCACATACCAAAAACTGTTTAAAAAATCAGTACGCAAAAGGAAGTTTTTAACCGGAAGTAAAAGGTTCTGTTTGATTGACAGCAGGTCAATAAACACATGACATGTGCTCACTCGCCCGTAACGAAAATGTGGGGAAAGCTAGCATAAATTCATTTCATGTTTATTGAGAAACGTTTTTCCACCCTCGATCGATGGGTTGTTGGTCTTATGTCTTCCAAAAGCAAGCAGCGCTAAATGCTCCAGCAGGGCTAAGCTCCAGCAGGGCTAAGCTCCAGCAGGGCTAAGCTCCAGCAGGATGCCCTTAGCTTGGAAAGAAGCAAAACAACAAGGGCACCCAACGAAGTTTTCGGTTAAAAAGCTGCTCGGGAGAGTAAGTTAGCCTAAAACTTTCGGATTTGAAAAAATTGTCCCTGGAAAATATTGTTTTCTGAAATACTGGCTAGAAAATTTGTTTTCAATCCCTAGAAAATTATAGAAGAAAAGGGAGACTAAAAGGTTTTCCCTAAAATATTCGTACGTCCCAATTCGTCTGATCAATAGAGTCAGAACAGGAAAAAAGAATCCCTAAAAAATTCGTACCTCCACAAAACTTTGCAACATGAAGTTAGGGAGCGGTCATTAATTACTTGGGGGGGGGGGGGGGGGGTAAATTTAGGGGGAGGGCTAAGATTTTTTGGGCTTCGATTTGGGGAGGGTCACAAATTTTTGGGCGCCTGTTTTAACAATGAAACTTTTACAATATTTTTAGGCTACTTCAATCGACCATTCAGCTCCACCTTGGAAATGTCCCTTAACCAGCAATCAGCACGTGCTGGATGCTGCTAATGGGCAAAGTTCGAGACCTCAAACATTCTGCTTGATAACGAGGTTTTTAGGAGTAAAACAAAAGAAATACTTTCCTCTTTTGTTAAAAAAAACACGTTATTTTTTTATGTTTTGGGGAGGGCCAATATTTTTTGGGCTGATGTTTTGGGGAGGGCCAACATTTTTGGGTCCTCGTTTTAGATATTTTACCGGCCCTCCCCCCTCCCCAGTAATTAATGACCGCTCCCTTACTTGGGCTAGAAAATTCTTGTTATGTTCTAGACTACTAACAAATTCGTAGGCCGGGAATATAGTATTTTCGGTTGACGCGATTTCCACCTAGAAAATCCGAACAGCTAATAGCTTTCTAGAGTACGTCAAAAGACATAGTAGGCGCCTTAAAATGGCTAGATAAGCTGCAGACAACTAGTTTCAAACGAATTTCAAAAAGTACTCGTTGGGTGCCCTTGTGTTTCGGGATATATTTATTCTCTATCTCTCAGGAACCGGGAAATCGCACTCAATTACTCGAGCAGGCTTTTGAGTTGTACCTTCTTTATTCTTCTCTTACTTCTCCTTCTTACACTTCTTTCGCTATATACATCCTCAACTGGTTCAGGTCCCAACTAACTAGCAAGAGAGTATCTCTGCTTATGTAGGCATACTCTCTGCACTTCGCTTAACAGACAGCTATCAATCTTAAGATTGGTTCTCATTGGATAAAAGTCTTAATAGATTCTGATGTAAGGCAACTAGGGTGTAAGAGTAAACAATGAAAAGATTGACAAAACGAGAATAAAACTTACTTCGAAACTATGAATGTCAATGGTAACCATGTTGCGGTGGGTGGTCTGCAACACACACTGAGGGATTAAGCGGGAGTCGAGATCTTGTAGTGGACTTGTTTTATTCAGCTTCTCTTCTAGATGTACATGTGGTCTTAGTGCAAATCGCACACACACACACACACACACACAGTGTCACCGTGTCACCCACAACAAGGAGAACTTGGGGCGCTCCTTATAAAGAGCTCCTCACGAATTCCTTACTGATTAATACTTGTCAATCATTACTATAATTTGATTGGCTAAGAATAAGTATTGACTACAAATAATATAATATTACATACTCATTATCTTAGTGTAAAAGATTGACAAAAGTAGATTCTAGTTATGAAAAAGAGCTTGCCATACAAAGACAAGACCTCTACTAAAAAGTCAAGGCACGGTCTAAGTAACACTGATAAAATAAGTAAGTCTTATCCGGTGGAAGGAATAGAAAATGAGTTCATACATGTAACCAAGAGTAAACAATATTATTCATGAACAACGCCTTAGTCCCACATTCAAGGACTGCTCTTTTCGTTGATATTCTATGCCAAAACATATGGTTATTCCTACTAATGGTGTTCTCAAGTTTTACTTCCTCTGTTCCTTTGGTCGTGACAATCAGGCACAACAGAACAAACAAACAAGAGCTCTCTCTCGAGTTAACGACATAGAACGACTAAGTACGTTTACTCTAGTTAGATATGTGTTTGCTTAATTCTATCTGAAATAAAGAAGAACTCATTTTAACTTCCTCGATTATGGATAACTCTTAAATTATGAATCATTTCCGAAACTTTAAATCTGCTAATGAGAATCAACCCGTGAACCAATTATTATATTTTCAGTTTCACCAATGAGCTCATTAATCGTGACTTTTGGACGTGACATAACAAACAACTGTACAAGAAGAACTATCCGTTTCTTCCGCGCTCTGTTTTGTTATGGTTATGAGTAGTTTCTTTTCATTTTTGATTTTGTTCGATAACTATCATTTCAAAATTGAAAGAACTAATTATATCGTAACATATTACCCCCAACTTTAGGTCGAAGCTCCGAGTGGACCAAAAGTCCTGAGTATTTATCGTAATCTTTGAAATTATTGACTTTATTTTAATTCGTGAATATATATTTAAAATAGCTGTGAGCCGCTAATCGCTACGTTCGACCAAACGTTAATAACTGGCCACAATCACGGTAAAATATCTACTTTCAAACACATACTTGTGACATATATGTGTATCAAAAGCAAACAGTCCACAATGATCGCCCTAGGGGTCGTAAATATTGATATATCGATATAGATATATAGAGATTATTACATGTTAAGAGCTTGATATCGTTTTTATTCACGAGGTTTTCGTATCGTATCTCGAACGAGCTAAGATTTGGTAGCTAAGGTTTGGTAGCTAAGATTTGAAACCAATCGGCTATATAACCATTTCTAAATAATTCATAGTATACTGCAACTACGTGAATTTTTTCAGGCAAAAGAGCATGCTTATAACTGAACGTTCTACAAAATACCTGTTCGAGAAAAGCTTCATCGATTAGAAAATAACCACATAAACGTGAAAAATTAACAACATCATCATTACTCCATGATAACGTTCTTTTCTGTGAAATCAAATCTAACAATAAGTCTAGAGATTCAGGAAAACAGTGTTCCAACGTAATGCAAAGTAGAGTCGATGCATGGTTAGTCCCACGTGCACTGCAGAAAGTCAATTGTCTGGAGGTACGTAGATATGCTTGATAGAATTCACTAAGAAGTCCTAACATTGCAGGATTTGGAACAGTTCTTTGATAATTGCTGTGTACAAGTCGGATAGCATAGATTGAAGACATTAGAGTTTAATACTGAAAGTGCGAATGCAATATATGTGAGTATTTCTGTCGCGGTAGTTTCTTGTATTTCTGTAATGCTCTCAATATCTTCGTTAACAGTGTCCAGTTTTTTTGTCAACTGTTCATCTAATATATTGTAGGTTTCATCAAGTTTATCAAGGATAGTTTGGTTCCATACAACGGGTGGAGGGATAATAAGGGACTTGTGATGAAGATTAAGCAAAGTGTGATCAATAGCAGAGTCCCAAGGGATACAGTTATGTCCAAGGTTTCAGGACATGTTCCTAAACCAGTTGCCATAGTTTTGAAAGTGATATTGCATGGGAAATGATAAATCGTCAAGGGAGACAAGATCATAGTCTTCTCGTTAGTACTAAGAAATCCAGTAGACGTCGAGAGGAAATATCGTCCACCAAGATGAATCAGCGGATGCAGGTTAGTACAGTCTTTGGTACGAAGATGGTGTCGTGGGAAGGAGGATCTGAGTTTGGGATTCCAGGGGAAACCAAGCCATTCAGGTTTATGTACGGAATGTACCAGGTTAGTAGAACATAGTACATGATCATTGTTTTGAAAACATTTTGAAAGGGCATCAGGTTTTATCAATTGCTTAAAATTAGGACAAGTTATTAGTAATAAGTCTTGTTGAGAAACAGGTCCCATATAACATTGATTAGAAACATTAATTTCCAGAGGTGTTAAATGCTCGATAGTGCAAAACGATGCATAAAAATAATTTTAGTGTACTTCAAAAGGGAAGGAATTGTTCGCAATTTCTAAGTTAACAGTGACATTACCAATTACTTGCAAAGGTGCCCCATTAACGGTTTTTATCGATATAGGGGGTTCTAACGTTAGCTGAGATATGCTCTTGGATGAAATACGTTCCCATAAGGTCAAACTTTATAGCGGTTATCATAGCTCCCGTGTCAACTAGCAGTGAAACCTCTTCATCTACAACTTTTCCAGGTATCATTACACTCTTACTTGATGGGACAAAATATTCCGTGTATTTTTCGGCGTCAGTCATCGTACTATTGTGATCATGTGAAACAGTTGCCTCTTGGGGCTTCAACTGTTGCAATAAAATGTTTATCTCCGGCGTGACCACCGGGTCAGAATCCGTCAAATTTTCTTCTTGCAGTTCCGACAGCATATTGTCGGTTTGGCCAATTAGGCTCTCTTCATTTTCATGTAAATCGTTTATATCCGAAACTTTATCTTCAAAGGCTTGAACTGGGTAAACATTGGTTTCCCGCCTATTGTCACCTTCAGCAATATTTTGGCATTCATTTCGAAATTCATTGTCCGTTAGTGCCATCTCGTTAGTTTCGCATCTTTTGTCGATTTCAAATAATGTGCTTGGATCCGTAATTTCTACGTATATTCTGTGCAAGTGAATATTTTCTCAGTGTCATTAATCGAAAGTTCAAGATCGTGAAAAGTACAATGATTGTCATCCTGTGAAAATGTCCAATCCCCCATTGAAATACTATCATCATTTATACAACTTATTAAATCGGCCTCTATCTCTTACCGTCGGATAGAGGCCAGGGCTAGTTTCCCTGGTTTTGAGCATCAGCGCCACGATTCTGGTTAGGTCCACTACTTTGAAACGATTGATACGGTCTATTTGGCGCTGGATTAAATCGATTAGTATTTGGTATACGCGGGTCTCTAGAACGACAGCTATAGGTAGTGTGGCCTCTACGTCCACAAATTCCGCAAATCGGAGTACCAAACCCAGTTCTATTACGATCAGGATACCCCTGCCTAAAATAGCTTTGATTGCTATCCTGATTAGTCGGTTGGGTACGTCGTAGTTCCTTACGCAATTCTTGCTGTATTATTTGTCTTATATCCTCCTTACTGAGGGTCTGTTCCGAAGGATGATTATGACTTTTAGCGTTTGGATTAAATCGATCATCATAGGCCGCTACTGTTTTAGGTGTGTCATTTGATTGTGGTAAAAGTGTCTTTACCCTATCCACGATACTACGTGTCAAGTCCTCCGTCATAACTATCAGATCTGGTTCAGGGAGCGAAACAGCATCTTTAAGCTTGGCGAAATTTTCAGCGGCTTCAAAGTTTTCTGGCTGTTGAAGGATGACATAATCTTTTAATTGTTGCCTTAGACCTCGAACAAAATGGTGCATCCATTCTGATTTTGGCAAACTTAAGCGCTGACATAATCGTCTAATTTCAGCCGTGTAATCAACGCGGAGTTTCTCATTTTCCCCTTGCACTCTCTGGTCTAGTTTTTGACGCGCTAGCCATTTACTAGCACTGGAGTCAAACTGTTCTGAAAGTGCTTTCAATACATCTTTAAATGTTTTGGGAGGAGTCTTCGGCAAACTATTAAACCAAATATTCGCGTGACCTGTCAGACAAAGAGGTAACGCCTTAACGCTACGATCATCATCCCAGCCACAAAACTCTGTCAACCGCACAAAGCGAAGAATAAATTCTTGAACGTCTTCGATACCGTCTCCACTAAAATATGGAAAACGAATCGATCCGCGCGCTCCTAAAGGATCTGAACCTTCTTTCACTGCCCCGTGAATAGCAGCCATCCTTTCTCCATCTTCTTTTCGTTTTGCCTCTAATAAGGTCTTAAGAGTATCTAGGGAGCTGCTAATCTGGTTTGCTAATGCTTCATCCATAATTGGACTTTTTTGTTGGGGCGTGGCAGCTTGACCTGCTCCTAATTGTTTTGTTATTGGTCCCTTACTGGGAAATGTGGGCGTAAGTGATTTCTTCGGAGTCGATTTAGGACTCGCAGATGTTGATTCACAAAGGCCGTCACAAAATTGTGCAGCCAACAGTTTCTTTTTAGTCCTAGTTAGCGGCACCTTGAAGACTAATTTGGTCCAACTAAAAGTAAACGGCAATTTCTGGCAGAGACAACTAACTCTAAATATAAATCTTTAGTGTAATCTGAAATATTTCTATCACATTAAAGATTTCATTAAGCAGCAACAAAATGCCACAAGAAAAATATCGTATAATGATTTAGATAACTTACTTTAGCCTAACACTCGATAAGAGCATAAAATCAGTATTACAACATCAAAAATCGATGCCCATATACACACCCAAACGGGTTTTGCCAATTAAAAAAAAGGGAAAAAACAGGAATCCTACTCAAATTCGTCGTCTTCTCCGTCGGACTCCGATCCGGCTGGGATCATGTTGTAATTTTGATATTTGGAAGGTTCTTTAGTGGTTTTAGCAATCTCCGCCCAATTTGGGTTCTCTGGGTTAGTACTCGTCGCTTTGTGAACAACTGATGGCTTCGGAGTTACGCCCACTTGGAAAAGCAGGGTAACGCACCCATCATTACCTTTTAGTTCTGTAACGCTAAACGCAGTGTTTTTTTCATCGGTTATAGGTATTTCCACTATAGTGCAGTGCCTGTTCAATTGACATTTAACACGGTGATGGCCCTAATGCATAGCTTGCCGTACCCTTGCACTGCCACGACATCAGTATGTATAGCCACTTACCTGGATTCTCCACCAATATGTTGCGGTGGGTGGTCTGCAACACACACTGAGGGATTAAGCGGGAGTCGAGATATTGTAGTGGACTTGTTTTATTCAGCTTCTCTTCTAGATGTACATGTGGTCTTAGTGCAACTCGCACACACACGCACACACTGTCACCGTGTCACCCACAACAAGGAGAACTTGGGGCGCTCCTTATAAAGAGCCCCTCACGAATTCCTTTCTGATTAATACTTGTCAATCATTACTATAATTTGATTGGCTAAGAATAAGTATTGACTACAAATAATATAATATTACATACTCATTATCTTAGTGTAAAAGATTGACAAAAGTAGATTCTAGTTATGAAAAAGAGCTTGCCATACAAAGACAAGACCTCTACTAAAAAGCCAAGGCACGGTCTAAGTAACACTGATAAAATAAGTAAGTCTTATCCGGTGGAAGGAATAGAAAATGAGTTCATACATGTAACCAAGAGTAAACAATATTATTCATGAACAACGCCTTAGTCCCACATTCAAGGACTGCTCTTTTCGTTGATATTCTATGCCAAAACATATGGTTATTCCTACTAATGGTGTTCTCAAGTTTTACTTCCTCTGTTCCTTTGGTCGTGACAATCAGGCACAACAGAACAAACAAACAAGAGCTCTCTCTCGAGTTAACGACATAGAACGACTAAGTACGTTTACTCTAGTTAGATATGTGTTTGCTTAATTCTATCTGAAATAAAGAAGAACTCATTTTAACTTCCTCGATTATGGATAACTCTTAAATTATGAATCATTTCCGAAACTTTAAATCTGCTAATGAGAATCAACCCGTGAACCAATTATTATATTTTCAGTTTCACCAATGAGCTCATTAATCGTGACTTTTGGACGTGACATAACAAACAACTGTACAAGAAGAACTATCCGTTTCTTCCGCGCTCTGTTTTGTTATGGTTATGAGTAGTTTCTTTTCATTTTTGATTTTGTTCGATAACTATCATTTCAAAATTGAAAGAACTAATTATATCGTAACATATTACCCCCAACTTTAGGTCGAAGCTCCGAGTGGACCAAAAGTCCTGAGTATTTATCGTAATCTTTGAAATTATTGACTTTATTTTAATTCGTGAATATATATTTAAAATAGCTGTGAGCCGCTAATCGCTACGTTCGACCAAACGTTAATAACTGGCCACAATTACGGTAAAATATCTACTTTCAAACACATACTTGTGACATATATTTGTGTCAAAAGCAAACAGTCCACAATGATTGCCCTAGGGGTCGTAAATATTGATATATGGATATAGATATATATGTATATATGAGATAAAACTTCGCTCATTGGCTTGTATAATTTGCCCAGGGTTTTCCAATATAATGCCAAATTCTAAATATAGCCTTAATAGAATGGGTCGGCAGAATCATCAACACCATTTTAAAAAGGTAAGTCAAACGACAAAAGGCTTAATAGAAAGGATTATTGAACTTCTCTAATACTTGTATTCAGAAGGAATACAAGGAGAATTTATACTCAGACTAAGTTTATTCGAACGAGCGCCATTTCTTATCGCGCGTTTTAACTTTCTCAAAGAGGTACTTTGTAATATTTTGTCATAAGAAATTGGTTGACCGAATAATTTCGTTTGGTAGCTAAGATTTGAAACCAATCGGCTATAACCATTTCTAAATAATTCATAGTATACTGCAACTACGTTTCAGGACCTTTCAGACTCCTGCAAATCGCTGTCACTGGCATTTGCCCTTCCTTTGTCATTTATAGGTGTTCGCTTTGGCTTTGTCCCTCAAGGACCTTTCGTCTTTTCCATTTTCCAATTCATAAGAAAACTAGAACTGGCTATAAAATATTCTCGATGCGGCGCGTAGCTTTGATCGGAAATGAACATTGCATTTTCGGGAAATCTTGGGCTATTTTCTACGCTTTCGATTTTCAACCAAATTAGAGTTTTTAAAAAGCTGTAAGGGAAGCGTCACATATTGATTTTTCCACGAGAAACGTCCAGTGAATATTTTTTTTTTTACAGATATTGTTATTAGTTCCTTGTACAGCAGATAGTACATTAGAATGTAGTGCTAATAAAAGATAATTGTATTACAGGCTATAAGATTGAGTATTGCTATAATTTTTACAAATCATGTTTTCAGTATACTTATAAGTTATACCATGGCATTTCGGGGTATTAGTGATTTAAATTGCCCCGAGAGCCGAGGGAAGATTTGTAAAAGTCCCTCGGCCGCTTATAAGTTTGTTATACCATGATCGCCGAGGAACGGAACAAATCTCTGAGAAGTTTAGTTTTCTCTGCCGAAACTAAAGACGTCGCAGTCGAGTTGCTTTCGAAAACGTTTTGTTTAATGCTTGACTGAGCGCCATTGATTAAACGACCCTGGCTTCCCCTGGGGAAAAGCGTGTTGTTTTTGAGAAGAATAACACTAAAATACAATGTAATTATGCGGTTGACTAAATATTCAAAGAGCATGAATGGATTTTAATTACGTCACGTTTATGGTTTTAAGTATCCCACATGGAAGAAGCGGGTTAGAGAAATTAAGAGAAGAATATGCAGATTGAAATAGGTCATCCCACATGTATTACATTGAAGGTTATGATGAAGACAGGTCAGTTTGGATTCAGTATTTTTCATCCGGGAGCGTAGGGCTAGTCGTGCCAGAGGGGAGCAGGAGTTGATGCTTTTGACCTTCTCACTTCCATCCTGCATTCTCTTCTAATTTTCCCTTATTACGCATGCAGGGGAAATTTAGAAATATGCATATTTCTAAATATCCCTGCCATCAGGGAAAATTTGTGCTTTAAATGTGCCTCGGAGAACAAAAGAATCCGAGGCTACCATGGTATAACTTAATATATAGTTGCTTAGTTAAAGATATGACGAGATTAGAATCTATTATTGTAAAATTATTATTTCTTCTCTTCTTTTGAAACAGTCATAAACGTATTTAGCTGATACTTTTTGTAGTGTTTTTGGTGGGTTGATTATTGTGAAAAATAGTTTTTTGTCCATCATAGTCTCAGGGCATTTTTTGGTCTGTCTTATTGTTATAAATAAGGCTTCTCTTAATTCGTTATACATTGGGCATTTTATCAGGAAGTGCATTTCGTCTTCGATATCGTTTTGACACTTCAAGCAAGTTCGTTCTTCCGGTTTTTTGTATGGTCTTGCATATCTGCCCTTTTCTATTGCCAATTTGTGATTGCTAATTCTTAGTCTAGTTAGGGCAGTTCTATGTTTCAGATTTTTGACTTCTGTGAGATAATTCTCATAGGTATAAGTTGTCTTAAATAAACGGTATGTTCTTAATTTGTTCTTCTGTTGGGGTCTTTTTCTATCGTCATTATGTACTACGCTTATCCATTGTTGGAATTCATTATCTTTTAGTCTCTGTTTGACATGCTTGAGCCATAAGAAACGTCAGAGCGATTTATCGATTTTAGGTGACCATTGCGCATGTCCCGGCATCAACCGATAAGTGACAATTTAACTCAGCGGGGTAGTGTTGAGTCAGGTCAGGAAAGCTGTAGAATAAAGTCCTTTGTCTATTCAATCATGTATTCTTTTGTTAATATATTCGACAACAGAACATTAGTTTTATTGCAAGTAAAAGGTTTTGATGTGTTGGCTCTTCGTTGTTTCTCGAATAAAAATATTATTTTAACGAAAAGCCCGAGGGACCCCGGCCGTGTGCTAAAAACGTAATAACTAGATCATGGGATATGACTTGACAACTCGGCCTTCGGCACCTTCCTTCGGTGAGAATTCGCGGAAGAATAATCGGTGAGAATGTTGTCCTGCTCTGCTTGTGTTTGTTCTCTTAGAATATCTATTGTCAAGAGATGCAAAGCTCGGCACACTAAAATCTCTGAGAGCTGTTTTGAACCGAGTCTCGTGTCTCTCCAGTCACTGTTGTATTGCCAGGCGTAAAAGCAAACTTGAAAAGCTTATAAAGAAATACAAAGAAACATAAAGGATTATAAGGTAATATATAAAAAACTGTTGTCAAACTCTGTGAAGGAGACAAGCTATTGCTGAACCAGAAGCTGACATTCAAGTGAAGTGAACTGACGGAGGTACGTGTCCAAACTGGATCAATATGGGAAATGTGCACTCTTGTGCACTATTGGTGGAGTACAACCCATCCCCAGAGATTCAAATAACAAAGACGTGGTCGCCATGTTGGATGAACTAACAAGAGAAGCTAACGAGAAGGGAACCAAGATGGCGGCGATGGCGTAACGTGCAACGGCATTCGATGTATTTAAGACCTAGAGAGTATCGTGAATGTTTTAAGTGCAAGTTTTGGAGTACTATGTTATTGTTTTACATACGATTGAAGGTGAATAAGTGCAGCTCTTCTCAAAGTGGAACTCGAATCGAAATGAACTAAGATTTTTCACCGTGAAACCGACATGTGAAATCTCTCAATCTCATATAAACCGACAAAACTCTGCCGCGAAAGTCCGTGCAAGAGCCACGTAATCGGAATATTTGTAGTTTATTTCTAGTAAATAAGTTGATCGTTAAACAGACAAACGGCCCGGGCAACCCATCGAAGTGTGAATAAAGTTTGAAGTAAACATGCCAGCGAGCCTTTGAAAACTTTAGTTTTAATAGTAGCTGATCGTTAACAGAGAAATACCCTGCGAGCAAAGCCTTATTTTCTTTGGTTTTCTAATCTCCTTCCACGGAGAGCGAAGTGGAAGGAGATTAGAAAACCGAAGAAAATAAGGCTCTGCTCGCAGGGTACCAGATAAACGTAAAGGGAAACATTGAAGTGTTAATACCGCGAATAAAGTTTGAAGTAAACATGCCAGCGAGGGAAAGGGAAACACATCGAAGGCAAGGAGTACTCTGTAGCAATTAAATAATAGAAGTTAAGTAATGGTCCGCGTAAGAACTATAGTAAAAACAATAGAGCCGCGGCATTGAGCATATCCTCACGGTCGATATTGCGTGAATATGACTTAAGTGCTGTATGAGATATCTACAGTCCAAACTACACCCAGAAAATAAAGTAGTTTTTATGCTATGGGCTATTTTTACTGAGAAAACTCAAAGAAACCACCATCCAGCCAATCGGAAAGGGAGAAAACAAAAGATCTTTCAATCGCAAATTTGACAACTTTCCCCACGGTCGATATTCTTCGAAATTAAACCATAGTCATTTTGATCAAAAATAAAATGAAACCTCAAAAAATATCATATAAAAATGTATTATTTCGATGGTTTTCTATTGAATTTATGAGTATCGACCAATGAAATTACGAGTGAGAAGAATAGAAAATTAGCACCTTTTTACATTCCTTGCCGTTCAGTGCTATCATTCTTAGCCGGACCACTACTTAAAGGGTAGGCTTGTGAATCAAAAATAGAAGGGGAGGAGTGACCAATAAAAATTAAATAATCGAAGTGGACAGGTAGGCTATATTGAATCAAAAATATAACGAGAGGGATAGACCATAGTAATTCCAAACTCAATGGGGTGTGGCCTATAATAATTAAATACTTGTACAACAGGAGGGGTACCCTATAATAAAATTAAACAAGGGAAGGTTACCAAAATTTATATTCTCAAAAAATATAATAATGGTCGCCGATGTTCGCATTGCGGACCTATTTTTTCATGGAGCAGACGCTATATTGCGGTAATTGGAATCATCCAACCTCGTCCCCAGGGGTCTTTACGCGCCTAATCAAAGATGGCGTCGAAAGTACCCCTGGTACAGGCTGGTGGGATTCGGCCACTGATTGGCTAGACATTTTGCGCGCGCTGATTGGAGAATTTCGAATAGCGCGTGCATTTTTGATTTGAAAAATGAACTGGTGATGTCGTCTTTCGCATTGCGCGTTCAAAATTCGTTGAAAACAGATAGAAATTCATCAGAACTTAGCGATTTTGCCTTTTTTAATACTCACTTAGCAAATGGGTACAAGTAGAATAATGTACGGTTGGAATTCATTGGGATCACACTTCAACTGCTAACCGTTCTTCAGCGATGATGAATTCAAGATGGCGGATGTGCTTCAAAATATGCCCATATATTGGGCATATTTTTGGGTCACATGACCAGCCTGTACCAGGGGTACTTTCGACGCCATCTTTGATTAGGCGCGTAAAGACCCCTGGGAACGAGGTTGGGAATCATCAACCACGGGCTCAATTTATGTTGGTTGAAACCGCTGATCGTAGTTATTGAAGGCGTAGAAAAAGGGGGACGTCGGAATGCCGCAGGCAATTACAGTAATTAATAAGGACCTGATTAAATATGCAAGCCATGAGGTTACTGAATTATGCATATGTCTGTTACTGAAAACTATCGATTTTTCCACGGAGAAACGTCACAGGTCAAAACCCCCCCACCCCCAAACTTCGCTGGACGTTTCTCGTGGAAAAGTCGATATGTGACGCTTCCCTAACTCAAGAAGAATTTATTTGATTTGTCTGAATTTTTTACACAATGTCAATTGATAACTCTGCTGCAAAACAAAAAATTATTGGGAAATTCTAAAAAGAGAGCTCTTGACGGTGTTTCCCGCATATCTACCCTTATATCTAGTCGGATTTATGTTTTCGCCTTTTCACCGAAAGCATGATAACCAAATCGAATTTTGATATACCCCTGCACGGTTTTGTAATACGATTCCTCCGAAATGCGACAAAGCAACCATAAAATATTTTTGGAGTTGGAGCTTCTGAAAGCCATCTCACTAGATCGGAGAAACGGGATCGCGGAAAATTTTCAAATCCGTTCCCACCCCCCCCCCCCCCCCCTCCCCCCTCCCCACCCCCCCCCTCCCCCCCCCCCCCCCTCGAACAAAAAAAAATTCGGGCCCCTCCCATCAGTTTTCAAATGGTCCGTCCCTAAATCTAGTTGCCAATGAGAATAAAGCTTTCAGCGTTAATTTCGTATGTGTGTTGCAAAAACCTTTCTTCAACAAGGGCAATAATGTGGTTCAATGTTAAATGCCTAACGTTCAAAAGTTAAAATTAAATAACAAAATAGTCAGACAAAGCAGTCATGCTGAAAGATAATACCGTTAAATTAGCGTCGCGCCACGGCTGCAAGAGCTCAACGGACCCATACAACAGTCCGTTTCATACTGAAACCTGTATTTAGCGGGGCCATTTCTAGGCTCGGTTTCAGCCGTTGGAGTGTCGTTTCTCCAAAGCCTCCCCCACTAACGGCTGAGCGCGCGGTCAACACACCGTGTCCGTGACGTCATCTGATTAACTTCAATATTATTCATTTATTTGCGTGTAGCGTAGGTTCGATTCCGCGTAAACTTTCAAAACACATTGGAATTCTTTAAACTAAATTCGACGTAGGTAAAGGTTTTATTTAATACCTGTTATTATTAGCTCTCATGTTCACAGTCCAAGTTTTCAAGGAAAGCCCGGCTGTTGAGACGCTCTCGCTGACAGAAATTAAAAGCCGAAATTTATACGGGGATAAAAATTAAGTTCAGATGTTATCTCGGAACTCTGAGCTAGAGTCGAGTATTCCCGCTTAGTACTTGTGTAGAGTATGTCTTGGAGACATAAATTGTACAAACTTAGTACATAGGACTTGAAGAATTGTAAAACTCATTTGATGCAGCGATTTTCAAGTGAATCGGTGATTGCAGAGTTAAACGCGTAAACATGGCCTGCGTCAGACTTGATTTCCTCTCTTCTATAAACTCTTTTAATATGGACTCGTCAGTCTTTTCTTCGCCGATAAAGGCAGCACTAATTTTCTTTGAAGTAAGAATAGCCGGGCTACCTTGGTCTTGCATCGGTAAAGTTAAATGAGAAATGACTCAACATTACGAGCTGCGACCTTTGAGCTGACGGTTTCCCAAGTGACTTCCAGAGCCATACCCTGGTTCCAGAGGGGCTCAAGTACGAATATACTGTTATGTGCCGCGATCGAAAGAGTTTTGATTCCCCGAAGGAGTTTTGTTTTGCTGGTCTCGCCCCGACGATTTCGAGCCTCTGGTATCCAGGGTACCAGAGCCAGTACGTTTACTGACAAAGTGTCTTCACCCGAAAACTAACTCTCTTACTGCTTCTTTGTGTGAATCCTTGAATTCTTCGAAACCAAACTTTTCCAGGGCAAATTTAAACGCATTGTGGAACAGCAATCGAAAGTCTTTGGTCCGGCTTTCAAAAGTTTACAATGTAAATTATGCAAATCAATTCAGCGACAGGATTTTAGTGGCAAGTTTGTGATTGGCTAAAACCCGACAATTGAGAGGATCGCTGCATTCTTTGTCACGTGACATTTATGGCACGAAAATGGAAGGCCGGTGCATTGTTGACTTTTTCGTAAATATTTTCTGTAAAGAATTCTTATTATTTTTTACCCCTTGCAATTTTTGGTTGTTACTCGTTTTCTAATTTTTTTACCTCTTGCAATTTTTGATCGTTACTCGTTTTCTCGTTACTCATTACTCGTCACTGCGTTACTCGTTTTAGTAACACCCGACTCAAACCAGTTTTCGCATTAGGTGAAAACTGTTCAGATCGTAAATAAAATACAAACTTTCAAAGCATTTGATTCGGTAGGAAGATAATTTTTGGTGTGATCTCAAAGCAAAACAAACACTACTGTCGGAGCTCATTAGTAGTAGTAAAAGGCCGATTCTGGCACAGTTTGCTGAAACCATCCGACCACGCCCATTTTGGCCACGCACATTTTGACCAAGCCCATTTTTGGGAAATTGACCACGCCCAAATTCTGGGAAATCCGGTTTGATCCACCCAAATTCTGGGAAATTGACCACACCCAAATTCTAGGAAATTGATCACGTGACCACAACCAAATCCGGTTTGATACGGTTTGATCCACCCAAATCCGGTGAAATCCTTTAAGTCCTACAAAAGGGTTTAAAGCCATATCACGTATATATAGTATGGGCGTAGATGTGCAGATTATGATGCATTTTGCTTCCTATTCCCAATGGCGCTAAATTGGGGAAATCCTCGAGGTCAAAAGTTAAATTCAAAATTTAGAATAAAAAAAAAGATAAAAAAATGATAGGTCGCTCTTTAAATCCCTAAATATATGAAAGCGGGTTTAAAGCCATATCGCGTATATATAGTATTGGGTATATTGAAGAAAATAATAATAATATTATGGACCACGAAATCAATGTACCGGTTTTGAAGCCTACCATAAATAAGATCATAATTAGTGGAAAATAATATAATTTTCATCCTATTTATGATTTATATGCTGGGAGTATATATGGTGAAGTAATACACATCATTAAACGAATCTCAACTAAGGGAATCGAAAACAATTCAGGATACATGAGATGTACAGTTAGAAAGCATAAAAGTGATCATAAAACATTATGTTCACAGATTTGTGTGGGAATGTTTTAATGGAATTATCCCAGATGGTAAGGTCATTGACCATATCAATAACAATAAGATTGACAACAGACTCGATAATTTACAACTAACGACGCAACAACAGAACTGTAAAAAATCTGCAAAAGAAAGAGATTATTCATTTGTTAAAGATAATCATAAGAATAAGAAGTGTGTTAAAACTACTAATTGTGACACAAATGAAGTAACATATTTTAATAGTATGTATGTTATTCAACAACACCTTGAAATTAATGTAGGCATAGTTAAGATGGTTTGTGAAGGATTGAATAATTGTAAAAGTGGCATATCAAAGAAGGATAAGTGTAAATATGTATAAAAGAAGATGAATTACCAGAAAATTATAAGAAATCAGCTAACAAACGAAAGAAAGAGAAACTCTCAGAATCTGAACAAAAGGCAGTAATTAAAAAAATGGCAACAAAAAGAATACATTTGTCCTAATTGCAATGTGGTAATTACACTTGGTAGTAAGTATCTTCATAAGAAAAAACATTGTGCGAATATATTATAGAACTTTATTATGATATAACGAATGTTTATTTATGACATTTAGGTAAATAGATACCAACCTACTCCTGCTGCTGCTATTGTTAATATAGCTAAATTAGTTTCGTGATAGGATGATGATGGTGTAATTTGTTTAATAGATGTATTATTTTACTGCGGGTTTAACAGCTGTATTTACTACTGGTTTATTTTCATGTTGATGTGGCAGTTTAACTTTACCTATATTATGTTTTATTCCTACAGGCTTTGCTTTTTCATTTAGTGAATCATTAGCTCCAAATGTCATATCACTTGTAGCTTCCAGTAACTTATTATTATATCCTATTACGCTCTGTGTATTTATGATGAGATTAGATGGCATTAACCAAATTCCTGGAGCAATGGCTAAGTCAAGCCTTAGTTTCGCTTCTTGGACAGCTAGTTGATATCGTTGTATGCTCTTTGATATATCCCCTTCAATTACAGAGCTTTCGAAAAGTGTCTTCATTTCCTGTTGTGTCTCAATAGCACTTCCACCATTTACAATAACACTTGAGCGCCTAAGACGCTATAAACAAATTCCAGCTTTAGTCAATCCACTATCTTTATTTGGAACAAACCAAGAATATTGTTTACCTTCATGATCATCATTACGGATGAATGAAATAAGATTTCCTTGATTGACCTTACCACCCTCATCTGAGAATAATTCTCCATCTGGACTGGGATACGTGTTTGCGTCTGTATCATATTCACGAATTACATGAACGTTTCTGTAACCATCACCCTGATAATAAAGAAATATATCACCTAGACCATGATTGCGTCCTCCTTTCCACCGGAAGTCGGGATTGGTAGGAAGACTAAATTCATTACATAACCGTTGGAAAGCAACCTTACTATACCGATTATCTGTTTGATTAAATATATGATCATCAGGTAATGGGGTTCCCATCTCATACAAGATTCTTCGTATGGTAAAGTAAATATGAAACTTAATAAATCCTTGAACCATAGGAGGATAATGTTCTTGTAAGCTTATTCCACAACCAGAAGTCGAACACCACACAGCAAAGTTTAATTGTTGTGGCCAATATCTATTGTCGGGCCCACTCAACCAATGCCTCGATTGTTTAGCAGATTTGAAAGTCACTGTACAATCTTTGAAGATGTTTCTAAACATTATGTTAAAGTACATTGTTGGAGAAACGTATATCTTCATTTCTTTCAACAATAGAGCAATGTCTAAAGCTGTTTGTGTAAGTAGGATTCCAGGAATTGGATACTTGTGTGTAGTAGGTAGTAAAGAAATTGGGAAATTTAACGTATGACCTAAGGCATGTTTCATAGCCTGATTATCAGCATTTGTGATAGAATTAGGATTATCAATATATTTCTTATCACCCCACACAGCATGATCCATATCAGGTCCTTTGAAGAAGACGTTATAATAAACAATACCATATTCTTCAGTGGATTCCTTATAGAATTTACTTAGATCAGCTTGTGGATAATGTCGTTTAAAACTATCCCATACTAAGTTCAGTTTTTCTGATTCTAGAGTCATATTATAATTTATAATATGAGATACTTTTTTATATCATTTAGTATTTTTCGTTATTATATCTAAGTTTATAAATAAAGCCTCCATAAGGTGTTCTATCATAAGAATATGTTATTTCTCGACTTATGTTAGTTGTTTTAATAGTTCCTGCTTTACTTCCTCCCGTATCTTCTGTGCATGTGTCGGTTATTTTTCTTAACTCCTCTTTTTGCACTTTCAGAGTGTCTGTTCTTTTTTTTAGTTCCTCTTTTCGGGTATTTTGTCGGATCTCACCTTTCAAGTCTTCATACTTATTAAATTCAACCATTATCAATTCGAATTCTTTATCATCGATCTTGTTATCATTTAATGCTTTCGATACTAGATCACGTATCGTGTTTAGTTTTGCTTTACCTAACATTACGGTTTTTTCATGCTTATATAGTCACCTTCTTAGTTAGAGCTTTAGTAGCTGTTGCAGAAGAAGCTGAAACTAAACCACATAAGCCACCAACTACTCCTACTGGGAGTCCAATGATGGTACCAAACCCTGACAAAGAAGTTGCTACTGCAGAACTGGTTAAGATAACTGAAAGTATACCAGCACCTACAGAAAGATTGTGGGATATTCCTCGTATTCTAACATATTTTTTCCGTACCTTTTCATAATGTTTAATTTCTGCTCCTAATTCTGACAAGACCGTCCAGTTTTCATGTCTTGCAGTGGTATATCAGGATAAATCGAATCATAGTCATATGATTAATAGTAGCATCTTTCGTTTAAACGATTTCTAACACTATCCGCATTGGATATATTCCAGAATTTATCATATTATGATTACTATCTGTTACCCATAAACGAATGCTATTAATATGATCGACCTCTCTAATATTAATATTAGGTGAATTATAAGGAGTATAGGATATATTTTCTCCTTTTTTATTTAATTCTAAAGATGTTAAGATTTGTGAATATTCAGTTTCTTTTATAACTTGTGTTGGATCAACAAGATCGCAATGAATATATATAACATTAGGGCTATTCATAATCTGAATCTCATTTCGAGATCCCCCTTTTAAACTCCTATTAATAGTTAATAATTTAGATAAACTCTCATTTAGTATGACATCTTCATTAGGAATAAGATAGGCTTTACCTTCTAGAATTTCTATAGAGATTGATTTATTACCAACTGAAATAGCTTTACTTACAGCAATTTTAAAACTTTCTACACTATAATCTCCTTGAGGAATACGAAGATTTACTTCACCTTTTGTATAGGAAACTGTACCTTCATCCATAAGATCATACAAATTATTATTAAAATTACAACTAATCAGTGAAATATACCTTCCAACTTCAACTGGATACTTCAAGTATATGTTCTCATCACATTTTATTTTATCGATGTATAGTACTACCATTATACATATATAATTTATCTTTTCTTTTTATGTCTTTCTACGAAATAAACGACCACAGCTACGATAAGAAGCCACGCGTTTTTAGCTAGGAAGCTAACTACTTCTCCAGCTGCTCTGAAAATAAAGGATGCAATCGCTCCAATCATTCCAGGCAATATTTCACCTAATTTCTTTCCAATAGTTTTCAACCCATTTCCAATACCTTTTGCAACATTAGTTAATCCATTTGTTAGGCTGCTAACAATTACTCCAATAACGACCCCAACAGCTGATAGAACAGCAACAACGGTAAAGCCATATTGTTTGAATATAGCTTTTATACGATCTTTTAGAGACATACGCTCTTCTATTTCTTCATTCACATGTTCCAACTGTTCGATCTCTGCTTCTTTATCTATAATCTGTTCTCGAAGTGATTTATCTAGCCTTTCTCTAACATCTTCAGTTTCAGCTAGGGAAATATTGTCTAACTCTTTTTCTAACTGTTTAACTTTTTGTTTGGATTTTAATATTTTTTCATTAATGTCATCTATAATTTTTGCAGCAAGTTTTTTAATAATTGTTTTAGGTATTTTTTCATTTAATTTGCATTCTGCATTAAATAAGGGATAATATTTTCCACCTAGTCTCTTATATTTTACTACGACTCTATCATATTCGTCAATAGTAGCAATGAATTGAGCTTTATTTTTGTTAATGCTAGGATACTTATCTCGAATCCTTTCCCAAGCAAAATTCATTTTATCTTCCTTATTTATTAATTGTGTTTTAGAATCACCACCCCAAAACGGTGTTTCAGCAGTGGTGTGATGACTTGTATAAGGTTTATTGTGGGTTGAAGTCATATGAGTCATTTCATAAGCCTCATAAGAATCATAACCATCATTGTCATTATCATGGTCAAAAGGATTTCTATTATCAGTGTCAGTATTAGTATCAGGATCAAAATCCATCTAGTATTATAGTTTATAATATGAGATATCTTTTATATGATTATATGAATTTAGTAGCTATATATGTTATAGCCATGATACCACCTCCCACATACATCATTTCATATTGTTTTTGATTATTACTCGGTTTATAATAAACAGATAATTGTGGCTCATTCGAATTAAAATCTGGATGCGTTTGGGCATATAATCTAAAAGCGTTATCGACCTCTTTGTCATTATCATCTGCACGAATTTAGTTTTGATATTTTTCTGATAACCAATCTTGATATTCTTGTCTTCTTTTCTGCCATTCGCCCATATCGTGTTGATATTTTTCTAAAGCTTTGTCATGTCTGATTCGTTCTTCATCTAAATTGTTACCTGATAGATATTTTGCAAGATAGGATCCTCCTACGAATGTCGTTGCATTCAAAATAGCTCCTCCAATCATTATAGCTATAGTTACCATTTATATTCTGTAATACATCCTATAGTTTAAAGTGATTTTGGTAGTATTTTTTATCTTCAAGATACTCTTTCAAATATATACTTCCAGCTAATACTAAGACCCATTTACCATAATTTGTGATGCTTGATGAGGGGTCATTTAGGAATGATTCCTTCATCATCTTTTTGCTAAGATAACCAACACCAGCTGAAAGCCCAACTAGAACGGATGCATCGGTAACTGTTTTAACCAGTTTGTTTTCTGTCATAATATTATATATCTTATCATAACTTTAAACCAATAGTTATTCCATACCTATTTTTATGGGAACGTGGGTTTTTATAGGTGGTTCACTTATGATTTCATTTTCTTGTACATTATATTCTTTCTTAGTCTCATTCTTACTACCATATCTAAAATACAAGTCTGTAACAGTTAGACCTATACCAATTATTGTTAATACTGTTGTAAATGATAATTCAGGTATGTAAGACTTAGAATCCGATTCTTGTTCGACTCAGTTTCGCTATTTTGTTTAACCTCGAGAGCTTTCTTTGCTTTCTTATGGTATTCTGCTAACCGTTTTCCCGCTTCAACCTTCTTAGGGTCTTTCTGTTTAGGAACTGGTTTATTGCATTCTGGCTCCTTAGTAATTTGTTCGATATCGTCTGACATATTATAATATGTATTTCTTAATGAATGTTTAAACCAATGATGCTTAAGAGATGCTCAACAGGCACTCAACAGGTGCTTAAGAGATTCTCAACAGATGCTCAATAGGTGCTCAACAGTTTATAGAGTCTTCTCAAGAGAATCATCAACAAGTCGTTGAATATCTTCTTTAATATGAGTCTCAGGTCCTAACTTAACATGTTTTGCTATTTGAATTAGACCGCTTGCTAGAGCTGCCATTCTACCTCCTTTTAAAACTATATATCCAGCAGCATTTGATAGTTCTTGTTTAACTAATTCATTAGTTCGTAGGTCTTTACAAAGTTCTTTATTATCATCTATAGTAATCATATGAGAAATTAGTTCTACAGTAGTTTGTATAGCTGTTTCCACTAAACCATTTGTAACCTTATTACCCATGATAATCTGATATCGATTATGATATTTTTCAACATCCTCTGGTGATAATTTCTTAACATCGCCTAAACTCATGTTTACACCTGTAAACTCATTAATCGTTCCTAATACTGCTAGAATTGATAATGATTCTCTTTTATCTTCGATATTTGTTTTATCGTAGTTCTTCTTTGGTGGTTTTATTTTAGTAGGTTTGTCCTCCTCAATTATTTTATCATCTGTTATTTGAACATCATTTAGATACTCTTCAACAATAGACATCTTTTATTATAATTATCAACTATTATTTATATCATTTTAGATAATCATTTAGCTCTCTTATTATTAGATCGTAATCATTTGATACTAAACACTTGAACCCATTCTCTTCATACCGTTTTAATAAATTATTTTGTTCATCAGATAGAATGCCATTACCAATAGGGGTTTTAAATTCGACACATAAGCCATTGTAACTTTCATGACGATTCATTATAATAATATCTGGTTGCCCCTTCATATATCCTTTCTTATAAGAATAAATTCGCTTGATTGAATTATCTTGTAATTCACCTAATCCAGCTGTTATTAAAGCATTAGGGTAAAAGCGTCTAATGTGCTTAACAACTCTCGTATGTAAATCGTACTCATTTTCTATCTTAAATGTTAATGTGTTAGGATTATCAAACATTATATTATATACATACTTTCTGATAGATGGTAGCACTTCAGATGTAACCCATCTTTGAAATATTTTGGTTGAATCTAATTTAGATCTATATATTAGTGAATACAAACCACTTTCATTTATAAACATCGTTTGTGGATGCATGTTTTTAATGGTATTGCACCACTGTAGTTTTCTGTATTCTATCTTATCTTCATCATCTACATGGTCTATTATTGCTTGTTTAGTGTTTACATAACCCAATGCTAATGCTATACCTTTCCCTTTGAAATAGACATTCTGTTTACTATCTATGTATGCATTAATAGATAAGTTGAGTTCAGAGTTTTTGAATTTCTTTATAGACATCTTTTATTATAATTATCAACTATTATTTATATCAGTTGCACACGGTATCTCAAGATAACACTGAAATGGATATCGTAAACAAAAACATATCCTAGAATATTTTTCAGATTTTAATAACTTTATGAATATCTTACGATCTTCACTATCGATATCTCCTCCACACTCTTCAAATAACGTTTTTGTTGATGTTTGACATGAACTATGGAATGCAACTACACAAGCTACGTTTTCACGAAATGGTTTAGCAATTGAGGTTAATTGTTGAGTTAATACCCAAACCGATATTCCTTCATGTCTACCTGAAAATCCTAGATTAATAAACTTATTAGAACGCTGTTTTAGATCTTTACTAAAGGCGCAATCATCTAATATAATTAATGTATTAGTACCTGTAAACAATTGTTGACAACACGATAACAAATTATTTATCTCGTCTACATTACTTGCATCAGGTGATAAAACGATAAATCTAGGATCATTTTTTGCAAACCCACGATACGTTTTATTATTTGCATATGTTGGACAAAATAAGATAATATATTCGAATATGTATCGAAATGGTCCTCTAAGCAAGTCTATCAAATATTTCGTTTTTCCACATTTTGTTGGTCCTGTAATAATACAGTGAAAAGGTGTTTTGTCATTAAATATTTCCATATATGTATATTAATACTCAATCGTTTAATACATGATTGATTGGAGGTTAGAATTCATAAGACTAAACAAAGCATCAGCTACAACAAACATGTAACAGGTTATCATTCGTCTTGATGTTGAACGTCTTTTAAAGAATTATGTTTTCATAGAAGAAGCCTTTACCGATCTGGTATGTTGATGCTGCTTCACGTGCTAGGTATTCACTTGAAATACATGAATACTCCATTTCTATATTGCTAAGTTTATAGCTAGGAGCTATTGTGGTATCTGCATAGACTAACACATCCGAGACTGGAGCTAGTGTAATCTCAAAGATTAGTGGGTGGGGTAGTGTTTTTGGATAAAATACTCCATGATTGTTCAAAATGGAATGGTTAAGTGGGATTTTATACTTAGTGCCATGTATTGCTGCTAGAGCAGTGTTCTTAGCAACATCAGAGGGCTTATCACCAGCATCTGCTCGCATCTTTCTCATGGCTTCAGATGATATACCCTGCTTTAATCGATTTTCATGTTCTTCTGTTGATAAATATAAATCGTGATAGGTTTGGAAAAGATCATAGCGTTGAGTATCCTGAAGAGTTTCTCCACCAAATATGACCTTTTGTCTAAATACTAGGTTCCTACCTACGTTATTCACAAGTCTCTTGTTTACATGCCCTGTGGTGGTTATATCGAATAGTAGAGCTACGCTGCCAGGGATAATAACAACGTTCTCCGATAATTGTGGAATATTAACATACAAAGTTTCACCAGGACTTGCAGAAGATGGGTTCATAGTTATTCGATTTAGACAATTTTCTGCCTTCAATCCAAATGGTTGTTTGTACGTGCTATTTACATCTAGCTTTTCTGAAATCGATTGTTATGACATATTACTATAAGGAATAAACTATTATTTTATTTATATATGTTTAATAAGATTTATTATTCAACTAATGGTTATTGGAAAGGATATTCAGCTATTTATAAACTAGCACAGGCTGCTAACGTTAGTGAAGACACTACAAAGAAGTGGCTTGAGAAACAAGCGATTTGGCAGATATACTTACCAGCTCCCACATATGTTCCAAGACCTCACTGGGATATTTCGAAACCAAATCAGATTCATCAAGCAGACCTATTATTTCTACCACATGATACTGTGAAAAGAAGAACTTACAAATACGCTTTAGTTGTTGTTGATATAGCTTCGAGATACGTTGATGCTGAACCCTTAACGTCTAAGTATTCAACAGAAGTATCAAAAGCTTTTACTAAAATTTATTCTAGAAAATTAAAATGGCCACAAACATTGATGGTAGATCCTGGAAAATAATTTATGGGAGAAATGAAAAAACATAATATTAAAATTCAAAGAAGTGAGGCTGGAAACCATAGAGCACAATCATTAGTTGAAAGAGCTAATAGAACTATTTCTGACAATTTTTTCAGCTATCAATATGCTCAGGAAATGATTATGGAAAATGAACGATCAAGAAAATGGGTTCAGATATTACCAGGTGTCTTGAAAGCTATCAATAGTTCGGTTAAAAGAATTACTGGTAAAGAACCTATCAAACTAATAAGCTCTCAAAAAGTCAAAAACAAAGAAGATGAATATGAAAGACCTGTTGGATTAGATGAAAAAGTATTACCAGCGGGTGTGAAAGTTAGATATTTATATGCTCCAGGAGATCTTGAAGGTGGTGAAAGATATCGGTCAACTGATCCAATATAGAGTTTAGATATATATGATATTTCACGTAGTATTATTTCTACAAATCAACCTGTTTTATACTTTTTAATATCCGGCCCAAAACGAGGCTTCGTAAGAGAAGAATTACAAACTGTACCATATGATACTAAATTACCACCTGATAGTGTTTTAAAATAACCATTTTTGGATTATACGTTTGGATTATATTTGAATAAATCGATTTCTACGTGTTTTTGAGGCTTATATGATTGATATTATTTCGTCCTTACCAAGTAAGACATCAATATTAATCTGGCCTATACCACAGCAACGATTTATATTTTAGATTATACGTTTGGATCATATTTTGGATTATACGTTTGGATTATACGTTTGGATCATATTTTGGATTATACGTTTGGATCATATTTTGGATTATACGTTTGGATCATATTTTGGATTATACGTTTGAATCATATTTTGGATTATACGTTTGAATCATATTTTGGATTATACGTTTGAATCATATTTTGGATTATACGTTTGGATCATATTTTGGATTATACGTTTGAATCATATTTTGGATCTTATTCAAATAAATCGATTTCGACGTGTTTTTGAGGCTTATATGATAGATATCGTTTTGTCCTTACCAAGTAAAACGTCAATATTAATCTAGCCTATACTATAGCAAGGATTTGACATTTGATTTATATTTTTTGATTATACTTTTGAATCATATTTTTTGATTATACTTTTGAATCATTTTTTTATTACACTTTTGGATCGTATTCTTTATTATACTTTTGAATCATATTTTTGATTATACTTTTGGATCATATTTTGATTATACTTTTTGATTATACTTTTTAATTATACTTTTTAATTATACTTTTTGATTATACTTTTTGATTATACTTTTGGATCATATTTTTGATTATACTTTTGAATCATATTTTTGATTATACTTTTGGATCATATTTTTGATTATGCATTTGGATTATACTTTTGGATCATATTTTTGATTATACTTTTTGATTATACTTTTGGATCATATTTTTGATTATACTTTTGGATCATATTTTTGATTATACTTTTGGATCATATTTTTGATTATACTTTTGAATCATATTTTTGATTATACTTTTGGATCATATTTTTGATTATACTTTTCGATTATACTTTTGGATCATATTTTCGATTATACTTTTCGATTATACTTTTGGATCATATTTTGATTATACTTTTGGATCATATTTTGATTATACTTTTGGATCACATTTTTGATTATACTTTTGAATCATATTTTTGATTATACTTTTGGTTTCTTTTTTTTTGTGAATAGTAATTTCTTCATCTATATTCTTATAACCATATGCTAGAGTATGAATACCATCAGAATCAATATTCCGTTTATCATCATCTCTAGATAGTGCTACTTTATTAATTTCTTCTGTATATATATCATGTAAATGACTTCTGATTACATTCATCTTTCTCATCTGAGGATCACCATCAAATAAGCATGTCTTATAATAATTGAATGTGATATCATTCTTAACAACTGCTTTCTTCACACGCTTACATTTCTTCTCTTCTATGTTATCATACTTGAATGAATACAGCTTTGCCCGCAGCCCGACAAACTCAGTAATGATCTTGCCACCTGCTTCATCCTTAAACATACCTATGACCTTTTTGTTAACTCCTGTTTCTATATTTGATGGATGATCTTTAGGATAGTTGCTTGTGTCGAACTTCAATATCACATCATTACTTATATCCTTATAGAAATCTTCTGTTTCGATTTCATACATCAAGCTATCCGTATCTGTCAATAGGAGTTTTGCTTTATCATTGTACTTAGGTTTGATATAACTATAATGGAAGTCCTACATTAGTGTTTTACTAAGGTCTAAGATAGTCAAGCCTAAATAGATTGGCTTATCAAATACTAGCTTTGTTCTCTTCATATGTATAGCCACTAAATTCTCTGAGAATATAGTTCTATGTTGATAGTTTGGTTTAGATATTAGCTTATTTGCCTTCTTCTCAGATGTGACAAGCTGGATATCTACTCTATGACGGATGTTTTCCATAGTCTTACCAAAGGTTGAGTTATTCATTAGTTTGAAGAAGTCTTTTTCGAATTCATTCTTAGCAACCTTTCGTAGCTCTGTATATTCAAGTTTATGTATGGCTCCATCCAAGCACTCTCACTAAATGTTATGCCTCAATGGATCTCAGTAATTTTCAATCCCAAGCTCTCATAGTTTCAGTGTTTGGTGGTGGATGATGTACTTAGATTTATTGCCTAGATTTGGAATCAATTTCTCTACCTCATTTACTGTTAGTCTCTCAGGAGCTAGAGGATAATCATTATGGAGATCGTGAAGTTCTATTGGATACTCTAGATCCACTTCCAAGATAGAAGGATACTTCTTCCATTTCTTCAACTCAGTCTTATTCATCCATTTGAAATTGTGCGTTGGTAGTTTTCTACTCATTGCCCAACCATATAAATTATTTGCATCTAGGTATTGAATATACTTTGATGGCTTCGATGAATTGTAATTCTCCATGTATTTGTTATTAGCCTTACCATAACGGGTTGAGATCATTGATATACCACCTCTAATACCCTTCTCAACCATATTTATCATATCGATGTCATGTAGTAGTTGTAATTCGATCTTAGTCATTTTCAAACAGGCATCCCATGACAATCCTGGTGATGTGTAGTACCATGCTGGGTCTAGATTGTAGTTCTTCAAACATACGTCTCTAAAATTCTCAAACACATCTGCTAATAAGATAACATCAGATTTGAGATATATGTCATGATAATCTTTCATAGATTTCATATTAAAAGTTTCCCACACGTTCTTTGCATGTTGATGATCCTCCTCTGATATCATCGTGTCATTTAGCTTCGAGTAGAAGGCTTCAATTGGTGGAAGACTTGTGTCAGCTAACTTCTCAATACTATCTACATAGTCATAAGGATATACTCCTTTCCTTAGTAAGAGGTCTAACTGTTTTCCACTATAAAACCTTTTCATATTATTGCAACTAGGCTTATCAAGATTACTAACAAGATTTGCTAGACCCATTTGCATGAATCTGAAGCTATCGATGAATCTAATATCTCGTGTAACATTTTTATTTTTACCATCCTTCATAAAGCTGTCTACAACTATCTTCTTTGTGAATGAAATATATTTCTCATCATTGTTTGGTATACAATCTATCTCACCTTCTGTCACACCTAGATTCTTAATAAAAAGATGTGCGTCATATCCAGATACATTGTAGGTTATGAAATATGACAGGAAAGAACTTTGGAATTTTGTAGTTAATATTACAATCGCTGTGTGCAGCACCCCTGTACTTACCTGTTAGGTGGCAGTGATCTAATACCTTATCATCTACCAACTCTTTACCACAAATATGACAACTAGTAGATTTACCATAAGTGATCTTATCTTCTTTTGTCATATGTACCTTCTTAGGATGCTTGAATACCTTATAGATTTCTTTGATGGAATTCTCAAGGTAACTTATGAATGCCTGTGAAACATCATCATCATATGACTTAGCTGTGTATGTAACTAGCTTTGGTTTTAATATGTTGTCATCAAAGCATTTAATCAAGTAGCAGAATCCTGACGGTTTATGCTTCTGATATTGCTTTGTATAGCTCTTTAACTATCGTTAGGACTGCAAGTTGATATGCTCTCTGTAAAGCATTCGAAATCAGCATAGATTACAAATGGAACTCTCATAGATCTATTATAGTTCTTGAATGATAACATAGTACCTTTTTCTGGTAGCTCTATCTTAACAGCATCGTGATCTGAACAGTATTCTATATGCTTGTTTAGTGATTCTTCTGATTTGAATGAATTCAAACATCTATTACAAAAATACCTTTCATGACCATGCTTATTAACCTGTGATGATAACAGCCTACTCAAATTCTCAATACAACAATAATGGTTTGTTTCATCATTTGATATCATTAATAAGTTGATAGTTTGTTCTCTATCGCATTTACTAATTCTTAGAGGATATACTCCTACCTTTTCGTATCCATAAACATTAACCGAATATGGCGTGTTGTTCTTTTCGAAACGATCGATTTGCTTTAGTGAAACTGGAAATTCGATACCACCCCAATCAAACTTTCCCGATTTCCCCCTCATTTCTTTGGTAATACGATCCCTGTTTGTCTCCTTAGGATATACAGCCTCAGTCATACACCATTTGAAGCATTCGTTATCGCTATTTTTTATGTTTATGATTGCTTTCTTAACAGCTAATTCCCTGGGAAGTGGTATGTACGAACTTGCTTTAATAGGTTCATGCTTATCGAGATGTATATCGAAATATAATACTTTATTAAACTTCCACCCAGAACCATTATTTTGGAACGTGTCGATTTTTTCAAGTATAGCTTCAACACCATTATTAAACGTTTCGGATATGTTTGTCGCTTCCGTAATTATCTCTATTTCTGAATGGAAGTTCCCAATACTAGTAATAGATAATCCGGTATTCAGATCTTCTTTTATAAACTCACATGTAAATATGAATTTTGTCTTAATTGGTTTATTTTGTTGATTTTTTAAATTCTCAACTCTTTGTTTAATATTATCAATAAAAGTTTTAGGATCAATTTTATTATCTTGTCCTTCTATTCAGAATGTTTTCAAAAACCCTTTTATTGCTGTTTCATGCTGTTTGGGTTGGAACTTATTAATACTGCCGTATACTTTATTGATTTCCACTTTCAATTCTTCAATACGCTTGTTCTTAGTTTTCTTTTTAGTTTCTGGAATATATGATATGATCCAGTTGGCAAATTTATTTATACTCTTATTTACTGAATCTACAACATTCTTAGCTAGCTTAGCTAATGATTTTGGTTCATATCCTACTGACCTGATTGGCTTCATAAGGCTTGAGAACTGGCATATTTATTTCTGATATTTCTTGATTCATAGATAGATAGATAGATAGATAGATACTTTATAATGCACAGAATTCAAAAAAGCTAACACTTATTTACATTGAAGCTGTGCGTCTAAGATATAATACAAATACAAACATAACAATAAATACAGACAAGCAATCATATCTAAAGATAAAAAACGAACCTAACTACTAATAAGTAACTATATATAATAATAATAATGTTAAACTATTGATAAAATAATAACAATAAACTATAATGATCTGGCAGACGATTCATAATATTATTAGTATTATTATTTTCTTCCATCTCCCCTGTAATATATAATAGTCATATGCTTAATATATTTGAGGGTTTAAAGAGCGATATTATTATTTTTTCTCTTTTTTTATCCAAACTTTTGATTTCCACAATTTTGGTGCCATTGTGTATAGGCAGCAAAATGCGTCATAATCTGCGCATCTACTCCCATACTATATATACGCGATATACCTTTAAACCTTTTTGTATAATTATGGGGGCTTAAAGGATTTAACCGGATTTGGGTGGATCAAACCGGATTTGGTTGTGGTCACGTGATCAATTTCCTAGAATTTGGGTGTGGTCAATTTCCCAGAATTTGGGTGGATCAAACCGGATCAAACCGGATTTCCCAGAATTTAGGCGTGGCCAATTTCCCAGAAATGGGCGTGGTCAATTGGTTTTAGCAAACTGTGCCAGAATCGGCCTTTTACTACTACTTTTTTGATTCGGTGGCAGATCTTTCGGTTTAGAATGCAAATCCCAGATCCCAGAACATAGCCAACGCAGTTCCTTTATGCGCGAGACTGCTTTGCGGAGCAGATTATCCCTCGGTGATTCTTCAACATTGAAACTCTGAATTATCGTTTTGACTCGGGCTGAATGTCTAGTATTATATTGGAAGAACTAACCACGATTATCACAAACAATATCACTACAATTACGTTATTTCTAAGCTTTATTGCATGCATTTTCCGCCGGACACTGATAAGGCCGCAGTTAGAATCGAAATACATGTATTAAGACCGTTACTATACATTTGTATGCCTGTCTATATCTTTATATGCCATGATGCGCTGGTTAAAAAGAAAAGAGTGAAAACAAAATCCGTCTTGTTCAAGGATCGAACCCGCGTCCATGGGCATGGCTTCTCAGCGGCGCCGCAAGAGAAATGCGATAGAATATTTTGGCTAACCATCAGAGAGTTGGTCAAGACCATCCGTTCGAAGGTTTTGATGAACAATTAGATAGTCAAGACCACTAAGGAACATTCGTTGCGGATTTCAAGACTGTAGCTTCAAAAGCTTCATTTAATTGCTACATGTACGTAATGGCGTGATCGAGACACCCTTCCGCTTCAGCCGCTTGGCCAGATTTTTGTCGTTCATCGTATGATAACCTCTCTATCTCGAATTAATACTTGTTCCCCTGCATTGGGTTTAGGATCCTGGATTTACACTCTTTCACTAATAAAAAGTTTAGCCCGTGTTCAAGTGGAACGTACACGTAAATTTTATAGACCCAAGAGGTTTGTGGAAATGTTCATAAGCAGGCATTTTGTTTCCCGACTGTAGACTGTGACTGATGATCGCGATCATCATGGTGATCGCAGTCAGATCGCGAGCAAGGTGCGACCAGATCGCAGTCAGTACACGCGATTTGATGGCGACTCGATCGCGATCAAATGTACCTATAGTTCCAGGCGGTACTGTAGATGCATAGCAAATATACACAGTTTGGGAGTTGTTAGTAAAGAGAAAAGTCATTTTAGTCAACATGTTAAGTATTTGTTCAAATGATTGCAAAGCCAAATTAATTAGATCACGTCTATACAGGTATCGACCCAGGCCTTTACTTACGCGGTCATGGGTCAGGAAAGGTTACATTTACACGATTTCAAACAAGTACGTGTATAACAAAGTATTCATTCAAAACCAAAACTTTCTTCACAGAAGTATTGGAAACTTTTCGGAGGTTCATAAGCTATAATAATTGCAAAAGGGTTATAGGCACTTTAAAATAACCAATAATACTGAAACTTAGTGATACCTACATGTATGAAAGAATCTGAATCTCAAGCAATAAATGGGTAGACCTATACTCTTATAGAATTTAAGGATGTGATATATAAGGTTATTTAGATAAGATCACATCATTTCACTAAGTACCATATTTTTTCACTGCAGTGAAAGACTGTGTGCCTTTGGTCAATGGTTTGGATACAATGGTGGAAGAACTCAACACGACTAACAACTTCTCAAAATTTGTCTGTAGTATTAGAAATAAGTTCAGAGAGATGGTAAATTAGTCGACTATTGATAATTTTTATCCATAATCATTTTAACATTAATAGCGAGTGCATTTTACCACATCTGCTGCAGCAGATAACGTTTTTTTTAAATTACTAAAACCAACAAAAGCTAGGGTATCATGTACTTAATTACCATATTGTAACTAAAAATGGTATTTCATCAGCCATACTTCTCTAATTTTAAAAATCGAACCAAGTTGAGGAAGCTGAATGAAAGAAATACCTGATGTCTGCACAGTTTTCGGCAGGAAAACAACTGGATGTGACAGACTCGCATGGCACAGTGCAGGGGGGCATCAGATACAACCCATTGGATATAGCACCAATTATTGTATACCACACCCAAAATCCATTGTTACAACTGATGTGATCAATCTCATCAGCCCCACTATAATTATCATCATACTCATTAGTATGCAATAAATACTCACTAATATGCAATAAGTAGTGTGATAAATGGTTATCAAACTGTTTATCATCTCTGTTTACCACAAGACACAGGGTTGTACTCTCAAGCAGAGTCATACATAAGTTCAATGACCCAATAGGAGAGCTCCAATGAGGCTTTCACTCGTCCCTGTTTGAGAATGCATACCATCTCAACATTATGAACTTGTGCATGCTCCTGAATCATGTAACGTTCGCACTGAAATAACTTTACAAGTTATGTGCTTTACACCACAATTCTAGAACACTTTTCATGAATATAATTCATTACGAAAGAATCATCATCATTTTGATCAATCTTCATCGGTGATATCCAATGGCTTTCCAGCCTTCTGATTGGCTGTCTATTATTCATGGTGTTAATACGTTGATCATGACCTGTACGGCTCCGTGTGTTTTCCTTTCAATACCATTTAAGTGGCCTGGAAAAAGCTGTCTGGCTCTGCTTGATAGTTTGCTTCCTTTTCCATTTGAAAGTGGGGCTTAATCCCAGTTTCTGGTAAACTACCCCCCCCCCCCCCCCCCTTAGGTTAGGGTGAAGTGTGGGGGAGGGGTGGGGGTTTCCCAGAAACTGGGATTGATCCGAAAGTGGTCACATGATTAAAAACTTGACCAAGTTTAAAGTGCCAAAGAAACGAAATTTTTGTCATTACAATTAAGATCCCATTTGAAAGTCCTTTTGAAACGAGGATGAATGGTGTTTATTGCTTGTCAATATCTCATCTCGTTCCAAAGATATTAAGGTTTTTAGAATATGTAAATTAGATGATCTGTGACGTCATTAGTTGGACACAGCCGTGAGGACAAATAACAAATGAAGAATATCTCTGCATATAGTCAGTAAAAACAATTGAAACTTTGCACATGTATAGGGAAAACGCACATCATTATTCAAACTAAGATGTTACCATGGTAACACTAGGCTCTTACTATTTTAGTGTTATTTTGTGTTACTATGAATGTATAACCTTATTCACTTCCATCAGTATTTCTCAAATTATACAGATTACACATTGGAACAACATTGAGGGAAGTTAATCAGATTGAATGCATTGGCCTAATAACACAAAAACTATGCTTGGGCTCCCTGTGAAAAAACTTGATTGTAAAAAAAATAACAGAAGCACCAGCAAGCAGGCAACATAATAGAATATTTAGCTTATCTTTGGCATGGTTTGTTTTGCTGTTTGCATTGGAGCTTCAAGGACTGTTTGTCATCCTTGCTTTAGCAGGTGTGATTTAATAATATTTATCAAACTCATTAATAATCCATGAGGCAAAAACAAAGGAAATTAATGAGCGTGGAGGGATCTGTAAATCTGATACAGATTTAGTCCTGATTTACATAAACTTTGGCTTAGATTTTCACTGCCAAAATAAGTTGTATCTCCAAAATAACTGAAAACATGACTCTCTACATCTAGACGTTTGATGAACTATGTCAAACACGAATTGGAGTCTTTCATCAGGGGTTCCAAATATTGAGAAAACAAATGAAATCCAAGAAGCGTAGAAATATTGATCACTAGGGTTGGAAATATGATCAAACACTAGTGCGTTTGGAACTGGTGTTTCATTGGATGTCAAGATGCATCCACCTGACAAAGCTTCGAACAAGGGTTTCACCCGGTATCAAGACCCATGCATGTGACCAAATACAGTTCCTCCATTGGATGACTATCTCATGAATTATTAATGAGTTTGAGAAAAGTAAGAAATAATTCGCGTCCGATCTTTATCCAATTTACAAACTCTCGCTTTCAGCAAGAGTTTGTAAATCGGATAAAGATCGGCCGCAAATTATTTATCTAACACTTATTACATTATTATATGGGCTAGTTTTTGTTGCTTTATTTTGAATAAGACATGTCTGTGACATTTTAATTATGAGTGGGAGTTTGGGAGAATGAGAAATGGCAGTGGGAACACTAGCCCGAAGCACGAGTGTTTCCACAGCTATTTCGAGTTCTTCCAAACTTTCACAAGTGTTTCTATAACTCTATAGAAACAAGGGGAAATGTTTTCTATTTCCTTTATAAAATAACCCACAGAAAATAAGTACAACAAAGGAAAATTGCGCGTTTATTATGATCAAAACAAATTCTCCTAACTGCAGTCGTACGTCATGAACTTATCACATGACTAAATCAGTCAGTTTCAGTGAGTTTGAAAACAGTTCCCTAGCTACGAAAAACATTTTAATTGGAGCCCAAAATTATACAGAATGATGAAGAAAAAGAAGCTCAGACTATGGACTAATGCTAAAACTTGATTGACAATACACAGAAGCACATAATGTTCAACAGTTCATTTTGCCTCATGGACTTCACGGCGTGGATCAAGCGGGTGCTGGTTTTCGTACCAAACAAAGTTTGCAGGAGATCAAGACGTGTTGCAAGAAAGGAGGATATTTTGGATTTCTCTTTAAAATCTAGAGCTACAAAGCATGGAAATCATCACTCGGGTCATCAAGGATAGTTTGGTTCCATACTAGACTAGAATAGTTCTTTGTCAATTCGCGGTCGCATACGGCAGGTTATTTTCATCAGACACTTCAAGCTTGATCAGATTTCCTTTCCATTCTCATCCTCTACGGCACCTGTAGAGAGTCCTACTGAACCGTACATTCCTCAATTAACCAAGAGAAGTAGAAAGGGATGGCGTTGGATGGAGTTTTAGCATCTGTACAAGACTGTAGCACTTGGATGTTGATCAACTTTGTCAGGTTTGTGCTCCACATTTTGCTGTATTGTTTATTTCTATTTCAACCTATTTTGTGCATCTAGAAATATTTAAGACAGGATTTTTTTTAAGTTCTCCAGCTTAAAGTGCTACTGAAGCGAAATTTCATCATTAAAATTAAGATCTCACTTGAAAGTCCTTTCGAAATGAGGAAGAATAGCATTTTCTATTTGTCAATATATCATCTCGTTCCAGAGATATTAAAGTTTTTGGACGTCATAAGGTTGACACACCCATTAAAACAATCACAAAATGAAGAATATCTCTGCAAATGGTGGGTAAAAACAATTGAAACTTTGCACATGCGTAGTACTAAGGAAAATACACATCACTGTGGAAATCATGATGTTGCCATGGGAAACACTCTTGGCCCCAGGCTCCTTTTACCTTGAACATAAAATTGTAGTTTTTAACTCTGTTACAGAAAATAATTTACTTTAAGCCACTCACATACAATGCCTACACTGTTCCAAACCTTCTGATATGCCAACAGTAGAAAAACATTGTTTGGCAAAGGAGAAATTAGTAAAATTATTTTCCTCATTGAAGGAGCCTGGGGCCTAGAGTGCTACCATGGTAACATCTTAATTTGCATAATGACGTGTATTTTCCTTCGTACCACATGTGTGAAAAGTGTCAATTGTTTTTACCCACTATTTGCAGAGATATTCTTCATTTTGTGACTTGTCTTCATGGCTGTGTCAACCTTATGACGTCACAGACCAACTAATTTGCATATTCCAAAAACCTTAATATCTCTGGAACGAGATGAGATATTGACAAACAGAAAATCATTTCGAAAGAACTTTCAAGTGAGATCTTAACTTTAATGATGAAATTTCGCTTCAAACAAGTTTTTAATTGAGCTTAGTCAGCCAAAATGACTGTTTTGGCGAAAATGATTGTTTAATATCACACAAATTGCAAGCAACTCAACTTTGTCCACAGAAATGAATGTTGTAATTCATACTTTGATAAAACATCGGCTTGTTCCTAAACTAACAACACATTGTCGTTTCTTACAATACTGTAGCTGGTTCTTCGTCGAATTGAATTTAGTGCTCAATGTTTTTAGAAAAGTGTAGGAATTATTTCGGCGAGTTTCAACCAATCAGAGCGCGTATTTTCTGTGGGCTATTTTATAAATATATTTATTCAATGTATGTGTGACATTTATCTTTTTTATACACATTACAACTCTATTCTATTTGTTATGAAATTTTCATAACTGTACTCCCCTCTGTATTGCAAAATTATTATACTTTATAATCTAGATGGCCTTACTTTGTGCATGTTGTGTAAATTTTGAAACAAGTTGCCTTCTCTTATTCCTCAACCTGTCTAAATACTTTCATTATTCATTCCCAGCAAAGAAAGGTTACGCCCCGTCCCCCGAGCCCGTGATGCCAAGTCTATACAGAATAATGAAAAACCAGTTACCCCGAGTAAGGGGTGGAATAAATTAAATAGTCCCACATGGGTCCCAGATTTCTAAAAGTATATCTAATATCCAAAAAGTAGAGTCTGGTATTCGTAGTCAATTAAGGCCAGTTCAAGCTACATCGAATATTATTGCATTTTATGTGATATACTCTTTGCGAGAAGAACAACCCTTCGATTTCTATAAGATTCTATGCCTTTCTATACGACCGTTGCTGTTGGTGTCAGGCCTGGCCTAAGTATACCTGAGATCGTTGCCAGACTGGTGACAATCCCTTATATACTGGTGCGTCACTTTGGGGATTTGGATTGCGTGCTGCATGGCGACCACTTCCACCTGTGCCTTCAAGGGCACGAGCAGGATAAAGATGGTAACGAGCAACGATTCTCAAGAGGTCAATTCTACTCGTTCTGCAGGAATCACGGAATACCCATTGTTTTGCGTCCTACCTATGGCGACATCAACGAGTTCATGGACTACTTGCGCTCCCTGCCGAGGGATTTGGTTTTCTGCTCACTATCACTACGACGTCTATGGAACGCGGCAGGTACAGTACGTGACCAATTATCAGCCAGTCCCCCAGAGATTCCAGACGGCGCCATTTGTCTGCCGAAGAATCTTAAACCTACGAAGCAGGGGGACGACATTCGAACCATTATCCAACTTATGGAGGAGGGGAAATGTAGGAGCAAGGCACAGCTCATCAAATACTGTCGCGCCGATGCAGCAAGATGGACGTTCCTCTTCGATCAACATATGTGCAAGGGGGGATCCAGTTCTTCGACCATAAAGTCAAACTCGCACGTGAAATCATGCGTATGGAGTCCGTTGGTCGAGACTGGTGTTCTAGTATCGACGAGTGGCTCGACTTTAATAGGGACAACCACGATTACTACTCCATTAAAAAAAGCATGGAGATCGTAGATCACATCCTGTTCGACAACAACATAGACCCCTGGCAATTTACGCAAGACCTTCATGATGTTTTGGACAAGAAGAAGCCAAAGAGAAATACCATATTACTACAAGGAGTGTCAAATGCAGGAAAATCTATCGTGATGAATAGCGTGTCAGATGCCTTCCAAGCCGTAGCACTGATCACATGCAGAGAATGTTAGCGTCATAAGGATAGACGAAGCAATAATCGGAGAGGACCAGACCGAGATATTTAAAATGCTCATGGGCGGCGAAGACTGCATGGTGCAGGTAAAGAATAAGGTGCCAGCTTTAGTGGAGAGAACACCCGTGATCATAACAAGCAATTATCTGCCGTGGTGTTACGTTGGTAATGCTGTCGTCTATGAAAACAGATGTAAGTGCTATATGGGGATGGCGAGGCTAGAGTGGCTGGAAGGGGATAAAGAGGACGAGAGCAGTTCCAGCAACTCCGATGATCCAAGCCTAGTAAGCATAATTACTTGATTAATATAACTGTTGGCTCTTGTAATTGGCACAAGAGTATCTTTGTTTTCTAATAGAGTATTTCAAATGTGATCAGGAGTTACTTATTTATAAGTAAAACTACTTAGTGCTAGTGAATCTCCTCTACGTAAGATGCAGGAAATATCCCTCGCTGGTTGTGCATTTCCCCTTCCCACCAGCCATTGTCCAGTCTAGCTGTTACACTTATTATGTCCCCTGGTCTGATAGAGAGTTCATCACTTTGTGTCCCTTGATACTCGTAAATTGCTTGGCACTGGCACAAAACTGTTGATCAGAAGAAAAAAGGAAAAATGCCTTTTAAGCTTAAAAATCTCATTTGGATATTAGGGTTAGGTATTATTCACATCCAGTGGTCTTACATTTACAATTTTGTGAAACTGGTCATGAACTCTGATTATTTCTAACAAGACCTGAAACAACCATGGCGGCTGATCAAAGCCAGGTCCCGGCTAATCCACAGATCGAATTGGAATTTAGCATGTTCATTTTTGCAGAGGGAGGAAAACCAGAGAACCTGGAGAAAAACCCTTGAAACAAGGGTGAGATACCAACAAACTCAACTCACATATGGTGCTGTGTCCAGGAACCCAACTTGGACTGAAAGGGAATTGATTTTTTTACTCAAATTCATCCAGTAGGGAAAGGTTAAAGTGCAACTAACCCCTTTTGCAATTTTTATACATATGAATCTTTGAAAGGTTTTGGGTACTTCTGCGAAGAAATGTTTGGCTTACAGAGAATATTCTATGTTCTAGGCTTGTTTGAAATGATGACAATTCCTGAACTTTCCTGACCCATGACCGCGTAAGAAAAAGAATGGGTCGATTCTTGATCTTACATCACCTCATTAATGCATTATTCTCCATGTCGCCTTTCTATCAGAACAACATCGATATATAGATAATATACACAGTCTGTGAGTTGTTAGTAAAGAAAACAGTTATTTTAGACAAGCTGCTAAATATTTATTCAAATTATTGCAAAGTGGAATGAATTGCTGGTTTTCACTCAATCCCCAGAGATTCAAATGACAAAGGGCATGGCAGCCATGTTGGTGCCCCAACAAAAGAAGCTAACGAGGAATCTATTGTTTAAGGGCACCAACATGGCGGCTATGACGTCAAGTGAAAACCAGCAATTAGGTGACGTACATGTAAGATCAAGAATCGACCCAGTCTTTTTCTTACGCGGTCATGGGTCAGGAAAGATCAAATTTTCACCATTTCAAACAAGCATAGAACATAGAGTATTCTATGTAAGCCAAACATTTATTTGCAGAAGTACGATTCGACTGTCCTTTAACGTACCTGTAGTTCCATCTGGAGGGAAGTCGTCAAAATCATCATCTGTAATATGATGCAAGTAAAAGAAGTTCATAAAGGTACTGGCTTGATTTTCAAGGAAAGTGAATAGCAGTTTGACCTACATGTACATGTAGCTGATCTGCCAAGAGTACATTATATCTAAAGGGGCAGTCTCAACCAGCGTCCTTTGTGCACATCACAACCTATCAGTTTCCCTTCCTGTAATCCAATTCTGAATTTTTTTAAATTAAGGTATTCAAGATCTGTTGGTTACCATAATTATGTATTTCTTCAAATCATTCTCACTGGAGCTCACATGAAGAGCTTGAGCTAATACTCCAGTTTCCTATTCGAAAATTACTGCTGAATGCAATGACCACAGACGCATGTACTCAGGCTTAGCCTCATTCTGAAGTTAAACATTCATAAATACCAGCAAGAAGGTAGGCTATTCACAACTCTGTGTATTGTTGTAGTTTCGCATTTTGCACCTTCTGTAGTCATTGCATTCAGCAGTAATTTTCGAATACGAAACTGGACTATTAAAACTGCATTATTTTTGGCTTAGTTGCCTTTTTTTTTAGGCTGAGATGGTCCCTGTAACACATACTTTTAACACCAGTGTTTAAAAAGGCAAATAAAGTCAACAATGAATGTCAACAACATCTATTTTTGCACTGACTTAATTGCATTTGCAAACACAAGTTTCTGATTTGTGCAACACACTAATAAAGTAGAAGTTGATAACCTACCTAACGGACCATGATCACTTTCGTAACCAGTATTTTTAACTTCATCTAAAGGTATCCGTAAGATGCTTTGCAGTACACCCTACACATTAGGGGAAAAGAGCACAAGTATTATATTACTGTAACTACCCAGGTGTAAGCCACACTTTTTTGGAGAAAAACAAGGGACAAAGTTGGGGTGTTAAGTCATAATTATACATTGTAAAGCCCAAGATCCATAGGCCCTGAGGGCTGTATACAAATTAACACGGAGGTTCAAGGTATTTAACTGATTTATTTCATTGTTATTCGATAACCTTTTTTCACTAACAACCTGATTAGGTATTCAAGAGCCTTTATATAGCTCATTGGATATTTAAGGTATTTATATCATATATCATATAAATACCTCCATATAATTGTATATCTAATGAGCAATATATTGAAATTCACTGGGCTCTTAGTGAAATAAAGGTTATTGAATAACAATGTATCAAAAATGAAATAATACTAGTTACTAACTCAAACTATTGACTAATAATCAAATTCATACACACTTTTAACATGGTAATTGTTAAAGCTTACAGCTTGTGGCATTGTGTATCACTAAAATATTATATACTTTAAATACATTATCAGATAATAAATAAAGTAAAAGTAAAGCAACTTTATTTAACGTCCTTATCCAAGAAGACGTGAAGGTTTAACCATTTGCAGTTCGAGAATGAGATTGTTTCACAAAGGTAGCACCTGCTACTCTGTTATTTTAAGACCCTGAGTGTTGGTCCAGCCAGGGTTAGAACCTGCGACTGGAGCTTAACCAGTCTGAGCTAACCAGGAGGTGGTTAACTCCTATAGTTATCTCTAAAATACTATTCACATATCAATAATTAAATAGTAAAAAAGGTATTCATTTATATAGCGCAAATTCTATATGTAATATATGCAACACTGTCAGCCGTGTTGTATCACATATCCAAACACTGAGAACTGAACTTGAAAAACGATGAGAAGCAGAGTTTTTTAAACTCAGTTCGAGGTGTTTGGATATGTGATACAACACGGCTGACAGTATACTGGTAAATTCGTTGGAGATGCCATAATATACAACATTGAAGAGAAAACGAAGAAGAAAGTGTGGATAATTTATGCTAGTGTTTCATCACATATCCAAACTCCTTCATGCTTGTGATTTTCTTTGTAATAAAAATTATTCTCATTAATTATTCATGAGTTTGAGAAGAATATATCCAAATGCGCTTCACAAGGTTATTTTTGTGATACAGACTGCTATTGTGGTGCAATGTGCTGCCGTGCAGTTTACAATCATGACAATCATGAGTGATTGTCAGTACCTCAGAATACCAGGCTCCTACAATCCCCTACTCTTTCTCGAAATAACACAACAGGTTCTTTCACATTCCCCTTGTATAGAGATTAGAAGAGGAAGGAGACAAGGCCAACAGCTTATGCATGTACGTCCCTCTATAATACGCAAGGATGCGGCCGGGATTCGAACTCCTGACCTTCCGCACTCTAGACCATGCTCTACCAACTGAGCTAACCAGTGAAGCGGTATTAGTAGAGAATGCTATAAAAGTTAAAATAATTCTGATGAATTATAATATATAAATATTCCTCTAAAATTAACAGTCTGCACTGAATTAATGGTCAATTAAAGTCTCTCAAATGTCCACAATAACTTTGTTTGCCTGTTTGCCTGAGTGCCTTGGTGCTAATTAACTTACACAATGGTAAAGCAACTACTTTGATACTGTACAATTGGCCATACAATCATCTGTATAATTTTAAAAAGTTTTATTTCCTAGTGGTTTGGTTAAATGCTAGTAAAAACCTCCAAAATATGCTTAAGTCAGCACAGAACTCAAAGGAAGTTTACCTGTTTGTCTTTAGAAGAGGAGATGTAATTCATCAGTGGATGGGATGGCTTTGTGTCCCCCACTAGCTGTGAAAATGCACACTGTAACTTGTATGTACTTGCTTGTAAACTGTCAATCACAGCATTTGCCTTAATTAAAACAAAGTTGTTTTAAAATAATGTGAATTGAAATATTGAATATAATTATTATATTATCCTGGAAAGTTTATTTAATGTACCCCTTCATTGATGGCCTTGTGGAATTTCTCTGTATTATACTACACATTTGCTTTTTAGTCATTTAAAAGGTTATAGCATTTAATTGATAGCACCATCAATTACTAATTACAGTACATGAAAGAAGATAAACATTTGGCATGACTGATCATCATTTCACATCAAATGAAAAAAGGAGACTTCTGAATGTCCTTCTTGAGAGTACAAAATAATGTAGTACCTTAAAGTTCCCAAAGTAACAACCCCTTGAAAGTAGAGACCCTCCGAAAGTATAATAGAATTTGATGATTGCTAATAAATCCCGAAAGTAGGACCACCCCCCCCCCCCCAAAAAAAAAAGAAGAAGAAAAAACACGACCCTTGTGTTTAGTCACAAGTTTACCAATGTTAAATAAGGTTTGCTTTGCCTTATGTTTGAGTTTACTGTCTAGTATATAATAATAACGCGGATAGTTATATCGCAGTCTCATGGTGCTTTACATAATTATTACTTACAATGACATTGTCAGTGAACTTTTCGGACTGCTTACAGCGCTAATAGCTGCCATGCAGTTTACAAATGTTGAATGTGTGGATATAGTACAATGGCCAGGCTGCTGTAACGGGTGACAATCCTCTGCTCTTTTTCGAGTAGTACAGCAGGTTCTTTCACGTCTATCATCATTTGCAAAAAAATATCGATCTGTATAGTTTCTGCCATAGCATTCTTGTTTTATTGGGATACAATGTAGCTTGGCCTTTGCATGCGTTTTATCTCCCCAAAAGTAGCGAGCCCTTGAAAGTAGCGAGCCCCCAAACATGACAACCCTTGTTACTTTCGGAACTTTATGGTATAAAAATTATAATTTCCATACATGTGTTAGTTGTGTGGCAACATCATTTTGCCCTTCCTGGTTACAATATTCAGGAGTTGCAGCATACGTGTCCAACAAGTTTGCAATGCCTAGGGAAAATACATGATGGTACAAAATATTGTTATTGGCCTACAAATATTAATTTCAGCCAATCAGAGCTCAGCATTTCTATGGTATTTCATAGTTTTTTTATGTGTTAGATAAAGAATGAGCAGCCGATCTTTATCCGATTTACAAACTTGAGCTGAAAGCGAGAGTTTGTAAATCGGATAAAGATCGGACGCGAATTCTTTATCTTACTTATCAAACGTCTAGATGTAGTCATGTTTTCAGTTATGTTGGCGATACAACTTATTTTGGCCGAGAAAATCTAAGCCAAAGTTTATGTAAATCAGGACGAAATCTGTATCAGATTCACAGATCCCTCCATGCTCATTGATTTCCTGTTTTTGCTTCATGAATTATTAATGAGTTTGATAAGTCCTATTTATAAAATGAGAGGCTGTGTTGTATCTGTAGATATAGAGATCTGAGCCACTTCGGCAAGGATCTATATCTCCAATACAACAAGGACTCAAATTTTATAAATTACTTCTAAAACCTCTAGATGTAGAATCAAGTTGTTCAGTTATTTTCTTATTTTGTCACATTCATTTCTTTTGTTTTTTCCTCATGAATTATTTGAGTTTTTTAAAATGAAAGACAGCATGGCTAGATGAAGTCAATACAAATGCAGGAAATTTCACACTTTCTTTTTCAACCAATCAGAATCTAGAAATTTGAATACATAATTAGTCTCAAGAAACAGCTGCCACACAATCATTGGCTTCAAAGAAAATTTCAAGGAACATTTTTTTATAATATGGCTTCACATCTGTCCTCTCTTTCCATTATTACAAAATAGATTTACACATGTCTTAGTTATAGGATATGGTTATTTCATAGTTTTATGAAATATGAGCAAACACTTTACTCAAAATTTATATTATTTTGGTATACAACTTGTACATAATTATACTAATCATGAAATAACCATATGATATCTGAATGGATGATACAAGTAAAAATTACAAGTAGGCCCTACAGCCTTCCTGAGGGTTTTTAAGAGTTAGGGCACTATTACATAAAATTATTATGTATTTTGCTGAACCTTCAAGATTCCTGGCATACAGTGAGTGATACATAGCCTACTGACAAAGTTCTGATTAAACAGGAATTGCAATTGTCATACATGTACCTGTCGTAGCTTTTTTCTCTTTCTCCAGATCAGTTGTTAAGATTTGTATTCTATTATCTAATGCTTCCTTCCTTCTCTCAAAGTTCATATGGTTATCTAAGTCCTCTTCCTAAAATCAAGTTTAATAATAATTATTATAAGCAATCTGAGTACATAAAATGGGATGATGTCATTATAATTATACTATATAAATTATTTAGAGTCCTAAGTTAATGTCAGGCCAAGCTAGTCTGAGTGTCCAATTGATCAAATGCTGTAAACCAATATGACATTAAAAACACATCTAAATACTGTACCTTCTGTTGTTCTAGTAACCCTTCTAAATTGGGCATGCATTCTGCATTCACGATGTATGCATGTATGCAAGAGATTTGCATGCAGTGACAGTGCATGCATGCACCATGCAATGCACATGCATGCATGCACAATACCACTATGCATGCAGTATCATGGCACACATGTACTACCACTGTACTGTGCAGATGTGTCTGCCATACATGCACTGTCACTGTACATGCATGCATACATACACGCATGCACCATTACCTAGTCCTTCAGCTGGACAACAGCTTATGGATACAGTCATTATTTATTTTATTAGTAAATTATTTTTAGGTGACCATTGCACATGCACAATGCTGAGCGTAAAGTGGGGACTGGCTGATGAAGATATGTTGAGGGTTCAACCAGAATTACAAAATATTACTCGGGGAAGGGGGTGGGTAGGCTTGGGTTTGGAAAGGAAACTTGTGTAATGCAGAGAGACGATACTTTAGTCCATTAAAATAGTAAAATTAATGGTCAAAGATAAATTTGATGCACATACTTCAAAGTTGTTTTTATCGTATGTTCGCTGTTTTCCATTTCTTGATAAACATATTGCAAAGTATTTAAAGCTCAACTGGGAATCCAAGCATTGGTTGTGGTCATGCATTGACAGAGATTTTGTTCATTCTCACATACGCTGCCTAACCCATCCCTAATATTAACAATCAGAATAAAGGTGAAAGAGAAATATGCCCTGAGTGGGATTCGAACCCGGCATCCGTATACTAGTCCGATGTGTTAACCACACCATCAGGATGACCATGCTGGCAACGCAGCTGATTTTTTTTTTGTGATACCGTGAGTATTTCCAGGCTGCATTTCTCTTTCGGGTTTGGGATGGGAAAGCCCATAACTTCTGAACTAATTAAGCTTTCAACCCAATGATCCACAGGCACATACATCCAACCTAGGAATCGCTTAGCGAGAAGGATCCGAATGGGTACAAGCAATGCCATATGATGCTTTACTTATCAAAGGTTTCGCCATTGTTTGTTAGATGAAATCTAAACGCTGGAGAGGTTCTGTAAACAAGTAAATTTGGCTAGAATTCGATTTAAATTATTTTTTTCATTTAATTGGAAGAGCATCGTAAACAGCTCTCAAATAAAATTATTCATTGGCACTAAGATTTGCAAAATTTTAATTTCAATCCATCCTCGTCTAACAATCGCCAATTTTAATGAAGTCTTTGCACTTCAGATCATTATAAAAAACTGTTTTTTTTGTTGACACAAATAAATCTATTATTCCAGAATATCTGTAGGATATCAAACATTCTTTGTAGTATTTAGGCAAGTCTAGTGGAAGTTTAGAGTACTCAAAGTTACAATGAAATCATGATGCCTGTTCTAGGTTCCTATTTTCCTTTTTTTCCTTATTTCCATGTATGCTGCATGCATGCTCAGTTTAGAAGGGGAGTAACATCATTTATATTTAAATTAATGTTAACCTACATGTGTTTAGTTTTTAAATACTCAACTTACATAACAGTCATACAGAATTTGTTCGGCAGGACCCCTAGGTGCACCCTTGACATCAGCTATTAGGAGAACGTCCTCACTAGGTATTACCTTCCAAGCCTCCTGCTGTATACTCTCATAAGTCTGTAAACCATACAAATAAATAAACTGAGGCTGCATGTGAACAGTAGACATAATGCAAAATTGAAACCAGACTGCTGGGACAGCTAGATTATATGCTACTTAATATGCAATTCTGACTCCCAAAAATATGTCATAACATATTTAACTTAACTGCAAACTTCAATACTACCGAAATCACTAAACTGTTGGCAGCCCAAAATAATGATCGATCGTTTGACTACTTTTAATCGACTCACATGACCATTTGGGGCACCCCAAATTATGACATGAGATGTCGTTACTATAGCATGGGAGACCAAGAGCAGAAGTTTTCACATGCATTATTTTTTACTAGAGATTTGACTGCAATAACGCCACTGTATATTTGCAGATAGAATATGAATGAAGATTCAAGCCTTAAAGTGCCACTACGACGAAAATTTACCATTTCGATTTGCCACTTTTTCAGTGTCTATAGGTCAATCAGTATTAGAAATATCCGAAATAGTAAAAAATATTCCCAAATGGGCATGTTAAACCACAAATTTTAGGAGAGTTTACCAGTAAAATCCTGTCCGCCATTGCTGGAAGCTGTGCCCTTTGTTCAGCTTTAAACAAAGGTTTATTCACCAGAAGTGATGTCATACACTTAACACGACAGCCTCGTGGCGCAAAATAGCGTGCATAAAAAAAGTAGCCAACCTCGCAAAGATAAATATAACTTTCTTCTTATGTACGTGAAGACGTTTTTAGTAGAAATATGCCTCCAGGCGTTGTGTTCTGCAGGCGAGCGTTAAGTGTATGACATCACTTCCGGTGAATAAACCATTGTTTAAAGCTGAACAAAGGGCACAGCTTCCGGTAATGGCAGATGTGTAGATTCAATATTCGGAGCTAAAAAAATAAGACTTCCTGTCGTTGTATCGAAAAACAATTTGAACTGGTAATAATATATGAACTCTACTTTATGAATATGCAAAAACATTGATATGTCAAAATTTGATCGTAGGGGCACTTTAAACATTTCTCCAAAAACACACTTTCATTCTTGCTACTTCAAACATCATTAATTATTTTATATGCTAAGTTCAAGGTACTAAAATCAGGGTAGTGAGTTTTGAACGGCAACAAAATTGGTCTCAATCTCAGTGAGATCACCAGACTGTTGGAATAACAATCTATTGTTGGACCACTTTTGATTCTCTCACATGATCATTTTTAATGCTCCAAATGGTCATGTGAGCAAATCAAAAGTAGTCCAATGATCCATCACTATTTTTGGGCTGCCAACAGTTCAGTGATTAGTAATAATAGTTTTGTCCCCAGCATTGAAAAGCTGAAATAATGATTCCTAATACTCCAGTTTCCTATTCGAAAATTACCACTGAATGCAATGACTAGAGTGCGGGAGGTCGGGGATTCGAATCCCGGCCGCATCCTTGGGCAGGGACGTTTATAAGCTGTTGGCCTTGTCTCCTTCTACTTCTAATCAGTATTTGAAGGGGACGTGAAAGAACCTATTGTACTACTCGAAAAAGAGCAGGGGATTGTCACCCGGTACAGCAGCCTGAGCTGGCCATTGCAGTAACCACACTCAACATTGTAAACTGCGTGGCAGCTATTAGCGCCGTGAAGCAGTCTGAAATAATTCACTGATGGGATATGTCAGTCATATGTAAAGTGCCATGAAACTGTGGTTGATATGGCGCTCTATAAATGTGGCCATTATTATGTCTATAGACGCATGTACGCAGGGTTAGCCTCATTCTGAAGTTAAACATTCATAAATACCAGCAAGAAGGTGGGCTATTCACAACACTGCGTATTGTAAGACAGACAACAGTTGTAGTTTCTCATTTTGCACCTTCTCGCTGGTATTTAAGAATGTTTAACTTCAGAATGAGGCTAAGCCTGAGTACATGCGTCTGTAGTCATTGCATTCAGCGGTAATTTTCGAAAAGGAAACTCGAGTATTGCAGACCATTGTGGTTTCTTTTTGCTGGGGGTGATTGTTGTTCCTTGGTATGTGTGACGTATGGTATGGGAAAATTTGTAGAGCAGTCACACAAGCTCGATTTACCACTGCAGACAATATTGAATACCTTGGTGGAAAAACAACCTAAGTACGTGTTTCTAGGCTCTTAAGTAAACTGACTAAAAACAAATTATTTCTTGTTTAGCATGCTAAGATATTACTTGAAATGTAACAGGAATGAAATTAGGGCTCAAAATAAGCAAGTCATCAAGCCATTTCTACAGCAAAAAAATATATTTGTGTTTGTTATTCTATATTTTGGGGGGGGGGGGGGGTGGAGATAGATCTAGAAACAACAATATCACATGTGTGCTCATTGGCTGTATGTTTCGGCAGGAAATAGCTTACCACTTACAAATTGGATCTCAAACAGACTTTTTCTCTCTCTGAAGTCGAACACCAAGCTGGAGAGATGGTTGAAACAGTGGAGATACTTGTTGGAAAGACGGAGTAACGTTTCAAAAAAGCAACTCTGTATAAAGTGCCGTTGGACATAATTAATTTGCTGGCTTAACTTAACTCATGGCTGAACGAAAAACTGTTTGACTAAACAGTGGTTTGTTGTCGCTGGAGACTTACACAGAGTCTCGTCTTCATGCAAAGCAAACTGTTAATATTCTAGAGACAAGAAGGCCATTTTGGTAACTTTCATGGCCTGAGCTTTCCAAAGATTATGTTGGGCTTTGTTTGTGCTTCGCCTGGGGACTTAAAAAGATTCTTAATACGAAACCTATGGCATTCTCCTGTCAATTTTTTTTACTGTGTACCCACAATTCTTTTCGCTCCATGTCGAGTCCGAAGGTAATCCAAAGTGAGTTGGGTTATATCCATGTTAGCTACAGGGATAGCTCGCGACGATTTCAGAAAGGTTATATTTTCAAAATGCAAAGCATCTGAAGCTTGGTCGGCTGTGCAACAACTCAGATGGGCGGTGCTTTGCAATCAAAATAAGTGAAAGTGTGAAAACCTAGGTACTTAAACAATGTTTCTTTGTGACTGGTGCACTTTAGCATGAAGCAATTTTTTTATGAGTGAATGGCTATTGCATTCAAATTTGAAAAATCAATAGGGCAATGCAAGGCAAGGCAATAATTATTATAAACAAACATAATTAATGAAGATTTGAAAAAACCCAACAGAAGCCAAAACAGAATTAAGTAAACTTAAACTAAAAGAACCGTTTGGCATGTACTGAAACTGGGTATTGTGTGTGTAAATTTTACGATTCTCGCAAAAGAAAGACAAAATTGGGCAAACATACTACTACTTACGTCATTTTTCCACAGAGGTCTTCAATTGCTTATTTTTCAAAACTAATGTTCTCTTCTTTTCTCAAATGCACAACACAGAGAAATAAAATAGTAGAACTTATATATTTTGAATACATCTCTGCACAGGCATTAGCCAGGGATGATTTAGGGTTCAGGGCCGGGTTGTTCAAAGCCGGATTAGTGTTAATCCTGGATTAACTCTGCACAAAACCTATTGGTTGTCATGGAAATTAACCATGGATTAGCACTAATCGGGCTTTGAACAACCCGGCCCAGTTCCTCATTAAATTCCTATCTAGCTAGAAATATGCCAATGAAACTAACTCAAGGGAAAACATAATGAATGTCATGACTATACCTGTTGTAGTTGTGGTATTACTGCTGCTAGCATGTTTGCATATAACGAGAACATTTCCTTTAGATGGTTTATCCTGTCCTCTTCTAACTTTTCACAAGTCTGTACAGGGCATAACCAAGTATAAGTTGAATGAGTTTTGAATTTTTTGTAACATATGAAATTAGACAACTCATATTCATGGTGCGAACTGGGACCAAGTGTGTTTTTGTGCAATAATGAGGCTTGTGAATCGAAGCATTTCCCATCAAACAAAACCAAAAATGGGTGACTAGTACTTCATGTACTAGTTGTAATACAATCGATTGGAGGTGGAAAATAGTATTTACAAACAGGTTTTGCTAATAACACTACCAATCTTGTACGAGTGCCTTTAAATATATGAATTAAGATTTTTTCACCTCCAGTACAACCATGTGATTGCATTCCTGCAAAAGGTCCATTTGTCAGTCTACAATCCCTGTTTCCTGATGTACTATGGCACCACTTACCGAGGTGACTCAACAAAATTACAGCCGCACCAGTCCTAGACTTCTGACTTCAAAACTTAAGTGAAAGGTACCATGCCAGAGCTGAAATGATATCTGCGAACCCGAGGGATTATTGTTTCAAAGAAACTAGCCCAAAAGGCCTATAAATTAGGCCTAGAATCACTAGAAGGCAAGGAAAACCATTGGACACTTCTGCACATTAAACTGCAAACACCTGATGGCTGAATCATACCAAATCCACTTGATGTTTAGTTTAATTGTACTTCAGTGAAATGTCTGATTAAACATTTGCTGACTTCTATAGGCCCGTTCAAACGGATGCAACATGTTGGCACAACATCATGCAACATTGTTGGATGCAACATGTTGGATCCATTTGAACACCATGTTGGACAATGTTGCATGATGTTGGACAATGTTGCATGAAGTTTGAAACTAGTCAAACTTTTCATCCAACATTGTCCAACATTTCTTTTGTTATCATGATCGATGAACCATGTCCCAATGTGTTGGATCCGTTTGATCGACTTTCCCAACAATGTTGGACTCTCACACGTACACTTCATTCGTAATTCGTGCTGTATCCATGGAGATTTGATTTTGTTTACTAACAGACGATTAGGCGATCATTTCAATTTGCACCATGATGGCGGAGAGTGAAGTACTTTCAGAAGATTTTGAGCAGAAAAACAGGAGCAAAACTCCTAAAAATGGAAAAAGGAAGGCTGTAAACACAAGGAAAGAACTAGTGCAAGACGAGAAAGTGGTCAGACGCCGAAGTTGACAAACTGCTACATCTGTTAGAAGAGAGTTTGCCTTTGGGACGTTTCAAGCAAAGATTATCACATCAGGAACAAGAGAGAAAGGGCCTACAAAGAGATGGAAGACTAGATATACCTATCTTGGACATAAAAGCCAAAGGAACAGGCTTACGAGCTCAACTCGGCCGCGAAGGCGAACATAAACAGCACCGGAATCCTTTGCGATATCACAGTACTATCCAACATGTTGGATTGATGTTGGATCCGTTTGAACACCCCCATCCAACATCATGCAACATCGTGCAACAATGTTGGATGATGTTGCATCTGTTTGAACAGGCCTTATTCCTATCTTATAAACATTGATAGCATACAAATCTTTAGAACGCTACAGCCTCACTACACTGGGAGTGGGATGGACATGTACAAAGACTCCACTCAGGTAAACAAAACTCGCCCAGTTTTATCCAATGGTGTTTCCTTGCCTTCTAGTGATTCTATGCCTAATAGGCCTTTGGGGCTAGTTCTACAAGTTCACCTTTAGGTTTCTTTGATAAAACAATCCCTTGGGTTTGCAAATAGCATTTCAGATCTTAAGTACAATGTACCTTTTAATTCCAAGTTTTGAAGTCTTGGCAGCCATAATTTTGTTGAGTCACCTCAGTATAAAGTGAAACCATAGCTAGTACTTCAGAAACAGGAATTGTAGACTGAGAAAATTGCTGATTCATGGTAATTTTATTATTCCTTCCTCTGCATTTGTCTTTTCCGTTTCCAATTTTTTTAAATATATATTTTAGGGTTTTATTTTGTATTGCGACTAGTACATCAGTTTCAGTTTTGTTTGACGGGAAATGCTTTAACCCTCCCCCCCCCCCCCCTTTCCATGTAATAAATTGTTTATTATACAGTGTCTAACACGAAAAAAAAAAAGTGTTTATTTTCGCTTACCTTGCAGCTATGTTTGAAGAAACTATCTTGAGAGCAGAAACTATATTTAAGCCTTACGTCGGGGGTGCTCGCGTTGAAATAAAACTGTTTTTGCCGCTAAAAGCTGATTGGCTGTTACTCAAACAGACTCATTTTGATTGGCCCGCATGCTTACGAAACCATTTAAGTGTTGAATAAACATGAATTGTGCAAACCTGTTTGTGACCCGTGTAATATTCATTATATCCTGTATTTGCACATGAAAAAGCCAAGTCGAATAATAAATATATATGTGCATTATGTTATTGATACAACTAACTTCCACTGTGATGTGGGTCAACAAGAATCAAATATATAGCTAATTTCTCCAAAAATCAGTTCACTGGCTCCAAGTGATAGCCAGGTTTAGATATTTGAACATGTGTAATAATACCTTGCATCGACCAACAAAACTCTGAATAAAAATTTGCTAAGTGTGACTTCCAATGTCAAACCTTCTATATATTATTTTAGCTAAAGTCCCAGGGAACGAGCCAGGCTGTGCCATTTCTGCTTTAAAAACACGTTTTTTCCCTTGATAAGAGTCAAAAGGTCTCCTTTCCAAAGGAAATGAAATGGCAAAAGGGCCAAATTGGACCAAATTGTCCCTTCTGGCTCAATTTCTGGCTCAATCTCTGAAGTCCCATATACATGTATTTAGAACTAGTCACAAATAGCCAGGCAATGGACGGCAATCCCTTTATGTAGGACGGCACAATTTTTTACCAAAAATACAATAGAATACAATACAATACAATTCAATACAACAATAGAACGCAACACAATACAATACAATTTGGTAGCAATTCGTGTCGTCCTACATGAAGGGATGGCCCAATGGACCATTTCCCTGGCTGTTTGCAACTTTGGACAAGCAATAATATTGAAGATAAATGTTGTGAAAGCCCATGGCCCTGTTATCTAAAAGTAGCTACACTACACCTCTGCAAAGGGCTCAGGACCCTTTGCAGCTAGCTGTGTTTCTGATTGCTAGATTATGCTCCCCTCATTGCTAGAGCACCAATCTTATATGCTGGGGCTAGTTCATACCTATAGGTTCAAATCCTTGTTGGAGATCCGAGGTGGCGCAGTGGTTAAGTGCTTCACCTCTCACCTCTGTGGACCAGGTTCGATCCCCGGATGCAGCACCATATGTGGGTTAAATTGAGTTTGTTGGCATCTCACCTTTAATGCTCCGAGGGTTTTTCTCCGGGTCCTTTGTAACCAGTTCTAAAGATATGGGGGACTAATTGCAGGTGCACATGCTTGTTCCCTCCTAACAGGGGCATACCTAAGCTGGCATTGGTCGTTAAAGGGCCTTCTGTACTAAATGCTTACTCACCTGACAACACCTATACATCGCTGCTTCCCATTCTAACCTTATTCTCTCTGTCTTCTGGTATACATCTCTATATTCTTTATCTACAATAAAAAGGTGGATTTTTTTGGGGGATTATTATCATCTAATGGAGAATAGAAATGAGTAAAATAAAAATATTGGGTACAACACTCACCAGATTTAGATGCGAGTTCCACAGCTTTGTTGATTTTAGATTCCAGCTAGTGGTAAAAATAATGGAATACATAAAACAGAGTTTTAAAATAAATTCAGAATGATGGGATTTTATCTTATGCCATGATAGCTAGTATGTGGGACTTAATGGGGCTTGGATCTATGAGACCTGAGGCTTGGTCCCTCAACTGAAAATTATTAAATATGGACTATTAGAATTAAGGCAATGTTTTGAAGCAATAGGCCTTTCAGCAATATTCCATACTGTGTTAACCTGAATTAATCAGGCTCAAAGGGAGGGGGAGAATAAGAGAAAGAATAAGAGAGAGAAGGAGAAAACAGATAAAGGGAAGAGGGGAAATGAGAGAAAGTGGGGGAGAGAAAGGGGAAGAGGAAGAGGGGGATGTAGAGAAAAAGAGAGGTCGGGGTTCAAACCGGCGGCCACGTCCTTGGGCAGGGACGGTTATTAGCCGTTGGCCTTGTTTCCTTCTACTTCTAATCAGTATTTGAAGGGGACGTGAAAGAACCTGTTGTACTACTCGAAAAAGAGAAGGGGATTGTTACCTGGTACAGCATCCTGGCCATTGCACTAACCACACACTCAACATTGTAAACTGTGTGGCAGCCATTGGCACCGTAACAGCAGTCCGAAAAATTCACTGACAGGCTACTGTATGTCAGTAAAATGTAAAGCGCCATGAGACTGTGGTGATATGGCGCTATATAAATATGGCCTATTATTTATTTATTTTTATTTTATTAAAGAGGGAGAAGTAGAGAAAAAGAGGTAGAATTAGAGAGAAAGGGGAAGAGGAAGAGGGGGCAGTAGAGAGGAAGAGGTAGAGAAAAAGAGGAAGAGGGGCAAGTAGAGAGGAAGAGGGAGAAGTAGAGAAAAAGAGGAAGAGGGGGAAGTAGAGAGGAAGAGGGAGAAGTAGAGAAAAAGAGGAAGAGGTAGAGAGGAAGAGGGAGAAGTAGAGAAAAAGAGGAAGAGGGGGAAGTAAAGGAAGAGGGGGAAGTAGAGAAAAAGGGGAAGAGGGAGAAGTAGAGAAAAAGGGGAAGAGGGAGAGGGGTAAGTAGAGAAGAAGAGGGGGAAGTAGAGAAAAAGAGGAAGTGGGGGAAGTAGAGGAAGTGGGGGAAGTAGAGAAAAAGGGGAAGAGGGAGAAGTAGAGAAAAAGGCGAAGAGGGGGAAGTAGAGAAAAAGAGGGAGGAGTAGAGAAAAGGGGAAGAGGGAGAAGTAGAGAAAAAGAGGAAGACACGGAAGGAGAGGGGGAAGAGGAAGGGGGGGGGGGGGGGGAGAGAAAAAGAAGAAGAGTGGGAAGGAGAGAAAGAGGACAGAAAAGAGGAAGAGAGGGAAGGAGCGAAAAAGGGGAAGAGGGAGAAGAAGAGAAAGGGGAAGAAGAATAGGAAAAACAGAATAGGAAAGGGGAATTAGGATGGGAAGAAAAGAAAGAGGAAGGGAGGGAGGGAGAGAGGAAGAGTGGGAAGAAGAGATAGAAGACAGAAACAAGAAAGGGGAAGAGGGAGAAGAAGAGGAAGAGGGGAAATGAGAGAAAACAAGAAAGAGGAAGAAGGTAAAGGAAAGAAAGAGGAAGAAAAAGAGGAAGAGAGTGGAAGAGGGGAACAATTTTTACTTATTTTTGTTTAGATTGAGTGACCACACAAATAATTATGGCTTCTGTGTAATGGGGAGGCCTACTGTTCTTTCATTGCTGTTATGCAATTATTCAGAGAAGTGATAGGCATCAGAGGCATAATAATTATGAAGAAACACTCAAATTATTTAGTATACTGAGATACACAAAGCATCCCAAGCAGTCCAACTAATCAATCCTCAGTCATCAGAGTTGCAGAATCTTTTGAATTAACTACAAAGCAATAATGATAACAACATGTTTGTGAGTTCTTTCATTTCTGCTAATCAGTGTGATGTCCAAGTCTTTTGTTTGTTATCCCTTCCCTTCCCTTTGGGCCTCATACTCAGATTGATAATGTGTCTGCTTTACCTCTTGTACAACTTTAGAAATAACTATATATGTTGTGGGGCAATTTTAATTCTAGTGCAAATTTATTTACACCAGTGCAATTTTTTGAATAAATTTAAGTGGCTGAGAGGGAATAGTAACTAATTTCCATAAGAAAAGCTATATTACCGTAAACACCCATAGATAAGCCGCACCTTTTCACCCAAAATCGGGGGTGCGGCTTATCTATGGCTTATCTATGGGAACATATATTTACATATCATGAACCCGTATGAAGCTTTTATTATGCGACGGTGCGTATATTACAATCAGGTTCAAATCGCATCCGATCGTGTAATATTTAAGAGATAGAAAACATTTCCCGTGTTTCTATAGAGTTATAGAAACACGAGTGGGAGTTTGGGAGAACGAGAAATGGCAGTGGGAACACGAGCCCGAAGGGCGAGTGTTTCCACAGCTATTTCGAGTTCTTCCAAACTTCCACAAGTGTTTCTATAACTCTATAGAAACAAGGGGAAAATTTTTCTATTTCCTTTATAAAATAAACGAATAAAAGCACGGAAACGCTGGCTTAATTTGATAACCAAAACGTAAATTCTCACAACTAGCTCAAGCGCGCGCTCAACTGTCTATGTTTCTATAGAGTTGTAGAAACACGACTTACAGCCAATCAGAGCGTGCGTACTATCGAAACTATTTTATAAAGCAATTTAAGCATAATCATTGAAAAAAAAATGCAGTTTGAAAGAATTAAAGCAAAAACTTTTCCGAGACCCACCTTAGACCTAATATATTAGAATTTCGTGAATATTTAAACGTGATTAAGCTTATTTACCTAAGTTCCAAAACACGCTGATTCGCAGCGCTTGTCAAAGCAGGCATCTAAACAACCAGGCATTCTTTGCAATTTTACACGTGGGAGATTGGTACTAGTTAATGAAAATCCAAGATGGCGGCCCTTAGACCTACTTGTGCAAGTATAGTTTTGCCAGAAAACCTTTCTTGCTCTTGCGATTAAAGGAAAGCGGCTCCTTGGAATTGTTGTTAGTTAATGGGAGAATAAAAGTGGAAGAATTCTGGAGTGATTTAAAGACTGCAGGTTAAAATATACACAAGAAATGACAAGGCAAGTTGAACCATATTTGATCGAATTAAAGTTGCGATTATGTATTTATGACAATCTGATGAAGTTAATTTGCTTCAAGTACGAGTATTTATGAACTCCAACAAAAGATTCTTCTTCTTTTTGGAAGAAGTTTGGCATCAAGTACAAGCGTTTATGAACTCGGACAAAAGATTTTCTAATTATTTTTCAAAAAAAGTTTATGTCCTAAATTCAAGCTTCAAAACTTGGGGTACCAAGAGGTGTGCCGCATATACTGCCAGTTACTCAATTAATTAGAGTCATTTTCTGGGTGCGGCTTATCTACGGGTGCAGCTTATACACGGGTGTTTACGGTATTCCAAAGACATGACTGGATCTCCAATGCAAGTCTCTGTGGCGCAGTTGGTAAAGCTGTGGTCTTCCAAGGCATTCTTCCAAGCGAAGGGTTAGTTTCCAATAATATGCACACCTCATTGTGTTATGGACCAATCAGATTTTACCTTCCATATCCTGGAAAGTAATGTTGCATTTAAAAGGATTCAGGCAATACATTTGCCATTGACCAATATCATAGGAGAGTGTTCACTGCCATGCCAATTCACTAAAATTCTAACAATGGCTTTGATTGGGCAGAAAAATATAACAAATGTGCTAACGTCGTGCTTGCACATTGGAAACTAATTAAGCGCCTGGGTATATAAGCAGACATTACTTTTTTCTTCAAATTTATGAGTGAAAAGATTTGTCTGCATAGCAGGCTAGGGGTGGGTGGGTGGGTAAAACAAATTTTAATTTGTTCACTGCCCCCCCCCAAAAAAAAAAATATTTAAACCCCCTTTTTTATGAATCCCCCCCAAAAAAATCTCTTTTTAGAATCTTGATAATTGCACTGAGAAGTATACCACTCAGAACTCATACAAAACTACATCCAGGTATTGAGTGGCATATTTTACAGGGTAGTGAAAATATTGATGACGTCGCGATTGCCACCTTTTGAACTACAAAGATGGCGGCAGGTTTGTGTAAATGACACAGGAAGATGTAAACAGCTTAAAGTGCCTATCATCCTTTTGCAATTTCGATAGCTTATGAACCTCCGAAAAGATTTGAGTACTTCTGTGAATAAATTTTTGGTTTAAAGTGAATACTTTAAGTTCTACGCTTGTTTGAAATCGTGTAAATGTGACCTTTCCTGACCCATGACCGCGTAAGGAAAAGCCTGGGTCGAAACCTGGGTAGACGTCATCTTGACGTCATATAATTAATTCGGCTTTGCAATCATTTGAAGAAATACTTAACATGTTGACTAAAATGACTTTTTTCTTTACTAACAACCCACAAACTGTGTATATTTTCTTTGCATCGATGTTGTTGTGATAAAAAGGTGCCATGGAAAATAATGCATTAATGAGATGACGTCTACCCAGGTTTTGACCCAGGCTTTTACTTACGCGGTCATGGGTCAGGAAAGGTCACATTTACACGATTTCAAACAAGCGTATATAGAACATAAAGTATTCAATTTAAACCAAAAATTTCTTCACAGAAGTACTCAAAACATTTCGGAGGTTCATAAGCTATCAAAATTGCAAAAGGGTGATAGGCACTTTAAATGAGCTGCATGATAATGAATATTCCGAGCACAAAAAGCTAAATACAATCTACAATTTTCTCGACTGCAATGAAGAGACAAGAAAACCCGATGAAACTCCCCAGAACAGCTTAGAAAGATCACGAAGAAGTTTGTACTGACAGTAAGTAAAATGAATAGATAAGAGTTCTTTAAGAGCAGTTTAATTGTCCACATAATACAAAGAAAATTACACAGTGGTTTGAAGATATGAAGTCCAAAACATGTTTTCAACTCAGGATAAACTTCATATCTTTGCACCACCGTGTAATATCCTCTATATCTACTTTGAAATTTGCTTTTGGTTTACAATAGAAGCCAACTGTCATGTTAAAAGTGGTCACCTGTTTTGCCAAAAAAATTCCTTCAATTGTGGCATTTGAATCTATTCTTGAAACTGCCTTCCTCAAACTCATTAATAATTCACGAGTTCAACAGCCAATCAGGTCATCCCATTTTGGTCAGGTGCATGTACCTTGATACACAATGAAACTCCACAAGAAGGTCTTGATGTCCAATCAAATGACAGATGAATCTTGATCTCCAATGAAACGCCAGATCAACGTTGCTCCGATTACCGGTAGTTCAAGAACTGATCAAGACACTTGCATTTTAATAAGCATTACATGTACATCACAGGAATGGCAAGAAGTAAAGGAAAAGAAGAAAATATAAATCCATGTCTGGAGTGTGACTCGAACCTCACTTGCAACCAGATACTAGTCCACTGTCTTGTTCAATACACTATCAGTCCATTTGTTGAAACAACCATGAGAAAATAATAATCACAACACTTGTAGTCTATAACAATAAAATACCAGGCAAACAATACTTTCTAATGATTTATGAATACAGGTATCGTATTCGTGTTAGAAGTCATATCAAAAACTCGAGCTTTGCTTTTCACCAGGGGATCCAAGCACCTTGAAACAATAAAAAGAGCTGGCCTAAGCGGCCTCGTACTTTCATCTGTTCTCAGTGTTTGGATCCCCTGGTAAAACACTAGCTCTCGTTAATTTTGATCTATTACGTAAAATACTATGCAGCCTCTTGTTTCAATTCCTACTGACATCCTGACACTAGCTGTTTTGCCTCTACAACAAACCCTCATATTCTCACCTTTGTTATATCCTTATCAGAGACAGCTTTTCCCTTAATACTCAGCCGAATATCCTCCATCTGATCATGTAAGACTTCTACTTCTTTGGTTTTTGTATGAGATATTCTTTTTACCTAATAGATGGAAAAAAGAATAAGATCAAATTATCATCCAAGAATTCAAGGAAAACTAAATTGTCCATTTTTATGGCGGCAATTAATTTTTTTACACTTAATTCTTATCTAAGAAAGGCATATAGGGAAATTAGTCCCTTCTAAAAAGAAACATCATCTAGAGAAACATCATCCAGAGACCTTTAAATTAGACATATCAGTGGCACATTAGTTTAAGGATGCATTTTATGAATACTTTTATTAAATTGATCCACATTCTTACATAATCTACAATAACCATTTAGCTATTTTTACAACCATTTTCAACCACTTAAAAATTACAATAATTGTTTACTGTGGTATATGTCCTCTAATTTACCATGTTTGGCATCATCGCATGGTCAAAATTGTTGTGGATTTTACAAGGCACTAGCCGAGTACACATCGTACATCACAAGGCACCAGCCGAGTACACATCGTACATCACAAGGCACCAGCCGAGTACACATCGTACATCACGAGGCACTAGCCGAGTACACATCATACATCACGAGGCACCAGCCGAGTACACATCGTACATCACGAGGCACCAGCCGAGTACACATCGTACATCACGAGGCACCAGCCGAGTACACATCGTACATCACAAGGCACCAGCCGAGTACACATCGTACATCACGAGGCACTAGCCGAGTACACATCATACATCACGAGGCACCAGCCAAGTACACATCGTACATCACGAGGCACCAGCCGAGTACACATCGTACATCACAAGGCACTAGCCGAGTACACATCGTACATCACAAGGCACTAGCCGAGTGAATACACAACAATTCTGACCAAGCGATGATGAGAAAATGTGGTAAATAAGAGCACAAAGTCATACTATGGTAAACTATTGTAAATTCAAGCAAGCAGGGCCATGAAAACAAGGAAAATTGCGAGAGGAAAGTGATTCTAGCATGCACTATCACACAGTCAAACTAGATTAAATGCAATTTAGACATGGTTGAAGGAATATGCCAGCGCATTATCCATCTTCCTGTGGCATAGCTCGCAGGGCCTGGTTTGGCATCTCATGGGTCTTTTTGTATTTGTTCTTTTATAGTTTGGCAGGTAATTCGCAGTCAATCATTGTCACTCACAAGTGCTGTGTTTGGGATTATGTTACTTGGCATTCTTTGCACGTAGATTGTGTTTTGTTCGGTCCTTGTTTGGTTTCACCGTAGTCTCATTGGGCTGGTTGGTTGTCACAGTTGCCTGGCAACCAAGCTCTCAAGCACTGACCCTACTTACATCCAGGGCACTGAACCTCCAATTCACTTCCAATTAACGTATTTAGGATTATATGTTATTGCCTTAGCTGGATATTTAATCTTGCACTAGTGAACAGTGGGCAGTTGTTATAAACAATATTTTTAAACTACATTCTATTGAGGCCAACATATTTTCAAAATCATTAAATGGCAACTCCTTCCCACTGATATTACATAAGAATCGCATAGCCAAAGCTGAATCGCACGGTGCATTTGCAAAATCAGACGCTGATTGGCTGAGACGGAGTGGTGATTCAGAGTGGAATCACCACTGTAGACTACGCGCGCTATTTATAACTTAGCAAAATATCAACAAAAGTACTAAATCTTCAAGTAATTCATCGGACTATGCGATTCAAGGAAAATCACATGCCTGACTCGGTAATTCCTCGTTAAATTGCACGAGAAAACCGATATCGCCCGAGTCGTTTCGACTCGGGCGATATCGGTGGAATTACCTCGTCAGGCATGTGATTTTCCTATAATATCAAGTTCTACCTTTAAAGAATCATTGACTTTGTCACAGTATGCCTTGTATGCCTTGTCAACTACAGATTCCACCTATCCAGACACAATGAAATAGATGATCAAGATATTGTTGTTGAAGTAAACCTGTTAAATACTTTTACCACACCCTTACCCAAAAGCAGTGTTTTTTTATTACATATAATTATATTTACAGACAGGATTAGCAAAATCAAGTGCTTCTCCTGCAATAATTCGACATGTTTTTTTGGATGTCTTCAACCTTAAAATATCTTCTCTTGTCTACAAAATTAAGTATGTTAAAGTCAATATCCCATCAGCTTTCCTTGACCTCATACCATCCGCTTCTGATATTCACAATTAGTGCTTCTCCTGCAATAATTCGACATGTTTTTTTGGATGTCTTCAACCTTAAAATATCTTCTCTTGTCTACAAAATTAAGTATGTTAAAGTCAATATCCCATCAGCTTTCCTTGACCTCATACCATCCGCTTCTGATATTCACAATTATAACACTAGATACTCTACCAATCAAAACTTATACAGACCAACATCCCGAACAAATCATGGCCTAACTAGATTTAAAGCCATTTCATCAAGGGTGTGGGAAAAAATCCCACTAACAATCAAACGCCTCCCCTACAATAGCTTTAAAAACCAATACAAAATATTGTTACTTGATAACCAGAACTAACCATGTATGGCATACCCAAATTCTATCTGAAGCAGTAATGGCATATTAACCAATATTGTATGTAAAATATTTTCTCACCTTTTTTCTCTACTTTATAATATTGATTATTTTCCTCGACTATCTATTTTCACTGTGGTAGCGGCCAACACGAAAGCTTCAGCTACTTTGGCCACTACGCACATACATGTATCATCTAAAATTAAAATAATTATGTTCTGCAATCTATTAAGTTTTCTACTGCTGTAACAACTTTTGTACAATTATGAAAATAGTGCGAATAAAAAATAAAATAATTTTTTTTTTTATGATAATGAATGGATGACTTTAACAATATGAAAGTAAAGGGACAAAAGTATATACAAGCAAACAAACGAAGAGAAGGGACAAGACAAAACAAAGAGTATGAGCAAAACAATAATAGAAAATAAGTCAGAAATATTTATATACAATAATTAATTCAATTGAAAAAGAAGTGTAGAATGAGGGATAAGTTGGCAAACATTTCATTAGCAACAACAGCAGATACGGAGCAGTTTTATCACATGACCAATACAGCGACATGCTCGCTTTACTTTCAAAGCCATTACCAAAAGTTGCACGTGATCATGAGTGCGCAGGAAAAGCTGTCTGAGCCTGCCCCATTTTTTGCTTGTTTTGCCATTAATTTGAAAGTGGTCATACTACTCTTCCCAGTAAACTGCAACACCCCAAGTTTTTCTACAGCACACATGATGCGAATGTTAACGTTCTGTACCATATGATCGCTGTTTGACATACCGCCGGGTAGAGATTCTGTGGTGGCATGAGAAAAGCAACGTGTTGTTCTATCATTGTAGAAAAATAGAATGCCTTGTTGTAGACAGTAGAATTAAACATTGTAGACAAGTTTGACATTTCAAAACTGCAAAATGTCTGCCTTGGTGATTTCAAAAAGTCTGAAGTATGAGATTGTAAAATGTCTCAGCTGAATTGGCAAAATATTTCTTCCATTTACCTTTAAAATTAAGCCACATTATGTGGTTATTCAAATACATTTAGTAATAAACTCCAGAACTTAAAGAAGAGCGAGAAGCAAATTTTTCCCAGTAATTAAAATTATAGACTTTGAAATCAACAAGGCTGTCAGTCTGCAGTTTTAAAAAGTCAAACTTGTCTACAATCATTCTTGCTGCTGTCAACAAAATCTATATCCGGCAGCATTCACATCACATGGGCCATATAAAAAATTGGGGTGTTACAGTTTACTGGGAAGAGTAGTGCAAAAGAAAAAGAGTGACCGAGTAAGGTTTGGCTGGACAGGTAAATATTGGCTCTCTGTCAATTTGAATGAATCTCGCTGCACTTGGTTGGTACGTCATGAAATTCAGGCAAATATTTTGCCATCAGGCCCTCCCACTTATAGTCTGTAAGTACTGAAACCAATGATTGATACTTACAAGCTTTCTAGTTTTGGACTGTCCGTCTATAAAGGCCTTGATTTGTTTTGCTCCTTCATCATGCAACTGAGTAGCAAGTACTCTAAAACAGAAAGTTTATCTTACATGTAGGTCAATCTGATTCTCTAAGTACCATAATTATTTAAAGTCCATATTCTGCTAAAGAATATTAACTCTGCATATATTCATAATATTTGAATTAAAGTGCCAAGACTAATATATACCGTATTTTATCACGTATAAGCCGCACCTTTTTTGACTTTCAGATTTTTAAAGTAACAAAAAATTGCCACAAAGTTGGGGGTGTGGCTTACATGTATATGCAAGTGTTTTCAGAAAAGGTTTCTTACAATGCCATATGAACAATAGAAATGGCACATTATTCACAGAACACAAGTGTCAGCAAGATTTTTACTCAAACTCCTCTCCTTCACTTTCCAAAGAAAACTAGCTGTCCATGCAGTTGCTTGTCATCTTCTCTGCTTACTCCTTGGATGGTTCCTAGTGTTGTTAAAGCCCATAATTGGTCTTGAAAGCCTTCAAATTTTCAAATAAAGTCTAATTCTCATGGAGTTCATGTTCAACTTCGGAGCTCACGCTCGATCAGACGTTTGAGAAAACTCTCGCCCCAGGCCTTGAAAATCCAAGATGGCAGACCACCGACTCATATAGTTTTGCCAGAAAATATTACTTTCTTGTGCGCTTAAAGGAATGAAGTTCCTTAAATATGTTGTTGGTTAATGGGGGAACAACAGCAGAAGAATTCTGAAGTGATTTAAAGACAGCAGGTTAAAATATACACGAAAGGACAGAAAAGGACAAGGAAAGTTGTAACCAATTTGTTGTTGTGATATGATGATCTGTAATGAAGAAGTTTTGCTTCAATTACAGGCATTTATGAACTTGAACACAAGACTACTCTTACTGAATTTTGTGGTGTGGCTTTATTATACACAAGGTTATTCCTTAAACCTTTCGGAAAAAACAAGCTGTTTATCAGGCTGAAATTAGGGGTGCGGTTTATATGTGATGTGCAGCTTGTACGTGATAAAATATGGTAGCTTTAATATATAATTATCAATGAAATACCAGTGTATATGTGATATCTTCACACGTGAAGATAATTATCACTTTTGAAAATATGACTGGTTTTCAAAGATTTCTAGCCTTTTTAGTAAAGAGATTGAAACTGATATTTCATCAATATATATTAAACAGAACATTACATGGCTTATTGGCAATACAAATTTTATCTTCTCATGTTGAACAAATATCTTACTCATGAATTCGCTGCTCTCACTCGTAAGATATTTCATCATCACTCTGTAAAATCTGTATCTCGGCCATGTAATATCCTCTATTTATCATATGCCACACCCAAAATCCTTTGTTGCAACCGATGAGATAAATCCTGTATCCCACTGGATTATGTACATTTGTATGCAAGTGGCAATAACTAGTAATTATGCATTTTCATATGTAATCCAATGATTAGTATTCAATAACTAGTTATCACCCACTTGCATACTTGTCTTGTAAATCAATGGATTACATATCATAGTAGATTATAGACGAGATTATAGTAGATTATAAACTTTGAGCTTGGCAATAATGAACTGTACCAATTACTGTCTTGGGGGCAACAGTGCATTGCTAATTAATCTTTTCAAGGGGTTACTCACAAGAATCCATTGTTGTTGAAAATTACAAGAAAGATGGTTTAAATGCCGCGTTACTTATTATTCTAACTCTGCTGCAACGTTCAACTTCATGGAACTATATATAGAGCTTAGTGGGGACGTACATCCAATGCCTGGCCCGGATTGTAATACTTCTGATCGTACTATGAAGATTCCTGTTCGGTCAACACACAGCAGTAACAACAATGACCTTTCACACAGTCTTGGGCACTTCATTACGCAATGGAAACTCAACAAACAATTAATATTCAGCGACAAGCTCAGTGTTTATCTCACAGTCATATTTCTTGCTGTCTGCAGTTCTGCCTGTTAACACTAGATCTGTTAATAAACAAGGCAATGGTAATAAAGGACTTTGCTGTGGTCAATGATGTGGATATTATGGCTTTGACAGAGACTTGGCTGCGACCAGGAAATTTTGATGACGTTGACGTGGGTACCCTGTGTCCCACTGGGTACAGGTTCTCACACGTCCCTAGACCGTATGGTAGAGGAGGGGGAGTTGGAATTTTATTTAAGGACAGCCTTGATATCAACACCGCAGTGACTGATTCCTTTGAAACATTTGAGCTCATGGATGTTCATCTTCGAAACCTCCAAAGTGTCAGGATCTTAATTATTTATCGTCCGCGATCACACCTCCTGTCCCTTGTTTTTTGAAGAGTTATCTAGACTACTGGAACACGTTATAGCTGAACCTTCTGGCTGCTTACTGATTGCTGGTGATTTTAACTTTCATATGGATGATTCCAAGAATGGTAACGCCACACGGTTTGATGACATTCTCGTGTCGTTTGATCTGAATCAACATGTTTGTTTTGAAACTCGTGTTAGTGGCCACACCCTTGATCTGCTCATATCAAAATCAGATGATACTATTATCAGGAATACCAGGGTATATGACCCTGTTATCTCAGATCACCTTGCAGTGCACTGTGACTTATCTCTTCAGAAGCCACAATTCAAGAAAAAAGTTATAAACTTCCAGAAACTGCGCTCCTTAGACTTGGATTCCTTTCATGATGACATCTGTAATTCTCTGTTGATAAAGGAACAATCTTCCGACTTGAACACTCTGACTAGTAGATCAGTATGATGAGGGTCCACAATAGGGTCCTCAGATCCCGCTTTCCCACCTCATTTTTTTCTCTTAATCCCACCATCCCACCCTTCTTTAGACTTCTTTACGTTGAAATCCCGATCCCACCCTTATTTTTTTAACTACAATTTTTTTTCTGCGTTAATTATTACAATAATGATAACATGAAATTCCCACCTTCATTAAAATCCGGATAGCTGCCAAGTAAACAGACTAAACACGATTTGATGATGTTTCTGACCCTTGGACGAACACGCAAAGTCACACAAACGGTACACGATATGCTGTTGACATATGGAAGACGAAGATTGTTCGTTTTGAAGAGTTAATCTGCATTAAACACACGGTCACGTGGAATTATAATCCCGCTTCCCGCCCCCTCAAAAACATGAAATCCCGCTTCCCGCTCGTACCTGAAATCCTGCATCCCACTCCTGTTTTTAGCTCGCATCCCGAATCCCACCCTCGAAATAAGCCCGATCCCGCCATCCCGCCAAACCTATTGTGGACCCTCTATGATGATACATTACGATCGTTATTGGACCAACATGCTCCCCAGAAGCAACGCTTAGTAACCACACGACCAGCCGCACCCTGGTACACACCGGAAGTGGCTACTGAGAAGCGGAAGAGAAGACGACTGGAATGGAAGTGGTGCAAATCTAGGTTTAAATGTGATCGGGATGAGTACATCTATCAATGCAACGTTGTCAACAACCTGATCAACTTGTTGAAATCTGCCCACTACACGGCAATTATTAATGAGCATTCCTCAGATCAGGGGGTACTTTTTAGAACTGTGAGCAAGCTTCTGCAAAAGTCATCTGAGAAGCAATATCCACCCTCTCCGGATAACACTACCCTTGCTAACTCATTTGCTGATTTCTTCATTAGCAAAATTGACAACATACATTCTGTACTTGTGGAAAGGAATATTAATTGTCAAATGCCTGACACCCTTGAACCATCAACATGTGACGTGGAGTTCAGCAATTTTAAAGAGCTCAGCCAAGAGGACGTTAAAGAACTTGCGAGTAAGCCTCTAGCTAAGTCCTGTGGACTTGATCCCCTACCAGCTATATATAGTTTTGAAAGGCTGTTTCACAGTACTATTGCCAGCTTTAACCCAGATTGTTAATTTGTCTCTATCAACTGGTGTGATGCCCGATGCCTTGAAGATTGCTGTGCTATCACCTACATTGAAAAAACCTGATGCTGGCTTTAAGCAGTTTCCTAATTTTCGACCAATCTCTAATCTAAAGTTTGTTTCCAAGCTGGTTGAGAAAGCTGCTGCTATTCAATCGACGGAATACATAATGACTCATCACCTTGACAATATCCTTCAATCAGCATACAAAGTGTTACACTCTACTGAAACTGCATTGCTCAGAGTACAAAATGATATCCTGTGTGCTGTTGACCAAAACAAGTCAGTCATACTGCTCTTACTGGATCTATCAGCCGCCTTCGACACTGTTGATCATGCGATACTGCTATCAAGACTCTTTCACCGTTTTGGCGTAAAGGGAAATGCCCTCAAATGGTTTAGATCATATCTATCCTCGCGCAAGCAGTTTGTCCAGGTGGATGATGGTATCTCTTCACAGCATCCTTTAGTGTGTGGTGTCCCACAAGGATTGGTGCTTGGTCCTTTGTTATATCTCATGTATACGTCACCTATAGCAGACATCATCAAGCAGCATAATCTGCACTTACACCTATATGCTGATGACACACAATTGTATGTCTCCTTGGCTGACTGCTCTGTCGATCTTGAGCAAGCTAAGTTGTCGGTTGAACATTGCGTTGGCGACATTGACTACTGGATAAGCACAAACTTCCTTAAATTGAATCAAGACAAAACTGAACTCAATAGTTATCAGCTCTAGATATCGTCCTAGGCCAGACCTTGAGCACAATAGTTGGTAATGAGCGCATTGCACTTCGGACCTCTATGCGCAATCTAGGAGTAATTATGGATCATTCTCTCAGCATGGAGGAACACGTAAAGAAGATTTGTAAGGCATTGTACTATCATCTAAGAAATATTGCAAAGATTCGCAAATATCTAAATCAAGGCACTGCTGAAATTCTAATTCATGCTTTTATTGGTTCTAAACTTGACCATTGTGATTCTCTTTTATATGGTATCCCTAAGTACTCAATAAGTAAATTGCAGTCTGTCCAGAATGCGGCAGCTCGTATCGTAACGCTTACTAAGAAATACAACCATATTTCTCCTGTAATGATCCAGCTACATTGGCTACCTGTAGAGTTTCGTATTATTTTTAAGCTATTGTTATTAGTGTACAAAGCTCTTAACGGGATGGCGCCCTCCTATGTTACCGAACTATTGAGTTATCGCAAATATTCACGATCGCTGCATTCCAGCAATAAAGAACTTTTGAGTATCCCGACAAGTAAACTTAAATCATATGGCGATAGATCATTTTCTGTAGCTGCACCGAGACTGTGGAACGACTTACCACTGGAACTTAGGAAGTCGTCATCAATTTTACTTTTTAAAAAGAACTTCAAGACATATAATCTATAGTTTGTATATACAGTCAATGCCAAAAAGGTTGTCCAGCAGAACATAATATAATACTATAATATCCATTGTTTTGGGCTATTGTCTAGACCAAGACAACAGGCCAAAACAATGGGTATTAAAGTATTATATTATGTTCTGTTGGACAACCTTTTTGGCATTGATTTAATCATAAAAATATTTTTTTAGCTTTTTTTGAATTTTTTAGAATTTTATTCCGCGTATTATGTAATTTTTATATAGTTGTAATTGTATAGCCATAATGTATAGCCATAATTTTTTTAACTTACTCTTGTAAAGCACTTAGGACAATTAATGGATTCAGTGCTATATAAATAGTTATTATTATTATTATTATTATTACATATGTGCAAACAGTCATCAGTAAGTGCAACGACCCAATATGAGAGCTCAAGTACAATACTTTCACTAACTCCCTTCTTGAGAGCATGCACTGCCATCTTCATTATAGACTGCAAACAGTCCCTTTATTTTTCTTGGTCTCTAGTCAAGAAAAACTCGAAAAACAATGTTTTGGCCGAGCGCAGGTCACTCTTCTATTATAGAATATACATGTAGTTTTGCCTGAAATTGTTTTTCATCAAATTCGAAATGAATGTGGGATGAATAACATTAATGACTTTGAAGCCGAAACTCCTTAGAAAAGAGAAGAGGAAGACCAAAGTTGTTTTAACACTTAAAAGTGCTGCCTCCGATTTTTGTAGAACCTGCAACGTAAATTTCAAGCGGACTGTTGGTAACTTTGGAAAACATTCTTATGTTTCATCCAAAAATATCTTCCAACCAAAAAAAAAAAATGGCATCGATAGTACAGCAGTTAGTAATTTGATTACTAATATTCTCAAAATCCCTCTCAGCTTGGAAAGACATCTATCTGCCCGTGTATGTTCAAAGTGTCCTAATAACGAGAGATTCTTGCTGAATAGAGTAGACTTCTTAAACAAATCAAGGAACTCAGAAGACAGAACTTGCTCGGCGGACGCGTAACTATAATTCCGTATTTTCGAAAGATTTCGCTTTCAGGCAGAAGTCGTTTGACTTGATCTGTTCTTCCACAATGCTCCTCAGAGGCACAATTACCAGGACAGAAGGGCTTTGCTCGGGATTGTTGTTACAAAAAAAAAAACTTTGGTAAATTAAGCTTTTGCCAAAACGAGTTGGAAGCACGGCCAACACATCTTTGTTTTGTAATAAGTTCTCAATGGCTTGCTTTTGTTCGTCTTTTAAAATTAAGCCACCAAGCTAATGAGATAAACTCTCAAAAACTTGATCAAAATCCAAAATTTCTCTCATTGCCATTTTAGCAAAAATGGAAACCTTTGCAGTGCTATAAAACAGCTGTCAATATCTTTCACATAATATTATACTAATTGAGATTGATATCTGTTACGTCTGTATTGTTTAATTGACCAATCACGATTTTCAGTTGCTGGAGCGACTGAAATTCTGAACGTGCGCCAGTCGGAAAAGACTGTAGTCCCTTTATTTTTATTTTGTCTCCCCTCCCCCCGCCCTCCTACCCTTCGGAGAATTCGTTTGCGCCCAATCCGCACTCGGCCAAAACATTTTTTTTGGAGTTTTTCGTGACTAGAGACCAAGAAAAATAAAGGGACTGTTTGCAGTCTATCTTCATTATGGGACCCCTTTTTTCACCACACTCCTACTGCACATGGTTGTGACATAAAAATAACAACTTATTCAGTGCTTTACATCACAGTTCTAGAATATTATTTTCATGAATACAGTTCGTTACAAAGCAAACATGTTTGAATGGTTCATTATCATCAATCCAAAGCAACAAAACACACCATCACCATTGTCAAACGAAAACATTAATTTGATGAAGCTAGAAATGTTTTGATTACTAGAGAACTGATTGATTATCATGCCTGCTCCCAGAAACTCAGCAAACTCAATAAAAGTATATTTCTGGGCTATACAGCATAAGATAAATTGTTGGTTATAATGAATGTCTGTTGTAGTTCAAATTTCATCTCAGTTTGATTTTTTGGGACTATATGGCATTGTTTTTTGAACTAGGGAATTATTATTTAGGGAATTTTGGGGTACTAAAAATAAATCCACCTTCCCCTTCTGTGTTTGGATTCTAAGTGAATCCCCAAGAAGATCCTATTTCAAAAACGATTCCTGGTTCAAATATAATTTTCCTAGTTCAAATTTGTTTACCTAGTTTTTTTTTTTTTTAAACTGAGATAAAATTTGAACTACAACATGCATGTATGTGTCCACTCATGTGATATGGGATTTATCGTCGCTTGTAAAACTTAATGGACACTCTGGCTTAACATTATAGTCATTATTTAAAGCAATACTTGCAATGATAAATCCCATATCACACTCGGCCAATCATTAACCCTTAACTTAATACACTGCTGAGAATTAAATTGAAACATCACATCACCTATGTACTTCTGCCTCATTCTCCATCTCTTGCGACATTTTTTCCCATGATGACTTCAGAGTGCTAACAAGAACAAAACAAATTCTTAAGTACTCATGTTATAGTGTAAAACCTCTATATTCATTAGTTTATACAGTGCGACTACTGTAACCAGGGCCACTTAGACACCAAGAGCCAATCACTTGATTGTTGACGAGTACAAAACAATGACATTTCAACTTGCTCAAGATTCGATCCCGTAAAAGGTAAATTTGGTGGACTAGTTCTGAAGTCTAAGGCCCGGTTCAAACATTGAACTTTTCATGTGGCGAACTCAATTGAAACAAAAGATAATCAGGCGGCTTCTTTGATCTAATTAGGATCGGCGCATGAAAAGTTTGACGTTTGAACCGGGCCTTAGTCTTTTGAAAGCAGAAAATATTGTGGATATGCTATGATTTGTAATAGATAGTTAATGAACTCAGTCCCCAGAGATTCAAATGACAAAGGGCATGGCGGCCATGTTGGTGTACAGAACAAAAGAAGTTAACGAAGAATCTATTGTTAAACATGGTGGCTATGACATAACGTGCAAAGGATCTATTAAGGTTATTGTATACCTTCAGGGTACTGTTCCGGATAAAATTAAGTAGTGTCTCGAATATTCGTCGTATTTAGATAAATTATACCTCATTTTAAAGCTTATAAAATTGGCTACAACGATATACCTAAGGTTTGTAACTTTGATAAAAGTGTGATTTTTAAATAAACTTCTTTTCCGAACAAGCGAGTTGGTTTCCAAGAGCTCCAACTCCACGGCAATTTAATTAATTTAAGATCTGTTTGCTTTTCTGGACTCCCGCAGACCTTGTTTACGAAACTGTGTCGGCGATTGTGGAAATTCGAAGCGGTTCTGAAGATATTTTGGTCTTCGTGAAACTGCTAACGCACAATCCAAGTATAGATGTGGGAATCGCTCTCAGCGCCTCTCTTATAAAAAAATAAAAAATCGCAGTAACAGTTTTTTAGCTGATATAATTGCGAACAATCTGTGAAAATTTAAAGTAATTCGCACAAATTTGCGTCGAGTTGGAGCTTTTTTCAAACTATGTTTAGAACGAAAATAGAAAGTCAAGAAAACGCTCTGAAAAGTTTTAGCCAGCCGGCGAGACTGATTCTGGTGCCCCGCCTCTTTCGCAGCAATCAAACACCTTCTATAAAAAGCAGCCAATGATGTTCAACTAGTGACTGGGAAATGTCACAGTCAAAACTTTTCACAAATTTCTCAGTGGCATGAAAGCAACACAATCAAAGGTCTTCGCGCTCAGTTGAGTTAGTTTTCGCGTTTTCAGTCACTCTTCATTATGGGCAAAACCAAGAATAAACCGGTCAAACACCAGAATAAGGCAATTGCAATGGCAAAGGATAAACCAGCTAAAGACAAGAAGGCAAAACCAAAGCAGACCAAATGGATGTGGAAGACGAAAGAAAAGCATGAGGACAGATAAATTACCCAAAGAATCAGCCCGTGAATATATGCTCCGGAAAATGTCAGAGATTGGGCATGTTATTGTATAAATACTTAAGAGGATTCAAGCGGCCTAATGTACAACAAAATAGTTTATCCAGTTCTAATAAGAATATATAATTTCTTTGATTTTTTCCTCTTTCTTGAATTCCAAGGCCCAGATACTTGTTTTGAAGACATCTACGGATAATTTTAGCGAATACGCTTTTAATTTATGATGACATATTTATGTGAGAAAAGATTCGATAGAACGCTGACAACAAGATACAGAGCGAACTCCCAACTGAACGGTAAACAACGACTCCCTCGCTTAGCTATGGTTGAATGCTCATGACGATTGATGTGGTGTATGAGCTGTCAATCAAAATATGTAACGCAATCTTCGGTAAAATGTTTCTTTTTGATATTTCTCCGTCTAGATAAAAGAAAATTCAACCACTCTAAACTTTTTACATGAACAATTTTTTTTTTTTGGCTCTGAAGCTATACGATAACCTTAATTGGAATGCTTTGTTTTTGGTTTTGCAATGTCAACTTGGGAAACATCCTAATCAGCCTGGGATCTTACCCTATGACATCCTTGGCAGTCAGTTTCTGTGATTTGACTGACAGTTTGGAGAGGCTTTCTGCATATGACTGTTCAATCTTACACCTAAGTAGAAATATTCATAAAGGTATGTTTAGTATCACGTTTAGCAATTACTATACAGTAAACACTCACAGATAAGCCACACCGAGTTTAAAAGCTTGAATTACCAAAACGTTTTTGGGAAGAAAATCAAAAATAACTTTCATCGAACTTTCAAACTGAAGAAACCTCCAGTCTGATGCATAATTTCAGCTCTGAAAGATACTATAAACAAGTCTACCTGATCAGGGTTCGAAGAAACCACTCGTCCGGACGAGTGCTAAATGGCATCGGGTGATCGCTAGAGAATGGCAAGTGGAGTCATGATACCCCTCACTGCATATGAGATTTCCAAATGGTAGATTTATTGCTTAAAACCAAAGAGATTCGAATGGCACAACCCCTGCGAAATGTATTCCCAGCTTTCTGGGAATTCCTAGGAATTCTCAGAAATTCCCACTTTTGCAAATAAGCTCTGCCTTTCAGGGTTTGGAATTTCTGGGAATTGCTAGGAATTAGGTTTACGAGGGTGTAAAAGCTTGGAATAGTTAGGAATTCCTAGGAATTCCTAACAATTCCATCTTGACTTAAGCTATTTTGTGAAGGTGTTATTTCTTAGGCTTGGAATTCCTGAGAGTTCCTAGGAATTAATGAAGGTTTTCTTAAGTTTCTTAAGTCAGACATTGAATTTAGAAGTGTTCAACTTCCCTTCCCTGCTAGACAGAGATTCCTAAATCCCTCTGAGCAATTAATTTCAGAGTAAAGTTATAAGGATACTTGAATTGTTACCAATTGACTAAGATCATGCACTCACGTATTTCTAAATACTTTATTGGAAAGCTAAGATCGTTTTCATGAGAAATTTTAAAACTTATACATGTAATTTATTATTGTAAACTTGTTGTCATAATTTGTTGACTGAGGCTTAACAGAAGAAAAGCTTAATATCACGATATTTTCCTGGTTATTTTTACTATTACTCACCGATTTGACCTTCCCAGTGTTTAAATGAAGCAAAGTATTTGTCTAAATCTTTGAAAATGTGTTGTTGTTGTTACGAAATTTGAACAGAACTTACACTCGTTCGAAATTGAATTTCCAACGGAAAACTTCAATTTGGTTGATGTCACTCAACTATATTTCTATGGCAACACTGGTCTGCATGCTTCGGTCAGCAATTCTCCAAGACGGACACGATCGCGAGGGATGTTTGAAATTTGCTGAAGGAGATGAAGAAGAATCTCAATACTACGAAAACGTCGCCATACAACTCCCAGATGTGGAGGAAACATAAATAGTGTAGGAGGTCAACGAAATCGTAAGGCGACATAGGTAGAGAAATGGCGGAAACTAAGCCGAAAAACGAATGTTTTTTGCTTGAATTCCTCACCGAAATGTCAGTTGAGTGGAGAGCATGTCCTGAGAGTTTAAAAAAATATATTTGCCCTGTCGAATGTTGTATCCATGCCCGGAGCTCGTCGAGGTAGAGCTCGAGGGTATTGCTCGATAAAACCTCTTATAAGGAGCATATCTGCAACTGGATGAATAAAAATAACTATAATTATTTTTCCAAGACCTTTGAAAGCTATATAAACAATCAGATTTCTTATACACAAACCGCTCGCTCACACATAAAGTTTATGCGATTTCCCTATTTTGATCTTAGGCCATCCCTATTTTTTTTTTCGTTTCTCATCGGTGGGGTTTTCAAAAATTGGGTCGGTCGGTCGGGTGAGAAAAAAAAATTGTAATAAAAAATATACGCGGAGAGACTGGAACTAATAAGGCGCGGTTGCACAGGCGAGGTTACAAACCAATATGGACGACGAAACCATCGATGTCGTCGTCCGTATACGCTACAAACATGGAATTACAAATGCACCGCCGAAACTATTGTGTAACCTACCCTCGAGCATGAGCTTCCAGGAGCTGCTCTAGGGTTTCTTCACCCCCACCCAATTTTTTTTTTATTTCTACAAAAAGCCACAAAAATGGGTCGGTCGGACGATGAGAAACGAAAAATAAAAAAGGGATGGCCTTATACACAAACCGCTCGCTCACACATAAAGTTTATGCGATTTCCCTATTTTGATCTTATACACAAACCGCTCGCTCACACAAAGTTTATGTGATTTCCCTATTTTGCAAACCCTTGGCTCTAAGCATGATAGCGACTTTGGGAAAGACTTTGCCATGTTTACAAAATGTTAGTTACCCGAACGGTTCACTTCAAACTCCATGGAAACCGTTTGATTGACATCCACCAGAAACGACTTCGAAGTCAGGAGTTTCGTTTCGAACCTGCACGTGTTATTGAGAACGAGTGTAAAAGAACTCTCTGCCATGTTTCCACTTTAACCGAGTGAAGACTAGAATCAAGTTGATCAATATTTCGTAATAGCTTGCACCTGATTGGCTGGAGGAGTTGACAGGCCTCCAGGGATTGGCTGAAGTTCAAATTATGCGCCATTAGGTGAAGTGAGACTTCTTCATTTCACTGTGTTCACTCGTGCGTTGGTTGGAGGTTTTACAGCTCGCTCAAAAGGTAAATTCAACAGTATTTCATGAAAGAGAATGCTTAGATGGAAAGATTATAATAACTGCTGCCAACTGAGGTAATATCAGGGCATATCAGTTCTAGATGAGATGAATTCCTGGAGAAATCTTTGTAAAAGGTGAGCATATGTTTTACTTTAATTAAATCCGTTAAATGAAACTGAAAGTTCTGTCAGACACGTATTTGACACAAAACCACTAAGTTTACGGTTCTGCTAGTAGTTCAGTTTGCTAATTTGTCATTATTGTGCATTTTAAAGTAATGTTCTCGAATACATTTCAAGAAACTATTCTTTAAAGCTTATGAAAATGTGGTAAGGTGCTTCTCGAACATGCATTCAATTAGGTTCCCGTGTTACGGTTTTGTTTATATTACTTATTGATCGGACCATGAGTTGGGCTCTCAATAAATTAAACTTGAAAACTTTGCAGTGAGAACTTCTCAATCTGTAGAGCTTTAAGTGCATGTTTTGGGCTATAAATTGAAGGATTAATGTGAGCTTTAATCACAGTCTCTGCTTGTATAAGTATAGAGCACAATTTGAATAATTTTGTTTGTATATGCATATGTGTAGTGAGATAAAATTACTCCTACATATACTAGCTCATTTAACCTCAATTATCCTAGCTTTCAAGACAACCATTGGTCAATGTGTTTAAATCAGCAATCAAGGCATTGAGCAATAATTTCTACTTTGAAAAACTCATTCCAAAAGCAATTTAACCAGTTAATTATTAACAATTTATTGGACAAGATTTGAAGCACAAGGGATTCCTTTGTAATTTCCGGTTGTCACGCCACACTGGACATGTAAAATCCTTTATCTAGTGAAGGTGTAATTCTAATTTTATTGATTATATTTATATTTTCAGGGCTTCAAGTTGCAGATCAGAAGCTTTTCAAATCTAAAAACTCTCAAAGAAAGCTGAACACTGGAAAAAGTCCACTGCCAATTACCTACAAAAATTAATGTAGTGAGTGAAATCACAATCAGTCTTGTTAATACATGCAACTCTGTATAGACTGCACAGCCTTTATAAGTTTAATAATTAAACTAAAAGATAGAATGGCAAGAAATAAGCATTGACTCATTATTGATATCTGTTAGTTTACTGCCAGACCCTAACCTATATGTTTACCCTTTGGTTTTCGCAAAATTCTACCTTTTAATGTTTTTAGATTCAAAGTTAAGTACATACAACAAATTCCTAGGAAATCCCAGATATTCCAAGCAAAATTCCTAGGAATTCCCAGATATTCCAAGAAATTCATAAAAATTCCCAGATATTCCTTGAATTCAAAGGTTTTCTGGCCTGTAGTTATTGATCTTAAGAATTCCTAAGAATTCCTAAGAATTCCTAAGAATTCCTAAGAATTCCTAAGAATTCCTAGGAATTCCTAGCAATTTTATTCCCAGCTATTCCAAACTCAACCAAAGCTTGGAATTCCTAGGAATTCCTAGGAATTCCTAGGAATTCCATGTTCCAATTACCGTGAAAATTGACACCTCTATTCCTAAGAATTCCTAGGCTTTCCCAGGAATTCCTAGGAATAAAATCCTAGGAATTCTTAGGAAATTCTTAGGAATTCCTAGGAATTCTAAGCTTTATTTCGCAGGGGAAAGACAAGAACTCTGATTGGTTTAGACAAAAAAATGATAGACAAACAATCACATATTTCGTACTTAATCATGCTGCTTCCACAGCAGGAAGACTAGTGGAAAAGTTTTCTTCTCTATCGAAATGATTGAGAAGCAGCAATTGGCACCAGCTGTGCTGAAATGGGATTTTATTGTTAAAAGAACTAGGCAATCAGGTAAGAATTGGTTCCAGTGAAGAGAATGAAAATCAAGTTATTAGACAGTTGCTTTAATATTTGCAAAGAACCGGATGAATGAACTTTTAAGTTAAATCTTCATGGATTCGCGATTGTTGCAGTTTAAAATAATCTGTTCTTTGTCTCTTGTCTCTTGGCAACTCAGCCTGCCAGAGTCTTGATTGACCTCTGTCCTCAGTCTAATTTCCAGAACAGGGATATTGAAACGATGATAAATTAACAGAGGGACTTTATTGTACTTCGCCTCTTGTGATACCGCTGAATATAATTTTCAGTTGTAGTCTTTGCATTTAATTTTATACACCTTAACTTTTTAAATGAAAGGGGAGAACAACAAAGCTTTGTGTAAGTTGTAACTATATACATGTAGTTTTTTAATTCATGTTGTCTTTATAGGGGATTAACTTTAACTTAATTACACTTGTCTAGCTAAATGGTTGGAATCATACCTTCCAATTATGCATCATTCTTTTCAGGGAGGGGAATCTACATGTTTTTAATGATTTTTGAATTCCGAGAAAATGGTTGGGCAAGTGAAAAGAGGATTTGGGCAAGTACAATAAATATTTGGCAAGTGGGTCTTGGAATATTTTTCTAACCCTGGTCTACATGTACTTGCTTCAAGTAGAAGCAATTCTCCAACACTGCAGTACTTATTTAATAACTAAAGTAGCAAAATGAGTGCTACAATCAGGTTTGGGCTATTTAATTTGAGTTGTCAACGAGATTACATGGAAGATTGAAAGATATGTCCATATTGTTGGTGTTTGTGTTACATTAACATGTAACTTTCTGAGTGTATTTCATAATCTTGTCTTTTACAACTCAGTCTCGCTGCTTCTCTCCGATCACATGTTTATCAGTCACTGTTTATTACTGCTGACATCACGCTAGTTCCAGTCCACTGCAAGGCACGAAATTGCCTACAAATCCTGACTGAAATTTTACAATTCAAAACAAACTTTTGTATGTACTTACAAAGGACTACGTGTATGTTAAGTCTCTGATAACTCTACTTAGCACCTGCGTGCAGGAGATTACGCAAAAACTGTGCAATATGTTACATAATGGAATGTGCCCTGAGTACCTAACGGATACCGTATTCACTCACGGATAAGCCGCACCTTTTACCCGAAATCTTCGTTTAAAATTGGTTGCGGCTTATCTGCGAGAACATCTACCGAACTTTCCATAAATTTACATTTAAAAGAAATACTAAGCTATACTAATAAAATACACCAAACCAAAAGAAAGTAAGCACTGGCCATTGCTTTGGCAAGTTTGGTGGCTCCTTAAAAAAAACTTTAGTTACAATGTAATGCACCTATGGAACAAGTTGCCTGTCAAAAGCTCCACAAACTTGCACACCTAATAGTTAAGGCTGCCTGAACAACTCTTTATAATTAGTTATACAAAAGATTTTTAAATATACTGTATAGTACAATAGGATGCACAAAGCTTTTTACTACTGATACTATTCAGTACTTTTTGTCATTTTACCATCTTACCGGCCGGTATTACCTTTAGATTAGTAGAAGTAGTATTAATATTAGTATTAGATAGTTTATTTAATTTCTGACATTAGTCTCTTGTAATTAGGACACAGCTACTTGAAAAGCAGCTTCGCTGAATTATTACCATGCATAAATAAAGATTTATTATTATTATTATTTATATCACTTGGTTGATTCACACAAGTGTTAGTGAACACAGGATGGCTTCTATAATTCTAAATAAAGCTCATGGGAAAGGATCCAAGGGGGCAAAATTGAAGACTGAAGGAAGAGAGCATGATACAAGTGCAAAGAGTGTTCATTGTTCAAGCAATCGGGATACAGACGTAGTTTTCCTATAAACTGCAGACCAGATATGGTAACGTAATTGTATTTTTTACCGAGTAACTGAGTGACTCAGATCTTTCTCTTCATGGCACAGCTCTCTATGGCACTGTCAGTACAATATATATTGCATTCAATTAAAGCTGGTCTACATTTACAACGATCGGCGAGACTGTTCATATGTCTGCCAAGCCCAATAGTGGACAATAAACTGGCCAGACAAATAATAAGCAATTATTGGACGAGGTTGAGCATGATAGCAAAAATCTGTGTTATCTTCTGAAGCCAAAGGCTGATAACATGAAAACCAAATTCAATAATAATTATTGTTGTATTATACATTTTAAGCAAACATTTTAGCAAAAAGAAAGCTAACGAAAACGAAGCGAAATGAAATGCTGAAAATTGGTTTGTTTACGATTGATGTTTTGTTTCTTATACATGTAGACCTTTCCCACATTCTGCTCCAATGAATACAAACAATGTCACCAAGTCGAGATTGGAGTAAACATTTTCATACATTTACTGTATTTTTGTCCCAATCTGGACTTGGTACCATTGCTCGATCGAATGCACTGGAAAGGTCTATTCGAGCTACACATTAATTGCTTTCATTTACAAGCTTAGGGGAAAAGAAAGACTGGAAATATAGCTGAGAGCTTAAAATAGCAAAATAGCACACAAAAAAAGAGAAATAATTTCTCTACTTTCTAGCATAAATGATTGTACTTTCTTATCATTGAGTGCTACCTTCAGATACCAACAATCCGACATCACAATCTACAGATAATAACTACAGATAATATTGTATGTATGCACAGTCAATGCTATAGCCAGCTGTCAAGAATTAGCTGTGCGTCTCAGCCAATCAGAATTGAGATAGCTAGTGAGTAAAATGTATTAATGATATTGCCTGTTTACATGTCAATTCCAAGTTCCAACAATACCCCTATATTCAGGCTTGAATTAGTGCCATAAACTAACCACAAAAATATTTTTTTAGTATCGCTCTGTCTTACTCGTGTCGGGCTAAATAAATCAGGTTTATGATCATAATCACACCACGTTATTGCCATGTTTGTCCACAAAGTTTTGTATGGGTAGCACCATATTTACTGTAGTTTCTCATATTTAGAGAAAACTACATTACGATTATTATCATCTTTAGGCTATCAACTCGGCCCTTGCCAATTCTACAACACATACACACATACATTTTTAATAGTTAGTGACCCAGCATACCTTTTTGTTGTGTTATTTGTTGTCCCCCACCTTCACTTCATCATATATTTTTGAACTTGTTTTGTTAAGAATCTTAAACTTTGGCACACATATACCTGGGTACTTTTATCCTTAGTTAGCTTTAAAAACAATGTTGTTTGAAATGATTTTGTGTAATGGCATGTGTCTTACAGTTATAAAAACAAAGTACCCACACAATCCTGAAACAATAACTATATATCTGAGCTAAAATTTCGGCTTAGTTGCAGAATACCCCCTCCACTCAAAAGATCACGTGAAAACTGCGCTAAATTCTCCACTTTAGTTCAGGTGTATTTAGACTCGTTCTATGAATGATTTTGGGTCGAAATGGTTAGTTTTTTTTATTATTTCAGGGTTAGGTTTTTAGAAGGTTTGTATGAAAAAGTTGAGAAATGAATTATTAATGAACCAAAGGAGGTGGTATTATGCAATTACTCCAAAATTTGATTATTATTTTAGAAATGTCTGACACCCAGTAATTAACAGTTAATAAAATTCTATTTTTGGCTGCCATAGTTAAAATATTCCATTTTTGAAATTCCTAAACTTGTAGTAATAGAGCGGATTTCAATTGAGTGTCGGAAGCATTTTGGTTTTGCGTTTACTAAGCTCTCCTATTAGCTGAGAAAGTAAACCAACCAATCAGAAGCCAAAGTAATACCAAATGCAAATTGGTTTTGGTTTTGCTTTGGTTTATCATTGGCTCACAGGGAAGCCATTTATGAGTTACTTGTGATTACTCGCTCCTATGATTGGCTGGCTGTGGGTAATTTGCGTTTGGTTTCACTACACTCAACTGAAAACCGCTCTATATCCCTAACCATAATTATTTTGAAGGTAAAATACAAATACAATATAGGTTTATTCATCATAACAGATTAAATTAACCAGAATATTATGTTTAAATAATGTTCTACTGACAGCAACCAATCAAACAATCCAAAGTAGACAGCCAAATAACACCAACTGTCATAATAATGGTCTACCATTAATGAAATACAACATATGGCACCTGAATATTCTCATTTAATATTAATAAAGCATTTTGCAGCCTAGTAATAATAATTGGATCCCGTGGAGGGGACACTAAAACCTTTTGTCAAAAAATAACAACAAGCTAAACTTTTAGCATAAATACCGGACTTGTATGTTTGAAATTCTCAGCACAAGAACGAGTCGAGTCTCACATTTTAAAATACGTCTTCAATTTCACTAATAGTAATAATAAATAAGTTATTATATGTTGACGTAGTACAGTACTACATGTATGTCAGTACGTTTGAGCTAGCTATTGTAAAACACCTCAAAATGTGTCAGCCCTCTAATTCCGCCCCTTAAGTTTACTTTGATCAGGTCATGTTAAATTAAGTTTGAGAGAATTTTCAGGATGATTTCTTTTGGATTCAAGAAATCAAAACTACTGACAAATGTCAAAATTGTATGCGACAAAACAAAATAGCGTACAACCAGATATATTTTATTATACTGAAATTAATTCTTATGCCTCACAAAGTCAAGCAACCATTCACTTTGACAGCTGATTTAGAAAGCATACGTAATTTGCAATGTCGATATTTAACATAGATGGGAGATAGCAGAATCTTGTAGTTGCGAACATTGATCGATCTCCCTACAATTACAAAATAAATATGTACTAGTATATACTCACTTGAGTTAGAGCTTACCTTTCGTTCAAAATGCTTGCGATTTCTTTACAGAATTCACTCCCTTGCCGACATGACTTGCGAAGCTCTTCATAACCTTTTTGTTCCTGTGTTGAAAGGCAAGAATTGAACAAACAATAGAGTTTGCATCAAGTACCAACTTCATCAATCTCTGCTCATGAGTCATGGTCATGAGAACTTTTTACGAGCGCCCAAACTTCGCAAATTCAACTGACAAGCTTTCACTGAACTAGGCAATAATCATAACTGACCCAGAAAGATTGCTCAAACTTCGTCATGTTAGATGACAGCGTAAAATTCGAAATAAGGGGTTAAAATCTATCCACACATCTCATTCTGTTCCGGAGTTCTGCTCACTGTTGTAGTTTAACTTCTTCCTTCCAAACACTCATGGGTATGACCGCTGTGTAACTCAAGCACAAACGCAGGCTCGATTGCGAGGCTCTCAGTATTTTATTCGAACAAGAGGCCGGTTTCCCACGGGGGCATGCTCCCCCCAGAAAATGTTTAGATTAAGGTTACCGGATACCTTCAGGGTGCGTTTCCAGTCTAAATTATGTAGCGCCTCAAGGAAACATGATAGATAAATCATCCATGTATCATTTTAAAGCTTATAAAATTGGCTACAAGAATACATAAAAAGTTTTGAGCTCTTTGAAAATCCCGAATTTTCCGCGATCCCGTTTCTCGGATCTAGTGAGATGGCTTTCAGAAGCTCCGACTCCGAAAATATTTTAAAGTTTTATAATCTATTTGCTTTGTCGCATTTCAGAGGAATCGTATTACAAAAGGGTGTCGGGGAATTTCAAAATTCCATTTAGTTCAAAAGTTATCATGCTCTCCGTGAAAAGGCGAAAAATAATCAGAGTAGATTTGCGGAAAACGCCGTCGAGAGCTCTATTTTTAGAATTTTCCAATTCCCCGACATCCTTTTGCAGCGGAGATATTAATTGACATTTAGTGAAAATTTCAAACAAATCGACTAAATTCCTCTTGAGTGGGAGCTTTTTTAAAACTCTATTTTGGTTGAAAATCGAAAGCGTAGAAAATAGCATTTTAGAAAATCTAGCCGTCTGTCGTGCGTGAATCTGAAGCCCCGCCTCTCCAACAAATTAGCGAGCCAATCATTTCTCATCACAGTTCAACTATCTGTCAAGATTTCCCAACAATGTTGATTTCCGATCAAAGCTACGTGCCGCATCGAGAAAATGTTAATATAGCTGGTTGTTCTAGTTTTCTTGTGTGACTTGAAAAATGAGAAAGACAGAAAGACCTTGAGGGACAAAGCCAAGGCGAACACCTAGAGGCTAGAGACGCCTTGAATGCCAGCATAGTTAGTAGAGGAGACAGCGATTTGCAGGCGGCTGAAACAGCACGGCAATAGCGAGCTAAGATCGTGGTGTTGGTTTCAAGCGATTCAGAGAATCAGAGTCACCGTCAGACTTTACGTTTCCATCTAAGCTTTCTTGGAAACAAATATTCTCTCGGCTGGCTCCTATCAATTCTTCATGTTCAGATGTGGGCCACTCCGCACTCTGTTTGAAAGTGAAAATATGAACCCTTGTTTACGAGGACTCCTATTTGGCTTTCTAGTCGTATGCATTGTTTGGCCTTGTTTTGCTTTGCTTTTTTCTTTGTTTTCCAAGCTAAGGGCATCCTGCTTGCTTTTTTGAGGGCATAAGGCCAACAACCGATGGAATCATGTGTGGAAAAACGTTTCTCAATAAACGTAAACATTGGAATGAAAGAAATTTAATATTATGTGCGCCAGCTTTCTTCACACCGTCGTTACGGGCGAGTGAGCACTTGTCATGTGTTTATTGATCTGCTGTCAATCAAACGGAACCTTTTACTTCCGGTCAAAAACTTCCTTTTGGTATTTCTCCAATCAACATTATTTTTTATTCAACGGAGTTTTTGGTATATGAGACACTACTACTAAAACTACATTTCTGTGCAAAAAAAAAAAAATCCCATCTTTTTCGTTTTGAAGGTATCCGGTAACCTTAAGACAAAAATGCCTTCTCCGGAGGCCTATGCTAATAGGCTAGCTACGCCCTCGAACATCTATTCTGAAATACGAGCATTTATGATTTGGGGTGCAGCTCGAACAACATGATATGGTCAAAAATAAGTAAATTGACGTATATTTGCTTCAATAATTGGCTCACTTTATAAGCTATTGAATACATTTCAACAAAGCTGTCTTCACAAAGAGACTAATCTTATGAGTCTAGTGTTTTCATCCAAAAGCGCGGCTAGTTTCATCCTAACGTCTTGAACGGAACGATCCGCTGGTTGGCGGCTTCTAGTCAGTTAGGCGGAAACACACTGGAGTTTGCGAGCGGAGCGAGCTCCAAAACCTCGAAAACACCCACTAGAAATACTTGCTTGTGCTGAGAACCTATGCCAACGCCCCACCGAAGAGCCTGATACTCGAAGAGCCTGATACTCAAGTTAATGCCTGGAGAGATGCGGAAAAGTATTGCTTCTTGCTGTTCTTGCACAAAGCAAAACGCGCTTTGGCGGCTGGATTGTTGTTGCCGGTGGGATCGGCGTCTTTCAATTGGACTGACTGGCGTGTCGTAATGATACCCTTCGATTGTCACGTGCACCGGTTTTAAAAGGTCTGGACTCGGGTTGAGGACTTTGGTTAGGTAATTCTGGTAAGGGTACGTGTCGTGGTGAGGTCCTACAATGGTGCCATTGAGTTTGCACACGATTTGCTTCAACAGCGTGTAAACCGTGTTGTTCTCAAAGTTGATCACTTTATTGCCAGTATAAGAACTGCCGTTGGCATCGGTCATGATCGCGACCATTTCCAGATTAATTTTTGCCAAATATGTACTGCGTGACCCAAGTGTACCGTCCGTCTTTAATGAGGTGGCGTAAACATGTTCAAACATGATGCATACGTGATATCCTCTTGCAGGGCCGATTATGCCATAATTAATTAATTGGGGTTTAACTCGGCGCATCTTAGAGGAGGGCTCGTGCTCGTTTCCGTCCTCGTCGGGACTTGACTTGACTTGAGACTTCTTCGGTATGCCTTTGTTCTCTACGGCGGTGCCGTCGACGGTGGTGGTGGCCACATCGTCTTTGGCGGCTTTTTCCACACCGGCGGCTGTTTTGTCACCTAATTTACTGCCCACAGTCGTCGCCACCGTTTCAGCAGCAGGTATGGCGGCGGCCTTACCACTTTAAATTACGGCCTTGAGAAAAGGTTGGGCCGCCGAATACGGGGTACGGGGAATGGGGCAGCCTGTCCCGAACTATCTGTATGAGGTCGAGGGTGGACAGTAAAAGGAAAATTCGGGCACACCACTGCGACCTCGTTGAGGCAGCGTGGTAAGTACCCTACCGCCGTACATGTGAATGTCGCTCAAAGGCATGGTGGTCTCTCTTTCTGTTTTAGGCAATGCGACGCATATGCGGCACTAAAGTGACCGAGCCGGTGGTGAATGAAATGAGCTCATTCCGTTCTCTCTTTATATCGACGTGGATCATGTCGAATTGCGTGGAGCGCAATGGTGTGTAGATGAGGTTCTTTAACTCCTACGTTTCCATTTTTCAGGATCCCAAGATTGGGTACCGCCGCCAGAATAGACCGCATCGTGTTGCCGACCATGGTGGCCACAACCATATCGCTTTCGACGTAGAGGGCTTGACAGCTGTGCGCCCAGTCAGGTCGGGTTGATGGGAAGCGGTTGGGTGGAGATAGAGGTGACCGTGTCGGTGCTGCCGGAGAATTTCACCAACGTAACCACTTTGCCGTCCGTGGCGACCTCGCAATCGGTCCAGTTCAGGTATGAAAACTGGGTCAACCCTCGAGCCATCACCAACGTCCGTCTGGTGATGTCGAAGCTGAATTCGTTGTGCGTCGTAACGCGTCCCGAGAGCCCCCATGTGTCCGGACGCTGGGTCCCGTAGTATGTCTGACATCGACGACGCCCCCTTTCAGATCGTACGTTTTGGAAAACCCCAAGGAAGACAACAGACTGAAGGCGGCGGGATCGCTCTTAAGAAACCGCACGTGGGGCGCGGTCTTCGACCTCAACAGAAGACTAGTCATGCTGGGTTTTGGTATTCGTCCTGGTCGACCACAACCATTGCACGGTCTCTGGCACTGGGTTCGGATTGCCACGAAGGTCGCAATCGTACCCGGGACCGTACGTGAAAAAACGATTGCCCGCCAGGCCTTGCATGTTAGACTTGAAAGCGTTTTCTGAAGTCGGGCTTGGACCACAGCGCCAACTATTTCCACATCTGTTTGTGACTGCACACGCCCTACTGGGTAGAACACTGCAAACCCGGCTGACGTTCGGTTTGGAAATGGAGGACGACGTCGTACTAGTGCTGGACTTGCGCAGACGAGTTTACTTGCAGGATGTTATCGTAACTTCCGACACCGTACTTTATAAACTGAATCATGTCCAATTGAAGCAGTTCTCTTTCCGACGCACGAAGACGCACCCACGTTTGCACGGGATCTTGCGTAGGCACAAGGCCACAGCCTACGGGCGTCTGCAAGTGTTGTTAACACTACGCGCGGGCTTCGCCCACGGTGAGATTGCGCTCGTAGGATGCGAGGGGAAGCCGAGCATTGGGGTGGGGGGGGGGGATCAACACGTGCTGTCCCATCCAATACGTTTCGGTGTACTCGCGTTCTTATGTTTTGTCAAAAAGGTGGCGAAACCTTTTGCGTTTGTTGCTGCAGCTGTAGGCCGTCGTTGTACTGACGTAGTGCGAGTCGATGCACGACGCGGCCGATCACGCGCTTGCCCGTGCTTTCCTGCTGGGGGCAATGTTAGGGCACAAGACGCTGACAACGCCGGCTTCCCGCAGTTCGGACCTTCCAAACGTTTGGACGGCAGGTAATTGCACGGTGAAACTGGAGGGTGTGTTAATTGCGCCGCCACAGGTCCAGATTGGCATTGCTGCCCAATGTCAGGTGCTGATCCATCTTGTCTTCGATAATTCAGCTGCAGTCCAACCGTCCCCCGCTTTAAACCGTACGGTCCATCCCAATTGGTCGCTCGACGCGATCTGATCAAACTGAGACAGGCGAAGGGCATGTTAGATGACCGATTGATGCTCGTACATGTATGAGAATGTGTTGCCCCCTCTCTTCGATCTGGGTGGCCCGGTTTGTCTCCCGAGCCTGGCGCCGTAAATGAAGAAAAGAGACTGTCATATCCATCACCCATGCACGATGCTTATTTCGATGATTTCGGGATTATTAGGGATTTCATCTAGACAAAATCTGATGCAAGGCTCGATTGTCCAACAGACCCGGCGTGTGCAGCGGTGACGATTTTGCATGTACCATTGCTACTATTACTATTAATAACGACTACTACCTAAAATATTATTAAAAAGTAATTCCTTTAACCTGCGCCGAAATTGTGACAACGAATATTTCTGGGAAGTGAGTTCCAAAGAACCGCTCCACTATAAGAGAAACGTATTTTAAGATAATTTGTATTAGGTTTAGAAGGAACGAGCTGGATTTAGGTCAGAGTTTCGCAAATGGCAGTTGTAACGATTAGAAGCCTTAGATATACTGGGGTGAGGACATTTAGGGATTTCAACTGATGCAAATGACTTTATCTATAAAAAGTGTCTTTATCTATAAAACGCCGAATCCTTCTTAAGACTTTCAAACTATTAAAAAATTGATACTTTTTCAATGACTCGAGCAATGTGCTCGCGTTCCATTTGAGTTATTCGCGTCTACGGTAAACCCTAATATTTTGGCCTTATTGACCCGATTCAAAGCATGGTTGCCTAATTTAATATTAGATTTACTCTCTATAGCATTCTAAACGCTGGCTGGAGCCAATTAACGCATCCCTCTGGAGGTGGGGATGCATTTCGTATACATGCGAGGATTGCGGATGGCCATAAGTCTCTCATCCCATTCTTGGGAGTGTTTGAGACGCACCACAAAGGCCGAGAGATGATTCACGTCAACCTCGCCCGAGGACACGCTGCTGTACAGGGTAATATTAAAATTGCGCTTCTGGCCTGCCAACAGGGTGGCGCGAATGCGTAAACGTAACCACCTAACTGAAGCAACACAAGCTAGAGCGGAATCAAGTCAAAACGATTATTTTAACACAGTGATTAAATACACGAAACGCGAGGATGGTTAGCCTGTGGTTCATGCATAGACTTGGCGGCGCGAGGAGCAGAACTCCATCCAAAAATACAAACAACGCTACTGGCTCATCTCGCTAAGTACATAAAAGTACACAAGGCAGGCAAGTGAATTCATGGCCGCCAGCAAGCATGTAACTTCTGTGCATTCTAATCAGAGACAGAATCGTGTTGGGAATTAGAGGACAACGACACTCGCAAGCGCCTGTTACAGACAAAGAAACTGTCTTAAACCCAGTGCATAGACATTTGTTTGTCTGTAAACGTTCTGCCGATCAAATATGTGAAAGAAGAAACACTCAGGTCCACCAACAAGACACTTCAGTTGTCATGTGGAATAAAACAGAGCTCAAACCGAAAGGCACTGCTCGATTGACGATACTTAATCCCAAGACAAACAAAAAGCACTCAATCGAGTTTGTCATTGTTGATGACAATCTGACACCACTGTTAGGGTCAAGAGCTGTACAGCACATGAAGCTGATTGAAGTTAAACAGAAGAATTCCAAGTCCCGATATCATAATCATCACGGCAGGACATGATCCTTGGCGATAAGGCTGACGTCATCGAGCGTTACAGAGATGTGGGAACTAGGGACTCTTGCATGAAGGAGAACAGCGGTTGACAGTTGACCCTGACGTGACGCCCACCGTATCGCCCTATAGACGCCTACCATTCGCCATGAAATCGAAACTCCAGGCATACTTGAGCGGCTGACGAAGATCGGAGTCGTTGAGCCTGTCGACGATCTGACCAAACCGTCGGGAGATCTCAGGATCTGTATAGATCCGAAGCCGCTAAACAAAGCCTTCAAGCGAGAGAGGTATCCAATTCTAGTTATATATGATGTCTTATCAGAGCTTGCAAAAGCTAAACTCTTCACAAAAATTGACGCGAAAAACGATTACTGGCACGTAGTCCTTGACGACGAATCGAGCAAACTCACCACGTTTGACACACCCTTTGGTCGATATTGCTGGAAACGACTGCCATTTTGTCTGTCAGTAGCGTCTGAAATATTTCAGAAACGCCTAAATCAAGCCCTAGACAAGCTTGATGGTCTTCTGACAGTTCACGGTGACATGGTGATCTATGACGTAGGACACCGACGAGGAAGCGAGAGAAGATCACGACCGGAAACTGATTGCATTCCTACAGAGATGGAGAGATCGAGGCATCAAACTAAACAAAGCAAAGTTACAACTTAGGTGTAAAGAGATCACTTACCTCGGACACCTAGTGACCAACGAAGGCCTTAAAGCGGATCCAGAGAAGGTCAAAGCCATCGTGAAGATTCCACCCCCTAAGTGCGCAGAATCTGCGGCTTTGTAAACTATCTCGCGAGGTTCGTTTATGCCGAACTTGTCTGATGTACTGGAGCCAATCAGACAGTTGACGCGCCAGGATGTCAACTGTGGCAGTGGAACAACACGCACGGCAAGGCGTTCCAAACGATCAAGCAGACGGTTTCGAGCACGCCCTTGCTCAAATACTATGTGCCACAGGAGGAGCTGACTATACAGTGTGATGCCAGCGATAAGGGCATGGGAGCACTGCAGGACGGTCAGCCTCTCGCCTTCATTAGCCGCGCTCTCACAGACACGGAGACCAGATATGCACCAATAGAGATGCTCGCTGCAGTCTTCGCTCTACACAAGTTTAATCAATAGGTCTACGGGCGGCCAGTGACGATCAATAGCGACCACAAGCCATTGGAGGCAATCGACTTCAGGGCATGCTCCTAAAGACGCAGAAGTGACATCGACATTGTGTACAAGCCCGGCGCGCAGATGTATCTAGCCGACACCCCCAGTAGAGCATACGTTGCGGGTAGTAAAAGCGTCAAAGAGGAGTTTGAGTATATGAACGCAGCTAAGTTTGTCCCTGTGACCGACAAGAAGAAAGAGCGCATCAGAGCAAGCACGGCTAGAGTCGAGGTTTTGCAGCAGCTTAAGGAGATGCTTTTGAACGGCTGGGCAGTGGACGGAGGCAGCGTTCCAGCGACTCTCACTCCATACTTCAGCTTCAGAAATAAACTGGCAGTACATGATGATCTTCGGAGTAAATGGATGCCTTCGTAGAGCGCGGGAGAGCATGTTCTGGCCATCAATGAACGATGACCTGAAAGGGTACATAGCCAAATGTGAGACATGCCGGCTTTATGAATGTCGGCAGCCGAAGGAAACACCCAGAAGCCACGCGCCCACAGACAGACCCTGGGAAAAGGTTGCGGCCGACCTTTTCTCTTTGAATGGCAGGGACTACCTCGTTATTGTAGATTACTTGTAGAGCCTCGACAGTAATCAAGAAGTTGAATAGCCTTTTTGCAAGGTATGGGATCCCAGACAGCGTTGTCACCGACAATGGTCCCCAGTTCACGTCAGACAGCTTTAAGTAGTTTGCTGATGAGTGGGACTTTGAGCATTACACTAGCAGCCCAGGGCATCAGCAGGCAAACGGAAAGGCGGAGGCAGCAGTGAAAATAGCAAAGAGGTTGCTGCGCAAGGCGAAGGCTGATGGGCGCGATCCTTACCTCGCATGCTGAACCAAAACGCTACTCCCAGCTACAGCAGAGCTTCTCAAGCCTCAGGGTGTCAACGCAGAAGAGGCAAAAGTACAGAGGAAGATAGCCCAAGCAAAGCAGGCACATTACTACAATAAGCACGCCAGAGATCTAGAGGCCTTAGAAGAAGGGGACGTTGTGCGCATGCGTTCCTTCCACCTAAACAAGAAGACATTGGGACAAAGCGTTTGTCCGCGGAAAACAGCTGGACGGTCGTACGAGGTCGAGGCCAACGATAGCGTTTACAGACGCAATAGGCGGGTAGATCTGAAGAAGACAGCTGAAACTCACACATCCCCACCGAAAACAGCGGCTCCACCAGCAGATGAGACAGTGCAGGAATTGCCGCATGATGATGCGGGTGCTACGTCTACACTACTCACCAGCACCTGCAACTTCCAGATCGAAGAGAGCCACCAGAGAACCGGCTCGCTGTCATTCAAAGACTTTATTAGATATTAGCTAAATACACTAAAGGACTGGCTTGTCATAGACACTGTTAAGTACAACAGGACAACGACAAACTTTTTTCTTTATCTGAGAATTAAGTGAAATGTAATGGCTTGATATAGGTATCAGGAGCCCTTCAAGAGCGCTTCCCGAAAACACTCCCCGGAACATATTTTTTAGGGGTTGAAGAACGAAACATGCAAGTATCTCAAGAACAAAACAACGCATCAAAAAACTGACACCCTTTTTTTTTTACATATTGATCTAGCCATATGCCAATTTTCAATTCGATCTATTAAAATCTAGAGGGACAGGAGCTTCGCCGGAATACATGCTACAAAACTTGCATTTATAACGCCGTAAAAATGATTTGAAAGTTTCCTGGCATCCCACTGAGGTTTGTTGACACAATTAACTTATCTGTCATTAAGAATGTCATTTTTCCAGTATTTGATGTTGAGCAGTAGGTATAGGGGAACACGATACCATGTTGTTCATGATTTTGCGCGTTTCGACTACGCAGACCACGATAAGTTAGCTCTTCGGTGCGATATCTTCGGTTTGAATATCGCAGTAGACAAGTTCAATTTTAGCGTTACCATTGTCATGGTATTTCACATTGTAGGCCTCAGAAAATGTACATTTCCTCCAAAATTAACCGGGTTATCAACCTCTAAATCATCAACGTAACTTCTCTGATATCAAGCGATTTTAATTAGTGTTTTTGTAACAAGTTTTCTATAGCAATTTGGCCGCCACCAAGATAAGCAATCTGATGCGATGTAACCGCAGTGTTGGGTTCGTTCACTTGCAGCATTGTTTGCACATCATGAGATGGGAATATAACTCGAAAGAATATGAAAACAGCACTTTACTTTCGAAATAATTCAAAAATAGAATCAGGCACCATCGTAGTTCTTACATATATAACAGGAAGTTCATAGTTTTAATAGAAGTGCTTGAAATAATTTTATTTATGCGCTTGAATATGGTCGTTAACTTTAGGCTTCCGCCACGTTAATATGCCCAAAAAATGTTCGGGGTAAATTAACGTATGTTTTCTCCAAAATCAGTCGGGCTAATATAAAAATCATAAACATAACTTCTGTATAATGTCAAGCAATTTGGATTGTTGTTTGTGTTGTAAATCTAGCCTTCGATTCCAATGAAGTCACTTGATTTTAAAGGGACGAACAAGGAGTCAGTTGAAAATCAAACTTTTTCATAAAACCCGGGTGCTGAGACTTACTCGCCATTCTTCCAACCGAAAGGCAAGTCGTTGCAAACCTTACTTCTGTTCCAGCCTTCTTTAGAGATTTAGCTTTAGAGCAGGAAAAACGCTACCCTGGTTCCAGAGGTTCAGCTGGTCTCGCTCAACCTCGTTCCCAGGGTCTTCTCGGTCAGATCCAAAATGGCGGCTACTCCGAGAGAAGACCTTGCGGGCAGGCGTTTCCTTCTTCCCCCTACCCCTCCCCCTTCTTTCTTTTCTCCTCTTCCCTCCCCCTTCTCTCGCTTTTTCGTCCTCGCTCCATTCCTACTCGTCTGAAATTCATTCGCGAGCGGAAAGCGGGGAAAACCACTAGAAACGCCTGCATTGCAGGCTAAAGGCGAAGTTACAGTCGAAACTTCGGGGCGAAGTTTATGGGCACTTGCACTCTTTCAACTTGGAATTGACTTTGCAGAATCTCCAACTTCTGCCCACTGATTATCTTGGTTATAATGAGCCAAGATCGCTTTCCGTCAGCGTCGACTTTCGTTTCTTCACGGAAGAAAACGAACATAAGCCCTCCCTAAGCAGCTAGCTTAAAATTACAAATTGAGCTATATATATATATAGATATGATTTCTGTGTGAAACGTAAATGAATATTTGCAACTCAACGGCTTCAAGACGAGCTAGACGAGTGAGCGTGTTTCGTGTTTATTTATAAAAGTTCACGTGTTTTTTTTCGCGGTTTCCATGAGAACGCTTCACAGGTGCTAATACACTAGTCAATTGAAACTCCGGCCCCCCGACCCCCGGGACATAGCGGGGAATGTAACATTTATACAGTGTTACATTTGGACCTTTTCCCCGCCCATCGGGGGCAGTTGGCTGTTACAATACCCGCCCCTATGGCCCCGACATGTGCTTCAGAATTTTCAATTAGGAGGAGGCATTGAGAAATTGAATATACATAAGCTTCAGTATCATATGACCCGTACGGCCCGCGCGCACTTTCCTTTCAACACCATTTACAAAAGTCACGTGATGAGGGCCGGACGTGTATGGCCCGAAAAAGCCGCCTAGGTCCGTACGTCGTCATGACCTCAAGCCAAATATATTCCCATCCGGCCCTCCCACTCAGTCAATAAGTACCTAATCCGTTGTTCCATTATTTGAAAAAAATACATTTTCTGAAGCACACTTTCTACTTACTATATTTTCTTATTACTATCGTCGACATCAACCCGTTCGCCCCAGTCTTCGTCAAATCTTTGCAAAAACACTGCATGTTTTTTTTGGGGGGGAGGGGGGGGGGGGGTTTGGGGGTACTCCTGTTTGTGACGTATTATGTATGTGCCGCCGGGGTGGGTCAGGGTTTTGAGCTCAGTATGCCGGGCAGGTAGGGTCAGGGTTTTGACCTGATTTGGGCAGATCAGGGTCAGGATTTGAGTATAATTTGGGAGCGGTCGGGGTTCAGTATATTTTAGGCAGTTAGGGTTCAGTTTTTTTAGCTACTATGCCAAAAAAAGACATTCTGTTGCCGCATTGTGATCGCCTGCCCACATGCAAGCACTGAGGTTCCCATACATCGTGACGTCGCTAATTCGTACTTCAGTACTTATCTATGTACTTAATCTGCTGATTTGTTTACCCAATGCCACGTCCCGACTTGAAATGTTCCGTATTTTGCATGCAATCCCGGTACGCGGTATACCGGCCGGGGTATATATCCGACCGTGTTTTGAAAACAATTTTAAGAAGGGGCAATCAGGGTTTTTGGAGCTCGGATTGGGTCAAACAGGGTCAGGGTTTGAGCCTCTTGGCCTCACATACATAACCATTTTTCATGTGATTACCCCCCCCCCCCCCCCCCCCCCCCCCCCCCCCCCCGGGACACCAAACGCTTGGGACAAAAACTCACTTATAGTGGAATTTCTATCCACAACTTTCGTATGATTATTGTAATGAAGAAGCACCTGATACGAGAAGTAAATACATGCATTCCAACCAAAGTTCGTGAATAATGGCGACAGAGATCTCATAAGTTTGAATATGTATGATTGAATATTTATAAACTGATCACATATGAATAATTCATGTGGAAAACTAATTGCTTACGGAAATAGAGAGCAAAAAATCGGGAAAATACAGTCTTTAAGCATTAATAAACCAAGCGTTTAGGACTAAAAATAGCGATGGGTAAAAAAAGAGATGATTTCAAAGGATGCAACTTGCCTTTTCCAGCGTTGTTGATGCTCGGGCCCAGTCCCGCTCTGTCGTGGCTGGCGTTACAACCACCGCTGAAATCCCTGCAAATTTTGCAAATCGTTACTTTCCCCGTTCCATCGGAGAAATGCTGCGTTAAATGTGCGTTATTCCACGGCCATGTCCCCGTTAATGCCCCGCTATGTCCCGCTATGTCCCGGGGGTCGGTGGGCCGGGGTTTCAATAGCGCTGCGCGTGAGTGACGTCACGAAAATTAAGACCCCCCCGCATGACTCAGACAAATTTACCACTTTTCGCGTTAGAACTTACAAGAATTGACTAGCACTTCAGTTAGTCGTCTGACTATTCTACCAGAAATGATGGCTTTCCTGCATTATACTTCGAAAGAGAACCTGATGATTGTACTGTCGAACAGCTTAAACGTTGGCTAAAATACAGAGGGTTGAAACAAAGCGACGAACAGCGATCTTATCAAGCGAGTTTCGCGTGTGGGGGTGCAAAGATGGCGCGAAGGTATAGAAAACTGAAAACACGATTGCACGCTTCCCAGCACAGCTACATCCCTCAAATTTTGATCAGTTAATTTTTTACCTGGTATCTTAAGTTTGCTGACAGTGAATATTTCAGAAACTCGATTTTACGGAAATTATTTGGCATCTGATTCCCATACAAACACTGTATTTCGCGCCGTGTTTCCCCAGCTCCTACAAAAAGTGGTGGAAATTATCTTGGACTGGCCTATTCGTTGCCGCAAACCACGTTTAATATAGTCAGTCTCTAGCTGAATCCCAAACCTATCTTTTCCCATTGAATATCGTTGTAAGACTTCACCTAAACTTTGAAAAGTCAGGTTTTCCATAAGAGATTCATCGGCGAATGGGAATATTGACTGTATATTGTAGCCAGCAGGTAACTTAATATTTGAAATTCTTTAAAATTAAATTCATCGGAGACCAAAACTAATGTAATGGCTGGAAAATAGATACCAACTGTGCAAGATTTTGAACAGACTAACAAAGGTACGAGCTAAGGGACGGACCATTTGAAAATTGATGAAGGGCGGGGTACCGCAAATCCCCCCAAAAAAATCGAGCAGGCCAAATTTGCACAGAAAAAAGAACGAATGAGCCAAAATCACCCCGAAAAAAAATCGAGCAAGGGTGGAACTTTGTTCATTAGCTGAAACAGGTTCAGTCAATGTTTAGTCTCCAGAACACAGGAAATCAGTGTTTTAGAGAGCAGTAAAATCTCAAAAATTTTGGCCTTTGGCCCTCGCAATATTTAAAGACATTCTGCTTTTTTCTTCCATACGCAGAACGGTATATTATCTAAGCTCATAATCGAAGCCACATTCCCATAGGTCAAATAATCCATTCGTCTACAAGAGATTAGTTATATATGCCAATTCACTCTTCTTCAATATTTATGCGCATATTTAATTCACCGACTCGAAAACGAGGCTATCCCCGCATCGAGGATGCAACGTGCATTCTAGTTCGAAAGGACAATTTTGTCTCCAACGCATACTGAGAGGAATGAATGAGGAACACAGCAATGGTGAGAGGAACACAGCAATGCTCCGTCCGCGACGCCATTTTGCTTTTCAGCGAATCAACGTTGCGGGGTAGCCTCGTTTTCGAGTAGCTAATTATATGCGCATAAATATTAAGAAGAGTCTATGTTGAACACTTTTTCATTTTATATTTTTTTATTTGAGACTACGGAACAATGCAATATGATGCACTGCAATACAATATGATGCACGAATTAACAGTATAATTTTAAGTATCCATCTGGGAAGGAGTGTGAGGTAGAGATTTCAAGAAGAATACATGTATATCAGGCATGTTTCACAAAAGGAGCCTTAGAACCAAGAGAGGATAATAGTTATCCTCTCTTGTTAGAACCTAAGACCCCCTTTTGTGAAAACTGTGCCTTTAGCTTTAAAAGCCAGTAACTCGTGTTTTTGCCGTTTTCTTGAAAGGGCAAATGACAGTTTAAGACTTTTCTGGCATTTCTATCCCATAATTGATCTCAAGGTATTTTATGTGGGGGTGAGGGGTGGGGAGGACTAGTTAAAAAAAATCGCGAAAAAACCAACTGATGAAAACGTTCAAAAGTGAGTTACCGGCTTTTAAAGCCAACAGGTACACATTAATTTACTTGTGTAACTTATATTTCAAAGTAGTGCCAGTTTTTAATGGATTTCGATGAACTACACGGCAATACAACGTTCTTTTCCTGTAGATTAAGTTTAGTGGATGCAATTTCGCCGTATTTTGAGTAGAAATACCAGAAAATTGCGTTTTTTTTAGCCTAATCCTAACCTCTAGCTCTCAAATAAAGAAATTATGGGATAATCTCACACAGGTATATTATGGGATAGAAAGGCCAGAAAAGTCTTAAACTGTCATTTGACCTTTCAAGAAAAAGACAAAAAACGAGGGCACAAGATCAGGCATGTTTTCACAAAAGGGGGTCTTAGGTTCTAAGGCTCCTTTTGTGAAAACATGCCTGATATATATGTTTTCTACTAAACAAAGGTAATTAATGTACATGGAAAATACCATAAATCTAGAAACATTAAAATTGTGTAAAATGTTCTTGATGTAAAACCAAAATACTGAATGCCTTAAAAAAATATCGTGCAAGGTTAACGCCATAAAAAAAAATTATTGCAGCAGTAGGAGTCCTAAAAAAAATGTCGAGCTAAAAAAAATCCCCCCCCCCCCCCCCCATCAATTTTCAAATGGTCCGTCCCTAATTATTTATGGTTCAGGACAAATCTTCACAGACAAATATGCCAGGAAATTTCTCTGTAATATTTCTCTGTACAAATGATATTTTTGTTTGCAAATTTATAGCTTTGTAAAGAACAAAAATTACCCTAAAGTTAAGCAGTCTTGCTTTATATTTTGGTGTGCTCTTTCAAGCTATTATATTATGTTTTGCATTTGTCGAGTTTTCAAATTACCTGCAAGATACCCATTCCGTGCGACATTTCGGAAAGAGATTTTAAAACATCATTTGTGTTCGTGAAATTGCTATCTTCGAGAGCTTGCAATGGGAAAATTGTTCAAACAACTGGATTAACTGCAGTAGTGATCATTTCGTACAGTTATCTTTCAAATTAGACGATATTAAAAACCGCTGGCAAATAAAAAGCTATTCTGTCTTTCCCAGGTAATGGGTTTATGTGTATTTTTCCCAGCTCAGAAGAAGTAGTCACAGATTCCCAGGAAAGTTAAACTTTCCTAGCCAAAAAAACAAAAACAAATCCCAGAGTGGGTCAGGGAATATTCCTTGCATGCTAAAAAAAACCAGGCTCAACTTCCAGGAGTCAAAACATGTTTCTGGCATGTTAGTCGCTCCCAGGAGTCAAGGTACTTTTTATACCATTCCCAGGAGTCGAAGCATATTATTTCTATTGTATTCCCAGGAGCCAAAAGTAATTGTGAGCGGACCCTGTGAAATCTTATTAAATTTCCAAATTCCAAATTTTAAGGATCCCAAGACTATTGATGTTTTGCAACCGGAAATTGCCAATGAGCGAGCGATGTATTTTTCGAATGCTCCCAGGATCTATTTTATGTCAGAAAAATTTCCAGGGTAAATACCTCTGCAGAATAGCTTTTTGAAAGAATAGCTTCATTGCAAGCTCCTGTATCTTTAGCATTGTAGATGTACATGAGTCAGTTCGCTTCAAAACTTTATTTCAAATCCATAAATTCAAGTAAACTATGGTTGAACTGTAATTCCTTCTCGCTATGTTTACTGGCGGGTAGTGTATAGTTCAGACATGCAAACTCCCCCTTGCATTTCAATGCACTTGTCTCGTTATTATTCTGTGCTTTTGAAGTCTCCTGTAAAAACATTTATCCAACGCTGACATTTCTCACCGAGTTTTGGAACGGAAAAGTACTGAGAAAATATGAGAAACTCTGCTAGCGGTGTACCAATCGATGCTTCCATCTCCGAGAGGATATCTCTTTGAGCGATTTATGAAGGTTTTTATACATCTAGAGTCACTCTTAATATACATCTTCCCCAGCAACAGTGCTTGGTAGTTACCATTACTGATATGACTGGGAATCTTATTTCAGGTATTTCTTCTTTTTTTGGTCGAACAAGAGCCCATCTGGGCTTTCACTCGGGCCACATGAGATTGAACTGTTTCCTTTCATTCCACAATGAATAATAATCTCATAAAGTAAGCCCGTAGCTTTCAATAAATTTGCCAGTGTCTGAATGAAACAGCTAGATCTTTTCCAATTTCTCTCACGAGTCACGGCAGAAGACAGTCTCAAGCTACAAAACCTGAATTTTGATCCTCTTCACAGTAACGTAATTTAACGTCTCAGATATTATATATATGCCCTATTTCAGCTAGCGCTGTGCATTTCAAATACTTTTTCCTCTCTCGTTGCTGGCAGTTCATGCTTCTTGTTCGTGTAGTTTCCCCACTGAACCGTTACCAGAAAACGAGCACAGCATTTCAGTTGGCATACACTGAACTAAGATTTGTAAAAATCTTAGCGGATCATGTAAATATTACGCTTGGCTCAATGAGGGTTTCTGCCGTCAAAGTTCATTTTTGTTTCAGTTTTCCCCATATTAGCAGACATGTATAATGTCTCGAGCTCTCAATCCAGTAGAAAGACTCTGGTTATTCTGTCGTAAAACATGCCTTAGCTGTACAATTTAGGTTGTATTGCATAATTGCCCACGATGGAATAGATTTCTGACAATGACTCATTGAAATTGATATCTCCTTGTCTCGCCTAGTCTGAGTGCTTTGAACTTTCTTATCTGAGCGCGCCTGACGAGATCTAACCTTTGATTATAATTCGATACCCGTTGATATCCAAACGTGTTTGGATATTGTATTTCGCTTACGTTTCTAAATATACATTGGATCTGTCCAAACAGCGCTGATCGAATGTATTACGGCTCCTGGTTGTTCATGTATTTTTATGGTCAACAAGAGCGCCAGTTGAAATATCCTGAGCCTGTTGGAAGGCTTTCGCCCTCGCGGGTCGACCATTTTGATTTACTGTATTCACTTATGTAAATACATTTAACCTGGCGATTGTTGCGTGACCAGCACAGTGCAATCTGATTGGTTTGAATTTGACCTTTAACGCATGCGCAGAAGCCGTCTGACATGGACCAAAAAAAAAAAAAATAATAACGACTTGCATTTTAAGACTCGGCGCTGCCACAGGCAGCCCGAGTAAAAACCTATGAATCATGTTCTAACACACTGAAATACTATAAACAGCCGCGTGTGTTTGTCTGAGTTTTGCGGGGTCTCGTTTCAGACAATCTATTTTTAGACCTCACGCGCAGCGCTATTGACTAGTGCATAATAGCCGTTAACAGCCTGCTTTCCCGTCCATATTTCTTTTCGCCGTAATTTCTCGTTGAAAATAAATGTTATGGAATATTATTTTCACTAAACTGTAGAATTCACTATGAACATTCTAAAAAATCAATTATATTTTCTTCACAAAAATGATCGCATAAAGGGCTGGTCGGATACGGATATGGCTTCAGCTCAGTCTTGAATACGCGAAAATTTCAACATTATAATTTGACATGTATAAGTTGGTCCCCATTCCCGCGCGTCAAAGAACAAAATGGCGAAGGCTCAACATGAAATCAAATGCAACGAGATCAATGATGTCAAAGAACTAATCAGCTACTACGACAAATGGGCCAAGGACTATGACAAGGTAAACAAATTACAGCATAAGGGACTTGTCACTTACCAGAATTGCAGACTTCGTGACGGTTCAAACTTCATTGAAAAACACAGCCACAGGTATTATCAGCTCGCTATTGCCCGGCGTAACTAATCGATAAATCGATAATCAATAAAATCGATATTAATCGATAATAGTCAATACTAATCAATCGATTTGTATCGGACATCGATAACAATTTTTTTGTGACTATCGATTTTTATCGAAGATTCACACGGTTAACTTTCTCCCACTTACATTTTAGGCCATACTTCAGTTTACAAAATATTCAAATTCCACTTAATTATACCAAGCAATCCAGTATAATTTTTTGACCCCTGATGATAAGAATTATACTGTCAGTCTCGCAAATCTAAGTGCTCCACTCGTTATACTATAAAATAAAACGAGCTCGTTTTTAATCTCTTATATATACATATCTATAAATCCTCGGGTCCCTTATATCACCGGCTTATTACACGTGTTCAACATATTGACCTTGTAGGTAGCCGTATAATTGTCATTTTTATTAAACATGTCATGTTATACGCTATGCCATGCTTGTGACTATCGATTTTTATCGATTTATCGATTAGCTTTCCGATGATCGATTTTGATCGATTACTTACGCCGCGCTGGGGCTATTGTCTTATCGAGTATTGACAAAATTGATGTGGAAACAGTTATGTTCGTACCTTCCGAAGGTGAATCTCTCATGTTCAAAAATAACGCTTATTCCGTTTCCCGTGATTAGTTAAAATGTGAACTAAAACGCTTTCAACACGAATTATTAAATAAATGTGTGATAGGTTTGTACCTCAAAATTTGTGATGTAAACCCTTGTACATTTTCATGGCTAACTCGCTTAATATTAGATGTATTACCTATCTGATACCACCAGGAGACTGAACCCTTAACTGGAAAACTTTGAATCTAAAATGAGATTTGGGATGGACTGCTGGATTTCGGCTTAAACTTTAACAGACATGGACTATTGGGTCCCCATGATTCACTTAGGGGCCGTCGACATATTCGAAATGCCCCGCTTAACGCACGTTAAGGTCAGACCCCCTCCCCTTTAACGTCCACCCATTGTTTTATGCTTTTTTTAGGTCAGGAAAAACAGTAATGAAATACACGGGAGTTCACTTATAAACAAGCTTAAAGCTTTAATAGCTGCAACTGTACAGTCAGTCAGTACCTCGAATTCCCGTACGAGCTCATTTCGGATCTTGACTAAAATACCCATTCGGACACGACTATAAAACGGAGTTTCACTTACCTGGAGGTTTGAGGTATTTCATGATACTTCTAATCAAAAGACCTTGTTGAAATTTCCAGGAAATTCAACAGAAATTGCGCTCTAATGTAGATCTAGCTGACTAGAAACGTTTGATTAAAAAGTGTACTTCTATTGATGAAAAAGTGTTTGTTCTAAATGCCCCACACTAACGTCCATGCCCTTACCCCCTCCCCCCCTAAACGTCCGTTGTGCATTAAGCGGGGCATTAAGAATATGTCGACGGCCCCTTAGTGGTGGTGATCTAACGAAATCTGCACTGGTCCCAAAAAATGGGTTAAACCTGAACCACAACGTTCCTCCCCATCACACATCTCCCACATGGATAACACAGCTGCTTGCTAGCATAAAAATATGTTTGCGGTAACTTTACGGATAGTAGCAAGAGGGGAGTCAGAGATGAGAACTTGAGCAATGTCAATTAATTCCAACAATGTTCCACATCAATCTTCAATTATTAATTAAGTCAAATATCAATTACTATTATCAATTTGCATTCCAAGCATTCCATTCTGCTAACATCTTAGTGAGTGACATGACTTCCCCAACCATACCGATAACTTGTTTTTGCGCTTGGGTGCATGCATCCACGAGTTAAAGAGAATTACAAGTTAAATGGGGGCTGGGGAAAGGGGGAGTAAGGGTGAGTACCGTAGAGCAGGAGGGGAGTGGTAAAGAAGATGTTGTCAGGGGAGGGATGGATGATTTTTTTTATTTGCTCACCCCCCCCCCCCCCCCCATAAAAAACTAAACCCCCCTCTTTTTATGAATCCCCCAAAAATAAAATCTTGATTGCAAAAAAAAATTGCACCAGTACATACTGTTGTACCACAACAGTGACAAGTGACATGTATATTATATTTATAAGCAATGAAGAATAAAACATTGCAAGTCTTTCTTCATTGATACTTGTAATTAATTATTGATCTCTAAGTTGACCTCTTTTTCTTAAACCAGGATGTAACAGATAACCGTGGATACATTGGGTTTGAAGTTGCAGCAAGAATCTTGAGTCAATTTCTCTACAAGCAAAATGCTGGAACAGAATGCCGCATACTTGATGTTGGATCTGGAACAGGTCTTGCAGGTGATGTTCTTCAAAGCCTTGGGTATACCAACATAGATGCACTTGACCCATCAGAGAAAAGCCATGATGTTGCACGTCTCAAAGGTGTCTATAAAACCTATCTTGTTGATGTTCTCTGTCCTGGAAAGAAACTTAACATCCAGGATAATGAATATGATGCTGTGATGTGTGTAGGGGTCTTCACATGTGGCCATGTACAGGCAGAGGGAGCAATGGATGAAATGGTCCGAGTTGTGAAACCCAGTGGATTGGTGTGCTTCTCCATCAGAGAGGATGTAATGTTTGATAAGGATTATGGCCATGAAGCCAAGATGACAGAGCTTTGTGAAAAGGAGTACTGGAAACTCCTTTCTAAAACATATGAGCCTTATCACATAACTGGGGACTTAATGAAATGCTATGTCTTTGTGTACCAAGTAATTTAAATGAAAAATTCTCACTATCTTAACTAAAATCATTTTGTGTCAAATCTGTACACCCAATCTGAGGCAGATACAGGATTCTCTGAGAGGGATTCAAAAGGGAGGTTTGATAGTTTTGAAAGGGGGGTTTGATCATGGCAACTTCTGTTTTTCTTTATAAAAGGGAGGGAGAGAAAAGGTGTTTGATCGAATCCCTCCTTTTACTCCTTGGATCTGTCCCAGACAATGCCAGATGTAAATTCTCTAACCAATGGATAAATAATCTGAAGAAATTCACTATCATATATAAGCACGAGGGAGTTAAAAGAGCATCTAGATGTGCACTCTGACGGACTGTGCTCCACAAAATGTGTGCTGTTCACGTAGGAGTACAGTTAATTATAATCAACAAGGACAGGAAGGAATTAGCCTGCATGCAGAGAGAACGTCTGCACGCAGGCTAGAAGGAATAGGCTTTTTTTTTTACTCCTCCAAATACATGCAAGAGCAAGAATGGAAGGAAATTGAATGTCCATACTCACTCAACATTAATGGATAACTCAAAATAGCATGTGGGTGTTTTTTTGTAACAACAGCTAATGCTAAGGGAACTTTCCATTTTCATGAACCAACTGGCCTGATCAGCCAGTTCTCAAATGGAATGTGTCTGTTTCAAAAACTGTTTAGTTCTTCTAATATTCCACAATTCATATAATTTGGCCACCCTCGCTTCCAGTGCCACTGGCTTACTGATTAAAATACCTTTCCTTGAGTTCCATCTAGAACCTACCCTGGATACCAGAGGCTCGAAATCGTGGGGGCGAGACCACCTGAAATCAAGCCGCATTTCAGCACGAGTCGCGGAGCGACGAGCCTCTGGCCGCTCAAGTAGAGATTTTCGTTTCTTCCGGTACAGAATCTGTACCTCGTCCCTGATTAGTTGATTGAGTTGTGGCCATGGAAACTGAGGCATTCGGATCAAAGGAACATTTTGATTGGCTTTCATCTTGAGATCGTGTTACAAACCGGTTCACGAGTCTTGACAGATTATACACAAACGTTAATGTTTCACAGTGCTGTACAATTTGAGTTAGCCTCGAAATAAACAAGTTGAAGTCTGTTCATGTTCTTGAAGCGGAGTGATGTCTTCTCAGTACGGCCTACTGGCTAAGGAAAATCGCTGATTTTCCAACTCATACCTGGTATTTGCTTCTTCCTGAAGTCACGTTCGATTATCCAAAACGAGCAATTGTACTGGTGGTTTGCCCTCTATATGCCCTGATTTACTCCCATATAACAGAGCTAGAACAATGAGGAATTAAAGCATGCTCATTGGGAGATCCAAACATCAAACCCGACGAAGTAAATCGAGAAGTTTCCTTTATCTTCACAAATTCCGACAACGGCATGTTTTATGTTTTGAATCACACACGACTTTACCACGTGAAAGTGACATGCAAATTAACCGCTGAGTCGAAACCAGTTTGACTAGACTTGTAAACATAAAAGCAAGGCTATGGCATGAGATTGAGGTTGGCTATTCGAGCGGCCAGAGGGGCTCAACGGTAGTCACGCAAAACAAAACTCCTTCGGGGAATCAAAACTCTTTCGATCGCGGCACATTACAGTATATTCGTACCTGAGCCCCTCTGGAACCAGGGTATCCAGAACCAGACTGCCCATATAAATTATATAGAGGTTTGATCAATGGAAAACACCCTTATTTAGTAAATCAATTTATTAGGGCATGCACACTAATAAAATAAAATTGAAGGGCTGTGTGCAAAAAGGGTGTCTCTCCTCTTCGCATTCTAAATTCTCCTTCAATTTCTTTGTTTCCTAAGGGAGAATTTAGAACATGATCAAGAGTCACTTATGTCCTTTTTGCACACAGCCCTTAAATTACTAAGCAACATAGATCCATTACATAATGGTGTCTAATTTGAGTAATCCTTGTCTTACATTCATGTGTAAACGCTTTTGTGTGGTAACATGAACAAGAGGTCTCTAGGACAATACCTATTTAAATTGGATGTCATTTATGCAATGGGTCTGTCATTTATGCAATGGCTTTCTTTATTAGATAATTCAGTCAAATACCTTTAATTAGGTATTACACTAACATAAAAAGACTTCAATGCAGGTAATCAGGAGTTTTATCATTCCATAACTTCTAACTCCATCTTAGCACTTAGTACAAATGATTATACTCTCTTGTTTATTAAAAATATATCACCATTCCTAGGTGATCCCATGTTTTCTGGGATATTACTTTTTGGCAGTATATACCAACTCTTCATACATTTAGTTATAACATTTTGGCTAGAGCACTTTAAAATGTAAACCTGTGCTATATAAGTACTATTATTATCTGTCTAAATACTTCACAATGTTAATTGTGTGCAAAAAGGGTGCAAGTGTCTCTTGATCAGATTCTAATTTCTCCTTCAATTTCTTTGTTTTCTGAGGGAGCAATTAGAATGTGATCCCTTAAACTGCATACGAGCATGTGACACTTGCAGTTGGTGCGTACTACTCTTCCCAGTAAACTGCGACACCCCAAGTTTTTTTACGGCCCCCGTGATGTGAATGATCTGTACCACGTGATCACTTTTGGGCTTACCGGCGGTAGAGATTTTTGTGTGGCGGCAGTGAGAAAAGCGACGTGTTGTTCTACATTGTAGACAAATAATGCCTCGTTGTAGACAGTAGAATGACACATTGTAGACAAGTTTGACATTTCAAAACCGCAGAACGACTGACTATGAGAACTACCATCTTAAATCTTAAAATATCTCAGATGAATTGGCAAAATATTTCTTCCAGTTCCCTTAAAAGTTAAGCCACGTTATGTGGTTCTTTAAATACGTTTAGTAATAAACTCCAGAGCTCAAAGAAGAGCGAGAAGCAAATTTTTCCTAGCGATTTATAAACTTTGAAATCAACAAGGCAGTCGAAACTGGTCTACAACTGCCGCCAACAAGAAATCTACCCGGCGGTATGCCAAACGTCATCCGTGGTACAGAATATTCACATCACGTGGGCCGTAAAAAAACTTGGGGTGTCGCAGTTTACTGGGAAGAGTAGTAGAATAGATTGGATAACTGTTCACTAAAAGCTAAATAGTTTGACATTAAATTTCTCAACAACATATACTTGGCTTGTTATATGGCTAGCTAACTTTGTCAACTATGACTGGTCAGTGTGCAGTTCATAACTTCCTGTATGGACCACAAAATTGAAGCAAAGCAGCTGGTTTTTATACGTTTGAGCCAATTGCAATAAACATCTTGTTAAACTCACTTGGCCCATACTGTAACTTATGGTCTGATGGGTATCAGACCATATTTCAGCTTCAACAATAATTATTAAATTATTACATGAACATTTAAAACCCCTGTTCATTAAAAGCTTTGCCAAGCTCTCTACCAGAAAACACCAGACCAAAGCCACCACACACCAAGCCAAACACAATGACCACAACCCTAAGCAAAACATTATACCAGCGAAGCTTCTTCCATTTGAGTTTCATGTGAAAGACACAAGGGAACACAAATGAGAGACAAGTACCTGTAAAGCTACCAATCAAACCCATTAGCAGGCCAAAGTGAGGGACAATTACAGAAAGGAACAAGGCCAAAGTTAGCAGCAGCAACCTAGTTATTAACAGCCAGAACCAGTGGAATTTACTGTCAGGCTGGAGGTGGGGAAAAAATTGCAACACTTTTGTGTCCCATGTCTCAAGGACTATGTACATACAAATTGGAAATGCCAAGAAAACATTGGTTATTACAAAGGCATTGGAAATATAATTGAAAACCAAGCTTGTATTCATGTTGACTGTAATCACCTGCTCCGTGCTGCTGCCATACCTTAGGACAGAGAGGAGACCCAAGAGAACCTTAATGAGAGCTGCCAGGGTGAAGGACACATTCATCATCATCGGGAATTTCTGTGGCTCTTTCATGCTTCCCTCTACACCAGGGAAGACGGCATGTGCACAGTAGCTGAACACAATAATGCCAAACCCAATGGGGAAAGTTGAAGGATTGAAGACTGGGATGTTGTCGATTGACATTTCTTTGTACTGCGTGATGCAATAAATGATGATGGTCGCAAGTCCCCCCATGAGGGCAAATACAGACATCATGCTTATCCATGCAATGACCGACACTCTGCGAATGAAGATTCCAGGAAGAGCCACATAGGCACAGACCACTGCCCATGAGTAAATATCCAGGGGGGCCACTGCCTTAAGCATGTCATTGAAGACAGTAGCAAGGAGAACAATGTACATGATGATGCCACCGTACATTTCACACACTTGCACAACACTCACGATTCTGTTGCCCCATCCTGGCCATGCAGCTTCACCAACTTCTGGATAGTTAACACGCACTCTTTTTCTCTGTCCCGTCCGTTTGGATTCTTCATACAGACAGTCGACCAGTAGCTTCCCAGTAAAGCAACAGACCCAGGCGACAACTACGATGGCCGCAACCCCTGCCCAACCACCCATACTCACAGCATAGGGTACTCCGAGTATTCCCGTTCCCTGGATCAAGTTGCTTATGTTCCAGCCCGCCATAAATGCAGAAGCACGGCGATCCTCGGACGGCTTCTCAAGCAGCGAGACGGTCAAAGTCGATGATCGTAAACGCCGCACGCTTTCCGAGATCCCACGATGTCTTTGAGAGGCTTTGAGGTGTCTACTTCCAGTACTCTTGATACCGCTTTGTTCCAAATCTGCTTGTCCTGAATCAGGATCAATAAGGAGCGGGGATCCTTCATTCATTTTTCCGCTTTTCGTCATGGCGATATTTTCTTCTTTTGGAGAGAATCGGACAGGATCGGACCGTCCTGTTTCTGCTTCCAAATCGGGCCCCGTCGCGTCCATGTTGTTCGATTTTGAATGCTTTCGAAGTTGTTTTCTTACTAGTACTTGGAATCAATCGCCAAAATATACTTCTACCCTTGTTTTTAGCTGCTTGAGCAATCAAAGAACAGGGAGTGTTTGAATTGCCATCGGCGATGGCCCGACGGAAAACTCTATACCCCGACCTGAATTGGCTTGTTTACTTGTATTTCTTATTCCCACGTGGGACTCCTTGAGCTCCATTTCTCGATCCTTATTTGGGATAAGCCTGATTAACCAGCCAATCGGAGTAGCTGATTTATATTCCCGCGAGCCCGCCACCAAACACGTAGCATAACTCACGACTTTGTTTGTTTTGAAAGTTAAATTTTAACTTTGTGGTATTGCTAAGCTTCGATCGAAAGAAGGCAATGCTCTTATATTTTGCCACGATTGTGAATTTCAGCGCGTACATTCTGGAGTATCTTTTGCATTAAAACCATGTCGAAGAACAAGTACTCCGAACAAGACTTTCAACTCGCTCTTTCTTCCTCTTCAACACACGATGTCAGGAGCATAAAGCCGGATCATGGCGATTCGAGCTACGAAATGGTCGAAAGCAAGAAAGGTAAAGAGAAGTCTCCAGGTGACGAGAGGGTTCCATTGGTGGCAAGTAGCAAAAGCAAAGCTGAATTTTCTCAGTCAAGTCCATGGAAAGTGGATTTTAAGCGGTTTCGTTCCATGACTGTTTCTTTAAATCTTTCTTTGGTGGAAAAAGAGTCTCTGGACAGGAGAGCCTCAGCCGTGCTGGCAGGTTGGAACGTGACCAATCTTATCCAAGGCATGGGTATACTTGGGATACCCTATTCTGTGAAAGAAGGGGGTATTGCTGCAGCATGTTGCATCGTTATTGTTGCTTTGTTCTGTGACGTCACGGGTATCCTTCTGGTGGACTGTCTCTATGAAACCTCCCCCCGCAGTCAGCGAAGAAAGAGAGTACGCTCCAACTACCCTGAAATTGGTGATGCTGTATGGCCAGGAGTTGGTGGAAAAGTTGTCAGTGTTGTTCAAACTATTGAATTATACTCGGCAGCCATGCTTTACCTAATCTTACTTGCAACAATGTTCTCCCAAATCACTGAAAAGTACATCTCACTATCAATGAACGAGTGGGCAGTGATCTGTGCATTTGCTGTGTTGCCGAGCGTCTTTATCACCCGTCTGTCCCTTATTGCATGGATGAGCATGATTGCAGTATTTGCACTGATGTCCTCCATTGCAGTCACTATTGCATATTGCCTTCTGCACTTAGATAAATGGAAGGCTGATAACATTCCAAGTTTCCATGGCGATAGATTCCCCATTGGTTTTGGTATTATCACCTTCAGCTACTGTGCACATGCTGTATTTCCTGGAATAGAGGGCAGTATGAAGGAACCCAAAAACTTCAACAAGATGATGCACACATCCTTCCTCATATCGGCAGCTGTGAAGACATTGTTTGGCGTCTTTGCTGTGCTAACATTTGGAATGGCCACAGATCAAGTTGTGACAGTTAATTTAGCTGATAACTTAGCTTTTAACTTTGCAGCAACAGTTTTAGTTGCCTTAAATGTTTTCTTCTCATTTCCACTGCCTCTGTTTGTTGTTGTTGAGACTTTTGATAACCTCCTTTTACGGCACTATCCTCATTTAGGCCCAGATACTAGGTATCACTGGGTATGGCTATTGATCACTAGGACTCTCCTTGTGACGTTTGCACTCTTCATTTCACTAATTGTACCACATTTTGGGCTTTTGATGGGTTTTATTGGGAGTTTTACAGGCACATGCTTATCGTTTGGGTTTCCGTGCATTGCACACCTTCGACTGAAATGGCGGTATCTGAGATGGTATCATATTTTTGGGGAATTAGTTCTTATTGTCTTTGGAGTAATTGCAGGAGTTTTTGGTTTCATCTATTCAGGTAAAGCTTTGATTGATTCATTCAAAACCAATCCACTATAAATGTTGATGTTGTGATATCCAGGGAAGTGAGAGTTATTTTACAAAAGGGTTTTATGAGATCACAAAAAAAATTATAACAGCAAATGTTGAACATGAAGATGAGACAGGCATTGTGTGTACATGTTGATGCAACTATTGTCATTGCATGTGTACCATTGGTAGTCTGTTAATTATAACTGTTAGTGATCAGAATCCATTCAAGAAATTTGATCAGTAAAGAATATCAGTATCAGTTTATTCTGTGTTTTCCCAAAATAATTTCCAGCTTGAAAACAATTACCAATACCAATAATATTTTTTATAAGTATTCTCTTGTATTAAAATAACAATAATTGTAAAGTTGGAATTCTAAATTTAATAATTATTAATAAATAATATTTTTAGTAATTACGTAAGGCCAAACAAAATAAATGTTGTGTTTCTGGTAACGGTTATAAACGAGCTGACAAAAATTGGGGGAAATATTTAGTTGGTGAATTTTTTTTGCAAGTTAACCCAGTGTTAATACGTTGCTGTCATATTGATGCGATCGTGCACACTGTAGCGAGAAATCATCATATACATAGACCCATTCGAAAAATGGTCTCACCAAGCTTGGGTTGTTAGGAAATGTTGACACTAAAATAAGCACTGCCACTTCAGAGAGCATGCAAAAATGATTACATTTGTAAATTTTAAGGAGCATAGCACTAAGTGTTGCAAAGTTACTGAGGTTCAAAATAAGAGCGTTTTGTATGAGATTCAGGACGTCAGGACTGACTAGCCTCGTTTTCATGTTTCTTGAGAGTTTCAAAATAATGTGGATTGCTTTGTAAGGATATTTTCTTCAATTATCAAAGAGCTACATATTGTTAACACAACTCGCTCTTTCACATCGGCTAGTTTATTCAGAAAATATTGAATATCAAAATTATGCAAATTAGCACACCGTCTTTATGCACATTATTAATTTATAGGTAAAAAAAATAAGATGTGATCTTGTGTTTTATTAATTGTTAAGAATGATTTTATTTTAAGGATATATTTACTGCATCCTAAAAGTATAAAGCATTTTGAATACAAATCAATGATTGCAAACTGACTCTCTTCAAGTTAATGTATAAGGGACGAACCTAGGAATGTCGAGTATTCCACCACTGTGTTTGTACTTGAGGTACATATCTAGGTTCCCAAGTTGACTAATTGGTTACAATTCACAATATGTAATAATTTAGCTTATGAGAGTCCATCTTCATGTTAGAGAACACCACACTGGGTACACTAAGGCAAGGCAGAACGCTCTTATAGTGACTCGCTTCATTTGTTAAAGAGGTCAAATATTGTTTAATGAAGACAGATCACACCACTCCCATATTTTTGTGTGTTGCAAATTAATTAATAATTACCGTAACTGACCAATCAAAGCATTGTGCAGTTTCTGGGAAGCTGGCCATTGTTGTTTATTTAGATATATTATCTCAATGTTCATGTTAATTGGAAAAATATATAAATTACATAATAAACTATTAAATTGACTGAAATTTCATCTTTGTGGAAATGATATTACTAGTTTAAATTTGTGGACATTTGTTTTGTATTGTGCAGATATATTGAATCAACAAATGAGACTTATATGGGCCACGTCATGGAGAAAGGGCCCGGACGACATTTAAGGTCGGTACACACGAAGGGACAAGTCCCCGGGACAAATCCACTCGTGTGAAAAACTTGATTTTCATGAAAATTCTTGCTGTGGGGACATCGGATATTGGATATTTTCAACATAATCATCAATACGTACAAATGACTATATATATATCATTTTAAATGTCTTTCAGCAGTCCACTAAGGCTCAATTTTTTTGTACGCTGAAACGTTCACACCTCGACCTCAGACGTTTACTCCTATGGCTATGGGTTCTTCACCAACTCGTCCCATGTTCGCTTGTTAAATTTGATAGCTTTCTTACCTAGTCCCGCGTCCTCCATCTTTCTCATCAAATACTTTGCTGCCGAGGCAACGTATTTATTTATTTTTCCAGGGGTATTTAATGCAGGCATTAAATGCCTTTGCATTACGGTGGTTGAATGAATACTGTTTTGGCCATAGGTTAGAAAGGTCTTAATATTATTCTGACAGCCGACGGGAAACTCTGGTAGCTGGCTGTCATAATAAGCTTGTAGCCTTTCCTGTGACAAAGTAGTAGAGGCACCAATGCCAGAGCTTTCGATATTGACATCGACATTTGTGTTGCCCGTGGTTGATGCTGTACTTTTCTCTTCATCGAAACCAAATGTAAGCTCTGGTGGCATCAGGGCAAATCGAACCTAAAAATTAAATGAGGCAGATATACACACCGTAAAAATTATACCATAAGGGTAAAGGCGCTTTCAATTTACTCGAATTAACTCATGAATCCGACAAACCAATCATGAGCCATAATTGTCCAACATCGCCGGCAACCCGCGCCCCTGGCAACGTTACCGGAAATGCTACCGAATCGTACGTTGATGAAAATGGTGTAAATAAATTATGACAATTAAATGCTCATTATTATCTTTTATCTATGAATGTAAGTGTTTGCTTGTGTTTTTGTTCCATGCTCTGATGTTGCTGGAGATGTTGCCGAAGATATTGCTACGTGTGTCCGCACCTTAAAGTGCCACTACGACGAAAATTTACCATTTCGACTTGCCACTTTTTCAGTGTCTATAGGTCAATCAGTATTAGAAATATCCGAAATAGTAAAAAATATTCCCAAATGGGCATCTTAAACCACAAATTTTAGGAGAGTTTACCGGTAAAATCCTGTCCGCCATTGCTGGAAGCCGTGCCCTTTGTTCAGCTTTAAACAAAGGTTTATTCACCGGAAGTGATGTCATACACTTAACACGACAGCCTCGTGGCGCGAAATAGCGTGCATAAAAAAGTAGCCAACCTCGCAAAGATAAATATAACTTTCTTCCGTTATGTACGTGAAGACGTTTTTAGTAGAAATATGCCTCCAGGCGTTGTGTTCTGCAGGCGAGCGTTAAGTGTATGACATCATTTCCGGTGAATAAACCTTTGTTTAAAGCTGAACAAAGGGCACGGCTTCCAGTAATGGCGGACGTGTAGATTCAATATTCGGAGCTAAAAAAATAAGACTTCCTGTCGTTGTATCGAAAAACAATTTGAACTGGTAATAATATATGAACTCTACTTTATGAATATGCAAAAACATTGATATGTCAAAATTTGATCGTAGGGGCACTTTAAATCATGTCAATTTCTATATAGCAAGTGACTATTACCAGTGGTCTTATTATATTAGTTGAAACTTCGACGTGTACATTTACAATTTTCCTGTTAATTATAAATTCAAATTACCACGGTTTTCGGCCTTGAGCGCTCCCTTCCTGTTATAATTCACTATTGGTGCAGATTCACAATTGACCATGGGGGAGTTTCTACTAGTTGATCGTGATAGGAAGTTATTGGAACCTTCACACCATTTCGTTAATTTTGAGAAGAGCTTAGGGGCCGTCGACATATTCGAAATGCCCCGCTTAACGCACAACGGACGTTTAGGGGGGAGGGGGTAAGGGCATGGACGTTAGTGTGGGGCATTTAGAACAAACACTTTTTCATCAATAGAAGTACACTTTTTAATCAAACGTTTCTAGTCAGCTAGATCTACATTAGAGCGCAATTTCTGTTGAATTTCCCGGAAATTTCAACAAGGTCTTTTGACTAGAAGTATCAAGAAATACCTCAAACCTCCAGGTAAGTGAAACCCAGTTTTATAGCGGACGGAGTAAAACGCAGGGTGCAGGGCACGCAGGGCACGCAGGGTACGCAGGGTGTTCAAAAAAATGGAGTTACATAATTTAGTGCCTTTGGAATATCAGATTTATTTTTCAAGAATGAAAGAATTTTAAACTCAGTAATTACCGAAAATTTGAGAGTGATAATACATAATTTGAGGAATGAGCGATTAAAAATCTCAAAATTTATAAAGAATAACTCTGTCACCCAGCCCATTTTACAGTTTTGAAAAAGTCAATTTCACCATAAATATTTAACATATGAATCTCAAATTTTCGGTGATTACTGAGTTTAAAATTCTCTTTCAACCGATGTAGTCTGTCTGTTTTAGCTTGAAATTTAATTTACGCTATTAAACGAGGCAGAAATCAGGTAAACAATGACTTCAGCAAGGAGCGAATATTAATTTTGTAGCTGGCTGATGGTGGGTTTAAAGAATACTACTGGTGTGGAAGGTAGAACGCTAATAAGAAAACTTAAAAAGAGGAAGAAGAAGAAAATCGACAAAAATTGTGCGCTCCGAGAATTGAACTCCGGACCTCTGGATTAAAAGACAAACGCTCTAACCACTCCGTCATTCAACTACCAACTGAATTTAGTGCATTGAAATAAAATATATGTAGAGAAGATGCGCTTCGGGGACAGAAGTTTTTCTTTCTTCCTATATCTATAGGCGCTCCGGTTCTCGGAAAACAGTTCCTTGCCTTTACTTGTAGTGGAATAGGTAAGGTAAGTCAAGGCCTCGTAGGTTTTTAGATACTGTTTAATGCAACAGCAAGTAAAGGCAAAACTACGATAACAGTCTGTGTCACCAGAACACAAAGTAAAAATGTTAGACTTGCCACAAGTCAAACTCGCTATAAATGTAAAAACTTTCATTCTTGAAAAATAAATCTGATATTCCAAAGGCACTAAATTATGTAACTCCATTTTTTTTAACACCCTGAATACCCTGTGTGCCCTGCGTGCCCTGCGTGCCCTGCGTGCCCTGCGTTTTACTCCGTCCGGTTTTATAGTCGTGTCCGAATGAGTATTTTAGTCAAGATCCGAAATGAGCTCGTACGGGAATTCGAGGTACTGACTGACTGTACAGTTGCAGCTATTAAAGCTTTAAGCTTGTTTTATACTTTGTTTATAAGTGAACTCCCGTGTATTTCATTACTGTTTTTCCTGACCTAAAAAAAGCATAAAACAATGGGTGGACGTTAAGGGGGAGGGGGGGGAGGGGGTCTGACCTTAACGTCCGTTGTGCGTTAAGCGGGGCATTTCGAATATGTCGACGGACCCTTACTAAAAAAAATTATACGAAGATTTGGCAGTTGCCACCCCCCGAAGGCGCGTGATTTTCAAGCATTTCAAGTGTTCTCCCAACATCCCAAGTGCTTTATTTCGCCAGTAAACACATTGAAATGTGTGGTCTATTGCTTTTATGATATAACTACGACACAACGCAAGCAAGCATGCCGATTTCTACGTGTTTACCGGCACAATAGACCATAGATTTTTGAGTCTATAAGGGACGGACCATTTGAAAATTGATGGGGGGAATACCGCAAATCCCCCAAAAAAAATCGAGCAGGCCGAATTTGCATAGAAAAAAGAGCGGACAAGCCCAAATCACCCCGGAAAAAAATTCGAGCAAGGGTGAAACTTTGTTCATTAGCTGAAACAGGTTCAGCCAATGTTTAGTCTCCAGAACACAGGAAACCAATGTTTTAGAGAGCAGTAAAATCTCAAACATTTTGGCTCGGGCCTTTGCCCCTCGCAATATTTAAAGACATTCTGCTTTTTTCTTCCATACGTAGGACGGTATATTATCTAAGCTCATAATCAAAGGCACATTCCAATAGGACAAATAATGCATTCGTGTACAAGAGATTAGTTATATATGCCAATTCGCTCTTCTTAATATTTATGCGCATATTTAATTCACCGACTCGAAAACGAGGCTATCCCCGCATCGAGGATGCAACATGCATTCTAGTTCGAAAGGACAATTTTGTCTCCAACGCATACTGAGAGGAATGAATGAGGAACACAGCAATGCTGAGAACACAGCAATGCTGAGAACACAGCAATGCTCCGTCCGCAACGCCATTTTGCTTTTCAGCGAAGCAACGATGCAGGGATAGCCTCGTTTTCGAGTAGCTAATTATATGCACATAAATATTAAGAAGAGTCCATGTTGAGCACTTTTTCATTTTCATTATTTTTATTTGAGCCTACGGAACAATGCAATATGATGCACTGCAATACAATATGATGCACGAATTAACAGTATAATATATATAAGCTCATATAACAGTATAGAACCTAAGACCCCCTTTTGTGAAAACATGCCTGATATTGTGTGCCTTTAGCTTTAAAAGCCAGTATTAAACTCGTTTTTTGTCTTTTTTTGTGTTTTGAAAACAATTTAAAGAAGGGGCAATCAGATTTTTTTTTTCCCAAAAAGGGGGCAATCAGGGTTTTGGAGCTCGGATTGGGTCAAACAGGGTCAGGGTTTGAGCCTCTTGGCCTCACATACATACCCATTTTTCATGCAAGTACCCCCCCCCCCCCCCGGAACCAAACAGGCCAACGTCCTAACAGGCAAACAATCAAACAGGCCAACGTCCCAACAGACAAACAGGCCAACGGCCCAACAGACAAACAGGCCAACGTTCGGCCCAACGACCCAACAGGCATTCTAGTTCTACCATTGCCTTCGCTATATTTCTGGTACAGTGGAACCCCTGCGACCCGGTTATATATAGTGAAGTTCCCGCGGTATAACGAACCATATTTTTCAGCCCGGCAAAACTATAGTAAATTGTCTGGATTAGATCCCGATTATAACGAACCCCGGTATAACAAAATGCCCGTTTATAACAAATACAATTTAGAAGCCTATTCTGGGGTGATCTCCAGTGTAATAATCACAGCTGACGTCATAAATCCATTAGCAAATCATTAGCATCTTTCATCATCTTCTATGCCCTTTTGAAATTCTCTACTACAGTGGAACCCCGATTTAACGTACCCCGATTTAACGAAGTCCCCGATTTAACGTACAAATGTTTTCGGCCCGGCCAGAGTCACAGTAAAATGTATGGAGAAGAACCCCGATTTAACGTAATCCCCGATATAACGAACAAAATCTGGAGGACCGAACGTAAAAACTACCCCGATATAACGAATAAAATGTCATCACGCCACAGAAGACGAATCCGGCAAGAGATGAAACCGATAATATTTTGTTTATTCTCTAAGAACATTGTCAGCAGCTATCCATTACATGCCGCTAAACAGAGTGTTATCTTTGCCATCTAATCCGCTTTATCTTCTTTGTCTTTAATGAGTTCTATTAATTTCTTCATTTTCGATGGTTTCTTGTGGTGAAATGCATAAGTTGCCGGGATTTCTAGTCCAACTCCCTTGTATCGTTGATATGATAGATACAGTATTTATGTTTTGTACGAAAAAGTGTTTATGTAAATGTACATGTATGCAGCACAGTACTGTACTGTAGCTACATACAGTAGTATTACGTACATACAGTACATTAATAAATCACGAGTGCTATAAGTTATGTGTACACTGTGCAATACCGATCAGACGGGGAAGTGTTGGACAGTGAAGCAGAACGGTAAATTTTAATTATTACCTATACCCCGATCTAACGAAGCTTTTGGTCATTTTTCCACAAATTCGTTATATCGGGGTTCTCGATTTAACGAAACCCCGATCTAACGAACTGTTTTTTTCCGGTCCCCTGCGCTTCGTTAAATCGGGGTTCCACTGTAGTTCGGTTAGTTCAATTAGTTCTACTGGTTTGCTTGGTTGTTGGCTCTTTTGCCTTGGTTCACCAGGTTCAGTTGGTTCAGTGGTTCACTTGGTTCACCAGGTTCAGTTGGTTCAGTGGTTCACTTGGTTCAGTGGTTCACTTGGTTCACTTGGTTCACCAGGTTCAGTTGGTTCAGTGGTTCACTTGGTTCAGTGGTTCACTTGGTTCAGTGGTTCACTTGGTTCAGTTGGTTCAGTGGTTCAGTTGGTTCAGTGGTTCACTTGGTTCAGTGGTTCACTTGGTTCACCAGGTTCAGTTGGTTCAGTGGTTCACTTGGTTCAGTGGTTCACTTGGTTCAGTTGGTTCACCAGGTTCAGTTGGTTCAGTGGTTCACTTGGTTCAGTGGTTCACTTGGTTCAGTGGTTCACTTGGTTCAGTTGGTTCAGTGGTTCAGTTGGTTCAGTGGTTCAGTTGGTTCAGTGGTTCACTTGGTTCACCAGGTTCAGTTGGTTCAGTGGTTCACTTGGTTCAGTGGTTCACTTGGTTCAGTTGGTTCAGTGGTTCACTTGGTTCAGTGGTTCACTTGGTTCAGTGGTTCACTTGGTTCACTTGGTTCACCAGGTTCACTTGGTTCAGTGGTTCACTTGGTTCAGTGGTTCACTTGGTTCAGTGGTTCACTTGGTTCAGTTGGTTCAGTGGTTCAGTTGGTTCAGTGGTTCACTTGGTTCAGTTGGTTCAGTGGTTCAGTTGGTTCAGTGGTTCACTTGGTTCAGTGGTTCACTTGGTTCAGTGGTTCACTTGGTTCACTTGGTTCAGTGGTTCAGTTGGTTCAGTGGTTCACTTGGTTCAGTGGTTCACTTGGTTCAGTGGTTCACTTGGTTCACTTGGTTCACTTGGTTCAGTGGTTCAGTTGGTTCAGTGGTTCAGTTGGTTCACCAGGTTCAGTTGGTTCAGTGGTTCATTTAGTTCTCCTGGGCCGGGTTGTTCGAAGCAAGGTTAACTTTAACCCTAGGTTAGCGCTAAATATGTAATTGCAATCTGGGCCCGGTTGTTCGAAGCAAGGTAAATCGCTAACCCTGGGTTAAACTGTATAGATTGCAATTACAGATTTAGCGCTAACCTAGGGTTAAAGTTAACCTTGCTTCGAACAACCCGGCCCATTACAGTTTAACCCAGGGTTAGCGATTTAACCCTGGGTTAGCGCTTAACCTTGCTTCGAACAACCGGGCCCTGGTTTGTTTTGTCAACTATTTTGCATTAATATCGTCACGCGGGAGCCCTGCGTTAGGGTCGCGCGAGGACTGGCACGAAACGTTGTAGGAACGTTTTGCAGAGATTTTGTAGTTTTGAACAATACAAATAAATCGTTGTCGGCAATTTTTTTTAACTCTTTAATCGGGACTGGCAAATGCGATTTTATTGCTGTTAACATTTTTCGGAGCATCTTTGCAAATTTTTTTAGCATCTTCGGTACGTTTCGGAAGTATTCGGTTCATAATGATCTCGAGAAGGGGATAGTGCTAGGCAACCAAACTAATGGATAAAGTTGTCTAGGGGGCAAGGCCATGGTCATACCGTATGTAGGATAAGACAGTACAATAAAAATAAAAATATGCCATACAGCTACTGTGTACTTCCAGAGGCCTTTCGACTTTAATAGTCCTCCTCAGTGGTGTAATTAACAAACAATACACACCGTATGACTTCATTAAAACTAAAAAAAAAATCACATCTCCAGAAGAGGACACTGCCAAACCAAATTGCCTTACCATGGTCCCATGGTATGACGCCATTTTTTTCGGGTTGAGGGTTATCTCGTCATGCTCAAGAGAAATATTGTAACGCGATCGTCATTCTCCCATGCATTAAAAGTATCAACACAAGCTTTGTTTTCATTGAATATTGGTCGACTTCTTTATCACATGTGGCATATAAAACTAGTAGATACAATGCATTGCATTTGAAAATATTTCAGTTGAAATATTCTGATTTTAGTCATTTTGATAATAATGCATGTAAATTTAAAAACTATGTTCAATATTTAGTATAATATATCATTTTAATAATGTTGCAGTTTGATCAGCGTTGAAGCCATTTAAAAAATTATTATACATATTAGATAGATATATAGGTAGATATTATTAAACATATTTACATTGCAGCCTAGAAAGGCTGAATTGCGTAAATTTACAAATGATATATAAATATAATAATTTAAAAGATATTCCTATTCATTCAGAAAATCATTATATATACTATAGATAGATAGATATGCTATCAATGTTACAGTTTTATTTTAGTATACCATATTTACTTAAAATTAAGCACTTCTTAGTGCTGCCCTGAATAAAAACAAGCACCATGCTTGAGTAATAACCTTAATAAAGCTAAAGCTGCTGCCCATGAGTATGATATTCATGCCAATGTGGCACTTAATTGAAGCATCCTCAGGTGTAATTGTTCGAGGAGATTTATAGACTTAAAACAGAGTATATGCTACAAATCAATCAAAGCCAGCCTTGTAAATCCACACTCCTTTATTTGAGTGCCTTTTTTACCATAAAGTACATAATACATTTTATGTTGTTTAATATGCTAGAATTTGCTTGATTAAAATGAGTCAGATAAGTTGAACCTTGATTAAGTGCTAATTTGAAATAACATAAATAATAAAATATGAGTAACATTTATAGCAAGAGAAATTCAGACCGGAAATGACCATAGAAACATTAGATACAAGTTATGTTTTCTCCAAACCATTATACCTATTATAACATTAAAACATTCAACAGCCTACCTTTAGGTAGAGGTGAACTAAAAAAAAATTTCTCGCTGAAATGCGGCTTGAAGGCTCCAAGACAGACAAGAAACGACAGCTGGACAACATTTGATGTGGTATGTAAACTTTAATGAATGTTTATTATCATTTTCCATCAACTATATATACTAGCGATAAAGTTTCATACAAATCCTTATATTGTCTTCATGTTGTGAGCCTGGGCTCCCTGTGATTCTGTTAATCTACCCGGCGGATATAGCGGATTTTAGTTACCCTATATCATTATGACGTCACGGCTTGTTTATGAGGGGGACAGAATCGACTTGAACAATAGAATTTTGAACTAAATCTGCTCTGCTGAGGAAAATTTAACTTCGAATTGTCTGGTTTCCAGATATCAGCTGTATCAATGTTTATCCCACAATATTTACCGTATTTGGTGGCTGTTACCACTACTCTACGTTCTACAAAAGGCATTTGATAGCCATTATATTAATCAATCTACTCTAAAAACAATATATAATAGTTTAATATATCCATATCTCCACTATGGTAATATCATCTGGGCTAATAATTACCCATCCAGACTAAACAAAATCTTAAAATTACAAAAGAAAATCTTAAGAATTATAACCTTTTCTTCATATACTGCACCCTCCTCACCACTTTTTAAGAATCTTAACATATTAAATATTTATCAAATTAATGATTTCCGTTATAAGCTCATTAAATTTTGATCTCAAGAATAAAACATTACCATGCTATTTTGATAATTATGCTGTTGAAAATATTCAAATACACGAACATAATACAAGAAAATCAAAGAACCTACATAAAATATTCAACAGAACAAACTATGGTCGTTTCTCAACACGGAATAAAATGATCAATGTATGGAACACTTTACCATTACAAATCAAGAACTCCTTTTTTCGCACCAGTTTTAAACGTAAAATGAAATTGTTTCTCCTATCTCAATAATACTAATGATTATTATATACAGTACTCACCTTACATATACCCAAATACAATCCATATTATCTATCATCAAATAATTAAATACTTATGCATGAGTCAACTTAAACCCCCACCCCCCCCAACCCGGGACAAGGTGGGAGAAACGTGGGAATTAGTAGGGGATTGGATGAAAATACCTGCCCCACACCCTGGGGCATTGGGGAGGTTTTGTTCATATGCTTGCCCCAGAGGGTTGCACAAGTCATGGAGGTGAACAGAATGTCTAGGAGTCTCTTATACTCATCCAACAAAGTGTTATCAGGGGTGGGGGTATTTTGTTAACTTTGTAGTGAAAATGTTGCCCCAGGGGGTGGGGTATTTGTCCTTTTTTGTGAAGGGGAGAAAACAAATCCCCACCTTGTCCCGGGTTGGGGGGGGTGGGGGTTTAAGTTGACTCATGCATTATTAATACTGCCATCTGATACGATATATACATCAATATAAACATTTATATATATATAAGGGGGACTACTTTGTAAAAGCCCGTAAGGGTTTATTTAGTCCTCCTCCCATTGTATTTTCCTATTGTTTTATTGTAAAGAAACACGTGTAAATATAATTGTGGGAAATAAATACTCATACTCATTTCCTTTGTGTTGTTGCTGTTTTGTCCCCCTCCCGCGACCGTGATCCTTAGCGTTTATACAATAGATTGTTTTGATTTGACGTCATAATGATATACTGAGGTCAATTGAGTGTCGGAAGTGTTTTGGTTTTGCGTTTACTAAGCTCTCTTATTGGCTGAGAAAGTAAACCAACCGATCAGAATCCAAAGTAAAACCAAACGTAAATTGGTTTGGTTTGTCATTGGATCACAGGGAAGCCATTTATGAGTTACTTGTGATTACTCGCTCCTATGATTGGCTAGCCTCCTTTGCAGACGTTTTTAGTTCGGTTTTACTACACTCGATTAAATGTCAATCACGAGACGGAACTCAAATGCAAAACAGTCACAATTGACATTGAAAACGTTTTCGTTATGTTTGATGCTTTAAGAATTATTGTACCGAATTCTGCCGGTATAAAAAACACAGACATCAGTAACGTAACGATTGAAGAACGATTATCACCCACAATTCTCAGCACGACAATATGAAACCGAGGCTTTGGCTAAGACGCCAGCCAACCTCGTTCCCAGGGTCTTCTCGGTCAGATCCAAGATGGCGGCTACTCCGAGAGAAGACCCTGGTAAACGCTGAACTGTCACGTATTCTGATTGGCTCTTCGATTATGACACAAGGGTTGTTCTAACGATGCTTTTTTATTGGCCAAACGGACTGAGTCCAGAGAGATGAATTCGATTGCTCAAATTTTATCAATAAAACGATTTTAAATAACCTTAAAACACGTTGTGTAGGTAGAGCAATAGATGAAGTGCAATACTGGGTAGTTTTCTGGTAAGTTTCATCAGTGAGAAAGCCAGGAGAAGCCGTTAAATCTGAAGATGTGCTATCGATCTCTTCGCTTCAACGCTAACAGAAAATGAACGGCTTTTTAGGGACCATTCATTTTTTAGAAGGGGGGGAGGGCCGGAGGAATCCAGGGGGGGGCCATTAAATATTTACTCAGTCAAAAAGGGGGGGTCATCGTATTTTTCACACTACATAGAGGGGGGGTCAAGACATTTTTACTAACTTGCTCTACCAGTATTTAGCTGACATAAAACGTTTAACCAGGGCTCGAAATTAAGAAAAAAAGGAGGCGTAATTTTACGCCCAGCTTAAAAATTTTAGGCGTAATTCTCCAAAATTTAGGCGTAATTTTACGCCTAAGTGGAAAACGTTAGGCGTAAAATGTAAAAATCTAGGCGTATTTACGCCTGTATCGGGCGCAATTTCGAGCCCTGTTAACTGGTTGGCACCTGTAAACAGACACGTCTGCCCTCTAGCTCATAGCTTTAATGTATCATTTTGTACTCAAAATACTACTCTCAAAGTCCAGTGGTTGTTTGCGGCTGCCATAAATTTCCTCTCAAGAGGATTTTACACAATGTACTTAGGAGTCAAAATACCTTGTAACTAATGCAACAGTAACTAGCTGCAGCTGAAACAAACTACAGTTTTAAGAAAACAACTATATTTATGCTGTGTCACTGTCACTGCCACCATTACTGTGAATGTCACTGTTACTGTCACCATTGCTGTGACTGTCACTGTCACTGTCATAACATGAGGTTAATACACCTGCTGGTAGGAAATCGGAAATACGAGCTTTTGCATCCTCAGTGAATCGTTCATCTGCTTTGAGTGTTTCTCGCAATACCTTGGTCTCTCTTTCTGACAAACTCTCCACTGCTTCTATGACAATATATTTTGCCTCTACACGCATATCCGTAACAATAGCTTCCTCTTCTCCTTTGTACAGCCTTGGTACTACTTTTTGGAGCACTCTTGCCTTTGCATTTTCAAACCTTGCTTTCTTCCGTTGGTTAGCTTTCCTTTTATTTTGCTTTCTCTTTCGATATTTTGATGTTGCTGGCTTGCTCACCAAGCCCTTGAATGTGCTTCTCAGCTCATTTAGCTTTTCAGCAATTTGAGCCATTAATGTTGAAATTTCTTGATCTACATGTATTTCATTAAGCTTTTTTATGGTAGCAGCATTGAAGTCGTGGTGAACTGACTTTCCAGAGAAAAGCCGTCTACCACTCTTATCAAAAAGACTTTGATCAAAGGCTACTACTGTAATTCGTCCTGGAGCTTATTTACTTCAGACCTCATGCAAGTGAGCTGAGTCACATGTTGTGATAAATTTGTCACATCATTAGGCCTTGGAACATATGATGCTGTAAAATACCTCCCACATGCAGCTGCATTGTCACCTTTTTTGAAATGCAATTTCTGTTGCACTGCTTCCACCTTAACTGCAGTCTCGTATTGTCGGCTTCTTTCCACCATGAATTGTTTTCTGAAAGCGCTGTCACAATTACAGTAGGGCCGAACTGCCTTGTAAAAATCAGGCAAAAGTTTCATATATGCATTTGTTTCCAGAAGCAGCAGCAAATGATGGAGTAAACCGTTACGGTAGAAGAGTCGGCCATTGGAAGTCACGTTATTCTACATTGTAGTTGATAGAGGTGTGCTTGTGCCCATGTCCAAGAAATATATACTTTATTTGGGTTACCATGCATTCAGCAGTGGATTTACTTGTTGAGGGGAAGTTCATAAGGGATGGGGAGGGGGGGGGGGTCACAAAAAAAATCACCAACTACCGAGGGGAGGGTCACTTTTTCTATGCAAAAAAATAGGGGGGGCTGAAAGATTTTACATTACTGCTTATAGGGATTCCTCCGGCCCTCCCCCCCTTCTAAAAAATGAATGGTCCCTTAGGATTCTCTTCTAGCTTAGATACATCCTGGTAGCTTTGTGATACCCTTCCACTGTTTCTTTATCCATGTAAACTCCATTTCGAACTGTTTAGTAGACCTGTTTTCACTTCGTCGTTCGCCGCGTGGAAATACCGTTCATTCATTCATACTTTATTCATCTTTCCTTAAAAAGGCTTTTCAAAAACAAAATACAAATACAATACAACTACAGTGTACATGATAATTTGAATTACATCTATTAATTTAACCTATTTTGAGTTTGATATAATTTGCTCTTCAGCTTTCGCTTGAAACTTAAAACGTCTTTACTTAATTTCAGTTCATTATCTAGTGAGTTCCATATTTTTACTGTTCTGTAATAAAAACTTCTCTGACCACTCGCAGATTTGAATAAGGGGATTTGTAATAATTGCGAGTTTCGAGTTTCGCGACCACTAATATTGAAGCGCTTCGTGAATTTAGATATTAAATAACCTGGTGCGGAATCAGTCATACATTTGAATGCCAGAGTGGCACTTCTAAAATACACTAGCTTATCTACTGGGAGCCAATTTAACTCTTTTAGTATAGGTGTAATATGGTTATACTTTTTGGCCTCGCTAACAATACGACAGGCATAGTTTTGACATGATTGTAGCTTACGTATGTTTCTATTAGATGCATTTGCCCATACATTCGAGCAGTAAAGCAACTTACTAAATACTAATGTATTAATAACAGTAATTAAAGTGTTCTTATTAAACGCGTGTTTAACACGGTTTATTTGTGCTAGTCGAGAAAAGCATGAAGAAACGGTCTTAGTAATGTGTTCATCGTAAGTTAAGTTCGTGTCTAAGATCACGCCCAAGTCTTTAGCACTGGATACGGCTGGTAACAGCTCCTTTCCCAGCAATGAAATCTTAAAATATTCTAGTTCAGCTATCTTCTGTTTACTACCAAATACTAAGAGTTTAGTTTTATCTGGGTTTAATAATAAGCGGTTCTGACAGCACCACTTGCTGACGTTAAATAAATCTTCTTCTATATCAGTTATTGTAGATGTCCTCTCTCTCAGATTGAATGATATAAGTAGTTTGGTGTCGTCCACATAACTAGTTCATGCAATACATTTCTGTGGTACAGAGCCGTGAGACTCATTCGTATATATACTGAATAGGAGTGGTGCCAGTATGTTCCCTTGAGGCACGCCGCTGACCATAGTAAGAGGCTCAGATAGGGCTGAGTTAATTCGGACAATTGTCGTCTGTCACTCAAGTAGCTACGAAACCAGTCTGTGCATGAAGGTGAAGCCCTTACATCTTGTAGTTTAGAGATCATCAGTTTGTGGTCGACGCTGTCGAAAGCCTTACTAATGTCTAAAAGAACCAGAGCAGTTAGTTTTTTGTTGCAATGGCCTGGAGAATCTTGTCTGTTGTTTCAATGACAGAAGTTTCTGTAGAGTGAAATTTCTTATTTCCACTTTGGTTATTTGACAGCCTTCCCTTTGATATGAGATATGATGTAAATTGATTGTGGACGATCCTTTCAGACTTTCGATAATATTGGTAGGAGCGAAATCGGTCTATTTTTATTCGCTTGTTCATAGTCTACATCTTTAGGTATTGGAGTAATTTCAGCTAGTTTCCATTGTGCAGGGAAGGTGTTGGTGGCTATTGAAGTGTTTGCAATGGAAGTGAAAACTGGGAGAATAGGGTCTACGCAGTCCTTAATTACACGGATCGGAATCTTATCAATTCCTGGAGCTTTGTTAGAGGGCATAGATAATATTATAACCTCGACGGGTTTACAAACAATGGGGCTCAGTGAGAATTGTTCGCATGTTTGGTATTCTCTTGGGATGAAGTTATCGCTGCTTCCTGTCACAATATTGTATTCATTGGATACCATTTTTGGCAAAAATAATCAACTGGAAAAGTAGTAAGCCAAATAAAACTCGGAACGTAAAGTAGTAACGTCCAGACGCCATGGCCATTATTATGCTATTATTATTATTATGCGCATCTCGCTCACTCCGGATTGGGATACCTATGGTTTGTAGGCACGTGTAACATTTCCATATTTAGCTTGGCCGCCATATTGGATGCCCACATCACGTGATTAAAATCTCCAGGATTTCTGGAGATTTTTGGTCACGTGATTCAGCCTTTACCAGGGTCTTCTCTCGGAGCAACCTCGTTCCCAGGGGTCTTTACGCGCCTAATCAAAGATGGCGTCGAAAGTACCCCTGGTACAGGCTGGTGGGATTCGGCCACTGATTGGCTAGACATTTTGCGCACGCTGATTAGAGAATTTCGAATAGCGCGTGCATTTTTGATTTGAAAAATGAACTGGTGATGTCGTCTTTCGCATTGCGCGTTCAAAATCGGAGTAGCCGCCATCTTGGATCTGGCCGAGAAGACCCTGGGAACGAGGTTGGACCCTGGTAAACGCTGAACTGTCACGTATTCTGATTGGCTCTTCGATTATAACGCAAGGGTTGTTCTAACAATGCTTTTTATTGGCCAAACAGACTCAGTCCAGAGAGATGAACTTGTATATAGATTCGATTGCTCAAATTTTATCACTAAAACGATTTTAAATAACCTTAAAACACGTTGTGTAGGTAGAGCAATAGATGAAGCATGTGCTATCGATCGCTTCGCTTCAACGCTAACAGAAAATGAACGGCTTTTTAGGATTCTCTTCTAGCTTAGATACATCCTGGTAGCTTTGTGATACCCTTCCACTGTTTCTTTATCCATGTAAACTCCATTTCGAACTGTTAGTAGACCTGTTTTCACTTCGTCGTTCGCCGCGTGGAAATACCGTTAATCGGATCTCGCCCACTCCGGATTGGGATACCTATGGTTTGTACACGTCATGGACTATTCCCATATTTAGCTTGGCCGCCATCTTAGATCGTCAAATCTATTTGATCACGTGATCCAGCCTTTACCAGGGTCTTCAACCTCGTTCCCAGGGGTCTTTACGCGCCTAATAAAAGATGGCGTTGAAAGTACCCCTGGCTAGACATTTTGCGCGCGCTGATTGGAGAATTTCGAATAGCGCGTGCATTTTTGATTCGAAAAATGAACTGGTGATGTCGTCTTTCGCATTGCGCGTTCAAAATTCGTTGAAAACAGATAGAAATTCATCAGAACTTAGCGTTTTTGCCTTTTTTAATACTCACTTCGCAACTGGGTACAAGTAGAATAATGTACGGTTGGAATTCATTGGGATCACACTTCAACTGCTAACCGTTCTTCAGCGATGATGAATCCAAGATGGCGGATGTGCTTCAAAATATGCCCATATATTGGGCATATTTTTTGGGTCACATGACCAGCCTGTACCAGGGGTACTTTCGACGCCATCTTTGATTAGGCGCGTAAAGACCCCTGTAAACGAGGTTGCAGGGTCTTCTCTCTGAGTAACCGCCATCTTGGATCTGACCGAGAAGACACTGGGGACGAGGTTGGCGACTCATATGGGTGGGACGAAGTGACGTAAAAAACGTCACAGGAGTACAGTAAGCCGTTCTATTAGTATAAGTCCGTTACTAGAAAAAATATTGCACCACATCTAGACATGCTGGAAAGACGATGTTGCGATATTATGCGAAGGGATGTATGGCTTCAAAGTCCGAGCTATAACAGGGATCCCTCGACTCTTTCACTATGGAGAAAAGCTCATTTGTTTTGGCGATTGTTTTGTTTCTTCGATTTTCACGAATTTTAAGGAGCTAAAAATCGGCTCAAAAAAACCTTCCCATTCGCACTTGAAATCAAGAGCAAACACAAAATAACCACTCAGTCGTTACAGTACCTTGTTTAATCTTTCCAACCAGCAAGTTTGTTTTCACAAAACACACCAAGCGACGGTGAACCACGCCGATGTTTGCACTGCATTTCACTCGACCACATTTTTCTGCTCCCACCTCCAATTGCATGCTGGGTAATGGACAAAAAAATCACAAGTTTTCCCTCCTCTGGGACTCCGGTAGGGGAGCCCCTACAACAAAGAGCGGTGATTTGGACTCAAGCCGTTGCTTTAAAGTGACAAAAACACATCCTAATAGGTTGAGCAGGGGTAAAAGACTGCCAACTGCAGGATTCCAAGGATTTCATTGAAAATTTTTTTCCTGTGTCTCAAAGCACAAACACAACGGAAAAACCCTGTGAAATCCCCTCGCAAAGCCTACAAGCTCTCTGACAGTGGCATATTTCTCCAAAATTAGAGCACATTTCATTAGAAACCCTACCGAAGCAGCCATACCTACAGTCGAGTGAACAGAATTCTCCCAAATGGCATTGTGGGAAACGTTTGAGCCCTCGGCTTAAAAAAGTCAGCAGTATTTAACTAGCCCGGGCTAGCTAAACTTGAACTGAGGGGGGAGGGTTGAGTTAGCACTCAGGATTTCACCAATTGAGCTCACACACGATCGGACGACAAATCTAGATTGTCAGTAGGAAGTACCTAGTAAGCAATATATCTGTATTGATGATTTGATTGGCACTAAGATGATGAGCAGAACAACAAATAAAATATAGCCGACAGTAATTATTGTTCTTTATTATGAATAAACCAGTACTCAGAGTCTACACTTTATTGTGTCACATGATGTCAGTGTCAAATGCTGCAGTTTATCCATCAAACAAGAGGCTGTACCAGCCTTTACTCGGGCCATATGGAATAGTTGGTACAACTTTGCAGGTTCGATTAAAATAAGTATTTTACACTTGCAATATTTTTAGCCTTTGAGAGAAGAATAAATTACTTTAGATTATTTTTACAAGAGTTACATATATAAATTCTTTTGAAGAAGAATTGTGATTCTTTGTCTCCAGAGAAGCCATATAATAAGAATATTATATTAGTCATGTAAAAAGAATCCTATTATACACGGTGCCTGTGATGAGAACTTCCATGGAAAGCAGAAAGCAAATTGCAGCCATGTTTGTAACAGACCAGTGATAAATAGTGAACACGAATGATTAATTGAATGCAGTTTATACACATCTGAATAGCTGTAGCTAGCAATAGGGTTAACTCCAACTATTGCTTTACTATACCACACTGCAAAATGTGCTACAAATGCTCAAATGAATGATAACCACATGAAACACACATGTACATATAGCCACATAAGCATCGCATCCGATGATTTAATGTTACACAAAGATAATTACAGTTTTATACCCAGATATATCCCCTTTTATATTAACATATAAGTCAAGACATTCAAAATTAGTTAAAAACAAGCATTTTTGATCAGGATTATTTACACCATCCACATCATTGCAGCAATCTTTCAGCCAATTGGTATAAAAGTTATCATGTTCAGATTAGCGGCTACTTACATTTACAAGCTGTTGTCTTTATAGTTACCCTGGTTCCAGAGGGGCTCAAGTGCGAATATATATACTGTAATGTGCCGCGATCGAAAGAGTTTTGATTCCCCGAGGGAGTTTTGTTTTGCGCGACGACCCTTGATTTCACCTGGTCTCGCTTCACTTCGAGCCTACTTTGTAGTCAGTGTTGATAGCAGATCAGACTGTTGCATAATATGATAAATTCCCTTTCCAAAGCCCGTGAAACACCTCTCAGCTTTAGAAAAGACAACAATCTTGGTATTGCACTTGAAGAAACCTTTGGTTTACACAAAAAAACAGCTGATATTAAAGGTTTTACTAAGTCAAAACTCCAACTTGCCGCCATCTTGAAAAACCTGCAAATGTTGTTCACTATTCACGTGACCAGCACAGTGCAATCTGATTGGTGGCAAATAACACTTGAAAGAAGGCGTAATCTGATTGGTCGACGGCGCAAAATCTCGACACAAATAAAAACAAGAACTGAGGAACAACAACAACAATTAAATTTATTTTCTCATAAGATGATGGAAATGTATATGAGTAATAAGGCATAATAAGAAATACAACGATGAGAAGGTAGGTACTTAAGGTAACCTTAGGGTTATCTAAGCCAGAACCACCTCAGATGGAAAACACTGAAACAAAATCTAGCTTGCATGGATATATAATGGTACCAAGAAAGGGGAAGGGAAAGAAAGAATGCCACTTGCATGTAAGTATACTCTCTCAGTTCTGGACCAAATTTAGTTTATTTTATCAACTTGCAATAATGATAAATACACTACTCTACACATTATAATATCATTATGTCAGTTCTAAAAAAAACATTAAAATAATACACTGCAATGCCTGAACCCAGAGATAACAATCAAATACATAGAGGTACAGGCTAGATGTAAATAGACCCGGGAAATAGAACAAAATAAAAAGTCAATAATTGTGTTAGGTCAGGTACTAACTGTCTTGTGTTTTTACCAGTGTCAATAACACAGGAAAAAGTGGTGGAGAGAAATGCATCTGCCACAGATAAATATGCGATTTCCACATCAGAGTCATTTATCGTTCGTTTGAAAAAGTCTTCATCACTGCATCAGTGCATGCTAGATTTTCGTTCCCGAATTTATAAATATTTAAATACATGTGCATATAAATTATAATATTTTAAAAGGCCCTTGTCAGTCAGAGAACTGAGAAATCGGTTCATTTCTACTATACTTTCGAGAGGTTAATAACAATAAATAACAACACAACGACAGTCAATTGGTATAAAGGTTATCATGTTCAGATTAGCGGCTACTTACATAATTGACAAGCTGTTGTCTGACAGTATCTTAACGCATATCGCATAATATGTGATAAATTCCCGTCCAAAGCCCGTGAAAGACCTCTCAGCTTTAGAAAAGACAATCTTGGTATTACACATCTTGAAAAACCTGACCAGCACAGTGCAATCTGATTGGTACGGTGGCAAAAAGAACTTCCAAAGTAGGCACAATCTGATTGGCTGACGGCGCCAAATCTCGACACAAATAAAAAAATAAAATAAAGGAAAAACACTTGCGATTTAAGACTCGTGCCGGCCTAAGGCCTGGCCCGAGTAATAAGACTGTAGCCTGGCTTCCAAATGCACACCAGAAAAACAACAAAAGAACATGATTAAAAATGTAGTCATAATTAGATAATAATTTATACAAAATAGACTATAAAATAAAATTCTAGAAGGAAAATCATAGAATTGTCAGTATAGTATCTGACACCCTGGGCAATTGGTATTGTTCATTACCTAGAGGACAATAATGGACTACCTTGACCCCAAGGTACCCTCCTTGGAGATGCATGTTGTTGCAAGCCATCTAAGGCATCAGTCAAAATTGATTGTACTCCTCTGCAGGCATCTGTATTTAATTTGGGTTTTTTTCGAACTTGGCTTGGGTGGGCTTCCTGTGGTAAAGAAACCAGAAGTGAGGGACTGGCCCTAGTCCTTCCTGGTCGAACGTTTTACACACAAGAAACCCATAACCTGAAAAACCCAAATTAAAGTAGAGAGAGATGCCTGCAGAGGATGCCAGGACAAGGAATACCTTGACCCAACAGTGTTAGAGCATAATAAATTATAACCCATCTAAAACAGTGTTATCAATCGTACAGTCAAGGTTTGTCTTTAAATAATATTGTGAAATTCATTAATAATTCATAAGGGTACTAGCCAATCCCATGTGCTGAATGACACCACATGATCGCCTCTGTATACCCTGTACAAACCTAATAAATCAGGTTCTGTATCGAGATACAGAAACCATGGTTCGCGATACAGAAACCATGGCGCGATACAGACCCCATGGTCCGTTATAGCTCTAGTAGTATTCTGTATCAGGTACAGAATACTAGCTAAGCTAGTGAGGGAAGTCTCACAACCGATCACTGACTACCCCTATCTCGGGACGGGTGAAATGACAAAGTACATCTGCTCTCTTATTATGTACACACCATCTATTCCATGCGGGACCTGTTTTTCTGCACACTACGCTCTGCTCTCTTATTGCATACACATTGTCTCTTCGATGTGGGATATGTTTTTGTGAGAAACTAATTCATCCCACATCGATACCAAGGTGGGAGAAATCAAAGGTTAAAATTATATATTGTGCATATCAATGGCTTTTAGTTATCTATTCATTTCACAAGTAAGATAAAATATTCACGTCTGATCTGTATGGGCTTTACAATGGCTCGCCAAAGCAGCTCGCCATTGTAAATGCCCATACAGATCTCCCGCTTATATTTTATCTACTACATAAAACATGCAGTACGAGGTGTGCAGAAACACACAGCACTTGTTAATCATACAAGAGATGGCATTAGTATTGTATTACGCTGATCTTGTCCCATTTCTATCCATGTAAGCCATTATAGAGAGTGGATTTTGTATGAGTGGGGCAAAAACATGGCATGTCCGTAGCCTTGCCATTACTTACTGTACTTTAACTCTGTAATTTGATTGGACGAGAATTAGACAAAAACAATAGGGAAACCATTTCAATGTCAGCGCATGCCGTACAGTAACCATGCCATAAGTCATTGCTATAACTTGCCCACTCATACGAAAGTACAGAAGGATTGAGTTACATGACATTTATGATGAATACACTTGTGAACATTACAAATTTACATATTACTATTTGTGCAGCTATAACTGGGATGCCAATCCATAGCTCTGATCTTACTGCTTTTTCTTATTATCAAGAGGCCCATCTTTTTTAGCCTTCTCTTCTTCTTCAGCCTGGGAACTTTCCTCATCACTTCGAATATCCGTTCCATCCTAGATGACAAACATAAATTTTTAAGTGAAATATTTATATCGTAATTTCTTACTCTCTCTGATCTCTCACCTATTTGGATGAAAATATGCTCCTAAAAAGGATATTTTATAGTTCACCATGTCAAAGACATTCTGAATAAGTTTCTCGCCTAAAACACCACGTGCCGGAAAACCGGCGAAACTGATTAGCATAAGTTTTTTCCCACAAAATTGTGGCATTTCTTCCAATAGGAGGGTTATTGTTCAAATTGACCAATAATTATAGGGGTTCATTTCTGCAAAGGTAAAACAACATGGTGGAATAGAATTACATGAGTTTGAAGTTTGTTTACGTGTTTTCCTTCTGAAATCTAACACCACATGAAGTTTAATTATGTCTTCCGAAGAAGATTCTAATTCTGGGAGCATTTCTGTGAAAATCTTGGACACTGAAGACTTTTTAGAGCTAAGATGAGGAAGATCTAGCTCAGGAGTGGAGCGCACGTTTACAGCATAACTACTGAAACCAAGCACTTAGACAATGAGAACCAATCACATCGCAGAATGAAAACAAAGCATTCCAACTTATGGTTGCTTGAGCCAATTAGTGTTGATTAGAAGACAATAGCATTTTAGACTTGCTCGAGCTTCGATCCAGTAAAAGCCGAATTTGGTTGACTAGTTCTGAAGTCAAAGTCTTTCTAATGAAGTAAACCACATGGATATGCTAGAATTCATACTTTGGAATGCTTTATTATTGTTTTGCAATGTGTTTAGTTGTCTATGTGGCCCCGGTTTCCATTCCACTGTAATCTTCAAACGTAGCGAATTCAATAGCTGATACTATGTCTGTGGCTGTGTCAGTATACAGAGCAGTTTCTACAATGTGGACCTCATGTCTTCAATATCAAAGCAACGAGTCAGTTCTATTTTATACCTTTCCACTATAATAATAAATTTACCTTTCCACTTGCAAGCGTATATACAATTGTCATGATACTCCATCCCCAGAAAACATGGAGAATCTAAAATACAACAACAATTATTGTGATACCATGTTAATCTCAGCTCTATTCAAAGGACATACTTTGTGCAATAAATGGCTGCCTTAATTTGCACAGTCAGACGATTGGCTTGTATATATGGTGAAGGGAATACCTCTATGTATTAGAGCATGCTAAAGTCGAGGGTTAGAGATGGGCATGTATGGTTTATTGACAAATACTGTATGGTCTGTACGATGAACAAAAAATGATGAATACTGCATGAGGCCAAATACCAAATCCAGTATGAAGAAATTTTGAGGTCATTGTACTGAGTGACAGCAATTAAGAGTCAGAAAGTCAGAAAGTCTCTTTAATATTTCAACTGAGCACACAGCTGCATGCTGTGGTCACCAATAAAGCACTGTCATTAGCCAATCACCTGCTTGGATTTTGTACTGTGCATGAAGTTGGAATATTAACATTCAAAGTAACACCAAGAAGTTTGGCTGCAAACATATCAAAATTAATCATCAAAACGAGAGTAGTCAATCAACATTTAAACTCTATAAACTGTGATCTCAATAACTTAGCGCCATTTTAAATTAACCCCAATCAAACTTCACAGTACCACTATATAATGGTGGCATATTCATAAAGCTAAATTCATTAGGGAGTGTTCATTATTTATGGCTTTGGGGGGGGGGGGGGGGGGGGGGGGGTCGTCGGCATTTCATCTGCTTCTCTTGTTAAAACTTTTATGACCCCCCGATGAATGAATTAAAACTTAGATGACCCCCCTATAAAATTGATCAAAACTTTATTGACCCCCCCCCCCTCAACAAAAAAGATGAATGTGTAAGAAAGAATGCAAACTGCATATACTGTACATATGTAAATCTATTAAATTTACTATTAATGTTTCTAGATTTATGGTATTTTCCATGATACATTACTTTTGTTTAATAGAAAACATATATATATAGGTATTCTTCTGAAAATCTCTACCTGACCCTCCTTCCCACATGGGTACTTGAAATAAGTACTGTTAATTTGTGCATTATATATATTGCATCATATTGCATTGTTCTGTAGTTCCAAATAAATGAAAAAGAGCTCAGTATTGGCATAAGTAATCTCCTGGACACCGATGTATTATCTGTCCTATGGGGATGTGCCTTTGATTATGAGCTTAGAGAATACCATCCTGCATATGAATGAAACAAAGCAGATTATGCCTAAATGTTGAGAGGGCCATAGGCCTGAGCCAAATTTTTTGAGATTTACTGCTCTCTAAACACTGGTTTCCTGTGTTCTGGACTAAACATTGGCTTAGCATTACAACAACAATTTCATTACATTTTACATGAGGTACGTCAAAAGTTTGATGACTCCCCCAAGGAATAGGTAAAATCTTGGATGACCCCCCTACAAAAGCACTTAACTTTTGTTGCCCCCCCCCCCCCTATGATTTCACTGACCCCCCCCCCCCCCCAAGCCATAAATAATGACCACTCCCTTAGTATTCAACAGTAATCAGTTGTTCTCCATCCCATTAAACAAAATTCTCCATTTTTGCACAAGCTCTATATTTGCAGTAGAAAAATAATATTAGTATTAAAAATAAAGAGAAGGAGGAAAACAAATAGGGAAAAAAGAAAAGCAATTATTTTCTGACTTGGATGAACCAGTAAACAGAGTAAGATAAGCTTAATTAAAATCTTTGCTAGTTAAAAATTATATTAGCTTAATTAAAATAATGAGAAATTAACCACATCAGACATAAATTCCATGACTACATGGATTGACTGTGTGCACATTTCTACACAAAATTATTTTGTGATGATTTGCAGAAGTAGAATCTCAAAGAGCTTAGATCATTAAGTCATCTATTATCTACATGCCATCTGTCTCCAATGAAGGCTAGTACATTATTCAATCAGAAATAATCCAAACTTAAAGTGCAAGTTCATGTCAAAATATATATATATATATATTGTACTATTGTATTTGTTTCTCACAAAAAGGGTATTAATCTTGTAGCTATGTAAAATTTCTGACATTTAATCCCTAATTTTGGTTACTTGTTGTGGATCCTGTGACGTCATAAGATAAATCAACTCCCTAGCTTTCAATTGTGACATCACAAGATGAATCAATTCCACAATTTGACTAACTTTTATTCTAGCTGAATTGATGCTCCGGTCTCTCGAAGAAAACTAATTTAGACAACTGAAGTATTTTTAGTTATTAGAAATAGAATTTGGCCCAAATTTTTTTACCGGTAATGTTGTTTTATGGCACTACTTGCACTTTAAAGAGTCTTTTAGTACCAACTCTCAAAAATATCATGTGTTATTCATGTGCTTGTACAAGTACTGTCAGCTCCCCCAGGGGAGTACTGACTGGAGATTTGGGTGTGGGTTTGCAGGATGGGTCCCAAAACCCTGACCCTTTTTCTGACCAAACTACCATATAATTATTATTTTCCATACCCATTTTTAGACCTGACCCCAAAATCTGTACAATTTGTACCACTCTAAAGTGGCCTTTAACCATCTCATGTTATCTAATCCAATATTTTTCTCATGGTTTTCTCAATTTATTTTTAAGATGAATGTCAAAATAACAAGAGAACATGTGGGGTCTTATACTGCTGTCAAATCTAGACTAAAAAGGCAAAAATCATCAACATATTATTTTCAGAACTAAAACAGCTCGAAACCATACCCTACAAAGCAGCACTGATAGCTTATATATGGGATTATAACATATTCAACAAAATATTTGGATTGTGATTGGTCAATGACAAGTCAATCTAAAGGTTACTGAGTGCACAGTCGCATGCTTTCAGCAAATGTTTGCTCAATATATTATAAACAAAAATCGCATGAACTGCTCATGCTATACTTGATTTATAGGCACTGGGTGATATTTTGAAAGTTCACAAATTGCACTCACCTAAAGAGTCATGCAATTATTAGAACTTTCAAAATATCACTCAGTGCCTATAAATCCCATACAGCACTCGCGTTCATGTGATTTTCTCTACGAATATATTGTTAGCATACTCTTGCTGGTGATACTATTATTTTTTCTTTACATTAAGGTTTTGTAATCACGAATGCAGTGTATGGACTGTGCTAGAATGAAGAAAGGAAAGTTCAGAGTAGACTGATGGATAAGAAAGATAAAAGAACAAGATTTCAGAAAAATATTCGATGATACTTGTTTGATATTAGACATAAAAAATATCTGATATTATCCGATATTCGATAGTCAGTCCATATCGCACCTGCAGTTCAAGGAAGACAATAAAATGTTTTTTTCTGCCATTTTCTTTTCATTTTATTATAAGATTTTGGGCCCTTTGCTTTGATTGTAGAAAACAGGTCAGTGTAATGAGGTAACTGGTAATTGTTTTAGATCACTGCTAATGTTTGAAAGTTTGAGACTCAGTTTTAGCCTTTTCCTTATTATCCCTAATTAATACATAACTCGATCACAACCCATGCAGTGTGTGGTCCTGGCCCGCAAGTACACGCATATGCCATGTACTGGTTTATTTCTACTACACTTGCTCTTACAGGTAACTCAGTACATGTATATTCATTTGGAATAATAAAATAATAATAATAAATTTGCTTCATAGATAATCAGTGAGATTCAACCTCTTGTTCTTGTTTGTTAGGTAAAACCAGGTAATTCCTACACTAACCTCCAGTATGGTTGCTAACTCAGATAACATCATAATGCATGACTGCCAGTCCAGGAGGAATTAAAATTTTAAACTGTTACAATGTTGAGACAGAACCAACAATGAACTGACTCTGTCCCTTGACAGTACTTCTACACACTATTACCTGGCATAACAATAGTACATTCCTAGTGCCAGGACCCATCGTCCTACTAAGGAAACTATTTCTCTCTCATTCCCAAACTCATACTTAGTTTGTCCATTACAAGAGAAGTAATAGTTCAAAGCCGACAATGAGGACTGGACGGGATTTCAAGTCCATGCAATTAGTTCCAGTCCGAGGCGCAGCCGAGGGCTGGAACTAATTGCAAGGACTTGAAATCCCGTCCAGTCCGAATTGGAGGCTTTGAAATGACATCTCATTGTCATTAATTATTCGGGAGGGATGTTGTTTTTATTTCGGGTACAGGTTGACAATTGATTTTTTTCATCATAATTATAGACTACAAGGGTTGTGATTGTTATTTTGTCACGGTCATTTCAACAAACGGCCTGATAGCGTAGTGGACAAGACAGCGGACTAGTAGTCAAGAGCAGCCATGCGGATGATGGTTCGAGTCACACTCTGGACACCGATTTTTATTTCCGTCTTCTCCTTCACTTCTCCATGTAAAGTCATACTTATGCTGTAATCCTGGTAGCTTAATTAGGCCCAACACATGCATGAATGATACCCAATGAGAACACAGATGAACATCACTAGTGATTTGGATCAAAATTAATTCAGTCCTTGGACTGGAACAAAATTAATTCAGTCCTTGGACTGGAAAAAAACGGTTGAATGTAGTTCTGGGAGTACTTTCCGGGGTTTCAAGGATCGTCATGTGATCGAATTCTGGGCACATGGTTGGTTAGTTACCTCATGAATAATTAATGAGGATGAGATATACAAATCTCTTATAGCAGTAATTCAAATAAGGCAATAAAAATATATCATATTTTACTTACATTTCCTTCTTCTAAAAATACTTTTGCCACGTTTTCATTGCACACTGTACTTTCCATTAGTGGTTTGTTTTGATTACCGTACTTGACAGGCCGTTCTCGTACTTGATTGGATAATCACGACAAAAGTATTGCGATATGTCAAACGTGGTCACATTTTTGCATGTTGTGCTGTAAAAGGAAAACAAACTGAAAAAAAGAACTTGAATTTGACTTGAAAATTGGTAAATACAAGGATTTGACTCAAACAACTGTTATAAAGTTTTGGAAAACCACACACAAAGGAAATCAAGCATTTGACTCAAGAATTAGAAATTGTGAATTTGGATAAAATTTGAAAAAGCTGTGAACTAATTAGAAAATTAGAAATATATTTGACCATCAAAAGAGAGAACAGATGTAGCATTCAGACTTGGAAAATGTATCCAAAATGTTTGAATGACGTCAACAGTCTGTACAAAAGAAAGCACTGTATATAAATTAATATATACATGTAATATTCCCTAATAGCAATTATGCTGAATGTCTCAAGCTATCTGGGCTTCCCCTACTATGCTCGTGCAGACAGGATGCATGTGGCAAGCTAATTGAACAAGCCAGGCTTGGGGGCCACTAGTTGTCGAAAAACATTTTCATTCCTTAGTACGTTAGTACGTTCGTACGAGGCACTAGTTGTCGCAAAACATTTTCAGTCCTTTCTCGTACGAGGCAGTACGAGACCAATCATTTATAAATGAGTTTCAAAGAGGATAGAAAAGGGAACCGGAGTACATAAATATATCTTAGTACACTTAGTACGCGTACTAAGCAAAAAAACACGAAAAGTAGCTACTAGAACAGGCAGCATATGTCTCAGTACATACTGTAGGCAGTCGGACTGCACTAAGAGATATGGGGACTTTGTGACTGTTAAATATTAATGAGTGATGTAATAATAGTAGTACATCCTATGTCATATTATCATTACTCATTGTAATGCTCTGTAACTATTTGCTTGTCGATGTGAAGACACGAGTGATGTAGTCCTCAAGGTTGCTGAACTAATCGATGTTGAAATGGACGAGATGGACATCTCAATTAGTCACAGACTTCCTAGCCACACTAAGTCGCGAGATCAAGCCTGGGCTCAACCTCCACCCGTGATTATGGTAAAGTTTGCTAGGAGAATTGTATGTGAACAGTTCTACAGAGCTCGCTTCAAGCTGAAAGGGAAAATGTTGAGCGACCTCGAGGGTTTCGAGAGCATGCCAGGCAGCAGCATCTACATATTTTCAGAAAGCTTGACTCAAGGGAGGAAAGACATCTTCAAAGCTGCTCTAGCTGTCAAGGAGCTTAAATACAAGTTTATCTCCACTGCTAATGGTTGAATATACTTACGCAAAGATAAGGAAAGTCGATCTATGTTAATTAGCTCAATCAGCGATCTGGCCAAGCTGAAGGCAGGAGACCAACAAGACAGAATACCATGAAGCTAAGTAAAGTCAGAAATAATGTACCAATTTCACAACCGACTGAGATTAGTGCTATAGTGTTAATATTATATTAAAGGAGGCATCTTACTGTCCCAATTGTAGAAAAGTTGTCAAAGACAACTGCAGAGGCATTCAGTGTGATATATGTTTGAATTGGTTTCATCAGAAATGCACTGTTCTATCTATCAAAGAGTACAACTACTACTGTAGATCTAATGATTTCTGGATGTGCATATTTTGCAGATCAGAAACCTTTCCTTTTCACAATATAGATCAGCATGATCTAGTTGAGTTGTCTTTCAACTCAAACTCTGAATGCCTTTGCTCTACTCAAATAGCAAGCTTAAAACTTGAATATTTGCCTTGCTTTGACATTATGTCTAGCATCAATACCAACCCTAATTTAGCCAATATAGATATAGATCAGAATTTAGCAAACTTAACCAGCTTTGATTATTATACAACCCATGATTTTCATTCAAATTACGAGATTCAAACAGTGCTTACTGATACACGTAACTCATTCTCAGCACTACACTTAAATATTAGAAGCCTAGCAGCAAATTATGAATCCCTCTCAGAACTTTTAGTTGAACTTCATCACTCTTTTTCCATTATTGGCCTTTCTGAAACCAAAATAAAAGAGAATTCCAATCGTGTTCTGAACACTGATCCTCCTGAATATCAATTCATTTCTCAGCCCACTCTTTCTAATGCTGGTGGAGTGGGATTTTTTGTTAACAACAGACTCACCTACACTAAAAGAGATTATCTTTCTATTTCTGAACCTGAATTTGAATCCCTTTGGATTGAATGGTAATATTTTGAGCGATATTACAGATCATTTACCTAATTTTTTTATTATAAACAAATTGTCTTCTCTCCCTAGCAATTTTAAAATGTATAAGAGGGACTACTCTAATTTGGATGAAGACGTTCTCTTTTCCGAAATGAGTGAGATTAATCGGTCTAAGATTTTGCCTTGTGAATCTGGTACTAATGTCAATATATTGTTTCAGTCATTTTATTCAACTATTACTGATAAAATTAATAAACATGTACCCTTTCGTAAAGTCTCAAGGCACGAAATTAAATTGTTGTCTAAACCTTGGATTACTCCTGGGATTAGGAAGTCAATCAAGATAAAATATAATCTGTTAAAAAAAAAATTAAGTTCTAATAATTCCTATTATCAAGCAAAATATAAATGTTATCACAACAAATTAAATAATCTTCTCAAAATAAGCAAAAAGAAATATTATGAAGACTACTTTTTGATAAACAGTCAGAATATTAAAAACACTTGGACTGGGATTAAAGAACTGATTACCCTAAAGCCAAAGGGCTCAAGTCCCCCTTCTAAGATTATACTTAATAATCATATCCTGAAAGATCCTGCAACAATAGCCTCAGCATTCAATAAATACTTTTCTAATATTGGAAAAAAACTAGCTCAAGATATTCCCAGCTCTACAGCAACCCCCAAGGATTTCTTGGGTACTCCACAATTAAATAGTTTTTACTTATTTCCAGTTACTGTTAGAGAAATTGAGGATGAAATATTAAACCTCCAGGCATCGAAAGCAACTGGTCCACATAGTATTCCAACTAGACTATTAAAACTTCTCAAAACTTGCCTATCAATCCCTCTTGAAATTATCATAAATTATTAATTTTCTAGTGGCTCTGTACCAGATCTCTTCAAGGTAGCTCAGGTTATTCCAGTGCATAAAAAGGACTCAACCACAAATTTGAATAATTAAGACCAATTTCTCTTCTTTCCATTTTTAATAAGATCTTGGAAAAATTGATGTTTAAAAGACTAATTGCTTTTATAGATACACTGTCATCACATTCTCTATGAAAATCAATTTGGCTTCCGTGCCAAGCATTCCACTTCTCATGCAGTTCTCCTTATAATTGATAAAATACAAAGAGCAAGTGAGGATGGGCTATACTCATGTGGAATTTTTTTAGATTTCTCCAAAGCTTTTGATACTGTTGATCATGACATTTTAATTGCTATTAAACTGTATCATTATGGTATTCGTGGCATAGGACATGATTGGTTTGTTTCCTACTTGAAAAAATAGGCATCAGTTCGTTTCAGTTGGGAGTACCAGATCTGAGGAGTCTATTATTTCACATGGGGTGCCTCACAGCTCTGGGTTAGGGCCTCTTTTATTTCTTTTATACATAAACGATTTCTGTAACTGCAGTAAACTATTTAATTTTCATATTTTTGCAGATGACACCAACCTCATCTGTCATTGAATATTGACAAAACGAACTTTATCATATTCCATCCTCCTCAAAAACCAGTGAGCTATAAAATCAAATTATGCATAAACAATAGAGAAATTAAGCAAGAAAAGAGTATTAAGTACCTAGGTGTCTTCATTGACTCAAATTTGAGTTGGAAACATCATATCTTACATATATCCAAGAAAGTTAATCGATGTGTTGGTATCATGTGTAAAATTCGATATTATGTCAGTTTGTCCATTTTGACTCAATTATACTATTTATACTATTTATACTATTAATACTCTAATTTATCCTTTTTTATCATATGTCACATGTACATGGGGAAATACATACCCCTCTACTCTTAGGCCCCTATATTAATCACACTTCAGAAAAAAGCAGTGCGTATTATCACTTTTTCCAAGTATAACGATCATTCTAGTCCACTGTTTAAACGATTAGGCATATATACTTAAATTTCTTGATTTAGTTTTCACTCACAATGCCTTATTTATGTATGATTTTCACCACAATAGACTCCCTGTTGCATTTAATGACTATTTTAGCCTTGTTTGTAACATTCATCAATACAATACCAGATTAGCTAGCAAAAAGGCATTTTACCTTCCAAAAATAAGAACAAATTATGGCAAATTTAGTATACGCTACACAGGTGTCAAAGTTTGGAACTCAATTGATGAAAACCCAAAATCCAAAAGTCGGAAATGTTTTGCAAAGCTTCTCAGAGACTCCTTTATTATTAATTATTGAATATGAATGTCCCTTTCATTACCATTACTATTTTAATTAACTATCAATATTATTAAAGCTTCCTATCTTCCTATTGCCATCTTTATACATTTAATTGTGTAGTTTTATAATACTTATGTACTGTAGCTCAGTAAACATTGTTGTTCTTGTCCCCTGGCCTATCTTGTTCTAAATTTTTTCAAAGCAATTTTTAACGCTACTTAGCTCGAATAGCCCTCATGGTTAATCTAAGCAGCGTTTACTCCATCTAAGTCTTAAGTACCATTAGCAGCAGATTATTTTCTTTTAATTCCTATATTTTGTTAGTTTCTGTATTCTTCTTCGTAAATCTAAATGTATGAGTATAAATAGAAGCTTGATTGATTGTCTCTTGCTGGCAACCCTGTAATCCAGATCAACTATATAGGGTTAAATAAACTAGCATTGATTGATTGATTGATTGATCAGAAAGATAGACAACACTGACTGAGACCGAAATATCAGCTAGAATAATAGCATTTAGAACATGGAAATGACTTTGTCATACGATGTTATGAAAGTGGACTGTAGAAAAAATAGACAACTTTGAACACCATGGTTTTGATTTTCGAAGATATGGTAGAATGTTAGTTGAGACATGATGGGAATGAAGGCTGGGGATTGCAAATCCCTCAAAGACAACTGCAAAAGCATTACAAGATCAGCACATACATGTAGTATAGTCTCTGGAAAGGATACACAATTATAGAGAAAAAGAACCAAAGTAGTTTTACTCGCTAGTTTAACTGGACGGAAGTAAGAAAATGTAATCACATGTAAAGTTTCACTCCCTACACACAGCTAGAGTGAACTAAGGAAACATTTACCTAACAAGCTTCGCCTTGTCTGCTCGGTTAATGCTATTATTTATTGTGTTTTGCTCTTCACAAAGCACAAATTACATCAATAATAATATTTATTTATGAAAATATCATTTGTTAAAAAGTGACACTTCATTCATTAGAATAATCCAGTTTATGTTTACGATAAATACTGGTTTACTACAGCCAAGCAGGAAAAATGCCATTTTTTCATTTTAGGGGAAAAGGTTGTCAAGTGGCATTTTTGAAAATACCAACCTTAGATTTTGGCTACTTCTGATTAAAGAAATTGAAAAAGGCACACTATTCAATAAAAAAACTAAATAATTTGGATCTTTCTTCAGGAACTACCGTAATTTCCGGCCTATTACCCACACAGCGTATTACCTGCACCCACTGATTTTAGAGTCTCGAAGAAAAATATATTAACAGATTACCCGCACCAACAGATTATCCGCACCTCTCAGTGTAAATTTAGGTAACAATACCGGTACCTCATAGTTGGTTTTAATTGTCGTGTCTTAGTAGACATAGGAACATCAACATGTTGATAAATAGAAGTCATAAATCCATTTGTATACAGTGCAATTTCACAGCAATTTAGAAACTAATCGACTCACCTCAGCATTTTAGAGTTCGACTCAAAGCATTTCCGGCATCAGGTGAAATTGTTCAGGAGGGGATTTCAAATGACTGGTGCATAATTGATTATTCAAATCAGTTCATGGAAAAATTCACGCTTCTGTGTCGTGGAATTCGAGAGACTCGAACCTCCTCAACTTTGAAAATGGATTCCACATTAACAAAAAGAACTATCCAGAATATTTTCTTTGGTGGACCTTTTCCATTTTTACATGGTGAATAAGCCACACTTTATATGCTACCCACGAAGTTCACAGAGCGCAACACTCCGGTGTTGTGTCAAAAACCAGACAATGTCGAGAGCATTCACCTCATGTCAACTCCAAAAATGAGATCTTTTGATAAGCTGACTTCTTGAAAACATAAGCAATGATTTCAGCTAAAATCCTGAAGGATTTTAACGGTCAAGTGTGAAACTACATCGTACATAAGGTATATAAAGTTTATCAGATGAAATAAGGCACCAAACTAGCGGGATGGTGTTTATACGTATGTATAGTAATGCAATTCATGTTTCTCGTTTACGGCACTGATTTCCTCAGTGTTCGTTAGATCAGAAACGGTTTCAGTTAATATAATTTTCTCTTTTGGTTTCATACAAAGCTGAGAAGATTTGGACGAAATAAACACTGACACTAACAGCGATCAACAGAGACAACAGTAATTTTTTTTCACAAGTGACGCGAAATTTTCATCAGCGAAAGGCGATCACTTTTCGTTGTTTTCGACAAAGGCGGTCGCTGTGTGCTGCCGGCGAATAAGGGGCAAAAGGTGATCACCGTAACCTTGTGTGACAAGGTTTTAGTCTTTAGAATTTAACACATTACCCGCACCACCCTATTACCCGCAGCAGCCGTGGTTTGGTGAAAAATTAACAGATAACCTGCAGGTAATAGGCTGGAAATTACGGTACTCATAAATTTATGCTTCCCTTTTCCTGTCTGGGAATTCATAAATTTATGCTTTTCTTGATCAGTGTGGGAATCCATAAATTTATGCCTTCCACAGTCAGTAATAGGAAAATTTCAACAATCACTTAATGTGTTAAAATGTTCAACTTCTTAACTCAAAACATACTTTTAAAAATACCAAAACAGTAAGAAAATAAGGGATCCAACTTAAGAATATTGCGATCTGGAAGGACTTTTTGGTAAATGGCAAAATAGTACTTTTACCTGCGAGGTTGTTTGAAATCTTCCTCCCACATGGATTGCAAGATCATGGATCTAGTATGTAATTTCCCACTTGTGTTGATGACAAATAAAATAAGACACAACTGAATTTAAGCCTAGCTGCCACACACGAGAGCTATCAGCTTTGCCAATGGGAAGAAGAGGCCATTAGCTAAGCTGATAGCTCTCGTGTGCATTGAATTTCGGTGTTTTTTGCTTAAATTGAGCTCATGTGTGGCTGGCTAAAAGCTAAGCATTGGTCATATTTTTACAAGAGCTATTCTGAGTACATGCTCGGATAAAAGAGTTTTTAGTATCCAGATTTTGACCTCACAGATTTTGGAGGTCAAGCATCAGACAAGATATTGGAGGGTTTGCCATAGCCTATAGATATTATGATATATATGTCTGTCTCAAAATACTACACTATATACATGTGTATTATACTCTATTAATAAAAGTAATATCAAATGTCAAAGGGTAATCTGTGATGTCAGATACAGTTTTGCCATATTGCCCTTGGCATTGAAAAACTCAGGTAGGGTTGTAATATGTATTCCATATATGGTGATTACTGGACAAGCAGATAGCGGTCCCTGACAAGCGAAGAGTGGCCCCGATTTTGACTGACAGGTTATGTAATAAAATTTTGTCACAAACTGAGCATGAATGGTTATTTAGTGTAGTGGTTATGATGTTCGTCTTAAATGCAAATGGTTCTGTGTTCAAATCCCAGTATAACCAACATTTTCCCCCACATTTATCTTCTCTTCTTGTTCACCTGTGAACCCTAGCCACAAATTAGCCCCAACACCTTGTCGTTTACCTGGGAACTTAGGTTCACTGACCGGTTAGGGTTAGGATTGTGGTATGGTTAGGATTTCTTGTAGATTTAAAATGTTTGATTGTTTCAAAGCCTTGTCTCTGGAAATGACATTTGAGGTTGCTATTCACTTGATTAAAGGCCTGCTGTTCACATATTTTTTTTATTATGTTACAGACCGCTTATATCTGCTTGTCCAGTAATCACCATATGTGGAATACGTATTAATTAAAGAACTGGCTCAAAAAACTGGATTAATGGGGCTCCTATTTAAGGACCATTGTATTTTCTTTTTGCTGGAGATGTAATTGTTTTTCCACTGTATGTGAGGTACAATATGGGTTCAGTTCCCCCTTTAATAATACTAAGTCTTTATTAACAATACTTAAAGCATACGTTGAAGTTTACAAATTGAGAATTAAGGAATTCTAATGGATACTAATAAAAATAGAGGTACTAATAATAATAACAATAAAAATACTATTATATAAAACTATAAGAGGCATCTATTTACAAATATCCTCTTAAATGATCAATATTCGTATTGGAGGGAGAACAAATTCATGGCCACCCATATGAAATATACAAACCTTAACTCTACATCTTTTAAAGTTTAACACTGACTTCAAAATGACATTGATTAGTCACACATTTGACACTAAAGCTTCAACTAACTTAGACTGACAAATATGACTGGCAGGTACAAACTCCTAAAACATTACCTGAAGTAGTAAAAGCAGAACAACGAAGAAGATCCTGGCAGGGACGGCGCCAAGGTACTCAAGACTAACAAACACTGTAGGATAAATAACCCTGAAAGTGGTACAGACGAGTTATTCAGTGCACAATAGCAAACTATTTAAGATAACACATCCAACCAGAGAGTGGAAGTAAACTAAAGAAAAAATAATACCAAAATATAATCATAAACCACACCCTCGCTTGAACTTCTTCATATTTGAAGAACTAGTTGGACAATAACTTTTGTTTTCATTTCTTAAGTTTTGGTTTTCCATTTTTTGTTGTATTGGGACTGGTTAGGTTAGGCATGTTTCAAATGCAGCTTCCAAATGAATGTAATTTTAGCAATGCTTTACATGCATTCTTGGAGAATCTTATCACTTGAAAAAGACTTGAATCTCAGCTTTGAAGAATTTATATTTCTTAATACCTAAAATACAAATTCTTACCCTGATAAATCCAGAATCACTTAACTTAACACAATTCCTAAATGTTGGTCAGCAATGAAGAGAATATTATACCATGAAGAACTCAAGCCCTAAATACCTGCACCACAGGCTTACCATCCTCAAAATTGGTTTTGGGCTTCCTATGGCCGGAATCGTCAGTTGTCAAACGGATTTTCCCCCGGATTTTGCCTTGTTTACCTCAAATTTGCAGGATAAATATAGCGTTAATTCTAAAGTTGTAATCTTTAAACTTGTATCAAAATAAACTTTACTTATTATATTTACCAGTTCTGTGTGTCTTCTTGTCGTCCGATGCATTTTAGAGATGGTACAGGTAATAGTCGAGTGCGTCCTTCATGTAGATGAATATTGACAAGGCATGCAACTAGACGCCGCCAAACCGCCAAACACCACTCGATTACCCACCAAAATGCCCCTTAAATCTAATCGCTTGCTCGTCTACTTTGGGAATATGAAAGAACGATTATTCATGGATATCCCGGCCAAGTTTGAGGTCAATTGATGCGAGAGAAGTGCATAAAAAACACTCTCGAAGTCAGAATTTTAGCTTTCGGAAGGGGTCCTGCAGACATCGCTGTCCCTTTCAAAATTTAACGGTCGCCGTCGAGTAGAATTCACTTCTCCTCCCCTCCCCACTCGCTAATATTTTTGTAGCCAAATGCAAACTCACCAGGGTCAACACAGTAGAATTTTTCACTAAATCTTGTTTACGTTTCCTGGCGTTTTGGCTAGCTACGGACGAGATTTTAGTGGCAAAAAGTAGCCGAATAGCCAAAAAGATGCCTTTGCAGAGAGAAGAGTAAATTCTCCTTTTCATGTTCACTCTAATTCATAATTTACAGTCGAGATATCATGATGGAGTATGTTTTTCAGATCCGTTTGAACCTACATGAAGAAAGCGAAACCAAAACTACATTGATACGAAAGGTTGATACGAACATAAGTACATTTAAAGTATAACAGGAGCAATGGACTAACGTATTACCTCAGTTTGTCATGGCTGTTCATCTTCCTCTTCTTCTGAGAAACTGAAGAACTCTGAGTAAAAACTAAAGAACGACCGTGAGAGAGCTCGAGAATATCGTAGGGTTGAGAATTTGGCTGACTACTGGAAAGCAAATATTTAACTGATTCTGTTTCGTATACATCTGCTGTCATGATTAACTGGAAAACTATTTTTGCCGCTAAAATCTTGTCCGTAGCTACTTCAAAACGCCGGGAAACGTAAACAAGATTTAGTGAAAAATTCTACTGTGTTGACCCTGGTGAGTTTGCATTTGGCTACAAAAATATTAGCGAGTGGGGAGGGGAGGAGAAGTGAATTCTACTCGACGGCGACCGTTAAATTTTGAAAGGGACAGCGATGTCTGCAGGACCCCTTCCGAAAGCTAAAATTCTGACTTCGAGAGTGTTTTTTATGCACTTCTCTCGCATCAATTGACCTCAAACTTGGCCGGGATATCCATGAATAATCGTTCTTTCATATTCCCAAAGTAGACGAGCAAGCGATTAGATTTAAGGGGCATTTTGGTGGGTAATCGAGTGGTGTTTGGCGGCGTCTAGTTGCATGCCTTGTCAATATTCATCTACATGAAGGACGCACTCGACTATTACCTGTACCATCTCTAAAATGCATCGGACGACAAGAAGACACACAGAACTGGTAAATATAATAAGTAAAGTTTATTTTGATACAAGTTTAAAGATTACAACTTTAGAATTAACGCTATATTTATCCTGCAAATTTGAGGTAAACAAGGCAAAATCCGGGGGAAAATCCGTTTGACAACTGACGATTCCGGCCACAGGAAGCCCAAAACCAATTTTGAGGATGGTAAGCCTGTGCCTGCACCCAGCAATGAAAGACAGTGCAGCCAATTACAGTAAAGACCTGTGTATAAGCCGCACCCGTAGATAAGCCGCACCCCGATTTTAGAGGCCTAAATCTCGAAAAAAAGTTTCTGTAAAAACAAATTGAATTCAAGAAAGCTGTTCGAACACAGTTGCTTTCTCAAGTGTTCACAAGCCGTATCCCAAACATTTCAAAATCTCGAATTTTGGCAACTTTCCTTGTCATTTCTTGTGTATATTTTAATCTGCTGTCTTTAAATCACTTCAGAATTCTTCTGCTGTTGTTCCCCCATTAACTGACATGTTTTAAGGAACTTCATTCCTTTAAGCAAATAAGAAAGTAAGATTTTCTGGCAAAACTGTATGCGCATGTGTCTGAGTCTGTGGTCCGCCATCTTGGATTTTCAAGGAGAGGGGCCTGGGGCGAGTATTTTTGAATGCAAGCTTAACATGAACTTGACGAGAATGAAGACCAGTTATGGGCATTAACAACACTTGGAACCATTCGAGGTGTTAGCAGAGAAGATGACAAGCAACTGGACAGCTATATTAGTGTTCTGTGGAAAGCGAAGGAGAGGAACTTGAGTAGTAATCGATTTGATTTACAACGACGAGGCAGTCGACAACGAGTTTGACACAGAGCGAATCTGAGAGCTGTTGTTTTTGGTTGTATTGCTGGTTTGCAATCAATCCCCAGAGATTCAAATAACAAAGACATGGCGGTCATGTTGGTTGAATCAAACAAAGAAATCTTTTGGTTTCATGGTTGATCAAACAAGGAATCTTTTGTTAACGTCAACCAAGATGGCGGCAATGACATTATGTGCAACCCAGCAATTTGGAAAAAAAAATTCCTATGATTTAAATAAATGTAATTTATGCACATTTTTGATACCTTTTCTACAGTATTGTGCAAAAGTCTTGCAAACGTATTTCGACGAATTTCGCTCTTTGTTCTTACGAATGTCGCCGAAATGTCGTCGAAATTCCGGGCAAATTTTCGTTCGAAATTTCGACGAAGAATCGAGCAGATACGCGAAAATTCGAATCCAAAACGAAATATCGCCAACCTGCGAGCGACATTTCGACGATATTTCGTTTATTGTTAAACGAAAATTCGGACCAGGTTATCGAAATATCGTGATCCGAAATTTCGAAGCATACTTCGAAATTTCGGCAAGCGAACGTGTACAATCTACAATTCTTGCGTGAATATATTTCGTATTTTTACCCTTTCTTTCACCAGGATTAACGCGTGACAAATTCGAATTCATGACAAACAAACACGGTTTTTAAGATGGGTTTTGGTAAATACCCTGGGTGCCAGAGGTTAAGTTTTACGCCGCGGCATATTCAAAATTTTAAAGGCCCAGTACGGACCTTGATGCTTTGCGCGCCGCGTACCTCAAAGCCGCCATTTGTCGCAGTTGAAAATTGCTCTCTTTTCAACCGCTCTATGCAATCCACTTCCATCGGCCGTTTTTCTAATCTGAATTTCAGTATATTTATTTTCACATGTTGCCAAATTGTAAGGCATCATTTCTGTAGCATTTTAAAGACATTTAGGTCGTAATGTAGGTGATATTTGTGTTACGAACAAATGCGATGTATGTTTATGGGGAAGGCATCATGGCGGAACCGTCGGTAGGAAGACCACGTTAGCCTGGTTCTGTTCGGAAAATAAGACTTTGTTCTTCTGTATTTTACGGCCGGAATGAGAGGAAGCCACATATGGGTTTTGCAGGAAAAATAATCAGTGTTTTTGCGTTGTGTAATGCCACTGTCGTCAACGGTATTAAGCAGTCTTCAGTGATATTATAAATTGCCAATTGGCGAGTTATTCACCGCAAGAGATATCGATTCCACTGGCATGGCTGGATTGGTCAAAGAGGAAAGGAATCATTTTACTATCATGACAAGTTTCAAGTCGATGCTATAGAAGTGAAATGGATTTTATAAGCCGTAGTTTTTGATGAGCCGATGGGCATGATTTGGGAGTTTATGAAAATTTATGTGAACCCACAACAAACAGTCTGAACAACTATAAAGGTAAAATGATAGAATACTGTTACGTTCATTAAAGCAATTTACCATTTCTTTTTCTGAATTCACAACTAAATGAATTATTAAGTTGAAACATACTGGTACTGCTGTGCAAAATATTTATATATACATATATAGTAAAAATATTGTAGGGTGGTGGAAGGATTTTGCAAGAATATAGCCCAAACATTTTGAATTTGAGACCACTACTGTATACATGTATGTATTTCAGTGATCTGCTGAGAAGAACAATCTTAGAAACTTCACATTATGGCAAAGTAATTTTATAAAAAATGTTGAGTGGCAAATTGGAACAATTGGAACAAGTGATTCTGCATCTATAAATTGGTAAGAGAAACATTTAATTAAAGTTGGAACTATAGTGGTTTTAATAAAATCAAGGGTACTGTACAGGCTGTTGCTCGTTGTCACTGATATTTACTAGCAACACAGTCTAATCTATATGTAAGTTTCAAGGATAGTGTATACGACTCAATGTACTGTAAATGAAGGGCTGTGTGTAAAAAGGGTGTAAGTGATTCTTAATCACATTCTAAATTCTCCCTTAGAAAATAAAGAAATTGAAGGAGAATTTAGAATGTGATCAAGAGCCACTTACGCTCTTTTTGCACACAACCCTTCAAATATACATGATAAGTATTCTAAAATAATACAAAAAGTAGGTTTACGATAAAAAATATAAGATAATATGCATATCTAGACAAAGAGATACCTGTAATATAGAGTACATTGAGTACAGGAAATCATTGTAGCAAAAGCTAAACAATGTCCACAAATAAGCAATATTCTACTAGCAACAGGTGTACGTTGTCATGAGATTTTACGCACATCGAAAAAAAATCTAGCATTTTGTAAATGCATCAAATCAAAAATCAAATATTTCGTTTACCCTCTGATATTACATTTAAGGCTTAATTAGGCCTTAATTAGGGATGAAAACCGGAGAACAACCTTCAAAGCATGGATGAAAATCAACAAACTCAACTCACATAATGGTGTATCCGGGATTCGAACCCGAGTCACAATAGTGAGAGGCGAGCACTAATACGCTGCACCACGCAGCTCTCCCATGAGCCTAATATACAGTCCTGGAGCCTGATTGAGCTACATGTAACCAGGATTAAGGGTTTGTTAGTGCATTTCTAACTAGTTGTAATATTAGAGTGCAGAATGACATGTTTTACCAAAAGAACCAGAATTCTCTGGATTAGATGCTAATCAGGCTTCAAACAAGGGCTCTGCTATATAGTTTTCAAGTTTTAGGAAAAAGGGATAAAATACTTGAGAGATTAAAATAATATGATATATTGACCTTTTTAATATCCATAAAACTTCACAGTCCTATAAATTGTATCATACCCTCTTCATTTCTGGCCTTGTAGTCAATACTGTACAGGATCCCAGCAACATTTACCTATTTAAAGGGGGTGGGGATGCGCAGCAAGAATGATGTGTGCAATTTGCTTTGGTATTTCAGAAGTTTTTATCAGAAAATAAATCGGAACAATATTATTACATGTACGCTGTAACTAAGGTAACTCCAGTAGAATATAGCAAATTAATATTGCCTGGTTCAAAAAATACTATTGATTTTGAGGGTCAGTGTTATCTTACCCCAGAATATAAAAAAACATAAGTGTTTTTCGTGATCCAACATTAAGCTGGAGCCAATCAGCTATCTTAGGACCAATTTATTTGACATATATATTGAATCCAAGCATTGTACCCAACCTGACCGATGCCCGAGGCTCTAAGCGAAAGGAGGCCTTTGTTACATTTAATAAATCAGTAATTCATTAATATGTATATTTCTGATTTACCTGACAGAAGGGATATAGACACCAATGGAAATCTGTTCCATATTCGGCAGTATCCCACAGGTTGTATCAAATTTTTTTCCACTGCCATAATGTGCTGTATATGCACTCTGAACAGATTCCAGTTTTGCCATCAAAATATTGTGATGCAGCACATGTACCAAGTGAGGTGTGGGATAAAATAGTTCTGCAATGTTTTCTTGTGGTATTCCATGAATATTCCACTCCCTCCCCCCCCCCCACCTACTGCTAAATAATGTACGGTCCTTAAGGGCTTGTGTGTATACTGAAAAATCAAGTTACTAACATTTCAGGATTAGTATGTAATTAACAGGGGACTTTAATAATCTTTGTGTGTCCGTAACAAGCTAAAAATATTCAATACAAAGTTGGTAATCACTTCGTATTTTTTGTATTTGCATTCATGTAGACACTCATAGAATCTGCAAACAAATGCAGGTTCAGTAAAACTAAAAGTGGAAACAACAATATAGATAATATTGATAACTAATCTCTTAGTCTTGATTTGTCCAGAAATCCATATAGCTGCATATACTGTGCTGTCATTGGGGTATCATAACTTTATCTTTCGAACACACAGAGTTATGGCATTGGATTTTGATGCAGATCAACCTCCAAAATTTCACGATCTACACAAAATAATCTTTGAAAATGTGAAGGTGGTGATGAATGTCACCCTCTCTAAAGCAGACAATTCCCATTTATCTGCAAATATACCACAGTGGTGATTATTTATTGCCCATTTCTTGGCAAAGTCCATACTTCCTCTTCCCACACTTAACCGCTTGAAGAAAACAATGTACACCCTTTTCCTGAAACAAATAGAATATTTCTTATCAAAGGTACAAAAAAAGGAAAGCAACCTAAAATATGACACTGGAGGTATAGTGTTCAATTTAATTAAACTACCACTGTCCAATTGTGCACCTTTTACATTGTAGGGGAAGGGGGTGGCTATTAAAAAGTCCTGTGGGAAAGGGAAAAATGCTGAAAAGAGGAAGTGCATGCACATTAAAAACAATTATGCTTACTCCGAGTGACTACAAATGACAATTTGTGCAAGATAAATATCTCCCTAGCCATTTCCTATATAATGAACAGCTTGCACTCAAATAATTTGCTATAAAAAAAAAAAATTCAAAGGATGCATTTCTTTTGCCATGCAGCTAATGGAAATAAATATATTGCAGCAACCTCTTGGGTAAAATGTACTGGAATAATGATGTAATTTGCTATAATAAAAAAAAATTAAAGGATGCATTCCTTTTGCCATGAAGCTATGGAAATAAATATATTGCAGCAATCCTCTTGGGTAAACTGGAATAATGATGTAATGAACGATAGAGAACATATGTGCTCCTCATTGTCCCAACAACAACGACCTGAGCACTTTATGCGATTCTGTACAACTTGTACGTCATATTCGAACCGCCAATTCCCCATAAACGAATTTTCTATTAGGAACAACGTAAAAATGGACAGAGTTGCCTTATTTTAGCTTACCTTATTTGTTAGCTTTGCTTCTGTCATATAAAGCTCAAAGGTTTGCATTTGGCCTTGTTCTCGCGTAAACTTTATATACATGCAAGTACCCCTTCCTCCATTCGTGGCACATTGACTTTGATACTGCACTTGGCTTTGTTATTATGGTTCTTGGGTAGGAAAAGGTAAACACCGACAGCGACCATTGCGAATCAAGAGAATGAGTAAATTCAACTTTCGTTTTCTCCGGCCTGATTCTCACAAATGTTTACTCCGCCTGCAACAATGGAGCCGTAAGCACTCTAACTACGTTGTTAATCTTCTACCAACACCACACGATTGATGACGAAGAGTTGATTTATACTAGTTTCCGTGTTTTGCTAACATGCAAACAAATGACAAAGGTGTAACAGAAGGACGATGTTCTACTTCGGCACAGAGAGAATCGCACGCGAGGCTAAAACAATAGAAGCCTCGGTTTCATGAAAATCAAAACAAAAACAGAGGCGCGCAAAGCACCAAGGTCCGTACTGGGCCTTTAAGCCGCCATCAAAAAGTCAAGATTCTGTGAACGGTCAGCCAGACACGTCTCATTGCCGGACGGTACAAAGTGCAGGTTGCAGGTTGGGTGCAGGTCACAGTTTTCGATTGATAAATGAAATATATCAATAGATAAATAAAATAAATAATAAATTAGCAAATATAAATAGATAAATAAAATTTATTAATTAATTAAATGAAAGTCGAACAAAAAAACTTAATATGTCAGAAAATCGTGTGTATTTCCCTGAAATTGAATCGCACATCAACGAAACTTTAAGCACAGCAACGTCTATACTCTAAACGATCATATTATGTGACGTCATCGGTCACGTGATTAAGCAGTAAATCGTGTGTATTTACTGGGGTCAAAAGCGGAGTAGGTTAAAATTCGGAGCGAGCAGCTAAAAACATTATACTTCGCTGCAAGCTATTTTAGGCGATGAAATAGTTATCACGTCATTTAGCGCCAGTGGCATGACGTAATTGCGGAAGTTGCCGGAGCTCGTTTAAAAGTGACTGGGATGCCTGTGTGATTCTCACGGTAGAGGCTCTAGGGATGTATATTTTTTCATTGATTTTTTTATAATTTTTTCGGGTGTTCCGGGTGTGTTCCAGGTTTTATTCCGGGTATGTTCCGTGATGTGATTTGGAAGTAGAATGGGACATTGGATGTACCGTTGTGAGGCCCAAATCAAATCGCTAAGTACCATACAGTACCGACCAGAATTAACCTCCAGTGCGTCCGGGTTCGGGTTCGCTTTCGAGCAAACCCAGGGTGCGCTCAAGGGTTTGCTCAATGTTTGCTTAATGTTTGCTTACGTTCGCTCTAAGCGAACCCAAGCGAACCCTCGAGCAGACCCTCAAGGTTCGCTTGAACAAAGCGAACCCAAGCAAACCCTCGAGCAGACCCTCAAGGTTCGCTTGAACAAAGCGAACCCAAGCAAACCCTCGAGCAGACCCTCAAGGTTCGCTTGAACAAAGCGAACCCAAGCGAACCCTCGAGCAGACCCTCAAGGTGTGAGTGAAATGATACGAATCACAAGAGTTAAAACTTGAATTAAACAAGGACTAGTGGTCTAAGATATTTTCTAGGTTCTTTTTAACATTTTGATCTAGCTCAAAATGTTTAGAAAAACGCATTAGTTAACCAAAATGTTATGCTCGCAAATGCAGTTTTGCATCCAAGCACGTGCTGAAAATGGGCCATTCCATTTAAAAAATGCTCCCCCCCTATTGAGGGGTGTGGATATCCAGTGGGGACGGGGGGGTCAAATAGCACAATAAATCCAATGGGGTGTGCAACACACTTGCCTATTGAGGGGTATGGATATCCTGAAGGGAGGGGGGGCAGCCGGTTAAAAAACACGAAATCCAAGGGGGTTCAGCAATACCCGGAGGGCCTTCCATGCTCTTTTCCAAGGGGGGACTAAATATGACAGTATCCAAGAGGGTATTCCCACCAATCTATCCCAGGGGGCCCAGAAGTGAACCCCTCAATAGGGGGGGAGCAGATATTAAATGGAATGGCCCAATACATTAAAATAAATGTCAAAACAAAGACTTAACTTTGCGAACTTTCGCCTCTCTTTCGACATCTTTTCCTTCCCATCTTATCTTTTAACACCTTGAAGAACCTCTTACACGATTTAGAGTGGTTTTATTATTGTTTTATACAGTATAAACTCAAATAATTTGCCAACCTTGCGAAGACTTTGAATGTGTCAAGTTCGGCCTCGCTTTCATGCCGTGATTACGACTTCCGTTCCCAGGTCGGCTTTCTTCAAAGGATGTTTTCGGCTTGACATTTATTTATTCGCTTCTCCATTTTACGTCTCTAAATTTCTTCATTGTGTAGCAGTGAGCTTCGACTGTGCTCTCATCGGTGAAAATAGTGTCGGAAAACTGTTATTGAGCAGCATTATAAACATTCGTGGGAACTGAAATGGCCGTGTTTACTTCTCAGACTAATTAATTTTCTTCCGATTATCGCCGCGCCGTTTGATTTAAGAAACAGAATTTACTTAGAATTCTCTGATGGTAATTTGTTTTTAATTTTGCAGAAGTTGGTTTTCAAAAAATATTCACTTTTATGATTGAAATAAAGCCCACTTTGGCTTAATTATTGAACGGCCACCTTGGCCTAATTCTCGAACGGCGCTGCCTGAATGAAGCGAACAATATTATATTTATCGGCCGTTTCTGTGGGTAATAATTTTGCCTTACATAATATTCCTAAGATTAGTTCCTTTTGCACTTAAATATACTGTCATTCGCTTTGCTCAGAATTTGCAGGGTTCGCTCGGGTTCGCTCGGGTTCGCTTTTTCAGAGTTCGCTTTTTCAGAGTTCGCTCGGGTTCGCTTTTTTGCAGGCCGGGCAAAAGCGAATGCAAGCAAACGCAGCGAACCCGATAGGGTTCGGTTGAAGCAAACCCTGCGTTCAGTTTGCGTTCACTAAAGCGGACCCGAGCGAACATTTAACTGGAGGTAAGTTCTGGTCGGTACCTTCATACTTCATACTTTATTTATCTTTCCTTAAAAAGGCTTTTCAAAGACAAAATACAAATACAATACAACTACAGTGTACATGATAATTTGAATTACATCTATTAATTTAACCTATTTTGAGTTTAATATAATTTGCTCTTCAGTTTTCGCTTGAAACTTAAAACGTCTTTACCATGATATATGCAAACATGTAAAGGACGTTAATTGTTTATATACAAGATCGATGTATCGCTATACTTGCACTTGACTGTTCATAAAATTCAAATTGAATGAATTAGGGCAAGAATACGATTTACTGCTTAATCACGTGACCGATGACGTCATAATAATAATTATGATTGACACACCTTGTTCGTTTAGAGTAAAGGCGTTGCTGTGCTTCGTTGATGTGCGATTCAATTCTAGGGAAATACACACGATTTTATGACATATTGAGTTTTTTTGTTCGATTTTCATCGGTATGTGATCTGCAGATTGATCGGTCCACAAATCAGCGGTAGACATTGCAGGCGGTGCTTTCAAGATGTGAGGGCATGGCGGCGAGCGAGGTGACATCGATGAAAAGCGCCTCGAAGCTGCATAACTTGTGTATATTTGTGTCTTTGAGGTAGACACGCGGTCAACTGTCAAAACCTTGAGGCCTAATAAACTGCTTTAGAAGTCCCCAAATCACCCCAAAACCACTCACACAACTTCATTAAGTATCAATCTTTTATTATTGAAGATTTATTTGGTAGGAATCGGAAGAGAGAGCAATTATATAAACTCTTCCGAGATCGCTTATGAAACATACCACAGGTAACCCAAAAAGCGGGAAATATATGTTGAGTCTGGGCTGCCTGTGGTTTAACGAAACGTTCTAGTGGATGATCTTGACTCTATGATTAACCAAAACATTTATGCATTCTGTCACCAAAAGACAGGATTGCGTTACGAAACACCTTCCCAGCACAGGTTAGGTGTTTTCCGTTCATCTGATAAACTTTAGCTTCTGTAGTTTCAAACTCAGATCCGTCAGTCCTTCAGAATTTTTGTTGAAGTAATTGCATATGTTTTCAATAGCGCTGCGCGTGAGTGACGTCACGAAAATTAAGACCCCCCGCATGACTCAGACAAATTTACCACTTTTCGCATTAGAACTTACAAGAATTGACTAGCACTTCAGTTCGTCGTCTGACTATTCTACCAGAAATGATGGCTTTCCTGCATTATACTTCGAAAGAGAACCTGATGATTGTACTGTCGAACAGCTTAAACGTTGGCTAAAATGCAGAGGATTGAAACAAAGCGACTGTGTGATTTTATTGCATTGTAGTTTAAATCACCACAAAGCTTCTCAACTTTACTGGCAAATGATAAACGTCTACTAAATAGAATATTCTGGAGCTCTTTTTATTTAATGTGGATCGGTTTCAAAGGTGAGGAGGTCCGCGTCTTGAATTCCGCGACACAGAAATGTGACATTTTCCGCAAACTGATTTGAATAATCAATGACTCTGCAGTATTTGTTTTGCATTGAGATCGCACAAAAAATTATCTACAGATAAAATTTTCTTTTAGAAATCGAGATGCTTACGGAATCAAACGGTTTGAAAATTTTCACTTCATTTACGTATCTGAACAGTTTCCACATGATGCAAAAAATGGTTTGAGTCCATAGTTCTCGATATTCACAGTTTTAATTTGTTGTCTGTTAATTAGCGTGACATCAGATCGCATGAACCGTATCAAATCTTTTGGAGTTTTGATTTCAGCTTTTTTACTTCATCACTTTGTGAGGAGTTAATAAAACATCCAAACCTGCAGGTATGTCGGCATGTATTATCTCGTTTTATAGCATTCGTAAAAGCACGCAATCCAAGTTTCTAAACTCGTGTGACTTGTTTGTAGCTAACAGATGATCGCCGAAACCAACGGTGATCATCGAACTATTTAAATGCCCAATGGATGAATGTTTTGATTGATCTAACAGATGAAGGTTTTGAAGTAACGGATGAATGTTTTGATCTAACGGATGAAGGTTTGGATGTAACGGATGAAGGTTTGGATCTAACGGATGGAATTTTTTATCTAACGGATGAATATATTAGTCAAACGGCATGGATAGAATTTCTAACGCTTGTTCTAACGCTTCTGACGATTTCTCAAACGGTTCAAATGGCATGGTCAAAATTTCTAACGGGTGTTCTAACGCTTCTAACGCTTTCTCAAACCGTTCAAATGGCATGGACAAAAATTCTAACGGTTGCTCTAACGCTTCTAACAATTTCTCAAACCATTTAAACAGAGACCTAATGGGTGACGAACGGTCTGGTCCATTTAACGGATATCCGTTAGTGTACGTTTTCCTGTGAGAGGTCACACGTGTGTGATTGACTTATTTATATTAACATCATTAGGTATGTTATTATTGTTACTGCGACATTATTACATGTATGATTAATATAATTATGAAAACTCACATGTATCATATCTACTACTTACCAAATTGGAAAAATAAACAATCTAGTAACAAGAAATGTGACTGCAAACACAGCAAAGAAGAACTCACAAAGTCGCTCAAGTTTGGCATACTTAGCCACTTTGGCAGCCTGCGAGAAAAGAATAATAGTTTTATTAACATTACCATATTTTATTACATATAAGCATAGTTAATAGAGTGGAATGGTTAGGAAACCCAGCGACCTTCTTTGTTATAGGTCTTTGTTAGCTTTTTTCAACCTTGAACGTGCACAAAAGACAATAGAAATTCCAATGTGTTAATCATTCAGCCAATAGAAACGCGTGAGTTCAGTCGTTGAGGGGACGCTAATGAACTATAACCGTGCACAATCTTTTGTCTTACCCCTTCCAACATAAATCTCAGCGCCTTTGTTAGCCCCTTTGAAGTTTGCCGGGTTTCCTAACCATTCCACTCTATTAACTATGGTATAAGCAGCTGCACCTTTTTTGACTTTCAGATTTTTAAAGAAACAAAAAATTGCTGCAAAGTTGGGGGTGTGGCTTATAATTACCGTATTATGTGAGTATTTTCAGAACACTTTTTTTGCAATGACCATAAACAAAGCTAATGATATGGACAATAGAAATGGCACATTCACAGAACACGAATGTCAGCAAGATTTCTACTCAAGCTCCTCTCCTTCACTTTCAAAGAAAACTAGCTGTCCATTTGCTTGTCATCTTCTCTGCTAACTCAAATTGTTCCTACTGTTGTTAAAGCCAATAATTATTGGTCTTGGAAGCCTTAAATTTTCACAAAATAACATTCTTGTCGAGTTCATGTTCCACTTAGGAGCTCATGCTCCATTCTCGACCCCAGAACTTCTGTTATTTCTTACTGTGCATGATCAATGAAATCATAAGGCTCTGGGAAACTTCAGATATACAAATGAGGTTTGTAGCCAAAATCTGGCTATATACAGTCCTCACAGCGCATGTTCAAAACTTCAGAAATAAAATGGTGGACAACTGCCGTTTATACCTTAAGAGTTTGTTATTAGAAATTAAGGCAGAGAAAGAGTTTTTTTTCTTGAAACCACAGCAGATAGGATTCGGCTGGGCCGGGGTAAGCAATTTATACTATGGCTGGACAAAAATACCAAACAATTAACTATTCTATGCTACAGACTACAGTCAACCAAATTTCAGAGAAATAGAAGGTATTGTTGTTGATGAGGCGCATGTATGACTGGAAAATGCTAGTGACTCAGGGTAGTCAGTAGTGAATGCTTGTTTAACTTTGCTATTACAGTAAACATTTTTCTCCTGATGTAAAGACAATATATTAAGCCTACTAAACTGATATGTACATGATTGCAATGTACCATACTTTTGGTACTTTTGGTTGGTAATTCCACCCCTTGTCATAGTGGTTAGTAACTTGATTATTTTTACAGTTTGTGTTTATGAAAACTGAAATAGGTCACTGTTTAGTCTGGTACACAGAAATGTATGATTGGGACTCGTATAAAAGTGACTGGGACGCCTAGGGCTGTATAATTTTTCTGGGATCATTGTGGAAGGCCAATTATGTCAGTTTGGTATGTGTGGCAGACAGGGAATCGAGCGAAACTAGCCACATCTGACTATATACCCTTGAAATCCTAAAAAAAAAATTCTCTTGTAATGGACAAGGAATGCAATGACTTGGTAGTGCAAAGAGAAATAAGTTCCTATGCGGACGAGAGGGCCTGGAGGGACAGTGTTATGATAATTAGGGATATATAAACTGTCAAGAGACAGAGTCAGTTCATTGTGGTTCTGGCTCACAAACAGTTCAGTGTTTAATTTTATGACAATTTACTATAATTATAAATAACTAGGCAAGTCCAGTTATATATTCAAGTGTATTTATTCATCCTGGATGTATTTCATATCAGTTATATATACATGTACATGCATAATTATATTACTTATGATGGATGTTAGGGGCTTGGTCCCTTACATATTGAGTACTTTAAGTAAGTACTTAAGTCAAGTGTGTAACTATGGAAATGATGGTGGTAATAATAATAATAATGGTGGAGGATGTGGGCCTGGACCCATCACCGCAAAGTGTTGCTGTGGTATATTTCAGGGACTTGAGGGAGCTATAGGAACCAGCGAATCCATAGTAAAGGCCTCCGGTCTAACTTGAAGTCAGTTCCATTGGCGCTTATCTAAACAACCGTTTTAGATCGCTTGTCAACCTTTTTACGATTGAGATGAGATAACATAAATTATAATATACACACGTACACTCATGCATTCAAGCTCAAATGATATCACTTTCACTCAGCCCGTGAGATGCCTTCTCATTCAATAATAAGTTATGTATGCTCGGCTTTTAGAGTATCAACTAGTAGCACGGACTGGATTCTCTCTACATGCAACTCGCCTAACATTTTGATGGAAAACAGGAGAATCCGAACAATCGAACATCTTTCTACCGGTGGCAGCATTCTAAGCAAATGGCCAAATGGCCTATGCAGTGAAATGAATAATTTTATTCCTCACTTCCCAGAATAATGTTTGACAAACAGCGGACCTGACCAACCCCTCCCTCAGAATTTAGTCAAAAATACTAAGCAATATATTTTTTAAATAGTCCAATGGTCCAAGGGTCCAGTCCATGTTTTACCCTATGCCGTGTTGAACAGTGTCTGATTTTGTGTTCATTGCAATGGTTGATCAGTCACATTGCTAAGTAGAAATTGGCAAGTTGCTAACCAATTTGTCATCTGTTGGTGGCTTGGCTTTGTACGTTATGGCAGTCGAGCGAGTAAGCAAAACATGGTTCAAAGTCAAACACTCAATAACTAGTTTACTACTTTCTCACCATTTGGCTACTAACAATAGGACAAGTACATGTACTTTAATTTTGATTACATGAAAGAAACACAAAGTACAGGAAGCTGAGAAAGGCTACATTTTTTGGTTAGCAACATGTTAAATTGTGTCTAGAAATGTGACCGACCAACCATTGCAACAAACAAAAAAGTCGGACATCTTGAGACTAAAATAATGTAATTTAAAGGGATACCCGAATGAAAAACACATTAGGGCTCAAAAGCATCTTTCAGATGTACTTTGTTCAGAAAATGTATTAAAATTTGGTTAAACTTTTTCAGAGTTGAGAATGAGCCCCTCAAAGTTGGCCCCGCGAAGACGTGGGCGCCGCCATTTTGTTGACATTAATTCCTGTGACGATTTTTACGTCACTTCGTCCCACCGGAGTCTTGCGGCTAACTTGTAGCGACTTGTTTTCTTTGTAGAATTTTCACACGCTCGGAATTAGAGTAGATTTTCATCAATATGGCAGAGCAATTTCGTACTAGAACAAAAATATGATAAAGACGATATTGTGAGAGAAGTTCAGAAGACTGGGAGGACGAAGAAAAGCATGTGGAAGGCGAGAATATCAGAAGAACAACAAAAGGCAACTACCGAGCTAGTGGAGTAGTGCTATACTGGTGTTGTGCTATGATCTAAAGAATCGCTGTGTGTTTTTGTATGGAACTTGTCAGCCTTAAACGCAAGACTAAGGTACATTATGACAATATTGATATTGGCATTGGTTTCGAAACTTATGTATTATTGGAGCTATATAATTTGCGAGTTATCCGGTTCGATCTGTACTGACTGCATGGCTTTGTGCAATTGAAACGAAACACCTGAAAAGTTAAAACCTCCCTGTAAAAACCGATCATAACTAGCCCAACATAGCAGAATATATGCAATGACACAAGAACGAGACACTGGGAACAATTTTATTGCAAATATAATTCCATTCCCTTATTAAATTGTGTGAAAGCATTGGCGCGATCAAGCCCGGCATGTTTGTGGTGGAACTTGGCGTGCGCGCGCTGATTCACAACACATCAGTTAGGTAAACGAAATTAAAATTATGTGGCTTGCTACACTGATTATCTCTCTGGGTCAAATTAAACAAGTTTCGATTGCTATGCCGATATCAATATTGTAATAATCTACCTTTAGTCTTGTGTTTAAGGCTGACAAGTTCCATACAAAAAAACACAGCGAATCTTTATAGCACTAGCTCGGTGGTCGCCTTTTGTTGTTCGTCTGATATTCTCGCCTTCCACATGCTTTTTTTCGTCCTCCCAGTCTTCTGAACTTCTCTCACAATATCGTCTTCATCATATTTTTGTTCTAGTACGAAATTGCTCTGCCATATTGATGAAAATCTACTCTAATTCCGAGCGTGTGAAAATTCTAACAAGTCGCTACAAGTTAGCCGCAAGACTCCGGTGGGACGAAGTGACGTAAAAATCGTCACAGGAATTAATGTCAACAAAATGGCGGCGCCCATGTCTTCATGGGGCCAACTTTGAGGGGCTCGTTCTCAACTGTGAAAAAGTTTTATCAAATTTTAATACATTTTCTGAACAAAGTACATCTGAAAGATGCTTTTGAGCCCTAATGTGTTTTTCACTCGGGTATCCCTTTAAGTATGGGGCCCTGTGGTGTGCTCGCAAGGCCATGGGGTTGTTTTTCATCCGGGACTGTGCTGTTGTGTTATTGCTTGTGGCTCAGAGTTCCACTTGTCAGTTGCAAGTCGCTGTGATTGCTCACGGTTTTCCCTCCCTCCCTCCCTTTGTCCACTTTTGTGTGACCCAGTGCGCTGGGCTGTTCGGGTGCCAGGTTACCAAGCACTGTTTGCAGCCTTGGGCACTGAACTTCCAACTTAGAGTATTAACATTTGGTCAGTGTTCTGTTTTTGAATTAGCTGGTATTTCATGTTCTTTTGGTGTTGTTACCTAAGTTCAGAAAATTTGGAGCTCTGCTTTTAGGTTTGTCAAAATAAATTATATATATGAGGTCCAAAGGAAGCTTGAGTGATATTCAGGTAATTCAAACTGACAAAACCAACCAAACGTGTGACCAACAGGATGCCATGCTTACCTCCAAGGGAACATCAGATACATCATGCACCAACACTATGACAGCACCAATACGGAAAAATGAAGTAGCATAGGAGAAGCACAACAGTAGTATAGTTACTACATGATGGATTACCATCTGCCAGAAATCCTGCATGAAGGAAATAAATTTTATATTCTAGTTAGTGTGCGAACATTCCATAGCTTGTTTGTCTGTTTGTTTACACTTCTTCTTGTTAAAAATATAATAATCACAGAATGTCAGTGACTTTATCTAGCAATTCAGACAGCATTCAAATGCATGGTCTTTCCAATTACCTTTCTCTGGACATCCACAAACTGGGAAATTGTAAGACCTACATAGAATCCCAGTTCTATTACATAGTAAGCAAAAAGTTCTTCAGACATAACCTGTAATGAGATCAATAGATGAATAATTTAATGAACATGTTACTGTGGTAGTGGTTTCTTGTTTACAAAACCAAATGGTAAAGAAACAATATTGCTGATAAACAAATAACAAGAAACACTTACATGGTTTTTGTAGTCAATAAAACAGTAGTCAGGGTTCCATAGCCATTTCTCCTATAGGGAAAAATTCAAAACACAATCAACAAGTATAAAATGAAATATTTTGGACCAGACAAAATGAAACTTTTTAGATATAATTATCAAATACATTAATAATTCATGAAGCAAAAACAAAGGAAATCACCGACCGATATAAAGTGATCTTTAAATCTGATACAGATTTCGTCCTGATTTACATAAACTTTGGCTTCATTTTCTCGGCCAAAATAAGTTGTATTGCCAAAATAACTGAAAACATGACTCTAGACGTTTGATAAGTAAGATAAAGAATTTGTGTCTGATCTTTATCCGATTTACAAACTCTTGCTTTCAGCTCAAGTTTGTAAATCGGATAAAGATCGGCCGCTCATTCTTTATCTATTACTTATCAAACCCATTAATAATTGAAGGGACATGTGCAAAAGGGTGCAAGTGTTGATTTGACTGAGTACGTGACACTCTTTGCTCTTATTTACATTCGCTTTAAATTGATGAAGTTCAATTTTACGTAGATTGTGACCATTCTTGTATGTGAAAATGCTGATAATAGAAAAAACTCAAGATTTGCACACAAAAAAAGGATTTTCTCTCAGGGGTTACCATGGTGCCCAAGCCGTTGACCCTACGTTTGATTCCCAGCTGTTGCATCACAAAATATTTTTTTTTCATTTCCCTGCTCAAAATATCCTTATTTGTCTATTTCATTTATATTGATGGAGTCAAGTAATGGAAGATACATGTACATGTAGATACATGTAGATAGAAAAATAATCATAAATGACCTTGATAGTGAAATATCTACCACTGAGTTACCCAGTTTCCTATTGCGTGAAATGCCTCCCCTACTCTGTTTTAGAACTACGAGCTGACATGTTTACCAAAGAGCCGAGTCAAACATGAGTTAACAATGTTTGTGGTCATTCTGTTTTGGATTCTTTTGTGAAATTTTTGTTTATCGTTGTCTGATATGCTCATTCTCACATGGCTCAACTCTTTCTTTGCCATATTTTTTTCAAATTTGAAGGAACATTGTTTAAATACTTAAGTTAAAAAACCTTCACTTATTAGCTTGATCACAAACCAGAGTTATTACACAGACAACCAAATTTCAAAGATGCTTTGAGTTTTGAAAATACCGTCGTTTGCATCTACGAGTGAACAAGTGAGGCGAAAACATGTTCTAATTGGGCATCAAACGTAACATGATTGATACATGTACGTCATCAAACTTTCGAAATTTGAAGGCATGTTAGAACTTTCGCACTCAAAATACCAAGGTACTCACTTCCTATATCAATAATTTTCCATCCACCTCTTGATTTCTGAAGTCCCAAAATAAAGACACATCTGGTTTGAAGTTACAGCTGTATTTGTTTATCGTAAATATCCTCACAACTGGAGCATAACTTGATATTTTGGGCATGAAAGTTCTTCTAGCACACCTTCAAACTTCGAAAGTTTGATGAAGAATCATGTTACGTTTAATACCCAGCGAGAACATGTTTTCGCTTCACATGTTCATGTCATTAGATGCAAATGTATAATCTTTCCGAAATCCTTGCGAGCTATTCCCGTAGCTAATACGGATATATTCCGATTCCCTTTGGATAATTTTTTTTCTAAATTTTCGACATGGAGCAACCATGTAGTTCCCTATCAACATTTTTGGGGAAGTTTAAAGGCAAAGCACAAACAAGGCCCAACACAACTATCTTTGGAAAGCTTAGACCATCAAAGTTACCTAAATGGCCTTCTTAGCTCCAGGATATTAACAGTTTGCTTCACCTGAAGATGCAACTCTGTGTAAATCTCCAGCGATAACAAATCGCCTTTTAGCCAGTTCTTCATTTAACCAGGAGTTAAGTCGGTGACTTAATGATGTCCAACAGCACTTTACACAGAGTTCTTTTTCTAAATGTTAGTCTGTTATTCTGACAAGAATCTCTGCTCTTCAACACTTCGGTGTCGTCTCTCCTGCTTGGTTTCCAAGGTGGAAGAGAAATAATCCTTCTTCGGGCCGTTTTCTTGAAAGGAAAGCATTTTTCCAGTGACCAAAACTTAAAATGTAACAGCGCATGTGTGCTCTTCGAAATAGCCTTCCTTCCCATCCGCGACCCCACCCTCCCTCCTCAAAATAACAAGCAATAACAAATACGTTTTCTAAAGAAATGGCTTGATTACTTGCTTATTTTGAGCTGTCATAAATTCCTCTTTCATCTTAAAGGCTGTGTTAACGAGCGAGAAGAGAAAATGCAGGTTTTCCTTTTCTTAAGTCAATGTTAGTTTTTCAAATTTTTGAAATAGACATTCACGCCCCTTTTGCACACAGCCCTTCAATTAATGAAGGGAAAACGAAGGAAATCAATGTTCGATAAGTGACTTGTAAATCTGATACAGATTCGTCCTGATTTGTATTGATTTTCTCTGCTGAAATAGGTGACTCGTATTGCCAAAATAACTGAAAAACATGACTCTATACAATGTACGTCTAGATGTTTGATAAGCCATATACAGAATTTGTGTCTGTGCTTTATTGGATTATTATAATAAATTATTATTACTACATGTACGGTATATTATTATTTAAAAAAAAGCTTGATTCCAAAAACAGGAGAAAGAAGTCATATTGTGTTCCCAGTCGCATGCCCGAACATTTTACGACGTTTAAATCGTACCTAACATCTCACAAACAGTTCGTACAAGTTGAAGATGGCAAGTCAACACTTCGCAGCCTGGGGCGTAGTGTACCACAAGGATCTGTATTAGGTCCTTTACTTTACCTGCTTTATACAACACCGATTGCTGATATTATTAAGCTGCACAATCTACAGTATCATCTTTACGCTGATGACACTCAGCTCTGTCTCTTTTGCGATGGACAGTCAAGAAGATCTTTCATTGGCTAAGCTAAGTGGGAAAGTTTGCGTCAAAGACATTGATCGCTGGATGATAAATAATAGACTTAAATTGAATCAAGACAAAACTGAACTTATTCTTTTTAGTTCCAGATATCTCTCTAGGCCTATCTTAGACTTTATTCAAGTGGGTGATGAGAAGATCCAGCCTACATCATCTGCACACAATCTCAGAGTTACGTTTGATCAGTATCTGAACTCAGAGGAACATATTAAAGTGCCTATGAACCTTATTTTTTTATTTTAGATATCAATTCTACATCAAGTGAATAGTAGAATATGGTACAATATATCTTGCTTTGAATGCTGTGCCGCTGAGTTAAGGTTTTAATATCCAAAATGCTAATTACATACTGTCAGGGGAGGCATCAATTGAAGGGCTGTGTGCAACAAGGGGGCGTAAGTGACTTCTGATCATGTCGTAAATTCTCCCTTAGAAAGCAAAGAACGTGAAGGAGAATTTAGAATCTGATCAGGAGTCACTTGTTGCACACAGCCCTTCAATTATTATACAAAATGTTTTGTTACAATTAAACAATTTTGTTCAAATTATCAGTGTTATACCCATAGTTGAAATAAAATGATGTTAGAAATTTGTTTTCCTATATCAGTAGAAACGCCCATTCACAACCACTAAGAAATGATTGCAGATAACTCCCCTGATATCATGTAATTAGCATTTTGGATATTAAAACCTCCTTAACTCAGCGGCACAGCATTGAAAGCAAAATATATTTTACTATTCACTTGATTTAGAATTGATATCTAAAATAAAAAAATATTGTTCATAGGCACTTTAAGAAAATATGTAAAGCCTCTCAATATCACTTGAGGAATATTAGCAAAAATAATTAGGAAATACTTGAGTGAAGAAACTAAGGAAATTCTAGTACATGCATTTGTTAGTTCTAAATTAGACAGTGACCTGTAATGTGATTTTATATGGCCTCCCTAAGCACTTGCTAAATAGATTACAATTAGTACAAAACACTGCTGCACGTATCGTAATGCATACTAGGAAATATAATCATATTACACCTGTTTTAATTAAGTTACATATTTGGTTACCTGTACAATTTCGAATAATGTTTAAAGTCTTACTGCTAGTATATAAGGGCCTTAATGGCTTAGCACCTTAAGCTATATCTCAGAGCTTCTCAGTTATTGCACATATATATACGTTCCCTCCATTTTAGTTCTCAGAAACTTTTAGTAGTACCGAAATCAAATATGAAGACTTATGGTGAAAGGGCATTCTCCATTGCAGCCCCCACACTATGGAACAAATTGCCCCTTGACCTCAGGCGTGCTACCACAGTCAATATTTTTAAAAGACAGTTGAAGACTTATTTATTTCGTTTAGCTTATGAGGTCTAATTTATATATTATGTAGAATATATAAGGAAATATATATATTTTGATATCTATCTTTTTTTATAATATTGTTGGAAATATTGCAATTAGGATACTTTTTATACCTTCGATATGTATTATTGTATTATCTTATATTTGCCTCTTTAAATTTTTAACATTGTAGTTTTTGTGAAGCACTTTGAACAATTAGTGGAGTTAGTGCAAAATAAATAAATTACTATTATTATTATTTGCAAACGTTCTATTGGAGATGGAGGACTGGAAATTAGTAGACCCCAGGAGCTCACAGACAGGCCACCATCTTGGTTTTGACTCATGCGCTCGCGAACAAATATACAGTGAATACCAGGAGTTGGCAGTGGGCTAGTAACTTTTAAACATCACTAGCCCAAGGGCCATAAGTAAAAAAGTTGAGGTCGAGCACTAGCATGACTACCGTAAAGACCCGTAGATAAGCCGCACTCCAAGTTTTTAAGGTAAAAGTTACCCAAAAAATTTTTTGGGAAAAATACACAAAATAATTAGAAAATATTTTGTCCGACTTCATAAACGCTTGTACATGCAGATGCCAAACTTCTTCAAAAAAAAAGAATGATCTTTTGTTGGAGTTCATAACCTCCAAGCTCGTACTTGAAGCAAAACTTCATCAGATTGTCATAAAATTGCAACTTTAATTCGATCGAATATAGTTACAACTTGCCTTGTCATTTCTAGTGTATGTTTTAACCTGCAGTCTTTAAATCACTCCAGAATTATTCCGCTTTTATTCCCCCATTAACTAACAACAATTCCAAGGAAACCACGATCGGATGCAATTTGAACCCGATTGTAATATATGCACCGTCGCATAATAAAAGCTTCATACAGGTTCATGGTATGTAAATATATGGTAATGTTGTGCCTCCTTTCTAGGTGTTCCCGTAGATAAGCCGCACCCCCGATTTTGAATGAATTTTTTTTGGGTAAAAAGGTGCGGCTTATCTACGGGTCTTTACGGTACTCATTCTGTGTCTATTACTTACAGTATACATCTTACTATGTATATAATTATATACACTTCTTGCTCACACTGTTTGAATTTGAAAGACTTTGTATAATTATTTTAGCATAATTCCACCTTCTGACATATCATTGAATGTGGATTGTTTTGGCCTTTAATATTTCCTTCATGAATTATTAATGAGTTTGATAATGTTATACAGAGATCATGTAATGCAAATGTTTTTGCCATTCTTGGTTTTCATTTCATTGGCACTTTTTAGTTATTAGGCTAGGTATTTACACTTATTTTGATGTACCAGTATAATATTGAGTATGGGCTAGCTATAGTGAACATTAAAGTGCAAGTATCATGTCAAAATGTTTTCTTTTTATTGTACTATTGTGTTTGTTTCCCACAAAAAGGTATTAATCTTGCAAATTTTGTAACATTTCTCGCATTTAATCCCTAATTTTGGTTACTTTTCGTGGATCCTGTGACATCATAAGATGAATCAACTCCCTCCCTAGAGAAAACTACTACAATAAAATCCCATAGGTTTTCATTGTGACATCACAAGACGAATCAATCCCACAATTCAGGTAACTTTTATTCTAGTCAAATTGCTGCTCCAGTCTCTCGAAGAAAACTAATTTAGACAACTGAAGTATATTAGAAATAAAATTTGGAGCAAAAAGAGTTAATGTTGTTTTATGGCTTTACTTGCACTTTAAAGTTTTGGATAGATTACTAAAGTTGTAAACTACCATTAACCCTTTGACTACTAAACCGGCCAAAACACGCCAGTATGAAGTATGTAACTGGGTAAAAAATTGTATCAAATCTAGACATGCTGAAAATACAATATTGCAATTTTATTTCAAGGGACAAATTACTTAAAAGCCAGAGCTATAAACAGCGATCGGTTGACTCCCCACTTTGGAGAAAAACTCATTTGTTTTGGAGATCAATCTTTTTTTTTTGTTTCTTCGATTTTCAACCAATTTCAATGCTCTGAAAATCGGCTCAAAAATCCTTTCCATTCACACTTGAAATCAAAAGCAATCACAAAGCACTGTTGTTATAGTACCCTCTATAATCTCTCCAACCATCAGGTTTTTTTGTACAACACACACCAAGCGACTGTGAACCACACTATTCTTAACACTGCATTCCTCTCCACCACATTTTCCTGCACCCACCTCAAATTGCATGTTGGGTAATGGACTAAAAGTTGACAATGGTTTCCCCTCTGGGACTCCTGTAGGTTTTAATAAGTCTTTTGCCCCACGACCAAGAGCGGTGACTTTGACACAAGCCGAGGCCTTAAAGTGACAAAAACACATCCTAATAGGTTTGTTTAGCAATGTAAAAAGATCACCAACAGTTACTGCAGAAATTCCAATGAATAATTTTTTTGATGTGTCTCAAAGCAGAAACTCAACAGAAAAACCCAGTGAAATCCCTTCACAAAGCCATCAGCCATCTCCAGACTTTATAATGTCCTCTGGCTCTCTTACAGTGGCTTATTTGTCCAAAATTAGAGCAGATTTCATTCAAAAGCCTACAAGAGAAGCAAAAGTTACCTACTGTCAAAAGAGTGCACAGAATTCTCCTGAACGGAATTGTGGGGAAAGCTTGCACCCATGGATTAAAAGGTTAGCAGTATTTATAACTACCCCAGGCTAGCCAAACTTGAACTGAGGCAGGAGGGATGAGTTAGCATTTCACCAATTGAGCCAAAACATGTCCAGTAGTCAAAGGGTTAATTTGAGCATGACTTTATTAATAAAATCATACATACCTTATAAAGGATACAGAAGCCATATACAGTTGCAACAGTATAAAAAAGAAATCTCCAACTGCCAAAAAAGGAAAATAGGATGTTGAAAACTACCGTATTCTGAGAAACTGCCAAATACAAAAAGAAACAGCAAATACAAGGCCTCTTCTAGGGCCACATTATGGACAACATGTACTTGAGATAGCACAGCTACATATTAAGTGATAATGACCATTACAGCATGACTACTGAAACTGGGGCCACTCAGACTGCAATGAGAACCAATCACATTGCAGAATGAAAACAAAGCATATTCCAACTTATGATTACTTGAGCCAATCAGTGTTGAGTACAAGACAATATCATTTCGACTTGCTTGAGCTTCAATCCAGTAAAAGGGTCAAAAGTCAAAGTCTTCCGAATGAAGAAAATCACATGCATATGCCAGAATTTACACTTTGGAATGCTTTATTTGGTTTTGCAATGTGTTGGCTAAGTGGTCCTGGTTTCAGTAGTCGTACTGTAAAACCATTGTTACACACGACAGTCATTCCACTTTCCTTGTACCATAATGTATTTATAATATATATTTCAGATGATCCCTCAGTTAAAGTGGCAGTGACATTTTACCTGCTTTCCTTTGCCTTCTTCAAAAGAGAAGGCTTAGACTGTATGCGTCGATGTCTAAACCACCTTTCCACCTCTCTACTAGTCCATCCTAGCTGTTTCGACAGTCCTACAATCCTGTCTTCAGCAGGAAACTTGCTAATGGTCAGGTAGACTTTTTCACAGAATGGATTTGGGGTGAAATGGATCTTCTTGTCTTTTATACCAAGGTACTTTACAAATGGACCAGCTATTAACCTAGAGATATTATTACAGTATAGTAATGTCATAACTGGCAATTATTAACAACAATTCTATTCATTACATGATTTGTAAGATAACTCTAACCCACAAGCAGCAGTGTGGGGCAAGTAACAAGTCAAGGTGGGTATAGTAGTAATATTCAACTAATTACAGTATTTAAATAGATTACTGAGAGAAAGGTGATTGTACAAAACTATATAATTAAGAAAACTGGAACTAAGGACATTTAGGATTTCATGAAAATTTATCCCAGAGCACGAAGTCGAATCTGCTCAAATGCTCGAACATACCCAGTCATGGTGTAGATGGTTTGCACTCAATCCCCAGAGATTCAAATGACAAAGGGCATGGCAGCCATGTTGGTGTACAGAACAAAAGAAGCTAACGAAGAATCTATTGTTAACTGTACACCAACATGGCAGCTATGACGTAAAGTGCAAAGGGTCAGTAGACAGTTTCATATTCTTAGGAACTATGATGTCAGTATATTTTTTATTGCAAATTTTTGTTTTCAAATGATAACTGGGGAGCCCGGGTGGCGCAGTGGTTGAGCGCAGTGGTTAAGTTTGAGTCCCAGACGCGGCACCATATGTGAGTTGAGTTTGTTGGTATCTCGCCCTTCCTCCAAGGGTTTTTCTCTGGGTTCTCCAGTTTTCCTCCCTCTGCAAAAACCAACACACTAAATTACAATTCGATCTGTGGATTAGCCAGGACCTGGCTTTGATCAGCCCTCATGGTTGTTTCAGGTCTCGTTAGAAATTCAGAGACTGTCAAAACTGTTTTTCCTTATATGTATTTCCACAAAGAAGAAGGTACATTTAATAAGAAGATCTTGGGAAGGAAGAAATAAGAACTACAAAATACACCTGCTTGGAAACCTTGAGCAGTATAAATTCAATAATTATACTGCTTGGACATTCATATGCTGTAACACTTGCATTCTTAAAATTTATAATTATTAGTCTCAGGATGTATCTGTCCATCTCTTCAAAGCAGTACTAAGAACTATTCTTTGGTAAATGAACCTTTCAGTATGTCCTGGAAGTGGGAACATTTTACTATGTGAGTTAAGACAAGGCAAGCTTTAAGTTTTTCAAGTGACAGCTACAGTGTTGTCTGCATTCCTTACCAAAATCAAGGTGACTAAGTATACTTTAAGTATACTAAAAGTATATTATTTTTGTACTTTGTTAATCTGCAGTACACTAAAAGTATACTGCATACTTTTAGCAAGATAAATAACTCTCCAACTTGCAGTACAAATAAAGTATACTGGATTTATACTGCTTGTTGCTGCAGTACTAAAAACTGTATACCACATTTAATAATTATGTGCAATGTACATTTCTTCATAATAATGATATTTCAATCATCACCTACACAAGGATTATTGTGTAGTTAAAATAAAGGAGCAGGGTTGGTAACATTACCCGACACTAACCCAACCCTAACTGTTTTACCCGACTTATAGGGATGCCCGACTTATAGGAACGCCTGACATAACCCTAACCATTTTCTTGTATAACGTCCCTATATCAGGCGTCCCTACACATGTATGTCAGGTAACATTACCAACCCTTCCGACATAGAGTCGGTTTATACATGGATATCAGATTGACAGTGTGCAACTGTCAGGTTTATTGTTGTAATGTTGTCAACTGGGTTTAGGATTTAGTTCTAAAAGTCTGGTATAGTTCGTGGTTGAATTTAAATAATAAACATTTTGAAAAATTGATCAAACACTACTGCAACCACCCCCAAAAATAATAAATAATTACCAGAAAAAAGTAAATTTAAAATACCAGACACATTATCACTAAATCAGGCACGCGGTGAAAGTATAAACACTATAACAGTATAAGCTTTAGCTTCCAGCTGTCCGATAATTAAATCTGCAAATTTCCCTGCTCAAAACTGTAGCTATACCTACATTGTTTAATTAATCACCGCTACTCACTAACTCAGCGCTAGATACTTCATGGTAGTGTTTCGTTCCATATAGTCTCCCTGCATAATCATTTTCTCTACTGTTTTACAGTATTATGCAGGGAGACTATAATTATGGAACAAAACACTACCATGAAGTATATACAAGATTTTCCCGTAGATGGTGCACGCTGGTCAATCCAATCCTGAATCCACGCTATCCACTGACACTAGTACTGTCGCACGGTTTCAGTTAGCATGTAAGTTTGTAACGGAGGCACGTTAGACCGATTTATTTCGAGTAGTCTTCAATGAGATTTAAACGAGTCTAGCCTTTTGACAACAGATTTGACAGTAAAAATAGTTGGCCAACATGTTTCAGATGTTTCCATCAAGCTCCGCATAGTCTAGCCTGCAAACAGCATCCCCTACTTGAAAGAGAACTGCGATTTCGACGATTTCGCAGGCTATGCCACGGTGGGCATAAATGACTCCAAAATCGCCACGGTTGGTTTATTTGTCTATATCTTCAAGACTTTCAACAGTACAATAATGATTTTTTTATGAAGGTTTAGAGCGCTAATCAAAATAAAATGTTGTGTTTTGTGTTAATGCGAACATCTTAATGACGTCACAATGACGTCATTTGTCCATTTATAATATGTTTCTCCATATTTTCAAGTAGCCGTAAGATACTAAAATGTTAAATTTTTCAATTCTCCTCTTGTTGGGAACAAAGTAATTGAAAACCCTATTTCGATTGGTTAACTCTTTGACAACGGACTGTATTTGAGCTCAATTGGTGAAATCCTGAGTGCAAACTAAACCCTCCCCCCTCATTTCCAGTTTGGCTAGCCCGGGGTAATTAAATACTACTGACTTGTTAAGCCAAGGGCTCAAACTTTCCCCCCAGTGCCATTCGGGAGAATTCTATGCATTCGTCGACGGTAGGTATTGCAACTTCTGTAGGGTTTCCAACAAAATGTGCCCTATTTTTGGAGAAAATTGCCACTGTCAGAGAGCTTGAGGACATCATTAAGTCTGATGACGGCTGAAAAGTACTTGGTTTGCTTTTAGTAGGCCTTGTGAGGGGATTTCACAGGGTTTTTCCATTGTGTTTCTGCTTTGAGACACATGAAATATTCTTCACAGAAATCCTGCAGGTGGTTGTCTTTTACCCCTGCTCAACCTATTAGGATGTGTTTTTGTCACTTTAAAGCAACGGCTTGAGTCCAAATCACCGCTCTTGGTTGTAGGGGTAAAACCCTACCGGAGTCCCAGAGGGGGGGTCCCCTTGTGATTTTTTGTTGATTCAAGTCCTGTCCCAGCCTAGTCCCTAGGCCTTCTGGTTTGGTATTTTGTCTGAGTGGGTTAATGGGATCCCTGTGGTTTTGTAATGGCTTGTGACGTCACTGCTCACTGTATCCGTGGCCGCCATGTTGGATTGAATTCTGGTATTACCAGAAGGCCTAGCAGAATTCGATCCAACATGGCGGCCACAGATTCGGTATACATTTCCTTGTGAAGAGCTTGTGCAAATATCAAAGCATGGCGCGCTTTGATTCTTTTAGAGAGTTTTGCTTGGATTTGAAAAGCACTTTCCCTGATTTGGCATGGAGGAAACCCGCTCTAGGTGAATATCGCATTGAGTTTCGCGACTGGACAACTTCTATCCATTCGACGAAGCACAATGAGTTAATTAATTCCACTGGTAAAAACTGAAGATGGCTCTTGCTGCTGTCGGTCTCTCTTCTCTGCTAACATCGGGCAACGAATCCAAATCTGTAAGATGAACAGCTTGGAAGCGAAGTGCCAGGTATTTTGTTGAATAAAGATGAATAAAGTATACTTCACGAGGGAGTTTAATTTAAATTTTACTAATACTCCAACTACATTTTGCCAGGTTTTACCATTTGAAATTACATAAACGTCAAACATTTTAGATTAAGAAAACTCAATGTGATTTTCCTATCACCTGATGCATGCAAGTCCCCCTTGTCATCAAGAGTGGTTGCCATATTGGGGCCATTTTTGCAATTTTTTGGGCCCAGCTGGGCGAATTCTGCTAGGCCTTCTGGTTGACAGTTGGTGATGTCACAAGCCATTACAAACCACAGGGATCCCATTAACCCACTCAGACAAAATACCAGCCAGAAGGCGTGTCCTGTCCCTTTTCTGCCATAAATTTTCGAGTTGAGACTAGAGCTTTTTTTATCTTTTGATCGAGTATTTAAAGCATTACTTGAGAGGAATCCTTAGCTTGTCTTTTGTTTATATGATTATATTGTTCTTCAGGGGGACATTTGTGAATTCCCCCGCTATTTCCCCTCATGTCACGGGGGTGGGGGGGCCGGGGTTACAATTGACTAGTGCATTAGGTTTTTACACCAAGGTGTTTGGGCTAGACTGCAGAATACCCTACCACGTAATCTACCTTACACGTTGACAGTCAACGCGTTGTCACGGTCAAACATATAAATGAAATTGAAAATGAAATAATGAAATAAAATTGTAAATTGACATAACGTCCATTATCAATCTTGCTATTATCTCTATATATTACTACCTTCGTTCTACAAACAACCGCAGTCTACTCGTTGACGCGATGACGCGTTGACATGATGAATAAAGTGTACTCTATATATTACTACCTTCGTTCTACAAGCAACCGCAGTCTACTCGTTGACGCGTTGACATGATGAATAAAGTGTACTCTATATATTACTACCTTCGTTCTACAAGCAACCGCAGTGTACTCATTGAATCGATGACGTGTTGACATGATGAATAAAGTGTACTCTATATGTATTACTAGTAACCTTCGTTCTACAAGCAACCGCAGTCTACTCGTTGACGCGATGACACGTTGACTCGACATTACTCTCTTAACTCTCTACGTTCATTGTGTATTCCACACAACTCACAAGTTGACGCGTTGACATTTCTACAATACAGCTTGCTGTGGTGGGGTATTCTGCAGTCGTTCCGGTGTTTGCACGTGCCCCTTTCAAAATGGCATAGAGCCAAAATTGGACATCAATATTTGGCTTTTACAGCCTCAACACTAACGAGTAAATGACGGGAGAGTCAAATTAATCCACCGTCACTACACATGTCCATGAAATGTTGATCACGCTCGTTATGTTCCTTGTGATTGATAATTCACACTAACCTTTCGAAAGCAACACGAAGAATGATCAATACAACAGCAATGGGAAGACATAGATAAAGCTCTCCTGCTTGCACCAACTTCGGGTTCTTTTTATCTTGAAGATAATCCCATGTTATATTTTCAGGAAGCCAGAAGGATTCTGCCCATAACCAGTCTTGAAAGCTTCGATAAAGCGCGACCATGGTGGCGGGCTTGTCCAACTGGTTCTCCCTTCATGTAGGCAAACATGCTACCAAATTGTATTGTGTTCTATTGTATTGTAATTCTACGGCTCCGCAGGCCTGCAGTTGTGCAGTGCGGCAGGTGATGCGGCGCGCAAGCACTTATGGGAGCACAGGTACCCCAGGCTCATTATGCGTAAAACGGTTATTTCCCGGATATTTGAAATTACAGTAAATGTATGGAGTTTTAGCATGCCCGTTTGCTCTAAAATAAATTTCAATAAATCGTCAAAATATTCTTACCTGTCTCTTGTGTATTTCTTTCAGTTTCTGTGAAGTTTCAAGCCATTCCGTTGAATATTGAGTATAATTATTATACTAAGGGAAGGAAAATTCCTGTAACTCACTCAATATTCAACGGAATGGCTTGAAACTTCACAGAAACTGAAAGAAATACACAAGAGACAGGTAAGAATATTTTGACGATTTATTGAAATTTATTTTAGAGCAAACGGGCATGCTAAAACTCCATACATTTACTGTAATTTCAAATATCCGGGAAATAACCGTTTTACGCATAATAAGCCTGGGGTACCTGTGAAAAGCAGGGTTCAAAAATTTGGGTAAGCCCTTCATGTTGGACGACACCAGTTTTCTGGGTGGGTACTTCATTGGCCTTCATTGGCCTTCATCACTGTTCATTGGGCTGCATCGCTGTTCATTGGCCTGCATCGCTGTTCATTGGCCTGCATCGCTGTTCATTGGCCTGCATCAGCATTCATTGTCCTTCATCAAGGTTCATTGGCCTTCATTGGCCTTCATCTGGCGTTCATTGGCCTTCATCGGGATTCATTGGCCTTGAACCCTGATGAAGGCCAATGAACCCTGATGAAGGCGAATGAACCCCGATGAAGGCGGATGAACGCTGATGAAGGCCAATGAACCCTGATGAAGGCAAATGAACGTTGATGAAGGCCAATGAACCCTGATGAAGGCCAATGAACATTGATGAAGGCCAATGAACATTGATGAAGGCCAATGAACCCTGCCGGATGGTGTCTGATGAAGGCCAATGAACCCTGATGAAGGCCAATGAACATTGATGAAGGCAAATGAACCCTGATGAAGGCTAATGAACGCTGATGAAGGCAATGAACCCTGATGAAGGCCAATGAACCCTGATGAAGGCCATTGAATGTTGATGAAGGCCAATGAATGTTGATGAAGACCAATGAACTCTGATGAAGGCCAATGAACGCTGATGAAGACAGATGAACGCTGTTGAAGGCCAATGAACCCTGATGAAGGCCAATGAACGCTGATGGAGGTGAATGAACGGTGATGAAGGCCAATGAACCCTGATGAAGGCCAACCCGATGAAGGCCAATGAACCCCGATGAAGGCCGATGAACGCTGATGAAGGCCGATGAACGCTGATGAAGGCCGATGAACGCTGATGAAGGCCGATGAACGCTGATGAAGGCCGATGAACGCTGATGAAGGCCGATGAACGCTGATGGAGGTAGAGGGGAAAAAGGGGCAAGGGAGAGGGAAAAAGCGAAGGGGACTGGGGAGGGGTCCCTTCCCCTCCTCCCTCCCCAGTCCCCATCGCTTTTTTCCCTCTCCCTTCCCTTTTGAGCCGCTACGCAGGCTATGATGGAGGCGAATGAACGTTGATGAAGGCCAATGAACCCTGATGAAGGCCAATGAACATTGATGAAGGCCAATGAACCCTGATGGTGTCTGATGAAGGCCAATGAACCCTGATGAAGGCCAATGAACATTGATGAAGGCAAATGAACCCTGATGAAGGCTAATGAACGCTGATGAAGGCCAATGAACCCTGATGAAGGCCAATGAACCATGATGAAGGCCAATGAATGTTGATGAAGGCCAATGAATGTTGATGAAGACCAATGAACTCTGATGAAGGCCAATGAACCCTGATGAAGGCCAATGAACGCTGATGGAGGTGAATGAACGGTGATGAAGGCCAATGAACCCTGATGAAGGCCAACCCGATGAAGGCCAATGAACCCCGATGAAGGCCAATGAACGCTGATGAAGGCCAATGAACCCCGATCCTAATCTCGTACCCAGATCCCACCCCATGTTTCCTATCCAAAGAAACCTAACCCTTCCCTGTGACCGTGAGTAGAATATGGGAGATCTGGGTACGAGATTACCCCGATCCCGATGAAGGCGTATAACGTGCCGCATAACATGAAGTCTTTCCCTACTGTAGTCCGGGTATAGTGCTGTAAGGACATATATCCTAGGACATAATAATCGGTACCTACATAGATGATCGTAGCAACTGGTGTCGTCCCACACAGCGGTCAAACGTCAGTCTGGTGGGCGGCCGCGCGAATTTTCCGCGCAAATTTACCTTAAAACATATTACAGTGAACTTCTACCCCAAAAAGTTAAGAAAAATACATGAAAGTTAAGCTTTTTATTTTCACAGTCGACGAGAAATTGACCAAATCCCATTTGTCGAGGGTTCAAAAAATTGGGTTGGATGGAAGATGGGGTGCATGCGTAGTGCGGAGTATGGAATATGAGGAGTATGAAAAGTGTGGAAATTGAAAAATGAGGAGTGTGGAAAATGGGAGTGTGGAAAATGAGGAGTGTGGAAAATGAGGAGTGTGGAAAATGAGTAGTGTGGAAAATGAGGAGTGTGGAAAATGAGGAGTGGGGAGAAAATGAGGAGAAATAATTACCCTGGATCAGAACACGGTTGCGTAAAGAATCGAATGAAAGAATGAGGGTGTAGGATATGAAAACTCGCTAAACTAATCCCACGACTTGAAAAAGCGTATTGACATGGGCAAATAATTATGCAAAGTTCTACCTTCTTGCATATCGAAAAAGTTATAGGCTTTATGCAGAAACCTTTTTTTGGTAGGCAAAGCCTTGCCTACCAGTATAGGTTTCTGCTTAAATTTTCAAATTTTGCAATTAATGCCACAACTTTAGACAACAATTATCTATCTCCCTAAAAATTACACAGATGCTAATAGAAAAGTTTACAATATAAATTATTCAAATACATTCAGCGACAGTGGCAAGTTTGTGATTGGCTAAAAACAGACAATGCCTCAGCTCGCGTGCCCAGCCGTGAGTGGGGAGAGGATCGCGGGCTCACCGAAACCCCCACGGCTGGAAACTGAGCCTACTAATAGAGCAGGTTTCAATGGACTGTAGTAAAACCAAAGCAATTACAACGAACCAATCACGAACTAAAGTGAATACCGATTGGTTTGGAGGAAAAGTAAACGCAATCGTGGATTGATGGCGTGACGGACAAAACCAAAACACGATTGATTGTACTCTGGAATTTGATTCGCTGACTGATTACAAAACATTTTCACAGCCAATAGAAAAGCTAAGTAAACGCAAAACCAAAGCAATCACTGAAAACTTTCGACACTCAATTGAAAACTGCTCTATGCTCTGCAGTTTTATTTACCCCTCTGAAAAACCCTCATGAGCGAGATTTTTTATATTTGTTTGACTTAATTGTCAATACCTCGCCGCCATCTTGACCGCCAACAGGGCACTGAGCCATATTCGACACAGAGGCCACAATAAAAAAATGATTTCGTTACGCCAAATACCTTGTCCAAACCGCAAATTTCCCCCAACAAATCACCATGTACTACTGACGTGACTCGGTTAGGAGGGTTACCCAAGTCATGTAAACCCGGGTTATCTTTGACCCGGGAGCTAGGGTAACCCTAGCGCCTTGCATGTAAACAGGCCCTTAGAAAATACAGTCCTAGAATTGAAAACAGACCATGAACCCCGCCATGAACGGACCACCAAGAACAAATAAATCATGAACAGACTGATTGTATCATTTCATATCATGTCAGGGTCAAAGGTATTAATTATGAGAGAGAACATGTTTATTAGAGTTTGCCACCCATAGCTCTCTTATCAGTCATACTGCATTAAAATTGCTTAGATTACATAAAGTGGCAAAAAAAATCCTTGCTACTCATGTGTTCGACAAGAAAAGTACCGAGATAACTGTACGTATGTGGTGGGGTTTTGAGAGGGGTAAATAAAAACTCGAGGCAAAAACTAATTCCATGGCTTGAAAGAGCATATTAGCATCTGTGTATACGCTACCATAGATATATTTGTTTTAATTTACTCTTTAATTTGTGCCCCCAATTAGCATTCTTTTGCTAAGGGACGGACCATTAGAAGAGTTATTGGGGGGGGATTTCCCCAAAAAAATCCATACGAAGGAAAATGTTCAAAAAAAATATTCATGCACAACCAGCAACACAGAAAAAAAAAATCCTACATGGAGGAGCTCGAGGAGAGGCAAGGCAGAGGCCAGGAACTGCACAAATGTACAGTGATGCCATAAACTGCAAATGGTTTCCTTCTATCACACTGTTTTTGTTGCAGCAACTCTTTTGTGAGAGGTACACATATGTATCCTTTGATTTATCCACTATTAAAAGCAGGAGAAATTTACATAATGTTTCGTCTCTCAAAAAGATTTGTTTGAATAGGATTTTCACTGGTCTCGCTATGAGCTTGAATCATAAATAATCATTTGCCATGCAAGGTGATGCAGCTGTACACTTTTATAGGTATCAATATTAAAGTATAACTTTTAATATGGGCACGCTAGCCCTGATGCCCTGATTAAAAAAAAAAAATTCACAGGAGCATGGCTCTTAAAGTTTACTTAGGACAATAATTATTAAGTCATATCAAAATCATTGCACACAGAAGAGGACATTTGCTATTGGTCATCGCTTTGAAGTAAATGCGATTTTATTTGAGAGAGAGAACAACTTCAGTCGCATTACAAGTTTATAATGTGGCTTACCTGTTGATACCGGTGTCACAGCGATTTCGCCCCCCCAGTGAATTCGCCCCCCCGGGGCGAAATCGCTAGTGAATTGCCCCCCCCCCCCCCCCCCCCCCCCCCCCCCGGGGCGAGATCGCTAGTGAATTCGCCCTCCCCGGGGCGAGATCACTAGTGAAGTCGCCCCCCTTCAGGCGAAATCGCTAGTGAATTGTAGTCGTAATTTTTATTGAAATCGCCCCGCCTCAGAAAATAGAGGCAGTACATGTCAACGCACTGAATAAAAAGTGTTTTTTTAATAAATTTAAAGTTAAAAATTAAGTCTAAAATTAAGTGTAAGACCTCTTTAGCTACTATTACTACTACTGACTACAAAAATACGTGAGTCGGTAACACACCTTTTCTTCGGAAAGTCATTTCAAATTCTTTCCGAATTTGAGTTAATTACACTGCTAGAAAATTGCAAAACTTACCGCCGTTTTATCTTCTCATTAGTTAATAAGCTGTTTATCCGGAAAGGTTTTCCTGGTTAGAACTGATCTAATTACCGAATTAACAAGCGCCGTTAGCTCAATTGAAATAGAACAAAGCACGCGAGTCGGTAACACTCCTTTATTCGGCAAAGTTCTTTCAAAATAGATGGATCGACGCGAGTAAAAACTTACATACCACGATAATTATGTCAACTTCATTATGGTTTACATGCATGTAAAAATCAGGCTATTTGGCAGTTGTTTCCAAATACGGGTCCACTCGCTGCAAGCTAATTAAGGTAAGTTTTAAAACTTCTCGCCGTTTTAGATCTTAATTAGTTCATTAGCTTGTTTATTCATGAAGTTTTCACGCGAGCCGGTAACACTTGAACATTCGGCAAAGTCTTTTCAAAGTAGGCGGATAAACAGGTTATCACAACCTTTAAGTATCCACAATAATTACATCATCTACATGTTGGCTTCAGGCAAGAAATACTAACAACTAATCATTCGAAGATTGACGAAGATTGTATGTTGCACTGCTCGCGCGAATGAAAATTGCAGCGTTTACCGTAGCTACCAACACGAATTTTGTCTAAGAAAAGTGAAGCGTGGATTTTTAAAATAAAATTGAATTGCATGCCTTTATTCTCATTACTGATAGTTTTTTGTATTACTATTCTCCACGTCCAATACATTACAGTAATAAAAAGAAGGAAAACTTGTATTCATAACCTTTTAAAAGGTTAGAGGGAGGGGGCGAAATCGCTAGAGGGGGGCGAGGAAGGGGGGGCGAATTCACGGGGGGGCGAAATCGCTGGTACACCGGAACTATACGAAGCAGAATTCTCTGCTTTCGTTTGAACGCTCCAAATTCTCTCCTACTGCAGCTCCCGCCATACCAAAAGTCACACAAGAAAAATAGTATGAAATCATGACGAAATGGAACTTTAACAGTGATTTGTACCACTCTAAACTTGAGAAACCTCAATGTTCTATACACCAGAATAATGCAAATTAATTTTTCTATCTGAATTCAGCGGTAAGTATTCAAGCTAAACCCAGGTAGTTCCTAAACCAGTAAAGCCTTGTAAAAAATCACTTTACTCGCGAAAGCAAATTCAAATTTGTACGGTCGAAATCTTAATATAATCACTCCAAACTGTTATCAGTTGCAGATTAGATGTTACTTAACTTTGATTTGAAGGTAAGTGGAGTCATATATCATTTTATTTGTTTTATAAGGCAAAATAGCTCCGAAATCCATGTATTTTTGAGTGAAATGACTGGGCCGATAATGGTAGTGAGTCACCGGTTATCGATATGTAGGCTTTTGTACGCAATCGGACTTTGATATGCAAAGGTAGCTAATTTTGAATAGAATAGTACATAAAATATTATTTTCTTAAACGTGCATGAGATCGTAGCCGAAAAAAAATTGCTGCACAGCAAACTGGAGTAAAAAAAATGCATGCAGCTTGAGAATCCCCCCACATAACTTTTCTAATGGTCCGTCCCTAAATACCTTTAGACACATTAATAAAGTTATTATTATTATTATGTGTAATTGATAGATAACTGTTGTGAAAAGTTGTGACCTTGCAAAATTAGAAAATTTAAGCAGAAATCTATACTGGTATATAGGCAAGGCTTTTCCTACCATAAAAGGTTTCTGCATAAATTTTCAAACTTTACGCCTATAACTTTTTCGATATGCAAGAAGGTAAAACTTTGCATATTTGCCCATGTCAATACGCTTTTTCGAGTCGTGGGATTAGTTTTTGCGTATAGTGAGTTTTCATATCCTGATACACCCCGATTCTTTCATTCTATTGTTTCCGCAACTGTGTTCGTGTTCATCCAGGATAATTAATTGATTATTTCTCTTCATTTTCTCCCCACTCCTCATTTTCCACACTCCGCACATTCCATACTACGTTCCCCTCATTTTCCATCCAACCTTCCAAATTAAACATACCTCTCGAGTTTCGTAAATCGTGATTAGTATTTACACTTTATTAAATCGTGATTAAGGTCGCTAGATCTTGCTTAACCTTCTCGTGTGGCTAGGAACGCACCAAGCCATCCGCTCCATGAGACGGACGAAGCACATGTATCTCGAACAGAGGCTTGGCTTTTCAGTCATGTGATCTTGAGGCGGAAAACAGTACAGGGGTCCCGTCGGGAACACGTTCTAAAGACTTTGATTGACATCGGCAAGCTTGTTCACATGCTCTCCTGTTTTCTCTGTTATCTTTTTTTAGTTCTCTTGTCTTTCTTTACAGGTCCCTCCCTGCTCGAGCCGTTGTGGCGGCTGAGCTAATCACTAATTTTGGGTTTTAGAGATACATCACTGCTAATCCAAATCCTAACCCTATATTTAAAAATACAACTAGCAACTTCATGACTAGCAATATACCTGTACCCGTTTCAAAGGGGGTTCGTTTCTGTATAAAATGGTTCGTTTATCGTCGTTTCTGCATTTATGCATGAAATTTTTACTGTAAAAATATGGGAATTTTGCATCGAAAAGGTAGTTGGTTCGAATTAGCCCGTCACTTTATGACGCAAAAACAATACACTGTATTTGCTTTGCGAGTCTTGCCCGTAACCTCTAGACACCTAGACCGCAATGTTTGAAAGCAATGACAATGGACATCCCGCGAGGATCCAGCGCTAAAGTGAAAATTATCAAACAGAATTATAACCTGCATTCTTATTCTTTTCTGCAGTCACGTGACTGATTACGTCATCATTGATGACCCCCTGGGATGGTTTGTCCGGTTTAGAAGGTCATTGTGTCCAATTTTGGTGAATATCCGTTCATTCATTACCGAGATATCCGCGGTGTTCAGGAGGCCCTACGTCGTAGGGACATAAATTATAATAGTATAGAAAGATAGATTTAAGCAAAATTTTTTGGATTCTAGACCCTGGACCCTCGACAAAAACCTATACTCCACTTATGGGATAGCAGACGCCTAGACTCTCTACAGACCCCGCTCGGCCGCTGCACTTTCGTCAGGTGCAGCGGCCGAGCGGTCTGTGGAGGTAGGTACTTCACATAAGATATTTATTATGTACTGATATTAGTCTACAGTCGTCTACAGCTACCTACAGCATCTACAGCTATCTACAGTCTACAGCTATCTACAGCATCTACAGCTATACCTACAGCATCTACATGCAGCTATCTACAGTCTACAGCATCTACATGCAGCTATCTACAGCATCTACAGCTATCTACAGTCTACAGCTATCTACAGTCTACAGCTATCTACAGTCTACAGCTATCTACAGCTATCTACAGTTCAGTATCTACAGAATCTACAGTCTACAGCTATATATCTACAGTCTCAGTACAGCTATCTACAGCATCTACAGCTATCTACAGTCTACAGCTATCTACAGTCTACAGCTATCTACAGCATCTCGGCCTGACAGCTATCTACAGCATCTACAGCTATCTACAGCATCTACATACAGCTATCTACAGCTATCTACATCATCTACAGCTATCTACAGCATCTACAGCTATCTACATGCAGTCTACACTGGCTATCTATAGCATCTACATGCAGCTATCTACAGCATCTACAGCTATCTACAGCATCTACATGCAGCTATCTACAGCTATCTACAGTCTACACTGGCTATCTATAGCATCTACATGCAGCTATCCGCTTCAGCATCTACAGCTATCTACAGCCATCTACAGCATCTACAGCTATCTACAGCATCTATACAGCCATATGCATATACAGCATGCATCTACGTATATCTACAGCATCTACAGCTGACTATACAGCCATCCACAAATCTATAGCATGTACAGCTTTCTACAGATATCCACAGTCTACAGCATCTACAAGCATCTACAGCCATCCACAGCATTTACAGCCATCTACAACCATCTACAACCATCTACAACCATCTACAACCATCTATAGCCATCTACAACCATCTACAGCCATACACATCTACAGATATCCACAGTATCTACAGCACCTACAGCATCCACAGCATCTACAGATATCTACAGCACCTATAGATATAGCCATGCATGCACAGTCATACATCTACAGCATCACAATATCTAAACACAACCCGCAATAGGTAGTCAGTGGAGATCCCTATTGTGTATTGGCGTAACGTGATCAGACTTCGGATTACGAGTAACAAGGCACGCAGCGCAATTCTGGACAGACCTAGACTGTTTTATTTATTTATTAAGCTTCCAACAGTATAAATATAATACATTAATTTAAACAATGAGTATACTGTTGAGGATGGACTAGACAGGTGGATAACACCTATGGATTAAGTCCTCCAGGTAAAATCAATATAAATTGGAACATAACAAAATAATACTTACTAAATATATAACTATGGTTTTAAAACTATATACACTGTAAAATATTATGAATAAAGACAGCAGGATTAATATTGAAATTACAAATGAGAGGCATTGATAAGTCTGCACGAGGTGCAGCGGCACCTGGATACCCAGGTACATGTATTGTTAATGTCAAAATTATTGATAAAAAGTTCAAAATAATGAAGAGAAATAATATTTTTAAATGAACTGTACTTATAAGATAATCTGGCCTCAAGTGGTAGAGCATTCCAGAGTGGAATGACACGGTTAAAAAAGGAATAAGCACAGGTCTCAGTGTTGCAAAATTTAGTGCTAAATAATGGACCTTTGGCAGCATTTCTAGTATTTCTAATTGGAATGTACGGTGATAAATACTTAAGAATATCAATGCAAATTAAACCTATTTTACATTTAAATAAGAAAGAAAGGTCGAGTAATTCTCTACGAAAAGATAAAGGTAAAAGGTTACAGGACTTGAGTCTGGATTTGTAGTCAGAATCGGAACAAGTTATGAATTTAGTAGCTCGCCTTTGGACTCTTTCGAGCTTCAACAAATTACGTTTGGTTGCTACTGACCCATACAGGAACTCCTGTTTCCAGTCGGCTTCGAACTAGGGAAAGATACAAAAGGCGCTTAGCGGAGCTATTGGTTCTATGACCACAGGTACGTTTGACAAAACCCAGAGAGCGGTTGGCTTTTTTGGAAATTTTATCTATGTGGGCATTCCAAGTAAGGTTTGACGTAACGTCAAAGCCGAGGTCACAATAGACCTGTGTAGGTGTAATGATTCTGGAACCCATACTGTAGGGGTAGATGCATGGATTAGAAGACCTTGTCACTCTAAGGATTTTACATTTAGATGTATTAAAAGACATGCCCCAGGTCTCACTCCAGTGCAATAGGGAATCAATGTCTTGTTGGAGTGCCAGACAGTCATCAGGAGTGGTGATTTCTCTATAACATTTGGAGTCGTCTGCAAATAGAGCTAGAGTGGAATTAGGTGAGAGACAGCTGGGAATGTCATTAATATAAAGAAGAAACAGAAATGGACCTAGAATTGAGCCTTGGGGGACGCCAGAGGCTACTGGTAACCAGTCAGATGAACTACCTTCGATTACAACTCTTTGACGGCGGTCCTCTGAATGAAATGTTTAGGCAAACCGTAACTGAGCAATACATTACAATTATCTAACCTTACACGTAACAAAGCGGGCATGGACCCTATCAGACCTAAAAATGCCGTTTACCATTCCCTATCCCAGACTTGAAGCAAAATATCTATACCCTATCCCAGACCCAAACCATAGATTCATACTCATGCATCAATTTATGTGGACTTCTATGTTACAGTGTGGTCTATAGAGCGCTAAGCATGGCGTCAACGACAGGTATATCATCACCTACCCTGTTTAATCTTTATCTAAACGATCTGCCTGATGAACTGAATTTAGTTAACACAAACGACATACAGCTAAATAATAAACCCCTAAGCTGCCTCCTATACGCGGACGATTTAGTAATTACTCGGGCTGCCTGTGGCAGCACCGAGTCTTAAAATGCAAGTCGTTATTACTCGGGCTGCCTGTGGCAGCACCGAGTCTTAAAATGCAAGTCGTTATTTTTTTTATTCCGTGTAGCAAGCGTTCAGCGCATGCGTTAAAGGTCAAATTCACACCAATCAGATCGCACTGTGCTGGTCACGCAACAATCGCCAGGTTAATTTATTTACATAATTTAATACAGTAAAGCAAGATGGCGGAATCCGCGAGCAACTTTCTCTGTAACTTGGAGTCTCATCTCTCAAATGTAAGCCAGTTTAATGTTTTATTTAACTTCACTCATGCGAAAGCCTTCCAACAGGCTCAGGATATTGCAACTGGCGCTATTGTCGGAGCCGAAGGACCGCGTTTTTTACCCAGATGGCCACTGCTTTTATATACGACACGTACGACGACCTGAAGCAAAGGGGCCAGGATCCGGAAAGCTAAAATTCGAAGAAATAGATATTGGAATCTATAAGCCATCGGCTCGCTGTGCTGCATTTAAAACATCCGAGAAGAACAACTTATTTTGGGTGAAGGCACTTCAAGACCAATATTATGAGTCTCTTAAAAACTGTCAGAGATTTTAATTTACCGTAAGTTGGATCAGAGAGTATTGAGATCAAGTTATTTCGTTCCAGCGAGGATATTGACCTAGCGGAAACGGTACAAGCTGTCGAAGGATTTTACTTATAATCATCCACAACAGGAATAGTTATGCGATGTTAGTGAAGCCTACAAGTTGCCTAGATGTGATGGAATAATGAGTCAAACGTGTCCTGTTCTTGCTGCTGAAACTGTCGGGACAAACAACATTCTATCCCTTTGCCGCCATCGTTATAATATTTGTATTATTCTTATTTCTATGTACCAACTGAGCTTACCAGTGAGGCGAAGAGAAGAGAAACGAAAGCGAAAACCAATTTAAGGGTTCGACTAGGATTCAAACCCATAACCTTACGCGTATAACGCAACCGCCATCATCACTACGTTAAGAAGACCATCCACGCTCAGAATGTGACAAATTTTCATCTTTTGATTGGTGACCATGTAACTAAAATTCGCGGGAAAGAGAGTCGAGCAGATCTGCGTGCGCATGTCAGAAATGTAACCAGGCGAAGAGCTACGGTCTAGAGGAGTGCGGAAGGTCGCGGGTTCGAAACCCTACGGCCGCGTCCTTGGGCAGGGACGTATAAGCTGTTGGCCTTGTATCCTTCCACTTCTAATCAATGCGAGGGGGTCGTGAAAGAACCTGTTGTGCTATTTCGTGAAAGAGTAGGGGTTATCTTCCGGTACAACAGCCTGGTAATCTGGAGGTACTAACTGAACACTCATGACTGTAGACTGCACGGCAGCACTTTGCGCCACAATAGCAGTCCGTATTGCAAGCCCTCCCTTGAATATACTATATAGAAGGATAGAGGAAACAGTCGGGAAACCCGGCCCAAGTGGGAACAGGTCTTATGCATAATACCTACGCTACTGTTTTGTTACTCTAATCTAGACCATTATATTGTCTTGGTATGGCTCAGAGGAGAGAACATGTTGTGGCTTGGTGGTGATCACAAAAATATGCCATCATCATGCATTCAATAAGAAACCTCACGGGTCGTGAGGCAGTTATTTACTCCAGTCTATCTGTTTGTCAAATTTGCGTCTTTGTCGTACTTTTTGGCTTTCAAAGTCGCGCAACGTTTTGCTATGTTCTCCGCCTCATGCTAGCGAAATTTCAAGAACAATGTTTTCTTAACGTTGACTTCTGCTACGCCAGTTTACAGCAATTTCACGAGGTTTGGTATATAATGATCTGAAAATACACTTTAAATTCCATTGTTTTAATATAGGTAAAAAGGTGAAAGTTTATTTGGACAAAAACTGGCCTAATCTAAGCGAGCATGAATGAAAAATTCTGATTTCAGTTTCTGTGTTTGCTTACCAGCTGTTTTGTTTCCAGGATACGGTAACATCACTCCGGTCACCCCTGGTGGTCAGCTGATGTGTGTGTTTGTCAGCCTCATTGGAATACCGCTGTACATGCTAGCTTTCAGCTCCGTGGGCGAGCTCGTTAATGCGGGATTTCGAAAAGAAAGTCTTAAGAAGACTACCCTGGGTTCCAGAGGTTAAATGAGTAGTATAGTCGGAGTCAGTTAAATACCACTTTTTCTTGTACAACAAAACTCAAAAGGTTGTGAATGTTATGGACGCCTTGTTTTCTTGCACAAGGGGCGTCATAAAGTGAATTCAGAAATCCACTTCATAACGCCCCTTGTGCAAGAAAAAAGGCGTCCATAACATTCACAACCTTTTGAGTTTTGTTGCACAAGAAAAAGTTGTATTTAACTGACTCCGACTATACTACTATGGGGTAACTAAGGGTCATTCAAAGTTCGATTGCTTGTACGTAAAATCCAACTTGATAATCCTATTAGAGATATAATTACATATAGTTATATCGCCGCAACATCCTTACACATAAAATCCAAATTCGAGTGCCTGTTAAAGCTATCCTAACACATAGTTATATCGAAGGGAGAATGGTGAGACCACGTAGTGAACCACTTCCACGGAGTCTAGCTCGAGAGGCAGGTGCTATTCTAGAGGAGAGAGATGGAATGCTCGAGGGGATGGAGATAGGTCGCCGTACTATCCGATGGCGCTTCTTCCAAGGTGTGGCAGGAGACTTGACTCCTAGGATCATGGAAAAGTTAGTTGCAAAGGTAACCACCAGCTTCTACCTGCGCTACGGCTACACCTATCGCATTCGAAATGTCAATGACGGACGCGTGATTCTATTCTCCAAGACTGTCCCAGGCTCTCCATGGGTGAACATCCTAGAAGATGCAGAAGAGTGGATCAATAGCAAGGAGACAGCTCGATTGAATCCCGACAACATCACTCGACCAAATACCCAATGGGCCTTCGTTCGTTGGATCTACGTAGATGTCAAAGTCGTGATCGATCGTCAGCTTTTGTTGGGAACAGGTCCACTGCCCCAATGGCTTCGCCTTAAGAAAGGAATGCTTGCCCTTGATCGATATGGCGACAACCTATGTCTTTGGCGCTGCCTTGCCATGCATGAAGGAGCAAGAGTAGATAGGTGTTGCGTCAAAGCTCGAAAACTTGCCCAGAACTTCTATCGCCTGACAGCACCCACGCAAGATGTTCCCAGAACTTCCTTAGACCAGCTGGAGGAAGTCGAGTTGCACTTTGGAATCGGTATTCGGGTGTACGAACCTACGGAGGATGGCGCTTGGCATCTGACGCGACATGCACCCCACTACAAGCATACGATGACGATTGGGCTGTATGAAGAACATGCCTTCTACATCAAGAACATCGACAAGATAGGGAGTGTCTACGTATGCAACGATTGTAAGCAACGGTTCACAAAAGCCTCGAACCTTCACCGCCATGCAGATCGTTGCAGGCGTGGCGAAACAAAGATCGTTTGCCCCGGAAAAGTAATCACAGTACCCCAGTCGGCATACGAAAAAGCCTTCTGGCCAGAGAGCACAGCCAGCAAAGTCGCTTTATGCTGGTTGGAACGCGAAACCAAAAGGATTGGACAACACATTCATCATGCAGCTTGTGGGCATGGTGGAGAGCATTGGATAGAAGGAGCGCCGGTCGACGGCTACGAACCTATTTCGAAAACCATCTTTCAATTTCATGGATGCTATTTCCATGGCTGCCCGAAATGCTTCCCTAGGGAAAGGAGGCTCTATCTCAAGACCTGTGAAAGAACGGCAAAGCTACAAGGAGCTGGTTATACAGTAGTGGAAGCTTGGGGTTGCTCTACAAAGAAGAAAAACAAACCGGTCCCCACACCAACACAAACTGTCTACCCACACTTCATAGTTTACGATTTCGAAGCCTATCTCGATACAACGAAAGGAAGACAACCAACAGACCACCTGACCATCGAAAACGTCCATGTCCCAATATCAGTATCAATTGCCGACACATACAATCGAAAGTCAACCCACCTCTGTCGACGCAATCCAAAAGAACTCATCGAAGCCTTCGTCGAAGAACTCCAGCGAAGAGCGAAAGCGATCCAAGAAGTCATTGCAGAACAGTTCTGCCCCAAGACACCTGAATTCTCTTTTGACACCCTACCAAAGAAACAACAAGCGAAGATCGACGAATGGATCCACCAAGTTCCAGTAGTGGGATTCAACTCTGGCAGGTACGATCTCAATCTGATCAGGGAGCACTTCGTAGGAATCATTGCTGACACCTGTTCAAAGATCCTGGTAGCAAAGAAAGCCAATTCCACTATGTTCCTATTGACCCCAGATTTCCGTTTCCTTGATGTGATCAACTACCTTGGACCTGGAACTTCTTATGAACGTTGGATCAAGGCATATGGATGCGAATCGCAAAAGAGTTTCTTCCCATATGAGTGGTTCGATTCTCCAGACAAGTTGGATCACATTGGATTACCAGACTATCCAGAGTGGGGTTCGAAGTTGAAAAGAGAACATCTACTATCTATGTCAGAGTTCGAAGACTGTGAGTGCACCTTTCTCGACAAAGGAATGGAAACCTTTGCAGACTGGCTACGATACTACAACGACCTAGATGTAGTTCCATTCCTAGAGGCACTCGAAAAGATGCGAGATTTCTATCACGAGAAAGGAGTAGACATGCTGAAAGACGCAGTGTCCATTCCAGGAGTCTCACTACAGTTCCTACTTCGAGGTAGTGTAGAAAGGGGAGCTGAGATGTACGCTCCAAGTAAGGAAGCCTACCGCATGCTGAAAGACGCTGTCGTGGGAGGTCCAAGCATAGTGTTCACCAGACTCCACGAAGCAGGAGTGACTAAGATTCGTAGTCATCAGGGAGGAACTAAGACTTGTCGTAAGATTCTTGGATACGATGCCAACGCCCTATATCTTTCTACCATGGAATTCGAAATGCCTTGTGGAAAAGAAAAGGTTGTGCACTATGACGATCCAGGTCCAGCCACTGAAGGATTCGTTGAATGTCTACTTGGTGGAACGTGGTTTGGATATGCAGAAGTAGACATCGAGATACCAAAGAAATTGTGGAAGGAATTTGAGGAGATGCCACCCTTCTTCTACAACAAGAAAATCCCCAAAGAAGCAATCCCTCCAGAAATGTTGGCCTACCTCACAAAGACAGGTAGAAAGCTCAGCGAGGAAAAGAAGCTAGTTGGGAGTCTCTCTGGAAAGAAGTTGCTACTCTATGCTCCTCTTCTACTTTGGTATGTAGATCATGGCGCAGTGATCACTGCTGTCTACCGCACGATAGACTACGAACCCAAAGAAATCTTCGGATGGTTCGTGGACCAAGTCACTGAGGCACGTCGTATGGGAGATGAAGATAAAGGTGAGGCTTTGCTGGCAGATGTGTTCAAGCTGCTAGGAAACAGCGCCTATGGAAAGTTGCTCGAAGACTTGGGACGCCAAACAAAGGTCACCTATACAAAAGATGAGAAGGTTGTGGACAAAGCATTGCGAAGTGTTTGGTTCGAAGACCTGGAAGAGATTGGTGATGCATACGAACTCGAGAGTAGGAAAGACCAGATCCGAATCAAACGGCCTTTCCAAGTAGGTATCGCTGTGTACCAGCTCGCAAAGCTGCGTATGCTTGAGTTCTACTATGACTTCATCGACAAGTACATCGATCGCAATGATTTCGAATATATACAGATGGACACAGACAGTGCCTACATTGCCATCTCGGGAAATAGCCTCGATGAGGTTGTAAGACCGGAACTGCGAGAAGATTTCGAAGCCGAAAGGAATGAATGGCTAGCTTGGGACGAATGGAGCAGTCGTACACCAGGACTCTTCAAACTCGAATTCGAAGGACAGCGCGCCATTGCCCTATGCTCGAAAGCCTACTACGTCGATACAGGTGGCAGCAAGAAGTATTCCGCTAAAGGTATGTCTAGACGGCACAACGACATTTCGTGGGAACGATTCAAAGCAGCCCTCCAGGGTAGTATCGACATGGCGGAAAACCGAGGCTTCCGACTATCGCCAGAAGGCATAGCAACCTACGAACAACGGAAGCTTGGGCTATCGGCTTACTACGACAAAAGACGCGTTCTTCCCGATGGAATCCACACCGAGCCAATAGAGTACGCTGTTTAGCGTCTAGGTACAAACAGAATTCCTTTTGGTGGTAGTTCTGTATCCCTAGGAACGACTTGTAGCTCTTCACGAACGAATCCACGTTTGGGTGCATCCTTCTCCTTCGCAAGGTAGTACAGCACAGGCTGTCCCGAAGATACTACACTTCGTGAAATGGTGTATATTTGCAAACTCCACACAGGATCAGTAGCTCTACGTTTTTCACCTCCTTCCAATTCTCCTGGTGCATAAAGATATCGAACTAGAACGTCGAATGGTAGACGCTCTTCTCTCAATCCAACCGTGCGCGAATATGTAGGAGTCTTCAGATCTACTTGTTGCGCCACTACAGAATTCGAAGGCTCTTTACCAGTCAACCGAGTCACCTCACTGTTCATGGCTTTGATAACCATTGGTAAACGAATTACCCATTCTCTACTACGCTCATCTGATCCTTCCGAAGTAAGCACCATCTCTTGTGCATATTGATACCCAAACAATCTCTCAGCTAGAGTCCTATTTGCTCTTTCAACAAAACTTTGCGCTCTATGATTACCAGCCTCACCTCGTTGAACTTTCGTACCATGTAGTTCTAGAGTTTCAGACATACGTCCCATGAATTCTCTACCAGGATCTACTTGCAACGTCTTTGGCCATTCGAGTGGACTACGTTTATAGATTCGTTCGAATGCCGCAGAAACTTCACCACTATCTTTAGATGCCAAAGGTTCGGCTTCTTTGTATCGAGAAGCTACATCGATTACCACTAATGCATACTTATATAGTTTCCTTCCACGTCCAGGACGATCGTGTGGTAGAAATATCAAATCGGCTTGGTGGACTTCATTTGGTTTCGATACAGTCCAATGTGGTCGTGGAATGTGTTTTGGTGGTGGTAGATATATTTGCCACATAGATTGCTTTTCCAACCAACTCCTAGCCACGTCTTCTGATGCTTTCGCTGCTACCGATAGCTTGCCAATTGCAGTGTGACCTTTCCAATAGCCCATAGGCCCATAGAAGATATTCGCAAGTTTAGAATCCATCATACATCTATACATTCTAACCTTCAACAGATGAAAAAAAAGGAAGAATAAAGAAAGTCGTTGCGTGACCCTCTTCATTCTTCCTTTTTTTTTTAGTAGTAGCTTAAGTAGCTTACTAGTAGCTTAGGTAACTTACTAGTAGCTTACTAGTAGCTTAGGGCAACTCACCAGTAGCTTAGGGTAACTTACTAGTAGCTTAGGGCAACTCACCAGTAGCTTAGGGTAACTTACTAGTAGCTTAGGGCAACTCACCAGTAGCTTAGGGTAACTTACTAGTAGCTTAGGTAACTTACTAGTAGCTTAGGTAACTTACTAGTAGCTAGTAGTAGTATCTATATCCATTTACTAATAGCGTATCCAACACCTAGCATTCCACCACCAACGTAGAGCAACTCACCAGTCTTCTGATTGTTTGAGGGTTTGTAGTAGTCAGATAAGCGGGGTTCTTTCATCTCTTTGAGCCGTTTTAGCTCCTTACGTAACTTATCGGATCGCACTAAGGCTTCGTTGGTATCTCTTTGATCGTTGTGTGCTTTGCGTTCAAGACCTTCCTGCTCTTGTGCATAGTCATATAAGCTTTGACGTTTGATTCTATACGCTGCCATTGCGCGGTCTAGTTTTTCGATGGCCCTATCGTGTCTCTCTCGTTCTGCATCTACATCATCAGCCTTTCCAAGCATTCTAGCTAGTATGCCACCACCAGTAAATGCCGTTGCATTCAATATAGCCCCGAGAAAGGCCATTCCAATTGCTGTCGCCATTATGGTATGATCTTTTGTTTCTCAAGATTTAGGTTTGGGCTTTTCTTTCTTTCTCAAGTTGTTTCTCAAGATATTCCTTTGCGTATAAGCTACCAACTATCACGGCAGTCCACTTTGCGTAATTCACTATGGAAGAAGAAGGATCGCTAAGCATAGATTCCTTGGTAGTCTTTTTTACGATCCACCCAATACCAGCAGCGAGTCCAACGATTTTGACTGCATCGGTTGCCGTCTTCGTCAATTCCTTCTCCATCTAGATATATACTACTATGATCTCGAGTCTTTAAGTGTTACTCCATGTCTAGTGCCGTTGGCTTTGCCGGAGCTGCAGGTTGTGTCGTGCTAACGGTGGCAACACGCTTATTACCATCTACATACTTCTTGTACGCAAAGTACGTGCCAAACAATGTAGCGCCAGTACCAATGACTGCGAGGATAGTCAGGCTTTCGAACCGACCTTTCTCTACGTCGACTTCTTTACATGATTCGCTTTCGCGCATCAACTCTCTCTTTTGAGCTTCTTTAGCGAGTTTGTTGCTTAACGCTAGTGCTTTTCCAGCTGCGACGCGCTTTGGGTTTTTTATCTTAGTTGGTGCAGTCGTCGGAGGATTCGCAGTTATCTGATCCGTCTGTCCTTCCATCTTGCTTCGATATAGTAGGTATATGTGAAGGTTCAACAGTTGTACCAGGAATGACTACGTGACCAGATATGTGGAATAGGACGCTAGCTAGAGCTACAAGGCGACCGGCTTTGAGCGATAGTAGGCCAGTCGCAGCACTGATTTCGTTGCGGACTAGAGGGTCTTCTTGTAGGTCCTTGATCAGGGCTTCTTGAGAATCTATTGGTACTAGGTAGGCAACTAGGCGGGTAGCTAGACGTGTCACACCGTCGACTAAGCCTTTCGTTACTTGCTTAGCTAGAACGGCCTGATACCTCCTATGCAACTTGTCTACTTCTTTCTCAGGAAGTCTAGAGATGTCTCCTAGAGAAAAGTTCTTACCTAAGTATTCTTTCGTTACGCCTGTTGCGGCTAAGATCGAAAGTGATTCACGATTGTCTGATGTGACGTCTAGGTTGGTTGGTGGGCCTGTTACATCCTCACCGAATATCTCGAGTATTTCTTTATCCATGATAATATGTTGTAGGTGCTGGGAGCTCTAACACTACCTCGAAAGGATGGCGTAGACAGAAGCACATGCGAGCGAACTTATGGGATCCAAGTATCGTTCGTAACTCTTTACATTCTTGTGAGCCTCCATAATCCTCAAATATCTTTTTACCATCTACGGCCGATGCTGTATGGAATGCTACTACGATAGCTACGTTCTCACGGAAGGGCTTACATATGCTCGTTAATTGTTGGGACAGCACCCAAACGGAAATCCCTATATGTCGTGCAGAAAAGGCTAAGTCCACTAGCTTGTCAGTTCGTTTCTTGACGTCCTTCGATGCGGCGCAATCATCGAGAATCAATAGAGTATTGGTACCTGACCAAAATGTTGCGCAAATACTCAAAGTAGCATCGATGGCATCTTGTGGTGGCGATATGACGAAGAAATGAGGATCTCGATTTGCGAATCCACGATAAGTTTTGTTGTGGGCATACGTAGGACAAATCAGTACTATGTAATCGAACTTACCACGAAATGCTCCACGAAGTTGTTCTATGAGAAACGCAGTCTTCCCACAATTCGTTGGACCGACTATGAGTGCGTTGAACGGCACGTGCTCTACGAGAGAATCCATCAGTATAATATACTTTGCAGAGATCTGTTCAATATCGTGACCTGAGCATCCGCAAGGACATAGATGTGCATTTTCACATTTCCACTTCCCTTTGCAGTTCTATGTATGCGAATGTCGATGTCCTTTCCACTGCCGGTTTGTGCCAAGCCATCACCATGAACGGTGGAATCCTTTGCTGTGCGACAATCGATTAGAATAGAGAATCTATTTTCAAAGAACTTCTTTGGAGTCATAGAAGTATTGGGTGTACCAAACCAGCTTCTTGCAGCCTCCCAGAAATCTAGAGGAAGCATGCCGCTTGGAAAGAGTCTGTTGGGAATCCCATTGACATCTACTTCTACCTTCAATATATCTGGATTCGAGAATGCTTCACTATCTCGCGTGCCAATGGTAGGTGGATCTATGAATAGTAGAAGTAGTCCAGCAAAGGATCGTCGTGGAACATTAACGTTTTGAGATATCAAAGTATCAGAGGTTTTAGCGATATCTACTGTCTTGAAGTGAACAGCGTAGTTGTATAGGAATGCAGCACCTATTTCATATTTGTGAAGTGCATTACTAGCCAGCGTTTCGTTCCTGATTGCTTCGTATTCTAGTTGGATGTTGGTAAGTTGGTACGTACCTATCTTCGTCGTATCCGATCCAATTACAACCTCGTTGGCAGACGCTAGAGTCAACTCGAATGTAATCGTACTTTCTAAGGCATGTGGATATAGAACTCCATGTTGTGTCAGAATGTCAACATCTAATGGAATCCTATACTTTGAACCACATGCAGTTAGGAGTGCGTTGTCTGCAGCAGATGAAGTACTTGCGTCACCAGCTTTCGAGCGTAGCTTATTCAAGTTCTCTGATTGAATGCCTTGTTGTATTCTAGACTCTCTCTCCTGCGTAGATAGGTATATATCGGAGTATGTTTGTAGGAGGTCTGGCCTGACAAGGTCTTCTACTGTTTCAGCTCCCATCCTACAGATTCTACGCATGACCAAACAGCGTCCAACGTTCGAAACGACTCTGTTATTCGCATGTCCACCAGATAGTACGATGTCGCCCAATAGCGCTAAGCTGCCCGGTACTAGTACTACATCTTCTGCTAGCTTTGGAACTTCTACGTATAGAGTCTCACCTGGATTGGCAGATGATCGAGTGAAAGTTTTCCTATACAAGTCTCGTGGAGCCTTGAGTGCATGAGGCTCTCTTCGTACTTGTGTGGGATCCAACTTCGATGAGATCATGTTGAATATAACTATATATATAATTATGTTTAACATGGCCTCTGAGGGTAGGTATGATGAAAGAACTGATGAAGCTGAAAGAGGAAGAGACTACGACAACGATGATACTGTCAATGAAGAAACACGGAAATTGGCGTCAGACTCTACGAATGTGGATCCTAGTGAATCACTCAACCTGAAAACTAGACGCAATTATAATGAAGAAGGTGCTCGACCGAAGTATCAGGAAACGTCATTGACAGATGGAGAGCTTAGTGAATTGCTGGATGAGGATAGAATCGAACGGCCTAAATTTAGCGATCGCCACGTATTCTTCGAAACAGGCATATCGGATAGAACGAAACAAATGTTATTCGATGCTGTATGGGAACACTATGCGGATGTAGGGATTCGTGGAGACCTTGAGATAACTAAAGTATGGGATGCCGATAAGGAACGGGGTAGAATCTACCTTCACGCACTTGGAAGTAAAGAGAAGCCCATACCTTTGACCACAGTGAAGGGTGAAAGATACCAAAGTATGGGTAAGGATCTCAAATTTGCCCTAGGCCCTACGGATGCAGAAAGAGCAGAACAAGTCCTCCAAGGTCAAGAAAAGGCCATTGAACATCTCGAAATGGAAGATAGTATACTTCAAGATCTAACGTCAACTGAGGACCAGAAGGAAGCGGCTAAGGAAGAGAAAATACACATCCATAACGAAATAGAATTACTCGAACGTCAAGAAGAAGCCATACTAAAACGTATGTCGCTACGTGAAAGGATCAAATACATTTTCAGAAAGCATGGAATGACCATTCTTGCAGTAGTAACTTCTATTGGCGCTATCGTTAGTACGATAGTTTCCCTGTTGTCGAAATCCGTACCGAAACCAATAAAGACTGGTATTGATAAAGCAGCAGATGCAGTAAAGAAGGGATTGCAAACGACTGGGGGGTTGTTGAAAGAAATGGGAAAGAAACTTGGACAGATCCTACCTGGAATGATTGGATCGATTGCGAGTTTCATATTTACTATGGCTGGTAAAGCTCTGGGAGTACTAGCACAGAACGTTTGGTTATTCATCGTAGCAATAGTGGTGATCACGATAGAGCAATACAAACGACGTTAACGAAACAACATCCATGCAATTCCAGCTGCGGCAATGGATGTCACTGCGAGATTAATCTCATGTTGTGAGCCAGCCTTTGCCTTTGCCTTTGCCTTTGCCTTTGCCTTTGGTACAGGAACTTGTTTCTTGTGCGTCTCGAGAGGCTGCACCAATTTCTTATCTGGTGGGCCTTTCATAGGAAGAGGTGAATGTCCTTTGCCTTCTGCATTGATGTCGTTAGTGCCTAGCACCATATCTTTCGTAGCTTTCGGGATTGGATTCTTATAGCCATCTTTCTTACCAAGATAGTACACTAGATCGCTTGGCAATAATCGCACGCCTACAGCTATTGCTAGATCGAGCCTCTTATGCGTTGATTTTATAGCGGTAAGATAGTTTTTGTAGCTCACCACTAAGTCGTTTTCGAGAATAGCGTCTTCGACTAAGCTCTTAAACTTTTCTTTGACGTTATGGCTATCTATGATGGATCCGTTCAAGTCGGCTTGAGCACCAAGCATGCAATGTCCAAAAGCCTCGACAGATCTATTCAACCTACCCAATCCAGCATCTGTCAAACCCTTTCCGATTGGTGGCGTAAACCAATTGTATTGCTTTCCTTCGTGTTCGTCGTTCCGAATAAAGGATACTAGATCGCCCTTGTCCACACTGCCTTTCTCGTCTGCAAATAAGTTATTGTGGTTGGGCCATGTGTCTGCTTCCTTGTCGTAGCTTCGGATTACGTGGACGTTCTTGTAGCCATCACCATACAAAAGGAATACGTCTCCTAATCCGTGATTCCTACCTCCGTGCCATCGGAAGTCTGGTGGGAAATCTGGTGTTCGAGATATACCAAATTCAATGCACAATTTCTCAAGAGCTGCTTTGTTATAGAGGTTATCCATTTGCTTGAAATGAGAGTTACCAGGTAAAGGAACTCCATTGGCACCACCAAGTTCATGCAGAATTCTTCGTATTGTGAAATAAACGTGAAATCGTAGGAACCCCTGAACGACTGGTGGATACGTTTTGAAAATAGGATCAAACAATGACACTCCACATCCAGAAGTCGCACACCACGTTGCGAAATTCAATTGTTGAGGCCAATATTTGAAATCCGGACCATGTAACCAATGGTAGGACTCATTTGCTGTCATATGCTTTACGACGGTCTCCTTGAATATGTTTCGAACGCCTGCTTTGAACCTATTCTTTGAGGTGGCATATATCCATAGATTAGTGAGATCGATATCTTGTGCCGGTCCAGTAGGAGGAACTGCTGTAATAGGATATTTCGCACTCCTATCTAGGGTCAACGTAGATGGGAAACCTTTATGCACATCCCACAACGCATTATCGATGCGCTTTTGAATCGTAGTAGGTAACTTCGAGACATCATTACCGTAAACGACATAGCTAGAATCTCCATCTCGAAACCAAATACTCGTCGAATATTTGCCTGGACCATTCACTTCCGTAGAGGCATAGAACTTGTGAATATCTGCATGTGGGTATCGTTTCTTGAACTTTATCCACAAATCAGTATTCAGTTTGGCAATCCTGTCGTTTTCATTGACAAGGAGCGCTGTCTGCTCAGCTTTCGAAAGCCTTGGACCACCCCTGGCAATCTCCGCCACGTCCTCAGCAGATAGACCCTCATCTTCGTATGGTAAAACTAGAGGCATCGTGTTGAAGCTATACATACATATAGTTATACCTTCAACATATAAGATGGTTCTCTTATATATCACCACAACATTGGCCAACCATACTGTCTACTTCGACGACCCAATTATTATCAATAATATTTCGCTACTCGAAACCACCATTGAGAACAGTTGGTTGAATCTAAAAGAGAAGGCCACGTTTCAGTGGGAAGTCAAGGGTGTGGGGTTCCCATACACAATCAATCTAGGGAATTATAAGATAACTACCTTAATGGATCGCTTAGCACCTGCAGTCGATGCTGACATCGTTAAATTTATAGACATATCCAGTAAAAAGTATTGGACCCTAGATGTGAAGAAACCAATCAAGTTCAGTAAAAATCTCTGTGAAATATTGGGTATCAAAGGAAATGAAGACGAGGATGGAAACGTAACATTAAAAGTGAGAGAATACGACCTGATAATGGAATATATCCAAACAATATATATCCACTGTGATGCGGTGGATCCCAAATTCTCACTCCTTGAGGGAAAGCGCTCGACTGTACTAGCTAGCCTTAACGTAGAAGGCACCTGGTTTAACAGAAGGACCTATCATTTGATGGAATCAACGAAAGTCCAAGCTCTAGGAACAATGCGGAACAGCCTTCGACTGACTGTTCGCGACGACAAAAGCAACATCATGGACTTCCGTGGTCGACCTCTACGATACGTGTTGAAGCTTGAGTAAGCAATATGTATGACGTACAATGGAAGGCGATTCGATTCAACCGTTTCCATCAGCACCAAGTATCTATCCACAGATTGCTAGTGACACTGGAAAGAACTTCAGACTGCAAACAATCCGAGACACGCTTTCGGACATAGAAGTTCAAGAAAGGCACTACGAAGGTGTACGCAAGAAATATGCACGTTCTCAAGGAATAGTTCATGGAATCGCAGTGGCAACTGGAGGTCTATCTGTGATCTTATCTGGATCTGGATTGGGCGCAGCGTTGACTGGGGTTGGAATAGTGATTGGTCTACCACTTGGAGTTATTGGTGGACTATGTGGATTAATTTCAGCATCTACGACCCTTGGAGCTAAGAAGTTAGGAATGAAGGTTTCTAAGCATGAAAAGACAACTATGTTGGCAAAGGCGAAAATCAATACGATTCGTGATCTAGTATCGAAGGCACTACGTGATGAAAACATATCCGACTCTGAATACAGTCTCATCCTGAACGAAGCGAATAAGTATGAGATCATGAGATCTGAAATTCGTCGCAAGGCTTCCATAGGTGAAAAAAGCACGGATCGGGTTCGAGCCGAACTCAAGCAAGAAGTGCAAAAGGAAATGCGAGAAAAACTTGGAATGTAAGAATCAACGTTTCCTATGAAAGGAACGAACGTGGCTCTCACTTTCACTTTGCCAAGTCCTACTGCTAGTTAGCCCATGTCTAGTGTAGATTGGTTCGAAGTGGGAATGGTAAGAAGACAACTCCTTGACAAAACGCTTGACCGCATTTCCAAATATGCCACATCGCTTAACGACATCCTTAAAAGACATAGACGATCCGGAGCGACGTAGCACCTCGTAACTTGCTCCAACGACTTTCGTCTTAAGCATTGATTTGGGGCCTATATTGTTTTCCATTGCTGTAGTAACGACCTCGTGGACTATTTGTTGAACGTCCCTAGGTACTCCTACAAGATCTAGTTGTAGGAAAGTCGTTGCAATGTGAGGAACTAGGCGCTCCGCATCCAAGTCTACATCAATCTTATCGTCGTCACACAGAGAACGTATGAAGACCTCTCCACTATGGATGCCTTCGTTTCTTAGTTGCATGAAGCGAGCGACCTCACCTTTAGATCGGACGAATCCACATTGTATGCATGCCTGGTAGAGTAGAGCAGCTAAAATATTTTTCTTAGCATCACTACGCTTGAGACAAACTTTCATTACTTGGGTGAATGCGTCGGCTACGATTTCTAACGCGTTCATAGGGAACGATAGATCATAACTTTGTTTGTAAATAGTGTTGTATGCTCGTAGTTCTTGTAGTAGCGTTCGTCGTTTCAGTTCTATGTCATCATCGCTTTGCTTTGGTTTTGCGCGGTCTAGATCACTTTGATACTTAAACCCGTCCAGACCTACTATACACAGTCGAGTAGTAATAATATCGATCTTCGTTTCTGTACATGGTTCAACCTCGGAAACAAGACCACATGTGGGACACACGAATTCCGTTCCTTGTACTTCCAAGGGACAGAGACAATCAGAACATGTTTCACTGGTGTTAATACGTTCCACTTGTGGTTTGATATTCAGGCTTCTACAAATTCCAGGACCAAACAATCTGACTAGCTCGTCCATGATACAACTATAGATGTCGTACGTTCAATAGAAAAAAAAAAGAAAAAAAGAATGAAGAGGGTCACGCAACAACCTTCTTCATTCTTCTTTTTTTTTTTTTTCGTGGCTATTCCTAAGCGTCCTTCTCGTTCCTCAAGGCAGCCAACACCTCGTTGAGCGCATGGTTGAGAGACTCTCCAAGACCTTCCACTGGTTCCAACACTCTTGATTCAGCGGGCAATGCTACCTCCGGTTCCACCATGTTTGGCTCCTCCTTTCTTGGATCCTCTAGCTTCTTGCTGGACTTCTTAGCGCGTCTTATATAGACACCGGAAGACTTCACCTTGACGGTGAGACGGTCGCATCCTGAGCAAAGCTCGTAATCAGTACGACATCCTTTACCGCACTTCAAGCATGGTACATATGGGGCACAGCCTTTCGAGATTTGGTAGTTGTGCTGGGAACAGAACTTCGTTGTCTTCGAAATCTTCTTTGGACATTTTGAGTCCTTCCCTCTCATCAACCAATCACAAGTTATTGCGGCGTCTACGTTCGAGTCCTTCTTCGACATGTTTGATCTGTATGGTGTTAATGCGTACTAAGATTACAACGAATGCTAATATCGTGGAATAAAGAATATATACTAATACCATTCGGTGGCAATATACAGTATAGTAATCATTCCTTTAACATATACTTCAAGTTTGGATTTTTTTTAGGTGCGCGAATGTCTAGTGACACTTTGAATGACCCTTAGTTACCCCATAGTAGTATAGTCGGAGTCAGTTAAATACAACTTTTTCTTGTGCAACAAAACTCAAAAGGTTGTGAATGTTATGGACGCCTTTTTTCTTGCACAAGGGGCGTTATGAAGTGGATTTCTGAATTCACTTTATGACGCCCCTTGTGCAAGAAAACAAGGCGTCCATAACATTCACAACCTTTTGAGTTTTGTTGTACAAGAAAAAGTGGTATTTAACTGACTCCGACTATACTACTAAATGTTTTGCCTTTTGTTGGTAAATTCAGTGAGCGCGCGGAAGGCACAAGTTTTGCCTTCCGCGCGCTCACCGAATTTACCGACAAAAGGCAAAACATTTAACCTCTGGAACCTAGGGTATAAGAAGACAAGAAGTGAAGAAAGTTGACAAGAAATGCGCGATCTTGGCATTGTTTTCAATGGTTGCCACTATCCTCGTGTGTGCTGTCTTGAGCACGTTATTGGGCTGGACCATGGTGGAAGGTTGTTATTTTTGGTTTGTTAGTTTCTCAACTATTGCCTTTGGTGACTATGTTGTTAACGAGCAACCACAAGCCCGACTAAACTCTTCATCAAAGGGAGTTAGCTTTAATGACTTGGACGCGGGAACCCCGGGGCGGGAACACTAGCAATCACATTTTTTTTTTAAGTTTTCGGCACGGTATATTTCGTATTCGAACTCTGTTGTCACGTGGCTGGAGAAAAGTAAATGTCGAGCACAGGCACTGACAATGAGGAAAAATGGTATGAAAATCTTGGAATGGACAATATGAAAAGGAGTTGGGAGTCTGCATTTGAATATGAACAAAAGTCAAACCCTACTTTTGTAACCGTGCAAGGTTTCTCATCAGTAAATGAGCAAAATGGGCCGAAACAACCGGACTGATGAGGAAATGGGGAAAAAAAATCATACAAACTTTTATGCGGCGATGTTCTATAAAAACGACGAATATCGCTTATTGTACGTGGTGTGAGATTAGTATTTTTCAAAATCACGTGACATTTGGTTACTGCAGGTCAAATATAGCCGGGAAAATGGGGGGGGGGGGGGGGGGGGGGGGTACTCAACAAAGTTTTATACGGGGAGGCTCCGCCCCAAGGTCCAAACTTTTATCTTTTGACAGAAGAAAAGGTAATCCTTTCATATACCTTCCATAAAAAATGGTACCCCTTTCAGACTTTTACTAACCTTGAGTAACCCCTTAAAATACATGGATGACTCGGCCGTTAGGTGCGTCTGTTCGAGATATTTTGAAAGGCACTTTTAAATACCTAAATGACAGTTTTCCGTATCCTTTTCTATACTTCAACTCGTGAAATCCCTACCCTTTTATATACCTCCAGCCTGTAAAGGTACCCCTTTCGGGCGCGGAGCCTCCCGGTATCAGTACTCGGAAGAATGGGACAGCAGATATGAAAGCCACTTTCAGCCAGGATCACGACGAAAAATATGAAGAATTTGTGACTTTTCGGGACAGGCAGAAAGATGTGAACGAGAGATTTGATCGGTTATCGGCTTCGCTGTCGATGGAGATAAATGAACAAATGATTGATGCAAAGAAATCTATTTTAAATTACACTGATATATTGGTAAAAATCAAAATTTGTTATGACCATATCATTTTATAGAAGAGATCATTTCTACTTCAAATTCGCTGTACTCATTCTGTATGGATGTGTAGTTAATTTAACCTTCTTCATTTAAAATATCTGGGTCTACCCCAAGTGGTTTTCGTAGTAAAAGCCGATGAAATGATCGTCCTAGCTCAAGCTGTACCATCATTTTGTATATTCTGCTGGGGACTCGACTACTGGCGCGCACGCTCCGTTCGAAAATGGCGTGATAATGACGTCAACAGCGCATGCAAACAAAAATTGAAACTGTATCACAGGAAAATTTCTGCAGTTTCCCCCTTTCTCTGTTGCTTTCCTGATCAAATATTTGCAAGAAACACCGGGTATTTAATACAAAGGTACATTTAAATCAAAATCTTGTTCGACTACTTTCTTTTGGCAGCTGACATGTTCACTCAATATCGTGTTATGACAACAATGAGGTCTTCCACAAATTTACCCATGATACTTTGCCAGATCGTGATGCACACCGCCAGAAGTGGGAGGAACAATGTCGTTCTGAGTAGTTCCACTCAGAACGACAGATCAAATTTAGCGTGTTGGTTTTTGTGGAGGGAGGAAAACCGGAGCACCCGGAGAAAAACCCTCGATCGGAGCAGCGATGACAGCGATCACCTCGCCCGAGTGTTTATCCATTTGACAGAAAGTAAAATAACTATTTGGTGCGTGCTGGCTATTCACTTGTGTGGTTTATACTAAAACAGTTATTCACCTCCACTTCGGTGAATAATTGTTGAATATTTCATTAAGGTTTCAGTTCTACAAATTGTAAATTGTACTAGGACAATCATAATCCTACATTATGTAAATAGACTGTCTATGGTAGACTGTCTATCTTATTTATTTTGTACCAGAGGACAAATTCTGGAGTGATTTAGAAACAGTAGTAAGCCATAGTGTTTTAAATGATCACACAAACTATTAAAGACTTCTAGTGTCTGTTTGAAATAAAGCATTGAAATTGTCAAATCAAACCGTCGCTATGGAATAGTTTTTCTGTCACTGCTACTAAATCTGATACTTTACCAAAATTTAATAGATTTTGTAGGAAATATTTTAAAACTAGACTCACTAATGCTAATGAGTTGAAGAGCAATAGGTTGTACTGACTGTGATGTCTAACGATGTTTCTAGATCCATCCCTTAATACATGTAACCACCTTTCGTTTACATATATGTTTTTAATTGTATAATTCTAAAGCTATAGTGTTTATATTTTATTCAATGTTTTTTCATATCTTCCCAATAATGTATATTCCTTTTTGAGTAGTTAAATAATTATCTATTATGCCTTATAATGTAATTATATCACGTTTCTATCTTGGCATATAATAGTTAGGAGGACCAGATTGGAAACAAGTGTAAACTTTATCTGCATATCCTCATTAAATAAAGTGTCATCATTATTATTATTATTATTAATTCAGTTTAGCCATGAATATTTTCAATGTTAGTTCGAAGGTCAACTTGTTCAGTGTTTGTACGAGACCTCCCCCCCCCCCCCCAAAGAAGATATTGCATCAATCATTAGGACGAAATGTTAAAAAAAGGATGCCTTGAAAGCGTAACCTTTTTATTTATTTATTCAACCAGTTGATCAATAGATCCTTTCACGTTTTTTTCAACAAAACCACTGATACTGCTGCACCTCGAAATTAGTCAACATTATAAATTTGAGTTATATCTTATGTAGTAGCAAAGATACATGCCCGCAAACTTGGAAAAGGTCACATTTTACAGAAAATTAAACGTCTGTGAAATTTTCAGCCGAGTTTGTGGCCCTGTAGTTTACTACTCCTCACATTTGGAATTTTGACTAATTTCGAGGTGCCGTCTTTCAGCAGTATCGACGGTTTTGTTGTTATAAGTAGATGTAAAAATGTTGAAAAAAACGTGGAAGGGTGATTCCAAGTTCCCCTCAGCCAAAAATTAGGAAAGTAAAAACAGCTATAAAACGTACTGTCCAACGTACGGCACTGATAACTTTAATTAACCCTTTCATGCCCACATACGGAATTTTCCGTATTTTACTGGTTACTTGATTTGGGAGTTTCAGTCTGACAAAGTTTAAAGAGCTAGGCCCTGAGATTCCCACAAACCATAATATATAGACAAGTGATCCTAGTGAACTGCATTGGGCATGTTAACAAAGAATAATTTCATCTAAATCCTTCTTTCTTTGCATAAGTTAACTACAGGTTACATTATTTCATTTCAGAAAAAAAAGACTAAAATAGCACTTCAAAAATAATTATTTCTCCTCAGATTCTACATTTTCTCTCAAAAATGCATATTTCACATAACATTTAGAGTTTCATGTTTGCACTAACCTCACTTTCTGTCTCCCAACACCTAAACTTTCCCAGAACCAAGCCATTCTGTCCACAAGCACTTCACAGCAAGCTAAATTCATCCATAATGACAGCAAAGCATGCCGGGAAACCCTACCAAACAGCAACATCGCACTTCCCCATCTTCATTCTTCAAAATTTATACTAAGTCTAAAGCCATTTCGACCTAATACCTTCATATTGGAATCAATGACAAGTAAATATTGTCCAATATTACAAAGAAGCTATGATAGGTGGCTCCAGACCCCCATTTATAAAGCCCACGCTAAAGTGACTGAAGAGACATCCTGGCCCATTCACGAGTGGGAAATGAGGCTCTTTCTCCATCACCATAAACTGGCACAGACTCGGTTCTTTGAGAAAGTGCTGATTGAAGCTCTCATCAGACTTAATGATGTCCTCCAGCACTCTATAAATGGTGAAAAAGGCTTAAAAAAGCCTGAAATTCTCTGTATTCCTCCAAACAAACCTCCCGCCAGCTCCGTTAAGTAATCCACAACTGCTACTCGCTTTTCACGGCGGTTAGCATCCCTCAATCGACTTTAGTTGATTACATACCAGTGCTCACCTTCCCCGCCGACGCAGACCAAAACTAGTTTTACAGGAACTAGTTGCCTATCAACCTCGTCCCCAGGGTCTTCTCGGTCAGATCCAAGATGGCGTCTACTCAGAGAGAAGACCCTGGTAAAGGCTGAACTGTCACGTATTCTGATTGGCTCTTCGATTATGACGCAAGGTTGTTCTAACAATGCTTTTTATTGGCCAAACGGACTGAGTCCAGAGAGATGAACTTGTATATAGTTTAGATTGCTCAAATTTTATCAATAAAACGATTTTAAATAACCTTAAAACACGTTGTGTAGATAGAGCAATAGATGAAGTGCATTACTGGGTAGTTTTCTGGTAAGGTTCATCAGTGGGAAATCCAGGAGAAGCCGTTAAACCTGAACATGTGCTATCGATCGCTTCGCTTCAACGCTAACGGAAAATGAACGGCTTTTTAGGATTCTCTTCTAGCTTAGATACATCCTGGTAGCTTTGTGATACCTTTCCACTGGTTCTTTATCCAAGTAAACTCCATTTCGAGCCATTTAGTAGACCTGTTTTCGCTGCATCGTTCTCCGCGTGGAAATACCGTTAATCGCTTCTCGCTCACTCCGGATTGGGATACCTATGGTTTGTACACGTCATGAACTATTCCCATATTTAGCTTGGCCGCCATCTTAGATTGCCAAATCACGTGACAAAATACTCCCACAATCTGGGAGTATTTGATCACGTGATCCAGCCTTTACCAGGGTCTTCTCTCTGAGCAACCTCGTTCCCAGGGGTCTTTACGCGCCTAATCAAAGATGGCGCCATCTTTGATTAGGCGCGTAAAGACCCCTGGGAACGAGGTTGCTCTCTGAGTAGACGCCATCTTGGATCTGACCGAGAAGACCCTGGGGACGAGGTTGGTTGCCTATCCAACATGCTTTCAAAATGGCCGTCTAAAAACTTCGAGCCCCCAGTATTGTAGGTCAGTTGAAAATTCCATGGAAACAATGACTGTAGTTTACTTAGGGGGGGAGGGTTCTTTTCGGTCTAGAAATAGCTAAAAATTGTTTTTTTTTACAAACTGGTCAGATACGGATTGCGTCATAGCTACGCTCGCGCCCGCTTGACACTCAATTTTCCATCGTTTTCAAAACGTTTCTGTTTGACTATTTCTCATTACGATAAACTACCGTAAATTTGTTTTTACGACAACAAACGAAAAATAGTCAAGCAGAAGGGCCGCTGAGCAGTTGTGGTAAAAAAATACCTTTTTCTTGCACAATATTTTCGCTTGTGTTCCAATGTAAAACACCCACCCTTTCCCACTAAAGAAGATATTAAAATGGTGGTCATTCGGATCTTCATTTCGAAATTCATGATCAATACGGCACGATCAGGAACGTTGTGCAGTCGGTCTGGAAAAACTAGTTTATCTCAGAATCAGGGTAAAACTTGATTACTCACAGTATAGTATTCCCGACAATTAAGGAATGTTTTTGAAGCGCTTAAACTGTGATTTCAATATTTCGTCACAAGGTTAAATCTTTGCAAGGGTTTTCCCTGAGCTCATTCGTAGTGGCCATGCACGTGCCAACTTATTTGTACTCAACTATTTGTCTACTACTCCAGACAACAAAAAATATCGACTTGAAGAAAAGGATTTTTCGTGTACAGTACACACTTTAAACAAAGACTCGGGCTCGATTGTGTAAACTTTCCCGTTAAACCAGCTTTAAGAACAAAAAAACCTGAGAGCGCATTTGGGAATGCAAAACTTGCATAACCAGGTTTGGAAACCAGATCAACGGGGTATGAACACTAGCAAATATAAAACGTTTCAGAAAATCCACGTTGTTCGCTGTGCTGCACGGACTGTGCGAGGAGTACTGATCTGAGTTAAAGTAAGAAAGATTAAGTCTTTTAAAGACTTTCAGTCGCTAGTTTTGTTAATCAACTGCCACCGAAACACTCAAATTCTTGGAATGGATCCACCCAAAGAGAGCTTCAACTCAAGCAACACTTTATTACTACCGCCAACATGCACCGTAACCATTCAACTGTTCGTAAAGGAGCCAGAACTCGTAACTATCCTTGAGGACAAGCCATTGACTACCGAACAGCTAGAGCAAGAACAAGAAAACGCACGCGAAGAACTCGAAGCTTCTGATGAGGATCCCACGGAAAAGACGCCGCTTCTTGGACGCTCTACAGAAACAGAGCGCAGTTTTACCGATTGCAGAAGTCTTACCACGAGTCAGGCGTCGCTTTTTATTCCCTCGGTACAATTCTCACTATATTCAAGCAGAGGACATGATTTCTCTAGGTCTCAGTCGAGATTTTCTTCAGCAAAGATCTCGATTCAAGACGACGACTCTGGATCAAGAGACTCAAAGAAGTTCACTGTTTCTCTTCTTGAAAAGTTATCTGAAGATGGCCAAGCATCGGGAATACTTGCCCTGTGGAACGTGATCAACATGATTCACGGAAGTGGGGGAGTACTTGGCATTCCGTACGCTATAGCTTTGGGCGGATATCCTGCCTTGGCTCTCGTTATTCCCGTTGGCTTGATGACGGCTTTCGCGGGAATATTTCTCATCGATTGTCTTTACGAGGTTTCTCCGAAGAGCGGGTTGCGCAAACGAGTGAGGTCGAGCTATGCCGAGATTGCAGCCGACGCCTGGGGACCTACTGGAGGACGACTGGTAGACTTTATGACTGTGGCAATGTGTTACTGTATTTGCATACTGTATGTGATGATGATGGGGAGCACTGTCATGGGTCTACTGAAGAATGCCACACATCTTGGACTTAAAGAGTGGTGCCTCATCTGTACATGTTTCTTACTTCCCATAGTGTTCATTAGGAAGCTATCCATTCTAGCATGGCTTAGTATGTTAGCTGTAGTCTCACTGATTACATGTCTGTTTATAATAGTAGGTTTCTCATTAGGGGAGTGGCGGTCGTGGTCCCTACATAACATTCCTGACTTCAATGTCAGTAAATTTCCCATAGCCATTGGCATTATTGTTTTCTCATATTGTGGGCATTCTGTTTTTCCTGGCATTGAAGGTTCCATGCGCAAACCAAAGCAGTTTACTAAGGTAGTTTATACAGCATTTTCATTAGTTACATTATCCAAGGTTTTTTTTGGATTATTTTGCTGCCTTTTGTTTGGTGCCAGCACAGAGTCCCTAGTGATCCTTAACATCAACCATGCAGCTAAGAATGCTGTCATAAGCTGTGTCGCAGCCGTTCTTTTGCTAATCAATGTTTACTTCTCTTACCCCCTTAACATGTATGTTGCCACAGAAACATTAGATATACTTCTACTACGAAAAATACCAAACTGTGCAAAGGGGAAGAGGTACCACATTATCTGGACAGTGACAACACGCACAGTATTAGTATTTATTACACTCGGCATTGCAGTTGCAGTTCCCAACTTTGGGCTGCTTATGAGTGTGTTTGGTAGTTTATTAGGGGCTTGTATCTCTTTTATTTTTCCATGTGCTCTTCACTTGACCTTGAAGTGGAAGCAGTTAAAATGGTATACTATTGCTGTTGAAGCCTCAATTATTATTTTTGGCTTTATAGCAGGCATTCTAGGATTAATATTTTCAACCATTGCCCTGAAAAATTCATAACACAATTTCCGAGCTCATGCCTCTATAACTGTACAGTATTTAAAAGGAATTCAAAGAGAAATGAGTTGAAGTTGTAGTGTGTAAATTGGAGCAAGCGTGATCTTACTGCACAACACTGATACATGCATAGAATGCAATAGAGTATATTATTGTTAATCACTTAATCTACAAAGAACATGTCCATTTTGTTGACTGAAAAAAAAGTGTAATATACGGTAGTCACAATATTTTTGTATATAACTTAATTTAATATCCTACTGAGAACCAAAACTATGGGTTAAGACTTAATCCAGGATTAGTGCTAATCATGCTTTGAACAACTGGTCCCAGCTGTATATTATTTTTCAATAAACAAAATTATTTATCAAATACTGTATGTCTTATTTACTAGTGACTAGTGGTAATGCATCTGGCCCAGATGTGAAACATTCTGGACATTTGATTACCTTTCATCATAAAATGTAATTAAAAATACTTTAGAATGTTATGGTGTGGGATCGATCCAGAGGCTCAGAACAGGGAAAATCCCTGGAGAAAACACTGAGAAACCTGCTGGAGTTTATCAGTGTTTGTATTCAAGAGTACTAAGACCTGGTTTTAGATAGGGGTTTCATGCAACTCTAAAAAAATGTAGGCCAAAATTAATGCTTTGTTTAGAGTGCCTGTTTTTTTAAAGGGGTTATGTCATGGTGAAATTAATACTTTGTTTGGAGAGACTGTTTTTTAACGGGGCTATGTTATGGTGATGTGAAAGCAGAGAGTTATTTTCAGCAATTTCCATAAGAACTGACAAATGTTGTGCAGCAAAAAGGACTATCAAATTGTACAGAAATAGTACTAGGAAAAAAATGTGTATTAATTGTTTCAATCAATAATTGAGGGAAGCAGACTTAGAAAGGCCTATCGCCAGGACATCCCTTTCAAAGGATTTTAACGAAAGATGGAAAACATTATTTTGGTGTTAAATTTGTGCCACAGCAGTGAAAGGCAAATGATATAAACATATTTGCACCACCTGGGTATGCACTCAGCCAGAGTTATAACCAAGCTATAGTGGTATTTCATGGCTAGATCAAGGGCAAAAAAAATGCAGGAAATTTAATTATCAGCCAATAAGAATTCTTTTGAATACATAATTAGTCTACAGACGCGTCCACCACTAAAAAATTTTTTTAGATAAGAACATTCAGTCTATCGTCGGGTAAGTTACTTTGTTTTCATGACAAACCTTCCTGTAAATTTGTTATTTATAGGATAATATTGTTATTTCATAGTTTTCTATGGAATACTGGCAAAAATTTCACTCAAAATTCATATTATTTTGGTATACAACTTGCCTAAAGGCTCGCTGTATACCAAACAACACAAATTTCTCATGAAATAATATTTGCCCATATTTCATAGAAAACCATGGAATAACCAGTAATTATTTAATAAATCGGTAAAGAATATATACATAGCATACTGACACAAGAATGCAAAAAAACACGCCATATATTTGGGATAGTAAAAATAAAATGCCTTTACTGTTGCCATTTTTTTTGCAGTTTTATATGATAAGTAGAAGAAATTGCATGACGGTGAGTGCCATGTGATTTTATGGGCACCAAGTGATATTTTGAAAGTTCTGATAATCGCACAAGCTTTTATCACTCAGTAATCATAAATAAAGTTTAGCATGATATAAGCAGTACATGCGATTTAAAAATTCTGAGCAAACATTTGCCGAGAGCATGCAACTGTGCACTTTATAACCTTTTTATACACTCATTAATGACCAATCAGAATCCAAATATTATGTTGAGTATATTATAAACTTATTAGTCGGCTAACCAGCTAATAGGCCTTATGCGAGGTGTTTTCACGCTTTTGTGATCACCACCAATCCTCACTTTTGTGTTGAGAGGAAATGTTGTGCCAAAGAAAGGCTAATGGAGGTGATCACAAAAGCATGACATCATCATGCATGAAGATAAAACAGCTGTGTATCTTTACTAGTCATAATTTTGCATTTTGGCTTGCCAAAATACACGCACCTTCACATTTCATGCCCACATGGGAAGAAGTTGTCCCAAAGAATATTGTAAAATTGGAATTGGTCAGAAACATTGATGTCAGTCAGAAATATTGCACTGTTCTAGTGTCAAAATGAACGTTATTTTCCACCGCAGACTGTAGATGGTCTCTCTTCCTGTGACAATTAAGCTGGGGCAACTGGCCAGCTCACTTTGATGCCTTTATGATAAGGTCAATGCTTCTGTAAAATTAGCTAGTTAGCCAACTAATAACCTATTTCATTCCACATTGCCAAAACAGCAGTGGCACACCAATAGCTAGCCTGTGTGTAGGAGAGGGGGAGGGGGAATGAGGAGAGAGAAAGGAGTGGGAACGAGGAGAGGAAAGGGAGAAGTACTCCCTTCCCTCTCCCCATTCCCCTCTGCTCCCCCTCCCCCTGTGCTTGCCATGCAGGCCATAGTTAATACAGTGGAATGGTTAGGAAACTCAGGGACCTTCTTTGTTATAGGTCTTTGTTAGCTTTTTTCAACCACTACTACCGTGCACAAAACACAATAGAAATTCCAACATGTTAATCAATCAGCCAATAGAAACGTGTGAGTTCAGTCGTTCAGGGAACGCTAATGAACTATGATTGTGCACAATCTTTTGTCTTACCCCTTCCAACCTAAATCGCAGCGCCTTTGTTAGCCCTTTTGAAGTTTGCCGGGTTTCCTAACCATTCCACTCTATTAACTATGTGCAGGCTAACCAATGAAATAGACCAGTTTACGGTTCATGCACAGTTGTTCAAGTCTTGTTTCAACTGGCAGGCCACCAGTCTAACATCTGCCTAGCCGGCAAATAAACATAGGATTTGTACAACCGTGCAAGAACCGTAAACTGGGCTATACTAGCCTGTGATTGCACTTAGCCAATGAAACAGTGACAAGAAAACAACACTATTATTAGCTGTAAAAAAGATTTAGTTAGGGTTCAGTTCTATATCTCATACTCTTATTAAACTATTTATTGCCAGACATAAAGGGACACATGGCAATGCTGCTTTCCTTGTCGTGTGTTACATATTAGTTAACTCCAGGCCCATATCCATGGGGGTGCAATGGGCTGCATCTGGGCAGGGGGGGGAAGGAACTCCCTATATTGAACTAATGGGGTGCTCTGCACTCCTTTCAGGGGGGCCTCCTTTTAGTGCACTCATCTGAACAACTTCTGTCTTTCCAAAGTTATAGAAACGCAGCATTCACCCAATCAGAGCATGTGTTTTCTGAGAATTATTTTATAACAATTTATACACATTAAATGGCTAATTTGGTTTGCAAAGGGTTGTTCTATTAGTACTTGTAAAAACAAAATCAGAAGTTGTACATTAATGTAGTCTAGATTGTCAGTAGGAAATACCTAAGCAATATATCTGTATTGATGATTTGATTGGCACTAAGATGATGAGCAGAACAACAAATAAAATATAGCCAACAGTAATTATTGTTCTTTATTATGAATAAACCTACTCAGAGTCTACACTTTGTGTCACATGATGCTGCAGTTTATCCATCAAATAAGACTGTAGCCCGGCTTCCAAATGCACACCAGAAAAACAGCAAAAGAACATGATTAAAAAGGTAGTCATATAATTTATACAAAATAGACTATAAAATAAAATTCTCGAAGGAAAATCATAGAATTGTCAGTATAGTATCTGACACCCTGGGCAATTGGTATTGTTCTTCATTACCAAGAGGACAATAATGGACTACCTTGACGCCACGGTCCCCTCCTTGGAGATGCATGTTGTTGCAAGCCATCTAAGGCATCAGTCAAAATTGATTGTTCTCCTTTGCAGGCATCTGTATTTAATTTGGGTTTTTCTTGAACTTGGCTTGGGTGGGCTTCCTGTGGTAAAGAAACCAGAAGTGAGGGACTGGCCCTAGTCCTTCCTGGTCGAAAGTTTTACACACAAGAAACCCATTACCCGAAAAACCCAAATTAAAGTAGAGAGATCCCTGCAGAGGATGCTAGGACAAGGAATAGTCAGATACTATTCTTCTGATTTTCATCTGCATTATTCTTCTCTTTTATTTTGAGGACCACTTGAACAGATCAATAAATGAAGAACAGAAAAAACTAAAAAAATCTCACATCTGTATCATATACTTTAATCAGTGTCCTCAAATTCTGTAATAATTCATGATGGTAGATTATACCAATCACCGGATGTACCCCACCCACCAAATGCATGCAGTAATGGTACCCAGTGAAAACCTGTATCCCATGCAATCAATAGTGTAATTTATTGGTATATATATAGCTAGCTACTTTACTAATTTATTTATTATACCCATTCACATGAATTGTACACTGATAAACTATGTGTAAATGGTGAAGAAGGACAGGCTGAAGATAAAGTTTATGTGACTCCACTCGAACCTCCCAACTGCTTGTCCTCACTCTTGACCACTACACTACTAATAATAATTATACTAGCTGCATGTACTGCCAGGAAAAAAGAATAATAAGCCATCTATGGGATAATTATATACAACGGTCAAACAGTACACAATACTTGCTAATGCTGTTTGAAGAGACGCATATGCAATTCTTTGGTTTAGCCATTCAGTTGTGAGAAGCAATTACCAAAACTATCTTGTGATTAATTTTGTGTATCAGGGGACCTCCAAACAACTTCTGACATAGAAGCACTCCGCCTGCGTTGTACTTTCATCTGTTTCTTGGTGTTTGGATCCCCATGAAAACTGTACACATTGATTGGATGTTGTCCTCATGAATAAGTAATGATAGAAGTAATACTTCATATATGAGTCAGTGGATTCTACATAATGTTTAATATATTCATCACTGGATTTGATGGGGGTTTAAAAATGTGAGTGAAATTTCAAATGCAGAGGGTGCAGCTCGAGGTTTGAAAGTACGGCACATGGTACAAATTCAGTCACCTCTGGATGGTAGTTGTTCTCGTGAATAACTAATAGAAAGGGGTTTCAAAAATCCACATGAAATTTCAAATGCTGAGGGCACAGCCCCATGCACGCATTTCAAATTCTCATGAGGATTTGAAACCCCCATAGAATCCAGTGACAAGTATATTAAACTTTGAAGTGTAGTCATGCAAACTCTTTATGACAGTATTCAACTGAGGTTTGAAAGTACGGCACATGGTACAAATTGAATCACCTCTCGATGGTAGTTGTTCGCGTGAATAACTAATAGAAAGGGGTTTCAAAAATCCACATGAAATTTCAAATGCGGAGGGCACAGCCCCATGCATGCATTTCAAATTCTCATGAGGATTTGAAACCCCCGTAGAATCCAGTGACAAGTATATTAAACTTTGAAGTGTAGTCATGCAAACTCTTTATGACAATATTCAACCGAGGTTTGAAAATACGGCACATGGTACAAATTGAGTCACCTCTCGATGGTAGTTGTTCGCGTGAATAACTAATAGAAAGGGGTTTCAAAAATCCACATGAAATTTAAAATGCCGAGGGCACAGCCCCATGCATGCATTTCAAATTCTCATGAGGATTTGAAACCCCCGTAGAATCCAGTGACAAGTATATTAAACTTTGAAGTGTAGTCATGCAAACTCTTTATGACAGTATTCAACTGAGGTTTGAAAGTACGGCACATGGTACAAATTGAGTCACCTCTGGATGGTAGTTGTTCTCGTGATTAACTAATAGAAAGGGGTTTCAAAAATCCACATGAAATTTCAAATGCCGAGGGCACAGCCCCATGCACGCATTTCAAATTCTCATGAGGATTTGAAACCCCCGTAGAATCCAGTGACAAGTATATTAAACTTTGAAGTGTAGTCATGCAAACTCTTTATGACAGTATTCAACTGAGGTTTGAAAGTACGGCACATGGTACAAATTGAGTCACCTCTGGATGGTAGTTGTTCTCGTGAATAACAAATAGAAAGGGTTTCAAAAATCCACATGAAATTTCAAATGCCGAGGGCACAGCCCCATGCACGCATTTCAAATTCTCATGAGAATTTGAAACCCCCATAGAATCCAGTGACAAGTATATTAAACATTGTCTACTACTCATTAATAATGTATTATTATTACATGCAGCTTTGTTTTATTTAAGCATTGTTTCTGTTTTCACGTTCTAAAAAAAATTCCCTTAGAAGACAACTAAATTGAAAGAGAATTTAGAATGTGATCAAGAGTCACTTACACTCTTTTTGCACACAGCCCTTCAATTAAGAGCATTGTTTGACTATCGTGTATAGTAATCCCACTCATGGATTCTTCTTCTTTTGGGACTTAAGAGTTCATCAAGCGACTCAGTACTGTAGTTCTTCTTTACTGTTGACATATGTTAGTTATCCCAGTTATTATGGAGAGGACTTAGACATTCCAAAGTCCCTAGAAGTCATCAGACTTTATAAAGTAATTTAGATAGTATGCATGTTCTGATTGGTCATATTTTCATTAGCCTGTGCAAATATGGAAATGATGTCACACAAGACAAGCATTGTAAGTGCTTCTTTTAACAAAATAATTATTTATTAAAGAAATGAAACAGATTTTCTGTGTTTGCACAGGCTCATGCAAACCTCGGTAAGTTTGGGAGAAATCTTGAGCAAGTACAAACACTCGACCTGCGGTCTCGTATTTGTTCTGCTCTCAAATTTCCCAAACTTACCTCGGTTTGCATGAGCCTGGGCAAACACAGAAGATGTTTCATTTCTTAATTGAAGTACAGCTGAACTGACAGACTTGATAAGAGTTTTCAAAAGGGATTCCAAAATTAATATGGAATGTGCAGCCTACAAATTGAGACCTCTGGTTGATGAAACACATTTCAACGCACATTCTGTTAAGCCACATTTTTGCATGGAGGGCCACATTTACAGCTGTCTAACTAACTAACCTCTAGATATGATATAGCTTGAAGGAACCATAATCCAGTTTTTGTAAGCAAGATTGTTTTCACAGTGTTAGAGCATAATAAATTATAACCCATTTAAAACAGTGTTAAAAATCGTACAGTCAAGGTTTGTCTTTAAATAACAATAAAACATGCAGTATGAGGTTTGCGGAAACACACAGCACTTGTCAATCATACAAGAGATGGTAATAATATTGTATTACACTGATCTTGTCCCATTTCTATTGATGTAAGATTTTGTATGAGAGGGACAAAAATATGGTTTGTCCGTATAGCCTTGCCGTAACTTACTGTACTTTAACTCTGTAATTTGATTGGACGAGAAAGACAAAAACAATAGGGAAACCATTTCAATGTCAGCGCATGCCGTACAGTAACCGTGCCGTAAGTCATTGCCATAACTTGCCCACTCATACAAAAGTACAGAAGAATTGAGTTTACTTACATGACATTTATGATGAATACACTTGTGAACATTACAAATTTACATATTACTATTTGTGCAGCTATAACTTGGATGCCAATCCATAGCTCTGATCTTACTGCTTTTTCTTATTATCAAGAGGCCCATCTTTTTTAGCCTTCTCTTCTTCTTCAGCAAGGGAACTTTCGTCATCACTTCGAATATCCTTTGCATCCTAGATGGCAAACACGAAAGTGAGATATTTATATCATAATTTCTTACTCTCTCTCATCTATTTGGATGAAGATATGCTCCTAAAAAGGATATATTTATAATTCACCATTTCAAAGACATTCTAAGGGCGCGTTCGATTGACCGTATTCCGGAATAAGAATAGATGGAATAATCTCTGGAAATCACTGGTCCAGGCACATTTTGCACTGTAAGCTACTAAAGTTTGCTGAAATATGATATTCAGAATACATCAGTCTTGTATTCCATGAACTAAAAATTTCCGAAATAAGCGATTTGTAGATATCATTCTGTGTATTCTTATTCCGGAATACGGTCAATCGAATGCACCCTAAATATTTAGTTTCTCACCAAAACAACTTAACCCTTTCACCACCACGTGGCAGTTTTCCAACTCAGATCTTAAGTGCCTAAAAACACCATGTGCTGGAAAACCGGCGAAACTGATTAGCATAAGTTTTCCCATGAAATCGTGGCATTTCTGGCCACTACAAATTTCTGGCCACTACCAAATTGAAAAAAGGACTGGGCCGAGTTTATAAAGTTAATGTAATTATAATCTAATTAAGAAATGAACTACGTACATCATAAGAAAGAGCACATTGAAATTTAAGTAAGTTCACCAAATTTGGGGACGTTTCATTGGATATTTACTATGTGGTGAGCTTTTATTATCGCAAAAATAAGAGATGTTTTGGATTGCAGATGCTTGTCCTTCCAATCCATACAGTTTTCCAACTCAGACCTTAAGTGCCTAAAAACACCTTGTGCTGGAAAACCGGCGAAACTGATTAGCATAAGTTTTTCCATGAAATCGTGGCATTTCTGGCCACTACCAATTTCTGGCCACTACCAAATTGAAAAAAGGACTGGGCCGAGTTTATAAAGTTAATGTAATTATAATCTAATTAAGAAATGAACTACATCATAAGAAAGAGCACATTGAAATTTAAGTAAGTTCACCAAATTTGGGGACGTTTCATTGAATATTTACTATGTGGTGAGCTTTTATGCTGAGAAATTACAGGGAAAAAACTATTAGTATCGCAAAAATAAGAGATGTTTGTATGGATTGCAGACGCTTGTTCTTCCAATCCATACAAACGTCTCTTATTTTTACGATTTTTGAAAGCTTGCTATTCAGTTTCTATTTACCAATTCATGCTCAATCTTGGTATTCTTACTAATTAATTACTTTTGATCAAGTTCTAAATTCTCCCATAGAAAACAAAGAATATCAAGAAGAATTTGGAATTTGATCAGAAGTCACTTACGCTGTTCTTGCACGGACCCCTTCAATTCCGAGGTGCTCTTTCTTATGGTGAGGTTTATTTGTTAATGGGATTAACTTTACAAACTCTGCCCCAGTCCTTTGGTAGTGGCCAATTAAGGAGGGTTGTTTAATTGACCAATAATTATAGGGGCCGGTTTATTTCTGCAAAGGAAAAACAACATGGTGTGCGTTTTGCTTCTGAAATCTAACACCACATGAAGTTTAAATGTCTTCCGAAGAAGATTCTAATTCTGGGAGCATTTCTGTGAAAATCTTGGACACTGAAGACTTTTTAGAGCTAGATGAGGAAGATCTAGCTCAGGAGTGGAGCGCACATTTACAGCACAACTACTGAAACCAAGGCCACTTAATTAGACAATGAGAACCAATTACATTGCAGAGGAGACTGGGACTGGCATGGCAAGTGCATAGACACGTTTTTTGTGGCTCCTGCACTTTGAGTAAAATTTAGAAAATACATGCCAGATTTCCTCCTATCGTTCAAGCGAAAAAGTAGAGGCAGCGGCTCCAGTTGCTCAGATAGTGAAACAAAGTCACCGGTTGAAAAGAAAACGAAAGAATTAACGTCGGGACAGAACGAAGTGTGGGAAGTCTTAGAAATGGCCAACAAACTTGGACCTAAAGTCGACTTAAATACTTGAAAAATTGTTGAGCATGAATGCAGAACTCACTTTAGTCAGTCGAACAGTAGTAAGTGTGGAAACTAAGGTATCAACCCTTCAAGAACAAGTGACTAAACTGGAGCGTGGGTTGACAGAAGCTAAGGACAAAGTCGAGACGAGCAGTCAGTTTATGAGCAACAAGGTTGATAACGTGAAAAGGCGTATTGAAGAACTGGAGGCCAACTGCGAGTCAAAGGTGAACAACATGAGGAAAAAGCTGCTCTATAATGAAGTGTATGGAAGGAGAGAGAATATGAGATTTTATGGCATTGAAGGAGGTCAGTAACGGAAACCAAGAAGATACAAATAAGGTACTGCGAGACTTCCTACAAAAAGAACAAGTTCGATAGCTCCGCTGTCGAATTCCAAAGGGTTCACAGGATCGGTTGCCCTAATCCAAGACATGGTCTATCCAGACCAATTACCATTGCTCGATTTCTCAGATACCCAGATCGAGAAGCAGTTTTCACAAGTGTCCAAACTAAAAGGAACGAAATTTGGAATTTCGGCCTATCTGCCTCAAGAGATTGTGGAGTTAAGAAAACGGCAAATGCACCATCTGTTGGAGGCAAAAAGAGCAGGGAAAAGGGCATATTTTTCCAGAGCAGAGCCCGATAAGCTATTTATTGAAGGAGTATTTCAACCTTTATAATACTATTGATTTTCATTTATAAGAAATACACTTCTCCAGTACTAAGTTTAAAGTATTTTCTAAATTTAAATATATTTGCATGTGAATACGAGCCAAAAAATGCAAATCCGCAAACCCAAGTTGGTACTGCGAGCTCTAGTCCACAGTAGCTTTTTTAACAGTTAATGAACTGGCTAATGTTATTTAAACTATGTTTTTCTATATTTATTATGAATATGTTTTTTCCTCTGTTGGCTAGCATTAAAACAAAATCAGCCCTTTTTCTTCCCATTTGCTATAGTCGAATAATGAAAAGTAGGCTACAAATATTATTATCAATTTCAATTAGCAATGACAAATAACAATGCAAGATTTAAAATCTTGTCCTTAAAGGGGCATGGTCACCTGGTAGTCATGCGCAGTAGGCATGCAGAAAGTACTAATTAGCATATCAAAATCTTCCCGGTTGAGCGAGCGTACGTGAGAAGGTCGCAAAGGGGAGGATTTGTAGTAGCATTTTGAAGGCTGGCGGCCCTGTATTAGGGTACCACGTTATAACAATGGCTTCAGAGTCGATGGAGGAGAAGTTGAGTTGGACATGATAACATTTGGACAAATAGTTCTGTTCTTAGAATGTTGAACATGCTTGATTTGGACAATTTTGCATAAATCTGATATCGGCGAATTATGTCCAAACACTGCACGAAAATCGAACAAAAAGTACATTAAAAATACTTTCTGATATTGCCAAACAAACCACAAACACAAAGAGCATAGTCTTCTGATCAACCGACATACGTATTCATGAAGCTGTAAAATAAGTTTCCACTCCATAAAAGCCGATAGTTCGAACTAGTACAAACACGCTAGGTAAGCTCAAACGATTTTCTTCACAAGTAAACATTGCAGTGTCAAGCACTACACAATGCTTCCAAAACTGTAGGAAAACTCCCGTTTAAAAATTCTCTGATGTCCAAATAATCACAGCAGCTCACACAGGATAGTCTTCTGAGCAATCTACATTCATTTGAAGCTATCAAAATTATTTTGGAGTCCATAAAAACCGATAGATCGAACTAGTTAGGTTATAAACAGACTTCCGTTGCAAGTAAACATTGTAGTACGTGTCAAGCCGACTACACAATGCTTCCAAAACTGTAGGCAAACTCCCATTTAAAAATTCCCTGATGTCCAAATAATCACAGCAGCTCACACAGGATAGTCTTCTGAGCAATCTACATTCATTTGAAGCTATCAAAATTATTTTGGAGTCCATAAAAACCGATAGATCGAACTAGTTAGGTTATAAACAGTTAGGTTGCAGTTAGGTTGCAAATAAACATTCTATGGTCGAGCGCGCTACAGTATGCTTCCAAAACTGTAGGCAAACTCCCGTTTAAAAATTCCCTGATGTCCAAATAATCACAGCAGCTCACACAGGATAGTCTTCTGAGCAATCTACATTCATTTGAAGCTATCAAAATTATTTTGGAGTCCATAAAGACCGATAGATCGAACTAGTTAGGTTATAAACAGACTTCCGTTGCAAGTAAACATTGTAGCCGACTACACAATGCTTCCAAAACTGTAGGCAAACTCCCGTTTAAAAATTCCCTGATGTCCAAATAATCACAGCAGCTCACACAGGATAGTCTTCTGAGCAATCTACATTCATTTGAAGCTATCAAAATTATTTTGGAGTCCATAAAAACCGATAGATCGAACTAGTTAGGTTATAAACAGACTTCCGTTGCAAATAAACATTCTATGGTCGAGCGCGCTACAGTATGCTTCCAAAACTGTAGGCAAACTCCCGTTTAAAAATTCCCTGATGTCCAAATAATCACAGCAGCTCACACAGGATAGTCTTCTGAGCAATCTACATTCATTTGAAGCTATCAAAATTATTTTGGAGTCCATAAAAACCGATAGATCGAACTAGTTAGGTTATAAACAGACTTCCGTTGCAAATAAACATTCTATGGTCGAGCGCGCTACAGTATGCTTCCAAAACTGTAGGCAAACTCCCGTTTAAAAATTCCCTGATGTCCAAATAACCACAGCAGCTCACACAGGATAGTCTTATGAGCAATCGAAATTCGTTTGAAGGCATCGAAATTGTTTTGGGAGTTGAAAACCGATAGATCGAACTAGTACAAACAAGCTTGTTATTAATTCACAGACTGCGTTACGAGTAAACAGCGCGCTACACTATGCTTGCAAAAGTGTACGAAATGCACCGTTCAAACATTCCATGATTCCAAATAACTACAGCAGCTCACACAGGATAGCCATGACTTGTGAACAATCGACATTCATTTGAAGTGATAAAAATTGTTTTCAAGTGCATGACATCCGATAAATCGAACTAGTACAAACATACCGTTAGTTCACGCCACGATGACTTAGTGTCTTTTTCGAAATTTTCTAGCTCATTTTCGCAAATCAAACAAAAAAAGGCTATAGAACTAATAAATATATGCATCTAAAATACTGTACGAAGTTTGGAGGACTGATGGCCCACACAAGCTGTTAAATTGGACCAGATTATACCACGCTCGCATTGATGGCGGATAAGTTGAGTTTCCCGTGGCCCACGGAAAACTCAACTACTCGTCTCTGCTGTGCATGCGTATAAACCGATGACCATGCCCCTTTAAATACTCGAGGGATTCGCTCTTTTTGTAAAAGAAAAGCACTCTTTCAATGGCTAATGAAGGAACAATCAGATATTTGTTTTTTACAAGAAACATATACATGTAGTACTCCCGAAGTAGAAAATGTTTGGAGAAAACAATGGAAGGGTGATTTGTTTTTCGCACATGGATCTGTACACAGTAAGGGAGTATTAATACTGGTGAAAGAAGAATTAGAATTTGAGATGAAATCTTGTAAGTAAGATAAGCAAGGCCGTTTTATTTTGCTAGAAGCTAAGGTTCAGGAATGTCCCTTTCTCTTCGTAAATATATAACGCCCCCACCAAAGCTGAAGAACAATGCATATTTTTTAAGGAAGTCTTGGAAGAATTAGATAAGATAGATCTTGATCCAGATAATAACATAGTTATCGGTGGAGATTTCAATGTTTGTTTTGACTTGTTTTGATTTAGATGCTGCTGGAGGGACCCCAAAGATAAAAAGTTCCGTAAATGTCTTGGAAAATATTTTATTACAATAATAATTATGATTAAGTAGATATATTTACAATTAGAAATCCAGAGCTCAAACGCTTTACTTGGAGACAAAAAACACTGATTATTCAAAGAAGACTAGTATATAGATTATTGGTTTATCAATAATGGATTACAAGAAGATATAGAACAGGTAGACGTTATACCGTCTATTAAATCAGACCACTCTGCTATCATACTGTCAATTAATGGATTGGAAGAACAAAACCATGGACCATCTTTCTGGAAATTCAATTCAAGTTTGCTCGACTAAAAAAGTTAAATTACTCGGAATAATGGTTGCAATAGACTTTGAAAAAGCTTTTGACTCTGTGAATCACAATTACCTTTATCAAAGGTAGATCAATATTTGATGCAATTAGAACTATCGATGATCTCTTAATTTACACTAAAAAAGTTAAATTACTCGGAATAATGGTTGCAATAGACTTTGAAAAAGCTTTTGACTCTGTGAATCACAATTACTTAGTGAAAGTTTTGCAAGCTTTTAACTTTGGACCTTCATTTACTCAGTGGATAAAAGTGTTTTATAAGAATATTATATCAATCTGTATAGTAAACAATGGTTTTGCATCACATCATTTCAACATAGAGCGTGGGGTACGACAAGGCGATCCGCTCTCGCCACTGCTGTTCATCATAGTTTTAGAAACACTCATAATTAATATAAGGAATAATAAGGAAATTCAAGGAATCCAAATTGAAGAGAAAGAGACTAAGTTAACAGCCTTTGCAGATGACATGACATTGTTTCTTAAACAGCAAGTTGTCATATTATAACCTCATTAAAATAATTAGGCTATTTGCAAAATGTTCAGGTCTGAATATAAACGATGAAAAAACTGAGGTAATGGGAATGGGTTCAGAAAAAATAACACAAGGTGAACTCAGTAATCATAAAGTAAAAACATGTGTAAAGATACTAGGAGTATACTTTGATCATGATGAAAAGTCAAGATGGAAGCTAAAACAGTTCTGAAATCCATCAAAAAAGTATTGAATTTGTGGAAGTGGAGGGGTCTTACACTTATTGGAAGAGTCCAGATAGTTAAAACATTTGCAATACCCAAATTTATGTACAGGTCCAGCACAATACCAGTTACAAAAGATCTTATTATGGAGGTCAATACTTTAATATACAATTTCATTTGGAAAGGAAGGGACAAAATTAAACGCACGGCTTTAGTAAATGACATTGAAAATGGTGGTCTAAAAATGATGGATATTGAATCAATGATAAAGGCTCAAAGAGTAATATGCATCAAGAAATACTTAGAAGATTATAAATCCCCATGGAAAACATGTTTGGATAGCTATCTTAAAACGGTGGGAGGAAAATTCTTGCTACATTGCAATTTTGATACTCGTAAGCTTCCGATATTTATACCCGCATTCTATAAAGAATGGCTTGATACATGGTCGTCTATGAATAACAAAGAGCCAGATTCATATGAAGACATCATGAATGAAATTATCTGGAATAATAAATATTATATTCTTATAAAAAAAAAATCAATCTGTAAAAGCTACTTCATCAAAAATAAGAATATATATAAAATAGGAGACCTGATCTCTAATAATCAAACATTTCTTCAAGGTGAATTAATAAAAACATTTAAATCAACACCAGCGGACCTTTTAACTTTATTTGGTGTGGTCAATGCTATTCCTATTCATTGGAGATCAGTTATTAAATCCAATCATTATCATACAAGGGTGATATTCAAAGACAGTATACACATAACTTTATGAGGAGAGACTGAAGAGCTTATAAATGTCTCATCAAAAAAACTTTATACTCAGTTCGTGACCTCTAAAAAAACACTCCCAAGTGTTCAAATTAAATTACAGAATAAATATTCTGATCTTGCGATTAACTGGAAAAGCATTTACTCCCTTCCTTTCTCTGTAACACTAGATACAAAAATGAGAGAATTTCAATATTAAATATTAAATTGTATTCTTTATACGAAAAAAAAATTATTCCAATTTGGAATAATTGATTCCCCGATGTGTTCCTTCTGCAAAAATGAAGAAGAATCCCTCGAGCATTTATTCTGCAATTGTGATATCACTAAAACATTTTGGAAAGCTTGTATATCCTGGATGAATCTAAACAAGTTACATGTAGTAAACTTAACGGAAATTGACATCATTTTTGGTACATTTAACATAAATGAGTTTCTACTTATTAATCATCTTATTCTAATAGGCAAATATTTAATCTATACAAGCAAACTGAGGAACGCAATACCTCATATAAAAGTATATATAGCCAAGGTTAAACAAATTTATAATATTGAAACGTACATTGCAAGAAGAAAAGACAAACTATTAAGACACTATAGCAAGTGGAAAAACAATTATCAGGGCACTTTTGTAAATTATCAAAAGTAAAAAAAAACATATGGCCAACAAATATTTATTTATTTTATTTCTTTAATTATTTATTTATTTAGGTATTTATTTAGTTATTTATTGAATTAATCAGTTAATTTAGTTATATGTATATTTATTTACCTCCAGATTGGGTTTATAAACTGTCTGTTATTGTATATTGCAACGTAACGTATTGTACTTATATGAATAAGGTATCAATTGTAGTATGAATGTAATTGTCACGGTAAATCTGTATTATCTTAAATAAATAGAATAAAATACAAAAAAAATAAATTACATTGCAGAATGAAAACAAAGCATTCCAACTTATGGTTGCTTGAGCCAATTAGTGTTGATTAGAAGACAATAGCATTTAGACTTGCTTGAGCTTCAATCCAGTAAAAGCCAAATTTGGTTGACTAGTTCTGAAGTCAGTCTTTTGAATGAAGTAAACCACATAGATGTGCTAGAATGAGAACCAATCACATCGCAGAATGAAAACAAAGCATTCCAACTTATGGTTGTTTGAGCCAATTAGTGTCGACTAGAAGACAATAGCTATTGAATGAAGTAAACCACATGGATATGCTAGAATTCATACTTTGGAATGCTTTATTATTGTTTTGCAATGTGTTTAGTTGTCTAAGTGGCCCCTGTTTCCGTTCCACTGTAATCTTCAAACGTAGCAAATTCAATAGCTGATACTATGGCTGTGGCTGTGTCAGTATACAGAGCAGTTTCTACAATGTGGACCTCATGTCTTCAATATCAAAGCAACGAGTCAGCACTGAAATCATCATTGGCTGTAATGAATAAGTATGTGGCTGGAGGTGGTCAACTGACCACTTAAACACCTTGTTACACAAACAAAATGTTATGAAATACAGTTTGATTACAGCTTTACAATACTATTCTAGTTTTAGTTGAACCGTTTTAACAGGGTTGGACTGTACCTGAGATGGCTTTCAACCAAGTCTGTCTTTTATTAACTATATTATTATACCCATATTACAGTCACCAAAATTACCTTTCCACTTGCAAGCCTATATACAACTGCCACGATGCTCCATCCCCAGAAAACATGGAGAATCTAAAATACAACAATTATTGTGATATACCATGTTAATCTCAGCTTTATTCAAAGAACAGACCTTGTGCAAAAAATGGCTGCCTTAATTTGCAAAGTCAGACAATTAGCTTGCATGGTGAAGGGAATACCTCTATGTATTAGAGCATGCTAAAGTTGAGGGTTAGAGATGGGCATGCATGGTTTATTGACAAATACTGTACAGTCTGTACGATGAACAAAAAATGATGAATACTGCATGAGGCCGAGGTCATTGTACTGAGTGACAGCAAAAGCCTGTTTTTGTCAATAAAACAAAATCATAAAGTCTCTAATCCTTTTAATATTCCAACTGAGCACACAGCTGCATGCTGTTATCACCAATATAACACTGTCATTAGCCAATCACCTGCTTGGATTTTGTACTGTGCATGAAGTTGGAATATTAACATTCAAAGTAACACAAGTTTGGTCTCCAATTGCTGCAAACATATCAAAATTAATCATCAAAACGAGAGTAGTCAGTCAACATCTAAACATAAACTGTGATCTCAATAACTTAGTGCCATTTTAAATTACCCCCAATCAAACTTCACAGTACCACTATATAATGGTGGCATATTCATAAAGCTAAATACATTAGCATTCAACAGTAATCAGTTGTTCTCCATCCCATTAAATGAAATTCTCCATTTTTGCACAAGATCTATTGCAGTAGAAAACTAATATTAGTATTGTAAAGACAAAGTGGAAAATAAATAGGGAAGAAAGAAAAACAGAGTAAGATAACCTTAATCAAAATCTTTGATAGTTCAATAATTTATTGTAATAGCTTAGTTAAAATAATGAGAAATTAACCACATCAGACATAAATTCGAATTCCATGACTACATGACTATATACACAAAACTATTTTGATGATTTGCAGAAGCAGAAACTCAAAGAGCTTAGTCATCTATTATCTACATGTACATTATTCAATCAGAAACAATCCAAACTTAAAGAGCAAGTTCATGTAAAAAAAAAAATATTGTACTATAATTGTATTTGTTTCTCACAAAAAAGGTATTAATCTTGTAGTTTTGTAAAATGTCTGACATTTAATCCCTAATTTTGGTTACTTGTCATGGATCCTGTGACGTCATAAGATAAATCAACTCCCTAGCTTTCAATTGTGACATGATCATGACAAGATGAATCAATTCTGCAATTCGAGTACCTTTTACTCTAGCTGAATCTCTTGAAGAAACTAATTTAGACAACTGAAGTATATTATTAGAAATAGAATTTAGGCCACTTTTTAAAAGAATAGCACCAACCCCCTAAAAATATCATGTGTTATTCATGTGCTTGTACAAGTACTGTCAGCTCCCCCAGGGGAGTACTGACTGGAGATTTGGGTGTGGGTTTGCAGGATGGGTCCCAAAACCCTGACCCTTTTTCTGACCAAACTACCATATTATTTTCCATACCCATTTTCAAACCTGACCCCGAAATCTGTACAATTTGTACCACTCTAAAGTGGCCTTTAACCATCTCATGTTATCTAATCCAATATTTTTCTCATGGTTTTCTTGATTTATTTTGAAGATAGGGTATGCTCGAAACCATAACCGGCTACAAAGCAGCACATATCTGTACAGCTTATATATGGCATTAAAACATATTCAACAAAATATCTGGATTCTGATTGGTCAATTAATCTGAAGGTTACTGAGTGCACAGTCGCATGCTCTCAGCAAAATAATGTTTGCTCAGTATATTATAAACAAAAAAACGCACAAACTGCTCATGCTGTACTTGATTTATTGGCCCTGAGTGATATTTTGAAAGTTCTCAAATTGCACTCACCTAAAGGCTCAATCCACATGCAATTATTAGAACTTTCAAATATCACTCTGTGCCTATAAATCCCATACACCACTTGCATTCATGCAATTTCCTCTACGAATATATTGTTAGCATACTCTTGCTGTTGATACTATTAATTTGTCTTTACATTAAGGTTTTGTAATCACGAATGCAGTGTATGGACTGTGCTAGAATGAAGAAAGGAAAGTTCTGCCAGAGTAGATTGATGGATAAGAAAGACAAAAGATCAAGGTTTCAGAGAACTTAAAGCCATTAACTGGACGTTGATATGGGCATGATAGCTAGGGCACATGCCAGAACCAAAATAACAATCAAAGACAGTTTGTTGGTATCTCGCCCTTGCTCCAAGGGTTTTTCTCCGGGTTCTCCGGTTTTCCTCCCTCCACAAAAACCAACACGCTAAATTCCAATTCGATCTGTGGATTTAAGCCGGGACCTGGCTTTTATCAGCCTCCATGGTTGTTTCAGGTCTCGTTTAGCCTGCGTTGCGGCTCTGGAGTATGGGAGCGCAGCGAGCGGAGATTAGCGGGATTGGGGCGAGAGAAAAAAGAGAGGGGGGACGGGGTGGGGAGGAGATGAAGATAGAGCCTGCCGGCAACCCATGGTTATTTTGATATCCACCCACTAATTAAAATGCATGCTTATTAGTAAGTCATTCGACCGATTCATCCAATCATCATGCGGCGGAAGTGAAAACCATGTCTAATATAATAAATTATGTCAAACTCACGCGTGGAATCTCAAGGAATCTCAATTCAAGCGTAAAATTCAAAACAAAAATATACGAACTTGGATGTGAAGACAGGGCCGGCCTAAACCCAAACCTGTAAATGTCAACGACTTTTGCAGGATATGCAATGTATGTTTTAAGGTAGCGTTTGGGAATTCAAATATTTCCACGGCGAGAATCTGTTCAAGCCTTAAGAAAGAAAAGATAGCCGAGGCTTTAAATAATTCTAGGTGGTGCCTGCAAAAGTATTGGTCTTCATATTCCGAAATCTGCTTCTCTATCAAAGTGAGTCTGTCGTTCCCGAGGAAGGAAGATTCAAAATGATGTAGAGAACTACACCTTTGTTCGAGAAGGTTTGCAGGATAAAGATAACTAAGATAAAGATAACTCGTTGCTACTGAATATAAAGTCGCCACCAAATCAGTAAAGAACACTGCCGACCACAATAACACCGGAGCGAAGTTCTGCCAAAAGAAGCGCTAAAAATCATCCACGCAGCATTACAAAATCATCAAAGCAACTAGTGTTTCCCAAACACAGTTGGGATTACAGCTAGAACATTTCTTCCAGACAAAATATCTCTAATAACCTTGCTCCTGTTCTTTATTTAAATTCATCGCTGAGAGAATTCTTGTTACATGTATGTTTGTCGCCATATACTAATTGGTTTCTGTTCTTATCGCATCCAATGCATGAATAAAACTTAATGATTTCTGTCAATCACGCATTTTAGCCAATAGCAATACGCGGCCTTCTGAGGCCGAGAGTTATCAAAATAACCATGGGTTGCCGGCAGGCTCTATCTTCATCTCCTCCCCACCCCGTCCCCCCTCTTTTTTCTCTCGCCCCAATCCCACTAATCTCCCCTCGCTGCGCTCTGATACTCCAGAGCCGCAACGCAGGCTAGGTCTCGTTAGAAATTCAGAGAGTTTTGATACCATAGAATTAAAAAAAACAATCAAAGACAGGAGAAAATTGTTCTGTAAATAAAATGCTTGAAACATTAATAGTATACTTTTATCTAGAGATGTTCTCAAATGAATTGAAGTAAGTATTTTCTTTAAAGTGCTACTGCAATCAAATTACACTTTTACTTTTTTCCTTCAGTTTTGGAAAGTAAGAACAGTACTAAATACGGGAAATCTGATTATTTTAGCCATTAATTCAAATGCCCATCTTGTTTTATGATAGTATAAAACATGGCTAAGGCTTCTTTATTTGTTAAATAAAAAAATTAATTAACACAACTATACGACTAAGGCAATATGACAATAACTTAATATATTTATCTGGTGGTGCAGTTACAGTAAAGCAGGAAGCAGCATTGGTGATCAACAGAGCAGAGAAATTGACAAAATACCTTACAAAGTTTTTACTTAAAGCATAGTTAATAGAGTGGAATGGTTATGAAACCCGGCAAACTTCAAAGGGGCTACCAAAGGCGCTGCGATTTATGTTGGAAGGGGGCAAGACAAAAGATTGTGCAGGGTCATAGTTCATTAGCGTCCCCTGAACGACTGAACTCACACGTTTCTATTGGCTGATTGATTAACACATTGGAATTTCTATTGTGTTTTGTGCAGGGTCGCGGTTGAAAAAAGCTAACAAAGACATATAACAAAGAAGGTCGCTGGGTTTCATAACCATTCCACTCTATTAACTATGCTTAAAGGTAGTAAGCCTTGCAGAAATATTATGATTTTATGGATGGAACAGAAGTAGTAGTCAGCTGTTTAAAGTGCCTATGAAAATAAATTTTCGTCATTAAAATTAAGATCCAATTTGAAAGTCCTTTTGAAATGAGCATGAATGGTGTTTATTGCTTGTCAATATCTCATCTTGTTCCATGGTAACATCTTGCTTTGCATAATGATGTGCATTTTCCCTAGTACCATACGTGTGCAAAGTTTCGATTGTTTTTACCAACTATTTGCAGAGATATTCTTCATTTGTTATTTGTCCTCACGGCTGTGTCCAACTAATGACATTACAGATCATCTAATTTGCATGTTCTAAAAACCTTAATATCTCTGTAACGAGATGAGATATTGACAAGCAATAAACACCATTCTTCCTCATTTCATAAGGGCTTTCAAATAATTTTCAAAAATTTTCAAGTGCCTCTATCCCTTCTTGACATTGTGTAGTTCAAGAAAATATCCAGATGGGTGGGGTGGGGGGGGGGGGGGGGGGGGGGGGTCAGAGGGACCACAAAATTACAGAGTTTGTATGGGAGAAAATTGGAAATTCCAGAGGGAGGGGGTCAAAGAATTTTTTTACTGATAATATTCTATGTTCTACACTTGTTTGAAATGGTGAAAAACTGACAACAGACTGGGTGGATTTCCTGGGGTGATGTCATCTCATTAATGCATTATCCTCCATGGTGATTTTGTATCACAACAATTATTATTACATCGATTTATATAAAATACACATACATGTACTTTGTGAGTTGTTAGTAAAGAAAAAAGTCATTTTAGACAAAATCCTAAGTATTTATTCAAATTATTGCAAAGTCAAATTAATTAGATGACATCACCCCAGGAAATCACCCCAGGCTTTTACTTACGTGGTCATGGGTCAGGAAAGGTCAGTTTTTCACCATTTCAAACAAGAGTAGAACAGAGTATTATCTGTAAACCAAACATTCCTTCGCAGAAGTACTCAAAACCTTTTCCCAGGTTCATAAGTAGAAAAATATCAAGAAGGGTTAGAGGCACTTTAAGTTCAGATGGAAGAGCTTTGAAAAGATTAGTGACACTATAGGAGAAAGTGCGCTTAAGGGAGTTAGATCTCAAGTGAGCATGCACGGCTGGAGGGTTCAGCTGAACGAGTATTAGAGAAAGTTAAGCATATTTTAAAGCAAAGAGGAGCATCAGGATTGATTAGGATGGCAAATAACATAAGGAGCTTTCTCATTTTAATCAAGTTGGAAATTGGGAACCACTGGAGCTTAGTGAAAAGACTTACAGAAGATCGAGAAAAGTCAGCATTTAGGATTATGTGCAGAGCAGGCCGGAGAAGGCGACGTAAAAGTGTATGGAAACAATTCCCCCAAGTGGACGAACAGTGAATAAAGTGGTTATGCACACAGGAATTGTAATAGCGCAAAAGGCAGTCATGAGAGAGAAAAGGCTTTATCCGGTGAAGTAGAGACAGTCTACTGCTAATAATTGAGCACACACAGTTAATGTGCTTATCTCAAGTGAGGTGACTGTCAAGAATAATACCAAGAACCTTAGCATGTTCAACTTGCTCGATTTGCTTGCTGTTAATAGTAACATTAAGAGAAGTATCTGGCAAAAATCTGAGTTTCTGGGGTGTAGTAATGAGGACACCATATACTTTGTTTTGGTAGTAGTAATTAAGTGCCATTTTGTTATGATTAGCCCAAGTAGTTACAGCCGAAGCAACAATATTTAGTTGAGAACTAATGTCAGAGACCGCTGAGCCAGATATTAACAGCGTGGTATCATTGGCAAACATAGTAAGGTTTAAGTCAGGGGGAGGCATAAAAGTAAGTCATTGATGAATAATAAGAAGAGCGGTCCAAGAATGCTCCCTTGTGGAACACCAACTGGAACAGGCAGGGGACTAGATAAAGTTCCCTTGAAAGTGGTATGTTGTGTGCGGCCAGTAAGGTCCATGATTGCAAGATAGAGTGGTTTTGATTCCTTTAACTAGAGGGTTTAATGTTTGGTATGTAGCAAATAATCTATGAATTACAAAATAATATTCCCTACCCCACCCCTCCTGGAAATGGTATATACATCTGTGTTAGCAAAATGTTTTCCAAATGTTGTTGTTGTTTCTGTTTGGTTTATAAGATTTGAAGTTCTAAAGAGAACTACAGAATTACCCAGGCCCTGCTCGGCGAAGCAAAATGCGAGGGGAAAAAATATGCCTTAACACCCTAAACTTCATTTGCGCAAGTAATAACACAAATATTATTTTCATCTACATGTAGTTGGATGAAGTTACATAAGATAGGCTGGTTTTTATTCCTTTGACAATGCGCTACATACCGAACATAGATTAACTATTAAATTTTTAATGATTGTATTATTTCTATGATTATCGTTAGGAATTATCTAAGTATCCAATTCTTGTCCAAGTAATGGTGGACAAAAATCATGGCTAAAATAATCAAAGAATTTAATACTGTTACTTTCTGAAACTGAAGAAAACAAGAGAAGTGTAATTTAATTGAGGGTTGTCCAATACTCTGACAAATTTATGCATAGCATTGTATTGTATTATATCGACTCAGCTCAAGTTTGTAAATCGGATAAGATCGGCCACTCATTCTTTATCTATTACTAAGAACTCATCCACAAGAGTATTTTATGTGAAAAAACTGTAATATTCTGACTTACATAAAGTTTTATTCACAGACTACATTTGCACCATAAATACTCATAGATACATGTAACTCACCCTTTTGCCTGAAATCTTTGTTCAAAATTGGGGGTGTGGTTCAATATGTATTGTATGAGAACATCATGAAAAGGTTCCATAAATTTCCATATTATTTAAGAATGGATTTTTATACAAAAAGAAATAAATATTGTACTAAACCAAAAGAAACTAGCTTGAGGAAGTATGCAGCTTTTACTCAGGCTGTATGCCAATCAAACAGACATGTCGATGGTTTGGCGTGTACCCGATGATTGGTTACGTAATTCTTTGGATTATATTATTTAGCTAAAGATAGTATCACAACATTATCATTTGCCAATTAGGTCTGTGTTCATCTTCCTTGTCTGTTTCTGGATCAGAGGTCGTAATAACTTTAACATCTTTCAAAAGCCCAATTAAAAACTGGGTTTTTACTCATTAATGGCTCAAAGCTCTCAGAAAAAAAATATTGTCTATTTCACATGTCAAAGCTGGAAAAAGTTTCAATCACAATGTAAATATAGTAGTTTTTGATAAAAATGTTCAGTGAAAATCTTTTTTTGCCAAATAGTTTTGCTAATGGACTGACAAGAGTGCGATCACCAAAAATGCTTCAAAGCTCATGAATAATGAATGAGCATTTTGTCCAATCAGAAGAAGCAAATCACTCATGTGCATGCTCCTTTATACCTGATAATATATCGTCAATATAAAAAGCTCAGGGAGGGATTTCAATTCTGTGCCAAGGGGGAAACAGGGTTAATGATTGAGACAATGGATATAAGCACCTTGCAACTCTTGGAATTTCTATTGATGTTTCAGCTTTCTAATTTAATTACTAATTAGGATGAACGTTTTATATGAAGAATACTAATGAACATGAAATTCTATATAAACGGTTCATCCTAATTAAGAATTCACTGATAAAGATCCAAAGATAGGAAAAAGTACACAGATCATAAGGTACCTAGATAATCAATTTTGCACTAAATTTACTAATACATGTATCAGCAGACTACCGAGATACACAGATAATATTTTTAAAATGAAGTTTAACCAAGCCACTGTTTAGTCCTAATTATTAAACCAAACTCAAAGTCATAAAATAAAAATAAAAAGTGCATTAAACTTACAAACATATCCTCTTCATATTGTGTGCTGGAGTAAAAAAAATTAGAGTCTGCCATCATGTCAGTCACATCGCTTTCCAAGGCTTGAACTTTATCAATGTCAACCACCACACCAAATCCTTCAAGTGTAGGTTCTTCTTGCCCTAGCTTGTTCTTTCTTTGTGAAACATCCGCTTGAAGCCATCCAAACAAACAACATAGTATGGTAACAGTCCAGTTTTGTATTCGAAAATTACCGCTGAATGCAATGACTACAGACACATGTACGCAGGGTTAGCCTCATTCTGAAGTTAAACATTCATAAATACCAGCGAGAAGGTGTGCTATAGAGGTTTTGCACCACCACGTGATGGCAGCCATGTTGGTGGCCAGAACAATGAGATTTGTTCAATCATGTGAAAAATTAAATCTCAAAGGAATAACATTCTATTGTTCTGGCCACCAACATGGCTGCCATCACGTAGTGGTGCAAAACCTCTATTCACAACTCTGTGTATTGTTGTAGTTTCGTGTTTTGCACGTTCTCACTGGTATTTATGAATGTTTAACTTCAGAATGAGGCTAACCCTGTGTACATGCGTCTGTAGTCATTGCATTTAGCGGTAATTTTCGAATACGACACTAGACTATTTCTTCATGTCATTCCCTTGAGATGTTCGTAATTGCAGGCTGTGATTACTCAATTTTTTGCATGGCATTGTGAATACAAAGGTTGAATGGTTCATTAAGTACCATTATAAGTTTTTGAAGCCGTTTAATAAACTTGCAGCACGTGTTTTATCAGTTCTAAAAACGCTCAGGCTACGCCCTTGCATTTTTATATCTGATAAAACACTGCTGCTCATTTATTAAACAGTACTTAAAAACATACTGTTAATTGGCTTCTGATCCAGAGAAAATGCATGAATAATGACATGAGTTATTCCTGACAGCTTTTGACCCACTTTGAGACTTACAGATATCTATATTACTTGAAGAAAAAATACCCTTGCTTATTCCCTTTGTTTAGTTTTGTTCTTTGAACATTTATTGAGATTCGCTAACATTTTCTCAGCTACAAAATTGTCATCATGCATCATCTGTTATCGATATAATATTTTGATCCATTTGACATTGAATAACAATTTCACCTAATCTCAACTCTGTTCAATGCATTGTGATTGGCCATTAAATTAGCTGACTTTTGTGATGAACTGGCTAGAGCTCAACAGACTTAACTATACTAGTTCCTTTGGAAGTGGCATTATCAATGAATGAAATAAAAACCTTTAATGTGAACCGTGAACAGACTCGAAAGCTGTAAACAGACATGAAATGCCATTTGAAATAGAAACTGCGAACTGAATACCATTTACAGCACAACATGCAAGTGTGACCCAGGAGGTAGGGGTGGGTACACATAAATTTGACCCCTAAAAGGTATGACCATATAACATCTGTTAAAATAATTGTGTTTAATCACAAGCACAGTAGAAATACATCTAACTACATCAAACACTAAATTTGTCAATCAGTTTGAGAAATGAAATGACACCCTAAAAGGTCAGACTTGTGTTGCATTATTAGCTTTTATCAAAGGCCCTCCTAATTATAAATGGTACAGGGCGATGGAGACGACCCCTAAAATATATGGCTGATCCCCCCCTATCACTTCAATCATGTATGAAAATGGCCTGTCAAACATTAATCAAACAAAACCACAAATAAGTGTGAAACAGGATATTGTGAGAAGTGTATTGATTATTGAAGACTTTCATCTAAAATAAAAAAAAATCAGCTACAGTTTGACAATTTTTTAGAGCTCCCTGTTTGCTGTAAGCTTTCTTCAAAGAGGGGCCAACATCCTAGAGCATTGTTGATAATTGACAGGTAACAAAATGCGACTAGTATGCAACTTCCCACTTGTGTTGATGACAAATACAATAAGACACAACTGAATTTAAGCCTGCCAAACATGAGAGCTATCAGCTTAGCCAACAGGCACAAGAGGTTGTTTGCTAAGCTGATAGCTCTTCTGTGCATTGAATTTTGGTGAGTTTTTCGCTTAAATTTAAAAAAAAAAAATCATTAATTTTGTAGATTTATCAATGGAGAATCTATTATTTTCTGAATTTGAAAACTTATTTTCTATTCATAGACATGCAACACAGAGAAATAAAATAACAGAACTTATTTCTTTCAAATACATATTTTTGTACAGGGTTGATTTAGGGTCCAGTTCCCCTTTAATACAAACAAACTGCAGGTACAGACAAGACGCAAACTTTGTCACGCGCGGAAAGGCAATTGCTGAACCGGCTCAGCATTTGCTGCTCAGCAATATCGGGGGCAATAGCGTGAAGAAGTTTGCGTCTTGACAATGTTAGGTTATGTTAGGGCAGTCATGGAGCAACATGGAGTTTTTTGTTTTTTTTATAATAATAAAAGTCTTTATTAACAATACATTGAAGTTTACAAATTGAGAATTAAGGAATCTACTTACAATATTCTAATGGATACTAATAGAGGTACTACTACTACTAATAATAATAAAATAATACTATTATATAAAACTAAAGAGACATCTATTAAAAAATATCCTCTTAAAACAATCAATTCGTATTGGAGTGAGAACAAATTCATGGCCACCCATATGAAATATACTCCCTACAAACCTTAATTCTACATCTTTTAAAGTTCAACACTGACTTCAAAATGACACATTGATTAGTCACACATTTGACACTAAAGCTTCAACTAACTTAGACTGACAAATATGACTGGCAGTAGTAAAAGCAGAATAATGAAGAAGATTCTGGCAGGGACGGTGCCAAGATACCCAAGACTAATAAACACTGTAGGATAAATAACCCTGAAAGTGGTACAAACTGGAGTTATTCATTGCACAATAGCAAAGATAACACATCCAACCAGAGTTTGGAAGTAAACTAAAGAAAAAATCATACCAAAACATAATCATCAACCACACCCTCGCTTGAACTTCCTTGTATTTCTTAAGTTTTGGTTTTCCATTTTTGTTGTTGTTGTATTGGGACTGTGTGCATTTGCTCATCCCTCATGCATTCAAACTATGAGAGGATATTGGTTTTGCTAGCTCAGCCTTCCATCCCTCTGAATGGATTCCAGCATCCACTTTAAGGGTTTGTTTTAGTATTACCTGTAGCAATATTAGTAATCCCATGAAGAGGTACCACGAGGTAAAAGGATCTGCCAGGTTCCATCCACGATACACACTACTCAGAACCCTGGAACCAGCATCAAAACATTGCAATCACAATAATATCGAGGATTAACAAGAAACAGAAATCCAGTTTAGAGAGGAAGACTGCACCAACAAGAGCAAACAGAATATTTTACAGTGCAATTACTGATACCCATAGACAATGAGAACAAATCACATTGCAGAATGAAAACACAAAGCGAGCTTCAATCTGGTAAAAGGTAAATTTTGTGAATAAAAAAAATTGCGTTGGAATGCTTTATTTTCATTTTGCTAAGTTCTTGTTGTCTAAGCCCCAGTTTTAGTAGTCGCACTGTAAAAGACACCATCATGCTAAAAAACAAACACCTCTCACATTTAAGACACCTTCATGCTGAAAAAAACAAACACCTCTCAAATTTAAGACACCTTCATGCTAAAAAAACAAACACCTCTCAAATTTAAGACACCTTCATGCTAAAAAACAAACACCTCTCAAATTTAAAGGGGCTGTGTCACGGTAATAGGCTTCGCATTCTGGGCTGGAATTGAAACAGCAATTTCCACTGTTTCTGATATGACCTACTGAACCTCTCAGCCATGTGAGATGCTTAAAATCAAAACAAATATTTTTTATGCATAAATGACCAACAAAAGTGTATATAAACAGTCTCCAGGGAATATATTGAAAATCCTTTCAATCAAGCATTGAAGGAGGGAAGTTTAACTGTTTGTATTCAATTAAAGCCACCAACCGAGTGATTACTCAATACATGCGCAGTACCATGACATAGCCCCTTTAAGATACATGTACATGTACCTACAATGTACCATGACAGGGTTCTACAATAGTTGAATGTGAACAAAACATGGATGCCAACAACTTGGATTTACATGAGATATCACATCAAGTGAAAATAAGGATGACGAGTTATGTAGGATATATATACTATCGCCATTCCAACAATTTGTTGTTAACCACAATAATTATTATATGAATAATATTAGATTTAATAAATTAATTTCATAAATATTTTATTACTTGTAAGTTTGTGTTATATAGTATTATTTTTATATTAATATAATAGTTTATGATTTGATTTATTAATTTGTATTATGTTACAGTATCCCCATTAAATGTAAAGTAGTCAGCCTGGGGTTAGCTGTTAAGTTCACATTGTGGAGCGGTTTTCAGTTGAGTGTCAATCACAGGAGCAAGTAAGCCAATCTTGAACTTTAGTGAAATTCATGATTGATTTTACTTGAACCAGTCACAAGAAAACTCTCACTAAAATGATTGGTTTGGTGTTTTAGAACTTGATAGGCTGATATATACTTACACATTTAAACATTTTCACAGCCAAACATTTTCACAGCCAATAGAATTTAGCTATTAAGCAAATGCAAAACCAAAGCAATTTGACTTATTACTTTCGACACTCAATCGAAAACCATTCTACTCCAGTGCTGGGTAAGTCATGGATTGTACAATAACATTAGGGACTATAGAAAAACATAGTAGAACTAGTTCTATCCTATCACCATTACATTGTACTTTTCCACCAAAACTAGGTTATATCATCTTCAGTAATAACAAAACACAATGCCCACAAAGCATACACAGATGCCTATCACATCCTACTTCAACAGTGCTTTTAGAGCCATTAATAATTATTGTTTAAATTACATTGAGCCTGATCCACACAATTCCATACCATTTCCAGCAAGACAGTCACAAAAAGATAAGATCAACTAAGCCCAATTGGCATTATTGATAATAATTTAGAATAGCAGCCAAAATATGTCATCAGTAGGTCACAGGCAGATTGTTGTATAATATTATACTCTTCATATTCCAAACATTACTGGATTTATTCAGACATTCAAACTGATTTCTATCAGACACACTTGGACCTCCTGTCTTACAAACAAAGGCTTCAACTTTAACACCTGATCATCCTCTGTTCATATGTTGCAGTGTCAAAATATATATTATATGCAACATACATGTAGGTATGTGAAATGCCCATAAAACTATTTGCGGGTCTTGAGTTGGAACAATCTGATATAAAATTATTTTCATTTGGTGTAATCCATATGAGCAATGTAGTTTTTGAGGAAAAATAGTTTTTAAAGTGTAAAGTAGGTCTCTTGGGATTGATCATATTAGTCACATCCCAGCTTTGGCAGCAAAATGTGTTTGCAGTTTCAATAATTATTACGATTGCTTCAACAAGTTTTACTTGCAATCAGTTGGTAAACCATAAGTTACATTGTACATCATCCTCTCCATACAGTCTTTTTACACTTGGAGGAAATATTGCAATTAATATTTATAAATGGCAAATGAGAAATGATGTGCTCATGTTTTATTTTGTATAATCTATAAATTCTCTTTCATCTGAAGTTCTCAAAACACTGGCCAATTTTATTACTGTTTTCTTTGAAGTCATGCAACCCTGGAAGTTTCAAGTCACTTTTGGAAAATTGCACTGAATTTTAGCCAACTGTCAATCAAAATGTAATTAAGTCTAGGCAGTAAAAGCTTTGTGTGACACTTTGACGGATGGTTCCAAATGAGAGCAATTGAAGGGGTCCGTGCAAGAACAACGTAAGTGACTTTTGATCAAGTTCTAAATTCTCTCTTAGAAAACAAAGAATATCAAGAAGAATTTGGAATTTGATCAGAAGTCACTTACGTTGTTCTTGCACGGACCCCTTCAATTTTCCACATGCGACTTGAAACATACAGGGTTGCACTCAACGAAGACAGTAAATAATTAAACTCAGGCAAAACCCAAAGCATGTTGCATATGCAGCTTCCGATGTAATTTTAGTGATGATTTACATGTATTCTTGGAGACTCTTATCACTTGAAAATGACTTGAATCTCAGCTTTGAAGAATTTATATTTATTAATACCTAAAATACAAATTCTTACCCTGATAAATCCAGAATCACTTAACTTAACATAATTCCTAAATGTTGGTCAACAATGAAGAGAATACCATGAAGAACTCAAGCCCTAAATACCTGCACCCAGCAATGAAAGACACTGCAGCCAAGTCATCTTATTTTCCATATCCTGGATATATTTATTCATTCTGTGCAAAATTCTAATTCACTTCACTTTGCCAAACAGGCTTCCAGTGATGCATTTGTTATATGTATCTTTAAGTTATTTATTAGCTTAAAACTCACTCCAAGATATCTTCCAATTGTTTCTCTTTCATGGAAAGAGTGTATTTTATGATCACCAACATGAGTGAACATACAGTACGTTCTACACAATTATTTTCTTGCACAAGACTTTTATTTTTCATTAAGTACAACATCTAACTAAAGCTAGGTTAGTTAATAAAAACCTATTAGAATGATCGAAGGGCTGTGTTCAATAAGGGCATAAGTGACTCCTGTTCACATTCTAAATTATCCTTCAAATTCTGTTTTTAGAATGTGATCAGTCACTTATTGCACACAGCCCTTCGATTGTTCTAATAAGTTTTTCTTAACTATCCTAGCTTTAGTTAGATATCACTAGTGTTATAAATAGTGTTATTGTGACATTACTACACGTGTGATTGAAGGACACGCCATTAACACTTCCAGTTCCTGTCCGAGAACTGAGTTCTAGTTACTGTGCACATGCACAGTTGTTACTCACTCATGGACATGTTTGTATACGTTTTCGGGACGTTTTGTAAGCAGGTTTTGAAGCAGTAAATACAGGAAAAGTCACTCAGTTGCCTCTTACTTCTAGCGGCGCTTCCCTTCATGGTCCTTCGCGCCGGATATTCAAGCAATTGGTGCAAGAAATAAGTCAAAATCGTGCTTCTAACAGGAGATTTAATTAAACGTCAGATTACCAACTTGGTCAAGAAAATCGATCAACTACTCGAGAAGCCTGGAGAAAGGCCTACTGTACAAATGTACATTGAATTGATTGGAAAGGACGAAGAAGAAATCTAAAACCACAATGATCGTATACAAAACCTCACTAGTAAGTTATTATACATGACTTTCATAATGGCCGCCTCCAGCCGCCTCATAATTTGCATAATTTGGAAGATAAATATGTAGGGGAAAACAATGCTACTACATGAAAGATCACATTAAAACTAGTAATTGTTTTGAGTTTTAGAGGAATGTGGAAAATTGCTGTTGAGCTATGAGCATTTGTAATTCAGAAAAATATGAAAGCGAGGCTATAAAGGCCTCCGTCGTTTTTCTCATACAAATCTCTCTAATTTCAACTGGCTGTAACTTCATTGCTTTATAAGCTACAGCACTCAACTTTCACAACGTCACTAATGTCGACATGCTCTTTCACATGGCAATGTTCATATTTTCTATACACGTGGATAAACTACCGAAACGGGAAATCACATATGCAAATTAGGAGGCGGCCATTATGAAAGTTGTGTATTTCTTCTAAGTGAACATGCCCCAAATCCAAAACCTAATTCTTCGAATTCGAGTGGCAACAAAACCCAACAATCTCTGGATCTTATATGGAAACAACTCAACACTGATGTGAGTGATCTTGTCAACAAAGTCGAAAAAGCGTGTGCAGATTCTGACACGCAAGAAGTTGATGAGCTCTGCACATTGAAAGTGCAGTTATCAGAACTCACAAAAGTATTGGAAATTTGGTGAGTGAAGTTGATTCTGTCCCGTTTGACTTTGAAAATCCAGATGGAGATAATTGGAATGAATTATATATTCACAGCTACACACGAGAAAATCAAACTCAGTCAGGATGAATTGATTTCTCTGATAAATAATCGTCGCTGTATTAAAAATGTATACCAACAGCAACAACAGTAAAAAGGCTGCTAGAACAACAAGAGGAGGAACAAAAATGGCACAATCCAGAACTCGAGCATCTTCATAAGAGAGCATCATATCACAGCAACAAATTGGTTACAACTTTCCTTGTCCTTTCTTGTGTATATTTTAACCTGCTCATGTATATTTTAACCTGCTGTATTTAAATCACTTCAGAATTCTTCTGCTGTTGTTCCCCCATTAACCAACAACATATTTAAGGAACTTCATTCCTTTAAGCGCACAAGAAAGTAAGATTTTCTGGCATAACAACATTGTATATGAGCACGTGTCTGAGTCTGTGGTCCACCATCTTGGATTTTCAAAGAGGCCTGGGGCATGAGTTTTCTTGAACATCGGATCGAGCGTGAGCTCCGAAGTTGAACTCGATGAGAATTATACTTTATTTGAAGGCTTCCAAGACCAATTATGGGCTTTAACAACACTAGGAACCATTCAAGGAATTAGCAGAGAAGATGACAAGCAACTGGACATCTAATTTTCTTTGGAAAACGAAGGAGAGGAGTTTGAGTAGAAATCTAATTGCTGACACTCGTGTTCTGTGAATAATGTGCCATTTATATTGTTCATATGGCTTTGTTTACGGTCATTGCAAAAAAAGTTTTCTGAAAGCACTTTCATATACCGGTAAGCTGCACCCCCAACTTTGTGGCAATTTTTTGTCACTTTCAAAATCTGAAAGTCAAAAAAGGTGTGGCTTATATGTGATAAAATACGAAATTCAAGAGTGTGTACCACCACAGAGATGGAAACATTTCAGTCATGGGGAAGAAAACACTGCAGACTGTGGATCATACGGCATCCTTCCAGAATAAATTCTAAATCATCACTTGTGGTGGTCAGGTCCCACATGGCTAATGGGGAGTTCATCTGAGTGGCCAACCAAGCTCAATGCACCTCCGTCTCATCGTATGGCATCAAGGAAGACACCATAGGGCTGAAGCATACAAGTGAGATTACCCTGCAAGTAACTGCAAGTGTAGTACAACTCTGCCTCCGATTGATATTACCAGATTCTCCACCATCCTACGCTTGAAGCAAGTCACAGCTCTTGTCTTTCATGTTGTCACAAAGTCTCACCTGTTTAGCTCTACACCACTTACAGTTCAGGCATTGGACAATGCAGAAACTTGGTGGTTCAAGCAAGTTCAAAGCGAAATGTTTCCAGATGTCATAACAACACTCAAGAATGGAGTTTCACTCCCAAGAAGTAGCCGCCTACTGTCTCTTAATCCATTCCTGGATTCCGATGGCCTGCTGAGAGTGGGCGGTAGACTCTCCAAGTCTCTAAAAGACTACCAGTTTCGTCATCCACTGATACTCGCTGGAAATCATTGAATTGTCACCTTGATTGTGCAGTATGAACACCAATGCCTGTGTCATGGAGGATCCAAACTAATTTTGGGTTTGCTCCAACAGCAGTATCACATTATTGGCACAAGACGAATCGTTTGCAAGTGGATGCATCGGTGCATTACTTGTCATCGTATCTCGGCAAAGATCTCCACTCAGCTCATGGGACAACTTTCAGCCGACCGCATCCAGCCAACCTTCGCCAATGAGAAAGTTTCTGTGGACTATGCGCAACCACTCACCATCAAGGTCGAAGCCATTTGTAGACTCACATACCTACATGTAAAGGCCTATGTTGTTTGGAAACCAAGTTGTGTCATATTGAACTTGTATCAGATCTCACGGCTGATGCATTCATTGCCACCCTTCGTTGTTTTGTCTCACAAAGAGGAATACCTAGTCAGATTTGGAGCGACAACATGTCTTGTTTCACTTAAAAGAGTTGTTTGACATCCTTCAACAACAAGAAAGTTTAGCCAACCTACCGGCCCTCACCATGGATCTGTTTAGGAGAACAGTGTCAAGGCCTGCAAGTACCATCTGAAGTGCATTGTAGGGGAAAGCAAGCCAAAATATAGATGATAAAGATATATAATGGTTTATATTGATTACATCAAGGCCGGAGGAATGGACACGCCATTAACACTTCTGGTTCCTGTCCGAGTAGAACTGAGGTCTAGTTACTGTGTACATGCGCAGTTGTTACTCACTCACGGACATGTTTTGCTCAGGTTTAGCTGTATACATTTTCGGGACATTAATTTTTTTTGTAAGCAGGTTTCAAAGCAGTAAATACAGTAAAAGTCACTCAGTTGTCTCTTACTTCTAGCGGCACTTCCAATTGACTTATTACGATATAAGTAATATAATTATTAACACCATTAGGTATGTTATTATTGTTACTGCGATATTATTACATGTATGATTAATATAATTATGTATCATATTTACTACTTACCAAATTGGAAAAATAAACAATCTAGCAACAAGAAATGTGACAGCAAACACAACAAACAAGAAATCACAAAGTCGCTGAAGTTTGGCATAGTTAGCCACTTTGGCAGCCTGCGAGAAAAAAAGAGAGTCTTATTAACATTACCGTATTTTATCACGTATAAGCCGCACCTTTTTTGGCTTTCAGATTTTGACAGTAACAAAAAATTGCTGCAAAGTTGGGTGTGTGGCTTATAATTATTATGTGAGTATTTTCAGAAAACGTATTTTTGCAATGACTGTAAACAAAGCCAATGATATGAACAATATAAATAGCACATTATTCACAGAACATGTGTCAGCACGATTTCTACTCATTCAAGCTCCTCTCCTTCGCTTTCAAAGAAAACTAGCTGTCTATTTGCTTGTCTTCTCTGCTACATAACTCAAATTGTTCCTAGTGTTGTTAAAGCCTATAATTGGTCTTAGAAGCCTTCTAATTTTCACATAAAGTATCATTCTCATCGAGTTCACGTTCAACTTCGGAGCTCACAGTCAAGACACTCTTGTTCCAGGCCCCTCTACTTGAAAATCCAATATGGCAGACCACGGACTCAGACACGTGCTCATACAGTTTTGCCAGAAAATCTTACTTTCTTGTGCACTTAAAGTAATGAAGTTCCTTAAATATGTTGTTAGTTAATGGGGGAACAACAGCAGAAGAATTCTGAAGTGATTTAAAGACAGCAGATTAAAATATACACAAGAAAGGACATGGAAAATTGTAACCAATTCATTGTTGCAATATGACAATCTCTTCTGAAATTTTGCCTCAATTACAAGCATTTATGAATTTTGTGGTGTGGCTTATACACAAGGTTTTTCCTTAAACCTTTCAAGAAAAACAGGCTGCTGTTTATCAGGCTGAAGTTAGGGGTGTGGCTTATACATGAGGTGCGGCTTGTACATGATAAAATACAGTTCTTTTATTTTTCATTACATTATTATCAAAAAAATACGATATGTATTATATATATCTTTTCGCCTATCCTAGAATACTGACCACTGCTGTAGATCTTTTGATCAAAATATAACAGAACTAAATCAAAATGCCTAACAATGACTAAAATATTTAATTTTAAAATTAGCCATTGTATCACATTGTAGCAGAGCTCCATAGATATATGCAGGAGCTAAAAAATAATTGCCTGACTTCAAGTTTCTCTCGCACCCAAACCCAGACATGCAACATGCCTGCGTGTGTACTGTTGAAACAAGTCTTTCCTTCCATTATCTTCTTTTTTTCTGAACCTTTTGCACTGTTTTCCCTTGATCATACTACCAGTTATTTTTGTGTTTTTATCTTTGTTTTCTTTATATACTGTGGATTCAGGTGGAGCATTTAACACTAGTGTCTGATTTTGTGTTCATTGCAACAGTTGATCGGTCACATTGCTAAGTAGAAATTGACAAGTTGCTAACCAATTTGTCATCTGTTGGTGGGTTGGCTTTGTACATTATGGCGGTCGAGCAAGTACAATACATGGTTTGAAGTCAAACTCTCAATAGTTTACTACTTTCTCACCATTAAAATAGGTAAATTAGGACAAGTACATGTGTTGTTGTTTATTATTTTTTGGGTTTAAAATTTTTAAACCAGGTCAAAATTTTCAAACTGATACATAAAAAAAAAAAAGTTCACCTTTTTAAAAACTGGTATATTTTTTCAAGATTCTAAAAAGGGATTTTTTTTGGGGGGGGGGGGGGGGGGGATTTAAAAAGAAAGAAAATTTCACCCACCCCTCCCCTACAAAACATTTTTTGTCAACCCACCCCTCCCCTCTACTTCCTACCCTTCCCTTCCCCATTCCCATACCCCTTTTTTTCTTGTTCCCCCTGACACGCCTTACTGTACCACTTACCTTGACGATTACCCATCCACTTTAATACTATAATAATAATAATAATAATAATTTATTTACCGTCGGTAACGCAGGAAGTGGTTGCCCAGTCTCCCGAGCCAGAGACAAATTAATAGTAACAAAATATAAAATATGTACATGTAGTAGGACAATAAAGCTAGGGCATGACATTATAACACGAATGGAAGCTAAGATAACTCTAGTTTAACTATTTACATATATATAGTAATATTGTTAATACATAACAATATGGATAAAAGCTAAGAGAACTCTAGTTCAAACTATTTACATACATGTATATACAATAATAAGTAAGCAAGTCTAGCTATACTAATACCATACGATATATATACAAACTCTAAGTTAAAGGTGCCAAAATTTAAAAATATCAATGTAAACTAAGTAGAACAATTATATAGGTGCATGTGTGCAGGAGCTAGTTAGAGGCAGTTTTTACACTGGCATCCAATAAAGTCAGACTTATTAAGGTATTGCCAAAACTGTGTTAAAGAAGTTGTAGTTTTAGCTGCCGTTGGTAGCTGGTTCCAAATGTGAGATACTGTGTATGAAAAAGAATTATGCTGGAAAAGGCTATTATAGGATGGCTGAACTACGTTATTACCGCTACCTCTTAAGTTATAGCTAGTGACTCTAGGTTTAAAAAGATTTGATATATATACAGGACCTTGATTTCTGAAGCATTTAAAGAATAATATTAGAGATTGTATGTTGCGTCTATGTTTCAATGACCGCATTGAGGCCATGTCTAATAGTGATTCTTGATGATTTGCGTTATTACCTAAATTAAGTAGTGTTCTGATAGCATAGCTATTTGCAGATTCGATTTTGTTGCTAAGACCTTTACCAATGCCTAACAAAATGGGACTACGGGCTTTGTTGGAAATACAAAGCACAAAGCATGCAACCACTTCTGGCATCAAGATCATTCGTAATTATAATTTCGCATGGCTAAGCTCCACTGAGGTGTTACAACGTATCTGTATATGTTTTGCATTTTTATTAGCAGAGAAAGCAATGTCCTTAATCTTTTTTTTCATCCTCCAGTAGGTCCAGAAAGTCTTGCTACCAAAACTACGATCGCGGGTCAAAGTCCGATCTGCCGAGTTCAGCTGTTACTTCGCTGTGAGTTTGACTCGAGTGCGAGTACGAGTCGACATTTCATTTTACACTCAAAATATATCATTCGCAAGGAAAGTAGAGATCTTCAAATACAGCTAAGCAATACTGGAAACACGAAAACAAGGTAGCAAGAGTATGTGTTTGCTTGTAGAGTTGTGAAAAGTCGCACTCGTAAACCTAATTAGAATCTAAAGACAGAACAACTGGCTTCCTGCCGAATACTGTTAAAATCATATTCAAAACAGCCGGAGAAAATTTGTGGGCTCGATTGGGTTTCTAATCCGGTAGAAATTATGAAATTCGTTATCCAAAGTATATGGGTACTTCTTTTATGAAACTTATAAACAATCGAGAGCATTTTAGTTCGCCTAATACATTGTAGCTGGCCTTTAATTTATGCGGCCATTGATAAACAAACTAATCATAACATTGGCGCAAAGCACCATGGGCTCGGACACAGGGTCTTTAACTTGGAATGCCTCACAAGGAACGCCTGATGATTAAGGTATCAGGAGTCTTTATGCGATAATTTAGTGAAAATACAATTTCAAAACATTTTATTTTCAACAAGAAATTACGGAGAAAAGAAATAAGGACGGGAAAGCAGGCTGTCATCGGCTTATTGGCACTTGTGAAGCATTCTCATGGAAACCGCGAAAAAACACGTGAATCTTTTATAAATAAACATGAAACATGCTCACTTGTCTACAATGTAGCTCATCTTGTAGCCATTGAGTTGCAAATTATTCATTTACGTTTCACACAGAAATCATATCTAAAATCTAGTTTAATAGTAATTTGGCAGCTTCATATTACGAATTGAGCTATATAAGGGAGGGCTTTAGCCTGAATTTCAGCCATCTCCTCCGGTTCGTTCCACCCGAGAGAGAGGAAGGAATGAACCAGAGGAGACGACTAAAATTCAGGCTAGAAGGGCTTATGTCTGTTTTCTTCCGTGAAGAAAGAAAAGTCGCTGCTGACGGAATGCAATCTTGGTTGGCTCATAATTATTATAACCAAGATAATCAGTGGGCAGAAGTTGCAGATTCTTCAAAGTCAATTCCAAGTTGAAAGAGTGCAAGTGCCCATAAACTTCGCCACGAAGTTTCGACTGTAGATTTGCCTTCGATAGCCGAAGACGAAGAACTGACTGAAACCGAACACGATCTTCCATAACAGTTATTGTACTGGTTTGGTCTGTTTCTCTATGCTTTCTTCGTCATTGCCTTCTCTGTGCACTCATGATTTCTGTGAAATACCATGACAATGGTAATGCTAAAATTGAACTTGTCTACTGCGATATACTGACCGCACTGAAGAGCTAACTTATCGTTGTGTGCGTAGTCCTTCACAGAAGCGCGCAAAATCCATGAACAACATGGCATCGTGTTTCACTATACATACTGCTCAACATCAAATACTGGAAAAATTACATTCTTAATGACAGATAAGTGGGATGCCAGGAAACCATTTTTCACAATTTTGTAGCATGTATTCGAAGCTCGTGTCCCTCTAGATTTTAATAGATCGGATTGAAAATTGGCATAATTTTTTTTTATGGCTAGATCAATATGTTTTTTGATGCATTTTTTTTGTTCTTGAGATACTTTCATGTTTCTTTCTTCAACCCCTAAAAAAGGTGTTCCAGATCTTTACAGTTGATTATTTTCGCAACGGAATAAGATATCAGAAAACTGAGACACCCCTTTTTTAGATCAATATAAAATTATCTACTTTATGAAGGTCATTTCAGCACAGATTTCCATCCAATTCCCGAGGGACAGGAGCTCCAGGTATAAGGTATGGTGAAATTGGATTAAAATCACAATAAATAAAAGAGTATTTAATAATAAGGAAAATCAAGCTGTTTTCTACAATTTATGTTTATTAAGCTTTCAGAAAATATACACTTTGTAGGAGTTTTCTTGAATTTAATAAGCGCAATTAAAAGTTTTTGGGAAGCACTCTTGAAGGGCTCCTGATACCTTAACGCACTGCGCCACAGAAATGCTTGTTGATTTGAACCCCCACCGTTTATTCCATAAGTGACTAATCGTCGAACCAGTCCCTCTCCTTATGCTAATTTGTTTCCAGGCTCTTAATGTCATTCGCACATGCGCACTGCTTAAAAAATCGGACTTGGAAATAAAATTACATGGACAACAACACGGACAAAACTGTATTATACAGATGAAGTGTTGCATTATTACTCGGGCTGCCTGTGGCAGCACCGAGTCTTAAAATGCAAGTCGTTTTTTTTGTTTTTGTTTTTTTTGTTGGGTGTCGCAAAATTTCTGCGCATGCGTTAAAGGTCAAATTCACACCAATCAGATTGCACTGTGCTGATCACGCAACAATCGCCAGGTTAATTTATTTACATAATTTAATACAGTAAAGCAAGATGGCGGAGGACCCGCGAGCAACTTTCTAGTCTCTAATTTGGAGTCTCATCTCTCAAATGTAAGCCAGTTTAATGTTTTATTTAACTTCACTCGTGCGAAAGCCTTCCAACAGGCTCAGGATATTTCAACTGGCGCTATTGTCGGAGCCGAAGGACCGCGTTTTTTACCCACATGGCCAGTGATTTTATTATACGACACGTACGACGACCTGAAGCCAGTGTAGGGGCCAGGATCCGGAAAGCTAAAATTCGAAGAAAATAGATATTGGAATCTATAAGCCATCGGCTCGCTGTGCTGCATTTAAAACATCCGAGGAGAACATCTTATTTTGGGTGAAGGCACTTCAAGACCAATATTACGAGTCTCTTAAAAACTGTCAGAGATTTAAATTTACCGTAAGTTGGATCAGAGAGTATTGAGATCAAGTTATTTCGTTCCAGCGAGGATATTGACCTAGCGGAAACGGTACAAGCTGTCGAAGGATTTTACTTATAATCATCCACGTCTACTTAACAACAGGAATAGTTATGTGCCAAGGCATGGGCAAAGATAGAGTTTCCCAGATTACAGATGAAAGTAGAGAACTTAATGAACGAAGAAACAGAGGTCACGCGCGACATGCTTGATAACATGAACATGTTCAACACTTTATGTTATACTAAGAAAACAAAACAAATTACAGAGCCTGCAAGTTCACAAGTCAACGAAAAACCCCAAGAGCCTGTAGTTTTGGATCAACATATCCTTGAAACTCCAAAAGCAACATACACATGAGTCAAATTCAAACCGGAAGAGACGGAATTCTTTAGATTCTTCACGAGGATAAAAATATTTGTTAGCCCGCAATAAGAACTCTCTCGCTGCTTTAACGACCTTGATTTGTAACATGGAGGCTGACCTAACTGATATGCGTAATGAATTCTTACTCTCGTCACATCAAAACACGAATCAAGAAACCAAACTCAGTCATTTGGAAGACAAATTAGTACAGCAAGATAATATATACAACACCGAAATCAAGATGCTGTCATCTCGAATATATTATTGACCTAGAAGTTGAAAATGGTGAGTTGAAAGCGCCTTTTTGCGGATATAATAAAGCTGCATGAGATCCGACTTTCAAACTTAAAAAAAAAATCAAGAATATAAAAAAGAAGACAATGTTCTGAGACTACCCAACCTACTGAAGCTTATCAGTTTGTTCAAGAGCCATATTTCTTACATGACAACCCGATCCCTATTCATCAGAATACATTTTCTGTGCTAAATGACGAGAGTTTACAATCACCTGACCGACAACCCACTACTAAAGAAAGGGACCATGAAGTACGGTAGTACGGTTAATTCTCTGGTTCAAAACAATGAATATATGCCTGCTCAAATGCAGTGTGTTAAACGAATAAGTAGTGTTTAAATTAAAAGGTCAACATACGAGAAAAAGAAAACTATTAAATTACATATATACTAGGGAGCAGAGAATGAAAGTCACCGCGCTACCGGCCACTCCTAAAGACTGCTAAATTCAGCTAATAATTCTTCTCTTTGGTTAATATTAGAGGATTAAGAGGATTTCAAATGAAAGTGTATTTCATCTTCAATCTAATGTGGCCCGAGTGAAAGCCCAGATGGGCTCTTGTTTTATGAAAACTGCAGCAACTCAGAAAAAGTAAAAAAGTTAAAGCCAATTTTTTTTTTATTTATAGATGATCAGATGTACTTTACGGCTCCACTCGTACTTAGAAACCAACTTTGTCAACCTAACCGACTTTTACAGAGAAATCACAGCCGAGGCTCAGCTAAAAGCAAAGCAAAATAAAAGCGAATCACCTCTAACAATGTATCTGGAAGAAGACTTCTACGAAAGAGCTAATGAGTATCTTAAAGTATTAAATGAGTGCAAAGGATCTTGAAGTAACCCCTCATACTCATTAGACTCGGCTTACCAAATGGAATAAAACACTGGTCAACTAGAAGAAAATGCAAGTATGCAAACAACAAACTGCTCACTCAGTAAATCCTGACAACAAAGAAGTGGCTCAAAAAATTGAAGAAGTTGACAGGCAAATCTGATGTACACAAGTTATTATTGAACCTTCCAACTTTTTTTAATTTTTATTTTTTTAATTTAACTCTTTACCATCCGAGCCTGTAAATAGGAGACGCATGAGTCCGTTACTAGAAAAATTATTGCATCACGTCTAGACATGCTGGAAAGACGATGTTGCAATATTATGCGAAGGGATGTATGGCTTCAAAGTCAGAGCTATAACAGGGATCGCTCGACTCTTTCACTATGGGGAAACGCCCATTTGTTTTGGCGATTGTTTCGTTTCTTTGATTTTCACGAATTTCGAGGAGCTGAAAATCGGTTTTGTTTTCACAAAACACACCAAGCGACGGTGAACCACGCCGATGTTTGCACTGCATTTCACTCGACCCTACAGCCAAGAGCGGTGATTTGGTACTCAAGCCGTTGCTTTAAAGTGACAAAAACACATCCTAATAGGTTGAATAGGGGTAAAAGATTGCCAACTGCAGGATTTCAAGGATTTCATTGAAGATTTTTTTTCCTGTGTCTGAAAGCACAAACACAACGGAAAAACCCTGTGAAATCCCCTCACAAGGCCTACTAAAAGCAAACCAAGTAATTTTCAGCCGTCCTCAGACTTAATGATGTCCTCAAGCTCTCTGACAGTGGCATTTTTCTCCAAAATTAGTGCACATTTCATTGGAAACCCTACAGAAGTTGCAATACCTACCGTCGACCAGTTCGTAGAATTCACCCGAATGGCATTGTGGAGAAAGTTTGAGCCCTCAGCTTAAAAAGTCAGCAGTATTTAACTACCCCGGGCTAGCCAAACTTGAACTGAGGGGGGAGGGTTGAGTTAGCACTCAGGATTTCACCAATTGAGCTCACACACGATCGGACAAAGACAAAGAGTTAAAGTAGTTTTTAAAGTGCCTATGAAGCTTATTTTTTTATTTTACATATCAATTCTACATCAAGTGAATAGTAGAATGGTACAATATATCTTGCTTTCAATGTAGTGCCGCTGAGTTAAGGAGGTTTTAATATCCAAAATGCTAATTACATCACGTCAGGGGAGGTATCTGCAATCACTTCTTAGTGGTTGTGAATGGGCGTTTCTACTGATATACATTGTAGGAAAACAAATTTATAAAATCATTTTATTTCAACCATGGGTATAACACTGGTAATTTTAAAAAATTGTTTAATTGTAACAATTTAAAAAAAAAAAAAAGTGATGCCTCCCCTGACGTCATGTACATGTAATTAGCATTTTGGATATTAAAACCTCCTTAACTCAGCGGCACAACATTCAAAACAAGATATATTGTACCATTCTACTATTCACTTGATGTAGAATTGATATCTAAAATAAAAAAATAAACTTCATAGGCACTTTAATGTCCTGTAACCTTTTTAATTTTTTTGTCCAAAATACTGTGAAATGATTTTTTTTTATTCGTTTCAGTGCAGTTACACAAAATTAAAAACAGAAAAGGTACAATGTGTAGTTTCCATGGCGACTTGATCTAAGTATATATGTATTGTGTAGTGAGAAAAAAAAACGAAAAATAAGTGATATGACTATAAACAAGTTATTTCAATTTAAAAGAAAATATTCAATTAAGGTTACCGGATACCTTCAAAACGAAAAAGATGGAAACAATTTTTTTTACACAGAAATGTAGTTTTAGTAGTAGTGTCTCGTATACCAAAAACTCCGTTCAAAAAAATATATATTGACGGAGAAATACCAAAAGGAAGTTTTTAACCGGAAGTAAAAGGTTCTTTTTGATTGACAGCAGATCAATAAACACATGACAAGTGCTCACTCGCCCGTAAAGACGGTGTGGGAAATCGGAACATATTAAATTCATTTCATATACCAATGTTTACGTTTATTGAGAAAAGTTTTTCCACACACGATTCCACAATTCCATCGGATGTTGGCCTTATATCTTACAAAAAGCAAGCAGGATGCCCTAACCCTAAACCCTTAGCTTGAAAAAGAAAGAAAAAGAAAAGCAAAACGAGGCCAAACAATGCATACGACTAAAATTACAAAGCCAAATAGGAGTCCTCGCAAAACCCGACAAGCGTTCGTATTTTCACTTTCAGACAGAGTGCCGAGTAGTCCACATCTGAACATAAAGTAGAATTGATAAGAGCCAGCCGAGAGAATATTTGTTTCCAAGAGCGGTGACCCTGAATCGGTTGAACCACGATCTCGCTATTGCCGTGCTGTTTCAGACGCCTGCAAATCGCTGTCTCCTCTACTAACTATGCTGGCATTCAAGGCGTCTCTATAGGTGTTCACCTTGGCTTTGCCCCTCGAGGTCTTTTTGTTTTTCCCATTTTTCTAGGGAAACCAGCTTACTCTTACCGGTACCATTTTTCAAGTCACACAAAACATTTTCTCGATGCGGCGCGCTGCTTTGATCCGAAATCAACATTGGCGGGAAATCTTGACAGATAGTTGAACAGTGATGAGAAATGATTGGCCAAAAGCTTGCTAATTGTTGGAGAGGCGGGGCTTCAGATTCACGCACAACAGACGGGTATATTTTTTGAAGTGCTATTTTCTCGCTTTCGATTTTCAATCAAAATAGAGTTTTAAAAAAGCTCCCACTCAAGGGAAATTTATTCGATTTGTGCGAAATTTTCACAAAATGTCAATTGATATCTCAGCTGCAAAATCGTGTCGGGGAATTGGGAAATTCTAAAAAGAGAGCTCTTGACGACAATTCCCGCATATCTACTCGGATTATTTTTTGATTTTTCACGGAAAGCATGATAACTTTTGAACTAAATCGAATTTTGAAATTCCCCGACATGGTTTTGTAATACAATTCCTCAGAAATACGACAAAGCAAACAGATTTTTAAACTTTAAAATATTTTCGGAGTCGGAACTTTTGAAAGCCATCTCACTAGATCGGAGAAGCGGGATGGCGGAAAATTCGAGATTTTCAAAGAACTCAAAACTTTTTATGTTTTCTTGTAGCCAATTTTATAAGCTTTAAAATGATACATGAATGATTTATCTACGATGTTTCCTCGAGGTGCTACATAATTTAGACTGAAAACGCACCCTGAAGGTATCCGGTAACCTTAATCTTAGCATCTTGTCCCATTTCTCCAGATGCAGCTGTAAGGTGCACGAGTTTTTGGCACATTTGCGTTCTATTGATTCGTATTCCTTGATATAATTTTAAAATATGTGCAAGGATGGAGTTTTTCCTTGGTCCCTAGCTTTATATAAAACAAGTTTGTAGATAAGGATTAATAAATTGGTTAAACTCTTTTGCTCAACCCCCAAGATGATATTTTCTGGGCTTAGTTCCGGAAGGTTAATTTGGTACGACCAAAGGAAATCTCTTATCTCGAAGAATAGGTTTTTAGACTCGGAGCATTCAGTGAAGAAATAATCAGCTGTTTCCAACTGGGACTTACATAAAGAGCATACAGGAGAGGTAACTAATTTAAAACGAAAAAGATCCCGGTTTAAGTGTAAGATATTATTTAGAAGTTTGAACTGGAAGGCCCTCAGATATGTACTATTTGTGGTAATGTATATCTGTCTGTACACTAGCTTCCAGTCGATATTATTTTTGTTGAAACGCCTTTCTAAGTTGTGCAGTCGGAGGTTCAGTCTTACAACTAACGATATCCCAATAAAATGACTTGTGATTAACCTTGCGAAGATCTCTTATCTGGCCGTTGATGACTAAAGAGTATTTGTTAATTTTACTAGTCGACTGGTTAGTGGTTTTGTTTCTAATTAATTTTTTACATGTTGCAGGAATGCAGTTTATCAAAGAGAACCATTGGAAAAATTTGCTGTTCTTGAAACCTTTCGATTTTGCTATTTCCCAGGTAAAGGACGGTTTTTCAGAGAGAAGGTCGGTTACATACCTTATCCCTCTTTCAATGAAAGAAGTTATACTAATTACTGAACGTGGAATTGGAATGTAATTGTTATTCCAGAGGGATTAGTTTGGTTTATGTCATAATTTGAAGGAGGACCTCCACCAATCCAGCCAGCTTCAGATTTTGAATAATTGATCTTAAGTGAAGAAAAATCATGAAAAGTCTCAAGCACATCAAACAGGCTGTCGAGTGAAGTATAATCATGTAGAAAAAAGGTAGCGTCATCCGCAAATAGTACTAGTTTGATCTCCTCATTCCCTATTTTAACACCATTGACATTCTTACTAGAGCGCACGATGGTTGCCAAGATTTCGATAAAAAGATTAAGATAAAGTAAGTAAAAAGTAAAAAAAACTGGTTGCAGAGCTGTTATTAAGTACACAGCTGACGCTATCTTTTAATAAGGTCTTTATCCATTGGATAAAAGAAGGGCCGAAGCCAAAGTGCTGAAGGGTTGCAAAGATCATGGGGTGTTCTATGCTATCAAAGGCTTTTTCAAAATCTGCGGCGAGCATTATGTATGTGGTAACTTTTTGTTTTTCAAATACTAACCTTCCAACTTATTTAACACTTATTTTACCAGCCCTCAATTAGACTTTGCAGTATTAACACTATTTTATCATGTGACATTAATTTGGACTTCTCATTCCACACTGTAAGTCCTGAATATGTGGGTACCCTTATCAGAAACATTAATGGCAACAAATCTTGCGGTCCTGATGGTATAACCCCTAAACTACTCAAAGTCTCAGCTCCAATCCTGGCTGGTCCACTTACTAAGCTCCTAAACCACTGTATCACTAGCTCAAGCTGGCCTACCGAATGGAAATTAAGCAACATCAGTCCAGTCTTTAATAAGGATGAGATGACTAGCAAGCTGAACTACCGACCTATCAGTATATTCTCTCGGCCATTTTGAAGATATTTGAAAAAGTAAAATATGATCAACTTTATTATTATGTCTGGGTTCCTACGTGGCCACTCCTGTTGCACTGCACTACTCAAAATGACTGATGACTGGCGTTTGGCCATAGATGAAGGGAAGAGAATTGGATCTGTATCTATTTTGACCTGGTTTAAAAATTGGAAACCAAAATTTTTTTTAACCACAACACATGTACTTTAATTTTGCTTACATGAAAGAAACACAAAGCACGGGAAGCTGAGACAGGCTACATTTTTGGTTAGCAACATGTCAAATTGTGTATAGAAATGTGTGATCAACCCGCGGGCATTACAGCAAACAAAAAATCAGACATTGTTGAAGCTCAATCTGAATCCACTATAATTTATTTGAGACTAAATGTAATTTAGGCATGGTTAAAGATCCAGCGGCTATTGAGGGCCCTGTGGTTGTTTTTCATCCGGGAGTGTGCTGTTGTGTTATTGCTTGTGGCTCAGAGTACATGTACCACTTGTAAGTTGCAAGTTGCTGTGATCGCTCGTGGTTTTCCCTCCCTCCCTTTATCCACTTTTGTGTGACCCAGTGCGCTGGGCTGTTCGGTTGCCAGGGTTACCTGCCAGCCGAGCTCTCAAGCACTGTTTGCAGCCTTGAGCACTGAACTTCCAACTTAGAGTATTAACATTTGGTCATTGTTCCGTTTTAATTTGAATTTATAGCTGGTTATTTAACGTTTTTTTTGGTGTTGTTACCTCAGTTCAGATAATTGGGAGCTCTCCTTTTAGGTTTGTCTAAATAAATTATATATATGAGGTCCAAAGGAAGCTTCAATGATATTCAGGTAATTCAAACTGACAAAACCAACCAAACGTGTGACCAACAGGATGCCATGCTTACCTCCAAGGGAACATCAGATACATCATGCACCAACACTATGACAGCACCAATACGGAAAAATGAAGTAGCATAGGAGAAGCACAACAGTAGTATAGTTACTATATGGTGGATTACCATCTGCCAGAAATCCTGCATGAAGGAAATTAATTTTATATTCTAGTTAGTGTGCGAACATTCCATAGCTTGTTTGTCTGTTTGTTTATACTTCTTGTTAAAAATATAATAATCACAGAATTTCAGTGACCTTATCTAACAATTCAGACAGCATTCAAATGCATGGTCTTTCCAATTACCTTTCTCTGGACATCCACAAACTGGGAAATTGCAAGAGATACATAGAATCCCAGTTCTATTACATAGTAAGCAAAAAGTTCTCCAGACATAACCTGTAATGAGATCAATAGATGAATAATTATTTTAATGAACATAATGTTACGTGGTAGTGGTTTCTTGTTTACAAAACCAAAGAGTAAATAAACAATATTGCTGATAAACAAATAACAAGAAACACTTACATGGTTTTTGTAGTCAATAAAACAGTAGTCAGGGTTCCATAGCCATTTCTCCTATAGGGAAAAATTCAACACTCAATCAACAAGTATAAAATGAAATATTTTGGACCAGACAAAATGAAACTTTTTAGATATAATTATCAAACTCATTAACCCTTTCAGGCCCACGTTTTTGGAACCAATTTTTAGCTATTTCTAGACCGAAAAGAACCCTCCCCCCTAAGTAAACTACAGTCATTGTTTCCATGGAATTTTCAACTGGCCTACAATACTGGGAGCTCAAAGTTTTTAGACGGCCATTTTGAAAGCAGTTGTGGATTACTTAACGGAGCTGGCGGGAGGTTTGTTTGGAGGAATACAGAGAATTTCAGGCTTTTAAAAGCCTATTTCACTATTTATAGAGTGCTGGAGGACATCATTAAGTCTGATGAGAGCTTCGATCAGCACTTTATCAAAGAACCGAGTCTGTGCCAGTTTATGGTGATGGAGAAAGAGCCTCATTTCCCACTCATGAATGGGCCAGGACGTCTCTTCTGTCACTTTAGCGTGGGCTTTATAAATGGGGGTCTGGAGCGACCTATCATAGCTTTTTTGTAATATTGGACAAGATTTACTTGCCATTGATTCCAATATGAAGGTATTAGGTCGAAATGGCTTTAGACTTATTATAAATTTTGAAGAATGAAGATGGGGAAGTGCCATGTTGCTGTTTGGTAGGGTTTCCCGGCATGCTTTGCTGTCATTATGGATGAATTTAGCTTGCTGTGAAGTGCTTGTGGACAGAATGGCTTGGTTCTGGGAAAGTTTAGGTGTTGGGAGACAGAAAGTGAGGTTAGTGCAAACATGAAACTCTAAATGTTATGTGAAATATGCATTTTTGAGAGAAAATGTAGAATCTGAGGAGAAATAATTATTTTTGGAAGTGCTATTTACTCGGGCTGCCTGTGGCAGCACCGAGTCTTAAAATGCAAGTCGTTATTTTTTTTAATTCTGTGCAGCAAGCTTTCTGCGCAAGCGTTAAAGGTCAAATTCACACCAATCAGATTGCACTGTGCTGGTCACGCAACAATCGCCAGGTTAAGTTATTTACAGAATATATTACAGTAAATCAAGATGGTCGTCCCGCGAGGGCGAAAGCCTTCCAACAGGCTCAGGATATTTCAACTGGCGCTCTTGTTGACCATAACAATACATGAACAACCAGGAGCCATAATACATCTGTCTGGACAGATCCAATGTACATTTAGAAACGTAAGCTTAATACAATATCCAAACACGTTTGGATATCAACGGGTATCGAATTATAATCAAAGGTTAGATTTCGTCATGCGCGCTCAGATAAGAAAGTTCAAAGCTCTCAGACTAGGCGAGACAAGGAGATATCAATTTCAATGAGTCATTGTCAGAAATCTATTCCATCGTGGGCAACTATGCAATACAACCTAAATTTGGGTCAGGTCTTGTACAGCTAAGGCTACAGCGAAGGTGGGATGCTGTCAACAACACTACCAAAAGATCCAAAACGAAAGATTCAGTTACGTAAGTACTGTCTGTTAATGTACTTTTTCTTCTAATTATCGCTTTATTTAACATCTCTGTGATTTAGAGTATGCGTACCTCAGAATAAGGTCAACTCTTGTGTCGATAAGCAGAGTTTTTGATCTGAATATTGCATTTATACACTTGAATTGCCAGTATTCTGTTGTTCAAATCCTGCGTTATCATAGTCATGTCATAAAAGCAATTAATAGACCAGACGTTCTCACTGACGAATTAAAGCACGACTTGTTACTAAGAGGATTTCAAATGAAAGTGTATTTCATCTTCAATCTCATGTGGCCCGAGTGAAAGCCCAGATGGGCTCTTGTTTAGTCTTTTTTTCTGAAATGAAATAATGTAACCTGTAGTTATCTTATGCAAAGAAAGGAGGATTTAGATGAAATTATTCTTTGTTAACATGCCCAATGCAGTTCACTAGGATCACTTGTCTATACATTGTGGTTTGTGGAAATCTCAGGGCCTAGCTCTTTAAACTTTGTCAGAATGAAACTCCCAAATCAAGTAACCAGTAAAATACGGAAAATTCCGTATGTGGGCATGAAAGGGTTAATAATTGAAGGACATGTGCAAAAAGGGTGCAAGTGTTGATTGGACCAAGTTCCCTCTCAACAATCTTTTTGAAGTTTAATGGCAAAGCACAAACAAGGACTGACACGACTATCTTTGGAAAGCTTAGACCATCAAAGTTACCAAAATGGCCTTCTAAGTTCCAGAATATTTAAAGTTTGCTTCGCCTGAAGATGCAACTCTGTGTAAACCTCCAGCAATAACAAATTACCTTTTAGCCAAACAGTTTGTCATTCAACCATGAGTTAAGGACGGTGACCCCTATTGCTAGTGCGCATATCTTCTATGCATAAACCTCAGTACAGGTGTCCCACGAGTCGACCTGTAGTCACGTAAGCACGATTGTGGAAATAAAATAAAAATCGCAACATTTTGTCAAAATGTGTTGACCTCATTTTTTTCCACGTTTTTTTTTTGGAAGATTATCCTGCCTGGATAAAAAGGACAGAAAAGAAAGCGTAACAGTAAATTCTCTCGAACTTGGCTGAAGAGATGTATTTCGCAGCCGAAGGCGGAATCAACTTGAGATCAGCTTGCAAGGTTACCCTTGGTGAGCCAGCATACAAGGAAAGCATTTTTCCACCAAAACTTAAAACATAACAGTGCACACGTGCTCTTCGAATAGCCTTCTTTCCCATTGGCGACCCCACCCTCCCCCTCAAAATAACAAGCAACAACAAATACGTTTTCTATAGAAATGGCTTGATTACTTGTTTTGAGCTGTCATGAATTCCTCTTTCATCTGAAAGGCTCTCTTAACTAGCGAGAAGAGAAAATGCGGGGTTTCCTATTCTTAAGGACGGTGCCTACTAATTACAAACCAATTTGTTTTCTAAAAATCTATATGGATTGTTTGAACCACCTAAGGAGCTTTTGAAATCATAAAAAAAAATGATGGGGTACCCATACGTTTAAGAGAAATATTTAAGGATGAAAATCGAAAAAGTGCTGACTCAGCATTTTTCTTTGTCCGAGAAACAATTTTTTTATTCGATTAATATTTTGGGTTATCTGGCAAAATATTAGGGCAAAAAACGTTAGACATAGCATTCTTCATAAAGGATGCCAATCAAACCATTTATCTTACAATAATTATAAAATTTTTTACCAATTTTTCTTTGTAAGCCTCATTAGTGACCATGAACAGACATAATTTGTTTTCTGAAATGGACATCAAGTTTCAATCTTATAAAGACAAAAGATATATGTAAACGTTGTCTAACTTCTATATCATAGATTACACACAAAAAATGGGGGTATCCACGCATTTAAAAAAGTTATGGGGATGGTAGACCTCTATCGCTAATTTTATTTTCAAAAATTGACATATTTACCAAGCCCTCCCTAGTAAGTCTGAAAATTGGTTTCTTTTATTGCATTCTGGGAGATTTTCAAGATGGCGGCGGGGAAAAGAGTCAGTCCCGTCTTTCAACTTTATTCATTGAAAATCAAACTTCCTTTGTGCTCAAACCCCATACAGATGTCCTTCCTTCTTCATTCTTCTTTGGATTTCCAAGAGGTTTACCTGTTTTCACAAAGCTTATTTGACCGTATTCACACATTGTTTATACTGCCAAATCCATGTTTGGAAAAACTGACGAAACTCGAAAGCATCGACAGGCCTAAAGAAAGGTGCTGGGCAAAAAGACAGCAGCGATTCATTGCAGTCCAAACACCTTCTTTCAATTGGTCGGGTAAATCTCCTAAATCTACGATTCTTCAACCATCTCCCCATGATAAATCATCACTTAAGAGTTAAGATGGTCAGCTCTTTTAATACCATTTCAGCTGAAAATTGTCTTTCGTGGCCGTGTAGTGGAATTTAAAGATTTCCCAAATCGTTCATTTCTCAAGCATATCTTTCGACCGTATTTTGAAATCCTTTGTCTTTCTGTCTGTCAAATTAACAGCTTTTTCAAAATAGTTCTGCAAATGGCCTGTCTCGCGGGATGACCTGCGGGATGCAAGATGCGCAGAACGGTGTGCGTGCTGACATTAGTAGGCACCGTCCTCAAGTCAAAGTTAATTTTTCGAGTTTTTGAAATTGACACTCATGGCCCTTTTGCACACAGCCCTTCAATTAATGATGAAGAAAAACAAAGGAAATAAATGTGCGATAAATGATCTGTAAATTTGATACAGATTTGTCCTGATTTACATCAATTTTCTCAGCTGAAATAGGTTGTATTGCCAAAATAACCAAAAAACATGATTCTATGCAATGTACATCTAGATATGTTTGATAAGCCATATACAGAATCCGTGTCTGCACTTTATCAGATTTACAAAATAGTTCTGCAAAATAGTTCTCGCGGGATGACAATAAAGCATGCAGTGTTTGACCTTAGCATTAGTCCACTAGCACAGGACTAGTAAAAATTGCACTTGGGCTGGCCAGAGCTATAAACAGTGATCGGTTGACTCCCGACTTTGGAGAAAAACTCATTTGTTTTGGAGAGCTTTTTTTGTTTCTTTGATTTTCAACCAATTTCAATGCTCTGAGAATTAGCTCGAAAATACCTTCCGTTAGCACTTGAAATCACAAAGCACTCAGTTGTTACAGTACCCTCTGTAATCTCTCCAACCACCAAGTTTTTTTTGTACAACATACACCAAGCGACTGTAAACCACACTATTCTTAACACTGCATTCCTCTCCATCACATTTTCCTGCATCCACCTCAAATTGCATGCTGGGTAATGGACAAAAATTTTGTCTTTTGCCCCTATGACCAAGAGTGGTGATTTTGACACAAGCTGAGGCCTTAATCCTTTAAGTTCCATGAGTGCCATATAGCACTATTACAGGTTACTTGCTTTGAGGGTTTAAGTCTGAGATTCCCACACACCTTAATGCATAGACAAATGATCCTATTGAACTGCATTAGGCATATTAAAAATGAATAATTTCATCTAAATCCTCCTTTCTTTGCATATGTGAACTTCAGTTAACATTTCATTTCAGAACAAGTAGCTAAAATGGCACTTTCAAAAATATATATTTATTTCTCAGATTCTAAAATTTCTCACAAAAATGCATATTTCACATAACATTTAGAGTTTCATGTTTGCACTAACCTCACTTTATGTCTCCCAACAACTAAACTTGCCCAGCACCAAGCCATTCTGTCCATAAGCACTTCACAGCAAGCTAAATTCATCCATAATGACTGCAAAGCATGCCGGGAAATCCTACCAAACAGTGACATGGCTCTTCCCCCATCTTCATTCTTCAAAATATATACTAAGTCTAAAGCCATTTCGACCTAATAGCTTCATAATGGAACCATATGGCAAGTAAATATTGTCCAATATTCCAAAAAAGCTATGATAGGTGGCTCCAGACCCCCATTTATAAAGCCCATGCTAAAATGACAGAAGAGACGTCCTGGCCCATTCACGAGTGGGAAATGAGGCTCTTTCTCCATCACAATAGCACTGGCACAGACTCAATTCTTTGAGAAAGTGCTGATTGAAGCTCTCATCAGACTTAATATGTCCTCCAGCACTCTATAAATGGTGAAAAAGGCTTTAAAAAGCCTTAAATTCTCAGTATTCCTCCAAACAAACTTCCCGCCAGCTCCCTAGTACTCTGCAACTGCTTTCAAAATGGCTGTCTAAAAACTTTGAGCCCCCAGTATTATAGGTCAGTTGAAAATAAATACCATGGTAAGAATGACTACAGACTCTTCCACAGACCCTGCTCGACCGTTGCACTTTCCCTATGCAAAGGGTCTGTTACAGTACAATCCTGCAAGGCATGCTGGGTCCAGAAAATCGTGGACCCAGCAGGCATTGCGAAGGAAACACAGGCAGACCGATCACTTAAAAAGGACATGAAAGGTTTCAACATGAGAAAATTCCGGAGTCAGTTCTTGGTAGATTTTAAGCAAGGCAGTAGGCCACTGAAATAAGTAAATGTAAAATACTGACCCCAAAACAGGCAGTAAAGCAACCCAGAGACGGCGACATAAATGTTTATACTGCTAGCTTCGATCCTAAATGAAAACCTGTTTCTGGTAAGTCTAATAAAACAAACAGTGATTTCAATTAGATCGAGTAGATTTATTATTCGAGCCGTTAACTTATGGTATAAATGTATGCAAGCTAAGGAAAGAGACTCGCTAAAAAAGATTGTACCGTGCACGTATACATTGTACATAATAAATTTGACTCAAGTATTTAAACATTTATACAAACCGAAACATGACTGATTAAGCTTACATATCAACTTGGCCGGCTTGCTAACCCCTTGCTAACCAACAGTTGCATTGCTTTTACTTCAGCCACTGTATTGTTCTTTGTCTGGTTTATTTTAGAAAGTAATAGCTTAAAGAAATACAGTATTTTTGAATGCTTCTTTCTCCTTCTTCTTCGTGAACAAGCTGGCAGGGGGTTAATTTGAGCATGACATTACTAATAAACCATACATACCTTATAAAGGATACAGAAGCCATATACAGTTGCACCAGTATAAAAAAGAAATCTCCAACTGCCAAAAAAGGAAAATACATGTAGGATGTTGAAACTACCGTATTCCGAGAAACTGCTGAATAAAAACAAGAAACTGCAAATACAAGGCCTCTTCTAGGGCCACATTATGGACAACATGTACTTGAGATAGCACAGCTACATATTAAGTGATAATGACCATTACAGCATGACAACTGAAACTGGGGCCACTCAGACTGCAATGAGAACCAATCACATTGCAGAATGAAAACAAAGCATATTCCAACTTATGATTACTTGAGCCAATCAGTGTTGAGTACAAGACAATAGCATTTCGACTTGCTCAAGCTTCAATCCAGTAAAAGGGTCAAAAGTCAAAGTCTTCTGAATGAAGAACAAAAATGTGTATATGCCAGAATTTATACTTTGAAAAGCTTTATTTTCATTTTGCAATGTGTTGGCTAAGTCGTCCTGGTTTCAGTAGTTGCACTGTAAAACCATTGTTACACACGACAGTTATTCCACTTTCCTTGTACCATAATGTATTTATAATATATATTTCAGATGATCCCTTAGTTAAAATGGCAGTGACATTTTACCTGCTTTCCTTTGCCTTCTTCAAAAGAGAAGGCTTAGACTGCATGCGTCGACGCCTAAACCACCTTTCCACCTCTCTACTAGTCCATCCTAGCTGTTTTGACAGTCCTACGATCCTGTCTTCAACAGGAAACTTGCTAATGGTCAGGTAGACTTTTTCACAGAATGGATTTGCAGTGAAATGGATCTTCTTGTCTTTTACACCAAGGTAATTTACAAATGGACCAGCTATTAACCTAGAGATATTATTATAGTAATGTCATAAATTTGTAAGATAACACTAAGTTACCCACAAGCAGCAATGCGGGGCAAGTAGCAAGTCGAGGTGGGTAGTGGTAATATTCAACTAATTACAGTATTTAAATAGATTACGGAGAGAAAAAGTGATTACAACTAAAGTACAAAACTAAGTATATAATTAAGAAAACTGGAACGAAGGACAGAGATAAATTCTGAGTTTCTTAGGACTTCATGAAAATTGATCTCAGAGCATGAAGTCGAATGTCCGATCAGCTCAAATGCTCAAACATACCCAGTCAATGGTGTAGACAGTTTCATATTCTTAGGAACTAATACATGTTATGATGTCAGTGTATTGCAATGTTTTCAAATGATAACTGTCAAAACTGTCTTTCCACAAAGAAGAAGGTACATTTTTTTCAGAAGATCTTGGGAAGGAACAAATAAGAACTACAAAATACACCTGCTTGGAAACCTTGAGCAGTATAAATTCAATAATTATACTGCTTGGACATTCATATTGCTGTAACACTTACATTCTTAAAAATAATTATTAGTCTCAGGATGTATCTGTCCATCTCTTCAAAGCAGCACTAAGAACTACTTTAATTGGTAAATGAACCTTTCAGTATGTTCTAGAAGTGGGAACATTTTAACAGTTTACCATCTGAGTTCAGACAAGGCAAGCTTTAAGTTTTTCAAGTGACAGCTAGTGTTGTCTAGAGCTGCATTCCAAGCAATTCGCAAGTGTCAAGAAAAACATGGAAAATGACTTTAAATTTATTACCTTAAAATAATGAACAAGTTTCATGTACAGGAAAAGATAAAGTACTGTAACCTTATTTAATGTCTGTAACTCATGTGACAGTTAAACTTGAGGCAGACATGTTATGTTCTCTTTTATAAATATTGGTCGGAGCATTGAACAATGTATGTGGTTCATTAAGATATAAAATTACGTTAAAAGAAATTCTATTCAGACACATTGCAGATATGTCGTGTATATGTTTTTGCCCATCTAGAGTTGGAATTTTCATCAGGATTTGAAAGTTTCAGTAAGAGGATGATTTACATCAAAGGCTACAATGTACATTAATTAATAAATAAAAGACCATGCATCCAGTTTCTCAGAAAAAAATTTGAATAATACTTTTCTTAAATTCACAACAGGAAATTCATCTCTGACTTCATAACACAATAACAACTAATTTCCTGAGTCAGTTTTAAAGCACTTTTCTTCAGTGTATTCTTACCAGCTGTTGTTATAAAACATAACAGAAGCACTTCAATAAACAGCAGTTTACAAAGTGTTGATATCATAGTTGAAAAGAGTAGAAAAAATGAAACGAATATTTCGAATTGCTGTGCACCAAAATTATAAAACCATTTAGTAATTAAATACACTGAATAACTTCATATATAGCAGTAACTGTTGTACTTTTATACATGGCTTAAAGTGCCACTACGATCAAATTTTGAGGCAAAAATACTACAGCTGTGGGTGCTATGCTTATTAAATGTATATGCAAAAGACATCAAATTATGCAGGCAATTTAGAAAGTACTTTTTGCATTTGAAAAAATTATAGTGCAACTGCTGTATGAGTTGTACTTCAGTATTAACCAAAACATACTAAAAAAACTCTTAACCAGATTTTTCCCCTCACATCTCGACTAATTAAACACACCCTTCTTTACTTCAGAGTTGACATTCTTGACGAGTTCAGAAATATCATAAGAAATATGTAAAACAATGAGCACATCTTAAAGTGAATTGCTTCTTTGTATTAAAATCACAAGATTTAGAGATTTGTCAGATAACTTTATAGCATTTGACTTGAATGAGTATTCAAATTTATTAAATCTTTATTCTTCTCTGGCAGGTTGCATCAAGTGTCATTAATAAGTTATCAGTTCAAATTTGAAACACATGGACAATAATAACACTGTCAAAGCTACCTGACACTTATTTGTAGGACCATGCTTTGTTTTGATGTTTGAAGCAAATATCTAACTTACCAGTTATTTTAGAAATTTCTCAAGCATCTCGGATTCTTGTAAGGGGCTAGGCTACTCAATCTTTTAAAATTAAAATTAAAGCATTGTGCAATATATAAAGTGTTCAAGGAATGAATAAACTTAATGCAGTGAATTAATTCTGCATGTGAATGAATGGAACTGTACAACTGTACGTGAAAAAGTGGTGTAATTCTTCTTCAAATGGGAAAGTAGGAGTACTAGCTGCTTTAAGAAAGATTGCAAAGGGAGGATTTGTTTCCAACAGAACAATTTACTTGATGTTAAAATTGGTACATATTTGTAGCTTTGTAGGTATATAATTTTAGTTATGAATTCCACTAAAAAACAAAGCTACTAATTTTTACTATAACAAACTAGGATTCAGGAAGAAATGTGATTATCCATGGATAATTCTTATAACCAGTAAAATTAACCATATTTCAATCTGCTTTTGCATTGTTCTCAACTTTACTCTCCAACAAGGATGTGAAGGTCAAAAGAACAAGGGAAATATTATGATTTTTTATTGATTCCCCAAATATATGTATATCACTCCCCTTTGGTATTGAATAGCACGGTCACTCCAAAATTGGACATCAATATTTGGCTTTTACAGCCTTAAAACTAACGTGTAAATGACGGGAGAGTCAAATTAATCCACCGTCACTACACATGAACTGTTGATCACGCTCGTTATGTTCCTTGTGATTGATAATTCACTAACCTTTCGAAAGCAACACGAAGAATGATCAATACAACAGCAATGGGGAGACATAGATAAAGCTCTCCTGCTTGCACCAACTTCGGGTTCTTTTTTTCTTGAATATGATCCCATGTTATATTTACAGGAAGCCAGAAGGAATCTGCCCAAAACCAGTCTTGAAAGCTACGATAAAGTGCGACCATGGTGGCGGGCTTGTCTAACTCCGCGAGGAGACTCGAAAATCCTGTCCGCAGGCCTGCAGACAGGTGATGCGGCGCGCAAGCACTTATGGGATAGCAGGCGTCTAGACTCTTCCACAGACCCCGCTCGGCCGCCTAGCCTTCAGTCTTTTATTATTACGAACATTTTTTTTTCACGGCAAGCATTTATAACGATCAATCTGAGATTATTTGTAGGACAGGCTAATGGTAATACTACTAATCGAGCTGGGTAATATAAATTAGTAATGTGACAATTCATGTCGATGTATAACATGCTCATCATGAGCTAGAAGGGAAAGTATTATAATTTTTAATAGTTAGTCTTTTATTATTAGTAACTAGTAAATAGTTACCAATTGTAAGTAAGCCCATCACACTTATTATATTTATAGGAATTATGTAATTATGATACCTGTTATTCATTTTTTTATTTTTATAATTACTATTTAGTAAATAGCCTACTGATCACTACTGACCAGGAGAATCTGATCCAGGGTAGTTATGTGCCAGTAAGATTTAAAAATTGATAATGTAGTTGATTGTTAAAGAATCCACTGTCTAACAGTGCATGCATGACGTTAATTGACTTCCTTATAGACTCTGTCCACGTGAACTGACCCTGACTTATGTTCCTTTAGCTTGCGTGCACTGCCATAAATGACGAGTTTGCATTTAGATGTATTCAGTGTCAAGAGATTGCTGTTAAACCATTGACACATGGACATAAGTGTTAAATAACGAGAATCGAGGCATTCAGCCATGTATATGGCTGAATGCCGAGGTTCGAGGTATTTAATTGACTTATTTCAATTTAAGTTAACTTTATTTCGACACGGTAAACGGCTCAGTAAACTGATTTTCAGACATGCCGTGCATAGTAATATTGCAGGCTTTCACATGACGTCATAGCCGCCATGTTTAAAGGGATACCCGAGTGAAAAACACATTTGGGCTCAAAAGCATCTTTCAGGTGTACTTTGTTCAGAAAATGTATTAAAATCTGATAAAACTTTTTCAGAGTAGAGAACGAGCCCCTCAAAGTTGGCCCCGCGAAGACCTGGGCGCCGCCATTTTGTTCACATTAATGGGGCTGGATCAGCGCTCATTCGTTACCAGGCTATCGCACGGCCAAAGGCAAAAATCAAACCTCCCTCCGAAGGAACCTTTCAGGAATCCATTTCCATCGCTCTTATTTCGTACCTCTAAAACATATTTTTTGCAGGAAAGTTTTGTTTAGCATTCATTCTAAATGTAGACAGGATGTACAGTATTTTATTTTCACATTTTTTGTTCGAAATTGTGATGAATGAAGGCTCTGGAGGAAGGGGAGGTGAACGAGTCGGGGCAGGAAGAAAGAAAACGTCTGCCTTGAGGCAATTGACGAAAATTTTTTTTACCAACACTGGAAAAGCCAACATGCTGCTATATACTTAAGTAAACAAATATTCAAAACCTGGCGGGAGCTTAAAGACATTCGCGGCCGAGTCTCTTCAAGAGTAGTTGATTGAGAAACGTTTAGTGAAAAAAGACGGTATAACAAAAAATAACCGGCCAGAAGATAAATAACATTGCCGAAAACCTTTTGCTAAAAAGAAAAGTTTTATAAAACGGACAAAATGAAAGAAAAGAGTTTATTTTGCGACTTTTCTGAGCACAAGCCAAAACACCGAAGCCAAGACAAACTCACCAGCCAAAATACACCAAAGCCAAGACAAAGGACAACCCGAACTCGCCTGAAAACGTTTTCCAGAATCAAAACAAGGTAATAAAACATACCTGAAATTTAGCTGAACCTGCTACTTTGTCGGCTTTTCAAAAATAATTATTTAGGAAACGGCGAAGTTCGAGCCAAGCTATCTCACTGACTTTATTCCAGCAAAGCATTTATAAACACTTCACGAACGAACCAAGGCTTCACAACAATTATCATGAAAGGAGGCGAATTCCAACTCTCTTTACAAGATGGGAGTTTTCCGTTCAGCAAGGCAAGGAACGACGACTAAATTTGAAAACCGTCCGTTCAGCGTTCAAGTCAACACGGGACCAAAACCATGTTTCGCAAAATGTTGACGATTTTCACAAGAAATAGCGCCAGATTGTCCTAAGCGATGACGATGACAAGTAAACAATCCCTAGTATTACATTTGACGAGTTGAAGAGTTTTTGTACACATTTAGCCGGAATTTCATTGCTGTTTTTCGGATAAATCGAGGTGAACTTCCGTAACTGAATTTTACTTTCTTACACAAAATCTACCCGCTAACATTGAAAGGGTTTCAACTTACCCTCAGCCAATCAGAAATGACCTCTCATTGAACTGACCAATCAAACACAATCCTACTTTTGCTTGCGAAAGAAACCATTGCGATCGCAGAAGAATTTTGAACGGTTTGAATATTTATTATATGCTAATTACCTCAAGAGCATACTTACTGCGCACGGGCACCAGGTGACCCAGCCCCTTTAATTTTGCGAAACGAAACGAAACGAAACTGTACTTTGCGAAACTGTACTTTGCGAAACGCGTATTTAAGCACTCCTGGGAACGGATAAAAACAATAATCTTAGTTTATACTTACTTTCACATATATAGCGCCGGGTAGACTTCTTTAGTTGCTCCTTTTTACGAACAAAACTCCTCTTTACAGTTCAGGTGATCCGGTCGGCCATATTGCCACGCTAACTGGAATAGTAACCGCGCAGACACGACAACGAGGCTGGCGTTGATATTTGTAACAATTTTTCCCTGATGAAAGGCTGGTAATGCTTGATGGCTCAGTCGGGAGAACTTGTTTCCGTGAACGACGGGTCGGGGGTTGGAACCCCGGCGCCGAAATTGTTTTTTTTTCCATTTCTTTTTTTACTGGATAATTTTTTTTGCTGTCCTTTCCTCGTTCTGTTATTTTTATTCATAACGAAATAAATAATAACTAAAAAAATCAGCCTTTCAAAGCGATCGATCGAAAAACGTCCAGGTTGCTTCAACTAAGAGTGGAAAAAGTGAAATCATAAAACCCTTCAAATGGCCTTTAGACTCCCAAAATCGATTGAGATAATAAAGGAAAACACATTTGGATAAAAAGGTGAGTCTTTATTTCATATTTATCGATTTTAAAATTTACAAACAGCTTTAAGTCAAGTTCATACACATATAGGGAGCTTGGGGTACCTGTGATGACAAGTGAAAATCCTTTAAGTGTGCGTTTGGCAGATAATTTAGCAGTTGAACAGCCAAATCTAAAAAAAGAAGGCTTAATAATCGACTGGAGCTGAGAGAGAATGGCTGTAATTAACCTGTGAAAAAAGTCAATTTCTGGTACATTGACACTAGCAAAGAGCGAAGTTTGATTTCAGGCAGTTCATCGAGCACAACCGAAGTCAAACAATAAAACAGTTGTCACTTTGCTGTTTTATTTTAAAAGACAGTAACTGTTATGCACCAGTCAATGTAAACCCCCCCCCCCAAACTCAGGCATGGCCGAGGACTTGGAATTTGGGGACAGTGAAAGTGAGAATATGCCCTTGCCCCTGGGGACATGTTGCCGATCCAATGCCCCGCATATCCCTGCCCCCCCGGGGGAGTCTAGGGAAAATGCGCAACACATTTGAAACGCGAATAAACAAGAAATAAGCGCAGAGCCTTCAGTAATACTGGCCAGCAGGTAGGCTCTGGGTGAACTCCCGGTTAAGTCCCCGGTACAGAAACCGAAGAGGTGAAAGCCAGCGAATTCCCCACCTAGCGGGGATGAATATGGTGGTGAATACGAGGTAAATACAATCAGTGGTAGATTCCGGCAATTCTGCTTTTCAACGAAAACACAAATGCTGAAAGCTGAAAAAGGCCAACTAACTAGGTTTTTGCATAGTTTACAACACTTTGTAAGGCAAAATTCATACCTTCTTTGTTGCTTCACTTCTTTTTGAGAAGCCTTTCAAAAAGGTACCTTTTTTGCTAATAAAGACTGGACATTTTTTGGTTTCATCCAAAAATCCAGAAAGCTGAAATTTCATACCTTTTTTCAGCTTCGATTTGCCTTTGCGAGAAGGGCGAAAATGGTACCTTTATTGCGCTTTCATTCGAAAACCAGAACGCATGCAAATTACCTTTTTTCAACTTCGATTTGACTTTGCGAGAAGCGCGGAAAAGGTACCTTTTTTGCACTTTGCACTGAAAACCAGAATACACGAAAATTTATACCTTTTTTCAGCTTAGCTGCGATATTGCGAGAAGTGCGTAAAAGGTACCTTCTTTCTTTGTTTATTGGCTGTTTGATTGACGTGAACTGCCGGCACTGTACTATACTAGCGTGTTAATATATACGGCCGTTAACTATTATTGGCTATTGCCTGATGATTGACACCGAGAAAACTGAATGGTTTCAATTGTGAACCAACAGTTCCCGCCACTTTTGCGAAAAGAATGATTGGAATAAATATTTTTTTTGCCGCTTATTTAATTTTCGTGGGTCGCTTATTCGGGAAGGGCGCTTTTAAAAAAAAAAAACGGAACCTGGAACAATAACAAGGATTTAATGCAACAAAAAGGAGGTGGTACGAAAATGAAAATCGCCCAAACGTTAAGGTTAGGTATACCTTCGTGGCATTAGTTTTTAGGAATTTTATTGATTTTCATGAAAGCCCTAAGCACTGAAGTTAAGTTCGCGCATACAAAATCCAAAAAGTTAAATATTTTGCGAGATATTGGATTTTTTTAAAGTTAATATACCGCCTCTTTTAATCCTTTTATGCTCGGCAAAAAGGCGAGGCGAGGCAGAGGCCAGGGACTGCACAAATGTACAGGGATGCCATCAACTGCAAATGGTTTCCTTCTATCACACTGTGTTTTTGTTGCAGCAACTCTTTTGTGAGAGGTACACATATGTATCCTTTGATTTATCCACTATTAAAAGACAGGAGAAATTTTTCAAGAAATTTACATAATTTTTCGTCTCTCAAAAAGATTCCACACTGCAGAACTCCCGAAACGCGACGCCATTTTGTTGATTCTCTTACCGAATATCGGCGATATGTTCTACCCATATTTTCCAGAAGCACTGAACTCCATTGTGGAATTTAAGTTGCACAACTGTGGAAAAGGTATGCCGAAATTATACGCTTCTTTCGCGAGGAGTGATTTATACTCGAACTCATCAAAACCTTAAGTGCTTTATGCAGATCATTTTACATTTACTCAGAATTTCACTAATTGTTTAGTATGTAAGATCCCTTTTTCATATTTGTAAGTTGCACAAAAAGTTAGTTTGATTTCTACTTTCTGCACCCAATTTGTACAAGTTGCACAAGCAAAACGTTGAGTCACATGGATGGTGCAACTTGCTTCTTGCATCGTAAGTTTCAGTCATTCAGACACTTGTAAACAGGCCTGGCATTTGTGCTTATTTCACACTTGTTTTTCTAGTGCTTATATATTTAATAGCATGCACCAGGGATGGGTGTTTCTCATGGCAGTTTGTCTCTCAAAACTCATTTTTCTTGTTCAATTAATATTAACGCTAGACTAATATTTTGTATGATTCCGTGTTTTTAATTTTTAGAACTGTTAAAGTCAAGTAGCCAGAAGCCTATTAAGCAACAATAAAATTTACAATGGGGGATAGTGAGGAGGATTTTATAAAGAACCTCTTTTATCGAGGATATGAATACAAAGAAATGGTGTTGATGCTGAGAAAAGGTAGAACATATCGCCGATATTCGGTAAGAGAATCAACAAAATGGCGTCTCGTTTCGGGAGTTCTGCAGTGTGGAATTATGGGATAGTGGCCGTCTACCTCCGCCGCGAGTTTTCACTTCCGCCGTGGCTCGCGACTCCGTCTTTTCTGCCGTGGCTTTGTCGGTTATGCCGTTACTTCATCTCTTCTGCCGTGAGTTTCTTTGTTTTGCCGTGAACTTATTCTGTTCTGCCGTGGAGTTATTCTGTTGTGCCGTGACTTCGTCGGTTGTGCCGTGAACTTGCTCTGTTCTGCCGTGGCTTTCTTTATTTTGACGTGACACTTGTGGGCCACCGTAGGTTTTTATAGTCTAGCTAAAACACGGAAAGATAATATTATCGGAAAGCTGAATTGCCGTAGCCCCTATTGATTTGCCGTACTTCTTACTCGGATCATTACTTAAGTAGATGATATGTATAGTTAAGGTTAGAAAACTACGGTGGCCCACAAGTGTCACGGCAAAATAAAGAAAGCCACGGCAGAACAGAGCAAGTTCACGGCACAACCGACGAAGTCACGGCACAACAGAATAACTCCACGGCAGAACAGAATAAGTTCACGGCAAAACAAAGAAACTCACGGCAGAAGAGAAGGAGTGACGGCATAACCGACAAAGCCACGGCAGAAAAGACGGAGTCGCGAGCCACGGCGGAAGTGAAAACTCGCGGCGGAAGTAGACAGCCACTATCCCATAATTCAACACTGCAGAACTCCCGAAACGCGACGCCATTTTGTTGATTCTCTTGGGGTGTCTATAAAACGAAGACCTATAAAACGAAGACCGAAGACCGAAGACCGAAGACCCCCACAAATAATAATAATAATATTTATAAGTTAATAAAGTCACAAATAATGAGCAGACAACTCAAAGAGGCTTTGCGGGTATTCGGTTCGTACACATTATCTACAGGGAACTTTTATCGCCAAGGTCTTCGTTTTAAAGAACTTTAAAACGAAGACCTTGGCGATAAAAGTTCTCTGTAGATAATGTGTAGGAACCGAATACCCGCAAAGCTTCTTGGAGTTGTCTGTTCGTTATTTGTGACTTTATTAGCTTAGATTACGAAAAAGCTGAGAGAGGAAACTGGGGTCTTCGTTTTAAAGATCTTTAAAACGAAGACCTTGGCGATAAAAGTTCCCTGTAGATAATGTGTAGGAACCGAATACCCGCAAAGCTTCTTTGAGTGGTCTGCTCGTTATTTGTGACTTTATTAGCTTAGATTACGAAAAAGCTGAGAGAGGAAACTGGGGTCTTCGTTTTTAAGATCTTTAAAACGAAGACCTTGGCGATAAAAGTTCCCTGTAGATAATGTGTACGAACCGAATACCCGCAAAGCTTCTTTGAGTTGTCTGCTCATTATTTGTGACTTTATTAACTTATAAATATTATTATTATTATTTGTGGGGGTCTTCGGTCTTCGGTCTTCGGTCTTCGGTCTTCGTTTTATAGGTCTTCGTTTTATAGACACCCCAAGAGAATCAACAAAATGGCGTCGCGTTTCGGGAGTTCTGCAGTGTTGAATTATGGGATAGTGGCTGTCTACTTCCGCCGCGAGTTTTCACTTCCGCCGTGGCTCGCGACTCCGTCTTTTCTGCCGTGGCTTTGTCGGTTATGCCGTCACTCCTTCTCTTCTGCCGTGAGTTTCTTTGTTTTGCCGTGAACTTATTCTGTTCTGCCGTGGAGTTATTCTGTTGTGCCGTGACTTCGTCGGTTGTGCCGTGAACTTGCTCTGTTCTGCCGTGGCTTTCTTTATTTTGCCGTGACACTTGTGGGCCACCGTAGAAAACCACAGCAAAAACCGTGTACAATCAATCCTGCCAGACGTTGGATCAAAAAACAGATCTTGATCAGCAAGAAGAAGAAAATATAACGATAAAGTGTCCGAAGACTGATCAAATACAACGCTTGTCGAGGTTTATACGATATTTCGGCTGGCTTGTACCCGCCTTCTTCAGGTTTATTTTACTGACAGACCTGAAGAAGGCGGGTACTGGCCAGCCAAAATATCGTTTGAACCTCGACAAGCGTTGTATTTGATCAGCATTGCATTAGTCTTCGGACACTTTATCGTTATAGATTAATAGGTATTTCACCTTAAATACAGCTTTCTCATCTGACGATGCCCTGGGATCTCCGAGCGCTGGAAATGTTAACCACAATCTGCTAGTAGAAAAGCTGAAAAATAGTCCTCTCAATCCATATATTATAAATTGGTATATTAGCTTTTTAGAGGGTAGAAAACAAAGAGTTATCAGCAACGGAATTGCATGCAGTTGGAGAAACGTAAATTAGGGAACTACACAGGGTAGTGTAAGTGGACCTTACTTGTTTAATTTATTTTTAAATGATTTAGAAATGAATGAGCTTATCAGACACCAGTTTAAGCAAGTATGCAGACGATTCTACTATTATAGTTCCAGTACTTAAGGACTCTCCAGATAAATCAGAATTAGCTTTGCAGGCATTTATGGATTGGACTAAAGAAAACAAAATGAGTTGCAACACATGAAAGTGCAAGGAATTAATTTTAAGTAAGAACTTGGAAGGGAATACACATAACAAGAGCCCACTGGGCTTTCACTCGGGCCAGTCTATATATCAATGCAGCCAGACACTCTTTCAGGTGAGCACACACCAGGAGACATTTTGCATGACCCTAGTGTATGTCCCACCTTTATAGAGGAAGGGGATAGAGGAAGGGGTACTCCCACAAATAAATTGTTTTCAGTGTTCCCTGGTCCCTGGTTGTTCCCTGGTGTGTCCCTGATGAGATTGAAGATGAAAGGCACTTTCGTTTGAAATCCTCTTAGCATTATAACCATCTGCACTGTTCATCTGCACAGTTGTGTTTAACAATTTTATAAACGTTTTGGCTTGGGCTGCCTGTGCTTCGACCGAGTAGCCTAGAACCAAGTCTATACCCATATTTGGTAACAGTTGCACATTTCAAATAGCAAGAGGCCATTTTGTTGCCGCTGGAGTTTAAAAGGTCATTTCAACCACAGGGAGTCCCTAACCGATAGTAGAATATTGGAAGATTGGATCGAAACGTTAGTTTTGATGCGTGTGGGTTGCCTGTGGTTTCTTTGCCGCGCGAGAGTAGTTGTGAATTTATCGTAGTCTGTTTGTTTTTATCCCAAAATTGTTCATTCGCAGCCTAAAATTCGGACAATAAAGTTATCTGGCTGTAAAATGAACCAGCTAAATGTGTAGCTTATTTATTATTCTGTAGTTTGCATTAGTTTTAAGACACCGGATAATGTTTTGAGCGAGATTTAAGCGTTTCAGTTCACCGATACCTGTTCGCTGATTTTCGCTGCCGATCGCCTTGCTATAAAGTATTGAAAGGGGAGACACAGCGTTCAGAAAATCGACCAGAAGTCCTTTGCAAATTTCATAATCTCTAATTCAATTCACATGTGTGAGTTGTTTAAGCATTTTCTCACTCCTGATGTGATTTTTTTGGCAAGCCTTATAGTTTAGGACAATATTTGAACACATTTCATTTTCGTTTTTGTGAGCCGAGGTGTTTACTTTTTCGCTGCAACGTTGTTGACCAAAAAACGACTCAGTAGGGGAGGTACCAGGAACATTTAGTTTGACAAAAAAATCCCTTCGGGGTTACTAAGGGGTTGAGTCGTTATGAGTCACGAAAAATGTCGCGTGACGTATCAGTCCCTTCTAGGATATGGTAAGGCATATCTTGTCGTTCCCCGTGGGGTTATACGTTGCAGTCAAAAAGTAAAAACGTTCACCGTCTCTTTCCTTTCTAATACTTATACAGTAGTGAAAATGAGAGAACAGGTGTCCGTGAACTCAAACGCTTAAATCTCACTCAAAACGTTCTCCGATGTCTTCAAACTAATACAGGCTACAGAATAATAAATAAGCTACACATTCAGCGGGTTTGTTTTACAGCTAGATAACTTTATTGTCCATTTTTCGGATGAGAAAGTACAATTTTTGGATCAAATAGCGAAAATCAGCGAACAGGTATCGGGAACTGAAACGCTTAAATCTCGCTCAAAACATTATCCGGTGTCTTAAAACTAATGCAAACTACAGAATAATAAATAAGCTACACATTTAGCTGGTTCATTTCACAGCCAGATAACTTTATTGTCCGAAATTTAGGCTGCGAATGAACAATTTTGGGATAAAAACAAACAGACTACGATAAATTCTCAACTACTCTCGCGCGGCAAAGTAACCACAGGCAACCCACACGCATCAAAACATATTTCGATCCAATCTTCCAATATTCTACTATCGGTTAGGGACTCCCTGTGATTTCAACAGCTATTCACCAGATGAAAGATAATAATAACTGCTCCAAGTGAGAGGCAGTTTCAGTTCTGGAGAGAGATGAATTCCTGAAGTAATCTGTGCAGTACTAGGTGAGCGGAAGTTTATGCTATCTATAGCCTATAATAGCGGGATAATAGTTGGAGCCTAGCTGTAGTTAGTGTACTCCAATATATATTTGAAGAAACCATTTATGAAAGCTTCAAGAGGTCAAGTGTAGTTTATGATTGCAACCGAAATTTCTTCAAGAGTTGAGATGGACTTAGCTTCATTGAGAGTCACTGTACTATATAGTAATAATTAATTCAAACATTTTACCTTTTTGGAACAACAAAACTCACATGATCATGTCCCGGGTCTTGTTAATCCCTTTTCGAATTTTATCATTCTAAAATGTTTGATGTTGGAGTGCTTCTCAATACCCTATTCAACACAATCACCCACAAAACCGTATTTTGGTAGAAAAAGAAGTGGGATGTAGAAAAATATTTGTCAGTTTCAGGTTGGCAAATCACGCTAATCACCCCTCTAACCAGAGGGGAAGGCTTCACACTCGATCCAACGACGGCCTTCGCTCGAGGACGAATTTTCCACAAAATATAAATCCCATCGGCGTTTACTCGGCCGCGGTACAATCCACGGTCATCAATTATCCCTCAGAAGTACCCAGGCTTGATAACTCCTTTCCAAACCCATTAGATTTGAACGATTTTTGAAGCAATTCATGCAGCTTCCAACGGCTGACAGTTCCTAACATCCATTGAATGGTCCTCTCTTGACAACGCGTTTTGGTAACCAGGTGTTTGGGTAACCAGGCCGTTACAAAATCCTTCTTTCCTCGGGAGGGACATGGAAGATTCCTTTGACACTTTCAAACCTTTCCTCCCTCCCAACGAGACCACTTGGCGGCCTGGTTACCCAAACGCCTGGTTTATTGTGCAGCCTTCCCCTCTGGTTAAGCGTATGACTCAAGAATTCCATAAAACACTGTTCTAGCGGCCTGATCGAAACACACATAGGACAACAAAACAACTTCAAGTAAGCCTTCTTCCTTTATTTACCTTGTATTACAGAAGATCTGTAACTAAATTTATGTTATTTTTCTGAGTTATCGGAAGAACTCTCATACAAACCTTGTTATACAGTCAGACCTTGGGCGGCCTGTGGACAACACGGGAAGTGCCGACTCATCAAACTTTAGTTTATAGTTTACTCAGAAACCGGCGTTCACACACACTTATCAACTAGCACACAAGTTTTGATACTTGGAAGTTAGGAACACTCGCTCAGCGGCGCAGTTGAATTGACTTCAGTTGAATAAAAACGACTATGCATTGAAGCTGAAGTGGCGTATCACAACATGGGAAGTGCCGGCGTGTCTAAAACGCAGGTAGCGGGTACGGGTAGCGGGTAACGGTATGTAAACTGTCAGTTGTAAAATATGAGCAATATATAGACTTTGTAAACTTTTACAAAATGTCTGTGAATGTATAAATTGATTTTTTTTACAAACACTTCATTTTACAGAGTAATACATTTAGAGAAATGTTCTACTCTAAAATGTTTGTATTAAAAAGGACATAAATGGTTCGCTTTTTACAGTGATATATTATGATAAGTGATTGGACGAGTTTTACTCAAATCGATAAGGCAGATTTGAACTGTTAACTTCAGAATAAAGTTTACTTATTGTATTGATCAGTCTCTGTGTCTTTATGTTGTCCGATGCATTTTAAAGCGATCCATTGCGAGTAGAGGAATTTTATTAAAAAGATCACCAAAACATCTCCCAAAATTTTATCATTAAGTTAATCGCTTACTTAATATCTACTTCGGGAATATGGATAGATTATCCATGGACATTGTGCCCAAGTATGTGCTTAATCGATGCAAGAATTGGTTATAACAATCTACGTCGAAATCCGTATCTTAATTAGCTTTCTTACTGTGCCGCCATGAAACTACAATCTTGGACAATGATTTGGATTCTGGTCGCTTTAATAGACTGTCCATTCATTTAACTCCCACTCCAGCCCCCCTTTGCCGAACACATTCAATCTGAAAATTGTTTCACTGGTTTGGGAAGCTGCAGCTGTGCTAACTTTGCGTCAGGTACATGTATGAATGGTTATCACTGGTCAGGATAACGGTGTATATCAAAGCGAGTATTTTTCTTCTTTTTAAAAAAAAATAACACCGGACAATTTTTGTATTGTTCTAAACAAATAAATTTAAACTAGCCGTTACCTGCTACCCGATACCTGCTACCCATTACCTGCTACCCGTTACCTGCTACCCGTTACCCGCTACCTGCGTTTTAGACACGCCCCGGGAAGTGCCGACTCTTCAAGTATATCGACTTCAGAAGATTGGGGGTGAAAACGACCGGATACCGACACTGCATGACCCAAAAATATCAAATGAAACTATCTCAACTTTGCCTAACTAGTTTGGGTTTGTATTGATACAAGTACGCTGAGTGCTTAACTAACAAAATGACAGCACATCGAAGTGTGGACTGGACGGGATGAACAAATACAAAAACCAGAGTACATCGAACTGTGAGGTTTGCGGGAATAAACTTTGGCGAAATAATCGGCGTAAGCGGAGTGCTTTATTTGGAAGTTAAACACACAATCAATCAAATAAAAATGACAGCACATCGAAGTGTGAGCTTGGCAGGATAAACTTTGATGTACTAGTCAATTGTGTATCCCCCAGGCAAATTTAATTCTGTTAATGAGTTATACAGGTGCGTGTAGTTCTGTGCGTGTATTACACTCAAATGAGTGTAGTACACTCATTTACGTGTAGTACACTAAACAAACTACACGCACGATACACGCAAAAAATGTTAACAAACTTTCGGCCGGTTGGTTTGATCAAGAATGTGAAACAGAAAAAAAGAACCTACAATCTCTTGGGAAACAAATTAGCTGTGATCCGAACAGTACAACATTAAGGTGCCATTTACATTACAAGAAAACATTTTTTAGAAAAGTTTGTAGACGAAAAAACACTCATATTTTAAACAAAATATAGGCAAAATTTACTTTAAAGACTCAAAAAGCATATGGAAAAGTTTGCGTAAAATATTAAATATCAAGAAAAAGAGAAAACAACCGTTAGAAAATATCAATACAACAGAATTGTATGAGCATTTCAGAGATCAGAATGCTGCCACGTATTGTGAAGAAATGAATCCAGATGTAAGTAATGATGAACTAGGACCTCTTGACTACCCTATATCCGAAAACGAAATTGATATTGCAATTAATCAACTAAAAGGAAATAAAGTGCCTGGTGCTGATAATATATTAAATGAACTCATAAAGATAGGAAAAGAAGATATGAAAAGTCACATTAGTTTTATTCAATAAAATACCCTTTGTTATGAAATCTTGGTCTGATCGTTCCAATACATAAAAAAGATGACCCCTCAAAGGCTGAAAACTATAGGGGAATAACATTACTATCAGCATTATAGGCAAAGTGCTCACATCGTCATAATCACTTGGTTGAAAAAGGGATAATAAAACCAGAACAAGGTGGTTTTAGAAAAAAATCACAGTACAACTGATAGTATTTTCATCCTCAAAACTCTCATTGATAAAATATGTAAAATCCAAACCAAAGAAGAAAAAAATACTTTTTTCTTGTTTCATAGACTTCAAGAAAGCCTTTGATCGAATACCAAGACAAAGACTACAGGAGTAAATGGCAAATTTCTCACATTACTGATATCAATGTACTCAAATGATAAATCAGCAGTCAAAATAGACTACCGGTAGTCAATAACACCAACCTTTACTTGTCACACAGGAGTAAAACAGGGATGTATGTTATCACCTACTCTGTTTAATCTTTATCTAAACGATCTACCTGATGAACTGAATTTGGTTAACACAAACAACATACAGCTAAATGATAAACCCCTAAGCTGCCTCCTATACGCGGACGATTTAGTAATTTTCTCTAAAACAGCAAAAGGTCTACAAACATACCTGAATAAGCTAAGTTCATTTTGCGAAGAATCAGATCTAAAGGTCAACTTAGACAAAACAAAGATAGTTATCATTAACAACAATGGCAAAAATATGAACAATTACATATTTTATTATGATAATATTAAACTCCAAAATGTTAAGTCATATAAATACTTAGGTCTACAACTAAGCGCCTTTGGGAACTTTACACTTGCTAAACAAGAATTGAAAAAGGTTGCCCTAAAAGCACTTTACAAATTAAGGAAAGAAATGGGTGTATATACTTCAGGAAATACCTTAAATTAACCATCAAACTATTTGACGCCCTGATAAGTCCAATTCTACTCTATGGTAGCGAATTATGGGGAGTGGATATAAAAGGGCCATTAGAAAAAGATCTGATTGAAGCTGTGCATATTGAATTCTGTAAATGGCTCCTAGGGGTCAACAAAACTTAAAGTAATAATGCATGCACGGCAGAATTAGGGAGATATCTGTTACGAATGCAAGGAAAATGTAGGAGCATTAAATTCTGGCTTAAATTAAGTGACTCTGATATAGATAAACTATCCTGCAATGCATACAAAGATATAAAAAATAAGGACAACAAAGAATGCTGGAGCCACAAAATCAAAACCTTGCTACATCGGATAGTATTAGGAGAACTGTGGATTAATAGGCAGAACAATGTACATTACAATAACACAACCACCGAAAACATTATACGACAGAGGATAAGAGACATTGAACTACAAACATGGTCAAGTGACATACATAACGATTCAAGAAAAGATCCCCAACGAAAGAACAAATTAAGGATATTAAGAATAAGTAACCACAAATTAGAAATAGAAACTGGGCGGTACACAAAACCATATAAAAAACTCGAAGAAAGAATATGCCAAATATGCAAAAAAGGCCGCCAAGTGGTCTCGTTGGGAGGGAGGAAAGGTTTGAAAGTGTCAAAGGACATTTCTTGATAAAATGTCCTCTATACCATGAAAAAAGGAATATTCTTTTCTCCAGTATAGAAAAGCAAACTAAAAATAAGATGAACTGAATGACTGACAATGATATATATATTTTTCTTATTAACCCTCCAATCAAACAACCAGCTATACAGAAAGAAATAGCAAAATACATACTTGAATGTATGCTATATAGAAATAGCGTCAAAATCCAGGCCAAGATAAGATAGCACCACACCATGTGTGCGAATACAAAAACAATTATTGTAATTATTATTCAATTAATTTAAGGTTATTTGGACGTTAGTCTATATACTCTGTGTGTAAGACTCCAAATAAAAAAATGTCTGTCTATCATCCTAGAGGGGAAAATTTGAAATGTGTTGCAACTTCTTTCAAAGCTAAACATAGGCTGTTTAACTGAAATTATCTGTCATTCTCCCGAACATTTTGGAAATACATTTCTTGCATTTTGGGACCACTTTGAAGCATGACCCACCCCTGATCCTAACCCTAACCCCCCCACCCCCCCTATACTTTATGACCAGTATTGCATTGCACTGTGCTAGCTATTCCATGTACATGTACATGTATATACTGCATTGTATTGCCTAGTTTCATCATTGCCTGTCAAGTGTCTAAAAGGCAAGTATAATGGATAGTTGACTCAACTTTGGTATTTTTCTCATTTTTATTCCAGTGCATGATGGAGCATGGAGTCCATAATTTTGTCTTTTCGTCATCTGCAACAGTCTATGGAGTGCCACAATTTCTTCCACTAACAGAGGAACATCCTGTGGGTGGCTGCACCAACCCTTATGGCAAGACAAAGTACTTTATTGAAGAAATGTTCAAAGACTTGTGTTATGCTGAGAAGGTTGGCATTTAGGCATGGTTCGACATTTTGTGACTACTGTAATCGAAGCCACTTAGACAATGAGAACCAATCACATTGCAGAACGAAAACAAAGCATCCCAACTTACGGTTACTTGAGCCAATCAGTGTCGAGAACAAGACAATAGCAATTCAACTTGCTCAAGCTTCAATCCGGTAAAAGGCGAATTTGGTGGACTAAAATGTAGTTCTGAAGTCAGTCATTTGAATAAAGAAAATCTCATGGGTACATGTATGCTAGGATTTGTATTTTGATTGCTTTATTTCATATTGCAATGTGTTTAGTTCTTGTTGTCTAAGTGGCCCTGGTACAGTAGTCACACTGTAGTTGTAATGTGTTTAAGTGTCATTGTCTAAGTGGCCCTGGTTACAGTAGTCACTGTACAGTGTAGTTGTAATATGATTGTTTAGTTCTCGTTGTCTAAGTGGTCCTGCTTACAGTTAAGTCACACTGCAAAGGGGCTATGTCATAGTGTTGTGCATCTTTATCTTTAATCAGACATAATTGAATATGGAGTCAATTATGGAGTCAATGTTCGATTGGTGGTGGTTGGAGCAGTTTTCACTTGAGTGCAGAGTACAAAATCCAAGCAGGTGATTGGTTAATGACAGTGCTTTATTGGTGACCACAGTTCAGTTGGAATAGAGCAGTTTTCACGTTACTGTCGGAAGTGTTTTGGTTTTGTGTTTACTAAGTTCTCATATTGGCTGAGAAAATAAACCAACCAATCAGATTCCAAAGTAAAACCAAACACAAATTGGTTTTGCTATTGTTTGTTATTGGCTCACAGGGAAGCCATTTATGAGTTACGTGTGATTACTTGCTCCTATGATTGGCTGGCTGTGTTTGGTCTTTCGACACTCATGTGAAATTCGCTCTATTAAAAGGGTTAGAGACTTTATGTTTGTGTTTTATGTACTAGTTAAAGAATGAGTGGACGATCTTTATGGAATTTACAAACTCGAGCTGAAAGCGAGAGTTTGTAAATCCCATAAAGATCAGACGTGAATTCTTTATCGCACTTATCAAACGTCTAGATGTAGAGTCATGTTTTCAGTTAATTTGGCGATACGACTTATTTTAGTCGAGAAAATCGAAGCCAAAGTTTATGTAAATCAGGACGAAATCTCTTGTTGAATTAATGACACCTGATGTTTTATTAATTTCCTTTGTTTTTGCTTCATGAGTTATTAATGAGTTTGATAATGATAAATAAGGCACTTGCTGACTGTACGATGAACTCAAAATTTGTTCATATATTTGGCCTTCGACCTCGTGCAGTATTAATGATTTTTCGTTCGTCTGTATGTCAATATAACACGCACGCCAGTCTCTCAAAAACATGTACAGATGACGTCACAAGGTCACGCGCATGCTCGTATTTTATTGGGACAGTTCGCTAATTATTGCATAGGCTAACCATCCTCCCATTTTGTGTATTTGTCACTGATGTTTTAATAATCCATCATTTCTTAGCAAATTGTGAAATAAAATACCTTTTGACTTGATTATGCTGTATATGTGTTGATTTAGCGCGCGCTCATAATACAGCTCGGGTTTCCTGTGGCTAGTTGGCGAGATGAGCCACAGGAAGCCCGAGCTATATATAAACAATCCTGAGCCACAGGAAACCCGAGCTGTATTATGACATAGACCAGACCCTGTATTATGAGCATGCGGTAAATCAACACATACAGCAGAATCTAGTCAAAAGGTATTTTATTTCACAATTTGCTAAGAAATAATGGATTATTAAAACATCAGTGACAAATACACAAAATGGGAGGATGGTTAGCCTGTGATTATTGTATCAGACATTTTGTCGTGCGTCTCTTATATACGCACAGATGACGTCACAACTAGTCTCGTGGCGCACTTTGTTCTCTTCACGTTGTGACGTCATCTGTGCATATATTAGAGGACAGATGCACGGTTAAAATGTCATCTATTTGCTAAACATTGCTCATTTCGTTTGTCGTCAGGAGTGAGGGATTACATTCATGTTGTGGATCTCGCGGTGGGACACCTGGTTGCGCTAAACAAAGTTCAAGAAAACTGTGGATATAAGGTTAACTATTATACCGCAACACTGCACTGAATAGAGCGGATTTCGTATGAGTGGGACAAAAACACGGCATGTCCATAGAGCAGATTTCGTATGAGTGGGACAAACTACAGCACTGACTACAGCACGGTTACCGTACGGCATGCCGTGACGTTGAAATGGTTTCCCATTGTTTTTGCCCTGCTGATCCAATCAAATTACAGAAGTACAGTACGGTTACGGACATGCCGTAGTTTGTCCCACTCATACGAAATCTGCTCTACCCTTACCGTAACCGTACTGTAACTTACTGTACCGTAACTCTGTAACTTGATTGGATGAGAAAGACAAAAGCAGTAGGGAAGCCATTTCAGTGTCAGAGCATGTCGTACAGTAACCGTGCTGTATATTAAAGTCATTGCCATAACCTCCTCACTCGTACCAATTACGCTCTATTAATTCCGTCTGCTAATTTAATACTACTTATAAACTCTTAGTCTTATGACTCTTGTTAAAATGCTTGTAAGCGCTAGTCAGTTTTCATTGATTTAAAGTTTGAACTGGCTGAAAAACAAAATCACCAACATGGAAACATAATTAACGCCTGCCATTTTCGTTTATTATGAATCAAATTTCATTGATGTCATACGCTAAATTCCAATTCGATCTCGGGATTAGCCGGGTCCTGACTTCGATGAGCTCCCCATGGTGCAAGGTTTTTTTGAATCATATCTAATATTCTAGTTCCTTTGCTGTTTCTTTATCAGCTCCGATCACTTATTAAAAGAACTTTTAAAAATTGATTGCAAAGATCAAATGTCTAAAGCCTAAAAACAAGTGGAAAATATAAACATATTCAATGTTTTGACTCAATTCATGTTAAACTCATTAGCATATTGTTCCTTAAATGACGTCATTTCAAAGATTTGTAAGTAATAGATACAGAATGAGTGGCCGTGCTTTATGGGATTTACAAACTCGAGATGAAAGCGAGAGTTTGTAAATCCCACAAAGCATGGACACGAATTCTGTATCTGACTTCTCTAACGTCTAGATGTATAGTCTTGTTTTCAGTTATTTTGGTGAGAAAATCGAGAAAATCGAAGCAAAAGTTTATGTAAATCAAGACGAAATCTCTAGCAGATATACGGATCACTAATCGTTCACTGATTTCCTTTGTTTTTGTTTCATGGATTATTAATGAGTTTGATAATAAGACATACTTTACAAAGAAAAAGAAAGTCGACTAATATACCGTTTCGCATTCAAGAATTACGGCTGGATGCGAAGACTACAGACTCTTACTCAACGTTAGTCTCGTTGTGATGTTAAATATTCACAAATACCAGCGAAAAGATGGGTTGTTCACAACTCTATGTATTGTTGTAGTTTGAACTTCTCCACCTTCTCGCTGGTATTTGTGAATATTTTACATCAGAACGAGACTAACGTTGAGTAAATGCGTCTGTAATTCTTGAATGCGGTCTATTCCAGTAATCAGGTTTTCTATTAAACGTCTGATCTATAGAGAGTAAGGCATAGGACACTTGACAGGATTGTCAAACAAGAACACAAGACTTGTCATGGTTGCCACACAGATCAGACTTCAAAATTCCCTGACTTTTCCCTGACTCAACTTCAATTTTCCCTGTCCAAATACAGGAAGAAATCACATATAACAACAGCCTCCAACCACCCCTTACAGCCGTCCTTTCCACAAAGAAAGGGGCTGGGTCAGCGCTCATTCGTTACCAGGCTATCGCACGGCCAAAGGCAAAATTTGATTTCCGACTCCGGCGGTACGAAATCAAACCTCTCTCCGAAGGAACCTTTCAGGAATCCATTTCCATCGCTCTTATTTCGAACCTCTAAAACATATTTTTTGCAGGAAAGTTTTGTTTAGCATTCATTCTAAATGTAGAGTATTTCATTTTTACATTTTTTGTTCGAAATTGTGATGAATGAAGTCTCTGGAGGAAGGGGAGGTAAACGAGTCGGGGCAGGAAGAAAGAAAACGCCTGCCTTGAGGCAATTGACGAAACAAAAATGACCGACACTGGAAAAGCCAACATGCTGCTATATACTTAAGCAAACAAATATTCAAAACCTGGCGGGAGCTTAAAGGCCAAGGAACTTTCAAGAGTAGTTGGTTGAGATTGTTTCCACACTAAGCGTTTAGTGAAAAAAGACGTGTTTGACTCGAGGTATAACAAAAAGTAACGCCAGAAGATAAATAACATTGCGAAAACCTTTTGCTAAAAAGCAATGTTTTATAAAACGGACAAAATGAAAGAAAAGAGTTTATTTTGCGACTTTTCTGAGCACAAGCCAAAACACACCAAAGCCAAGACAGAGGACAACCTCGAACTCACCTGAAAACGTTTTCCAGAATCAAAACAAGGTAATAAAACATACCTGAAATTTAGCTGAACCTGCTACTTTGTCGACTCTTCAAAAATAATTATTTAGGAAACGGCGAAGTTCGAGCCAAGCTATCTCACTGACTTTAATATTCCAGCGAAGCATTTATTAACACTTCACGAACGAACCAAATCTTCACAACAATTATCATGAAAGGAGGCGAATTCCAACTCTCTTTACAAGATGGGAGTTTTCCGTTCAGCAAGGCAAGGAACGACGACTAAATTTGAAAACCGTCCGTTCAGCGTTCAAGTCAACACGGGACCAAAACCATGTTTCGCAAAATGTTGACGATTTTCACAAGAAATGGCGCCAGATTATCCTAAGCTATTACATTTGACGAGTTGAAGAGTTTTTGTAAACATTAAGCCGGAATTTCATTGCTCTTTTTCGGATAAATCGAGGTGAACTTCCGTAACTGAATTTTACTTTCTTGCACAAAATCTACCCGCTAACCAGTGAAAGGGTTTCAATCTTACCCTCAGCCAATCAGAAATGACCTCATTGAACTGACCAATCAGACACAATGCTACTGTTGCTTGCGAAAGAAACCATGGCGATCGCAGAAGAATTTTGAACGGTTTGAATATTTATGATATGCTAATTACCTCAAGAGCATACTTACTGCGCACGGGCACCAGCACGGGCACCAGCCTTTCCTTCTAACCATACTCTCAAAAATTAATTTTCCTTGACATCTAGTCAAATGCCAGTTTTCTCTGACCTTGAAAAAACTATTATCTGGCCTGTGGCAACCCTGGTTGTACTTGTGTTTGTACGATGTTTGCATCCTTGTATTTTGTTTCATTGTCAACGTACTGTAAATTCATGAAGGTCGGTGTACACACGAAGGGACAAGTCCCTGGGACCATGAGCCCAAGGCCCCTGGGACCATGAGCCCAAGGCCCCTGGGACCATGAGCCCAAGTTCCCTGGGACCATGAGCCCAGAGTCCCCTGGGACCATGAGCCCAGAGTCCCCTGGGACCATGCACCCATAGTCCCCTGGGACCATGAGGCCAGAGTCCCCTGGGACCATGAGCCCAGAGTCCCCTGGGACCATGAGCCCAGAGTCCCCTGGGACCATGAGCCCAGAGTCCCCTGGGACCATGTGCCCGGAGTCCCCTGGGACCATGTGCCCGGAGTCCCCTGGGACCATGTGCCCGGAGTCCCCTGGGACCATGTGCCCGGAGTCCCCTGGGACCAGGAGGCCAGAGTCCCCTGGGACCAGGAGGCCAGAGTCCCCTGGGACCAGGTGGCCAGAGTCCCCTGGACAAACGGGACAAGTCCCGAGAACAAAATGTGATTGTCCTCTCGTCCCTCGTCCCTCGTCCCTCGTCCCTGGGAGAAAATGAAAGTAAACCAATCGTACAGCGTCATTTTACTTTCCCACAAGCGCTAAAATCACAATGTCCCTGCAACACATCCCCTCGTCTGAACACAAGGGATTTGTCCCTGGGACATGTCCCTTCGTGTGTGCAGACCTTAACTCTTGTTTATGACGTCATATATATCTACCCTGTTTTCACAAAAGGACCCTTAGAACCTAACACCCCCTTTTGTGAAAACAGGGTAGATCTTGTGTGCCTTTAAACTTTAAAAGCCAGTTACTCGTGATTTTGCCGTTTTCTTGAAAGGGCAAATGGTAGTTTAAGACTTTTCTGGCCTTTCTATCCCATAATTGATCTCTAGTTATTTTATGTGGCGGGGGAGTGTTGGAGGACTAGTTCAAACATTTTCGCGAATAACTAACTTTACCTGGCGTATGGCGCAACGATTTGCTCAGTGGAAGACGTACATTTTCCACTAGGTCTGTGAAGAAAAGCGCATTTTATGGATGAAAACGTTGAAAAGTGAGTTACTGGCTTTTAACTCTTTGTCGTCCGATCGTGTGTGAGCTCAATTGGTGAAATCCTGAGTGCTAACTCAACCCTCCCCCCTCAGTTCAAGTTTGGCTAGCCCCGGGTAGTTAAATACTGCTGACTTTTTAAGCCGAGGGCTCAAACTTTCTCCACAATGCCATTCGGGCGAATTCTACGAACTGGTCGACGGTAGATATTGCAACTTCTGTAGGGTTTCCAATGAAATGTGCTCTAATTTTGGAGAAAAATGCCACTGTCAGAGAGCTTGAGGACATCATTAAGTCTGAGGACGGCTGGAAAGTACTTTAAAGTATTTTAGTAGGCCTTGTGAGGGGATTTCACAGTTTTTTTTTGTGTTTGTGGTTTCAGACACAGGAAAAAATTATTCAATGAAATCCTTGAAATCCTGCAGTTGGCAGTCCTTTACCCCTGCTCAACCTATTAGGATGTGTTTTTGTCACTTTAAAGCAACGGCTTGAGTCAAAATCACCGCTCTTTTGCTTGGTTGTAGGGGTAAAAGACTTATAAAAAAAGAACTACCGTAGTCCCAGAGGGGGAGACTCCTTGTGGAATATTTGTCCATTACCCAGCATGCAAATGGAGGTGGGTACAGGAGAACGTGATGAAGAGAAATGCATGACAAGAATAGCGCGGTTGGCAGTCGCTTGGTGTGTTTTGTGCCAACAAAATCTGGTGGTTGGAAAGATTAAAGAAGGTACTGTAACGACTGATTGGTGATTTTGTGTTTGCTTTTGATTTCAAGTGCGAATGGGAAGGGTGTTTTGTACGGAAGCCGAGAAGGGTCATTTCCCTACCACGTTGTTGCGAGACGACAACGTGGAAATGACAACGTGGTACCGCGTTGTGAAGCGACAACGTGGAAACGACAACGTGGTACCGCGTTGTGACGCTTCACAACGTGGAAACGACAACGCGGTACCGTGTTGTGAAGCGACAACGCGGTACCGCGTTGTGACGCTCACAACGTGGAAACGACAACGTGGTACCGTGTTGTGACGCTTCACAACGTGGAAACGACAACGTGGTACCGTGTTGTGAAGCGACAACGCGGTACCGCGTTGTGACGCTCACAACGTGGAAACGACAACGTGGTACCGTGTTGTGACGCTTCACAACGTGGAAACGACAACGTGGTACCGTGTTGTGTACCTGACATATATACACCAATGAGAATGTTATGTAGTAATATATATTAAGTCTATTTACTGTCTATTTCATATAATGTACATGTAATATGTATATATATATATAACTGAAACCTGTATTTTCTTTTTCTTTTATTTATATTTTCTTCTTATTTTCCTTATTTTCCTTAATATATGAAGTTCTGATATCATTTCCGGTAAACCTGTCCTCGTATATTTATTCTGATGGTAGTGGCTAACTCGAAAGCTTCAATGCTACTTTGGCCACTACACACAATTCCTGTAAACCATATATAGTACTTTTGTTAATTTTCTTTTCTCGCAGTAATCCTATGTCAAATTTCATACCTATATGTACCTGTAAATAGTGTAAAATAAAGAACCTTGAACCTTGAACGTGAAGGCGACAATTCAGCAGGACTTCCCTGAGTATTCGAATGAAATCGTTGGAAAAGGACACCGAATTGAGCCAAACTGAACTGAGATAACTGAACCGAGTGCACAGAATAGAGGTTTTGCACCACCACGTGATGGCAGCCATGTTGGTGGCCAGAACAATGAGATTTGTTCAATCATGTGAAAAATTAAATCTCAAAGGAATAACATTCTATTGTTCTGGCCACCAACATGGCTGCCATCACGTGGTGGTGCAAAACCTCTATTGAGTAATTGAACCAAGTAAACTGAACTAAGTGTATGACAAGAAGAAATAGAACTGGAAACCGAACCGAATCGCCTAATGGAGCAGCCGTATGGACACAAAGAAATGGAGAAAACTGAACTGAGTAAATCGAAACCGAACAGAATATAGCTTACGGACATGAATCGAATATACAGAACTGAGTAAACTGCTCTTTCCCATTGTTTCCAGTTCATTTTATTGCTTTTCCAGCGAGAATTGCCTTTCCAATGAAAATCACCCTTTGTTGATGTTCCCACAGGGGTCCGGTCAATTTTATAATTTCCTCCCAAGAGTTCAGTTTTCGCTCGTTTTTCTTGTTCAATTTCTACCCAATTATGTGCACTCGGTTCACTTCAGTCTCAGTTCAATTTGTCTCAATTCGATCAGTGTCCTTTTCCAACGTTTTCATTCGAGAATTGCCGTTTCGGTTCGGTTTCCAGTAGTATTTCTTCTATTCATTCACTCAGTTCAGTTTACTCTGTTTTCATTCGAATACTCAGGGTAGAGTCCTCCGAAGTCCAGCAATTGTTTGGTCCGGTTTCCTCGGTTCAGTTTTCTTGATTCATCTGTAATCATGTTCATACGCTAGTCCAGGTACAGTTCTCTTCTGTTCTCTAGTTCGCTCAGTTCTAAATCCCCTAATTAGCTAGATATACAAAAATACAGCTTCACAAAGTACAGTAAGCCTCCGAACAGTTAAGGTCTTAGGCCCGGGGGGGGAGGGGGGGGGGGACTCCCTTATGTGAGGGGTACATGGATGCTCGTCGTACCTTTTAGGGGTCAAAATCAGGAGTTTGGTACCACTTAGGGTATCCACGATCAAACACAGACATTTCTATGTAAAGCGGTACCTTTTAGGGGTCGGGTGTCACCGAATGCTAGAGAAGTGACAGCGCTTTTGAAAACAACAAGGAAGAATGTGCTTGATGATACAACATGTTAATAGCAACATAAAAGGCATCGAAAGTTTAAAATGTTGGCATGTTTTTATCGGTACCTTTTAGGGGTCAAAATAAGCTTAAGCCACGCCCATTTTAGTACCTCTTAGGCGGGTCGAATCGAAAATGTCCGACGAGCATCCCTACCCCTTTTATATGGGAGTCCCCCCCCCGGGTCTTAGGTTTCTTGGCCACATTCTTCTATTTCAGCTACAATTTTTGCCAACACATGTCCCAGCTTCTTTCAATCTCTTCCCTTCCCATCGTCCCATTCCCTTCCCATCGTCCCATTCCCTTCCCATCGTCCCATTCCCTTGCCCGCCACCCCTAAGGCTGCGCATTAGACTCCTGTTTGATGCCTGGGTGCGAATACCCGCACTAACACAAAAACCTCACAACGCGGTACCACGTTGTCGTTTCACAACACGGTACCGCGTTGTCGCTTCTACGTTGTCGCTACACAACGCGGTACCACGTTGTCGTTTCCACGTTGTGAAGCGTCACAACACGGTACCACGTTGTCGTTTCCACGTTGTCGTTTCACAACACGGTACCGCGTTGTCGCTTCCACGTTGTCGTTTCACAACACGGTACCGCGTTGTCGCTTCTACGTTGTCACTACACAACACGGTACTGCGTTGTCGTTTCCACGTTGTCGCTACACAACGCGGTACCACGTTGTCGTTTCCACGTTGTGAAGCGTCACAACGCGGTACCACGTTGTCATTTCCACGTTGTCACCTCGCAACAACGTGGTAGGGAAATGACCCTTATCGGCTTCCGTAGTTTTGAGCCGATTTTTCGCTTCTTAAAATTCGTAAAAATCGAAGAAACGATACGATCGCCAAAACAAATGAGCTTTTCTCCATAGTGAAAGAGTCGAGCGATCCATGTTATAGCTCTGACTTTGAAACCATTCATCCCTTCGGATAATATCGCAACATCGTCTTTCAAGCATGTATAGATGTGATGCAATAATTGTTCTAGTATCGGACTAATGCGTCTTATATTTACAGGCTCGGACGGTTAATAGTTAAAGGAGTGGCCGGTAGCGCGGTGACTTTCATTGTCTTCTCCCCTAGTATATATGTAATTTAATGTTTTTGTTTTTCTCGTATGTTGACCTTTTAATTTAAACACTACTTATTCATGTAACACACGTTTACAATTTAGTCTGCTGTTCTGTTATACTGCAGGTTCCGAATACTAATAGATGATTGTCTCAAATGTATGTTTATATTTGTACCATATTATAAGTTGTATCCTGTCCATCCTGTGATGGAGCTAGCTATGTCAATTTGTGTGCCTCTATGTAACTTTATCTGCTGTTCTTGCTATAGCGATACTACTGTTTGTAAACACGACGTCATTTATATATTTGCATATATAATGTGGTTGGCAAAAAAACTGCGTGTTTGTATGACTTGTATGGACTGTATGGAACTAGCGATTTTGGACTCACAAAATACATCTAAAGTCTCAATTCTGCTTCCAAGTCCAAACATGGTTATCAAGCTAAATGAAGGATTCTTCCGTTTTCCCCATATTAACAGACATGTAACAGTATCTTAATCCAGTAGACTCTCTCTAGCTAGGTTATTCTGTCGTAAAACATGCCTTAGCTGTGTAGTTGACCTGACCCAAACTGTCAACAGTTTTACCATTGACAGATTGCCTAATGTTATGCCAGAGAATAGATTTCTGACAATGACTCATCGATCTATATCTCCTTGTCTCGTAATGACAACAAGAGGCCAAGTACAACCTCAACAACAAGTCTTTAAAATAACACATGCAATGTTCATTTTAACTTCCTCCCAGTGATTTAGCATTCAGTTTTGAACTGTATCAGTAGCTTTGCATATTTACTGGCAGCTACCACAGCAGTGTTATGCATGTATCAGTGGCTTCCCCCAATGTTATTATTATAGCCAGAGAATAATACTGGTTCACTACTCATGCTCTTGCGATAAGTGATAATGGATATATATATAACTACAACTGCCAAATGCTGCACGTTTGCCCGGGGGGAGGGGGGGTTGTTAATATATTGTAACCAGGACTGATCAGTATTACTTTCATTCTGGATGAGATAGGACGTATTTCTCAGCAAATATTAGCTTTTATGCATTTTGTAAAAGTATAAATCTATTATGCTAGAGAAAATAAGACTGAGTTTGTACCCTTTCTCTTCATATTTATTTATTTACTAGAAGTAATCATAGATTATCAAAGTGCATTCAACATATTTTTGAAAGAGAAAGGACTGTGGTAACAGTCCGAAAAGCTGAAAATTGTTGCAATGATGTGGACGGTGTACGTATATAATCCTGATCAAAAGTGCTTGTTTTTTAACTAATGTGAAAATTTTGATGTCTTGACTTATATGTTAATATACAAGGGGATGCATCTGGGTATAAAACTGTAATTATCTTTGTGTAACATTAAATCATTGGATGCGATGCTTATGGGGCTATATGTATACATGTGTGTTTTATATGGTTATGGCATTGATTTGAGAATTAGTAGCACATTTTGCTGTGTGGTATACAGTGTAAAGCAATAATTGAAGTTTATTTAGTGTAGAACACAAATCAATGTCAATAGTATTTAGCTGTAAAGCTAATTGGGGACACTATATTACAGGATATATAAAGGGATTAATATAAAGTACGTATAACAGGGCTCGAAATTAAGGAAAAAAAGGAGGCGTAATTTTACGCCCAGCTTAAAAATTTTAGGCGTAATTCTCCAAAATTTAGGCGTAACGTAATGTAAACTCTTTTCCCGCGCGAAACAAGTTGTTTTGCATGACAAAAGGCTATGTTTTGCATGCCAAAACCTATAGATAGGAGCTGTCAAACTTTGACATTTTGCGGTTTAAAGTTCAGACTTCACACGCCAAACGTCGCCGCGTAAATTAGTAAACTATGCGTTTCAAACTTGAAACAACAGACAAAAAAGTTTACACTAAACGCTTGCTTGCAAATGTAGTAATTTTTTCAAAAAAATCAGATAGTTTTAGAGATTTGGAAATAAGCCCGATAAGAAGATCTAGGCGTAATTTTACGCCTAAGTGGAAAACGTTAGGCGTAAAACGAAAAAATCTAGGCGTATTTACGCCCGTATCGGGCGCAATTTCGAGCCCTGTATAAATAAATATTACTATTCAGATGTGTATAAACTGAATTCCAGTTCCTAGAACATAAACTATATATGGATGTGTATAAAGTACAGCCCATGCAGTTCCTTCGATTCAGATCATTCACATTACGTTTCCCGGGTATTTTTCAAGTGAGAACAAGGTTGGTTGCAGAATATTGAGCGCCATTGTTAGTTCCAGAATAATTTATGGTCAATGTTGGTAGCCGGGTAGCCGGGTCCTGGCTTTGATCGCTTTGATCAGCCTTGTTTCAGGTCCGTTAGAAATTCAGTGTAGATTAATTGAACACAGCAATGAAGTCAGTACTTTAAATTTCCCTCACCTTGTACTGTGTTTATATTCCAGTTCCTTGGCATATCAAAGTGTCGGTATAGATTAACTCTCTGTCTGATTGTAGTGTTAATTTGAATCCGTTAATTTGTATAACCAAGATGTACACAGTGTCGCAACTCGACACACAAGATACGCCGATTACGGGTATCTAGAAAACTCAGACCTTGTTTCTCTTCAGCCAGGTCATCTTACTGTTTGTAGTTTCGGTATCTGTATGTACAGCGAAAAGCAGAATCCAGTACAGCGAGCAAGCCAACAGAATTCACTCGGTTGTTTACAAATTATGGTGAGTTGATTTGACTCAGTTCTCTGTTCAACATCGCTGGTGTCGTCACCGCGCTGACAAAACAGACCATGTTTGACTTAAACCACCACGATGCACACGTGTAGTATTTAAAAAGCTTCTTCACAACTCACACTGAAATATTCATATCCATGTGCTTCTCTTCAGCCTTCAGGTATGATTTATAGCATCTTGACCATTTGCAGTTTTGGTGTTGGCAAACCGAACAGCACAGTTCAATACAGCGAGCAAGCCAAGCATATGTTTCGATCGCACATTCACTCGGGTTCAGCATAAATAAATAACAAGTATCCTGAGCCTGTTGGAAGGCTTTCGCACGAGTGAAGTTAAATAAAACATTAAAGTGCTTACACTTGATAGATGGGACTCCAAATTAGAGAGAAAGTTCCTCGCGGGTCCTCAGTCATCTTGATTTACTGTATTAAATTATGTAAATAAATTAACCTGGCGATTGTTGCGTGACCAGCACAGTGCAATCTGATTGGTGTGAACTTGACCTTTAACGCATGCGCAGAAAGTTTGCTACACGGAATAAAAAAAAAATACGCTGCCATGGGCAGCCCGAGTAATTATCCTGTTGTGCATGATATTCGCCAACACGAAAAGCTCACTGTGCTCGGGGTCACGCTTCAGTCAGATTGTAAGTTTAATTACCACGTAAAAGAAAAACTCCAAGAAGCCAACAAATGTTTGTATGTTATAAGGACCCTAAGAAAGGAAGGATATACACAGGCAAAGGTAGATCATCTTTATAAATCCATCGTGCTACCGAAAATAATGTATTGTCTACCAGTATATGGAGCGAGTGAAGCGGACTTATCGACTGTGCAATGTTTTCTCAAGAGATGCTACAAGAGGCGGTATACGTCTAACTTACTTGTATCTTATTCACCAACTGTTAGAGAAAGCCGATAGAAAACAACTATTTCATAAGATCAGCAATAACTCGACACACCCACTTTTTACACTTCTATTCGTCTTAGGTCAAAAAGTTGTTTCATGCCGAAAGTAAACACCGAGCGTTTCAAAAATAGCTTTATTAATAGGCTAATTTTTAAGTATAAATTAGTATGTCCTTAATTGTGAGCTACGTGCGTTAAATTTTTGAGATTTTTATTCTTAAATATTGTAACATCTCATATATACTTTATTAGGCGAATAAAGACATTATTATTATTAGTAGTAGTAGTAGTAACCATTGATTCTTTTGGCTTCGGTGCCTTGATGTCGGCATGGCAAACTGACAAGGTGTGAACATGAACCAGATTTAATTGGCAAACATAGAACGACTACATAAGAAATTTCAAATTCGCCTTAGCCTTAGGGCTGCCATGCTAGGTAAAGACAGCCACCTTTCCCTTTCCCCCTGATAATCGAATACCTTCCATCTTTTCACCCGCACCGGCAAATTCGTTATTTTTGCTTTTTGATAATCCGATTACCTTGTATCTGTTTACCCACAGTTTGATGTCGGTATGGCAAACTGACATGGTGTGAACATGAACCAGATTTAATTTGAACGACTACATAAAAAAAATCAAATTCGCAATTTTTTCTTTTTTGTCTCGAAGACATTGCATATCTTTACCCGCACCTTTTTACCCGCACCCGCACCTTTTTACCCGCACCCGCACCATTTTACCCGCACCTACACCATTTTACCCGCACCTTTTTACCCGCACCGGCACCTTTTTACCTGCACCCGCACCTTTTTACCCGCACCCGCACCGTCTACCCGCGACACGCGACCATAAAGCATCTCTGCTTTATAAAACAAACTTTGTACGTGATGACAAGCTGCAAAGTAGACAACACTGCGTGTTGATGGCAACTTACATTGGATTATTACGTTACCATAACAACTAATCATTTGTCCCCAGTCGCCTGCTGTGAGATTCAGATGCTCATGAAGTTCGTCATGAGTGCATTAGGTTTTTACACCGAGGTGGAGCTACCCTGGTTGCCAGGGGTTCGAGTTTCTTAACTCTCTTTCGAGCCTCTGGAACCCAGGGTAAGGTGGAGCATCAATATTTGGCTTTTACAGCCTCAACACTAACGAGTAAATGACGGGAGAGTCAAATTAATCCACCGTCACTACACATGTCCATGAAATGTCGATCACGCTCGTTATGTTCCTTGTGGTTGATAATTCACACTAACCTTTCGAAAGCAACACGAAGAATGATCAATACAACAGCAATGGGAAGACATAGATAAAGCTCTCCTGCTTGCTCCAACTTCGGGTTCTTTTTATCTTGAAGATAATCACATGTTATATTTTCAGGAAGCCAGAAGGATTCTGCCCATAACCAGTCTTGAAAGCTTCGATAAAGCGCGACCATGGTGGCGGGCTTGTCCAATTGGTTCTCCCTTCATGTAGGCAAACATGAATTACTACCAAATTGTATTGTGTTCTATTATATTGTAATTCTACGGCTCCGCAAGCCTGCAGTAGTGCAGTGCGGCAGGTGATGCGGCGCGCAAGCACTTATGGGAGCACAGGTACCCCAGGCTCATTATGCGTAAAACGGTTATTTCCCGGATATTTGAAATTACAGTAAATGTATGGAGTTTTAGCTCGCATGCCCGTTTGCACTAAAATAAATTTCAATAAATCGTCAAAATATTCTTACCTGTCTCTTGTGTATTTCTTTCAGTTTCTGTGAAGTTTCAAGCCATTCCGTTGAATATTGAGTATAATAATTATACAAAGGGAAGGAAAATAACTATAACTCACTCAATATTATTATCACGATTCACTGATCATTTTGTTTACTTTTGAGACGCCAATACAACATGGTATTGGCGTCTTAGAATACCAGCCTCTGATTGGCTCTTGCGCGAGCCCTTGCAGTTACATGGGTTCCAGGTCAAGTTCAAAAGTCCGCGTTTGTTCAACAGCAAGATTTCTACAATTTCACCTTCAAAACACTGTAAATTACAAGATACGAATTATTCAATCCTAAAGGTAAGGTTGGCATTGTAGTTTCCGTCAGAAATCTAACACTCTTATACTCCGCCCAATACGGAATATGTTTTCTCCCAACTGGCTGGCAATATAATTCGGTATCGGCGTCTCAAAATCTCAATTAGTTAATAGTATCAACGGAATGGCTTGAAACTTCACAGAAACTGAAAGAAATACACAAGAGACAGGTTAGAATATTTTGACGATTTATTGAAATTTATTTTAGAGCAAACGGGCATGCGAGCTAAAACTCCAAATATCCGGGAAATAACCGTTTTACGCATAATGAGCCTGGGGTACCTGTGCTCCCATAAGTAGGCTTTAGCACATTCTGCTCGAAAAAAAGGCTATTCTGCTCGAAAGAATTGCCCGAAAAAAAGACTGTTCTGCTCGAAATTATACTCCAAAAGTACTATTATGCTCGGATTTATGCTTCTGAAAATTTGGGGCAGTTGCAGTTTTAGCGTGTACAATCCGATTCCATTTTTTTCATGGATTAGTACTAATTTTACGTTTACGAGCTTTAGGTCGGAGCCTGCAATAAAGTTAAGATAAGTTAAAGCATTGGTAACCAACTGTCTTTCTTGTCCTTCTTCGTCATGTCAATGATTTCTGTTTGTTCCGCCGCCATCTTAGTTTTGCTCGTACCCAGCTCCCTCTCGTCTCCACTTTTCCTCGTTCCCAGGCCCCTAAATATTTTGCCCGGATTATGCCCCAATTACGTTTTCTGCTCCTGAGGGCTATGCAGAAAGTGCTAAAGCCTACCCATAAGTGCTTGCGCGCCGCATCACCTGCCGCACTGCACTACTGCAGGCCTGCGGAGCCGTAGAATTACAATACAATAGAACACAATACAATTTGGTAGTAATTCATGTTTGCCTACATGAAGGGAGAACCAGTTGGACAAGCCCGCCACCATGGTCGCGCTTTATCGAAGCTTTCAAGACTGGTTATGGGCAGAATCCTTCTGGCTTCCTAAAAATATAACATGGGATTATCTTCAAGATAAAAAGAACCCGAAGTTGGTGCAAGCAGGAGAGCTTTATCTATGTCTTCCCATTGCTGTTGTATTGATCATTCTTCGTGTTGCTTTCGAAAGGTTAGTGTGAATTATCAATCACAAGGAACATAACGAGCGTGATCAACATTTCATGGACATGTGTAGTGACGGTGGATTAATTTGACTCTCCCGTCATTTACTCGTTAGTGTTGAGGCTGTAAAAGCCAAATATTGATGTCCAATTTTGGCTCCACCTCGGTGTAAAAACCTAATGCACTAGTCATTTGTAATCCCGGCCCCCCCACCCCCGCGACATGAGGGGAAATAGCGGGGGATTTCACAAATGTCCCCCTGAAGAACAATATAATCATATAAACAAGAGACAAGCTAAGGATTCCTCTCAAGTAATGCTATAAATACTCGATCAAAAGATAAAAAAAGCTCTAGTCTCAACTCGAAAATTTATGTCAGAAAAGGTACAGGACAAGCCTTCTGGCTGCTATTTTGTCTGAGTGGGTTAATGGGATCCCTGTGGTTTGTAATGGCTTGTGACATCACCAACTGTCAACCAGAAGGCCTAGCAGAATTCGCCCAGCTGGGCCCAAAAAATTGCAAAAATGGCCCCAATATGGCAACCACTCTTGATGACAAGGGGGACTTGCATGCATCAGGTGATAGGAAAATCACATTGAGTTTTCTTATTCTAAAATGTTTGACGTTTGTGTAATTTCAAATATTGGTAAAACCTGGCAAAATGTAGTTGGAGTATTAGTAAAATTTAAATTAAACTCCCTCGTGAAGTATACTTTATTCATCTTTATTCAACAAAATACCTGGCACTTCGCTTCCAAGCTGTTCATCTTACAGATTTGGATTCGCTGCCCGATGTTAGCAGAGAAGAGAGACCGACAGCAGCAAGAGCCATCTTCAGTTTTTACCAGTGGAATTAATGAACTCATTGTGCTTCGTCAAATGGATAGAAGTTGTCCAGTCGCGAAACTCAACGCGATATTCACCCAGAGCGGGTTTCCTCCATGCCAAATCAGGCAAAGTGCTTTTCAAATCCAAGCAAAACTCTCTAAAAGAATCAAACCCATGCTTTGATATTTGCACAAGCTTTTCACAAGCAAATGTCTACCGAATCTGTGGCCGCCATGTTGGATCGAATTCTGCTAGGCCTTCTGGTAATACCAGAATTCGATCCAACATGGCGGCCACGGATACAGTGAGCAGTGACGTCACAAGCCATTACAAAACCACAGGGATCCCATTAACCCACTCAGACAAAATACCAAGCCAGAAGGCCTAGGGACTAGGCTGGGACAGGACTTGAATCTGACCATTTTGGATTTAAAAACAATATCTTATCTGTTGTTTTTTCCTGTTGCTCTATACATAAGCTATGTCTAAACTTAAATAGTTCACGTCCAATCACCGAATGTATACCACATCACGTGGATGCATGTGGATACCCAATGAAAACCCATATATCACTCACTAGTGTAAGTCGTATATACCACTTTACTAATACATATTTATAACTATTAATATAGAAACGTAATTATGTAACGTTGCATAAGAAGAAGTCAAGGAAAAGATAGAAATAAAAACCAGAGTATGGCTCGAACTGGTAATTGTACCTGACATATAGGGACACCTGACATAGGGACGTTATACAGGAAAATGGTTAGGGTTATGTCAGGCGTTCCTATAAGTCAGGCATCCCTATAAGTCGGGTGAAACAGTTAGGGTTGGGTTAGTGTCGGGTAACGTTACCAACCCTGCTCCTTTATTTTAACTACACAATAATCCTTGTGTAGGTGATGATTGAAATATCATTATTATGAAGAAATGTACATTGCACATAATTATTAAATTAATGTGGTATACAGTTTTTAGTACTGCAGCAACAAGCAGTATAAATCCAGTATACTTTATTTGTACTGCAAGTTGGAGAGTTATTTATCTTGCTAAAAGTATGCAGTATACTTTTAGTGTACTGCAGATTAACAAAGTACAACAATAATATACTTTTAGTATACTTAAAGTATACTTAGTCACCTTGATTTTGGTAAGGAATGCAGACAACACTGTAGCTGTCACTTGAAAAACTTAAAGCTTGCCTTGTCTTAACTCACATAGTAAACTGTTAAAATGTTCCCACTTCTAGGACATACTGAAAGGTTCATTTACCAAAGAGTAGTTCTTAGTACTGCTTTGAAGAGATGGACAGATACATCCTGAGACTAATAATTATAAATTTTAAGAATGCAAGTGTTACAGCATATGAATTTCCAAGCAGTATAATTATTGAATTTATACTGCTCAAGGTTTCCAAGCAGGTGTATTTTGTAGTTCTTATTTCTTCCTTCCCAAGATCTTCTTATTAAATGTACCTTCTTCTTTGTGGAAATACATATAAGGAAAAACAGTTTTGACAGTCTCTGAATTTCTAACGAGACCTGAAACAACCACGAGGGCTGATCAAAGCCAGGTCCTGGCTAATCCACAGATCGAATTGGAATTTAGTGTGTTGGTTTTTGCAGAGGGAGGAAAACTGGAGAACCCAGAGAAAAGCACTTGGAGGAAGGGCGAGATACCAACAAACTCAACTCACAATTAGTTGAATATTACTACTATACCCACCTTGACTTGTTACTTGCCCCACATTGCTGCTTGTGAGTTACGTGTTATCTTACAAATCATGTAATGAATAAAATTGTTGTTAATAATTGCCAGTTATGACATTACTATACTGTAATAATATCTCTAGGTTAATAGCTGGTCCATTTGTAAAGTACCTTGGTGTAAAAGACAAGAAGATCCATTTCACCCCAAATCCATTCTGTGAAAAAGTCTACCTGACCATTAGCAAGTTTCCTGCTGAAGACAGGATCGTAGGACTGTCGAAACAGCTAGGATGGACTAGTAGAGAGGTGGAAAGGTGGTTTAGACATCGACGCATGCAGTCTAAGCCTTCTCTTTTGAAGAAGGCAAAGGAAAGCAGGTAAAATGTCACTGCCACTAATTTAACTGAGGGATCATCTGAAATATATATTATAAATACATTATGGTACAAGGAAAGTGGAATGACTGTCGTGTGTAACAATGGTTTTACAGTGCAACTACTGAAACCAGGACCACTTAGCCAACACATTGCAAAACCAAATAAAGCATTCCAAAGTGTAAATTCTGGCATTTGCATGTGATTTTCTTCATTCATAAGACTTTGACTTTTGACCCTTTTACTGGATTGAAGCTTGAGCAAGTCGAAATGCTATTGTCTTGTACTCAACACTGATTGGCTCAAGTAATCATAAGTTGGAATATGCTTTGTTTTCATTCTGCAATGTGATTGGTTCTCATTGCAGTCTGAGTTGCCCCAGTTTCAGTAGTCATGCTGTAATGGTCATTATCACTTAATATGTAGCTGTGCTATCTCAAGTACATGTTGTCCATAATGTGGCCCTAGAAGAGGCCTTGTATTTGCTGTTTCTTTTTGTATTTGGCAGTTTCTCAGAATACGGTAGTTTTCAACATCCTATTTTCCTTTTTTGGCAGTTGGAGATTTCTTTTTTATACTGTTGCAACTGTATATGGCTTCTGTATCCTTTATAAGGTATGTATGATTTTATTAATAAAGTCATGCTCAAATTAACCCTTTGACTACTGGACATGTTTTGGCTCAATTGGTGAAATCTTGAATGCTAACTCATTCCTCCTGCCTCAGTTCAAGTTTGGCTAGCCTGGGGTAGTTATAAATACTGCTAACCTTTTAATCCATGGGTGCAAGCTTTCCCCACAATTCCGTTCAGGAGAATTCTGTGCACTCTTTCGACAGTAGGTAACTTTTGCTTCTCTTGTAGGCTTTTGAATGAAATCTGCTCTAATTTTGGACAAATAAGCCACTGTAAGAGAGCCAGAGGACATTATAAAGTTTGGAGATATGGCTGATGGCTTTGTGAAGGGATTTCACTGGGTTTTTCTGTTGAGTTTCTGCTTTGAGACACATCAAAAAAATTATTCATTGGAATTTCTGCAGTAACTGTTGGTGATCTTTTTACATTGCTAAACAATTAACCTATTAGGATGTGTTTTTGTCACTTTAAGGCCTCGGCTTGTGTCAAAGTCACCGCTCTTGGTCGTAGGGGCAAAAGACTTATTAAAACCTACAGGAGTCCCAGAGGGGAAACCATTGTCAACTTTTAGTCCATTACCCAACATGCAATTTGAGGTGGGTGCAGGAAAATGTGGTGGAGAGGAATGCAGTGTTAAGAATAGTGTGGTTCACAGTCGCTTGGTGTGTGTTGTACAAAAAAAACCTGGTGGTTGGAGAGATTATAGAGGGTACTCACAGTAACAACAGTGCTTTGTGATTGCTTTTGATTTCGAGTGTGAATGGAAAGGATTTTTGAGCCGATTTTCAGAGCATTGAAATTGGTTGAAAATCAAAGAAACAAAAAAAAAGATTGATCTCCAAAACAAATGAGTTTTTCTCCAAAGTGGGGAGTCAACCGATCGCTGTTTATAGCTCTGGCTTTTAATTTCAAGTGTGAATGGAAAGGATTTTCAGAGCATTGAAATTGGTTGAAAATCAAAGAAACAAAAAAAAAGATTGATCTCCAAAACAAATGAGTTTTTCTCCAAAGTGGGGAGTCAACCGATCGCTGTTTATAGCTCTGGCTTTTAAGTAATTTGTCCCTTGAAATAAAATTGCAATATTGTATTTTCAGCATGTCTAGATTTGATACAATTTTTTACCCAGTTACATACTTCATATTGGCGTGTTTTGGCCGGTTTAGTAGTCAAAGGGTTAATGGTAGTTTACAACTTTAATTATCTATCCAAAACTTTAAAGTGCAAGTAAAGCCATAAAACAACATTAACTCTTTTTGCTCCAAATTTTATTACTCGGGCCAGGCCTTCGGCTGGCGCGAGTCAGAAATCGCAAGTGTTTATCTTTTATTTTTATATTTATTTTTTATTTGTGTCGAGTTTTGCCGCCGTCGACCAATCAGATTTCGACTGGTCACGTGATACGTACGTTGCGCCAGCCATGTGACATGTTGACATTTTTCAGGTTTTTCAAGATGGCGACGAGTGGGAGTGATTTCCTTAGTTGTTTTTGCTTCATGAATTATTAATGTCTTTGATAATTATATCTAAAAAGTTTCATTTTGTCTGGTCCAAAATATTTCATTTTATACTTGTTGATTGTGTTTTGAATTTTTCCCTATAGGAGAAATGGCTATGGAACCCTGACTACTGTTTTATTGACTACAAAAACCATGTAAGTGTTTCTTGTTATTTGTTTATCAGCAATATTGTTTCTTTACCATTTGGTTTTGTAAACAAGAAACCACTACCACAGTAATTATATAACATGTTCATTAAATTATTCATCTATTGATCTCATTACAGGTTATGTCTGAAGAACTTTTTGCTTACTATGTAATAGAACTGGGATTCTATGTATGTCTTACAATTTCCCAGTTTGTGGATGTCCAGAGAAAGGTAATTGGAAAGACCATGCATTTGAATGCTGTCTGAATTGCTAGATAAAGTCACCGACATGCTGTGATTATTATATTTTTAACAAGAAGAAGTGTAGACAAACAAGCTATGGAATGTTCGCACACTAACTAGAATATAAAATTAATTTCCTTCATGCAGGATTTCTGGCAGATGGTAATCCACCATATAGTAACTATACTACTGTTGTGCTTCTCCTATGCTACTTCATTTTTCCGTATTGGTGCTGTCATAGTGTTGGTGCATGATGTATCTGATGTTCCCTTGGAGGTAAGCATGGCATCCTGTTGGTCACATGTTTGGTTGGTTTTGTCAGTTTGAATTACCTGAATATCACTCAAGCTTCCTTTGGACCTCATATATATAATTTATTTAGACAAACCTAAAAGCAGAGCTCCAAATTTTCTGAACTTAGGTAACAACACCAAAAGAACATGAAATACCAGCTAATTTAAAAGCAGAACACTGACCAAATGTTAATACTCTAAGTTGGAAGTTCAGTGCCCAAGGCTGCAAACAGTGCTTGGTAACCTGGCACCCGAACAGCCCAGCGCACTGGGTCACACAAAAGTGGACAAAGGGAGGGAGGGAGGGAGGGAAAACCGTGAGCGATCACAGCGACTTGCAACTGACAAGTGGAACTCTGAGCCACAAGCAATAACACAACAGCACAGTCCCGGATGAAAAACAACCCCATGGCCTTGCGAGCACACCACAGGGCCCCATACCTAAATTACATTATTTTAGTCTCAAGATGTCTGATTTTTTTGTTTGTTGCAATGGTTGATCGGTCACATTTCTAGACACAATTTAACATGTTGCTAACAAAAAAATGTAGCCTTTCTCAGCTTCCTGTACTTTGTGTTTCTTTCATGTAATCAAAATTAAAGTACATGTACTTGTCCTATTGTTAGTAGCCAAATGGTGAGAAAGTAGTAAACTAGTTATTGAGTGTTTGACTTTGAACCATGTTTTGCTTACTTGCTCGACTGCCATAACGTACAAAGCCAAGCCACCAACAGATGACAAATTGGTTAGCAACTTGCCAATTTCTACTTAGCAATGTTAGGCGAGTTGCGTGTAGAGAGAATCCAGTCCGTGCTACTAGTTGATACTCTAAAATCCGAGCATACATAACTTATTATTGAATGAGAAGGCATCTCACGGGCTGAATGAAAGTGATATCATTTGAGCTTGAATGCATGAGTGTATATTATAATTTATGTTATCTCATCTCAATCGTAAAAAGGTTGACAAGCGATCTAAAACAGTTGTTTAGATAAGCGCCAATGCTGGCGCCAATGGAACTGACTTCAAGTTAGACCGGAGGCCTTTACTATGGATTCGCTGGTTCCTATAGCTCCCTCAAGTCCCTGAAATATACCACAGCAACACTTTGCAGTGACGGGTCCAGGCCCACATCCTCCACCATTATTATTATTATTATTACCACGGACCATCATATCCATAGTTACACACTTGACTTACATTGTAAGTACTTACTCAAAGTACTTATGTAAGGGACCAAGCCCCTAACATCCATCGTAAATAATATAATTATGTATGTACATGTATATATAACTGATGTGAAATACATCCAGGATGAATAAATACACTTGAATATATAACTGGACTTGCCTAGTTATTTATATAGTAAATTGTCATAAAATTAAACACTGAACTGTTTGTGAGCCAGAACCACAATGAACTGACTCTGTCTCTTGACAGTTTATATATCTCTAATTATCACAACACTGGCCCTCCAGGCCGTCTCGTCCACATAGGAACTTATTTCTCTTTGCACTACCAAGTCATTGCATTCCTTGTCCATTACAAGAGAAATATTTTTTTTCGGATTTCAAGGGTATATAGTCAAATGTGGCTAGTTTCGCTCGATTCCCTGTCTGCCACACATACCGAACTGACATAATTGGCCTTCCACAATGATCCCAGAAAAATTATACAGCCCTAGGCATCCCAGTGACTTTTATACGAGTCCCAATCATACATTTCTGTGTACCAGACTAAACAGTGACCTATTTCAGTTTTCATAAACACAAACTGTAAAAAGAATCAAGTTACTAACCACGATGACAAGGGGTGGAATTACAACCAAAAGTACCAAAAGTATGGTACATTGCAATCATGTACATATCAGTTTAGTAGGCTTAATATATTGTCTTTACATCAGGAGAAAAATGTTTACTGTAATAGCAAAGTTAAACAAGCATTCACTACTGACTACCCTGAGTCACTAGCATTTTCCAGTCATACATGCGCCTCATCAACAACAATACCTTCTATTTCTCTGAAATTTGGTTGACTGTAGTCTGTAGCATAGAATAGTTTGTTTGGTATTTTTGTCCAGCCATAGTATAAATTGCTTACCCCGGCCCAGCCGAATCCTATCTGCTGTGGTTTCAAGAAAAAAAACTATTTCTCTGCCTTAATTTCTAATAACAAACTAAGTCTAAACTAGCTATAAACAGCAGTTGTCCAACATTTTATTTCTGAAGTTTTGAACATGCGCTGTGAGGACTGTATATAGCCAGATTTTGGCTACAAACCTCATTTGTATATCTGAAGTTTCCCAGAGCCTTATGATTTCATTGATCATGCACAGTAAGAAATAACAGAAGTTCTGGGATTGAGAATGGAGCATGAGCTCCTAAGTGGAACATGAACTCGACAAGAATGTTATTTTGTGAAAATTTGAAGGCTTCCAAGACCAATAATTATTGGCTTTAACAACACTAGGAACAATTTGAGTTAGCAGAGAAGATGACAAGCAAATGGACAGCTAGTTTTCTTTGAAAGTGAAGGAGAGGAGCTTGAGTAGAAATCTTGCTGACATTCGTGTTCTGTGAATGTGCCATTTCTATTGTCCATATCATTAGCTTTGTTTATGGTCATTGCAAAAAAGGTTTTCTAAAAATACTCACATAATACGGTAATTATAAGCCACACCCCCAACTTTGCAGCAATTTTTTGTTTCTTTAAAAATCTGAGAGTCAAAAAAGGTGCAGCTGCTTTTACGTAATAAAATATGGTAATGTTAATAAAACTATTATTCTTTTCTTGCAGGCTGCCAAAGTGACTAAGTATGCCAAACTTGAGCGACTTTGTGAGTTCTTCTTTGCTGTGTTTGCTGTCACATTTCTTGTTACTAGATTGTTTATTTTTCCAATTTGGTAAGTAGTAGATATGATACATGTGAGTTTTCATAATTATATTAATCCCTGGAGTTATTTGGGCATATAGTGTAGTCCAAAGCTGTCCTTTGTCACGGAAGTGCACAAAATTTTAAAATCAAGTCTGTTTGTATAAAGTCTGAAAAGAGATCTAACTGGACAAATTCTGTCACATTTCTCCTACAATATGTTCAGTATAATACAGTGTGTAGTTCTCTCGTGTAGAAAAATTAGCACATGCTATTATTAAAAGAGTTTATCGGTTCAAAAGTGTAAAAAACTACCACATCCACGGTGAGGATTTGGGCTCTCAAATTCTCAAAACAAAGCTCTGTTTCAAATTCTGAAAAGAGATCTATTTGGCCAAATTCTTTCAGCTTTCTCCTACAAGATGTTCAATATTATAGTTCTCTCCTGTAGAAAAAAATACGAGATTCCGTGAAAGATTTGTTGTTCAAAACGTTAAAAAGCTACGACGTGAAATATTGCTGGATGTCCGCTGTCAGCGAGTTTAGTACAGTCACGCGGAGTGCGTATATTTATAGCTGGATTTGTTCTGTAGCCAATAATCACTTATATAGATTCAAACTTGTGTTGATTGCTCATAAGACTATGGTGCCTGACCTCCTGGGATTATTGTGGAATGAGAGATTGTTTTCTGTGAGATTTCCTACACGTTTGCGACCATAGTGTAGCCCGCTGCGTGGCAGAAGTGCGTAAAAGTGACAAGCGGCTTTGCACTACTTCAATTTTTCTGCTTTCCTGCAGTCAATATATAGTCATCTATATAGCTCCAAACGTATGACGATTGCTCATAAGGCTATCGTGTGAGTTCCTGGGAGAGTTCGTAGAGATTTGACAGCATAGTGAAGACCAAACTGTACTTTAATTGTTATAATATATAGAAATTAAACTTGAACTTGTCACGAAAGTGTGTAGACTGACTAGCCGCTAGCGCTCTTACTTGTTTGATGTATGGCCTCATGCACTCGATAAGAACTTCTATAGCCTCAAACGTATGACGACTGCTCACAAGGCTATCATGTGTGAGTTCCTGGAGTTATAGGGGCTTCAGGGACCTCTTTCTGGGATATTTTGTTGACAGCAAAGTGAAACTCCAAGCGTTTTTGTATATATTAAATTGCTCAAAATCCGCACATGGCGCAGCTCATGACCGTGCCCCTTTAAAGGAATGAAGTTCCTTAAAACATGTCAGTTAATGGGGGAACAACAGTAGAAGAATTCTGAAGTGATTTAAAGACAGCAGATTAAAATATACACAAGAAATGACAAGGAAAGTTGCCAAAAATCGAGATTTTGAAATGTTTGGGATAAGGCTTGTGAACACTTGAGAAAGCAACTGTGTTCGAACAGCTTTCTTGAATTCAATTTGTTTTTACAGAAACTTTTTTGCGAGATTTAGGCCTCTAAAATCGGGGTGCGGCTTATCTACGGGTGCGGCTTATACACAGGTCTTTACTGTAATTGGCTGCACTGTCTTCCATTGCTGGGTGCAGGTATTTAGGGCTTGAGTTCTTCATGGTATATTCTCTTCATTGCTGACCAACATTTAGGAATTGTGTTAAGTTAAGTGATTCTGGATTTATCAGGGTAAGAATTTGTATTTTAGGTATTAAGAAATATAAATTCTTCAAAGCTGAGATTCAAGTCTTTTTCAAGTGATAAGATTCTCCAAGAATGCATGTAAAGCATTGCTAAAATTACATTGTAAGCTGCATATGAAACATGCCTAATTAACCTAACCAGTCCCAATACAACGAAAAATGGAAAACCAAAACTTAAGAAATAAAACCAAAAGTTATATTCCAAGTTATTCAAATACGAAGAAGTTCAAGCGAGGGTGTGGTTGATGATTATGTTTTGGTATTATTTTTTCTTTAGTTTACTTCCACACTCTGGTTGGATGTGTTATCTTAAATAGTTTGCTATTGTGCACTGAATAACTCGTTTCTACCTCTTTCAGGGTTATTTATCCTGCAGTGTTTGTTAGTCTTGAGTATCTTGGTGCCGTCCCTTCCAGGACGTTCTTCATTATTCTGCTTTTACTACTCCAGGTAATTTTTTAGGAGTTTGTACCTGCCAGTCATATTTGTCAGTCTAAGTTAGTTGAAGCTTTAGTGTCAAATGTGTGACTAATCAATGTCATTTTGAAGTCGGTGTTCAACTTTAAAAGAATGATGTAGAGTTAAGGTTTGTATATTTCATATGGGTGGCCATGAATTTGTTCTCCCTCCAATACGAATATTGATCATTTAAGAGGATATTTGTAAATAGATGCCTCTTATAGTTTTATATAATAGTATCTTTAGTGTTATTATTAGTACCTCTATTTTTATTAGTATCCATTAGAATTCCTTAATTCTCAATTTGTAAACTTCAACATATGCTTTAAGTATTGTTAATAAAGACTTAGTATTATTAAAGGGGGAACTGAACCCTAAATCAACCCGACGACTGTACAAAAATATATATTTGAAAGAAATAAGTTAATTCTGTTATTTTATTTCTGTGTTGTATGTCTGTGAGTAGAGAATAAGTTTTCAAATTCAGAAAATAACGGATTCTTCACTGATAAATCTACAAAATTAATGTAGCTTGACTGTAGCTGCTTGATTCAGTGCAAATTTTCCCATATTGTACCTCACATACAGAGGAAAAACAATTACATCTCCAGCAAAAAGAAAATACAATGGTCCTTAAATAGGAGCCTCATTAATCCAGTTTTTTGAGCCAGTTCTTTAATTACTACGTATTCCACGTATGGTGATTACTGGACAAGCAGATATAAGCGGTCTGTAACATAATAAAATTATGTGAATAGCAGGCCTTTAATCAAGTGAATAGCAACCTCAAATGTCATTTCCAGAGACAAGGCTTTGAAACAATCAAACATTTAAAATCTACAAGAAATCCTAACCATACCACAATCCTAACCCTAACCGGCCAGTGAACCTAAGTTCCCAGGTAAACGACAAGGTGTTAGGGCTAATTTGTGGCTAGGGTTCACAGGTAAACAAGAAGAGAAGATAAATGTGGGGGAAATGTTGGTTATACTGGGATTTGAACATAGAAGCATTTGCATTTAAGGCGAACATCATAACCACTACACTAAATAACCATTCATGCTCAGTTTGTGACAAAATTTTATTACATAACCTGTCAGTCAAAATCGGGGCCACTCTTCGCTTGTCAGGGACCGCTATCTGCTTGTCCAGTAATCACCATATATGGAATACATATTACAACCCTACCTGAGTTTTTCAATGCCAAGGGCAATATGGCAAAACTGTATCTGACATCACAGATTACCCTTTGACATTTGATATTACTTTTATTAATAGAGTATAACACACATGTATATAGTGTAGTTTTTTTAGACAGACATACAGTACAGCCGTAAAATAATGCACGCGCAAGAAGTGGCGCAAGTAACTTCTTGCGACGCAAGAACACGCAAGCTGCCGCAAGAAGGCCTAAACCAACTTTTTGCGCTTTAGACGCAAGAACTACTGAACCGCAAGAAGTTCAGGCTGAAGCGCAAGAACTAAATATTTTGAGCTTATCCGCAAGAAGATGAAACGCAAGAAGTTGAAGTCTTAACGCAAGAACTGCAGGCTGTTTTCGTACGCTAAGATTTTTGTTTCCATCTTCAGATATCGACGTTCGACCTTTTATTTCCCTCTTGGATATAAAGGTTTTCTAGAGTACGATAATCGATGCTTGTATCTCAAGCACTTGGCTGTTTTAGCAGGCAAGTAGAATAAATATATTGATCCACTCAAGGGAAGTGAAAAATTGTTTGATACCGCGAGTTCCAGAATATTCATACCAAGACTGCAAATCACGATGAGCGGCAAAAATCTGGCCCGGCGGGAATGTCTCACTCTATCGCGTTGTAATGAAACGGTGGTATTAAACTAAGCTTTTGAAGCTATCAGTCATCAAATCCATATTGAATGTTCCTTGATGGTCTTGACTATCAAATGGCTACCAAAACGTTATAATGAATGTCTCTCAATGACCAAATTAATAATTATCGAAGGGTCACCAAAAGAAAGGTTGCGTGGGATTGCGTTACTAAACACCATCCTATCGTTAGTTCGGTGTTTTTATTTCATCTGATAAACTTTAGCTTTTGTAGATTAATACTTTAATAGATCCGTCAATTCAGTATTTTGTAAAGTCATCTATTGCATATGTTTCAATTCATGAAGCCAGCTTTTCGGTGATACAACGATTCTCCGAGTTCACGTGTGCTTTCAGCCGTGGAGACTAATTGTCTGGTTTTTGACACAAGAGTTTTTGACACAAGAGTGCCGCGGACTTTGCGGGAAGTGTGATTTTATTGCGTTGTAGTTTAAAATGCACCACAAGCTTCTCAGCTTTATTGGAAAATGATAAATTCTAACAAATAAATATTCTGGAGAATATATTTTTATTTAATGTGGCTCCGTTTTCGAAGTCTGAGTCTTGAATGTGTGACATTTTCCGCAAACTGATTTGAATAATCAATGAGCTCCGCAGTGTTTGTTTTGCTTTGAGATCGCACCAAAAAAATTGTCTTCCTACCAAACCAAATGTTTTGAAAGTTTCATTTTACTTACGGATCTGAATAGTTTCCACCTGATGTGAAAACTGGTTTGAGTCTTTTCTGTCAAATCGATACACTGGTGAATAAGTTTTTGGAAATTTTAATTTGTTGTCTGTTTAATAATTTGCATGAGATCGTACCGAATCTTCTGGAGTTTTGATTTCAGCTTCTTTGTAACGAGTTAATAAAACATTCACTGAAGTCTGCGGTTATCCAGCTAATCTCTACTTCAGTTTAAGATATTAAAGGAAACTTTCATGGTTCTTAAAGGTTCCATTTCCTATTAGCGACCTCACATAAAACACGGACATGTTCTCATAATATGCCACGTCTTGCGTGTTCTTCAGCGTTCTTGCGGGTCTTCTAAAGTTTACCTTCTTGCGGGTTGATCGTCTTGCGGAAAGAACTTCTTGCGGGTTGATCTTCTTGCGGGAAGAACTTCTTGCGGGTCTTAAGTTCTTGCATTAGTTCAGTAATTTCAAGCGCAAGCTGCACGCAAGAACCTGTTGGCTTGCGGACGCAAAAAGAAGTTCTTGCGCGTGCGTTATTTTACGGCTGTACTGTATATCATAATATCTATAGGCTATGGCAAACCCTCCAATATCTTGTCTGATGCTTGACCTCCAAAATCTGTGAGGTCAAAATCTGGATACTAAAAACTCTTTTATCCGAGCATGTACTTCAGAATAGCTCTTGTAAAAAGATGACCAATGCTTAGCTTTAAGCCAGCCACACATGAGCTCAATTTAAGCAAAAAACACCGAAATTCAATGCACACGAGAGCTATCAGCTCAGCAAATGGCCTCTTCTTCCCGTTGGCAAAGCTGATAGCTCTCGTGTGTGGCAGGCTTAAATTCAGTTGTCTTATTTTATTTGTCATCAACACAAGTGGGAAATTACATACTAGATCCATGATCTTGCAATCCATGTGGGAGGAAGATTTTAAACAACCTCGCAGGTAAAAGTACTATTTTGCCATTTACCAAAAAGTCCTTCCAGATCGCAATATTCTTAAGTTGGATCCCTTATTTTCTTACTGTTTTGGTATTTTTAAAAGTATGTTTTGAGTTAATAAGTTGAACATTTTAACACATTAAGTGATTGTTGAAATTTTCCTATTACTGACTGAGGAAGGCATAAATTTATGGATTCCCACACTGATCAAGAAAAGCATAAATTTATGAATTCCCAGACAGGAAAAGGGAAGCATAAATTTACGAGTACCGTGTTAATTTTTCTGCTGCGGGTAATAGGGTGGTGCGGGTAATGTGTTAAATTCTAAAGACTAAAACTTTGTCACACAAGGTTACGGTGATCACCTTTTGCCCCTTATTCGCCGGCGGCACACAGCGATCGCCTTTGTCGAAAACAACGAAAAGTGGTTGCCAAACTGAAAAGCCGCTGACGATTTTTTCGCCGTAGAAAATAACAATGATCGCCGTTAGTGTCAGTGTTTATTTCATCCAAATCTTCTCAGCTTTGTATGAAACCAAAAGAGAAAATTATATTAACTGAAACCGTTTCTGATCTAACAAACACTGAGGAAATCAGTGCCGTAAACGAGAAACATGAATTGCATTATTACATACGTATAAACACCATCCCGCTAGTTTGGTGCCTTATTTCATCTGATAAACTTTATATACCTTCTGTACGATGTAGTTTCACACTTGACCATTAAAATCCTTCAGGATTTTAGCTGAAATCATTGCTTATGTTTTCAAGAAGTCAGCTTATCAAAAGATCTCATTCTTGGAGTTGACATGAGGTGAATTCTTTCAACATTGTCTGGTTTTTGACACAACACCGGAGTGTCGCGCTCTGTGAACTTCGCGGGTAGCATATAAAGTGTGGCTTATTCACCACACAGCTTCTCAACTTATTTGTGAAAATGGAAAAGGTCCACCAAAGAAAATATTCTGGATAGTTCTTTTTGTTAATGTGGAATCCATTTTCAAAGGTGAGGAGGTTCGAGTCTCTCAAATTCCTTGACATAGAAGCATGAAATTTTCCATAAACTGATTTGAATAATCAATTATGCACCAGTCATTTGAAATCCCCCCCCCGGGCATAGCGGGGGCATTGCGGGGATGTTCACTTCAAATTCACCATTTTTCATTCCCCCGGGAGGTGGGGTCAACGCTCGTAGTCACTTCCCTCTCCTACCAGCTCGGGGGATATAAGTGGGGGATTCACTTTCCCACCTCATGCTAATTTGACATACACTTGCATAATTATCACGGAAGACTCATTCAACCTTCAAGTGGTACAAATAGAGTTAGACTAGACTCTAGAGATGCTTTTCAAAGTTTGGAGGGGAGAACTGAAGAAAGCTGTGGCAGCAGACTTGCTTGAAAGCCTGTTGAGAAAGGGTAAGTGTATGATTTACCGTTTGTTGGGGTGGCGGGGAGGCACAGTGGTTAAGCGCTTCACCTCTCGCCTCTGTGGCCCGAGTTCGATTCCTGGACCCGCCGCCATATGCGAGTTAAGTTTGTTGGAATCTTGCCCTTGCTCCGAGGGTTTTTCTTCCGGGTTCTCCGGTTTTCCTCCCTCCACAAAAACCAACACGCTAATTTCCAATTCGATCTGTGATTTAGCCGGGTCCTGGCTTTGATCAGCCTCTGGCTGTTTTTCAGGTCCCGTTAGAAATTCTGGCAGTGATTTTTTTGTTTGTTTGTTTGTTTGTTCATGATAAACTGGTCTAATAATTTGACCCTTTGACTTCAATTTCATGCCTCAGTCATGGAAAGGGAACAAGGTGATTTAACAACATTTCAATATGGATCCCCGGGGTCAGAGGTCTTCGCATAATTTTGATGCCCAAGGGTGTGGGAGCTTCACTTAAGTATTCATGGGCATGTTGGGTGAATGTCCCTGCTATGCCCGGGGTGGGGGGGGGGGGGGAGGGGATTTCAAATGACTTGTGCATTAGTCGGCAGTGTTTGTTTTGCTTTGCGATACATGCACCAAACATTTCTAAAAGACAAATTTTCGTTTAGAAATTGAGATTTCAAATCAAATGTTTTGAAAGTTTTTCTTTTATATTCGTTTTGTGTCTGAACAATTTCGCCTGATGCCGGAAATGCTTTGAGTCGAACTCTAAAATGCCGAGGTGAGTTGATTAGTTTCTAAATTGCTGTGAAATTGCACTGTATACAAATGGCTTTATGACTTCTATTTATCAACATGTTGATGTTCCTATGTCTACTAAGACACGACAATTAAAACCTACTATGAGGTACCGGTATTGTTACCTAAATTTACACTGAGAGGTGCGGGTAATCTGTCGGTGCAGGTAATCTGTTAATATATTTTTCTTCGAGACTCTAAAATCAGCGGGTGCGGGTAATACGCTGTGCGGGTAATAGGCCGAAAATTACGGTAGTTCCTGAAGAAAGATCCAAATTATTTAGTTTTTTTTATTGAATAGTGTGCCTTTTTCAATTTCTTTAATCAGAAGTACCCAAAATCTAAGGTTGGTATTTTCAAAAATGCCACTTGACAACCTTTTCCCCCTAAAATGAAAAAATGGCATTTTTTGGTGCTTGGCTGTAGTAAACCAGTATTTGTCGTAAACATAAATTGGATTATTCTAATGAATGAAGTGTCACTTTTTAACGAATGATATTTTCATAAATAAATATTATTATTGATGTAATTTGTGCTTTGTGAAGAGCAAAACACAATAAATAATAGCATTAACCGAGCAGACAAGGCGAAGCTTGTTAGGTAAATGTTTCCTTAGTTCACTCTAGCTGTGTGTAGGGAGTGAAACTTTACATGTGATTACATTTTCTTACTTCCGTCCAGTTAAACTAGCGAGTAAAACTACTTTGGTTCTTTTTCTCTATAATTGTGTATCCTTTCCAGAGACTATACTACATGTATGTGCCGATCTTGTAATGCTTTTGCAGTTGTCTTTGAGGGATTTGCAATCCCCAGCCTTCATTCCCATCATGTCTCAACTAATATTCTACCATATTTTCGAAAATCAAAACCGTGGTGTTCAAAATTGCCTATTTTTTCGACAGTCCACTTTCATAACATGGTATGCCAAAGTCATTTCCATGTTCTAAATGCTATTATTCTAGCTGATATTTCGGTCTCAGTCAGTGTTGTCTATCTTTCTGATCAATCAATCAATCAATGCTAGTATATTTAACCCTATATAGTTGATCTGGATTACAGGGTTGCCAGCAAGAGACAATCAATCAAGCTTCTATTTATACTCATACATTTACATTTACGAAGAAGAATACAGAAACTAACAAAATATAGGAATTAAAAGAAAATAATCTGCTGCTAATGGTACTTAAGACTTAGATGGAGTAAACGCTGCTTAGATTAACCATGAAGGCTATTCGAGCTAAGTAGCGTTAAAAATTGCTTTGAACAAATTTAGAACAAGATAGGCCAGGGGACAAGAACAACAATGTTTACTGAGCTACAGTACATAAGTATTATAAAACTACAAAATTAAATGTATAAAGATGGCAATAGGAAGATAGGAAGCTTTAATAATATTGATAGTTAATTAAAATAGTAATGGTAATGAAAGAGACATTCATCAATAATTCATAATAAAGGAGTCTCTGAGAAGCTTTGCAAAACATTTCCGACTTTTGGATTTTGGGTTTTCATCAATTGAGTTCCAAACTTTGACACCTGTGTAGCGTATACTAAATTTGCCATAATTTGTTCTTATTTTTGGAAGGTAAATTGCCTTTTTTCTAGCTAATCTGGTATCGTATTGATGAATGTTACAAACAAGGCTAAAATAGTCATTAAATGCAACAGGGAGTCTATTGTGGTGAAAATCATACATAAATAAGGCATTGTGAGTGAAAACTAAATCAAGAAATTTAAGTATATATGCCTAATCATTTAAACAGTGGACTAGAATGATCGTTATACAGTACTTGGAAAAAGTGATAATACGCACTGCTTTTTTCTGAAGTGTGATTAATATAGGGGTCTAAGAGTAGAGGGGTATGTATTTCCCCATGTACATGTGACATATGATAAAAAAGGATAAATTAGAGTATTAATAGTATAATTGAGTCAAAATGGACAAACTGACATAATATCGAATTTTACACATGATACCAACACATCGATTAACTTTCTTGGATATATGTAAGATATGATGTTTCCAACTCAAATTTGAGTCAATGAAGACACCTAGGTACTTAATACTCTTTTCTTGCTTAATATGATAAAGTTTGTTTTGTCAATATTCAATGACAGCTTATTTGCTGATAACCACTTATACACTAATCTAAGATTTTCATTAATGGCAGTTTCCAAGGCAAGTAAGCTGTTATTGGAACAAATGAGGTTGGTGTCATCTGCAAAAATATGAAAATTAAATAGTTTACTGCAGTTACAGAAATCGTTTATGAATAAAAGAAATAAAAGAGGCCCTAACACAGAGCCTTGAGGCACCCCATGTGAAATAATAGACTCCTCAGATCTGGTACTCCCAACTGAAACGAACTGATGCCTATTTTTTCAAGTAGGAAACAAACCAATCATGTCCTATGCCACGAATACCATAATGATACAGTTTAGCAATTAAAATGTCATGATCAACAGTATCAAAAGCTTTGGAGAAGTCTAAAAAAATTCCACATGAGTATAGCCCATCCTGAATCGATCTTTGTATTTTATCAATTATAAGGAGAACTGCATGAGAAGTGGAATACTTGGCACGGAAGCCAAATTGATTTTCATAGAGAATGTGATTTGTATCTATAAAAGCAATTAGTCTTTTAAACATCATTTTTTCCAAGATCTTATTAAAAACGGAAAGAAGAGAAATTGGTCTATAATTATTCAAATTTGTGGTTGAGTCCTTTTTATGCACTGGAATAACCTGAGCTACCTTGAAGAGATTCGGTACAGATCTGGTACAGTACTAGAAAATGAATAATTTATGATAATTTCAAGAGGGATTGATAGGCAAGTTTTGAGAAGTTTTAATAGTCTAGTTGGAATACTATGTGGACCAGTTGCTTTCGATGCCTGGAGGTTTAATATTTCATCCTCAATTTCTCTAACAGTAACTAGAAAAAAGTAAAAACTATTTAATTGTGGAGTACCCAAGAAATCCTTGGGGGTTCCTGTAGAGCTGGGAATATCTTGAGCTAGTTTTTTTCCAATATTAGAAAAGTATTTATTGAATGCTGAGGCTATTGTTGCAGGATCTTTAAGGATATGATTATTAAGTATAATCTTAGAAGGGGGACTTGAGCCCTTTGGCTTTAGGGTAATCAGTTCTTTAATCCCAGTCCAAGTGTTTTTAATATTCTGACTGTTTATCAAAAAGTAGTCTTCATAATATTTCTTTTTGCTTATTTTGAGAAGATGATTTAATTTGTTGTGATAACATTTATATTTGATATTTTGTTGAATATGTTATAATCCCATATTAATATAAGCTATCAGTGCCGCTTTGTAGGGTATGGTTTCGAGCTGTTTTAGTTCTGAAAATAATATGTTGCTGATTGTTGCCTTTTTAGTCTAGATTTGACAGCAGTATAAGACCCCACATGTTCTCTTGGTATTTTGACTTTCATCTTAAAAATAAATTGAGAAAACCATGAGAAAAATATTGGATTAGATAACATGAGATGGTTAAAGGCCACTTTAGAGTGGTACAAATTGTACAGATTTTGGGGTCAGGTCTAAAAATGGGTATGGAAAATAATATGGTAGTTTGGTCAGAAAAAGGGTCAGGGTTTCGGGACCCATCCTGCAAACCCACACCCAAATCTCCAGTCAGTACTCCCCTGGGGGAGCACATGAATAACACATGATATTTTTGAGATTTGGTACTAAAAGACTCTTTAAAGTGCAAGTAGTGCCATAAAACAACATTACCGGAAACTTTTTTTGGCCCAAATTCTATTTCTAATGAATAAATATACTTCAGTTGTCTGAATTAGTTTTCTTTGAGAGACCGGAGCATCAATTCAGCTAGAATAAAAGTTAGTCGAATTGTGGAATTGATTCATCTTGTGATGTCACAGTTGAAAGCTAGGGAGTTGATTTATCTTATGACGTCACAGGATCCACAACAAGTAACCAAACTTAGGGATTAAATGTCAGAAATTTTACATAGCTACAAGATTAATACCCTTTTTGTGAGAAACAAATACAATAGTACAATATATATATATATATATATATTGACATGAACTTGCACTTTAAGTTTGGATTGTTTCTGATTGAATAATGTACTAGCCTTCATTGGAGACAGATGTCGTGTAGATAATAGATGACTTAAAGTGCCCCTACGATCAAATTTTGACATATCAATGTTTTTGCATATTCATAAAGTAGAGTTCATATATTATTACCAGATCAAATTGTTTTTCGATACAACGACAGGAAGTCTTATTTTTTTAGCTCCGAATATTGAATCTACACGTCCGCCATTACTGGAAGCCGTGCCCTTTGTTCAGCTTTAAACAAAGGTTTATTCACCGGAAATGATGTCATACACTTAACGCTCGCCTGCAGAACACAACGCCTGGAGGCATATTTCTACTAAAAACGTCTTCACGTACATAAGAAGAAAGTTATATTTATCTTTGCGAGGTTGGCTACTTTTTTATGCACGCTATTTCGCGCCACGAGGTTGTCGTGTTAAGTGTATGACATCACTTCCGGTGAATAAACCTTTGTTTAAAGCTGAACAAAGGGCACGGCTTCCAGCAATGGCGGACAGGATTTTACCGGTAAACTCTCCTAAAATTTGTGGTTTAAGATGCCCATTTGGGAATATTTTTTACTATTTCGGATATTTCTAATACTGATTGACCTATAGACACTGAAAAAGTGGCAAATCGAAATGGTAAATTTTCGTCGTAGTGGCACTTTAAGCTCTTTGAGATTCTACTTCTGCAAATCATCACAAAATAATTTTGTGTAGAAATGTGCACACAGTCATGTAGTCATGGAATTTATGTCTGATGTGGTTAATTTCTCGTTATTTTAATTAAGCTAATATAATTTTTAACTAGCAAAGATTTTAATTAAGCTGATCTTACTCTGTTTACTGGTTCATCCAAGTCAGAGAAAATAATTGCTTTTCTTTCTTCCCTATTTATTTTCCTCTTTGTCTTTATTTTTAATACTAATATTATTTTTCTACTGCAAATATAGAGCTTGTGCAAAAATGGAGAATTTCGTTTAATGGGATGGAGAACAACTGATTACTGTTGAATGCTAAGGGAGTGTTCATTATTTATGGCTTGGGGGGGGGGGGGGGGGGGTTTGGTGAAATCATCGGGGGGGCAACAAAAGTTTTAAGTGCTTTTGTAGGGGGGTCATCAAAGATTTTACCTATTCCTTGGGAGGGGGTCATCAAAGTTTTGACGTACTTCTCATGTAGAATGTAATGAAATTGTTGTTGTAATGCTAAGCCAATGTTTAGTCCAGAACACAGGAAACCAGCCCTCTCAACATTTACGCACAATCTGCTTTGTTTCATTCATATGCAGGATGGTATTCTCTAAGCTCATGATCAAAGGCACCATCCCCACAGGACAGATAATACATCAGTGTCCAGGAGATTACTTATGCCAATACTGAGCTCTTTTTCATTTATTTGGGACTACGGAACAATGCAATTTGATGCAATATAATGCACAAATTAACAGTACTTATTTCAAGTACCCATGCGGGAAGAGGGTCAGGTAGAGATTTTCAGAAGAATACCTATATATATATGTTTTCTATTAAACAAAAGTAATGTATCATGGAAAATACCATAAATCTAGAAACATTAATAGTAAATTTAATAGATTTACATATGTTAGCTCAGTGGTTAAGCGCCGGTCTGTTGTGCGGGAGGTCGCGGGTTCAAACCCCGGCCGGACCAATACTCAGGGTCTTCAAATAACTAAGTAGAAGGTGCTGCCTTTGTGAAACAATCTCGTTCACGAACTGCAAATGGTTAGACCTTCACGTCTTCTCGGATAAGGACGTTAAATCGTAGGTTTCCCGTCGGCCTCTAGTTTGTCAGTCTTTCAAGACTTACGAGTTACCGACGTTAAATAAGGTTACTTCACTTCACTTCATATGTACAGTATAATTATGCAGTTTGCATTCTTTCTTACACATTCATCTTTTTTGTTGGGGGGGGGGGGGGGTCAATAAAGTTTTGATCAATTTTATAGGGGGCTCATCTAAGTTTTAATTCATTCATCGGGGGATCATAAAAGTTTTAACAAGAGAAGCAGATGAAATGCCGACCCCCCCCCAAAAAAAACATCAATAATGAACACTCCCTAATGCATTTAGCTTTGTGAATATGCCACCATTATATAGTGGTACTGTGAAGTTTGATTGGGGTTAATTTAAAATGGCACTAAGTTATTGAGATCACAGTTTATAGAGTTTAAATGTTGATTGACTACTCTCGTTTTGATGATTAATTTTGATGTGTTTGCAGCAATTGGAGACCAAACTTGTGTTACTTTGAATGTTAATATTCCAACTTCATGCACAGTACAAAATCCAAGCAGGTGATTGGCTAATGACAGTGCTTTATTGGTGATAACAGCATGCAGCTGTGTGCTCAGTTGGAATAATAAAGAGACTTTATGATTTTGTCTTATTGACAAAAACAGGCTCTTAATTGCTGTCACTCAGTACAATGACCTCAAAATTTCTTCATACTGGATTTGGTATTTGGCCTCATGCAGTATTCATCATTTTTTTTTCATCGTACAGACCGTACTGAGTGAGTATTTGTCAATAAACCATGCATGCCCATCTCTAACCCTCAACTTTAGCATGCTCTAATACATAGAGGTATTCCCTTCACCATACAAGCCGATCGTCTGACTGTGCAAATTAAGGCAGCCATTTTTTGCACAAAGTATGTCCTTTGAATAGAGCCGAGATTAACATGGTATCACAATAATTGTTGTTGTATTTTAGATTCTCCATGTTTTCTGGGGATGGAGTATCATGACAATTGCATATAGGCTTGCAAGTGGAAAGGTAAATTTATTATTATAGTGGAAAGGTAAATAAAGCTGACTCGTTGCTTTGATATTGAAGACATGAGGTCCACATTGTAGAAACTGCTCTGTATACTGACACAGCCACAGCCATAGAATCAGCTATTAAATTCGCTACATTTGAAGATTACAGTGGAATGGAAACCGGGGTCACTTAGACAACTAAACACAATGCAAAACAATAATAAAGCATTCCCAAGTATGAATTGTAGCATATCCATGTGGTTTACTTCATTCGAGAGACTTTGACTTCAGAACTTAGTCAACAAATTCGGCTTTTACTGGATCGAAGCTCAAGCAAGTCTAAATGCTATTGTCTTCTAATCAACACTAATTGGCTCAACAACCATAAGTTGGAATGCTTTGTTTTAATTCTGCGATGTGATTGGTTCTCATTGTCTAAGTGCTTGGTTTCAGTAGTTATGCTGTAAACGTGCACTCCACTCCTGAGCTAGATCTTCCTCATCTTAGCTCTAAAAAGTCTTCAGTGTCCAAGATTTTCACAGAAATGCTCCCAGAATTAGAATCTTCTTCGGAAGACATAATTAAACTTCATGTGCTGTTATATTTCAGAAGGAAAACACGTAAACAAACTTCAAACTCATGTAATTCTATTCCACCATGTTGTTTTACCTTTGCAGAAATGAACCCCTATAATTATTGGTCAATTTGAACAATAACCCTCCTATTGGAAGAAATGCCACAATTTTGTGGAAAAAAACTTATGCTATAATCAGTTTCGCCGGTTTTCCGGCACGTGGTGTTTTAGGCGAGAAACTTATTCAGAATGTCTTTGACATGGTGAACTATAAAATATCCTTTTTAGGAGCATATTTTCATGCAAATAGGTGAGAGAGAGAGTAAGAAATTACAATATAAATATTTCACTTAAAAAATTATGTTTGCCATCTAGGATGCAAAGGATATTCGAAGTGATGAGGAAAGTTCCCATGCTGACACTACTGGAACATATCATGTGAAATATGTGTGAAACACATTTGAAAAATTATATGTGAAATACCCTATATATGTGTTTCACGATTTTTTCACACATGAAAAATGCATGTGAAACTACTATGTGAAAATATGTAGTCTTTTTCACACCATAAAATGCTGTGAAAATTTATGTGAAATATTCAACCAAATAATTATCAAATGCATGTGAAATATATGTATAATGCTGTGAAATAACATGTGAAAGTGTGTAGCCATCTCCGCGTTGATGTGTATAGCCACCAACATCTCGTTCTACATAGAATACCATATGGGCGGCGTCAGGCAAAAAGGGCCCGGACGACATTCAAGTTAAATAATTCCTACAACGGTGTTCCTAATAACAGGTTGAAGATTGTATTGTAATCTTGACGAGGAGCACTACATTTCATTCATAACAATAAATGTCAGTTTCATGAAATTGACGACAAAAATCAGGGGTGAAATTTACGTGATTTTGATGCAAGGGCCCGATTACAAATATGACCACAAAAATTAGGAATCCTGTCATAGGGGATGATTTTGATGTATGACATTCATTTATACCTGCTGGCATTAAAGAGTAAAAAATAAAGAAGATGAACCAGTTGATCACTTTTTGGCAAAAAAAAATCTACAGTCTTTCTGCTCCCCGTAGCTCATCATGTGATTTTAGCAATAGTACAAGTTACACCTTGAAACAATCGTCTGATGATAGGGAATGATTTGCGTCTGCTAAAATTGTGATCACACCCTTCTGTAAAAATATCGTAAATTTCGTCTTCGATTTCACTTGTCAATTTCATGAAATCAACACTGCTTGTTAGTAGCACAATGTGGCGCTCGCGATGCATATTGCAATTGCACCACAAGTATAAAAAACATGGCACAATTTCAAAATACATTTACATATTATGTCGTCCTTACCCTTTTTGCCTGACGCGGCCCATGTATTATGGTTCAACGCATCCTCGCTCTACAATTACCAATAATCAGTAAATGGCAAACACGCTTGAAATACCGATTATTGGTAATACTACAACAAATCCTAACCCGAACCGAACCATCGGACGAGTTCGCGGGTAAACGACGGGTTCTCACTCACCTAGAGCTAGGTTTCACAGGTAAACAAGAAGAGAAGGTAAACGAGAGAAAGAATTTTTTTGAGCGCTCCTACTCGGGCTCGAACTCGTAATCGTTTGCGTGTTGTGCTTGGCAGTGCAGGCGTCACGACACTACACTAAGCGCGTCTACCGCCGTTCGGATTTGGACAATTGTTTATCTTTATCATTGACTGGTTTAAAGAATGTCATTGTTTAATTTGTGTTCCAGAATTAGCGATTATTGATAATTGAAGAGCAAAAGCCAATTACTGATTATTGGTAATTCTAGAACGAGGATATGTTGCATGGTTAGCCTGTGCTATATCAAGGCATAGATGGGTTAATGCATAGCCAGCCACACAGTAGCTTCTTCTACTTATGCACTTATCAGCGGCCACCCCGGGTGGTGACCCCGGAGACATATGCGGGCATCCCAGGGGATTCGTTCACTTTTGTAGCCAGTTTTTATCCTGGGACTGGAGGACTTGAACTTCAATGGTTTTGCTGTGGTAGATCGAGGCATAGATGTGGGGTTTGTCAGACTCCACCATGTGATGATTACAAACCCCACGTGACGATGACCAGGCAATCGGAGCGCTTTTGCCATCCACGGAACGTTACCAGTATCTGCGGGTTTTGAAATAGCGGTTTTTGATACCACAAATATGTCGTTTATGAGGGCTAAAATGTAACATTTTGCAATTCCACCCCGAAATAAACATAGACAGACATTCGGTACGTCCTATAGTGTAGTCTGCCGATGGTTGAAGTAACTGCTTTCACATAGTTTTTCACAGTATAAAAACTCACATGCAATTAACGTGTTTCACACATAATATTTCACATATAATGTCCCAGTACGTAGTGGCTGAAGAAGAAGAGAAGGCTAAAAAAGATGGGCCTCTTGATAATAAGAAAAAGCAGAAAGATCAGAGCTATGGATCGGCATCCCAGTTATAGCTGCACAAATAGTAATATGTAAATTTGTAATGTTCACAAGTGTATTCATCATAAATGTCATGTAACTCAATCCTTCTGTATAAACAATAACAATACCAATTGTCCAGGGTCGGATACTATACTGACAATTCTATGATTTTCCTTCGAGAATTTTATTTTATAGTCTTTTGTATAAATTATTATCTAATGACTACATTTTTAATCATGTTCTTTTTCTGGTGTGCATTTGGAAGCCGGGCTACAGTCTCATTTGATGGATAAACTGCAGCATTTGACATTGACATCATGTGACACAATAAAGTGTAGACTCTGAGTAGGTTTATTCATAATAAAGAACAATAATTACTGTCGGCTATATTTTATTTGTTGTTCTGCTCATCATCTTAGTGCCAATCAAATCATCAATACAGATATATTGCTTAGGTACTTCCTACTGACAATCTAGATTACATTAATGTACAACTTCTGATTTTGTTTTTACAAGTACTAAATAGAACAATCCTATGTGAACCAAGTTAGCCATTCACCGTAATGTGTATAAATTGTTATAAAATAACTCTCAGAAAACACATGCTCTAATTGGGTGAAAGCTGCATTTCTATATGTTATTGTACATGATTATTATACAGTCACCTTCTCGTCAGCACAAAGTCGCAAGGAAAACGTTCCCAGCTTCGACAAAGGCCAGTATTTCGGTGATGGTTCAGTTGATATTGTTCAATCTCATAAATTAACCTTTGAAAATTGGGACTGATGTTGGATGCTGTTGAAAAATAAAAAGCTATGGTACATGTAGGTTCATTTCATTGGGCCCTATCCAAAGCTTATTAGGAATTGTGTGTGCAACGGCGTTTATCTAAGTGTGTGCAATTGTATTTATCTAGGTGTTTATCTAGGTGTGTGTGCAACGGTGTTTATCTCGAAGTGTGTGCAAAACGATAAACACGGTTGCACACACACTTAGATAAACACGGCTGCACACTAGCCTCCTTTGCAGGCGTCCTTAGTGTCGGTCCTAAAGGGAGTTTAGGACCGACACTAAGGACGCCTGCAAAGGAGGCTAGCTGCACACATGCAATAAGAACTTCGATAAATATTTGTGCTTGATGAGTTATTTATTATACTGATGACGTTACTATTGAGAGCTAGGTATTCATTTGCCGTTTTAGTTGTGACCAGGAGTCTGTTGCATATAACAACAGACGTCAGACGTCCAGTCCTGTCAAACTCTCTAATTTAACGTCAGATGTTAGCGGTAAAATAATCATTTATGTAACCTACCAGATCAATGAATATTCTTCCAAGAATTTCGATCCCCGGAAGTGGCTCGTGTATCCTTCAGCATTACCGGCTTATGATACCGTTTAGCCTGCTTACAGGCTCTCAGGTTTTTTCGGAAATATTAGTTTTCGGGTTGGGATTAAAGTTAATAATCTTTAATCCAACAAATACCAAGATGGACTCGTAATGGCTCATCATGTATAGCAAGAACAGCAGATGAAGTTACACAGAGGAGCACAAATTGACCACAAATACAATTAACATGACTTCCAGAGAGAACAGCCGCGGAGAAAGAGCCGCGAGGCAGCGAGCTGCGATAAAGAGCCGCAGGATAGAAAGAACAGTAGAGAAATATAGTGATAGCTCCATCACAGGATGAACATGATACAACTTATAATGAGGAGCCATTACCAGGAGCGTTCCTATGTCATGGGCTGGGCCCTCAGCACAGGAGTAGATGTGGCTATATTTAGAATTGCTGGCTTTCACTTGACGTCATAGCCGCCATGTTGGTGCCCTTAAACGATAGATTCCTCGTTAGCTTCTTTTGTTGGGGCACCAACATGGCCGCCATGCCCTTTGTCATTTGAATCTCTGGGGATTGAGTGAAAACCAGCAATTCGAATTCCTGCGTTGAAAGTGCAGAAGAATGATAATGAAAAATAATGAGAAGTGACGTTAGCTATCTGATTGGCTAAGACAACATGGCCTTTGTTTATTTCGCGCGAAATTCAATTCTACATATAGCCACATCTACTCCTGTGCTGGGAACAGACCATTCTCGTTCCCAGTGCCTCCTCAACTAACTGAAAAAATCAGAGGCTCTGGTAAGACACGATACCGGATGTCCTAGATTCTAGGACATTGAAACTGCGCATGCTCTTAGAACTCATTTCCGATTTGCTAACATTCTCGTTGATATGCTAACTAAAGCAATGGCGGACTTCATGGGAGCTATCCAGTTCGCCCTTGCAAAGCTTAAAATACAGTTTTCTTTAAAAACTAAACAATTGGAAGCTATTCGGGTAATTAGTATCGATAAGAAGGACTGTTTCTGTGTCCTTCCGACCGGTTATGGTAAATCGTTAATTTACCAAAGTTTACCGTTTGAGTTTAATGCTCTTCAAGGTTCATCCAACTCAATCGTGGTCGTCATATCTCCTCTCAACGCAATTATCGAGGAGTGCACAGAACATGCTGATTTTCAGCTGCTGGATTAGACTGCAGGGCTGATGGTCGAGGAAGTATAGGCCTATGTACCTGTTGTAGGTTAGCAAGGGCTATAGCGCTTGCACTCGGCGCGGAATGTGTTTCTTTTGGTCGTTTTGATGGTGGATTACTAGGAGAGCTATAATTTTGCTTTCGACCTCGTTTTAGCCTGGAATTTTGGATCGCCGCGGTTTGATGTTCATGCCATTGCTGAACCATCTCACGGAATTTTTCGGCAGTTTCAAGAGAGCGTTTGCACGGACAGAATATTTTTGTAGGGTAGGATTCTTCCCAGAAAATGAAAGGTGGCTTAGGTAAGAACCCAAACTTTTCTTTAGGTCGCTGTTTAAAATCACTGGGTGATTCTTATCCGATATTACGGCGTTGCAGCAAATGCATGTATTTCGATCGAAAAGCCTTCCTGCTGCCTTTTTTGGCGTAATATCAAACATTATTGGGTTATAGTCGATCGAAGGGAGATTTTAATTAACTTTCGGCTTTTGCCACCAAACATTACATATATGAATGTTTATTAATTAATTAATTAATCTGTTTAATCATGTTCTTTTAAAAGTCACATTACTTCATCCTTTATTATTTTCACATATGAATGTTAATTCTTTTGATTATTTTACTTTTATTGAAAGAACACCTCAAAAAATGCCTTACTTTACTTGTTATGTTTACAACGGAAGTGATTTATCCACTAAGTGAACAGGAAGAAAAGCTCTGTGCGCAGCACCTGCTCATTTTTTCCTTCATTGCGCAGCCGATTTGGCTAGCCAATCAAATTAGAGCCTGTTCCGTGTCTTACCAGAGCTTCTGATTTTTTCAGTTAGTTGAGGAGGCACTGGGAACGAGAATGGGAACAGACCTAAAGGGGAAGATGGACGCTCCTGGTAATGGGCTCCTATTATAATATGGTACAAATATTAACATACATTTGAGACAATCATCTATTAGTGCTCGGAACCTGCAGTAGAACAGCAGACTAAAAAACGTCTGCACGCAGGCTAACTAAATTGTAAACGTACGTGAATAATTAGTGTTTACAGTAAAATTAAAGGTCAACTTCTTTAATTTACATACGAGAAAAACAAAAATATTAAATTACATATATACTAGTAGCCTGCAGCCTATGCAGACGTATTTTTTCACTCTCATAAATTCGAAGAAAAAAAGTAACGTCTGCTTACCCGAGCGCTTAATTAGTTTCCAATATGCACACCTCATTGTGTTATGGACCAATCAGATTTTACCTTCCATATCCTGGAAAGTGACGTAATGTTACATTTAAAAGGAATTCAGACAATACATTTGCCATTGACCAATCATAGGAGAGTGTTGACTGGCGCGCCAATTCACTAAAGTTGTAACAATGGCTTTGATTGGGCAGAAAAATAAAACAAACGTGCTGACCTCATGCTTGCATACTGGAAACTAATTAAGCGCTCGGGTAAGCAGACGTTACTTTTTTCTTCGAATTTATGAGAGTGAAAAAAATCGGTCTGCATAGCAGGCTAATATACTAGGGGAGCAGAGAATGAAAGTCATCACGCTACCGGCCACTCCTAAAGACTGCTAAATTCAGCTAATAATTCTTCCCTTTGGTTATTACTAAGAGGATTTCAAATTCAGGCTAATGAAAGTTTATTTCATCTTCAAATCTGAAGAAGGGTAGTCTAAAATAAAAATCATGGAACGCCAAATATCAAAGAAAAAAACCTGCCTTGTACAACCAATGGGCAAAAAAATGGCTGCATTGAATATAGCGATACTTACTGTTTGTAAACTTACTGTTTGTAAACACCGACGTCACTCGATACGCTCGCAAACACTAATCTTGACGTACAATACAGGGTGACCACACGCATATGCCTTTTCGTAAGCATGGTTATCGCCTCGCTTTGACGCCGTATCCATATTTTCTCAATACAGTGTTATACCGTTTTGTCAAATATCATGTCAAACTCCGCTTTATTCAAAGCAGGAAGTATTCATCAGGGTCACAAACGTTTTAGTGATGTATCGAGAGGAAGACAATATTCTTTTATGAGATTTTCAGCACTGTCGTGTGCCAATTCTAACCAGTTCAGTAGTGGACGATACAAATTATCCTGACCTTATCGAAGCCGAACCGATGGTATCTCGTTTCGCTTGGCAATCGACTCATCCCAGATGCAGAGACAATAGCGATGTTTCGTGTTGATAAACATTGCAATTGTTATGCTAATGTGCCAACCATGATTTGTAAAGCCCGCTTTGTGTTAGGAACCAATGGGTCTCTGGTTGGCACATTGATGATAATAGATGACGACACACGAAACATCGCTGAACAATCTGCCCGTTGACGCATGTTGATCAATGGAGGCATGTTGATCTCTATGGAGAGTGACCGCTAACACTTACAAATCGTCCTTCGGGACAGCAAACGAACCCTTCCGAGTACGGTAGCAAACAAGTAGCAGAACAAATGAAAAATCGTCCCTATCAGTATCAAGTATCAGGTTTACCCCATATAATTCCTCTTGCTTTTAAGCTTTTACATTTTTCTAGGTAATTTTTGGTAATGAGTGTATACATAAAATTGTTATGGTTTTGTAACATTGGCATGTTAAAAAGTGCATCACTCGGACACATATTAACTTTGAGTTGTTATTATTGATGTACACGGTTGTATCTAGGCTCGGTTTCAGCCGTTAGGGTGTCGTTTCTCCAAAGCCTCCCCCCACTAACGACTGGGCGCGCGGTCAACACACCGTGTCCGTGACGTCAGCTGATTAAAATTCAATATTATTCAATTTGCGTGTTTTGACAAGAAAATCTGTTTACCCTTGCACGACTGTAGCGTAGGTTCTAAACTTTCAAAACACATTGTAACTCTTTAACTAAAACTCCAAGTGTGAAATGAATTCTCAAGAACAAACGCCATTTAAAATCATTGAGAAACCAGGCGGCATTATTTTTTACTCTTTAACATTACTGCCGCTCAAGACTGACAGAAATTTAAAGCCGAAATTTACGGGGCCAGGGATAAAGTTCAGATGTTATCTCAGAACTATATTTGTATTTATAATATAGATACGATAGTACGCGCGCTCTGATTGGGTAAGAAGCCATGTTTTATCAGAGTATATAACATGGTTAGCCGTGTTATATAGTTTTCAACTGGCGGTTTCCTTTCATCGCGCGCGTAAATCTATATTATAAAACAGATAAAGAAGCCTTAAATCCATGTTTTATACTATCATAAAACACTCTGGTCATTTGAGAACACTCTAGAAATGTTGAAAGCACGCGCCTTCGGCTTGTGCTTTAACATTTCTCTCATGTTCTCAAATGCCCATCGTGTTTTATGATAGTATAAAACATGGCTAAGGCTTCTTTATTTGTTAAATATTCGATTCTGAGCTAGAGTCGCCAGTATTCCCGCTCAGTACTGAGTATAGAGTATGTCTTGGAGACATTATAAAATTTCACAAACTTAGTACATGAAGAATTGTAAAACACGTTTCCCGGGGTATGATGCTATGGCGCTTAAACGGGGTCAAAATTATCAGAATGAAGAACGAAACAACTAACTGTTGAATGATATAGTTAAAACACAGGCAGCCCAAGCTAATGATTTTTACAAGGAATGTATGGGAATGTTTAGAAAAAATCTAAAACTGTACTAAAATGATCAATAACGTCATAAAAACTTACCTGTGTGTTGTGAAGTTGTTCCTCTTCATCACTGATGTGTTTATTTCTGGTTTGAGGCATTTCTGGGATTCCCCCCCCCCCCCCCCCTCCCCTATATAAATATTGAGAAGGCAGGAAACACGAGACGCATTAGTCCACGTGACGACTCTTCGAAGCCTCGTAATTCTTCGAAAATCCAAACTTTCAGCATTTTACCTCCAGAAACCCTTACTTACATTCCTCTAGCACTCATTCAATCGATCCATGGCTTATTTTCTCGCTTTGTAAGTACTCAAATTCGACAGTTTCTGCAGTTTCTGCAGCCAACCTAGCCTGTAACGAGCCGCCCCGGGTTGGATCAGCTTAGCCTTTTTTCATGGGCTGCCTGTGCTAGTTGAACCACAGGTAGCCTGTGGTTGAACGTGGCTTTTCTTCGGAAGCAGTCACGAACGAGTGCCGAAGGAATTCAACACTTCGTGTTTTTTTCGAGGAGATTCGGAGAACGAAGTCATTGTGCTCAATCGACCACGGAAAAGAGATCGCTTATGAAACATACCACAGGTAACCCAACAGACTAATAAGCGGGAAACATGTCGAGTCTGGGCTGCCTGTGGTAACAACGCTGTTAAGTGGCACGTCGATAGCTATATTGCTTGTGTGTACACCTTTCCATTCACAAACTGGTTAGATTATTTCGTTATAGTTTAATCTGAATATATGTTGGTTGCATCGTTCGAGATTTGTTTGTGTTATTTCGAAATCGGTCGCCAGATTGTTTGTGTTTCGGCTAGGTCATGTGTGTTCAGTGTGTTCGTCAAAATGAAGCTAGATGATTTCATTACAGTTCATACCATTAGTGTGTTGTTCGTGTCATTTAGATGTTGATCACTAGATGGGTTGTGTTTAGTATATTCCATTCCAGATTTGTTTGAATCATTTCGACGTTGGTAGCTAGATCATTTGTCTTTAGCTTATATCATTTGTGTCTTGTCCTTTTCATTGCACAAGCGGTAATTAGATCACCGCTGTTTTAACTATATCATTCAACAGTTAGTTGTTTCGTTCTTCTTTCTGATAATTTTGACCCCGTTTATAAAGCGCCATATGATGCAGCGATTTTCAAGTGAATTGTGATCGCAGACGTGGCCTGAGTCAGACGTGACTTCCTCTCTTATAACTCTTTTAATATGGAGTCGTCCGTCTTCAGTTTCTTCTCGGATAAATGCAGCACTAATTTTCTTTGAAGTAAGATTAGCGTCGAGCTAGGTACAAGTGACGGTTTCCCAAGTGACTTTCCAAAGCCGGGTAGGGGTCGCACTAAGTGAGGTCTTGTTTATATACCCCGAAAATATCGAGTTTTTTTTGTGGCAGTCCAATTTTTCTTGAAGGTCGCATTTAGACTTCCAAAATACCTTCTGATGACAGGTTGTCAATCTCATGAGTTCTCGAGTGGCGACCTTGCCATAAGGTCACGCTAAATTAATTCATGCATGATCTCATGAGTGACGAGTTGGGGTAAATGAATCTCAACCATATAATTTTTGTCACGTTGGGTTTTCTCTTGAATTATCAATTCCAAGCTCAACAACAGGCTGATGCGCTATTGATAATAGTCATGCAATATCAGCAAACCTGTTTTAGGATGGAGGAAACGCAGAGTACGAAATTTGCGTAATCGGCCATGGTCATGGACCCTTCCACGGCCTGTAGAATCATGGTTTGAGAACCATTACCATGACCGTAATATTTCGGGCAATTTCTTTAAACGACAACTTCGCATGAATAGGGATACTTTGCAGGCCCTTGTACGATTTCTGGGATACCGCATCACTTGAGAAGACACACGATTCAGGCAATGTATTCCACCAGAAAAGGTATACTGGCTATTCTGAAAAGTGTAATTTACACTTTTCAGACTAGCACATGGGAACTCGTATGTGAGTATTGGGCCCGCTATTAATGTTGGAAAATCTATCGAAGCTGTCCAAGATGTCGTGGGAGCTCTATTTGAAATCAAAAATGAATATATTCCGCACTTCCCAGCTTCATTTTGGTTTGATGCGCTTGAAGCAGGGGAGTCAGGTCGATTTTGCTGTTGCTGTTCGGTTTGATTTTGTTGTTGCATAGGTGTCTGCCGATTAAAATGCATGTCTGCTCCATGATACGCAGGGTATGGATTCATCTGATGCATGCCGTATCCGGGAGCTGAACTTTGCGGGTTGAACTGATTATTATAGTAGAACGGAGCTCCGGGAAAATAACTTTGTCTACCCATGTTTGAAGCTTGCTGCTTTCAGAGCAGTGTATGATCCGTGGTTTCCCGCCGTACTGAATTGTGCAACAAGACATGAATACCTTTGACTACTCCATTAATTTGACAGCTTAATGGCTAAAACAACAGGATTGTATGTTCTGCCAAATCTTAGCCGGCTCCGAGGCAGCACTTCGGCTTCTTTGAAGTATTTGGCAATACTGAAATCTGCCAAATTTTGGCAACTTGGGGTCGCACTAGTTTTACGTCGAGTGATGACAGAATCGCGACTTATGTAAACACGATCTCGCCTAGTGCGACCCATGCCCCCGGGTCCTTGAATTATTCGAAACCAAACTTTTTCAGAGCAAATTCAAACGCATTCCAAAGCCTAGCTAGCCTGCGTCACATCCGGACTTTTCTCTGGTATAGTCCGTCTGCGAAGCAGCGACACAAACCGTGTTCTAGACCCCATGAACGTACCGTGATTTGAGCACACGTTCTGATTGGCTTTTAAAAATGCTCATTTCTTACACGTCTTCTGACTTGCCATTCAACTGTCACCAGCCTGTCACCTGTTAGTGAACACTCGTCTGGCAGGAAATCGTTAGTGGAAATATAGAGGCTAAACTTAAAAATATGGATGTAGAATCGGTTCAAATAGCTTCGTATATATTCTGTTCTTAGCTTTTATCAAGAAATAACAAATATTTTGGAAGAACTCATTTATTTTTAGGCTGAACTAGTGAGCTCGTGTAAAATGCCGACAAAAGCGAGTCGTTGCTTATTTAATTTGTACATTTACGCTGTAATTGGTCTAGACAAATGGGGAATGGAATGTCGTGCTGACGTAACCAGCTGTTGGAGCTATCGCATGGCGTGATCCAAGTCATTTCAAAATAGCCAGTCAGAAGGCGTGTGAGAAAAAGCATTTTTAAAAGCCAATCAGAACGCGTACTCAAATCACGGTACGCTGCTGGGGGTCTAGAACAACCTAGCCGACCCGCTTTGAAAAGTTTACAATGTAAATTATGCAAATACATTCAGCGACAGGATTTCAGTGGCAAGTGTTTGATTGGCTAAAAACAGACAATGCCTCAGCTCGCGTGCCCAGCCGTGAGTGGGGAGAGGATCGCGGGGGAGTCAGTATTTTCTCCACTCCCATTGAATTCTGCCATACAGCAAATTAATGGAACAGTTATAGTTTGTGATTGTTTACACATTTCAATAAAATATCAATACTATTACTAATTTACACGTCTATATTTCCGTTATCGATGTTGTGTTATTTTCTTGCAAAATGCACATTATCTAATAACCCAGCACGAGCAAAGTATGATTTCCAAGCTTCTGTAGTTTTAATCAACTAGGAGTAATAAATTATTATAGATTATATGGCAAGTGCGTTGGAAAAAATTGAATATGATCAGTGGAACAATAGTTGATAATTTTCGATTAAAAAAATGAAACAAAGGTAATAAAATAAACAAAGTGGAACAATATAGAGCCATAGAGATTTTTAGTTTCCCCAACTCACACTCGAACTAATATCACTAGACAGTAGCTCTATGCATCCCCTCGCAGCACTTCACTTTCTATTAGAAACTTCTAGTATATTTGCATATATATAATGTCGTTGGCATCTAGCGATTTGGGCCTCACGAAATATATCTAAAGTCTCAATTCTGCTTCCATATCCTAATTCTTCTATAAGTTAAGAGCATATAAGCTTCGATGAAATGGCTTGCTTGCATTTTGGAAGAACAAGAAAGTAATTTGGCGATGAATAAGCACCGACGGCCGACCTGTGACTGATTTTATAAGCAACTGACTGCGTTAACGTGGCGTGACTGGCGTGTGTGACGTCACAGTAAGTATTGCTACATATTTCTCGGCAACCTCTGGAACCAGGGTAAGCCCAGACGACCTCTTGTTCATGTTTGCCAACATGAAGGGAGAACCAGTTGGACAAGCCGCCACCATGGTCGCGCTTTATCGAAGCTTTCAAGACTGGTTTTGGGAAGAATCCTTCTGGCTTCCTGAAAATATAACATGGGATTATCTTCAAGATAAAAAGAACCCGAAGTTGGTGCAAGCAGGAGAGCTCTATCTGTGTCTTCCCATTGCTGTTGTATTGATCATTCTTCGTGTTGCTTTCGAAAGGTTAGTGTGAATTATCAATCACAAGGAACATAGCGAGCGTGATCAACAGTTCATGTGTAGTGACGACTGACGGTGGATTAATTTTACTCTCCCGTCATTTACACTTTAGGCCATCCCTATTTTTTCCCCGTTTCTCATCGGTGGGGTTTTCAAAAATCGGGTGTAAAAACAATTATTAATAAAAAATGCGCGGAGAGACTGGAACTAATAAGGCGCGGTTGCACAGGCGCATATCGAGTCTTCTTTTCTCTAGGATTTCTTCACCCCCACCCCTCCCTCCAATTTTTGTTTTATTTTTACAAAAAGCCACAAAGATGAGAAACTGAAAAAAAAAATAGGGATGGCCTTAGTGTTAAGGCTGTAAAAGCCAAATATTCTCCGGACGGTACAAAGTGCAGGTTGGGTGCAGGTTGACAGTTTTCGATTGATAAATGAAATATATCAATAGATAAATAATATATTAGCTAATATAAATAGATAAATAAAATAATTAATTAATTAATTAAATCGAACAAAAAAACTGTGTGTATTTCAGCAACGTCGATACTCTAAACGAACAAGGCGTGTCAATCATTTACGTGACGTCATCGGTCATGTGATTAAGCAGAAAATCGTGGCGGAGGCGGCCGTGGGCAATTAAGTCCTTTGTTGTTTGAAGCCCTAATTCCCAATTGCCCTAATTCATTCAATTTGAAGTTTATGAACAGTGAAGTGCAAGTATAGCGATACGTCGATCTTGTATATAAACAATTAATGTACTTTACATATTTGCATATATAATGCCACCTAGCGATTCGGGCCTCACAAATACATCAAATGTCTCATTCTACTTCCAAATCACATCACGGAACATACCCGGTGTCACAGCGATTTCGCCCCCCCAGTGAATTCGAACCCCCGGGGCGAAATCGCTAGTGAATTCGCCCCACCGGGGCGAGATCGCTAGTGAATTCGCCCTCCCCGGGGCGAGATCGCTAGTGAATTCGCCCCCCTTCAGTGAATTCGCCCCCCCTAGTGAATTGTACTCGTAATTCTTATTGAAATCGCCCGCCTCAGAAAATAGAGGCAGTAGATGTCAACGCACTGAATAAAAAGTTTTTTTTTTTTATAAATCTAAAGTATTTTTTTAATAAAATGAAGTGTAAGACCCCTACTACTACTGACTACAAAAATACGCGAGTCGGTAACACTCCTTTTCTTCGGAAAGTCGTTTCAAATTCTTCCCGGATTTGAATTAATTGTACTGCTAGAACTGTACTGCAAAACTTACCGCCGTTTTACCTTCTCATTAGTTAATAAGCTGTTTATCCAGAAAGGTTTTCCTAGTTAGAACTGATCTAATTACCGAATTAACAAGCGCCGTTAGCTCAATTGAAATAGAACAAAGCACGCGGCGAGTCGGTAACGCTCCTTCAAAGTTCTTTCGAAATAGATGGATCGACGCGAGCATTAACGGGTTATCAAAATCTTACATAGCAAGATAATTACGACAACTTCATTATGGTTTTCATGCATGAAAAAATCATCAGACTATTTGGCAGTTGAATTACATCATCTACATGTTGGCTTCAGGCAAGAAATACTAACAACTAATCATTCGAAGATTGACGAAGATTGCAGAATCCCTTGTCGAGTTTCTTGTTGCACTGCTCGCGCGAATGAAAATTGCAGCGTTTACCGTAGCTTTACATTTACCGTAACGAATTTTGTCGAAGAAAAGTGAAGCGTGAATTTTAAAAGAAAATTGAATTACATGCCTTTATACACATTACTGATAGCTTTTTGCCGTACTATTCTCCACGTCCAATACATCACAGTAGTAATAATAAAGAAAACATGTATTCATAACCTTTTAAAAGGTTGAAGGGGAGGGGGGGGGGGCGAAATCGCTAGAGGGGGGCGAGGAAGGGGGGGCGAATTCACGGGGGGGCGAAATCGCGGGGGGGCGAAATCGCTGGTACACGGGAATAAAACCTGGAACATACCCGGAACACCCGAAAAAAAGTAAAAATAAAAAAAATGAAAAATATACATCCTTAGAGCCTCTACCGGTGAGAATCACACGGGCATCCCAGTCACTTTTAAACGAGCTCCGGCAACTTCCGCAATTACGTCATGCTACTGACGCTAAATGACGTGATAACTATTTCATCGCCTAAAATAGCTAAATGCAGCGAAGTATAATGTTTTTAGCTGCTCGCTCCGAATTTTAACCTACTCCGATTTTGACCCCAGATTTTCTTAGCTAACAAAAAGAATGTCAACTCTAAAGTAAAGAAGGGTGTGTTTAATTAGTTGAGATGTGAGGAAAAAAGTGTGGTTAAGAGGTTTTTATAGTATGTTTTGGTTAATACTGAAGTACAACTCATGCAGCAGTTGCACTAGAATTTTTTCAAATGTGTATGGGAAATGCAAAAAGTACTTTCAAAATTGCCTGCATAATTTGATGTCTTATGCATATACATTTAAACATCAGGCACCCACAGCTGTAGTATTTTTGCCTCAAAATTTTATGTACAACAGTTATTCAGTCATGTGTCTTTTACATAATTACTAAATGGATTTCTGCATAATTTTTGTGGTTTTATAATTTTGGTGCACAGCAATTAGAAATATTCATTGCATTTTTTCTACTCTTTTCAACTGCTGTTTATTGAAGTGCTTCTGTTATGTTTTATAACAACAGCTGGTAAGAATACACTGAAGAAAAGTGCTTTAAATGCATCAAAACTGATTCAGGAAATTAGTTGTTAAAATTGTGTTATGAAGTCAGTGATTAATTTACTGTTGTGAATTGAATTTAAAAAAACTATTATTCATTTTTTCCCCTCAGAAACTGGATATTTGGTCTTTTATTAATTATTAATGTAGCCTAATGATGTAAATCATCCTCTTACTGAAACTTTCAAATCCTGATGAAAACTCTAGATGGGCAAAAACATGTACACCACATTAACTGCAGTGTGTCTGAATTTCTTTTAACATAATTTTATATCTTAATGAACCACACATACATGTATTTTCAATGCTCCAACCAATGTTTATAAAAGAGAACATAACATGTCTGCTTCAAGTTTAACTGTCATGAGTTACCGACATTAAATAAGGTTACAGTACTTTATCTTTTCCTTTAGATTTTAAGGTAATAAATTAAAAGTTGTTTTCCATGTTTTTCTTGCCACTTGTGAATTGCTAGCCACTGCACATCAAAATAGCATATACTTAAAGTATACATTAAACAGATGTAAAGTATACTGCAATAGTAGGGTTCAAGTATACTTCAAGTATACTGATATGGTATACTTTTAGTATACTTGTAGTATTAAAAGTAGGCATAATTTTGGACTCAGGAATGCTACTTAGAATGTACTGCATGAGAGTATACTTTAAGTGTACTGCAAGTATACTAGAAACCACCATAATTTAGGACTCAGGAATGCTACCACATACGTGAATATTGCATGACAAACTACTGTCCAGGTGATTCCTATGTGAAAAAAGTGTTTCCTTTGATATTCTTTGACCGGATATATTTCTTGATAATCCTTCCTGAAAGGAAAGTAACACAAAGGCGAACATTATTGCTGCGAGCCCTTAGGCGAGCAGCGACACTAATTTTGATGGATTACCTGTGTCCGATGTGACCGAGTGAGTTCCGGGCGCTTTATATGCAAGACAACAGTCGTTCTGAATTTTTCGTGGGTGGTGATTTTGAGTGAGGATGCAGTTATGTATTATCAGCAGCAGTCGTTGTAGAATTGTGCGTGCTCAGGCCTTCCTTTCCTTTTCTGTTGCATGTGTTTGAATGCACAGCGAAGTGAGGTAAGTTTACTTTTTCCACAAAGTTTTCATGTCAAACACAATTTTATCAATCGCTGGAAGTAGTCATCAAGGTGACGAACGATTTAGTGACATTTCGAGGGGAAGGCAATGTTCTTGTAAGAGTTTTTTAGCCCTGTTATGTACACCGTCTTGTCCAGTGCAGCACTGGAATACTGGTACAGTTGACCAAATTTTGATCGAAGGAGATGTACTTGAATACACTTGAAAAACAAAGCACCCCAGATACAGAGACGTTGTCCCTGGCCTATCTGCCTGATCGAGCTCGCTGTACCATTACATCGCCGGTTCAATCGCCCGTTGTTGTCTTGATATTTCTTATATCATGTTAGTTGTTGATGTTACTTATTTGAACTTCAAGAGAGTTACTACAATCTATGAATAAAAACAATATCACTGATATATATGTTACATGTGATTTCTGTAACGTGCAGAGTATAACTATAGACGTGTGTTCAATACTAAGACGTTTAATGGAATGAATCAACTTCAATCAGTATGGTAGCATGGTGATCACATGTGGTCTATTATTAGCGGTGTCATAGTAGTCTAATCAAATACGTCAATCAAGCACGTAACATCGCCCTTCCTTTGAGGTTGAATAACATTTGTTGTACTAATTAATCTTGTCAGCTACAACTCCAAAATAATTAACATATTCAAATAGTTAAAATAATTAATAAGCGTTCATCATGAAAAATCATTGTCTTGTCCATATTAATATTTCGTAACTTTCACTAGTTCTGAGACAAGTCCTTATTTCTTAACGTAGTCCTTGAGTCAGGCAGGTTCCCTTGTAGACCTCTTCGGTCGTGGAGTGACAGCTGGCGGTACTGTCATTGGTTCCAGCTGCTCCTTATACTGTAGCACTGGTTGGTCCTGTTTCTTGTCCGGGGGCGGTCCTGTGTCTGTTCCTTTTGGTGACGTGTTCTGCGGTGTAGGTGTTTGTGGTGAACCCTTCTGTTCTTTCAGGTCCACTCGGTTTCTCCGGTATGTTCTCTCGTCCGTCTCGACTTCGAACGATCTCTCGTCATATCTCTTGAAGACTGTCGCCTTGTTCCAGTCTTTCTTACCAAGCTTAAATGGCCTCATTCTTACAATATCTCCTTCCTCTAGAGGAGGGAGGTCGCGTGCCTCTCTGTTGTAGTATTTGGCCTGTTTGGCTTGCTTCGCCTTCGTTTCTTTGACGACTTTCTCTGGACGCCCCGTTTGTGGCTTCAGGAGCTGTGCTGTCACAGGTAGCTGTGTCTTGCAGCGTCGCCCCAGTACTCGCTGAGCTGGACTGGTTTCCATGGATTCAGTCGGCGTGTTCCTTAGCGCAAGTACTGACAGGTACAAGTCACCTTGTGTTTGCTTGGCCTTCCTCAGGAGTCGCTTTGCGTCTTTGACCGCTGCTTCTGACTTCCCATTGTTCTGTTGGTGTTCCGAACTTCCTGGCTGGTGTTCAAAACCCCACTCATGCGCAAAGTTGGAGAATTTCTCACAATGGAATTGTGGCCCGTTGTCACTTATAACAACGTCTGGTATCCCCTGTCTTGCGAAATGAGACTTCAGTTTCTTGATAACCGTGGTTGCCTTAGTGTCAGGAAGGTAGTCGATTTCCCAGAAGTTTGAGAGATCAAATACTCCTTGCCATCGATCGCGTAGATATCAGTGCCGATCTTTTCCCATGGACGCTCTGTTGTTTCATGGCTCATCAGAGTCTCCTTCTGCTGCTTTGCTTCGTAGGTAGTGCAGGCTTCACACTGCGAGACATGCTCCTTTATTTCGGCCATCATCCCGGGCCAAAACATGCATTCTCTGGCTCGCCTTAGACATCCGTTCACGCCTGTGTGCTCTCCTTTGAACACGAGCCCATCATACACGCTCAGCTCATCTCGGTAGCTGTAGTAGGATGCGACTACAGCTGGTAGGTCCTTCTTCTCCTCCGGCCAACCGATCTGTATGACTTCCTTCAGCTGCTGTAGTGTATCGTCCTTGAGTGTGCAGGTAGTGATCTCTTGAAGTCGTTCCTCAGTCATCGGCAGGTGATTGACTGCGTTTATTCGCTCAAACTCGCCTTGAGTGTTCTGCGTTGTGGGTAGAAATGCCCGACTCAGCGTCTGTCAATGTCTGCCAGGTACATTTCCGGTCCAGGCTTGTACACAATGTGTACGTTGTACTTCTGCACTTTCAGCAGCATCCCCTGCTGTCTTTTAGGTGCACTCCTCAGTGGCTTGGTCGCAATTGCTGCTAGGGGCTTGTGATCGCTCTGTACCGTAACACTGCGACCATACGCGTATTGATCAAACTTCTGAAGCGAGAGTACCACTGCCAGCATCTCCTTCTCTATTTGCGCGTATCAAGTCTCAGGCCCTGTCAGTGCGCGACTCGCGAAGGCGATAGGTTGCCCGTTCTGCATCAGGGCTGCTCCCAGTTCCTTCTCGCTGGCGTCACACTGTATTGATAACTCTTGGTCTGGGTCATAGTACCTCAGTAGTGGTGCAGTAGTTACTAGATCCTTCACCTTCTCGAAGGCTGCGTCATGTTCATGGCACCACTTCCACTCGGCCTCCCTGTGTGTCAGCTGCTGGATCGGTTCCAATACTTGGGCTAGGCGAGGCAGGAATTTCGCAAGGTAATTGACAAACCCGCAAAATCGCCTGACTGAGTGACTTGACGTTGTCAGGTTTTGGCATCTTTTTCACTACCTCCACCTTTTCTGGATCAGGCTTCAGTCCTTCAGCCATGATCAGGTGACCCAGGTATGGTATCTCCTTACACTGCAATTTTAGTTTTCTCTTGTTCAGCTTTACACCAGTCTCTTTGCAGCGCTGTAAGAACTGTGTAAGCTTCTCATTGTAATCTTCCCTTGCCCTCTTCCTCGGTGTCTCCGACTCCATAGATGACCATAGCATCGTGTACAGTTAGAAGATCGTCCAGTCTATCGAGCGCTTGGTGTAGTCTCTTTTGGAAAATCTCCGACGCGACGCTTACACCAAACGGCAGTCGTTTCCACCGGTATCATCCATACGGCGTGTCGAACGTTGTAAGGCGGCTTGACTCGTCATCCAACTGCACATGCCAGTAGCCGTTCCGTGCGTCCACCTTCGTGAACGCTTTGGCACGCGCGAGATCCGGGAGCACGTCTTCGATGACTGGCAACGGATATCTTTCTCTCTTAAGAGCTTTGTTTAGTTGTTTCGGGTCTACACAAAGTCTCAGTTCTCCTGATTCCTTCGTGGCGATAACTAGGTTACTAACCCAGTTAGTTGGCTCATCAACGGGTGCTAAGACTCACAGCCCTGTGAGTCTCTCAAGTTCCGTTTTTAGTTTAGGCTTAACTGCAAACGGCACTCTACGCGAAGGCGCAATGTTAGGCGGCACTGTTGGGTCTACAGTCAGATGCTGTTCTCCCGCCAGTGTCCCTAACTCGCCTTCAAACACGTCTTTGTGTTCCTTGATGATTTATTGCGTGGTCTGTTGTTTATTTCTCTGTTTGGTCGCGGAGATAATCTCAAAGTTCTCTTTGTGAACTTGAATTAAACCCATTTCCTGTATTACGTTGGCGCCTAACAACGGGGTCAAATTTTGCTTGACAACTATAAATTCGACTGCATACTTTCGGTTGTTCTTTGGGTTTACAACAGTCACGCGACACGAGTTCCTCCCGGTTTTATTAAACTCCGTCTTGTTCCACATCTGTAACACTCTCTTGGTGGGCCTTATCTCTGTGTTGTCAACGTATCATTTCGGCAAGACATTAAACACCACCCTACCCATGTCATGTGACCTCTTCTGTTTGCACTCAAACTTATTTTACAGGATGTTAGCATCCATTGTTGTCGAATAATGTCAATTGCATGTGAAATGACCTTATATTTTGGACAGGATAATTTTTTACAGGTTATCTATGGTTAGAAAGCAATATCCCAATTATGGACAAGAAGAGGGTGTGGCAGATCACATGATTGGAGGCATAGCAACATGTCTCCCAAAAATGAAGTCACAGCAACTTGAAGATGCATATGTTGTGCTAATAATACAAATCTTTTCAATTAACTTGAACTTTGAACCACTCTCTCTGACCTTACTGTTGGTTCTGAATTGGTGTCCAATAAGAGAAGACTAGGGAAGTACATTTTTGCTCATAGCCCCTGTCTAGAAAACAATCACAACACAAAATTTGGTCAAATAATTGATTACTTAGTGAGTATCCAATTAACACCGAGTCTGAATGAAAAGAACAGAAAGTTATAGTGAATTTTCAATTCTTTTGTTAACCCTTTCGCTCCTGAACCGGCCGTAACCGGCCAATATGAAGCATGTACCTGCTGGAAATACGATGTTCCGATATTATTTCAAGGGATGAATAACTTCAAAGCGAGAGCTACAACAGGGATCGCTTGACTGTCCCACTGTGGAGAAAAAGGCATTTGTTTTGGAGATCGTTGTTCGTTTCTTCCATTTTCACGAATTTTTGTTGTCGTTTCTTGATCTAATTCTCAGCGTATTAATGTTACAATTTGTTTCTTGCTTGCATTTAGTCTTATCTGTTTAGCCCCTCCTTGACAGTAGTTCTTGTTTGTTATATTGTTATTTCCCCTTGTATATATAAATAAATTTAAATTTAAAGTTTCCGAATGTTTCACTTGTCCTGCCTCAAAGCAGGCCAATGCAGGACAACATTTTATTGAATAAACCATAGTTAATAGAGTGGAATGGTTATGAAACCCAGCGACCTTCTTTGTTATATGTCTTTGTTAGCTTTTTTCAACCGTGACCCTGCACAAAACACAATAGAAATTCCAATGTGTTAATCAATCAGCCAATAGAAACGTGTGAGTTCAGTCGTTCAGGGGACGCTAATGAACTATGACCCTGCACAATCTTTTGTCTTGCCCCCTTCCAACATAAATCGCAGCGCGTTTGTTAGCCCCTTTGAAGTCTGCCGGGTTTCATAACCATTCCACTCTATTAACTATGAATAAACAGAGGCTATTGTTTTTTAAATTAAACTGTCATATTTGTCATATTATAATTAGATTACGCGGTGAACCGTGACCTCGTGCTGTTCTTGAGAAAGAAAAGGTAAACATTTTGACGTCTGTGAGAAAACAAGAAATTCTAGTGCGATGGTGCATTTCGATTGTCAAAGTTGTCAGGGTTGTTTGGGCAAAATATTTTTGGCGCGACATTTCAAATGTTATCCTTTAGGACCTTTAGTGCGATTCGGCCCTAACATACACCAAGAAACGAATCAGCAGCAGGGGTGTATTTCTTACCATTTCCTGGTTTACAGAATGCTTCGTTTTTCTGCTTTTTGTAGTAAACTCAGACACACACTGTAGAACTGTCCGCATTATTCTTTCGAAAAGCGCGCGAAAACATTATCATAGAAACGAGGCAATAGAGAGGCATGCTGGGAAATCCTCACGAGCAACAGGTAAGATGGCGGACTCGACTAAGTAAGGCAGTATGCGTAGCCTGCGAAATCGCCGTTCTCCCTCAAGTAGGGGATGCTGTTCGCAGGCTAGCATATGCGGAGCTCGATGGAAACTGAAACATATATGTTGGCCAACTATTTTTACTGTCAAATCTGTCGTCAAAAGGCTAGGCTCATTTAAATCTTTAATTGAAGACTACTCCAAATAAATCTGTCTAACTCTAACTCTAAGCCTAAGGCTAAGGCTAAGGTGCCTCCGTTACAGAAGGCAGTGGATAGCGTGGATTCAGGATTGGATTTGGATTGACCAGCGTGCACCATCATCTACGGGAAAATCAATTAAACAATGTAGGTATAGCTAGTTTTGAGCGGGGAAATTCGCGGATTTAATTATCGGACAGCTGGACTAAGCTAAAGCTTATAGACATAGTGTGTCTGGTATTTAAAATTTACTTTTTTCTGATAATTATTTATTATTTTCAGGGGTGGTTGCAGTAGTGTTTGATAAATTTTTCAAAATGTTTATTATGTAAATTCAACCACGAACTATAACAGACTTTCAGAACTAAATCCTAAACCTGGTTGACAACATTACAACAAGAAACCTAACGCCTTAACGGTTGCACACTGTCAATCTGATATACATGTATAAACCGACTCTATTTCAGAAGGGTTGGTAACATTAACCTGATGTATAGGGGCATCTGACATATGGACGTTATACAGGAAAACGGTTTAATAGGGTTAGGGTTGTGTCAGGCATCCCTATATGTCAGGTGTCCCTATAAGTCGGGCATCCCTATTAGGGGCCGTCAACATATTCACTTTGTCCGTGCTTAACGTCAACTGGACGTTTAGGGGGGAGGGGGTAAAGAGCGTGAAGTTGTGGATGTTAGTCTGTGGCATTTTTGTCAAAACATTTTTCCTTTCCCGAAGTTTACTTAATGTCTATAAATTAGCTTCAAATTTATAGCTTCACTCTGCAGGAGAAACGAGATTTGCAGTCGGTACTTGGCTCTATTTGTGGCTTGGGCACGAGCACGAAAAAGATGGCAGTGGGTTGCCTGTGGTATCCCAGCGTTCATTGGGGAATTGGGTGCACAAAATGGCGGTGACCTTCCACTCCAGAATTAGAGACAATTGATATGGAAAAACAAGGATTTTAAGGAGAACGAAGTGAAATTCATGGAAAGTACTTTGCCATTAATTTCAAGGTTTGTTCTGAAGCCGATTGGCATAGCTTATTAAATTGGTAAGTTATTTGTTTTGATCGTGTTGAGGTGCATAACCATTCCATACATTTTCTCTAGTACACAATAGCAAAATTCCAAGTGGACATTAAGGAAGGGGGGGGGGGGGGGGGGTTCTGACCTAAACGTCCAGTTGATATTAAGCGCGAACAAAGTGAATATGTCGACAGCCCCTAAGTCAGGTAAAACGGCTAGGGTTGGGTTAGTGTCAGGTAACGTTACCAACCCCGCTCCTCTATTTTAGCTACACAATAATTATTGTGTAGGTGATGATTTAAATATCATTATTATGAAGAAATGTACATTGCACATAATTATTAAATGCAGTATACAGTTTTTAGTACTGCAGCAAGAAGCAGTATAAATCCAGTATACTTTATTTGTACTGCAAGTTGGAGAGTTATTTATCTTGCAAAAAGTATGCAGTACAGTTGCAGTACATGCAGTATAATAATTATTCTAGTATATATACTTCATTTTGTACTGCAAGTTGGAAGTGTCGTCTTGCAGTATACTTTTAGTGTACTGCAAAGTTGCAGTATACTTCTAGTATACTTCATTTGTACTGCAAGTTGGAAGGATTGTCTTGCAGTATGTTTGCAGTATACTTTTAGTGTACTGCAGATTAACAGAAATAATTTATACTTTGTCACCTTGATTTTGGTAAGGAATGCAGAGACAACACTACTGTAGCTGTCACTTGAAAAACTTAAAGCTTGCCTTGTCTGAACTCAGATGGTAAACTGTTAAAATGTTTCCACTTCTAGGACATATACTGAAAGGTTCATTTACCAAAGAGTAGTTCTTAGTACTGCTTTGAAGAGATGGACAGATACATCCTGAGACTAATAATAAATTATTATTTTTAAGAAAAAATAAATTTGACCTGAAACTAAATTTGACCTGTAACATCTATACTGTAATGATATCTCTAGGTTAATAGATGGTCCATTTGTAAAGTACCTTGGTGTAAAAGACAAGAAGATCCATTTCACCCCAAATCCATTCTGTGAAGAAGTCTACCTGACCATTAGCAAGTTTCCTGCTGAAGACAGGATTGTAGGACTGTCGAAACAGCTAGGATGGACTAGTAGAGAGGTGGAAAGGTGGTTTAGGCATCGATGCATGCATTCTAAGCCTTCTCTTTTGAAGAAGGTAAAGGAAAGCAGGTAAAATGTCACTGCCACTTTTACTGAGGGATCATCTGAAATATATATTATAAATACATTATGGTACAAGGTTTTACAGTACGACTACTGAAACCAGGACCACTTAGCCAACACATTGCAAAACCAAATAAAGCATTCCAAAGTGTAAATTCTGGCATATGCATGTGATTTTCTTCATTTGGAAGACTTTGACTTTTGACCCTTTTACTGGATTGAAGCTTGAGCAAGTCGAAATGCTATTGTCTTGTACTCAACACTGATTGGCTCAAGTAATCATAAGTTGGAATATGCTTTGTTTTCATTCTGCAATGTGATTGGTTCTCATTGCAGTCTGAGTGGCCCCAGTTTCAGTAGTCATGCTGTAATGGTCATTATCACTTAATATGTAGCTGTGCTATCTCAAGTACATGTTGTCCATAATGTGGCCCTAGAAGAGGGTAGTATCGTCGTGTACTGTTGAGATCCGTGGGGAATCACACCTCGCGCGCTCGGTGGGTTGTCGTACCGCTATTATAGTATATATTATACTATAATAGAATATTTTATGAACATGCTAATGAAGTTGATATAAATCTGGTAAAAGAAACGACTCCAATCAGCGAATTCTCTCGTGGTCTAATGGTTAGGGTTTGGGTTGGTGGTGGGTAAGCCATATGCATTGATTCTTAACCGGCCCGGGTTCGAATCCCGGTTCAGGCGGTATTTTTTTTATAGTGAGGATAACATATAATCGTTCTAAAATTTCTATGTGTCGATTCCGATGTTCGTATAAAATTTCTGAGTCTCAAATTATTCATAGCGAACGTGGGTAACAAAGGGAATTTTATGACGCAGTTGGTTAAACGGTACACGACAATACTACCTAGAAGAGGCCTTGTATTTGCCGTTTCTTTTTGTATTTGGCAGTTTCTCAGAATACGGTAGTTTTCAACATCCTATTTTCCTTTTTTGGCAGTTGGAGATTTCTTTTTTATACTGTTGCAACTGTATATGGCTTCTGTATCCTTTATAAGGTATGTATGATTTTATTAATAAAGTCATGCTCAAATTAACCCTTTGACTACTGGACATGTTTCGGCTCAATTGGTAAAATGCTAACTCATCCCTCCTGCCTCAGTTCAAGTTTGGCTAGCCTGGGGTAGTTATAAATATTGCTAACCTTTTAATCCATGGGTGCAAGCTTTCCCCACAATTCCGTTCAGGAGAATTCTGTGCACTCTTTCGACAGTAGGTAACTTTTGCTTCTTTTGTAGGCTTTTTAATGAAATCTGCTAATTTTGGACAAATAAGCCACTGTAAGAGAGCCAGAGGACATTATAAAGTCTGGAGATGGCTGATGGCTTTGTGAAGGAATTTCACTGGGTTTTTCTGTTGTGTTTCTGCTTTGAGACACATCAAAAAATTATTCATTGGAATTTCTGCAGTGGCTGTTGGTGATCTTTTTACCCTGTTTTTGTCCCTTTAAGGCCTCGGTTTGTGTCAAAGTCACCGCTCTTGGTCGTAGGTGCAAAAGACTTATTAAAACCTACAGGAGTCCCAGAGGGGGAAACCATTGTCAAATTTGTGTCCATTACCCAGCATGCAATTTGAGGTACATGTAGGTGCAGAAAAATGTGGTGGAGAGGAATGCAGTGTTAAGAATAGTGTGGTTCACAGTCGCTTGGTGTGTGTTGCACAAAAAAACCTGGTGGTTGGAGAGATTACAGAGGGTACTGTAACAACTGATGGCTTTTGATTTCAAGTGTGAATGGAAAGGATTTTTGAGCCGATTTTCAGAGCATTGAAATTGTTGAAAATCAAAGAAACAAAAAAAAAGATCTCCAAAACAAATGAGTTTTTTCTCCAAAGTGAGGAGTCAACTGATCACTGTTTATAGCTCTGGCTTTTAAGTAATTTGTCCCTTGAAATAACATTGCAACATTATATTTCCAGCATGTCTAGATTTGATACAGTTACATGCTTCATATTGGCCGGTTTTGGCCGGTTTAGTAGTCAAAGGGTTAATGGTAGTTTACAACATTTCGTTGGGTGTTCCTGCGGACTTTGCAATATAGCAGTATCTTCGTTCCTATACAAGTTATAACTCCCAAATTGGCATTTTAATGTGCTCTTCCCAGAAAACTGTGAGGTCTATTTCAACTGTCTTTATTTTAATTATCTATCCAAAACTTTAAAGTGCAAGTAAAGCCATAAAACAACATTAACTCTTTTTGCTCCAAACTTGATTTATAATAATTTATACTTCAGTTGTCTAAATTAGTTTTCTTCGAGAGACTGGAGCAGCAATTCAACTAGAATAAAAGTTACCAGAATTGTGGGATTGATTCATCTTGTGATGTCACAATAAAAACCTACAGGATTTTATTGTAGTAGTTTTCTCTAGGGAGGATTCATCTTATGATGTCACAGGATCCACGAAAAGTAACCAAAATTAGGGATTAAATGCCAGAAATGTTACAAAATTAATTAAGATTAATACCTTTTTGTGAGAAGCAAACAATTGCACAATAGAAAAAAATTGACATGATACCTGCACATACTTTAATGTTCACTATAGCTAGTCCATGCTCAATATTATACTGGTACATCAAAATCACTGCATTAGCTTGGTGTATTCACTGTGTTTGACCATGGTTTGACTGTTGTTTTGATTGTGGTTGACCTCCAGTTCGGCCTTGACAACGGCAACCAATGATGCTGTAACCGGTCTATTGCTTGTTATTTTGAGGGGGGAGGGTGGGGTCACGGATGGGAAAGAAGGCTATTTGGAAGAGCACGCGTGCGCTGTTATGTTTTGGTGGAAAAATGCTTTCCTTGGGTAAAATAAGGCCCAAAGAAGGATTATTTCTCTTCCACCTCTGAAACCAAGCAGGAGAGACGACACCAAAGTGTTGAAGAGCGGAGATTCTTGTCAGAATAACAGACTAACATTTTGAAAAAGCAACTCTGTAAAGTGCTGTTGGACATAATTAAGTCACTGACTTAACTCCTGGGTCAATGAAGAACTGGCTGAAAGGCGATTTGTTATTGCTGGAGATTTACACAGTTGCGATCTTCAGGCGAAACACACTGTAAATATTCTGGAGCTAAGAAGGCCATTTAGGTAACTTTGATGGTCTGAGCTTTCCAAAGATCTGTATCGAAAATTAAAAAAAATTCAATCCAAAGGAATCAGATTATATCTGTGTTAGCTACGGGAATAGCTCGCAAGGATTTCCGTAAGATTATACCTTTGCATCTAACCATAAACACGTGAAGCAAAAACATGTTCTCACTGAGTATTAAACGTAACATGATTCTTCATCTAACTTTCGAAGTTTGAAGGTGTGCTAGAAGAACTTTCATGCCCAAAATATCAAGTTATGCTCCAGTAGTGAGGATATTTACGATAAACAAATACAGCTGTAACTTCAAACCAGATTTGCCTTTATTTCGGGACTTCAGAAATCAAGTGGTAGAGCTGGATGGGAAATTATCGATACAGGAAGTGAGTACCGTAAACACCCGTAGATAAGCCGCACCTTTTAACCCAAAACTTTCGTTCAAAATCGGTGGTGCGGCTTATCTACGGGAACACCTAGAAAAGGTATCAAAAATTTGCATAAATTACCATTTGTTTAAACTCCACTGTGGATACCACTAAACCTTTATTAAAACTAAACTAGAAGCATTGGTCATTGCTTTCGCAAATTTGGTGGCTCTTAAAAGAGCCAGTTGTGTTATGTGGTTTAACTATGAATTTTCCCCAGTGCTTCGAATATGATTTGACCTTGGCAGGAAGCCCGTAATATTCCTTAGGACCTTTAGATTGAAATTGGGTTTACGAAAGCACAAGCAAACAAATACTCTTGGTAGCTTGAAATTTAGAGCGATAATTAGAACAAAAAGCAATTAACAGACAAATTGAGAGGATTTTTTCACTCATGAATGCAAAGAATCAGTTCGAATTTATAAGAGTGAAAAAATGCGTTTACATAGCCTTCCAGGCTATGTTTCGATTTCCAAAGTCTTATCCTGTTCAGTTTATACGGTTTCCAATGACAAATCCAACTTCTATTTACTCTTAACAGCCTTTCAAGTCATTCCAGTATTTCTTTACGGTCATTTATATAATACGGTTTCTTAGAGGGATACCCGAGTGAAAAACACATTGGGGCTCAAAAGAATCTTCAACATGTTCTTTGTTCAGAAAATGTATTAAAATTTGATCAAACGTTTTTAGTATTAAGAACGAGCACCTCAAAGTTGGCCCCGCGAAGACATGGGCGCCGCCATCTTTGTTTGCATTTACGGAAGTGACGTCACTTCGTCCCACCAGCGTATCGCGGCTACTTGTCTTTGTATGATTTTCACACGCTCGGAATTAAAGTGGATATATTTTCATCGAGATTGCAGAGGAATTCTTACAGAAACCGGAATTATGATGAAGACGACATTATGAGAAAAGTTCAGAAGACTGGGAGGAGGAAGAAAAGCATTGGGAAGGCGAGAAATTATCAGACGAACAACAAGGTCTCGTAACTGCCATTTAATAACAGCAAAACAACATGGCTTAAAAGACTCGAGTGACTTCTGAATAAGTATAAGAACTACAATGTATGTGAGGTACAGTTAAGGCGTTTATCATCCTAAAAACACCTAATAAGTGAGAAAGTGAGAACGCTGGTGGGACGAAGTGACGTCACTTCCGTAAATGCAAGCAAAGATGGCGGCGCCCATGTCTTCGTGGGGCCAACTTTGAGGTGCTCGTTCTTAATACTAAAAACCTTTGATCAAATTTTAATACATTTTCTGAACAAAGAACATGTTGAAGATTCTTTTGAGCCCCAATGTGTTTTTCACTCGGGTATCCCTTTAAGTCATTTCCATTGGATCATACGGTTTATCAAATCAAATCCAGTACATTACAATAATTATGGCTTTTTCGATTTCCTAAAACGTCTCCAGTTCAGTTCTTTAGGATATTTACGTGAAACTCGTCAGAATTTGTCCTGCTTTGAACAACCTGAATCTCCATCGCAACAGTCATGTGACAACAAATATAGATGCTTTTCTAATTGAATGCCTTGGAGCGAGAGCATTGTGTAGTACAATTTAACGGTAACCGTTTGCACAGACGAAAGCAAAATCGATTTTTCGTGTCTTCATTGAACGCTTGTATGAGATTAAAGCTTGGTCATATCAGACGGAATTGATCTCTTGTCATTCACTTTAATTGGTTTTGTCTAATTGCTTGACCTCTTATCTTCCGTCCGCCTAGAAGATCTTATCACGAATTGTATTTTGATAGCTATGTTTTCAGTTCGTTGTTGCCTTTATCAATGACTCATACGGTCCTAGACTAGAAGGCGCCGTAGTTTCCCTGAGTCAACAATACGTCCTCCATATTAATAATTCGGTTAGAGAGACGATTGAGGCAAATTAAGTACTTCATGACGTGACGGTAGCCTTAAACCCTCTAAAACTCTCTACCCAACATTTATCTTTCAACTAATGCGCATGCCTCCTGCTTTATTGCTCGATCACAGCGTCTCCGACCCACATTGTTAGTGGAAAAGGTCAGAACTGATCAACATTTTTACAGTACTGAACATTAATAATAATAATAACAAGAAGCTGCACGCAGCTTGAACTCCAGCGTATATTTTTTTAACCCGGGCGCTCTCATATATCTGCATGTTTGGCACATTACAAATGCACAATCAGATGCGAAAGTACGCACATACAGTCGATTCCATCTAAATTTCCACACGAGTGAACAAAAGTAGAATATGAGTAAACATGAGTGACTTCAAGTAAGCCAGGGTACCCTAGGATAACACAAGTAGTTCAAAAATGTTCGGATTCAAATACTATGATGATCTGATCTAAACCTCCATACAAGTCAGAACACAAGTGCATAACGCTTCATAATTTAAATAACAAAAACTATAACAAAATAATAATAATTGTTTATTGTCTCAGATGTTTCGAGTTATCAGTGCGGTAACCTCTTTTTGCATTTCAGGGCTACCTGTCTTATCCTAGGGTACCCTGGGTAAGTTATTTTGGGTTACCTGTGTTATCAGTGCAGTTTCTTCTATTTCTTTTCTGGTTACCTGTGTTATCCTAGCTTGGCCCAGTTGTATCGGGTTACCTGTGTTTTCAGTTGTGTTCACATCGCTATTAGTATGCACACAGCCAGATCACTGTTAGTACACACACACAATCAGTGGATTTGAACAACAGAATATTGGCAATTCAACTGTAATTCACTGCAATAAATTCAATCCAAGGACTTATTCAGACTCTGAATTCTATTGATCATTGGAAAATGTCCAGCTAAAACTATGTCAATAAATGATGAGTGTGAATGAAAAACATCAATTTCTTAGTCATAAAAAAAACGTGTAAACCACTTTAGCTTATAAACACAAACGGTTTGGAATTCAATGTCGGTTAGTTAATTGACCTTTAAAATAATTTATCCAGGTTCTCTAACTCACAGAGATCTTAAAATTAAATATAGCGAAAATTAGAACAAAAAGTACATTAACAGACAAATTGAGAGGAATTGAAATCAAAAAGAGTTTACTTACGATTTCGAATGTCGTCACTGTTCGAATGTTGTGCCTTTAAACGCTGTACGAATGTTGTGCGTATCGTTGTGTTACGCATATGCATGCCTCCTGCTTTAACAGTCGATCAATTAATTTAATTAACAAAAATTATAATAATCATTTATTATAAAAAATCTTGTTTTATCGGTGTTAGCAGTTTCGGGTTTCCTGTCCTCACTATGTATTTTGGTTCTACCTGTGTTGCACTTAGTTATTTTGGATTACCTGTGTTACCAGTGCGGTACCCTCTCTTTATATATCCGGGCTACCTGTGTTATCCTAGCTTGGCTCAGTTGTGTCAGGTCACCTGTGTTTTCAGTAAGGTAGACTATCTTTGAATTTTCGGGCTACCTGTGTTCACATCGCTATTAGTATGCAAACAGTCAGATCGCTGTTAGAACACGCACAATCAGTCATAATTTAGGACGATATCTAGTTTCTGAGAGAAATGCTTGAAAATTGTAAGCCGAAGACGCGTGATTTTCAAGCATTTGGAGTGTTCTAGCTCCCAACATCCCAAGTCGTGCTTTGATTCGCCAGTGAGAACGGCATAAAAACGTCTGGTCTATTAATTGCTTTTATGACATGACTATGATAACGCAGGATTTGAACAACAGAATACTGGCAATTTAAGTGTATAAATGCAATACAATGACATATTCAGACTTTGAATTTGATTGAAAATAGATCAAAAACTCAGGGAAATGTCCGGCTAAAACTGTATGAATAAATGTGAAATGAAACAAAAAATTTCATAGCAAGAAAAAAATTGTAATTCCTAATGAGAAAGCTCTTCTAAGTCCGCTTCTCAAACTCACAGACTGTTTTACAAAAACATTTGCGCTTATCAACACGAGTTCAGTTGACCTTTAAAATATTTTATTCTGAGGTACGCATACTCTAAATCACAGAGATGTTAAAATAAAGCGATAATTAGAAGAAAAAGTACATTAACAGACAAACTGAGAGGAAATTTATTCAAATCAAAAAGAGCTTACTTACAGTACTTACGTAACTGAATCTTTCGTTTTGGATCTCTTGGTAGTGTTGTTGACAGCATCCCACCTTCATGCACATACATGTATGCACTGAATCAGAATGAAACTCGAAGCCTACCTCAAACTTAACTTTCAGCTAACCTGTTTCCTTTCATTCCACAACGAATGATAAACTCATAAAGTAAGCCCGTAGCTTTCAATAAATTTGCCAGTGTCTGAATGAAACAGCTAGATCTTTTCCAATTTCTCTCATGAGTCACGGCAGAAGACTTTGTCAAGCTACAAAACTCGAATTTCGATCCTCTTCACAGTAACGTAACGTCTCAGATATTATATATATTCCCTACTTTAGCTAGCGCTGTGCATTTCAAGTACTTTTTCCTCTCTTTGCCGGCTTTGTGCTTCTTGTTCGTGTAGTTGCCCCACTGAGCCGTATTGCGATCGATCGATTACACATAATAAATCTCAGTTCCAATCCCTTTCTTTTTTCAGACACGTCTTGGCCCGTAGATAATTCCCACGTAAGTCAACAGTTCGCAACAAAAGATACAAAGCATGGCAGAGTCCGCTGCAAGTGGACAATCTTTAGAGAATATATTTTTCGTGAAGCATGAACCCTAACCCAGTGTCTTCGTTGAATGCTTGTATGAGATTAAATCTTGGTCATATCAGACGAAATATTGATCTCTTGTCATTTACGTTAATTGGTTTTGTCTAATTGATTGACCTCTTATCTGCCGTTCGCCTCGAAGATCTGATCCCGGATTGTATTTTGATAGCTATGTTTTCAGTTCGATGTTGCCTTTATCAATGACTCATACGGTCCAAGACTAGAAGGCGCCGTAGTTTCGCTTGAGTCAACAATACTTGTAATATTCCTCCAGTTTAATAATTCAGTTAGAGAGACGATTGAGGCAAATTAAGTACTTCATGACGTGACGGTAGCCTTAAACCCTCTAAAACTCTCTAGCGAACATTTATCTTTCAACTAATGCGCATGCCTCCTCTTTATCGCTTGATCACAGCATCTCTGACCCACATTGTTAGCGGCAAAGGTCAGAACTGATCAAAAAATTTACAGGACTGAACATTAGTAATAATAAATTTAAAAAAAAAGACACAGACTGCATTTTAAGACTCGTAAAAAAAAGACAGACTGCATTTTAAGACTTTGGCCACTGCCATGGAGTAAAAATGAAGTTTCATTTTGTCTGGTCCAAAATATTTCATTTCATACTGTCTTGTTGATTGTGTATTGAATTTTTCCCTATAGGAGAAATGGCTATGGAACCCTGCCTACTGTTTTATTGACTACAAAAACCATGTAAGTGTTTCTTGTTATTTGTTTATCAGTAATATTGTTTCTTTACTCTTTGGTTTTGTAAACAAGAAACCACTACCACAGTAACATTATGTTCATTAAATTATTCATCTATTGATCTCATTACAGGTTATGTCTGAAGAACTTTTTGCTTACTATGTAATAGAACTGGGATTCTATGTATGTCTTACAATTTCCCAGTTTGTGGATGTCCAGAGAAAGGTAATTGGAAAGACCATGCATTTGAATGCTGTCTGAATTGCTAGATAAAGTCACTGACATTCTGTGATATCATTATTATATTTTTAACAAGAAGGAGTGTATTAACAAACAGATAAACAAGCTATGGAATGTTCGCACACTAACTAGAATATTAAATTAATTTCCTTCATGCAGGATTTCTGGCAGATGGTAATCCACCATATAGTAACTATACTACTGTTGTGCTTCTCCTATGCTACTTCAATTTTCCGTATTGGTGCTGTCATAGTGTTGCTGCATGATGTATCTGATGTTCCCTTGGAGGTAAGCATGTCATCCTGTTGGTCACATGTTTGGTTGGTTTTGTCAGTTTGAATTACCAAAAAAACACATTAAATAACCAGCTAATTCAAAAACGGAACAATGACCAAATGATAACACTCTAAGTTGGAAGTTCAGTGCCCTGTGAAGGCTGCAAACAGTGTTTGAGAGCTTGGCTACCAGGTAACCCTGGCAACCGAACAGCCCAGTGTACTGGGTCACACAAAAGTGGACCAAGGGAGGGAGGGAAAACTGAGAGCGATTTCAGCGACTTGCAACTGATAAGTGGAACTCCAAGCCACAAGCAATAACGCAATAACACAACAGCACAGTCCTGGATGAAAAACAACCCCAGGGCCTCGTGAGCACACCACAGGGCCCCAAATAGTCGCTGGATCTTTAACCATGCCTACATTACATTTGAAGGGCTGTGTGCAACAAGGGCGTAAGTGACTCCTGATTCACATTCTAAATTCTCCTTCAAATTCTTTGTTTTCTAAGGGAGAATTTAGAATGTGATCATGACTTAGTTATGCCCTTATTGCACAGCCCTTCATTTAGTCTTACAGCGGATTCAGATTTAGTATTTAACAATGTCTGATTTTTTGTTCATTGCAATGGTTCATCACTCATGTTTCTAGACACAATTAATTTTAACATGTTGCTAACCAAAAATGTAGCCGTTCTCAGCTTCCTGTGCTTTTGTTTCTTTCATGTAATCAAAATTAAAGTACACGTACTTGTCCTATTGTAACCAAATAATTTACCTATTTTGATGGTGAGAAAGTAGTAAACTATTGAGAGTTTGACTTCAAACCAGGTCTTGCTTACTCGCTCGACTGCCATAATGTACAAAGCCAATTTCTACCTAGCAATATGGCTGATCAACCATTGCTGCAATGAACACAAAATCAGACCCTGTTCAATGCGGCATAGGGTAAAACATGGACTGGACCATTGCACTCGGGACTATTTTTTGGACTATTTTTAAAATAATTTATGTTTATGAGTATTTTGCACTAAATTCTGAGGGAGGGGTGGTTTCAGGAGTTATATTCTAGAAGAATTTGTTCAGTTTTCAGAGCATGGTTGGAGCTGTGTTTCTTCAGCCTCGTTTCCGTGCTGTGAATGTTTGTCTTTATGTCGCGTTAGTTTCTCCTAAACTATTTGTCCTAATGCCACCCAATTTTTTTCTTTTCTATGACCAGGATCTGTGTTCTGTTGTGTGCAAAAAAAGAGAACATTTGGTAAAGGATTTCATTTCGAAAAATAAAGGGAAAGTGCGCCCCTGCGGTATTTATGTCAGAAATGAGACATGTGGGAAGGCGGGATCCCGGGTGGGAAGGCGGGATCCCAGGTGGGATTTTCTGAGGCGGGATGTCTAATAATCCCGGCCGGGATCTCACAAGATCCCGCCTGGGATCCCAGCTGTAAAAAAGGTGGGATAGGCGGGATCCCGCCTTTCATTTTTACATGGGCATATTATATTACACTATTAGTACAAACACTAAATTAATAAGACTATTATTCTTTTCTCGCAGGCTGCCAAAATGGCTAAGTATGCCAAACTTCAGCGACTTTGTGATTTCTTGTTTGCTGTGTTTGCTGTCACATTTCTTGTTACTAGATTGATTATTTTTCCAATTTGGTAAGTAGTAGATATGATACATGTGAGTATACATAATTATATTAATCATATATGTTAGTAATAATATCACAGTAACAATAATAACATACCTACTGATGTTAATACATGTATATTATTACTTATATCATAATAAGCCAATCACACATGTAGTAATGTCACAATACCAGAAACACTTATTAGAACAATTGAAGGGCTGTGTTTGACAAGGGCGTAAGGTACTCCTGATCACATTCTAAATTCTCCCTAAGAAAACAAATAATTTGAAGGAGAATTTAGAATGTGAACAGGAGTCCCCTTACCAGACTGAGCACTATTTTTAAACTATTTGAACGGTGTAACCATATCACATCAGTGTAAATTAAAAAAACAATTTACAATAATAACAACTAGGTTAATAATAATGCCATGATAAAAGGAGACACACTTAGTAATATGATAACAACATTAAAAAAATAAAACCATTCTCCTGATTCAATAAAATGTTGGCGTACAGCGGTCTTAAATTTGTTAGTGTCATTATTATTAACTACGCTCGGGAACTAATAGACCATGGAAAAAAGCTATTGCTATGTTGATTACAGTTTGAATGTGGTCTGAAGAATAATATAGGGTTGGTAAAAGTTCATCAGAGTTTATTAATATTGCAGTTGATGAATTTCTTGTGAACTCATGAACTTTCTAGCATTTTTTAAATGTTCATAAAAGGTTCTTCAACGTATTATTTTGTGAAATTATAACAGTTCATGAGTTCATTAGAGATTCATTATTGTATTTCATGAATTAATTATGAACTCTCCTGAACCATCTTAGTTCTTGAAATGTTCATGAAATGTTCTTGAAATAATTCAGTGAACCTTTCAAGAAAAAATGTATTTTGTTCCATTCATGAACAATTCATCATAAGTTCATGAACATATTTGGTATTTATCAGTGACCATGAAATATTCATGGACAGTTCAATGAACATTTCATGAATTTTAGTTCATGAACTGAGACAATTGCCAGTCAAGAACATATCAAGAACTGTTCATGAACTTTCATGAATAGTTCATGCTGGTTCATGAAATCATGAACATATTTTCGCCGGGGTTTGATGCCATTACTTTTCACAGAAATGAATATTAAACAAGAAGATACTCATATCAATATTTAAAAGTACTCCTGACGCTTACCGAGAGAACTGATGAGGGATCATGTCAAGTTTACAACACCATTTGACAATGGAGTCGTAACTACATAAGCTTAGATTATAAACATGATCCAAACTGAAAAATTAGGCCATTTACTATATATTTTAAGCCATTATTTTTAAAAGGCACAAATAAACATGGCACTACTACAAGCTGGTAAAGTTTATATCATTTGTTTACTTACATATGTCGATTATTACTGGTCCACGTGCGTTCAGGAGCGCCAGTTATCTTGTCGTAAAATGTGCGAAATTTCCCTCGAAAGTCCGTAAAACTTTTGTCAGCCCTAGAAAAACTCAACATCTTAGCATTTCAGTCGAAGAAACTTTTGGTTTTAGTCAAATAACAGCTACAAATGGCACAAAACACTTTCGTCTTTGCTCGCATTCAAACGCTTCGTATTTCCGAAGTCTATCAGTGTCCACGTGCACAGTGCTTTCTGTCCATGTGCACAGTGCTTTCTGATTGGTTGACGGCAAAATACCTCGACACAAAAAAATAAAAATAAAAAAGATTTGCGATTTCTGACTCGGGCCAGGCCTTTGGAGTGAGATTTAAGCTACTAAATAATTAATATTAAGTGCCTATGAACAATAGATTTCTATTTTAAATATCAATTCTAAATCAAGTGAATAGTAGAATGGTAAAATATATTTTGCTTTGAATGCTCAGTGCCGCTGAGTTAAAGAGGTTTATTGTTTATGGTAATTGTAACAAAAATATTTGTATAATAATGGATGCCTCCCCTGGCGTCATGTAATTAGCATTTTGGATATTAAAACCTCCTTAACTCAGCGGCACAGCATTCAAAGCAAAATATATTGTACCATTCTTAACTATTCATTTGATGTAGAATTGATATCTAAAATAATAAATAAGGTTCATAGGCACTTTAAAGATACAGATAACAAATGCATCACTGGAAGCCTGTTTGGCAAGGTGAGGTGAATTAGAAGGAGTAAATTCGGTTTCCACAGAATAACCTTTCAAAAGGATATGGAAAATAAGATGACTTACCATAAAGACGCGTGTATAAGCTACACCTTTTCCCACCAAATTTTCGTTCAAAATCGGGGGTGCAGCTTATCTATGGGAACACCAAGAAAAGGTATAAAGAATGTGCATAAATTACCATTTGTTTAAATCATAGGGGGGAAAATCCAAAATAAGCTGGGTTGCACGTAACATCATCACCGCCATCTTGGTTGACATTAACAAAAGATTCTTGTTCGATAAACCATGAAACCAAAATATTTCTTTGTTTGATTCAACCAACATGACTGCCACATCTTTGTTATTTGAATCTCTGGGGATTGATTGCAAACCAGCAATACAACCAAAAACAACAGCTCTCAGATTCGCTCTATGTCAAACTCGTTGTCGACTGCCTCGTCGTAAATCAAATCGATTTCTACTCAAGCTCCTCTCCTTCGCTTTCCAAAGAAGACTAGCTGTCCAGTTGCTTGTCATATTCTCTGCAAACACCTTGAATGGTTCCATAACTGGTCTGGAAGCCTTCAAAACAAAGTATCATTCTCGTCGAGTTCATGTTAAGCTCGCGTTCAAAAACACTTGCCCCAGGCCCCTCCCCTTGAAAATCCAAGATGGCGGACCACAGACTCGGACACATGCACATATAGTTTCACCAGAAAATCTTACTGTCTTGTTTGCTTAAAGGAACATGTTGTCAGTTAATGGGGGAACAACAGCAGAAGAATTCTGAAGTGATTTAAAGACAGCAGATTAAAATGTACACAAGAAATGACAAGGAAAGTTGTAACCATATGATAGGTTGCGATAGCTAGTTATGCCGAAAATCGAGATTTTGAAAAGTTTGGGATAAGGCTTGTGAACACTTGAGAAAGCAACTGTGTTCGAACAGCTTTCTCGAATTCAATTTGTTTTTACAAAAACTTTTTGTTTTTATTTAGGCCTCTAAAATCAGGGTGTGGCTTATACACAGGTCTTTACGGTAATTGGCTGCACTGTCTTTCATTGCTGGGTGCAGGTATTTAGGGCTTGAGCTCTTCATGGTATTCTCTTCATTGCTGACCAACATTTAGGAATTGTGTTAAGTGATTCTGGATTTATCAGGGTAAGAATTTGTATTTAAAGTATTAAGAAATATAAATTATTCAAAACTGAGATTCAAGTCTTTTTCAAGTGATAAGTTTCTCCAAGAATACATGTAAAGCATTGCTAAAATTACATTGGAAGCTGCAAATGAAACATGCCTAATTAACCTAACCAGTCCCAATACAACGAAAAATGGAAAACCAAAACTTAAGAAATAAAACCAAAAGTTATATTCCAAGTTATTCAAATACGAAGAAGTTCAAGCGAGGGTGTGGTTGATGATTATGTTTTGGTATTATTTTTTCTTTAGTTTACTTCCACACTCTGGTTGGATGTGTTATCTTAAATAGTTTGCTATTGTGCACTGAATAACTCGTTTCTACCTCTTTCAGGGTTATTTATCCTGCAGTGTTTGTTAGTCTTGAGTATCTTGGTGCCGTCCCTTCCAGGACGTTCTTCATTATTCTGCTTTTACTACTCCAGGTAATTTTTTAGGAGTTTGTACCTGCCAGTCATACTTGTCAGTCTAAGTTAGTTGAAGCTTTAGTGTCAAATGTGTGACTAATCAATGTCATTTTGAAGTCGGTGTTCAACTTTAAAAGATGTAGAGTTAAGGTTTGTATATTTCATATGGGTGGCCATGAATTTGTTCTCCCTCCAATATGGATATTGATCATTTTAAGACGATATTTGTAAATAGATGCCTCTTTAGTTTTATTGCATTCGACGAAGGAGAACGCATCCTAATCTTGCGTTGGGCTCCCTGTGGTCTTGTGTGGGTTAAGAGAAATCAAGATTTTTGGTGTCCTGGCTGGGATGGCACACTTTCGGAATAAATTATCTCGGTCGAGAAACTGGTAACTACACAATGCTCACTCGACGTTCGGTGCATGGTTTATTTGTCTTATTTTCCCCATTTAAATCCAATGATATTTAAAAAGTACGATTTATCAGTGCATGAGGAAAGTGGTTACGACAAGTAACCAAAATTAGGGATTAAATGTCAGAAATTTTACAAAGCTATAAGATTAATACCTTTTTTGTGAGAAACAAATACAATAGTATTTATATATACAGTCAATGCCAAAAAGGTTGTCTTAGTCTAGACAATAGCCCAAAACAATGGATATTAAAGTATTATATTATGTTCTGCTGGACAACCTTTTTGGCATTGACTGTATATATACAGGGGCATTCCTGGGCATTTTTCAGCTTTAAGCCCGCCACCGGAATGTTGCTGATATACGGGTACCAATTTACACCGGTACAAGACCCTGTCTATCCGAGACTGTGGCGAGACTCGCAGTCGCCTGTCTACCACAGTAGGAGCACGGCAGGGCTTTGAGGAGCTGCATCAATGACACTCTGCAAACATTTTTGGATTATGAAAACACAAAAAAAATTATGGCTTTTTTTTCAATTTGGCCGTTCGAAAACAAAAAATCTCCCAAAAATCTTTTAAGCCTGTGCTTACATGTAACTGGCTTACAGTCAGGTACGCCCCTGATATATATATTGACATGAACTTGCACTTTTAGTTTGGATTGTTTCTGATTGAATAATGTACTAGCTTTCATTGGAGACATGTAGATAATAGATGACTTAAGCTCTTTGAGATTCTACTTCTGCAAATCATCACAAAATATTTTTGTGTAGAAATGTGCACACAGTCATGTAGTCATGGAATTTATGTCTGATGTGGTTAATTTCTCGTTATTTTAACTAAGCTAATATAATTTTTAACTATCAAAGATTTTGATTAAGGTTATCTTAGTCTGTTTACTTGTTCATCCAAGTCAGAGAAAATAACATTGATTTTCTTTCTTCCCTATTTATTTTCCTATTTGTCTTTATTTTTAATACTAATAATAATATTATTTTTCTACTGTAAATATAGAGCTTGTGCAAAAATGGAGAATTTTGTTTAATGGGATGGAGAACAACTGATTACTGTTGAATGCTAAGGGAGTGTTCATTATTTATGGCTTGGGGGAGGGGGGTCGGGCTTTTGTAGGGCGGTCATCAAAGACTTTACCTATTCCTTGGGGGGTCATCAAAGGTTTGACGTACCTGTCATGTAAAATGTAATGAAATTGTTGTTGTAATGCTAAGCCAATGTTTAGTCCAGAACACAGGAAACCAGTGTTTAGAGAGCAATAAATCTCAAAACTTTAGGCTCGGGCCTACGGCCCTCTCAACATTTACGCACAATCTGCTTTGTTTCATTCATATGCAGGATGGTATTCTCTAAGCTCATGATCAAAGGCACATCCCCATAGGACAGATAATACATTGGTGTCCAGGAGATTACTTATGCCAATACTGAGCTCTTTTTCATTTATTTGGGACTACAGAACAATGCAATATGATGCAATCTAATGCACAAATTAACAGTACTTATTTCAAGTACCCATGCGGGAAGGAGGGTCAGGTAGAGATTTTCAGAAGAATACCTATATATATATATGTTTTCTACTAAACAAAAGTAATGTATCATGGAAAATACCATAAATCTAGAAACATTAATAGTAAATTTAATAGATTACATATGTACAGTATATGCAGTTTGCATTCTTTCTTACACATTCATCTTTTTTGTTGAGGGGGGGGGGGGGGGTCAATAAAGTTTTGAGCAATTTTATAGGGGGGTCATCTAAGTTTTAATTCATTCATAGGGGGGTCATAAAAGTTTTAACAAGAGAAGCAGATGAAATGCCAACTCCCCCCCCCCCCCTCCCCAGCCTTAAATAATAATCCACATTCCTTCCCATAGCTTTGTGAATATGCCACCATTATATAGTAGTACTGTGAAGTTTGATTGGGGTTAATTTAAAATGGTGCTAAGTTATTGAGATCACAGTTTATAGAGTTTAAGTGTTGATTGACTACTCTCGTTTTGATGATTAATTTTGATATGTTTGCAGCAATTGTAGACCAAACTTGTGTTACTTCGAATGTTAATATTCCAACTTCATGCACAGTGACAGGTGATTGGCTAATGTCAGTGTTATATTGGTGACCACAGCATGCAGCTGTGTGCTCAGTTGGAATATTAAAAGAGTTGGACACTTTATGATTTTGTTTTATTGACAAAAACAGGCTAGTGTTAATTGCTGTCACTCAGTACAATGACCTCAAAATTTCTTCATACTGGATTTGGTATTCAGCCTCATGCAGTATTCATCATTTTTTGTTCATTGTACAGACCATACAGTATTTGTCAATAAACCATGCATGCCCATCTCTAACCCTCAACTTTAGCATGCTCTAATACATAGTGGTATTCCCTTCACCATACAAGCTAATTGTCTGACTGTGCAAATTAAGGTAGCCATTTTTTGCACAAGGTACCGGTACGTCTCCTTTGAATAGAGCTGAGATTAACATGGTATCGCAATTGTTGTTGTATTTTAGATTCTCCATGTTTTCTGGGGATGGAGTATCATGGCAATTGCATATAGGCTTGCAAGTGGAAAGGTAAATTTATTATTATAGTGGAAAGGTAAATAGAGCTGCTTTGATATTGAAGACATGAGGTCCACATTGTAGAAACTGCTCTGTATACTGACACAGCCATAGTATCAGCTATTGAATTCGCTACGTTTGAAGATTACAGTGGAATGGAAACCAGGGCCACATAGACAACTAAACACATTGCAAAACAATAATAAAGCATTCCAAAGTATGAATTCTAGCATATCCATGTGGTTTACTTCATTCGAAATACTTTGACTTCAGAACTAGTCAACCAAATTCGGCTTTTACTGGATCGAAGCTCGAGCAAGTCTAAAATGCTATTGTATTGTAATCGACACTAATTGGCTCAAGATTTCAGAAGGAAAACACATAAACAAACTTCAAACTCGTGTTACTCTATTCCACCATGTTGTTTTTTTCTTTGCAGAAATGAACCCCTATAATTATTGGTCAATTTGAACAATAACCCGGCCTCCTATTGGAAGAAATGCCACGATTGCGTGGAAAAAACTTATGCTAAGCAGTTTCGCCGGTTTTCCAGCACGTGGTGTTTTAGGCACTTATAAGATTTGAGCTGGAAAACTGGCACGTGGTGGGGAAAGTTATTTTGGTGAGAAATTTATTTAGAATGTCTTTGACATGGTGTACTATAAATAATACCTTTTTAGGAGCATATTTTCATCCAAGTAGGTGAGAGAGAGAGAGAGAGTAAGAAATTACAATATTATAAATATTTCACTTTTATGTTTGCCATCTAGGATGCAAAGGATATTCGAAGTGATGAGGAAAGTTCCCATGCTGACACTACTGGAACATATCATGTGAAACGTGTGAAACACATGTGAAAAATTATATGTGAAATACCCTATGTGTTTAATGATTTTTTCACACATATATGTGAACAATGCATGTAAACTACTATGTGAAAATATGTAGTCCTTTTCACACCATAAAATGCTGTGAAAATTCATGTGAAATATTCAACCAAATAATTATCAAATGCATGTGAAATATATGTATAATGCTGTGAAATAACATGTGAAAGTAGTACATTATGCAGGAAGCACATCCTTTTCACACCGTAAAATGCTGTGAAAATTCATGTGAAATTAGGCTAGACTACAGAATACCCCCACCACTCATAAAGCGACTTCGGTGTAGCCGTCTATGCGTTGACGCATAGCCACCAACATCTCGTTCTACATAGAGTACGATATATTATGGTTAGCCTGTGCTATATCAAGGCGTAGACAGGTTGATGTGTAGCCAGCCACACAGTAGCTTTGTTCTACTTATGCACTTATCAGCGGCCATCCTAGGGCGGGGACATACGCGGGCATCCCAGGGGATTTGTTCACTTTTGTAGCCAGTTTTTATCCTGGAACTGGGGGACTGGATGCTTTTTGTACTTTCCTCGAGGATACCGGTGGGATTTGCAAGGAATTCAGCGGTTTCTTCTTTCAGAGCACATGGAATGTTGTGCTCCTACATCAAAAAAAATAGTCTGCATGAGTTGGAATATGGAAAAGGTTTGCTTATTTTGGTTAAAATTTTTGTTTTTATGTTTGTGTGTAAAAGTAGGTAATTAAAGCTACTGCTGAATGAATGACCAAATAGTACTCTAAAGTGCTCCGGGGGTAGGGGTTATTGGTAGCTTTTTCTTAAAAATCCTGACCTTGGGTATGGGGGGTTGGTTTACATCATTTTACAAATTCCCGGGGTAGCCCTCTCTCCCTCCCCCTCCCCCCCTCAGATGGCCGCTGATAAGTGCATTACACTTGAACTTCAATGGTTTTGCTGTGGTAGATCGAGGCATAGACTTGGGGTTTGTCAGACTCCACCACATGACGATTACAAACCCCACGTGACGACGACCAGCCAATCAGAGCGCCTTTGCCATCCACGGAACGTTACCAGCATCTGCAGGTTTCAAATAGCGGTTTTTGATACCACAAATATGTGGTTTATGAGGGCTAAAATGTAAAAATAGTTTTGGAATTCCACCCTGAAATACATGTTGACAGACATTCAGTATGTCCTTTTGTGGAGTCTGGCGACGGTTGAAGTAGCTGCTTCCACATAGTTTTTCACAGTATAAAAACTTTAACATGCAATTAACGTGTTTCACACATAATATTTCACATATAATGTCCCAGTACGTAGTGGCTGAAGAAGAAGAGAAGGCTAAAAAAGATGGGCCTCTTGATAATAAGAAAAAGCAGTAATATCAGAGCAATGGATTGGCATCCCAGTTTTAGCATGCTGCACAAATAGTAATATGTAAATTTGTATTGTTCACAAGTATTCATAAATGTCATGTAACTCAATCCTTCTGTACTTTCGTATGAGTGGACAAGTTACAGCAATGGCTTATGGCATGGTTACTCTACGGCATGCGCTGACATTGAAATGGTTTCCCTATTGTTTTTGTCTAATTCTCGTCCAATCAAATTACAGAGTTAAAGAACAGTAAGTTATGGCAAGGCTACGGACATGCCGTGTTTTTGTCCCACTCATACAAAATCCACTCTCTATAATGGCTTACATGGATAGTAATGGGACAAGATCAGTGTAATACAATAATAATGCCATCTCTTGTATGATTGACAATTAAGTGCTGTGTGTTTCTGTAAACCTCATACTGCATGTTTTATTACTCGGGCTGCCTGTGGCAGCACCGAGTCTTAAAATGCAAGTCGTTATTATTATTATTTTTATTTTTATTTCATGTCAGACGGATTCTGCGCATGCGTTAAAGGTCAAATTCAAACCAATCAGATTGCACTGTGCTGGTCACGCAACAATCGCCAGGTTAATGTATTTACATAAGTGAATACAGTAAATCAAAATGGTCGACCCGCGAGGGCGAAAGCCTTCCAACAGGCTCAGGATATTTCAACTGGCGCTCTTGTTGACCATAAAAATACACGAACAACCAGGAGCCGTAATACATTCGATCAGCGCTGTTTGGACAGATCCAATGTACATTTAGAAACGTAAGCGAAATACAATATCCAAACACGTTTGGATATCAACGGGTATCGAATTATAATCAAAGGTTAGATCTCGTCAGGCGCGCTCAGATAAGAAAGTTCAAAGCTCTCAGACTATAGGCGAGACAAGGAGATATCACTTTCAATGAGTCATTGTCGGAAATCTATTCCATCGTGGGCGGTCTTGTACAGCTAAGGCATGTTTTACGACAGAATAACCAGAGTCTTTCTACTGGATTGAGAGCTCGAGACATTATACATGTCTGCTAATATGGGGAAAACTGAAACAAAAAATGAACTTTGACGGCAGAAACCCTCAATTGAGCCAACCGGAATATTTACATGACCCGCTAAGATTGTTACAAATCTTAGTTAAGCAGATGTTTTCAGTGTATGCCAACTGAAATGCGGCAACTACACGAACAAGAAGCATGAACTGCCAGCAACGAGAGAGGAAAAAGTATTTGAAATGCACAGCGCTAGCTGAAATAGGGCATATATATAATATCTGAGACGTTAAATTACGTTACTGTGAAGAGGATCAAAATTCAAGTTTTGTAGCTTCAGACTGTCTTCTGCCGTGACTCGTGAGAGAAATTGGAAAAGATCTAGCTGTTTCATTCAGACACTGGCAAATTTATTGAAAGCTACGGGCTTACTTTATGAGATTATTATTCATTGTGGAATGAAAGGAAACAGGTTAGCTGAAAGTTAAGTTCGAGGTAGGCTTCGACTTTCATTCCGATTCAGTGCATATGTGCACGAAGGTGGGTGCTGTCAACAACACTACCAAAAGATCCAAAACGAAAGTTCAGTTACGTAAGTACTGTAAGTAAACTCTTTTTGATTTGAATAAATTTCCTCTCAGTTTGTCTGTTAATGTACTTTTCCTTCTAATTATCGCTTTATTTAACATCTGTGATTTAGAGTATGCGTACCTCAGAATAAATTATTTGAAAGGTCAACTGAATTCTTGTGTCGATAAGCGCAAATGTTTTTTGTGAAACAGTCTGTGTATATGAGAAGCGGCTTAATAGAAGAGCTTTCTCATTTATAGGAATTACAATTTTTTTCTTGCTATGAAATTTATGTTTCATTTCACATTTATTCATACAGTTTTAGCCGGACATTTCCCCGAGTTTTTGATTTATTTTCAATCAAATTCAAAGTCTGAATATGTCATTGTATTGCATTTATACACTTGAATTGCCAGTATTCTGTTGTTCGAATCCTGCGTTATCATAGTCATGCCATAAAAGCGATTAATAGACCAGTCTGTTTTTTTTGACGTTCTCACTGGCGAATTAAAGCACGACTTGATACTAAGAGGATTTCAAATGAAAGTGTATTTCATCTTCAATCTCATGTGGCCCGAGTGAAAGCCCAGATGGGCTCTTGTTATTATTTAAAGACAAACCTTGACTGTACAATTGATAACACTGTTTTAGATGGGTTATAATTTATTATGCTCTAACACTGTGGGGTCAAGGTAGTATTCCTTGTCCTAGCATCCTCTGCAGGCATCTCTCTCTACTTTAATTTGGGTTTTTCGGGTTATGGGTTTCTTGTGTGTAAAACGTTCGACCAGGAAGGGCTAGGGCCAGTTCCTCACTTCTGGTTTCTTTACCCAAGCCAAGTTCGAGAAAAACCCAAATTAAATACAGATGCCTGCAGAGGAGTACAATCAATTTTGACTGATGCCTTAAATGGGTTACAACAACATGCATCTCCAAGGAGGGGACCGTGGGGTCGAGGTAGTCCAGTATTGCCCTCTAAGTAATGAAGAACAATACCAATTATCCAAGGTGTCAGACACTATAGATGGCTTGCATGTGACGTCACAGCGGCCATGTTGGTGTACCTTTAACAATAGATTCTTCGTTAGCTTCTTTTGTTAGGTACACCAACATGGCCACCATGCCCTTTGTCATTTGAATCTCTGGGGATTGAGTGCAACCCATATCTACTGATAATTCTATGGTTTTCCTTAGAAAAAAATATTTTATAGACTAGTTTGTATATTGTCTAATTCTGACTATTTTTAATAATGTTCTTTTGCTGTTTCTCTAGTGCATTTGGAAGCCAGTCTACAGTCTTATTTGATGGATAAACTGCAGCATTTGACACTGACATCCTGTGACACAAAGTGTAGACTCTGAGTAGGTTTATTCATAATAAAGAACAATAATAATGACTGTTGGCTATATTTTATTTGTTGTTCTGCTCGTCATCTTAGTGCCAATCAAATCATCAGTACAGAATGATATATATTGCTTAGGTACTTCCTACTGACAATCTAGACTACATTAATGTACAACTTCTGATTTTGTTTTTACAAGTACTAATTGGCTGGTAACAAAACGAGCAGGGGACTGGGACCGAGTTTATCAGAATTACTCTAATTCTAAAATGAAGTTCATCACATGATAGAGCATGTTGAAATTAGCATGTGTGCAAAGTTTGATGTGATTCAAGTGAATCTTGTCTGAATTTTAAGCTATTTAAATTTCTTTTCCCAGCTAATAGAACAACCCTATGTGAACCAAATTAGCCATTTAATGTGTATAAATTGTTATAAAATAACTCTCAGAAAACACATGCTCTGTGATTGGGTGAAAGCTGCATTTCTGTAACCGAGTTGTTCATATGAGTGCACTGATAGGAGGACCCCCTGAAAGGAGTGCAGAGCACCCCATCAGTTCAATATAGGGAGTTCCCTCCCCCTGCTCAGATGCACCCCTTGCACCCCCATGGATATGGGCCTGGGCCGGGTTGTTCAAAGCCCGATTAGTGTTAATCCTGGATTAACTCTGCACAGAACCTATTGGTTGTCATGGAAATTAACCCTGGCTTAGCACTAATCGGGCTTTGAACAACCCGGCCCTGGAGTTTAACTAAATAAGATTAATGTAATACACTACAAGCAGAATTGCCATGTGTCCCTTTATGTGTGGCAATTGCTGGCTTTCACTTGACGTCATAGCCGCCATGTTGGTGCCCGTAAACAATAGATTCCTCGTTAGCTTCTTTTGTTGGGGCACCAACATGGTCGCCATGCCCTCTCGGGATTGAGTGCAAACCAGCAATAAATGGTTTAATAGAGTATGAGATAGAACCCAAACTAAATCGTTTAACAGTCTATAATAGGGTGGTTATGTTTCATTGGCTAAGTACAATCACGGGCTATTGGTTAGCCTGCGTGGCAACACATGGGGAGGAGGAGCATAGAGGGGGAATGGGGAGAGGAAAGGGTGCGCTTTCCCTTTCCTCCCCATTCCCCCTCCCCTTTCTCTCTCATTCCCTTGCCATGCAGTCTATAGATAGCTATTGGTGTGCTGCTGTTATTAGTTGGCTAACTAGCTAATTTTACAGAAGCAAATTTGACCTTATCATAAAGGCCTGGGCGTTTAGGCATCAAAGTTGTCACAGGAAGAGAAACAATCTACAGACTCTATGGAAGTAATGTTAATTTCATTTTGACACAAGAACAACAGTGCAACATTTCTGACCGACACTGACGTTTCTGACCAATTCCAATTTTTGAGACAACTTCATGCCCTCTGCTGGATAACTTCTTCCCATGTGGGCATGAAATGTGAAGGTGCATGTATTTTGGCAAGCTAAAATGCGAAATTATGACTAGTAAAGATACACAGCTGTTTTATCTTCATGCATGATGACGTCATTGTGATCACAAAAGCGTGAAAACACCTCGCATAAGGCCTATTAGCTGGTTAGCCGACTAATAAGTTTATAATATACTATTTGGATTCTGATTGGTCATTAATGAGTGCATAAAAAGGTTATAAAGTGAACAGTTGCATGCTCTCGGCAAATGTTTGCTCAGTATATTATTTTTAAATCGCATGAACTGCTCATATGCTATACTAATTGATTTATCATGGTTACCGAGTGATAAAAGCTTGTGCGATTATCAACTTTCAAAATATCACTCGGTGCCCATAAAATCACATAGCACTCGCATTCATGCAATTTCCTCTAATCATATAAAACTTTAAAAAAAAAAACTGGCAACAGTAAAGGCATTTTATTTGTACTACCCCAAATATACGGCCTGGTATTTCTTGCATTCTTGGTATGTTACGCATATTCTTTGCCGATTTATTAAATAATAAGAGGATATTGCATGGAGATACGGAATTTATCTTGGGAGACTATATAGCTTGGTAACTCTTCAGTGAGTGCATACCCAGGTGGTGCATGTTGTTTATACCATTTGCCTTTCACTGCTGTGGCACAAGTTCAACACCAAAATAACTTGATTATTGAGTAGTTGGGGGTTCAGAGTTCGTTTTCTTTCCTTCAAATACCTGTTCATTCTAAAATTTGGATCTATGGGTTCTGGGATGCCCTGTGGTTCCTTTCGTTAAAATCATTTGAGGGGGCTATGTCATGGTGAGAGGCCTTTCTAATAATAATAATAACAAGAGCCCATCTGGGCTTACACTCGGGCCACATGAGATTGAAGATCAAATACACTTTCATTTGAAATCCTCTTAGTAATAACCAAAGTGAAGAATTATTAGCTGAATTTAGCAGTCTTTAGGAGTGGCCGGTAGCGCGGTGACTTTCATTCTCTGCTCCTCTAGTATATATGTAATTTAATAGTTTTGTTTTTCTCGTATGTTGACCTTTTAATTTAAACACTACTTATTCGTTTAACACACTGCATTTGAGTAGGCATATATTCATTGTTTTGAACCCGAGAATTAACCGTACTACCGTACTTCATGGTCCCTTTCTTTAGTAGTGGGTTGTCGGTCAGGTGATTGTAAACTCTCGTCATTTAGCACAGAAAATGTATTCTGATGAATAGGGATCGGGTTGTCATGTAAGAAAGATGGCTCTTGAACAAACTGATTCGTTGCTAAAGCTTTAGTAGGTTGGGTAGTCTCGGAACACTGGAGACCTTGGTCTTTCATTGTCTTCTTTTTTGTATTCTTGATTTATTTATTTTAAGTTTGAAAGTCGGATCTCAGCTTTATTTTAAATATCCGCTTTCAACTCGCCATTTTCAACTTCTAGGTCAATAATATGTAATGACAGCATCTTGATTTCGGTCTCGTATATATTATCTTGCTGCACTAATTTGTCTTCACAAATAACTGAGTTTCGTTTTGATGTGACGAGAGTAAGAATTCATTACGCATACAGTTAGGTCAGCCTCCATGTTACAAATCAAGGTCATTAAATCATCGAGAGAGTTCTTATTGCGGGCTAACAAATATCCTCGTGAAGAATCTCAAGAATTCCGTCTCTTCCGGTTTGAATTTGACTCATGTGTATGTTGCTTTTGGAGTTTCGAGGATATGTTGATACAAAACTACAGGCTCTTGGGGTTTTTCATTGACTTGTGAACGTGCAGGCTCTGTAACTTGTTTTGTTTTCTTAGTATAACATAAAGTGTTAAACATGTTCATGTTCTCAAGCATGTCGCGCGTGACCTCTGTTTCTTCATTCATTAAGTGCTCTACTTTCATCTGTAATCTGGGAAACTCTATCTTTGCCCATGCCTTGGCACATAACTATTCCTGTTGTTAAGTAGACGTGGATGATTATAAGTAAAATCCTTCGACAGCTTGTACCGTTTCCGCTAGGTCAATATCCTCGCTGGAACGAAATAACTTGATCTCGATACTCTCTGATCCAACTTACGGTAAATTTAAATCTCTGACAGTTTTTAAGAGACTCATAACATTGGTCTTGAAGTGCCTTCACCCAAAATAAGATGTTCTCCTCGGATGTTTTAAATGCAGCACAGCGAGCCGATGGCTTATAGATTCCAATATATATTTCTTTGGCTTCAGGTCATCGTACGTGTCGTATATAAAAGCACTGACAATCTGGGTAAAAAACGCGGTCCTTCGGCTCCGACAATAGCGCCAGTTGAAATATCCTGAGCCTGTTGGAAGGCTTTCGCACGAGTGAAGTTAAATAAAACATTAAACTGGCTTACATTTGAGAGATTAGAGAGAAAGTTCCTCGCGGGTCTTCCGCCATCTTGTTTTACTGTATTAAATTATGTAAATAAATTAACCTGGCGATTGTTGCGTGACCAGCACAGTGCAATCCGATTGGTGTGAAGTTGACCTTTAACGCATGCGCAGAAATTTTGCGACACCCAAAAAAAAAAAAAAAAGAACGGCTTGCATTTTAAGACTCGGTGCTGCCACAGGCAGCCCGAGTAATAAGTTCTTGAGAACGCATACAACCGAAGTCTCAATGCTTTTTACAATGATGTTGTTACACTTAAAACCTAGTTAATCTATTCAATCTAATAACCTAATTTAATTTGCACCTACACTTCGAATTATATATATTAAGAATTGCTGTCACTAAAAAATGGAAATGGTACATCCAATGAATATAGATTATTGGACAATTAAAATTCAATCAGTTAAAAATGTAATAACTTTTCCGTATTTCTTTAAAACGTTTCAGGAACGAAATATGGACTATTGAACGATTCCAATCGTTTGAGAATATATGTGCGATGGAAGATAGAATAACTGACCGGTCCATCTTTATCTATTTTAAAAATGTCTTAAGTGCTGATTCTGTTAGAGTTTTTTTTTTCTGGTAGAGAGTTCCATAAGTGTGGAGCAGCATACGTAAACGATTTTTGTCCACAGGTGCAGGTCTTCACCTTGGCAGATACTTGTAAGAGTGATTTGTTGGCAGATCTTAGAGATTGTGCAGGAATGTACTTTGTCAGAAGCTCAGGCCATGTTATGCAATACTTTGTTAGTCATCAAAAGAATCTTAAAATCAATCCGATCTCTTATTGGCAACCAGTGTAATTCCTTGAGAGTTCCTGAGATACTATCTCTGCGTTTGGTTCCCGTCAAAAGCCTGGCTGCAGTATTTTGGATTCGCTGCAATTTATTAATATCACACGATGGAAGGCCATATAAAAGATCTTTCAATCTGATCTTTTGAGAGATACTTGCGGAAACGGCCAATATTACTTACTGCTAAGGATGATGCTCGACATACGTTGTTAATAAAATAATGTGGACGGAAGTTAAGGTTTGAATCCAAAATGACACCCAGGTCACGAACTTGTTTCGTAAGTTTTATGTCGGTCATACCAATGGTGAAATCATAGATGGATTTTTGAAGAAACGTGATGAAAAGTGTATTATTTCAGTTTTTGAAGGATTGCATACTAGCTTGTTCCTTTTGTTCCAGATGATGACATCGTTAATACACGTTCTTAAGAGCTTATGTCCTATCGCAGGGATTCATGGTCATATACAGTTTGGAATCGTCGACATATACATACAATTTAGATTATAAGAACGTATGTTATCTTCGATAGGAGCTATCTGATATGATGTACATTGAAAACAATATTGGGCCTAGTACAGAACTGCGGAACACCATAACGCATTTGGCACGGTTTTGATATGAAGTCTCCTATCTTTACTGATTGAGACCGGTCTTGCAGATAGGATTTAAACCATCTAAAAGCATTTCCATCAAAGTCAAAACGATTGTGCATCCTTTCCAGTAATATTTCGTGGTCGATCGTGTCGAAAGCAGCTGAAAGATCTAGAAGGACCAATACCACTTCTTGATGTTGGTCAACAGCTCTTAGTATGTCATTTGGAATCTTGAGTAATGCTCTTTCCGTTGAATGGAATTTACGGTATGCAGACTGAATAGTTGGGAAAAGTACATTTTCTTTAAGGTACGGGTGCATTTGACTAGCAACAGTTCTCTCTATGGTTTTTGAGAGAAATGAGAGATTTGCTATTGGCCTGTAGCTAGGGAAAATGTTCATAGTCCGCTTTTCAATTGACTGCCGTACGAGAGAGAGCTTGAGTTCTGTGGGAAATTCACCACCAACAATGGAACTATTAACAATATCAGTTATTATTGCTGGTAAAATCCCATTGGATTCCTTTAACAATTTTTGTTGGTATCGGGTCTAGTTGACAGGATTTCATTGGAGACTCGATGATTGTTTGGTGAACAACAATTTTCGATACGGTTTTGAAATCTGTGAAGGAACACAATCATTTCTCTTCCACAATAACATCCATAGCTGGTACCATGCTGGATTCCAAATCAGTTCTCAGCTTATCTATCTTAGTTGTAAAATATTCGTTGAATTCTTCAGCTACTGTAATGCTTCATCAGAGTGATGCTTTGGAAGTGGACTCTTTTTTGATAAACATTTGGGCAACCATGCTTTTTAATTGACTGCCGTACGAGAGAGAGCTTGAGTTCTGTGGGAAATTCACCACCAACAATGGAACTATTAACAATATCAGTTATTATTGCTGGTAAAATCCCATTGGATTCCTTAACAATTTTTGTTGGTATCGGGTCTAGTTGACAGGATTTCATTGGAGACTCGATGATTGTTTGGTGAACAACGATTTTCGATACGGTTTTGAAATCTGTGAAGGAACACAAGCATTTCTCTTCCACAATAACATCCATAGCTGGTACCATGCTGGATTCCAAATCAGTTCTCAGCTTATCTATCTTAGTTGTAAAATAGTCGTTGAATTCTTCAGCTACTGTAATGCTTCATCAGAGTGATGCTTTGGAAGTGGACTCTTTTGATAAACATTTGGGCAACCATTTTGAAAAGCTGGGCTTGATTTGAGCTGTCAATCAGTGTCTTGTAGTATTTTGACTTTGTGGATTCAAGTAATTTATTATAATCTTTACATGTTTCCTTGAATAATTACTTATGACTTCTAGACCAGATAATTTAGAGTTCCTCACAGAGCGACGTTTTTTTTGCTTTGCATCTCGAAGCTCTTCTTCGTACCAAGGAGAGTTTGGTCGTAGTGTAACCCATTTTTGTTTTAAAACACAAAAAAAAGCAAATATTTACAGTAAATTGCATCAGTGGTGTTGGCGATGGCAGGAAGTCTCTCCCTAAAACGTAATACTTTATTGCTTTTATCAGTCACCGTGATACATATACTCAAATGCCAAATCATGTTATGAACATTTGGTACATCATATATTATTAACTGTTAAAATCTCTGAGGTACATATTAACAAACGATAAATATTGACTGGAAGGGGTCTACCAAATCAAGCTTGTAAGCTTCCTGTAGACTAGCTCCTCATCGCATCTATAATACTAGAAAGAAAGAAACTCATTGTAAAGTAACTTAGGTGTGATGGAAGTAATAAAGTATATTAAATAAAGTTTTTCAGGTGCATGCTTATCTAATAAGGACGACAAAATGTTATTGTATTGTGCTGTTAATTAAGTCACGGATGTTGTATTCAGGAGCAGTAATTAACGTGGATGATTTAATGTCTCATTTATATTCTTCATGTTTCTGTACTTGACTGATAACTTGCTAGGTGGCGGCTTTGAGCAAGGATCTAGTTTACAAGTAATTAGTTTCCAGAAAAGTAAGAAATTTTGATGCATCAGGATTTGTGGGATCATCTACACGAAAATTAAAATCACCACAGATAAGAAGCGATGGTCTGCCGGATAAGGTAAAGACTTGTAGAAGTGACGAAAACTCCTCTAACAACATATTAACATTGTTTTTGGTAGATGGTGGAGGTCTATATACAGTCACTAGTAGAATATTATCGTTCTATATGGGAGATTGTCAGATCGAAATATTCAAACTGGAGTTCGTAGAAATTCGATTGTTTTTCATCACATTGAAACCATCTCGAATTATCAGGTAAATGTAGAAAAGTGTAGTTCGGGAGTGTATTATTAATATCTGCTAGTCTCTGCTTCCCTCAATGCTCAGTTGAAACAATACACATTTTTTCCTAGTACTATTATTATGCAAACAGACTAGCTATCATTTGTGAAACAGAATAGGTAAATTAGAAATGGATTACCGTGTTACTAAATGGTACAGCTTCCGTTGTCAAAACGGTAACTACAACCAAATGGTCAAGCCAATACATGCTGTGAAGGCATGGGACAATTTTTTAAAGTCCGAAAGTTTTAGGCTAACTTACTCTCCCGAACAGCTTTTTAACCGAAAACTTCGTTGGGTGCCCTTGTTCAACGTGACTTCATCTCTGTACCATTTTGAAATGGTTGACCCTAAAGCCTCGTTTTCATGAAGACTGATGGGTGAAACTGCTGACCATTCCAACAACTTTACTTGAACTTTATTATTATTTATACACGGAGTCTCTAACAGTATTACACTGATTTCCATAGAGGCCTTGTTACAATACAATATAATTAAGAAGTATATACTAATTCTTAGGGCGCTTTCCATTTACACGAACTGGTCCAGTCAGTTCCAAGAAACTGATGCGTTCCATTTTACCCTGCGAGCAGAGGTTTCTCATCTCTTTGCCTTTCCTGTCGCCGAAAGAAACTGCCACGAAACGATTGCTTTTCCCGTTGAGCATGGAAAAACGAGACGGTAAACATTGTAAATTCATTTTAGATTTCAGATTGTTCATTTCCTATTGTTGGCGAAGTGGAGAAAATAAAATATACTGTATTTCCTTCTTCGAGGGTATAAATCAAATCCTTCTTTAGCATAAATTAAGGTAGATTTATTGAACGGTAATTTCGAGGTCTTCTGAGCAGTTCAGCAAAATAATAAGAAGACAAAGCCGGAGTTTGAAGCCCTTTCGTATCAATCGTCGGCAAAACAAAAACTGCGCGATGACATAAAATAACCGCTGCGAAGGATACTGTAGGCTCTTGCAGAACCAGCAAAGATCGCCAAAAAGTCATGCCCGAGCGATATCAAAAAGGTAAAACCGGTTTGTAACTGGTTTATCACGTGGTTTACCTCCAAGATTTTGGAGTTGCAAGTGCACATGTTCAACGAGAAAAGCAATCGTTTCGTGGCAGAGGTTTCTTTCGGCGACAGGAAAGGCAATGAGACGAGAAACCTCTGCTCGCAGGGTATTCCATTTATGAACTGGCCGGTCAGACCAGTCAGTTCGTGTAAATGGAAAGCGCCCTAAGTAAACTATTAAAACATTTCAATATTGTTTAAGTTGGCCCCAGACGCAACTGCAGTAGTCAAAATGAGATTGAACTAGGGATTTGTATACACTCATTAATGCCGAGTATGGGACGAACGGTCTTAGGCGGTTAAGGGCACCAAGGCCAGACGATTATTTTTATAAGCGTTTGAATATGAGTGTTCCAAGACAGCCAATCGTCAAGGTGTATTCCGAGATACTTAACCGACGATACCCATTTAATATCCCCATCACCAACCGAAAACACCATATCCGAAGGAAGACCTTGTAGCTTTTGCTTGGAGCCTATAAACATGATCTCTGTCTTAGATGTGTTCAGTGTAAGCTTATTGGCACCAAGCCATTTGCTCCGGCATCTCTTCAAGATATTCAATAACTGAGTGTTGGCCAATCTGGTCATGCCTTCGGTTCCGGTGGTGGTGAGAATTGTGACGTCAGCATACATTCGATAAGTTGCATTGGGTAAGCATTTAGGCAAATCGTTAATATAAATTTGAAATAGTGGTCCCAAGATATAACTTTAGGGATGCCACATGTTACGGCTTTGGTACTAGAGGACTTGCCGTTGACGTGGCAATTTTGTTGTCTATTATATAGATACTAGCAGGGACCCGCGGGAACTCACATGAAATCAACAAATATGATAAATTATAGTAACATAGTCTAGCCGGCTGACTGACTCCTGGCACAATGTTTTTAGCGTGTTGATATTTTCAAGGTTGTATTTTGATTTTTTTTAAAGGGAATAATATCTTACGGATCTCAGTTAATTTCTTAAACCGATGAGCACAATTATTGTCGAAAAAGTGCCAAAACTGACGGTCACAGGTAACAAATCTGGTCGCCGAAACAGTTGGTTTTATATCTAAGAACACAGGAAACTGGATACAGAAAACAGACATGGACAAAATATATTACTATTAGACACATCATAGAGTTGTAAGATTTAAAAACAATACAGCCTTTTCCACGGACAACATTTCTAACTGTGTTTGAATACCTGGTCTTACCTCGTTCGGTCGTTTGACTTCGGCCGCTTCGCTTGGCGATAGGTTTTCCCTAAACTCTAAGTAAAACATTCGCGTAAACTCGATGGCTTGCTCGCCCAGGTTTTCCCTAAAACAGATTCCCGTAAGCTCGATGGCTCGCTCGCCCACTTGAGAAAACTCATTTCATTTTAACATTCTTTCCTCAAAAGTCAAATGCAACCAAGACCAAGACAGAAAGCAACTTTTCGCATGATTCGTCGGCTTCGTTGGAATACCTGTGGCCGTCACTTTTTGGCGCCATTTTCGGACGCGAGCGCGCGCGCGTCCTCCATATTAGGAAATCGATCGAGGGACCCTGGGAAAGAGCGTTACACACACACTGACGACACAACCTCGTTCCCAGGGGTCTTTACGCGCCTAATCAAAGATGGCGTCGAAAGTACCCCTGGTACAGGCTGGTCATGTGACCCAAAAATATGCCCAATATATGGGCATATTTTGAAGCACATCCGCCATCTTGGATTCACCATCGCTGAAGAACGGTTAGCAGTTGAAGTGTGATCCCAATGAATTCCAACCGTACATTATTCTACTTGTACCCAGTTGCGAAGTGAGTATTAAAAAAGGCAAAAACGCTAAGTTCTGATGAATTTATATCTGTTTTCAACGAATTTTGAACGCGCAATGCGAAAGACGACATCACCAGTTCATTTTTCAAATCAAAAATGCACGCGCTATTCGAAATTCTCCAATCAGCGCGCGCAAAATGTCTAGCCAATCAGTGGCCGAATCCCACCAGCCTGTACCAGGGGTACTTGACGACACCGCGGCAAAACGCATTGCGCACGCGCGGCCTCCAACTTCCTGTCCTGTTGACACACACACACTTAGCGTATTATTATATAATTAAGATATAAGATGTTCGAAACCACTGTAGTGATACACCCTTAATTCCATACGATGAAAGCTTTTGTAGGAGTATTTGATGATCTACAGTATCAAAGGCTATTTGGAGATCTAGAAATGTGACAGCGTTAATAAGCTATTTTATATCAATAAGCCCGTAAACTGCCATCGCGGAATTTCAGTGTTGCGGATCGATGAACCGGTATAAACTTACAGGTTACTCGAGAGAACTCCTTTTTTTCTAGAATGCGTTTTCCTAACCAAGAATGTGTTTTTGACATGTACAACTGAGTTATCGACTGGTGGCCATGTTTTATTCCCAGGAGAAGTCCTCGTGCAATTCGTGAACGTAGCATACATAGACAACTAACACGCGGTGCATTAAGGGTACAACACAGTAAGTCCAATACACGACATTATTACACTTTTTTTTCCAAATAATTAACAGTTGAGTGACATCACTCGAGCTGGCATTCTCGAAAAGCTTTTTCTTTTCGCAGAGTATAGTTTGCGTTACTACGAAAATGATTAAAATGTCGAATTAAGTCGATTATTAAAGTCATTCAGGTCGTAACTCGTAACCATAAGTCATTTCGGCCTGGGTATCAGTGCCCAATTCCCTATTTGCGGCGCGGCAGCCTTTCAATTAGTAACCTGAGTTTCAGGCGCTCCTTTCCCGTAAAAAGGAGCGCCTGAAACTCAGGTTATTCAATTAGTGACCTATATACCAGCCGTCTTCGGTCTTTCGGCCAGCGGAGCATGACGGCCGCCACCCAACCCACACAGCGGTCAAACGTCTGCGCGTGCGTATTAGTCTGGTATTTCCCGCGCAAATTTACCTTAAAACATATTACAGTGAACTTCTACCCCCAAAAGTTAAGAAAAATACGTGAAAGTTAAGCTTTTTATTTTCACAGTCGACGGGAAATTGAACAAACTTCAAACTGTGAGTTTACCAATTTTTTTCGTAATTTACCAAAAAAGTTCTCAAGGTTTGAAAACGGGTGTGTGAACAGTGACGGCCGCCTGCTCGCTTTGAATTTGTTTTGGAATATGTTGTTGCAATCTCGTTCCCAGAGCCCGCGCGTTTTTCGGCCAGCGGTGACTTCTTTGGCGCTGGCCAGAAGATCGCGGGAACGAGATTGATGTTGTTGCTGCTGCAAGACTTTTGACACATGCGCAGACGCTTGACCGCTGTGTGCCACCCAACGAACCGAGCGGACACTGGGTCGAGTAATACCATGGGACGTGCATTTTACCATGTATATGTCTGGACTGCACTGCTGGAGCTTGAGGTGGGCTTGCGTGGGAGAAACGTTAACGGGTTGCCCTAAATAATGGCTACAGATGGAGCAGAGGGTAAAACCAGCAGAAAAATTATCATACCAGTAGATGGGAGTAAGCACAGCGTTCGTGCATTTGACTGTACGTAAGTTAACTTGATTCTAATTTCTATTAGTTTTATTCGATCAGTCGATGTTTAAATAAAACTTCGAAAAAAAATCACACGTGTCAAGTTTTGTACAAAAAAATACAGTTCGAATCAATGGTTTATAACTTCATTTGCTCCAGGCCGAGAACTGACTAGGAAACTATTATTTTTTTAAACTTCAAGGTAGTAGTAGTAGTATTGTATTTCAACGCGTTTAACAGAATGAGCACAATTAGTGTACGTGCATAAATTACAGAGTAAGAATATTTTAAAAGTATAAAATAACATGAGGCCCTGAGTGGCCTTAACTAAAACCTGGAACACTGGAACGGAACCACTGGAACGGAACCACTGGAACGGAACCACCGGAACGGACCCACCAGAACGACCAAAACGGAACCACCGGAACCACCGAAACCAACGTATCTAACATATCGATTTGTTAGAGATAGCCGACCTTCAGTACAGCAACCACAGACTACAATATTTGACACTCTCTACCTTGGTAAATTTTGAAAGATGCTAGGGTTATAGACGGCTGACATTCAGGCTAGGGTTATTGTAGAAACAGTAATACACTAATTCATGCAAACAGTTATTTGAGCTGACCAGAGCAATAATTACGCTACAGTTAGTTTTTGAGCATGGCAGTCCACATTGTGATATATCTACAGTCCGAGAAAACCGAGATATAGCAATGTTTCATGTGTTGTCATCTATTGTCATTAATGTGCCAACCAGAGATCCACTGTTTCCTAACACAAAATGGGCTTTACAAATCATGGTTGGTAGTCATTAGCATAACAATTGCTATATTTAAAGGCACTTGTATGAGATCAGTCACTATACTGATTATTAGCAAAACCTGTTTGTACATGCTATTTTCCACCAGCAATCGATTGTCAATCTTTCTAAAACTGCATTTTTAAAGATAGCTTGCCATCCAGTATCCATGGCAATGTCTTTCCCATGGAGATCACAAATATACTTTTTAGCATTACGGAATGTACATAAGTGTGTGCAGAATGTTGTTATGTAATCCTGTTGGGATACCATTGAGGGTGTATAAAGAGGAGAGATTAATATGTAAGAATTAATCGAAGGCGTTTCTCTACTTTGATACCTAATTTCTTTAGGATATATGTTAAGAATAGAAGAAATGTACTAACTACACTATGTATGCGAAGTCCAAGGATTACGGCAAAGCTGACACAACGTAGGTTTTTATATTCGGCTGGCAAAACCAGCTTTCTTCAGGTACTAGATGTAACAGGTCTAGGTAGATTTGATTGGCCAACAATATATACTGCTGTGTCCGACAAGTATCAATAAATGAGATGCCCGCCCCTTATCTGTTGTTTATGTTTAATGCAGTTTAGCTATAAAGTGTTTTATGCTCGTTTCAGTGGGATAAGAGCATAAGCTCAATTCATTCGTTAACAAAGTATTATACCAGCACATGACTGTTTCCTGCAAAATGCCTATTTAACAACTGCTCACAGTAATTATAATACATCAACTTCACATAAGTAAGTTCTTGTTAGGTATTTATACATCAACTTCACAAGTAAGTTCTTGTTAGGTAAATTGGGCTAAACATTTTTTGGTGGTTGTATTTTTAGGAAGGGCAGTCTTGAATGTGATACTTCATGCTGGCAGCTTGAAATGCTTGACATTTTAATTTTTGTAAAAAAAATAACTTTGGTACTATTTTTTGGAAGTTTTTTTATTATAAATATTTCATAAAATCTAGGTAAGTTTTTAAAAATATTAGATAGTACAATTTCTTGGATATGGCCAATCCATATTATTGTGGAAGGCCACCTTGTTGATTTTAAGGAAAACATTTCTGTCAAACTCATGTTATCTAAATTATTATAGTGAATTTATTGACAGCTTTGTATCATAATTGAGTCCATGCAAGAACAGCGTAAGTTACTTTTGATCAAGTTCTAAATTCTCCTCAGAAAACAAAGAACGTAAAGGAGAATTTGGAATGTGATCAGTCACTTAATTACTCCATTCTTGCATAGAACCCTTCAATTATTACAGAAACCAATTAAGGGACCTTAAGGGTCCGAACTACCTAACATAATTCCATTTTTAGGGATCAAACAAATGATCACATGGGTCCTCTATCACCCTAGTCCCAACTAGGCCTTCTGGCCGGTATTTTGTCAGAGTGGGTTAATGGGATCCCTGTGGTTTGTACTGGCTTGTGACGTCACAAGCCAGTACAAACCACAGGGATCCCATTAACCCACTCAGACAAAATACCGGCCAGAAGGCCTTGGGACTAGGCTGGGTCCTCCATCATTCCATTCTTGTCATAAAAGCTAATATTATTATAACATAATGTAAGTTATATATCTTTACTTTTTTTCAGGGTATTGCAATACTCTGCACAGGGATAATGACGAGGTGCTGGTGATACATGCCTTTGACCCATATAGTGCTCCACCCATCCCATATCCATGTAAGTTCTCTGTCTTTTGCAGGCTGATTGACAGTATTTTCCCCTTTTGTTCTCCTTTCACATAGCTCATGATCTTAAATGCATAGCCAGGTATAATTCCCAGGTAATTTGAAGGGCTGTGTGCAAAAAGGGTGTAAGTGACTCTTGGTGATGTTCTAAATTCTCCCTTAGAAAAGGAGTGGCCTTCACCTCCTCGGAACCAGGAATAGTACTGACTATTAAACAATAGCCTACCCTGAAACAATACAAACCCTAACACCAAAACAATGGAATTCTTTGTCAGTGAAATCCAAATGTGGTCCAATAAAATGCAAGGTTTTGAGATTTTGTTTTCATTTGAAATTCACTTACTAGATTAACGATCTGGATTAACGACATTTTACTGCTTCATTATAATTTTAATAAATCAATATCTGTTTTCATAATGGCCATATTTTCAGATGGATTTGCCTTTCCAGAGGACTGGGAACAGCACATGCAGAAGACCATTAAAAATGCTAAAGATGTGATTGAATTCTATGAGAAGAAGTGTCAGGAAAGCAAAGTAAGACTTCAATTTATGTTGAATCTAAAATGCCAGTGCTATGTATATATTGTAAATTAGAGGAACATAAATTATATGTCTTTATTACTGATAAGTATTAGCAGGACTTGAAATTGCAATCATGCTTTTTCCATTCCCCTGCTGGTGGCCAGGCCTGAGCAGGACAGTGTTCAAGCTTCCGCTGCTTGGCATTTAATTCTGCAAACTCGTCTGATCGTGAGGAGAACTGATCAGGTCCATTCATTTGTTACTGATAACTCAGTCAGGAATACCATTTGTGGCTTCCTGATAACTGTATAGTTGCTCTGAGGTCTGCCAAGGTGTTGATCTGCCAGGAATTTGAGAATTAGTTGAGGAGTACTAGATAGTCCCTCTTGTCAAGAGGGAAAATGTCTATAGATCCCCAGAGATTCAAATGACAAAGGGCATGGCGGCCATGTTGGTGTACCTAACAAAAGAAGCTAACGAAGAATCTATTGTTAAAGGTACACCAACATGGCCGCCGTGACGTCATGTACAACCCATCTATAGGGTCATGCATGGCTACCGTACTAATATTTGCTGACTGGCAACTACACAACAAATAATGTTGTTTTTTTTATTTCGAGGCCTGATTAGAAATCATCACTCAAACATGCCTGTTTCTTTTTGTATCATTTGCATGCAGGCTAGGCTGTTACCTCTGATGCTTCAAGTTCTTTGAACATCTTTTGTAATCAGGGCTTTTAAAGTAATGCAGCTCCTGCTGCATCTCTGGCATATCAATTAATGTGGAAAATTGGCAGCAATTTTTTTCTAGCCCTTTATTTGGCTACATTTTTCAAATAACTGTGTTAGTATTTTTACCCTGGCATCATTATTTTAATTACATGGACTGTTTCTTGTACATGTTTTCAGCTTAGGTGCACAATGATCTCCAAAGCAGGGGAAGCAGGAGAAGTTATCTGTGACACTGCAAAAGAAAAGAAAGCTGACCAGATCATTATGGGAAGCAGAGGTCTTGGTACTATCCGCCGAACACTAGTGGGCAGCATCAGTGAATTTTGTCTTCACCACACCCATATCCCAGTATCAGTTGTTCCACCAGAACGACATTGTGGGTTTGGCTTTATAAACAAGGGAATTAATTAAAGCAAGTGACTGAGTATGTTTTTGTAAGTCAGCCATAAGTCTCAGTGGGTACCACCATGAGGGTTATTATTGAAATGGTTAAATCCATAATTTATGTGTCAACCCTATCAAACATAATTATTCAGAATTGGCTACCAGCTGTAAGTTACATGTAAGTTCTAGTTTGCAGATACATTGTACTGTGAAATAGACATGATTTAAATAAAGTTCAAAAAAGTTCCTAAATATTTTTTAATGTTCTTATTGCTGCAAGAGGAAGCAACATAAATTAGTGTCCATAGGGTGCCTGCAAATGTATAATTTCTCTTCTTATATTTGAGAGCTCATTAATATAATCAATATTGATTTTGGGGTTTACTTTAAGGGTCCAAGTAGCTGTGGGTGCATGTGCGCTCATGCCACACCCTGAAAGTAGTTTTCCAATATTCAGACACAAAAGGACATGAACACCAAAATAGGATACAACAACATTTAAAGAAGATTTTTTTAAATCATTAATGCAAAAATTGATCTGGTGTGCCTTATATCCTACCCTGGTTATTTTACCAGAGCTTCTAAGGAAAGCGAGGTGTGGGGCGACAAGACATTCCTCGATTTCTCTTCGCTCCATTCCTCGCTTTCCTAGAGAGAGAGATTAGAAGCTCTGGCAACCAGGGCCCGGTTCCTGAAAGCCCGATTAGCGCTAATCCTGGATTAACTCTCAACAAAACATATTAGTTGTCATGGTAATTAACTCTGGATTAGCGCTAATCTGGCTTTCAGGAACCGGGCCCAGGATACTTAATTACATGTATATCCCTACCCATACCTTGTACTACTTATAATATTCACCCCTGTGTAGTGTACAGTGTAACCATGTGTCAGAATATATACACTTGATTACTAGCTGCCATTTGTGTTAGCACATGTTCCTCATGACTTGAGACTTGTACAACACTAAAAATCAGGTAAAAATCTAAGAGTCTACTGGTAGTCACAAATTATAGTTTTCTTAATAGAGATGAAGCGGCACTTTATAACCAAATGGCACATGCAGCTGGAAATTTGGAAAATGTTGAATGTCAAATAAAATAATAGTTTTTCCACCTTGAAAAAAGTCATAAAATGAAGAGCGTGTAGTTCCAGAAAATATTCATACCCCCCCCCCCCCCCCCCCCCCCATGGAAGGGGTTTGTTCTTTGACCCCCCTTCCCTCTAGGTATGGATATTTTCTGGAACTACACATTATCCATTTGACCCCACCAAATATTTCAGGTGGAGCCATTTTGCAAATTTAAGAATTCATCCATTTTCTAAACTGCCAACCTTTCAGGTATCATGACAAATTAATAATTTATTTCTGGGTAGAGGGGGTGAGGCCTGGCATAACATTGGGGAACAGTTTTTTATGTAATTAGGAGAGGTGTCTGCCATATTTTTAAAAACATGGGGTCTACTAAAGGGTCTTCTATATATTGTTGGAGTCGAAACACATTGACTCTGTCTTTTTTTTGCTCTATTATTTTGTTTGGTTTGGGCTACCTATGATCAATGGTCAAGATGGGGCAAGGAGAAAAAGGAAGAGAACTAGGGACTAGCATTAGCCTGGATACATTAGCATAGTATTGGCGGTTGGATTTATCCACTTTGGTGAATCATCACAGGAAGCCCAAGCTCGATATTTTCTGCATGTTTTTAAGCAGAATTGTATTGTTGATAGTGCAATTAATTATAACTGAAAAAATCTTGGAAATAAAGTCTAAATTTCTTACATGGAATATAGACCCTATGCATAAGTCCTGGTAACTAGCATGTCAACGAGGCCAGTAGGTCCTCTGGAATGTTGAAATTGAAGCGCCCGGGGAGATTGTGAAATGCACTGAAGGAATGTTCAGTGAAACAATGCCGTTAATTTGCTATGCGCCTGGCTGGTTGTACTATAAAGAAACATTTTTCAACTAAACAATCCTGTTCAACACGTTTCACACTTCCTGCTAGCATTTCAACTTCAACATTCCAGAGGACCTACTGGCCTCTTTTTCGTGTTGTGACCGCGCGAGTTATGCATAGTGTGTATTGTTGATTGGTTTTTGTCATTGCATGGGATGAAGTTTCAGAATCTGGAGCTATTTGTAATTAACTACCGTACAGAGAGTTATAGTGGCAGTGCCTGGGTGAGAGGGGGGGGGGTAGTACTCTGGAAATTTTTGGTGTGCTGCGGTGACCTCAAAACCCTGACCCTATCCCAGACCTCGTAAGGTGATTTTCCATACCCTATCCCAGACCTAAGCTCGAAAATTGAAACTCTATCCCAGACCTAAACTCAAAATCAGCCAAAATAGATACCCGACAAAATTAATTAGATACCCTATATATCCCAGTGCAGCACATACTCGTATACCTTTATATATAGGGGAGCACACCCCCCTCCCCTGGAGCTTGCTGGGGTTTTGTTGATAGACTGCCAGCAAGTCCCTTCGATTCTATTCTGCATATTTTTAGAATTATGGCTAAACATGGTACACACAGTTGGCTGGGTCTATAATTATGTGACGTACCATGTTTAGCCATTCTAAAAATATGTGGAATAGAAGGATATTATCTTGACAGCTTGTTTGTCTATCAATTCCAAGCCCGCCCTCCCCTCTTCCCGGGTATTGTGGGGATTTTGTCATATTCTCAAGGACACCGCAAATACCCCTCTTCGCTTTTGCCCTTCCACCTTTTTTTTTAAACTTTTGATTTTATACGTATAACAGCAAAACCGTCGATACTGCTGGAAAGAGCACCTCAAAGTTAATCCCAAATAGGAGCAATATAGGCCCGCAAACTCGGAAAAGTTGACAGACGTTAATTAATTATATAATTTGTATGGAAATTTAGACTTTTTCGCAAAACTCGCTAAATAGAAAGCTTTTCCCCTAAAAAACACCACACAACACTCTAATAACTACTAATCTTTATTTCTTGAGTATATTTAGAGCATATATAGTATCGCTAAAGTTTCATTCCAGGTCTCGGTAATAATCTTTCAATTCGTAGCCACAGGGAACCCAAAACCAATTGTGAGGTCCTAGAGGATGGTAAGCCTGTGGCGGGACATTAATTCGTTCATGTCTTCAGGCCGGTTGCGTTGCCAAGTTGTTCTCCTTGGGCTTGGGATATTAAAGACTTGAAAGACTAGCCGTCATGAGTGAGAAACCACAAAGAAGAGTTGTTTTAGCACTCGATGGAAGCGTCCACAGCGAGCGAGCATTCGAATGTAAGTCAAGTAGCCCTGTAATACATGTACTGATATGATGTAGGTTCCATTTTGTTTGATATTTGGTCGCCTTCCAACAGAAGCTTTGTCTCGTCTGTCTTCTGTTGGATTTATCTGGCTTCCTTCCTTTTGATCCGGCTTTTGATACAGCTCTATAATGTCCTACACCGAGGTCCTACATCTGTAATAATCGTATTTTGGGGTTTTCTGGAATATGCTAGTTGATGTGTGGAAGGCCAGGGCTGCACACATACACGTAGATAATTAATATAGCTTTATATATAGTTCACAAACTGTATGTATATATAGTATATTAATTACTATATGCGCTGGAATGAATGTGCATATGTATAAACCAAGGGCGGCCTGACGCTAGCTTACAACATAAACAAAATATAAATCATAATCGTAATTCTTAAGAAGTGTGAGTAATAAAATAATCAGTAGAGTGCTGACTGATCTGTCGATGTTTGTGATTCAAATTCGTGTGTCATGCAGTACCATGCATTCCAGATTCCTTTCAAAATTAAAGCAAATATATTGAATTACTTCTTAACTTTAATAAGAAAGTTAAGTTTACTGCAATATGTTCCACCTTGAGAGTTCTCTGTACTTTATAGACTCTAGAAGTGCAGTTTTGTGTTGATATTTGTACACATATATTTGCCTGCATGCATGCATGTTCATCACAAGAACGTGCAGCATGACATGTTTTTTATTTATTTAAGCCACATGGCAAATACTATAGAGTCGAGACCTCTCTGCATGTCCTAAAACGTAAAACACGTTCATATCTTGTTTCGAGGACTTATATTAACTAGTGCATAATAGTTCTTCTGAGGAACATGTTTAATTTGGCTGTAATAGAAAGGAAGCTAGTATAAATACTATAATATAACATATGTTATGTTATATTTACTGGTTATTTCATGGTTTTCTATGGAATATGGGCAAATATTTCACGAGAAATTTTTATCATTTAGTAGTATACAACGAGCCTTTGGGCAAGTTGTATACCAAAATAATATGAATTTTGAGTTAAATTTTTGCCGCTATTCTAAAGAAAACCATGAAATAACCATATTATCCTATAAATAAAAAAAATAAAAAAAGATTTATCACGAAAAGTGCGAAATTTCCTGCATTTTGATTGGCCTTGACCTAGCCATGAAATACTGCTCTGTATTTCATAGAAAACCATGAAATACCGCCCTGTATTTCATAGTAAAGCTGAGCTCTGATTGGTTGAAATATAATATTTATCGGATAATATATTCTGTTATACTATAGTATTTATGTTATTTATATTAGGGTTAGTGTTTATTATATGTGTAAATGCAACATATACATGTGTGTACGTGTATATTGTAAAAAATAAAATAAAAAGATGTCAAAAAAGAAAAAAAATGGAAGTAATAAATTATAACCACATGGGCGTCGCTAGTGGAGTTCGGGAAGTGTGAATGAATCAAACCCCCTTTTCAGTCTCAGGAAATCAGTCATAATAAGCCCTATTAGTATTCTGTATCAAATAGTGTGAGGGAGGTCTCATAACTGATTACTGATCTCCCCTATACCAGGATAAAATGACAAGGTAAAACTCCTATCTTGATGCATACAGACCGTCTCACCATTGTATCTCTTTATTTACCCACAGTCTCTTCATACAATCATGCTCTTCCATGTCTAATATATAAATTACTAACAATACATCTAAGACCAATACCTACAGTACTGTATGTCATTACTAAAAACCTATTCTAAATGTCAAATACGTATACTGTAAAAAGCGATAAAATTGATAAATTTATATAATAAATTATCCTACATATTACACTATGGCAGCGATTTCATGAATTTAGTATAGGTCAGTGTACCTTGGCATGCCCAAGGAAGTGAATTCCACAGCACTGCACCCCTATAGGAAAAGATCCTTTTCCCTGCCTCGCTATTTGGTCTTGGTACAAACAGAGCTGAATCCGAATTTCTAAGATTGTAATTTGGTGGATAGAGTTTGTTTGTGTAAAAATGTTACTAAGATAATATGCCACGCTAGCTATCATGGGTGTATTTGTAAACCATTGAAGCAGCCAGCTCATAGCTTCTTCCAACGTATAACCCAGTTCAGCTAAAAATTATGTGATCAGACCTGATATCATAATTTGAACTAGTGATGACCCTGGCAGCTGTATTTTGCAATTTTTGGAGTTTAACTGACAGTGTTTTCTCCAGACTACCCCATACATGTACCTCACTACAGTAATCCAATTGAGGTAAAATTAATGATTTGTATGTTGTTATTTTTTAGGATAGCTTCAGGGAGGTGTGGTTTCAGCCTGTGTAGTACACCAAGAACCTTGGCAATTTTCTTAGATATATAGTTTACATGAGCCTCCCATGAAAGGTGCTCATTAATATTAATGCTGAGGCACTTTCAATTTGCTTTCCATCTAGATTTATATTAAGATTACTTGGCAATGATGCTATTTTTGTCAAGTCCCTAATAGCATGTATTTAGTTTTAGTTACATGCATTTAAACTAAGCTTATTGGCATTTAACAATTCATGAACAGTTTCAAGATCACAGTTCATTAATAATAATTATTAATTATTGTGTTTTTTTGCGCTCTGTGCATGTCCGTGATGCCTACTATATATAGTGCCAAACTCTTATTTTATGCTTTTCTTCAAAATTTCAGAAATGTTTCAATAATTGTATGTAGTTCATTGCTCAAGTACATTACAATATTCACATTTAAAAAAATGATGGAATTAGTATAGGAAATCATATTGTTTCGAGTGCAATTCGGGATAAATTTGAACGAGTGAGAATTCAAAGAGTGTCAAAATTGCACGAGCTCTTTGAAAACTCACAAGTTCGAATTTATCACGAATTGCACAAAAATACCATATGATTTCCTGATTTGGAGTGCAATTTCAACTAACAAGTGCAATTTGGGATACATTGCACTGCTCTCAGCCAATCGGAATCGAGAAATTTTGTTGAGTATATGATTATATCGGATATACCATGGCTCATGTAATGGCTTGCCATTGTATATCCAATACAATTCGGTTGCTCATATTGTAAAAAAAGTAATAGTATATAGTTATCAAACGTTCTGCAATCTGTTGTCAGTGGTGAGTGTACCTAGGCTTGACATTCCAGTTACATTTGAGACATAAAATTGCTAATACAGTGGAAACTAGCTGTAAGGGATCATATTATATAAATCAGGAGAAAAAGGCAAAAAATGTATCCTGCCAAAATTTCATCAGTACCATAAAGTCGATATGTCTGGTTTCCAAACTGCAAGGCAAGCCTTCTCTGAAATTCTGTGAATGCATCAAAAACGTTTTTGTGAATGATAAAGACAAAAATCAAGATTATACACAGGCTTTGTGAAACTGTAAACCAACATACAGACATGGGATAGATGGCACTAGAGAATCTTGCCAGAAGCAAAACTGGATTTTGTTAAACTCATATTTATATTCCCAATAAGCATTTTCAGATGCCTGCATGCATGTGGCCAAAGCAAGATGTTGCCATTTACTTTCAAATATTATTGCCATCATCATCATCTGGTGTTATACACCATATCCCTTGGCAACATCAAAAGGTTGAGAATTCTATAACTTCATATTGCTGGAAAATGCACCTTGGAGAGTGTAGAATTTAAATTGTCTTTCGGGGGCCATACTCCCAGACCCCCCTAGAAGCTCGGTCATTCTGGCCTTGTAAATTACTGTTGAAAAAGGAACCCCCTTACAAAAATGCTGGCAATGCCCCTAAATCATTAACCATAGACACGGACTTCTCAAAATCCTATTAAATCTTGGGTGTACATGTAAGTTAGGTGTAAGATACAGCATGCATGTAAAATAGATTTATGGCACCTACAAGGATTAACATAAATTTTGCTCTTAGTAATATTGCACAGCAATTTTTGAAAATATTCCTGTTTTCAAAAAGAAAAATTCCTTCCTCTATTTATGTTAATTTAGTTAGAAAGAGGTCAAAAAGTAAATAGAGCAAAATAGAGCTCTAAACACAAATGTATCCCACATGGGTTAATATATCAGGTTCTGTTTTACCAGGTGATAGTACAACCAAACAAAGACAAAACCAGTGATGGGGATCTTGGGGAGAATTTTTTTGGCACATGAATTTGGGAAGAGGTTGAAGAAATATTGATTGAACAACTGTTATAATACATGTATACACTTTCTAACACCTTAGTGAGTTTGTGAGGGAGTGAGTGATATGATTTTCGCCATCCCAATAACTCTCCCTTGGATTGCTACACAATTTCCGTATGAGTTTTGGGAAAGGGGAAAAAGATGTCATTTCTCTTTGTATGAGTAAACAAGCGTAGCGAAGTGCACAAAGGAAAAGAGAAATTAGTTCCTAATCGAACTTAGGAAACACTGTCTATTGTTGTGCTGTCAAGTGCCAGCCAATCAGATTTTCCTAATTTAGTTGAATATGTAATGAGCATCTTGTTTATAAGGGAATGTGGCAGGATTATTCAGTATTGTGGTTCTGATCTGACTAAAAAATAATGTCTAGTTTTATGTAAGCTGGATGTAAAGTAAATAAAGTAGACTGGAGCTAGCTGATTAGAACCATTCCACCGTATATGTGCTTGTGTGTTGATCTTAAGATTAGGAACTATATTTTTTTCATAACTCATAAATGGTACAGACCGAACAAACTAGTTTGATAAACATTAATTTTGTATTTATGTGGCTGGCAGTTTTGACTTATCTTATAAATGCATTTTTTTTTCTGACAGGGTATTGCAGTAACTTGCACCAGGACAATGATATTGTCCTTGTTATTCATGCCTTTGAATTGCCAACAATGCCAGCAGCACCTTACCCTTGTAAGTTAAAATTTGTCATTAATGTTCACTTTGTTATTGATAACAATGTATTAATTGTTAAAAATGTTGTAATATCACATCCTTACCAGTTCAACATCTGGTCACCATGTCATGAACCTCAGGGTTTGATTGCAATTAAAGTATCCTTGCAGTAGTAATTGGCCTTTTGCAAGAATTCCATCATGTGGTTTGTGTGCATGGACAGCAAAATAATCTGACTTCATTTATTTAAAGGTTCATAGTGTTATTAGCAAAACCTATTTAAATTGCTATCTTCCACCTCCAATTGATTGTCAATCTTTCTAAAACAATGTTTGGAAGCTTGTTTGCCATCCAGTAAAGCCTTTCTGATAGGAACACAAGTGCAATTCATTGTTATTGATGTTATATATCAGCATGTGGTTGTTTCCTGCAAATTAAGGCCACACTAGGGTTTGGTAAAATAGGTAATATGGTTAGGGTTATATGATGTGATGGTAGGAATCCTGTTGGAATCCTGCAGGAATCCTACACAAGTAAATAATTATGTCATTAATCAGGAGCCCATTACCAGGAGCGTTCCTATGTCATGGGCTGGGCCCCCAGCACAGGAGTATAATTATAGATGTGGCTATGTATTTAGAATTATAAATCCCACGTTGAAAGTAAGAAGAATGATAATGAATAATAATGAGAAGTGACATATAGCTATCTGATTGGCTAAGACAACATGGCCTTTGTTTATTTCGCACAAAATGCAATTCTAAATAAAATTATAGCCACATCTTCTCCTGTGCTGGAACAGAACCAATGGGAAAGATGGACACTCCTGGTAATGGGCCCGGGTAATGGGCTCCTGGTTATTTATGTTGTAGTAGTTCTGATAATCCATAATATTTATGGTGACTATTAGCATCATATTACGTGCACTAATTTACACATGACAAATGAAAATTAAGTGACCGTAATAATATAATACATTGTAAACATATCAAACAACTTTATTGACATGACTTATCATCCAGTCATGTAACCCCACAAGGGATCTACATGATACAAGAATTATTCAGGCTAATCTCTCACATGGGCCCATAATTAAGTTTAGGTGTACAGTACTTGTTTGAAAGCTTTGTGGGAGAGAAGACTCTGCATTTGATTGAAGGTTCAGAGTAACTGGGCAATTCCACGTTGCGGACATTAATTACATTCAGAGACCAAAAATCAGAATACAAAATTAATGCTTCCCAAACTTAATTTAAAATAGCTGTGCTGCTTAAATTTATACATAGCACACCTAAGGTGGACCTCTCTATTTTCAATAAAAAAAAAATCCCTATCATTACTCTTTTTTAATTAACATCTAAATGTCTGTTGCGGACATTACAGCAAAAAACAACCACTTATTTGAATTAACTTTTTAAATTCTTAATTCCTGTGAGTTGTGAGGAGTTCCAAGAAAACAAATGGACTTTCTGAACTTGCTAATAACCAGAGTTCCCAACTGTAATGATAAAGTTCATCAAAGCTCACTGTAGTAGTTTTTATTTGCTTTATTATGCGTTGCGGACATTACACAAAAATTGTTGCGGACATTACATTTTGGGAATGTGCTTAGAATCAGATTGTTTTGTAGTCTGGAGTTAAGGGGAAACATTTATACATAGCACACCTTGGGTGGGCCTCTATTTTCAATAAAAAAAAAAAATTCCTCTCATTACCATTTTAAAATTAATATCTAAATGTTTGTTGCGGACATTACAGCAAAAAACAACCACAGGTTTGAGTCAACTTTTTAAATTCTTAATTCCTGTGAGTTGTGAGGAGTTCCAAGAAAACTAATGGACTTTCTAAACTTGCTAATAACCAGAGTTCCCAACTATAATGATAAAGTTCAACAAAGCTCACTGTAGTAGTTTTTATTTGCTTTAAATATGCGTTGCGGACATTACACAAAAATTCGTTGCAGACATTACATTTTGGGAATGTGCTTAAACAAGGCCCTCACAGAGCGGGTGTAGCCAACATTCACAAATTATATCTCACTTGTATCTGATAGACCAAGATGTCTGCTCTTAACTAAAATAAAGTTTGCTATAAAATAATAGATTTGAAAATTTTCATTTTCATCATGTCTCGTGTGGAATTGCCCAACTGTAGAATACCCCACAAAAATTCAAACATTCCTGAAATTAAGTGGATCTTTCATCTACTTTTAAAGAATGAGGTCCAAATAGTTATATCTGAAGATATTGTATATTTGCAAGTCTTGCCCACTGGCCATTATACAGTACATGTATCTGCCTTTGAGGGGATGCTTTGAAAATGCAGGGTATTCTGTAATAATTATTACTCGGGCTGCCTGTGGGCTGAGGCTGACTCAAGAATCGCAGTGCTTTTGTTTGTGTGTCGTGAGTTGACTCGACACGTGACAAGGTCAACCAATCAGATTCAATATTGCTCAGGACACTGCGGAATACTGTGGGTCACTTAATTTATTTACACAACTTAACACAGCGAAAACAAGATGGTAGAGCCACAGGAGAGATAAAGTCCGTTGCAGAGGAAATTTCTCTCAAATTTGGAGTCCCATCTCTCAAATGTAAAAAGCTTAATGTTTTATTTAACTTCATTTGTGGGAAAGCCTTCCCACAGGCACAGGATATTTCAACTGGTGCCCTTGTTGGAGCCAAAGGACATTTTTTACCCAGAGATTTATTAGACACGACGAACACCACACGAGTGGCCAAAACGCGAGTGAAGTTTTGCTGAAACCAAAGGTTTCTTCAATGGAAATGGCAAGCTGTTGAGTTTTTCTAGAAGGACTTTGGATGGAAATTTCTGACATTTTACGAAAGGATTAGGGATTAGCTGGCACTCCTAAATGCATGTGGCCTCGTGGTGAAATATTTAATTTGAACCAACATTTGTAAGTAAAACACACATAAAACTGATTGCATTGTTGTTATTTAATATTTGTTTCTGTTAAAAGTAATGGCATCAAATATAGTAGTAAATGGCCCAATTCCTCATGATCAGTTGTTACAGGCCAGCGTCTGCACTTTCACTCAGTCACTTCATGACATAGTAAGAAATTCGGAAACAGTGAGCAATGTACCCCAGTCATCAAAAAAAAAAAGTGGAACCCACATGTTTCATTATAAATTTCAGCCTCCTTGAAGATGTAGAAAATGAACACTAGCTAGCACTTGTCTAATATTTGAAAAGTCACCACTCTACTCAAAAATAAAACTGCATGCAGATCTAGATATAAGACTTTATTTCACATTTAGAATGACACATCCCTAAATATTCACAAGGATATAGCTATTAGCTAAAGCAAAAGTAACATATACATGTATACCACAATAGCACCTGTGCTTGGACAGTGAAGTTAGAAATAATATTATCAGTCCATGAATCCTACTGAAAAGCATTGATTTCTAAAAATGTTGAAAAGTGTTGGCAAACCCTACTAAAAATAATTGTTTTCTAAAATACAAAAAAACACAATCTTGATTAATATTGTAATATTTTTGAGCAAGTTAAGCTCAGAGACAGTGTTAATTGTGAAGTTTCAAGATTTATTATAATTACTGGGAGCAGTTGTAATAGGCCTTTTGCAGGAAACAGTCATATTGTGCATGCTGGTATAATACTTTGTTGACGGATGAATTGAGCTTGTGATCTCCATGGGAAAGATGTGGATGTTGGATGGTAAGCTATCTTTAAAAATGTTGTTTTAGAAAGATCAATTGGAGGTGGAAACAGGTTTTGCAAATAACACTACCATTCTTGTGCAAGTGCCTTTAAATATAGGAATTAAGATTTGTTTGCCATCTAGTACAACCACGTGATTGCATTCCTGCAAAAGGTCCATGCCATTATATAAAAATTATCACGAAAATCAGTTTAGTAAATCAATTATCCGGCTCCCCTAGCGCAAACCATGTATGACACAAAAATATGCTGGAACTCCATGAACTACGTGTATTCACCTATTCCTAGGTGGCCCAAGTTATCAGCAGGCCTTCACCTCTCAAAACCTTTCATTTCATTGGACCCCATTTGGACTGCACTGACAAAGAATTCCATTGTTTTAGGGTTAGGGTTAGGGTTAGGGTTTGTATTGCTTCAGGGTTAGGCATTGTTCGGATAGCCAGTACTATTCCAGATTACGAGGAGGTGAAGGCCACCCCCAAGTTATTAGGCCACTCAGGGCCTCTTGTTATACCCACTTTCCAAAGCAACTTGAAACTTTCATGGTGATTTGTCACTCTTCAACAAAAAGGGTAACTGCAAGTACAAGATTGTCAATATGCAAATATACCCAATGGTACATGTATTAGCCAATCAGAATTCATGTTCTATCTTGGTTATATTGTATAACATTATCTTTTGTAGATGGATTTGCTTACTATGAAGAATGGAGTAATCTTGTAGAAAAGGCAGATAATGAAGCCAAGGAACTGCTAGAACAATTTGGAAGGAAGTGCCAACAGCACAAAGTATGATTCAAATTTTTATTTTTTCCACTTTAAAACTTTTACATAAATTATACACAAATGAATAAATAAATTGTCAAAAGTGTGGGGAATGCATGAATTAAATACCCGACAGGGTTATATAGAATGTTCATGCACCCAAAATATGCACATGCATATAAATATAACTGGTTTATAGACAATATCAGTGGAAACTATTGTACACTTATTATGCAAGCTAATTATAATAATTCCCCTAGAAGATAAGTGTAATTTATAAATAAATTAATAAATAGATCTACAAATAGATCTATAGATAGACAGACAGACATCAATACTATAAGACAGACAGACATATCAATACTATAAGACAGATGAATAGACATATCAATACTATAAGACAGACAGACATATCAATACTATAAGACAAACAGACATATCAATACTATAAGACAGACAGACATATCAATACTATAAGACAGACAGACATATCAATACTATAAGACAGATGAATAGACATATCAATACTATAAGACAGAAAGACATATCAATACTATAAGACAGACAGACATATCAATACTATAAGACAGATGAATAGACATATCAATACTATAAGACAGACAGACATATCAATACTATAAGACATGAATAGACATATCAATACTATAAGACAGACAGACATATCAATACTATAAGACAGACAGACATATCAATACTATAAGACAGACAGACATATGAATACTATAAGACAGACAGACATATCAATACTATAAGACAGACAGACATCAATACTATAAGACAGACATATCAATACAAGACAGACAGACATATCAATACTATAAGACAGATGAATAGACATATCAATACTATAAGACAGATAGACATATCAATACTATAAGACAGACAGACATATCAATACTATAAGACAGACAGACATATCAATACTATAAGACAGACAGACATATCAATACTATAAGACAGATGAATAGACATATCAATACTATAAGTCAGAAAGACATCAATACTATAAGACAGACAGACATATCAATACTATAAGACAGACAGACATATCAATACTATAAGACAGACAGACATATCAATACTATAAGACAGACATATCAATACAAGATAGACAGACATATCAATACTATAAGACAGATGAATAGACATCAATACTATAAGACAGACAGGCATATCAATACTATAAGACAGACAGACATATCAATACAAGACAGACAGACATATCAATACTATAAGACAGATGAATAGACATCAATACTATAAGACAGACAGACATATCAATACTATAAGACAGACAGACATATCAATACTATAAGACATACAGACATATCAATACTATAAGACAGACAGACATATCAATACTATAAGACAGATGAATAGACATATCAATACTATAAGACAGAAAGACATATCAATACTATAAGACAGACAGACATATCAATACTATAAGACAGATGAATAGACATATCAATACTATAACACAGACAGACATATCAATACTATAAGACAGATGAATAGACATATCAATACTATAAGACAGACAGACATATCAATACTATAAGACATGAATAGACATATCAATACTATAAGACAGACAGACATATCAATACTATAAGACAGACAGACATATCAATACTATAAGACAGACATATCAATACAAGACAGACAGACAGACATCAATACTATAAGACAGACAGACATATCAATACTATAAGACAGACAGACATATCAATACTATAAGACAGACACATATCAATACTATAAGACAGACAGACATATCAATACTATAAGATAAATGAATTAGTCTTTTTAAAACAGTTAAGAGTCAAAGTGTGTTTTTAATAGTTAGGGGAATGTCTTCCAAGTCTTTGGCAATGCAAACTTTACACTGAATTTGCCATAGTTTGTTCTCTGGCTTGGAATAAAAAGAAAAGTATATTATGTGTAATAAATAGGGAAGCATTGAGAAATATACGAGACCAGATGCTGGTAAATACCTAATATTTTCTCAAAGCCTAATACAGGTACATCTGAATATTTTTCATATGGCTTTATTTGCTCTAATTTGAGATAATCATGATACTGGTAGCTAGTATTTCATTTATCAACAATATTATTTTCATCGATTTTTGAGAAAATCTAATTTGTCCTAAATTAGGGCTTAAAATATACTAGTAAGTTATCCAAAATAAAGAATTACTTGCATTCATCTTGCAGTCATCTCGAATGAGTTGACAAAGATTTTAAGTCAGGAAGAGTGCAACTGAGTTGATATGTTTTTTATTTCCAGTTCAAATTCAAGTTGTTCAAGGAAAATGGAAAGCCTGGAGAAGTGATATGCAAATTCTGCAAGGATGAAAACGCCAGTCTACTGATCATGGGTTCCCGTGGTCTTGGAAAACTTCGCCGCACATTCCTCGGTAGCAACAGTGACTACTGTGTACACCACGCCCACATTCCAGTTGCTGTTGTCCCTCCACCAGCATCCCATGACCACCACCATTGCCAGGAACACGAACACACCAAGGATGAATAGTCAAACTCCAGATTTTTGTCATTTCAATTAATGCATCGGCTTTTTACATGGGGTTAGAGCACAGTTAGCCCAAGCTTATGATCTATATAAGTGATTATAAGAGAATGTATGGAAATTTCACTGTTATCTTTGTAATACTCTTAAATCTATTAAAATGTTTCAAAAACATTTGCTTTATTTTTTCCCATCTTAGGGGGAAAATCAAGAAATCCAAAACCACCCTCGAGGGAAAGCAAAGGTTTATGAAACATTTTTGTTAGATTTAAGAGCATTACAGAGATAATAGTGATATGTTCAAACATTCTCTCGTAATCGCTTATACAGACCATAAGCTTGGGCTACCTGTGGTTAGAGCCCATAGAAATATCCTGTAGCAATGATAGCAAAGATTGACATAGATCTTTGTCAAACTTTCTTTCTAGGACATATCTTTGTAATTCTTTGATATGTTAACCATCATTAAAATTGGATTAGATCATTGTTCCATCTTTAGTATCACACATTGTACACAAATAAAATGGCCAAAAAAGCGGGGGGAAACACAGAAACGCTTGCTATGCAGGCGCCACTACGACGAATATTTACCATTTCGATTTGCCACTTTTTCAGCGTAAATAGGTCAATCAGTGTTAGAATATCCGAAATAGTAAAAAATATTCCCAGATGGGCATGTTAAACCACAAAATTTTAGGAGTTTACCGGTAAAACCCTGTCCACCATTACTGGAAGCCGTTCTCATTATTCAGCGGAAGTGATGTCATACACTCAACACGATAACGTGGAGACGTTTTTAGTAGAACAAGAGCCCATCTGGGCTTTCACTCGGGCCACATGAGATTGAAGATGAAATACATTTTCATTTGAAATCCTCTTAGTAACAAGAGTTCAGCTGACCTTTCAAAATATATAAATTTATTCTGAGGTACGCATACTCTAAATCACAGAGATGTTAAATAAAGCGATAATTAGAAGAAAAAGTACATTAACAGACAAACTGAGAGGAAATTTATTCAAATCAAAAAGAGTTTACTTACAGTACTTACGTAACTGAATCTTTCGTTTAGGATCTTTTGGTAGTGTTGTTGACAGCATCCCACCGGAATGAAAGTCGAAGCCTACCTCGAACTTAACTTTCAGCTAACCTGTTTCCTTTCATTCCACAATGAATAATAATCTCGGCAAAAAGTAAGCCCGTAGCTTTCAATAAATTTGCCAGTGTCTGAATGAAACAGCTAGATCTTTTCCAATTTCTTTCACGAGTCACGGCAGAAGACAGAAACTTGAATTTTGATCCTCTTCACAGTAACGTAATTTAACGTCTCGGATATTATATATATTCCCTAATTCAGCTAGCGCTGTGCTTTTCAAGTACTTTCTCCTCTCTCTTTGCTGGCAGTACATGCTTCTTGTTTGTGTAGTTGCCCCACTGAGCCGTAACCAGAAAACGAGCACAGCATTTCAGTTGGCATACACTGAAAACATCTGCTTAACTAAGATTTGTAAAAATCTTAGCGGATCATGTAAATATTCCGCTTGGCTCAATGAGGGTTTCTGCTGTCAAAGTTCATTTTTTGTTTCAGTTTTCCCCATATTAGCAGACATGTATAATGTCTCGAGCTCTCAATCCAGTCGAAAGACTGGTCATTCTGTCGTAAAACTAGACTTTCTCAAAGTCCTTCTTAGCCCCCTGAAAAATACGTCTGCATAGCAGGCTATACAAGACCTGACCCAAATTTATAGGTTGTATTGCATAATTGCTTCTGACAATGACTCATTGAAATTTCTGAGAGCTTTGAACTTTCTTATCTGAGCGCGCCTGACGAAATCTAACCTTTGATTATAATTCGATACCCGTTGATATCCAAACGTGTTTGGATATTGTATTTCGCTTACGTTTCTAAATGTACATTGGATCTGCCCAGACAGCGCTGATCGAATGTATTACGGCTCCAGGTTTTTCATGTCAGTATTTTTATGGTTAACAAGAGCGCCAGTTGAAATATCCTGAGCCTGTTGGAAGGCTTTCGCCCTCGCGGGTCGACCATTTTGATTTACTGTATTCAATTATGTAAATAAATTAACCTGGCGATTGTTGCGTGACCAGCACAGTGCAATCTGATTGGTGTGAATTTGCGCAGAACGCTTGCTACACGGAATAAAAAAAAATTAAAACAAAAGGAACGACTTGCATTTTAAGACTCGTTGCTGCCACAGGCAGCCCGAGTAAATATGCCTCCAGGCGTTGTGTTGTGCAGGCGAGCGTTGAGTGTATGACATCACTTCCGCTAAATAACCCTTTGTATAAAGCTGAACAAAAGGGAACGGCCTCCAGTAATGGCAAACGTTCAGATTCAATATTCAGAGTTAAGACTTCCTCTCGTCGTATCGAAAAACGATTTGAACTGGTAATAATATATCAACTCGACTATTCTGAATATGCAAAAATATACAAAAACATTGATATGTCAAAATTTGATCATAGTGGCACTTTAAAACACAGTAAATAGAGGGGGATGTTTATGAAACCCAGCGACCTTCTTTGTTATAAGTCTTCGGTTCGCTTTTTTCAACCATAACCATCCACAAAATAATAGATATTGGAATATGTTAATCAAACGGCCAATAGACCATTTTCTCAGGTATGCGCACGCAATATTGGCACGCAATTTTTGAACAATAGCCGATAATTTGAATAACAAAGGCTGTCGCATCAGAACGAGTCTAACAAAAGCTAACAAAACTCACGGCCCGCCAATAAATACTTCGTGTAGGCAGCTTGGATTTAGACTGGTATGTAATCAACTAAAGTTGATTGAGGTATGCTAACCGCCGTGGAAAGCGAGTAGCAGCTGACGTTTCGAGCGTTAGCCCTTCGTCAGAGCAAAAAAGCTTGGATTTAGTATTGGTTGAAATAATAGGGAGAGTTATAGGAAACCACTACATGATTCCCACGTGAAGTATTTACCGGCCCGTCAAGCCTGTTGCGTGCGCATACTTGAGAAAATGGTCTATAGAAACGTGTGGGTTCTGGGAACGCTAATAAGGTATTGACTGTCTTACCCCCTTCCAACCTAAATCGCAGCGCCTTTGTTAGGCCCTATGAAGTTTGCCGGGTTTCCTAACCATTCCCCTCAAAACTACTTCGGTTCCTATGCTTTAGAAAATGACCAGTTCGAATATATAATAGATTACGAGTTATTATATACCATGCAGCTGAAAGAACGAGACTAGTTCAAAAGGTCGAGACGCGGACGGAACTGGAAGTGAGACCGCACATTAACCACTTGACGACTGCTACGTAACCCCGGATCAGCCAATAAGAGCGTGAGTTGTACCTGGAATACATGGCTTTGTAACAATGATGTTTATCGTATTTTAAAATAACGAATTTGTTTTAATAATGGCTAAACGAGTCGACATTTCAGTAGCTTAAAATTCAGGCGTTTTATTTGGCAATTGGAGAGCCGGGCTATATTTGAACGAGGCAAGGAAGAATGGGGCAAGGACAAAAAAGGAAGGAGACGGTACCTAACATGCACTCAAAAGTACGTGACACCAAAACGGATGCAACACACTTTAACACAGCCCGAGTACAGGCTGCGTACAGCCTCTAGTTAATATACAGCCCGAGTACAGGCTGCGCGCAGCCTCTAGTTAATATACAGCCCGAGTACAGCGCAGCTTCTAGTTAATATACAGGCTGCGTGAAGCCTCTAGTTAATATACAGCCGACTACAGGCTGCGTGAAGCCTCTAGTTTCACTTGGATCCAAACGCTTTGGAACCAGTGAAAAATGGCAACATTTGGAACTTTAAATCCCATTATCTCTGCTTGTAATGGTTGTCTAGATACTTGACATTTTGCACATACCCTATTTGAAGTATCCTCTACCTGACTGGGTGGTTTCACGAACGTACTATATTGTGAAATTTATAAATTGATGCAGACGACACCCGTTACAGCTCTATTATACAGAAAAGAACCTGGAAAAAAAACTTGTTGAACATTGACGATTTAGAGTCATCAGGGTTTCGCACAGAGCTTGCATTTTCTACTTGTAGTCCTTGGTTATCAAGCCCATCGGAATCCTGATCGATGCCCTGACATCACCGAGAATACATGTATCGGAGCATTGTTCAGCAAGGCCATATGTTCTTCGAGCTCGAGTGGGCCGAGTTAAGTACTGTTTAAAACACGAACAGCAGTGTTTAATCAAGTTTAAAAATTCGAGGGCGAAGCCCAAACGAACAGCAGTGTTTTATCAAGTTTAAAAATTCGAGGGCAAAGTCCGATAATTTTTAGACTTGATAAAATACGTGCTGTGAGTGTTTTAAACGACTTCAAAAACGCTTTAAGAATGCAATGAAAGAAAGACGCACATCTCGAGGGAATGGTTACTTAATGAACCATTGAACCTTTGTATTCACAACGCCATGCAAAATATTCGAGTAATCACCGCCTGCAATTACGAACATCTCAAGGGAATGACATGAAGAAATTACCATACTATGTTGTTTGAAGCGGCGTTTGGCAATGCAAGAAGAACCTGCACTTGAAGGATTTGGTGTCGTGGTTTACCTCGATAAAGTTCAAGACTTGGAAAGCGATGTGACTGACATGACGCCAGACTCTAAATTTTTGGCTCCGGCACAAAATATGTAAGTTTAATGGGCGTTTTTATTATTTTACGGCTTTGAGTTTGGTTTCATAATTGGAACTAAACAGTGGCTCGGTAAACAAGTAATGGTAGTTGGATAACTTCATTTAAAAAATATTATCTGTGTATCTCGGTCGTCTGCTAATATTAGTAAATTTAGTGCAAAATTTATTATCTAGGTACCTTATGTTCCGTGTACTTTTTTCTATCTTTGGGTCTTTATCAGTGAATTTTTAATTAGGATGAAACTTTAAATAAAATTTCATGTTCATTAGTATTCTTTATATAAAACGTTCATCCTAATTAGCAATTCAATGAGAAAGCTGAAACATCAATAGAAATTCCATTGTCTCAATCATTAACCCCGTTTCCCTCTGGGACAGAATTCAAATCCCTCCGCGGGCATTTTAGAATGATGAGATTTTATCAGGTATAAAGGAGCATTTAATAATAATAATACTAATAATAATATTTTGACAGGAAAGCTCCACTCACAATTTGTGATTTTCAGGGAGGTCCTGTATTAACAATATATATTTCACTAATATATGGAAAAAAGGAAAGATAAATGGTTGAAATAAAATAGAAATAGAACAAGGATTATTATGAAATTAAGTTATGTGCCAGTAAGATTTAAAAAATTATACTGTAGTTGATTGTATAACTTCAGAGTCTAAAGAGTTCCAGTCTAATAGTGCATGGTAGGTAAACTTCTGCTGTCCCCAATTCCTACGGGCGAATGGTAAATGTAGATTGTGCTGACGGCGTGTATTATATGTATGAAAGTCGTGATTCTTTTTTAATTTAAAGTTGAAGTCCACCATGCTATTTAAGCATTTGAAGATAGTAATACAGCGATGATAGCGCCGTCGAAGGTACAGTGGTTTCCAGTTTAATAGATCGAGTACTTGAGATGCAGAAGAGCTTGAGGGAAAGTCGAGCATAAGTCGAGCAGCATTATTCTGAAGAACTTGAAGGTGATCCATGAAGACGGTATTATTCTTATCTCCCCAGACGATATCGGCATAGTCAAGTAAGGGAACGACAAGAGATTTATAGAGAGTTAGCCGCGCATGCAAGGGCAGCAAATGCTTTACCCGGCGGATGATGCCAAGACGTTGATTGACTTTATTACTGACTCTATCCACGTGTTCTGACCAACTCATGTTCTGACTGACTGTCACTCCTAAATATTTAAAAGAGTCAGTTCGGTCAAGAGCAGAGCCATTTTTGGTCAGTGAAACCTCTCTGAAATCCTTGAGCTTGCGTGCGCTGCCATAAATTATGAACTTGCATTTAGATGTATTCAGTGTCAAGAGATTTGCTTCATCTGATTGCACGAAATGCTCATTAATTATTCATGAGTTTTTGAAATAGAAATAAAACAAACTATATAAAATAGGAGACATTAAAAGTCGAGGAATATTTAATAAAAAGAATGCAGGCGGAAATTTTGTTGATGGCAAAATTAAAATTAAAATAATAAATACATAATATCATTCGCCACAATTTCTAATGTGGTCTATAACAATGATAATGTTTTTCCAAATTTGCATATCAAACAATTCCATCTCCGGGTTGCCCAGGGGTCGGATGCACGGGTGATCAAGAACTACCGAGGCGACGTCGATTTGGTAACAGGTGAAAGCACTTAATAGCTTGTCAGACCAGACGGCTGAACCGCGTGGTTCCAAAAATCCTCGAGAACAATGTCAGAAGCTGAAGAATCCAAGACGGAAGATGCACCACGCAGAAAGGTCTTGATCCCGGTGGATGGGAGTAAGCACAGTGAGAGAGCGTTGGATTGTAAGTGTTCGATTAGAAATACGATCTGTAAATTATTGTGTGTTGTTCAAAATCAATTTCAATGATTGGTGAGTCTGTTAAGGGGGTATTTTATGTTAATTCTTGACAAAGATCTCTCTGTTCTTTAGCTATAGCTTTTCGATTGTTTAACGTGAAACAATCTCATGGGTTGTCGGTAGGATGTTTTTGGTATATCAAAGACGGAAGTTTCAAGTTTGTTATGGAGTCTCAGTGATCAATATTTAATCCCCCGGAAAATCCATGCTAATTTATTACAGAATTCTAATGAAGGGCTGTCTCAAAACATTGATAACACTTGTACGATGAAGATTTTTGCTTGCAAAACTGAAATCTGTTTAAAGTGATTTATCAAGATTTATTTCCGATCCTACGGCACTGAAACATGTCCGCTTTGTACGTGTAACATATTCATTGCGTTTCTGTCACGAACAAATGGTTCCAGGATCGATCGAAATAGAAAGTGTAAGTGCGGTTGTTGATTTTAATCAGAGCAAAATCAAAATGATCCATTAAAACTGGGGTTTATTGGAAATGATACTTTATACATGAGGTTCAAAGTTTGCGGCCGAATATTGGTCGCTCGGTTCCAGTGTCCACGCCTATAGTTTTACTGAAATTCAGCCGCAATTTTGTATTACAAATCAAAGTTAGGAACTGTTTGTTTTGTGGCTAAGATGCGATGTAAGCCATGTGCAACTGGTTGATCACGACAGCTGGCGACTAAATTTGCATTATTATCCGTTTGTTCAAAAAATATTTGCCCCTGGTAAAGTTGGTCTTCCTACGTACTGTTAAGAAATGTTTACATGTGTCGAGATTGATTTGATTATGGAGAAATGCAATGGGGAATCAACTGCCTAGTGGCGTAAAAAAATCCCCCCTCCTTACTCTCCTTCAAGGCTGCTTGTTTTTAAACATCGCATCCGTAACTTTTAAATCATAATATTATCTTTATTATTACAATATTTTAAGTAGTAGTAAATTCTTAACTTCTTAAAGTACAATAGTTTTATTATTGATGTAAGTAGGTTAGTTTTTAGCTTTCACGGCTGCTTGAAAAGCAGCTCGGCTGAATTTGTACTACCGTGGTTAAATAAAGGTTATTATTATTATTCAGCCACAGGTATACAAAGCATTACTAACTAAAAAGTACATTTCACAGTGTTTTATGAGATAACTGGCTAGGGCTTATATGCACTTTAAGACCTGATTTTCACTAGTATAGCATAAGCATAAGTACAAGCAGCATACGCAGATGCAGTGCCGTTTTTCCACTAGAGCAGATTTCATATGTGTGGGACAAACTACGGTACTGACTACAGCACGGTTTACTGTACAGCATTCCATGACATTGACATGGTTTCCCTATTCTTTTTTCCCTTCTGATCCAATCACATTACAGAGCTTGGGTACAGTAAGTTACAATACGGTAAGGCTACGAACAAGCCGTAGTTTGTCCCACTCACACGAAATGTTTCCCTGCTAGTAGAGGTCTCTCTCTGTCTGGGAAGGCGAGGGAGAGAGAGACCTCTGCCGACATCAAGACTGCTATGCAGACGTATTTTTTTCACACCGCTGGTTTCCTCTTCACGATTACTAAGCTGTCAACTCGTGACGCGGCTGTATTGTGGGGGAATGGAGGGGATCACCGAGTTACTGTTGCGCAAACTCTCTGGCTTACCTGGCTACCATACGGGGAGTACCCGGCTTTAATTTAATGTTCACTACAATCCGGACTTAAATATCTCTCTTAAGACGATCTGTTGATTATTACGGCATTTAGCAAGGTATATTTGTTGTTTGTTTCAGGGTACTGTGAGAATGTTCGCCAGGAAGGGGATCTACTGGTGCTTTGTCATTGTTTAGAACTCCCTCCCATACCACCTGCTCCATTTCCTTGTAAGTGCCGCTCCCGACAGAACAGTTCTCCAGTTTAAGATTGCAATAACTAAAGGCCTTCGCGAACGAGGAAACATTGGTGCTGATAATGTTTCTTGTGTGAACAAACGAGCGGGAAGAAAGAAAAATGTTTTGCTGCCTGGCTGAGCAAACAAAGACAAATTTGACGAGAAACATTATGCTGACGCATGCGCCGCCTTAATTTGCGCATGCACCGCCTTATTTTGCTCATGCGCAACATAGTTGTTGCGGCGAGGAATCGGGGAATCATTTTTTGTTCCGCAGCAAATGTTTTGCGCGCGCAAACGAGGAAATATTTTGGGAAACTGAGATTAACAACAATGCTTCCTCGTTTGCGCAGGGCTTAAGTCCATTGAACATTGGAACACATAAAAGAAACTCGGCTTTTGTGTTCGAGTACAGTAATTTTATTTTAAAGGAGTAACTCGTAATTGTTTTTTTATTCAATTCCGAAACTTTAAGTATATTTTCTGGTTAGATGGAGTCGGCTACTATGAGGACTGGACAAGGGAAGTAGAAGACGCCAGAACAGAGAGCGAAAGTTTACTGCAGACCTGCGGAATTAAGTGTAAAGACCGCGACGTAAGTGAGCTTTTTCAGTCAACAGTCTATGGTTCGAGAGAAGCAACAACTTGCACTCAATACCTTACGTATATTTGCTACACAAACAACAAGTCGTAAACTAATATATGATAAACGTGGAGAATATTACCTCATCCTTAATCATCGCTTTCTCTGTTTGACTAACTGTAGATCCCACGCAAGCTGATTCGAGAGGAGCGCGATCGTCCAGGACATGCTATATGTCTGTTAGCGAAAGAGGAGAACATAGCTCTTATTATCATGGGCTCTCGAGGTTTGGGGAAAATACGGCGCACTATCATGGGCAGCGTGAGTGATTATGTGGTACACCACGCTCATATACCAGTGGCTGTAGTGCCCTCCAGATCCCAAGATCAAGAAAAGTAGAACTCATCTGACAAACATACCAACATACAACATCGAAATGTATTACAGCTGTGGCTGACAACACAGGGTGCAGGGAAACATGCTTTTTATTCTTTGCTAGGAATAGATGAAGGTGATTGCAGATAGTTATTCCACTTTGCTCAGTGCTAAGTATCACTTTCTAGAGATCAAGAGATACGAAAAACCTGAACAACAGGCAGCTTCAGGAAACGTACGTTGCAGCAACAGTTGCACAACATTGCCAGCAACTGTTTTGGGTTGACACACACTGCAGCATGTCTTTCAACATTGCACACACATTGTAATTCCGATGTTGTCGGCAATGCTTTACACAATGTTGCGGTTTGTATCCTTGCTAATTAGTTAACACGTGCAATTAATTTGAAAACTTTGAAGACATAGTGATTACAATATATTGAAATGTAATAGCGGTGATACGTATTTTTCAATTCGATCGGCTTAGTGTACCTCAGTAAAAATCATATTTTCTTGGAATACATCACTAAAGGTGCGGACACGCTGCAATATTGCGCGCAATATTGCCAGCAATTGTTGTTCACACGGTGCAATTTGTTGCGTGCAATGTTGCCGGCCAGCAATTGTCGTTCACACGGTGCAATTTGTTGCGCGCAATGTTGCCGGCCAGCAATTGTTGTTCACACGGTGCAATTTGTTGCACGCCATGTTACCGAAGTAGAACTCGATCCAACTTCTGTAACATTGTCGGCAATGTTGCGTGCAATGTTGCAGTATATGTCCTTATCATATGACCCGTACGGCCCCGCGCGCACTTTCCTTTCAAAACCATTTACAAAAGTCACGTGATGAGGGCCGGTTGTGTATGGCGTGAGCGGGCCGGAAATAGCCGTCCGGCCCTGCACAATTTTTTCTTGCTGTTTCTTGCTATTCATTGAGTTAGGTCGGGCCTGACGGGAAAATATTTGGCTCTCGGTCATTTTGTACGGACCTCCCTGCGCTCGGTCCGTACGTAATGACCTCGAGCAAAAATTGTTCCCGTCCCGGCCGACCTAACTCAGTCAATAAGTACCTAGTATCCAACTGATTCATGAAGGAAAAAGAAAGAAAATGAATGCGTAATAGGTGATCCGTAAATCTGATACAGATTTTGTCCTGATTTACATAAACTTTTGCTTCGATTTTCTTGGCCAAAATAAGATGTATCGCCAAAATAACTGAGAAAACACGACTCTACATACATCTAGACGTTTGTTAAGTCATATACAGAATTCGTTTCCGTGTTTTATCGGATTTACAAACTCAACTCAATATATTACTTAAAGTGCAACACACGTAATCTGGCACGTGTACGCAGCCCTTCACCGAGCTATCTGGCCAGCTATGATGTAACTAGCAATCATGCCCTCCTTTCCTTTGAATTCACAGCTCCTGCGGAGAAGGGAGAGAATGGAAAGGAGCGCCTCATACAAATACTTATATCAAATAGGTACTACTTAGTCCTTTTTCTAGGCATGAGACCCCGCCTCCCGGTTAACTCAGTGGTTAAGCTCCGGTATGTCGAGCGGGAAGTCGCGGGTTCAAACCCCGGACGGACCAACACTCGGGGTCTTAAAATAACTGAGTAGAAGGTGCTGCCTTTACATAATACAGCCGTAAACGGTTAGACCTTCACGTCTTCTCGGATAAGGACGTAACATCGTAGGACTAGTGTCCCCAATTAGCTGCAAAGCTAAAGTCACTTACTTATACATAGTCCACAGAGATTGTTGTTTGCACTCAATCCGCGCAGTGCATCGCCGCAGAAATCTTCCCCGTTTCCTTAGACATTGATCACAGTCTGCGGATGCTCTTCGATTTAGTAACAACAAAATCCCCCCTCTCCTCTACAAAAAAAACTATTTTACGCTTGATACGGTACCTCTGTAAAGTAGGTATATTTTATTGTTGGAATTCAATAACAATATTAAAGATTACTTGGCCTGTTCCCTCGTTCACTTAAGTTCGACTGTTGATTGACAGTGGAGCGACTGTTGATCGACAGTGGACGACTGTTGATCGACAGTGGAACGACTGTTGATCGACAGTGGAGCGACTGTGGAGCGACTGTTGATCGACAGTGGAGCGACTGTTGATTGACAGTGGAGAGACTGTTGATTGACAGTGGAGCGGCTGTCTGATACGAGACCCATATCCTCGTGCAAGCAACATATACAGATGTTGTCTTATGGCTCTCGTTTTTCATTCTACACCAAGCTAGAAGTACAAACCACGCTGAATGGTGCTGGAATATGAACGGCTAAGAACTGTAGTGGAATCCATTGTTCTGCAGCAATGAGTCTCCCTCACATACGATTTTGCTTGAATATGCCTTAAGTGCTTTAAGAGATGTCTACAGTCCAAACTACAAAATAAAATAAAGCTATTGGCTCTTTTTTTCTGTGAAAACTCAGAGAAGCCACCATCCAGCCAATCGGAAATGGAGAAAACAAACGATTTTTCAATCGCAAATTTGAGAACTTTCCCCACATACGATATTCTTCGAAATTAAACCATAGTTACTTTGATCAAAAATAAATTCAAACCTCTCAAATTATCGAACGAAAATGCGTTATTTCGATGGGTTTCTATTGAATTTATCAGTATCAACCAATGAAATTACGAGAAAGAATATTATAAAATGAACACCTTTTTACATTCCTTGCCGTTAAACACTACAGTTCTTATCCGGATCAATACTTAATAACTTTACAAGTGTAGAGCGGATTTCGATTGAGTGCCGAAAGCAATCCGTGATTGCTTTGGTTTTGCGTTTCACGCTCAGTTTTCCTATTGGCTGTGGAAAATGTTTTGTGATACAGCTCGGGCTTCCTGTGGCTCAGGTTTGTTTACATATAGCTCGGGCTTCCTGTGGCTTATCTCGCTAACAACATAAAAATACACAATCCATATATAGCCGCCAAGCGAGGCGCGTGAGAATTTTGGCGAAAAATGAAAACTTCCTGGTTCCTGCTCCCTCTCTGACATTCAAAATGTTGAAGATAAGTTAAATGAGCTAAGTTTTTGGTGATAATTCACGGCGATATCGAGTGGTACACATTCGCAAAAGCTTCCTAGAAACCGTCAAACTGGTCCAGATTTTCGGCGATTGTTTTTCTCCCTATGATTGGGACAGATATGAGCCATCATAAGGATTTATAACGGTCATCGCATTCAATTTTTTTTAATCAAACTGTCGAATGATCTCCCGTCTAGAGTCCCCAGCGAAGAAATGGACAGCTGACATATTTCCCCTAATCTCCCTCGTATAGGCTGTTTTGCAACTTGACACACCACCCCGATTAAGTTTTTTTGCAGCTTCCGACAAACCAACCGGAAGAAAAATATCTCGAAGAATCGCAGAAAGTTTGTTTACAAAAATATATATTTCGCACGACCGTAAAACTCTAGTGTTATGATGAGCCACAGGAATCCCGAGCTAAATGTATACAAACCTGAGCCACAGGAAGCCCGAGCTGTATTAACATCAGTGACAAATACATAAAATGAGAGGATGGTTAGCCTGTGGTAAAACCAATCGTGAATTACTTCAGTTCGTGATTGGCTCATTTGTGTGTTTACTTGCTCCCGTCAGTCCCGTGATTGGTCAGTGTGATTACTTTGGTTTTGCGACGCTCAATCGAAAATCGCTCTGATGTAGTTATGTACTATTGTTGACACATGACACTAGAGTGATTAGAGTATAGTTGCTGTGTAATTGGCGGATGAGTTTACGGGTGGTGACGACTCTACTGATTCGGGAGAACACCAACAAATTTCCGGGAATCTAAATAAAATGTCCGAAATCGGGAGAGATGGGAATTTAGTGGGAAATCATTGATACCATTGAAATTTCTGCGAGAAATGCACAATTTATTTGGGATGAACTAATGAAAGCGGGGCACCGTTTGAGAAAACGTCACTGCTCAAACAGGCTTTGTTATAACGAGTCACCACTGTCAACCCCATGTGAGTTTGGTCAGGGAATGAAAAGATCGAAGACAAAGCTGACTGTCAATTACCATTTTATATCATAACGTTCTCTTAGCATGTACACAGTTTCGGCGAATTTGGGTGAATTTAAACCCCTCTACCCTACATAGTTTAAAATTCGCCCAATTTCGGCGAAACTGCATACAGACATAGCCATGCAAGACACAGATATAGACTAGATCTGAAAAATTCCCATGCAAACCCTTACCAAATAGTCACAAACAGAGCTTGGGCTTCCTGTGCTAACAGTCCTAACAAAGGGCACTGTTGTCCTGAAGACAGCCGACTCTTATCGCTCCCTACGTCCCCATTTTCGAGATGGGATTCCGGAACCGAGCGGAAATTGCGGCTGTCTTCTCGGGCTATTGTACAACCATGGAATGGTTATGAACTTTGTTACATGTCTTTGTTCGCTTTTTTCAATCTTGACCGTGCACAAAACACAATAGCAATTCCAATATGTTGGAATTCTTAAAGTTACAAATGACATTTTTAAAAGATGACTATATATGCAAAAAAATAAAACAAATTTCAAGTACAGATAACTTTAGAGGAAGAAAATGAGATTGTGTACAGTGGTTAAAGTAACACAGAGCTTTCGAGTTAACCATTGCCTATCCTAAAATTGACAAGTACAGTTCATGCGATAATATATAAGAAATAGATCAAATAAAGCTAAAACAGATTTAACTTACATGGACAGACAGAGAAAAAAAAAGAAACAAAGAAACAAAAGCTCTATTAAGGAAGATTATATCAAGGGCACCCAACGAGTACTTTTTTAAATTCGTTTGAAACCAGTTGTCTGCAGCTTATCTAGCCATTTTAAGGCGCCTACTATGTCTTTTGACGTATTCTAGAAAGCTATTAGCTGTTCGGATTTTCTAGGTGGAAATCGCGTCAACCGAAATACTATGGCAAAATATTCCCGGCCTACGAATTTGTTAGTAGTCTAGAACATAACAAAAAAATTCTAGCCCAAGTAACTTCATGTTGCAAAGTTTTGTGGAGGTACGAATTTTTTAGGGATTCTTTTTTCCTGTTCCGACTCTATTGATCAGACGAATTGGGACGTACGAATATCTTAGGGGAAAGTTTTAGTCTCCCTTTTCTTTCTAGGGATTGAAAACAAATTTTCTAGCCAGTATTTCAGAAAACAATTTTCTAGGGACAATTTTTTCAAATCCGAAAGTTTTAGGCTAACTTACTCTCCCGAACAGCTTTTTAACCGAAAACTTCGTTGGGTGCCCTTGATTATATTTGATTGTCTACGAGGTATTGTTTATATCATTTTTTGAATGTTCTATATGGTAATCAGTTTAAGTCGAGAGGAATTGACTCCCAAATTACGGGTGCAGAAAATTTGAAAGTAAATTTGCCGTAATTCAGTCTAACCTTTATTGGTTTATAAAAGTTTCATTTGGCAGCATACCTAGTGTTATGTGTTATGAACGTCGGAGACTGGTACAGGATATCGGACAAGATTGATGGAATATTTTCTTTATCATTTTTTATTTTATGAGTAAAGCTAGCAATTTTTATTTTAAAAATATTATCAAGATTTAAAATTCCTAGAAGCTTATAGTATGGCAAGGCAGTTTCTCTATAATGAGCAAAAAACAAACTTCTAATACATTTATTTTGTCCTGTACCTGCTATTCGTAGACGCAACCGTGATATTCGTAGATCCGCATTCATAACAATGCACCACTGCACCTTTACGTACGGTGGCCCAAAAGGATCAAACACAAATGAATTTCCCAAAACACAAATGAATTTCCCAAAACACAAATCAATATCCCAAAACACAAATCAATATCCCAAACAACAAATCAATATCCCAAAACACAAATCTAAATTCCAAAACACAAATCAAAATTCGCAAAACACGAATCGAAATTCCCAAAACACATTTTCAATTCTGATAAATATACAGCAGGCGTCCCTGTACGATCTGTTCCCAGACTTTCTCGATTGGTATTTTGGGTTAGTTCCTAGGCCTTCGATATTTGATTTGTGTTTTGGAATATTGACTTGTGTTTTGGGAACAGGGATATTGATTTTTGTTTTGACCCAGCCTAGTCCCTAGGCCTTCTGGCTTGGTATTTTGTCTGAGTGGGTTAATGGGATCCCTGTGGTTTGTAATGGCTTGTGACGTCACTGCTTACTGTTACCACTGATTGACAGTTGGTCGGTGACGTCACAGGCCATTACAAACCACAGGGATCCCATTAACCCACTCAGACAAAAAAATACCAACCAGAAGGCCTAGACTAGGCTGTGTTTGACCTAGGCTCGGTTTCCAGCCGTGGGGGGTTTCGGTGAGCCCGCGATCCTCTCCCCACTCACGGCTGGGCAAGCGAGCTGAGGCATTGTCTGTTTTTAGCCAATCAAACACTTGCCACTGAAATTTACATTGTAAACTTTTCAAAACGGGTCGGCTAGGCTTTGGATTGCTGTTCCAAAATGCGTTTGAATTTGCTCTGGAAAAGTTTGGTTTCGAATAATTCAAGGATTCACACAAGGAAGCAGTAAGAGAGTTAGTTTGGGTGAAGACACTTTGTCAGTAAACGCACCGGCTTTGGAAAGTCACTTGGGAAACCGTCACTTGTACCTACAATCTCGGACAAATTGAGTAGGAAAAAAATCCCCCCCCTCCCCCCATTTCAGTGATGAGAGCGTAGGCAAACTGAAATGGACCATGATTTAACATCATTGAATAGGGGGAGGGGGGGGGGGGGGGGGGTCTTAATTTTCCAACTAAATTGACAAATTTAGTAGGAAAAAATCCCCCCCCCCTCCCCCCATTTCAGTGACGAGAGCGTAGGCAAACTGAAATGGACCATGATTTAACATCATTGATAGGGGGGAGGGGGGGTCTTAATTTTCCAACTAAATTGACCGAGATTGTAGCTCGACGCTAAGCCCGTAATGATCAGTCAATTCCAAACCCGGGCCACCACCGGGCATTTGATCAGAGGCTTGCTCCCGAGGGTGGGGAATTTGACGAGTATCTAAGCCCTCAGGGGCGGGCATTTGACAAATAGTGGGGGTGGGGCATTTGATCGGTGTTTAAAAAAACATTCTCTCTGTCTACAAATTCGCATCGCTCGCGTCGAAATGGCGAACGTACGTATCTTCCAAGACTTCCAGGATAAGGATTGTGCATTTGTAGAGGCCTGGCTTGAAAGAGTGAACCTGCCAAATTTGAAGGCCATGCACTTTCAGAGGTAAATTGTTTATGTTTAAACCTATAAACTATGTTGTTTTGCTTTGCTCCGTGAACTTTGACCGACTGCGTGATATTATTAATAGTTGGAAAAGACGGGCCGATTGGAATAACAGGCCGACCCAGCTGATGAGTTGGTCGAACGCTGTTACATAATTTATATACCAACAACATAAGCCAACATATTCAATTTCAAACCATTACGTTTATTATAAAGTACATAACGGAAACCAAGAACGATCGAGCCGGTAGAAATGATTGTTCTTATCCCTGACCGGTTGAAGGTGGTTTTCACCGTCGGTGTTTCCTGTGAATTGCTTCAGTCAGAGTTTGTCAATAAAACAATGATTTCATTTATTTGTCAATAGTCTTTGCCTTGTCTTTGTCGATTTTTTTTGGAAAATTTTCTGATCCGGTCCCCGATGGTGGGGCATTAGAACAGCCAGGATGAAAAACTGGTGGGGCATTTGAACAGTTTTTCTGCCTTGGTAGTGGGGCATTTGATCGAATTTTATTCAAAATGTTCAAATGCCCGGGGGTGGCCCGGGGGGGGGGTCATGCACGGGTTTGGAATTGACTGATACATAATGTTCAGTCATTTCTCGTTTAACTGGAGACCAGGTAACCATTCTTACTTCAAAGAAAATTAGTGCTGCCTTCATCGGAGAAGAAAAGACGGACGACTCCATATTAAAAGAGTTATAAGAGAGGAAATCACGTCTGACTCAGGCCACGTTTACGCGTTTAACTCTGCGATCACACTTGAAAATCGCTGCATCAAACGAGTTTTACAATTCTTTAAGTCCTATGTATTTTTGTAAGTCTCCAAAACATACTCTACACAAGTACTGAGCGGGAATACTCGACTCTAGCTCAGAATAGTTCCGCGATAAACTTTATCCCCGTATTTCTGTCAGCTAGGTGTCTTGAGCGGCACTATTATATTACAGAGTAACAAATAATTCAGCCTAGTTTCTCAATAATTTTAAATGGTGTCTGTTCTTGAGAATTCATTTCACACTTGGAGTTTTAGTTTACTGAGTTCCAGTGTGTTTTGAAAGTTTAGAGCCTACGCTACACTTACAGTCGTGAAAGGAAAACGGCTTTTCTTGTCAAAACACGCAAATTGAATAATATTGGATATTAATTAGCGACGTCACGGACACGGTGGAGGCTTTGGAGAAACGACACCCCAACGGCTGAAACCGAGCCTATGTTTGACCCATTTACGCCCGATTCAGTGTTTGTGCGTTGCCAATGCGCACAGCGTGAGACTGGCGTTTGATCCACCTCGCACCGCCAGACATCCGTCGGATTCCACATTACATTATCACTGAATTGAAGAACCAAAACCTACTATGACTGGAAGAAAGATCCTTATCTCCGTCGATGGAAGTCAACACAGTGAAAGAGCATTTGACTGTAAGTACAGCCGCCGAAATTTCACCAGACATCGCGGTTTGTATACATGAGTATTATTTACAGTCGCCAGGCTCCTACAGTACTAGTGCACATCAACTCGACATTGTCGAGTTCTCGGATACAAAAATAACTTTAATAGTATAGAGTTTTATCATTCGCATTAAACCTGATATTCGCTTTCCGTGTAGGAAATACCTTGTCCTAATCTTAACGGCCACCATTTTTTAGCAAAAAGCGAACGCGTTTCCGTATTTAATATTCGGCGTGGTTGATGAATAATTCCTAATTTTGCTCTGTGTTCCAGTCCAATTCATTTTTACCTATCAGAATATAGTTTTAGATATAGCATAAACAGGAAGCCATTGATCAGCCGTTAGAAATTGTTACTAAAGTCTTAAGGAAAGGGGTTTAATTAGCCTTTGACAGTGCCTCTTGCGTGCGAGCTTAAGCCTCTCCTAGATCCTATAACCTCACTAGTCAACTCGTAATCCGCAATACAGCCTTCAAATTACCGATTACAGTTTCATTAAGAGAGGATAACCAGTTATACTCTCTTGGTTTCATTGAATGAATATAATTTCTTAATTTGGCGGGTGGATCTATTTCAATGTGGTATTTTATATTACAAATTAGCAATGCTCGAGGAGGAAAACGAACACAATTGGAATTCATATTTTGTATATCTTGCAAACGGCGCGAGAAAGAAGTTTTTCGAATTTCAGATATGATGTAATTGCTGCTGCAGCATTTTATTAAAAAAATATTCTGCCTACAAAACATACAGATCTAAAATATAGGAGAACAACTAGTTAGAACTAGTTAGATATATGAATATTCAATGAATGACTAAAATACTAGTCATTCATTGACTATTCATATATCTTTGAGCGAGGAACAGCTAGCTTATGGTAGAATATATTTTGCTAAAATTTGAACACCTGTCGTATTTACTATTTCAAAATATCACAAACAGTAATTTCATACGGAACTTGAAATAAAACAGGAAACCGAGTAGTTAGTCAAGACCCATGGAGTTTGTATTAATATTACTGCAGTTAAAACCTTTAAAGGTTTATAGCTTAGTGAAAACAGATGTTTTACTTCAGTGCTTCAGTTGTTAAAATTATGCAAATTTGGAGTTCCTCCGTGCGTACTGCGTATTGATAGTCCAATGATGTTCACTGTTTTTATTAAATATCGAGTCTAGAAGTTTCAAACGGATATCTGTTGGTCATAGAGACTTTGAATTAGGTGTTTTTTTTGATAAGAGAACAGGATCTAGAATAGCAGCTCGTCAAAGAAAATGACAGACAAATTTTCTTGTGAAACTGAGTCACATTACCATTACAGACTACCTAATTATAACTGAAGGTCGGCATTATTGATAATGTTTGTCAGACCATTAACACACGGAAACTGGCTATTTGAGAGGGACCGACGAAGAATAACCTTCCCTTTCCTTCTTCGTACACTTGTACTCTGGGTGACAATGGCCTGAAGAAATAACATTAAGATAGTTTTCACTTATCATTGGAAGTGAGCCGGATTCTCAATGGATCACACCAGAAGCCCTTCCCTTCTCCCTTCTCCCTTCTCCCTTCTCCCTTCTCCCTTCTCCCTTCTCCCTTCTCCCTTCTCCCTTCTCCCTTCTCCCTTCTCCCTTCTCCCTTCTCCCTTCTCCCTTCTCCCTTCTCCCTTCTCCCTTCTCTCTTCGCCCTTCTCCCTTCTCCCTTCTCCCTTCTCCCTTCTCCCTTCTCCCTTCTCCCTTCTCCCTTCTCCCTTCTCCCTTCTCCCTTCTCCCTTCTCCCTTCTCCCTTCTCCCTTCTCCCTTCTCCCTTCTCCCTTCTCCCTTCTCCCTTCTCCCTTCTCCCTTCTCCCTTCTCCCTTCTCCCTTCTCCCTTCTCCCTTCTCCCTTCTCCCTTCTCCCTTCTCCCTTCTCCCTTCTCCCTTCTCCCTTCTCCCTTCTCCCTTCTCCCTTCTCCCTTCTCCCTTCTCCCTTCTCCCTTCTCCCTTCTCCCTTCTCCCTTCTCCCTTCTCCCTTCTCCCTTCTCCCTTCTCCCTTCTCCCTTCTCCCTTCTCCCTTCTCCCTTCTCCCTTCTCCCTTCTCCCTTCTCCCTTCTCCCTTCTCCCTTCTCCCTTCTCCCTTCTCCCTTCTCCCTTCTCCCTTCTCCCTTCTCCCTTCTCCCTTCTCCCTTCTCCCTTCTCCCTTCTCCCTTCTCCCTTCTCCCTTCTCCCTTCTCCCTTCTCCCTTCTCCCTTCTCCCTTCTCCCTTCTCCCTTCTCCCTTCTCCCTTCTCCCTTCTCCCTTCTCCCTTCTCCCTTCTCCCTTCTCCCTTCTCCCTTCTCCCTTCTCCCTTCTCCCTTCTCCCTTCTCCCTTCTCCCTTCTCCCTTCTCCCTTCTCCCTTCTCCCTTCTCCCTTCTCCCTTCTCCCTTCTCCCTTCTCCCTTCTCCCTTCTCCCTTCTCCCTTCTCCCTTCTCCCTTCTCCCTTCTCCCTTCTCCCTTCTCCCTTCTCCCTTCTCCCTTCTCCCTTCTCCCTTCTCCCTTCTCCCTTCTCCCTTCTCCCTTCTCCTTCTCCCTTCTCCCTTCTCCCTTCTCCCTTCTCCCTTCTCCCTTCTCCCTTCTCCCTTCTCCCTTCTCCCTTCTCCCTTCTCCCTTCTCCCTTCTCCCTTCTCCCTTCTCCCTTCTCCCTTCTCCCTTCTCCCTTCTCCCTTCTCCCTTCTCCCTTCTCCCTTCTCCCTTCTCCCTTCTCCCTTCTCCCTTCTCCCTTCTCCCTTCTCCCTTCTCCCTTCTCCCTTCTCCCTTCTCCCTTCTCCCTTCTCCCTTCTCCCTTCTCCCTTCTCCCTCGCTCCCTTCTCCTCTCTCCTTTTACATATTCAGACCTCTAGAATCCAGGGTACATTCAAGTCACTTCCGGATGTTTTTCTGATACAAACTTGTTCATACCGTCATTCAATTTTATAGTATGGTTATCAAATTTCAAGAATATTCCAACAGACCTAGAAGATGGTCTCTTCTATGTTCAAATACCATAATTAAGCTGAAGTTTGCATTGCTGTTTTAAGTATTCATATTACAGATTCTTGAATCTCGATTTCTTGAATAAACAAATCATGTTTGTAATAACATGTTTGTTTCTTCTGCGTTTACCCTCTTGTGACATTCATCGGAAGCCTCGGGGGACATTGGGTTTGCGGTGTGGGTCAATTTTTAGTGCCGTATTTCGGCCACCCTTCATGTAGGACGACACGAATTGCTACCAAATTGTATTCTATTGTATTGTATTGTGTTGCGTTCTATTGTTGTATTGAATTGTAGTGTGTTGTATTCTATTGTCTTTTTGGTAAAAATTCGTGTCGTCCTACATAAAGGGATTGCCGGTATTTCGGTGAATTAAATCCCATATTGCGGTATTGCGATCATCTCAAATCCACAGTGTGGTGTGAGTTGTTTGTGTTTTCGAACCTGCGGTGTTCGGTGAAACGATATGTTTGTGGTGTTGTGGTTATTTTCAAAGTCAAATCCATGTAAATCACGGGAATTTAAAAAAAAATTATATACGTCATTGCGGTGTCGGTATTTTGTCAACGTTACATGCGGTGATGCGATGTTTCCGGATTTTTTTTTGCGGTGTTGCGGTATTTGGTGCTGGCTATTCAGTTGTGTGGTTATATACTAAAACAGTTATTCACCTCAGTGTCGGTGAAAAGTGGTGGATATTTACCTCCACTTCGGTTAATAATTGTACAGTATACACTTCCGAAACATGGGATAATGTCGGCCAGTTGTCTAGCTGCGTAAACTCGTGTTTTGTCAGTGCTTCAGAGAGAAACGTATTGGAAATTCAGGATAATGCTTCTCCAATCGGTTAATTTAGCCCCTAGGACGCACAAATTTCTTGCAGATTGAAAATTTAATCGATAACGGTAAGTTTGTATAGATTGTATTATTGTAGAATTAAGTATGTATAATGTGCGTGAATAAAGTATGATGATGTATGATCATTTTGACCACTCCTTTACATTTTATTTCAGCAGTTAGAGAATCGTCATTTGGTGTTATTTGGTGCCGTTCACAATTTAATACTAGATTTATTCACTGCCAGTGTTCACTTTATATTTCAAAGCAAAATACCAACTTTCCTTAGCGAATCACGTGCTGTTCAATAACAATGAAATGTGTCAAAGAGTGCATATAAGCCCTAGCCAGTCATCTTTGATATCGATTGTACATGAAGTAGTTGGTCCATCGGTAGAATATTTCTTGATTTGGGTGTTGCGTCTACGAGATATAAAGGTTTATATTTCCAATATGCTAATGTGTGATGTCATCACCGACATTTGCTGAATGTACAATCGATGTACAATCGATATCAAAGATAACTGGCTAGGGCTTACATGCACTTTAATCGACTAAATGTAGGCTCTCCTTGTTGAATCCACTCAGCAATAGACTGAGCGCGATGTTACTCTTACTCCAAAATCTTCGAAAGAGTATCTCATTAAACGTGAATATAATGATCAGTTTTTTCCAATTTTGGTTTACATTTCATCTCCATGGAGACGGACTTCCTGTGGTGGGAGATCGAGAAGAGGAAAGAAAATGGGAGGGCTCGCTCCCCTGGCTGTAGCCTATTCTTACTATTTTACTATCGTTACACTGTATCTGTATTCCACACGTTTCCGTGCCCCCAGTCTCCCTCTTATCTTCCTTCTCTATTCCCGAAAAAACTAGGAGTCCTGGTTTTAATTTGTTTTAATATTTTATCACGAGTTGCCTGCGGAGTAGCCATCCGTCTCACGTCTCAATAATTATCTAATATATATTCACTTCTCGTATGACTGGCACCAATATGTTTTCTGATGAGAATGTTTTCCTTTGTAGGGTACTGTGAGGTAATCCACAGGGAGGGAGACCAAGTACTGATAGTCCACTGTCTAGAGATCCCTCCAGTGCCGGCGAAGCGCTTTCCTTGTAAGTCAGACAGGTCCCCTTAGGCATCTAATGAAATGTTGAAATTTACGAGATACTTCTAAATAACAGAACAGGGCAAAATAAGGCATTCGGACAACAGTAATTTATGGCGTGTTGTCGCAATGCATTTTCTCATTAATTGAATGAACTGAAAAAGGTACTGACTGCGTTATCAGCGATAATGAAAGGCCGTTTACTGCAAAGAATAAGAGTTTTGCTGGAAGGATAAGATCCAAATACTCAGATCATTTCCTCCAGAATGTGGTATCGCTGGATCTTAAAATTGGGGTAGGGATGAGTTCATTTATCATTCTATGGCCTGCCGTAGTTTGGAGTTATTTGGAGTGAGCGAAGTGTGATTTTCGTGGCAAAGATTACAGGTTATGCATCGTATATTTGTCGGTTGTCTCCAGCCTTTTCCTTTAATTAGGAGGTGAGGGAAAGAGGTTCGAAAAAAACAGCGGAAACAACCCTAGAAGAGCTCAGAGGTATGAATAACCACAACTGAAACATTGTAGGGTGAAGTCGTGTATTTATTTGTCTAACATACATGTTTTGGAAGGATTTATAATATGAACTATTCAAGCGATATTTGTAAGCGTATAAATACACAAATCTTGAGATTGGGCTGCCTGTGGTTTCACTAATGATGCTAACAATAATGCTATTCTAACTAAACAATCAATGTTTTTCACTACAATCTTAATTTACAGGGAAAAAAACATTATTCACTTATGCTTATAGCAGCTGATTGCTTGTTTTGGAATACCTAGATGCTTATGATTACTTGGAAGAATGGAAACATGAAGTTGATAAACTGCGTACAGAGGGCAAAGTTATGCTGCATCATTTTGGTGTCCAGTGTAAGGACCGGCAGGTAAGACCCAGTTCAAACTTCTCATGTGCCCAATCTAATACATATTTGGTCGACCCAAATAATTAAATTCGACGTTTAATTAACATCGAATTTAATGGGGTCAAATCTAATTAATGTTTACAATGATGAAGTCAGTGCATGGTTGGCGACCAAAGTCACTCATGATATGGGAGACAAAGAGCATTGTGTTGAACCAGTGTGTTGATCCCAGTTTTCTTTTCAAAAATTATTCAAATAAACAGAAGACGACGACCAACTGATGCAACTGCCATGAACTTTTCGTCATGTTTTCCGTTCGAGGAATCACTATAATTTCCAGTGCACAGGAGTGATTTGTGCCTGCTTGAACACGAGGATTCGTGTCGTTTTGTAATTGCCGCCAGCATAAATATCATGGGTTCGCAAAGAGAAACTGATCTACCCGCTTTCCAGCCTGGAGTCAGTCTTCCGTCGATTTCGAATACTGAACACTTCATAGAGAAGTATTGAAGGCATCCTGGCTAATAGACCTAAAGAAGTGTACTTGGTATTTTTAAAGACCCCCCCCCCCCCTCCCCCTCAAATCCTCTGATACTGCGCCATGTCCGAATGAAGGTGTCTACGCATGCCGAAAGTGTAGAAGTGTGGGTAATACATAATGTATGCATTAGATTCGGTACATGAGAAGTTCTACGTTTGAATCAATGTCGAACTTGTGTCGTTTTATTCGACTGGCCCAGTCGCATAAAATGACGAGTCGAACTTAATACAAATCTGCCGAATTTAATTGATTCATACATCGAACTTTTCATGAACTTAATACAGACATTAGATTAGGCACATGAGAAGTTCGACGTTTGAACCGAACCTGCAACTCCCTGCTTTCATCCTCGTTCCCAGTGCCTCCTCAACTTGCCAGAAACGTTGAGACACTGGGAACGAGGGTGCGCGTTTACTAATCGGAGACACGAATTTGGAATTTAGGTTCAGGCTTTTGATCGGGAGGAAACCGGAGAAAACCCTCAGAGCAAGGGCAAGATAGGTTTTTATTGACGGAGTGGGAGGACCGGACGGGAAAGTATTTGGCTCGAGGTCATGCGCGCATGGTCGATAAAAAATTCACCGAGAGCCAAATATTATTTCGCCCGGCTGAAGAAAAAAATAATAATAATAATAATATACTTTATTTGAGTGTATTTAGCATGGTATTGCTAATTGGGGACACTATTGTAAACTCTATTCCACAAAGGTGGTCACTACCAGAGATTTGTTTACGTCGAACACATACGGTCCTCATCACGTGACCTTTGTACGGTTGTACCAACAAATTCAACTCACATATCGGGAATCGAATCCGGGCCACTGAGGTGACAGGCGAAGTGCTTTCCACAACCACTGCAAGTTGTGCATATTAATAGCCTTTTGCAGGAAACAGTGCAACATAATACCTCGTCAACGAATGAATTGAGCTCGTGATCCCCTTGGGAAAGGCGTTGCCATGGATGCTGGGTGGAAAGCTGTCTTTAAAAATGCTGAATTAGAACTGAGATCGACAATCGATTAGAGGTGGAAAATAGCATTTATAAACGGGTTTTGCTAATAACACTACCGAACTCGTACAAGTGCCTTTAAATATGTGAATTAAGATTTTTTTTGCAACCCAGTACAACCACGTAATTGCGTTCCTGCAAAAGGCCCATCGAATCTCTATTATCACACAAAACATATATCAGGAGCCACTACTGCTTCAATACATTATTTCAATTCAGTTCTCATCAGTTGTGACTTTCTCTTCGTAGGTGGATCATCGGTTGATACAGCAGGACGATCGCCCAGATCACGCTATTTGCCAGATGGCTAGAGATGAAGACGTGGACATCATAGTAATTGGTGCTCGTGGCATGGGAAAACTTCGACGCACCATACTGGGCAGCGTTAGTCAGTTTGTCGTCCACCATGCGCATGTCCCAGTCCTTGTGGTCCCACCAGATGATAGACATTTCCATTATCATCACAGTTAAATACTGATATGACAATAACAAATGAAGTTTGAGAATATAAAATCATAATTATCATCATCATCGTCGTTGTCGTCATCGTCGTCGTCATCATCATCGTCGTTGTCGTCATCGTCATCGTCATCGTCATCGTCATCGTCATCGTCATCGTCGTCGTCGTCATCGTCGTCGTCACCATCGTCGTCGTCGTCATCATCATCATCGTCATCGTCGTCATCATCGTCGTCGTAGTCGCCATCATCGTCGTCGCCGTCGTCATCATCGTCGTCGTCGTCGTCACCATCATCGTAGTCGTCGTCATCATCGTCGTCGTCGTCATCATCGTCGTCGTCGTCATCGTCGTCGTCGTCGTAATCATCATCATTACATTCCTCCTTCCTATCACAGTCACACCATTATTACCATCATTATTACTGACATCATAGGCGAACCCGGCAGAATCAGTGCAAATTGCAGTTGAATCGCAGTGTATAGAATCAACAGTGCATCTAAATCGTCTTACATAGAAAGAAGCCTAGCGGCAAATGAGGCAAAAGACAGATTGATCGAGTTAGAACGCGAGCAAAATGATGCGAGAGAGCGTGTGGCCGTGTATTAATCAGGCTAGGGAGAAAGTTGCTGCAGAAGAAGAATTAAAGCGTGTAGATCTGACAGAGAAAGAAAATTGCCTGAAAACCAGCTCTCCCAGCTATTTCAGTCCCCGCCTAGAATAGCTCTTAGTTAGCTAATTGCGAGTGACAATATAATACTTGTAAAAATTGATTGTCTATTAAAATGTTGTGTTGTTGTTTCCCTTTTATAGTGAAATGTGAAAAGATGCCATAAATAAAGTTCTTACTTGCTTCTTGCTCCAATCAAATTGAAGGGTATGGAACTGCCTCAGTTTTCTGGGGAGGAGAAAACTTACTATAAACCTTGGAAAGTCGCCTTTATATCTAAAGTAGACCAGTGCAGTAAATAGCCTGGGAAACCAGCCGACTCTTATCGCTCTCCATTCAAGAGTCGGCTGGTTTCCCAGGCTATGTAGTAAATGGCAGTATAAATTATCAGGCATATATCAGACCGTAAGGTTTTTTCGAAAGAAATTGGACGTTATCTCTATATTTGAGAGATTTACGAGCATTTTAAAATAGTGGCACTTTTTGAACTCGCTGGCGGTTGGTGTGACCTCAGGCAGCCCAAGCTCTATTTTTGTGTCATTTAAAGAGGGTCTGAATGGGGTTAACTGACTACTGACAAACGGCCTTAAAAATAACTGACAAATGACGATTTTTTTACTGACAACCGATAAATAACTGACACATTTGGTTTTAGTGGGTCAAACATTGTAAATTTTCTCTAGTAATGATTAACTATGGCTAACCGACAAATGACCAAAATTTCTACTGCCATGCATGTAGACCCTCTTTAAAAGAAACTAATGCAAGAGAGGATAACTATTTTTTTAGCTATTTTTTTCTTGAAGAAACTCATTGTGAGATTTTACTCCCGAGATGTTGACAAAATGAAAGAAATCATTACAGTACTCAATTCAAACTTGTGTTTTTGATTGTCCTGTGTACTCCTGGGGTGATTTTAGCCACTTTCACAAGATTTCCAATTCACTGTCCCAACTGTAATATTACAGAAATAGAGCTTGGGCTGCCTGTGGAGTGACCTACTTTTCTATCTTTTGAACTGGTGGTAATTAGAAAAAGTAAAATCGGTTTCAGGCGAAATGGCTTCAAATTTTCTCCATAGATAAAAAAAAACCCAAAGAACAAGTGAGTGAAGTTTCAATATCGATTATATCTTATTTTTTTATTACGAAAAATATGTTACTTTCATTACAATTTCGAAACCAACTCATAGTGAGTAGCTTTATACAGTTTATTTCCGACGGTGCTCGTGTTAGTGTTCTGCAGCAGTTATTCTGTAGTGGTTCCGGTATTAGTACTTCCAGTACTGACTAGAGTCCAAGCGGCTATATATACATGACATCAGCTGAACGGGGCGCATAGCATGAATTAAGGGACGGACCATTAAAAAAAAAAGAGCAAGCCGAATTTGCACAGAAAAAATATCGAGCGAGCCAAAATCACCCAGAAAAAAAATCGAGCAAGGGTGAAACTTTGTTCATTAGCTGAATTCTGAATGCCTTTAAAAATCGTGCAAGGTCCGATGCCAGAAAAACATTATTGCAGCAATAGGAGCCCTAAAAAATTTTTCAAGGACATTTTTTTCCAAAATGGTCCGTCCCTTAGTCGGCAACTAGTGGCTTGCCACTGAATAAATATATCGTTTTAACACCAGATATCTCAGCAATCAATTCGATCTTAAAACAATGACGAATTGTTCAAGCAAGCAACCGTGAACGACAATCCTGCTGGTGTACGTTGGATCAAACTAGTGGTCTAATCGGCTATCAAATAAAAAAAACTATAAAGAAGCAAAGACCGATACAACGTAGAATTTTGAAATTAGAGGCCTTAACTCCGGGAAGAGTCATTTCACCTTCTAGAGCGTTTTCACGTGCCGTCATAGCCGCAATGTTGGTATACCTTTAACAATAGATTCTTCGTTAGCTTCTTTTGATAGGTTCACCAACATGGCCACCATGCCCTTCGTCATTTGATTCTCTAGGGATTGAGTGAAACCCTCTATTGTTTCACTGTCAATCATTTTGTAATCTTATTTCGCAAAAGCTATCACGTTCAAAATACACGCCACGGTAAATTTTCTTCGTTTTACCTGAAGAAAGCTGGTGTGGCCAGCCGAAATATTGTACCTCTAATTTCAATATTCTACGTTGTATCAGTCTTTGCTTCTTTAAGTTATTCTTATAATAATGGAGACGAAATGACCGTGCAATTATGACGAAAATGAACTGTGCTCTGATTGGTCAGAAACAAAATCTCCAACCGACTGAAACACATTCAGTGCTGTTAAATTTGCTTCCAGCTCAAACGCTGTGCTCTCGAAATCTAGTCTGGTCAGGATAAAGTCTGGTACGTATTTTCATTGATTATTAATATAATTTTCATTCTAATTCGAAACGTATAATCAAGGAAAATGTACAGGGAGATATATGACTACTAAAGAGTTCATAGTTCCATTTTGTGGAATTATATGGCTAAACTTTAAACTATAGAATATACCCTGACGATTTCATAATTTATGACCTGGAGCCGTGGCTCCGCAGTCTAGCTGTGGCTCTGCAGTTGCATTTCACCTGCGCATAGCGACAAATCAAAATATGACTGAATCACTCGTTCTACAAATCTTTCACATGCAATTGCGAAGCAGTCTAATATTGAATCAGTTACTGAGGTCACACTAGCGAGTTAACTATAGTAACCAGGCAAACTATGGTGCGACTGAAATGACATTGTGCATTCCAGATGTGCACTAATTTATGGTTTAATTTATAATTCAAACATCAAAAGAGATAAGGTTGAGAACACAGTTAGCCAGTAAACCCATCAAGGGCACCAAACGAAGTTTTCGGTTAAAAACTGTTCGGGAGAGTAAGTTAGCCTAAAACTTTCGGATTTAAAAAAAATTGTCCCTAGAAAATTGTTTTCTGAAATACTGGCTAGAAAATTTGTTTTTATCCCTAGAAAATTATAGAAGAAAAGGGAGACTAAAAGGTTTCCCCTAAAATGATTCGTACGTCCCAATTCGTCTGATCAAAAGAGTCAGAACAACACATTTTCATTCCCTAAGAATTGCCTAAAGGAAAAAAGAATGCCTAAAGGAAAAAAGAATCCCTAAAAAATTCGTACCTCCACAAAACTTTGCAACATGAAGTTACTTGGGCTAGAAAATTCTTGTTTATGTTCTAGACTACTAACAAATTCGTAGGCCGGGAATATTTTGCCATAGTATTTTCGGTTGACGCGATTTCCACCTAGAAAATCCGAACAGCTAATAGCTTTCTAGAATACGTCAAAAGACATAGTAGGCGCCTTAAAATGGCTAGATAAGCTGCAGACAACTGGTTTCAAACGAATTTCAAAAAGTACTCGTTGGGTGCCCTTGAACCCATCTCTTCGGGTAGGTTAACTTTCCTTTCTTCCTGTCGCCGTTGTCGGAGAAACTAATAAAAATTGAGTCGTAAAATGCTGTTAACTAAAGTTAAAGTCCGCTTAACTTGGTTAACTTCGTCGATCCCAACCACTAGTGTGGAGCCGGTGTTTTTCTGAGAAAAGAACCGTGTTAGTTGTCAGTGTATTCTACAGTTGAATTAGGTTTTAGTATTTACAAAGCCTTACATGACATAGTTCACTGACTCACACAGTCGACGAAACCACATGTTGTTCTTCAGACTTGACTGACTGTGCAATAACATTAGTTTCAAAATTATTTCACTCCCTGCACTCAACTACAATGGTGACTTGCAAAAAAAGTTACGGAAAATTTGACCCTTTTTGCATTCTGTATATATAGCATCATGAAAAACATATAATGAACACAATTTACATTTTCCTAGGAACATGGCTGCTCCACTATTGTTTATATTGAGACTATCCGGTTAACTTTTAAAAAGGAAATTCTCACCCGACAATGACCCGTTGCTTTCAATTGTGTGTTTCGGTTTATTTCTAAAAAAAGACTGTTTCCCTTCATGCAGCAGTTCAACTCTGAGAATGTTCTCAGCCCTTAAAAAAGAGAAGTTCCATATTATTTTGCTAATGAAGCTAACCAAGAGACCAATCACAGGTGAGGTCAATTGAGCTAGCGATTTATTATACCCCAACCAATAGTGCGAGTAAACAACCTGCAGTATTTAAAACCTCACAGGGACATCGCGCAGAAAGACCACTGTCTTATTTACATATTCAAATGAGGCGTTCTTAAACAATGGTACTGTCAGTAGCCATTACCGTTCACATGTTCATGATTCTGTGCTGAGCACTCGCTGAGTGGACGTTTGTGTTATTGAAGAGAAAGACTGTTCGTTATTTACATGGTAGGGGAAGGGGTTAAATTTTTGAAAAGCATAATTTTAGGGGAGGGGATTTTTCTCTGTGTAAAAAAAATGCAGGGGGGTAAACTTTGAACAATCCAAAAATGATACCAAACAGGCAATAATCACAGGCTTACGAGGCTTTCTCTTTTCGGAGCCCTCTTTTCTATAGACGCGCATTGCGTTCCGTATCTAGTCGACAGCCCTACTCTTCATCCAATCCAAAAACAAATGACAAAAAAACAAATGACAAAAAAACACCCGCATGGACACCGCGGAAATACGTTTTGTGACGTCACTTCCGTTGATCAGCAGTCGGCGCCATTAGAACCGGTTTCTTAGAACCGGTTTCTTAGAACACAGCATGCGTTCACTGGGTAAACATGGAGCTCGAAATATTGCACCAGAAGTCTTGCATCTTATGAAGTAACAAGTCAGCCGAAATAAGTCAGGTATTCGTGGTCGTGGTATAAAGATTTGCTGTGGAAATGAGTTGATGTTCGCCGCTGTCACATGCGAGGTGAGTTAAGAAAATGGATTTATAATTTAATACATGTGTAGTCCGTGTAGTATACTTCTTTACTATCAGTACCCACATTTAAGTCAGCTTGACTCGGTTGCATATGATTACGTCCAGCAGCTTCACGACTGTTTCAGTTTCGCGCTGGAAATGTAAATTTAGTTCACGCACGTATTAAAACTGAAGGCGACCACTATCTTTCGAACTTTAGTTTTCATTGACGCCAGTGACCTTTTCCAAAAGCTATAATTACTGTAGACATTTACTACGATCATGCATATCTAGCATGTTTTCACAAAAGGGGGTTTTAGGTTCTAGGGCTCCTTTTGTGAAAACATGCTAGATCTTGTGTGCCTTTAAGCTTTAAAAGCCAGTTACTCGTGTTTTTGCCGCTTTCTTGAAAGGGCAAATGACAGTTTACGACTTTTCTGGCCTTTCTTTCCAATAATGGATCTGTAGGTATTTTATGAGGGTGGTGTGGGGTGGGGAGGAGTAGTTCAAAAATTTTCGCGAAAAACCAACTTTGCCTGACGTATGGCGCATCGATTTGCTTAGTGAAAGATGTACATTTTCCACTAGGTCTGAGAACAAAGGTGCATTTTTGGGATGAAAACGTTGAAAAGTGAGTTACTGGCTTTTAAAGACAACAAGTACGCATTAATTTACTTGTGTACCCTAATATCTTCAAAGTGGCGCCATTTCTCGAGCTTTCAATGGATTTCGATGCACTATACGGCAATACAACGTTCTCTTCATGTAGATTGCGGTTAATTGATGGAAGTTTCCTGTATTTTGAGTAACAATACCAGAAAATGGCCTTTTTCTAACCTAAGCATAACCTCTAGGTCTCAAATAAAGAAATTATGGGATGGAGCTAAGTCAAGTAAATTATGGGATAGAAAGGCCTGAAAAGTCTTCAACTGTCATTTGCCTTTTCAGAAAACGGCAAAAACACGAGTTACTGGCTTTTAAAGCTTAAAGGCACACAAGATCTAGCATGTTTTCACAAAAGGGGGTTTTAGGTTCTAGGGCTCCTTTTGTGAAAACATGCTAGATATACATGTAATAACGAGCTGGAGACCGATCATAAGTGCGTATTCACTTTTCGTACTGAACGGTGATTTCTTGGTGGGTTATTTTCCCAAGGGAGGGGGGAGGGTTCTTCAAGGTAAAAAGGGCAGGGGTGACCGTCGGAAAAGCTCGAAAAATACCCTAAAAAAATACCAAACCGTGAAAAATTGCCCACCCTGAAATGTACCTCATGGTCTAAAAATCACCCTGAAAAATGGATTTTGCTTGGCCAACACCTAAAAAATACTACCCTAAAAATATGACGAACACCTACCAGCCGAATATAGGAAGAAACCCCCTAGGTTATTTTCCTATGATTTGAGCCATCGTAGGCCTGGTCATGTCAGCCGTTACCAATGCTCTTTTGTTAAAGAACTAGATGTAATCATAGATTAGTGAAGTACGTTCATGTTAACATTTATGTTACAAGAAATGGGTTTTGCAAAACTCATGAAATAGATATTGGACTAATAGACACTATTACACCCTAAATCTATAATAATTTGTGTCCATTTTCCCCCGACTATGAGATACAATGTTCTATACCCCTTACAGCTTGTCATGATGTTTGTGCTCTACCTTTGCTGTGACCCATTTTACAACTACATTAGTGGCACACAGTGTTTCTATCAATATTTTCAAGTTCAGTATGCATGTACAAGTTCAGTTCTTATAAACCCTTGTAAAATTGTAAGAACTCATCTCTGTTTCCATGAAACTGGGACAAAACATTTTTGTCCAGTCACATATTTTGTATAAACTGTGACTAATTTTGTACTGTCTAGTAATGTAAAATTTGAACTTTGCTAGAGAAGAACCAATTGTCCCAATTGTAGACACCCATTGAGTTACTCTTCATGGGATCTTCTTGTTGACTGAACAGCTGCCTTAATTAAATTGATCTTATCTTGGACATAATCAATGAACTTGGACGACTGAAAGTACTAAATATTTCTCTGTTGTAGGCTTTTGTAGCTTAGAACTGTCACCACCATCATCATCATCACCATCATCCTCATTGTGTATCAGACCAGATAAGAGGCCAAGATTTCATAAAGGAGGTTTGGAAGGCAGATAATGCAACCACGGCAGCGTTGCCCTGGCCATCACACATACATGAGGATAAAATGTGTGCCCACATGTTAGTCGGTGTATTTCTTGTTGGCCAAGTCACAATCAAGCAGTGGGTTTGGTTCATAAGAAGGCCATCTGTACCCAAGGGAAAGAGACTTAGTTACAAATTCCTTCTTAAAACTTGCCAAAGGTGCTTTGCCATATGGTCTCCCAGCTCTGTTCGTGGCTCGTGATAGTATGTGAGATTTGCCAAGGTTTACAGCGACTTGCTCAAACATACAAAGGATTCCTTCAGAGGCCAAACCTACAATGATTATCATAACTATTATTTTAATACTCCAACATGTTTCTGATTCCTTTCTGAAGTCTTAAACTAACAATAAAATTAATTTGAATTATTTATGTACTTTGCTGGATTGTCGTTTTCCGCTAGCTGTCAGGTTAAAAGTAGCTAACTGTTTTGCCCAAATTTTCATTCATGTATGGCATTTGAATCTATTCTTGTAACCACCTGTAAAACACTGACTTTCTAAAATATCCTGGCTTGTACATTTACTTTTTATTTTTTGCTTTAATTTCCTTTCTCTATAGTTTTTTTGTTTTAATACTCTGTAGCTCATGGTACAGTGTTGGTGAATGGATGACAAAGTCTTTCTAGCCTGCGAAACAGGCCCTCAGTGTTATTTCAATGCAAAACTCAAAACTCAACGCATTCGTTATATCTGGGTGATCACTCAACACTTTTGGACATGTTTTTCTAAACTTCTCCCAAGCTCGAGCACTCCGTAACGTTTGTACACGCAGAGTGGAACCTCGCCATCAAATCGGACAAACCAACGAACATTTGCAGTTCAACGGGCCTTGCGCGCGCTCGGAAAAAGTCTTAAAATGGGACCCGTGCGCGCGCCCAAGGAAACTCTCGACCAGGGCCGGGTTGTTCAAAGCCCGATTAGTGCTAATCCAGGATTAATTTCCATGACAACCAATAGGTTTTGTGCAGAGTTAATCCAGGATTAACACTAATCGGGCTTTGAACAACCCGGCCCAGGTTAAAAAGATGCTTGTACTAATCCTAGCAATCTTGTTCACAAGGGAAATGATGTTGCAAATTCATGCACGCCGGACCACATCAGCCACTTTACAAAACAAATATGCACACCTTAAGAACGTCGTCTTACCTTACATGTGGAACAGCACCACAGGAGCACCTGTTGTCCTAAAAAAAATGTTATTGAGAAGACGCAATACAAAAAGGAGAAAATTCACTTCAAGTCGAGTGCTTTATTATTCAAATCATAGTGCGAGTCATGGACTCCGCTTAGATAAGACACTAGATATCTGCATATTCGGAGACATCGAACAGAATCCAGGGCCAGAAAAAGTGCCGACACATATCACGGGTTCAAATTCAAACAGCACTGAAAACAGAAATCTTAGAAAACTGCCATGTATCAATCTCTCCCCAAAGGGACTCCGGATTTGCCACTGGAACATACGCTCACTTAATTACGAGAAATTCGATGAAATAAAACTACTGCTGTGTAATCCTGAAACTCACCTGGACATCCTCATTATTACTGAAACATGGCTGAATCCATCTCATTTTGACAGTGAGTACAACATTCCCAAATACCGAATCGAACGTAAGGATAGAGTAGACAGGCCTGGAGGAGGCGTTCTAGCATTTATTTCAGATCAAATAACCTACACACGGGCCCTAAAGCATGAGTCCAACGAGATCGAGCTTCTTTGCCTTGAAGTCCTTCCCTACAAGTCGAACTGTCCACTACTCCTTGCTGGGGTTTACCGCCCACCAGACACTACCAAGGCCCACGACGAACAGCTTGAAGTCATTGTTGAACATCTTTACTCTCGTAACAAAGAAACGCTTCTCCTTGGAGACTTCAACTTGGACACTTTGGTAAATAACAAGGGGTATCGAAAGCACCGCTTAATCAAAGCTCTATCCAGTATGGGTTTCACACAATTAATCAACGAACCTACTCGTCCGCAAAGCAAAACGTGTCTGGACCACGTCTACTCTACCCATCCACATCATATTGTCACAACCAAAGTCTGCAATATCGGCCTTTCTGACCACCTACCAGTTTGTGTTGTTCGTCAGTACAACAAACATCAATGTAGTAAAAGGAACTCTCATCTTGTCATCTCTTACCGGAATTGCAAGAACATTAACGTGGAGGCCTTCCAGAAAGATTTGGAACATATCCCATGGAACGTCCTCGATACCTTTGATGACCCTGATGACGCCCTAGACTACTTTAACCAAGCTTTTTTGAACGTTGCAGACTGTCATGCTCCGCGAGTACAGAAACGTGTCAGACACAAATGTCAACCCCCTTGGATGACCGATGAAATTCGCACCAAGATCTTCACCCGCGACAATCTGTTGAGAAAGGCAAGAAATTCAAACGACCCCATTCACTGGAAGGAGTACAAAGAATCCCGTAACGCCGCATTCAGAGCTCAGCGAGACGCTAAAAGACGGTACTTCTTCGATGCTTTTGAAAACAGTTTCAACTCAAAAGAATTCTGGAAACATCTTAAAAACGTGACTGCATATGCGAAGAAACCTCCAGTATCAAAGATCAAAATCGACAGTGACATCACTAGTGACCCAGCCACCATAGCTAACGCAAGTTTGATATCCTGGCCTTGACTGAAACTAACCTTGACAAATCAATCAGTAATAAACAAGTTACGATCGACGGTTACCGTCTGATTAGACGCGACAGGTCTACTGGTCCAGGAGGTGGATGTATAGTCTATACAGCTAGTCATCTTTCTGTTCAACACCTTAAATCGTTGGACTATAAAAAAGTTGAAGCAATCTGGATCAAAATAAGTACTGAATCGAGCTCACTCATACTTGGAAACATATACAGGCCTCCCAGTGATAACGATTTCTTCAAGAACATTATCGAGCCGCTGGAGAAAACATGGGTGAAATACAAAAATATGTGCTTGGTCGGAGATCTGAACTGTGATTTACTGAACAAACCTCAAGGCGGCTGCTCCTACCTCGGAAATAGGCTACTTAATATTCTAGCCCAATTTAGCCTCAAAGTGGTTAACTCTGAACCTACCAGAATAACCGACCACTCTACTACGTTAATAGACGTGGTCTGCACTAATCAGACACATTCTATCAAGTCAACAGATTATCTCGACCTCGGCATATCAGACCACAGGCTGATCCAAGCTACAGTTAATGTTAAAGTGCGCCGTCCACCACCGAAGATCGTAACTGCTAGAAGCTACAAGAACTTCAATCAAAATGAATTTATGAAAGATCTTACATGTGCTCCATGGTCGGTCTGTAATGTCTTTGACGACTTAGACGACATCTACTGGGCCTGGATCAAACTGTACAATGGGGTCTGTGAAGACCACGCCCCTCGGCGGAGCTTCAAGGTGCGCAGCCAGTCATTACCTTGGATCACACCACAGATCAGACACAGAATGAATCTGAGATACAAAACACTCAAACGCGCTATGAAACTCCATGATACCCAGCTATGGGACGAATATAAATCACTTAAGAACAGTATTACTGCAGATGTGCGCAAAGCAAAGACGGCGTATTACAAGGATATGTTTGCAATAGTGAAAGATTGCAAGTCATACTGGAAACTAGTAAATGACGCCACCTCCACAACTACACATCCACCAATCGTCGCGATCAAGCGTGATGATAAATCTCTAGCAACAGACAATGCAGAAAAGGCAGACATTTTAAACACACACTTCTCGACAGTGGGAGAAAAACTAGCAGCGGAACTACCGCCACGCCTAGAGTGCTCTCACCCTGCCAATGCAGCTGATGTAGCTACAGTCCTAGTAGAGACCGAAATTAATATCACGGAGAAGGGCGTCACCAATATGATAAGGAAGTTGAATCCCAACAAGGCCTGCGGTCCGGACGGTATTGAACCTAAACTGCTCAAGCTCGCAGATACAGCCATCGTGCCGTCACTCACAGCTCTGTTCATGGCATCGGCAACGCAGTATAAGGTTCCAAGCACATGGAAAGTGGCAAAGATCTCACCTGTATTTAAAAAGGATGATGCCGAAGACAGGACTAACTATAGACCAATTTCACTACTGAGCGTACCAAGCAAATTAATGGAGACAACAGTTGCGGATTCCCTCACAAATCACATGGACGTAAACGATCTATTCAGTCCATATCAGTGGGCGTATAAAAAAGCACACTCCACTGAGCTCTTACTGGTACACATAACGGAACATTGGAGGAAGGCTCTTGACGCAAACAGAGTCATCTGTGCAATATTCTTCGACTTCAAAAAGGCATTTGACTCAATAGATCATGACGTTCTACTACACAAGCTTTACACCCTCGGCGTGTCGGACAGCACCCGCTCATGGTTAAGAGACTATCTTAAGTCTAGGCAGCAGTTTACGGTTATTAACAGGGTACATTCCAGCAGTCAAGCTGTTACATATGGTATACCTTGGACCGATACTGTTCTCGATATTTTGCAATGATTTGCCCAATACAATTTCCAATTACGAGTTCGCTAATCTATATATGTACGTAGACGATACCACCGTGTCTGTGACCGGGGCCACCATTGACGAGGCAATTAGCACTGCAAACAGTGTACTTGAGATAATGTATGACTGGTGTATGTCAAATCGAATGACAGCTCACCCGGAAAAATGTGAATATATGCTATTACACAGAGGCTCTTTTATGGGACCCATTGCAGCCGTTAGGTTTGGATCTTCCAACTTAAGAAGGGTATCCTGCACACGCTGCCTCGGGTTATCTATAGATGACAAATTAGGCTGGTCCAAGCACTTAACTGACCTAATTAAATCGTATGTCCAGAAGCTAAACCTCCTAAAGTCCCTGTATTTTCTTCCTGAGCATGTTAAGTTAGACTTCTACTTCAAGGTTATCCTTCCTGCTATCACTTATGGATTTCTATGTTGGGGATCGTGTAATACAACACTTCTAGAATCATTAAACCGAATTCATTACCGGGCTGCAAGGATAATATTTGGACTCCATTGGCTAACACCACGTGAGGATGTAACTGCCTCTGCCAAATGGAAGCCACTGAACTATTACTATAACCTAAGACTTGCCTGTTTTGTACATAAATGTTTTCACAACCTAGCTCCTCCTGTACTATGTAATGCCTTTCCTAAGAGAATACTTACATACTCCTTACGTAACACTCACTGTATCAGTCTACCCACACCGAAAACCAACTACCTGAAATTGTCAATAACGTACAGAGGTACGAGGCTTTGGAACAGTCTCGGTAACGACCTAAGGTCAACTGCATCACTTAATAGTTTTAAAATTAATCTTAAAAGAAACACTGAACTACTGTAAATAACTGAATAGAATAAGTTAATTAGTATAAGTTAATTAGTTTTATATTACTATTATTATTATTATTAGGGTAGAATAGCGTAGTTATAAGCACGACCACATCAGCAACGCTGTAAATTTATCGTGGGTAAATAAATATTATTATTATTATTATTATTATTAACGCCTTCAACGATTTTTTTGTATCTGTTGCATCTACTTACAGATCTTCGGACACTAAGAACATATCGAATGATCTTGAGAAATTGAAAGCCTTCGTCAAATCTAAACTGCCTGCAGACAACGTCTCTTTTGACATCCCGAAAATATCACCTGAATTCATGGTTAAGCACCTCAGTAAACTCGATGTGAACAAAGCAACAGGTTTTGATGAAATTAGCGCTAAGCTTTGCGAGCTGCAGCCCCGGCCATAGCAGCGCCCCTGGCTAAGATAATGAACATGGCCATACGTACAGGAAAATTTCCCTTACCTTGGAAACTGGCCAGAGTTAGTCCAGTGTTCAAAGCCGGCGATCCTTTAAATGTAAACAACTATCGACCAATAAGTATCCTACCCATAATCTCCAAGATACTTGAAAGACACGTTCACACTTGTTTATATGCATACCTCACAGAGTATCATCTTCTCAGCACACACCAATCAGGATTTAGACTATTTCACTCGTGCGAAACTGCCCTAATCAAATTAGTTGACGACCTACTCATGAACATGGACAATGGACTCATATCTGGACTGACTCTGATTGATTATAGAAAGGCATTTGATCTTGTTGACCATGATATTCTTCTCAAAAAGTTGGCAATTTATGGTCTCTCGAAGTCAACTCTTGCTTGGTTCAGTTCATACCTTACCGATAGAACACAGAAAGTTGCTATTCAGGGACAGCTGTCATCCTCTCTACCCGTGAATTCAGGAGTCCCACAAGGGTCAATACTAGGTCCTCTTCTGTTCATTGTCTTCATCAACGACCTTCCACTTCACGTTTCCAACAGCAGCGTGGAAGTCTATGCTGATGACACTACTCAGTTAGCAACAGGTCCAAACTTAGAGAAGGTTCAAGCCACTCTAACGGTTGAGTTGAAGCCAATAACAAAGTGGGCCAGTGAGAATAAAATGGTACTCAACTGTAACAAAACCAAATCAATGATAATTTGCAGCAAACCGAAATGGCGTAAGCTAGAGAAGGAAAACAAAAACCTGGTTGTAGCCGTCAACGACGATACTACAATTGAATCAGTTACAAACACAAAATTACTTGGAATCTATCTCGATACTAGCCTTTCTTAGAACACCCAAATCGAGTACGTTAAGGGCAAGATCTCCAAGAGACTCGGCCTCCTCAGAAGAATAAAACAGTTTCTAACACCAAAAGCAAGAATATTATACTACAGCACACTCGTCCAGCCCATCATGGACTATGGATCAACAATTTGGGGAACAACGTCTCAAGCGAATTGTGAAGTTATGGTCCGCCTACAGAAAAGAGCAGCTCGGATAATTTTAGATGCCCCATGGGATACCCCTTCTTCAACGCTTTTTACGGACTTGAACATAATTCCTTTCCCTGAACGAGTAAAACGCCTCAAACTAATGCTGTTGTATAAGACCCTCAATGGTAAAACGCCTGAATACGTCCGAAATAAATTCAAATTGCTGAAAGACACACACTCGGTTAACACAAGGAACGCTGCCCACAACTTTATGCTTCCAAAGGTTAAGCAAACCTTTGGCAAGAAAACTTTCAGTTTTAGCGCTGCTTCTCTATGGAACAAACTACCAACTGAACTAAAACAAGCAGCCTCAAGAGATTCATTCTCCTTCAAGTTGAACGCATACTATGCAGGTTAACCTCACTGCTTCCAATGATTATTGTAATTCGAAACTGTCTTTATTAGTGCTTAGTTGTTACTGTTATTAATCATCTATTTTATTTATGTTGAGGGCCACGTGTATATTATCTGTACGATATTAAGTGCTACCCTCGATAAATAAAGCAATATTATTATTATTATTATTATTAAAGGAAGTGATAAAATAATTTGGACACGCGAAAATTGAAAAACGGAGACTGGCACGAGAGAGGAGAACAACTTGCTCTGCTCGCATCACAACAAACTCACTTTGCTCGCAATACCTACTTTCTGGTGTCTCTTCTCAAAGCGGCTGATCTGCAGGCTAAAGTCTTTCATGTTTTGGTGGTTTACTAGATTTTGTCTCTAAGAACACTTTTCCACAGCTTGACTTAAAGATTCCAGGCTTTGTTTCAAAGAGGGCTCTGTGAAAATTTGAATTTATTTAGTATTATTAGTCATTTTTCCAAAGAGATCCTTGAAAACATTGGGTGAGCTAAAATTTCCTAAGGCATTGCTCGAGTTGAAATTTAGGAATTTATTGTGGCGTGCAGTGTAAACTTAAAATTACTATTTTGTGTAGGATTTGGGATACAAACTATTAAAAATAGGGGTCTGGAGTTTATTTTCTAAATAAGCACAATAACAACCCCCCCTCCCCCCCAAAAAAACATGAATTCTTAAAAAACACCCCCCCCCCCCCGAATACATGCTGTACAAAACTGTAGCCAGTCCATTTTGTACCATCACAAAAAATATACCCCCTACTCTGAACTCCAGTCTCTCTTAGCTATAATTAATGAACAGTCCCTTAGAAATAGTAAAATTATTTAATAGCTAGTATAGAATTGTCAAAATTAATTGTAAAGCAAAAGCTTTATTACTTAAAGTACAATAAATTTAACTTATTTATGCTTATGCCTATCGTTTCACAGATTAATTGGTTGCACTCTACCATAGGTGTATGTGTGTACTTTGACGTACAGTAACTTTGTTAATAAAACCAGTTAAAGGGCATTAAAGCATGCGTATATATACCCACGGGCATACACTTTGAGACAAAAAATCCCTGTTTAGCCTTGTAATTTTTGTACGAGGGGCCCTCAGTTAAAACCGGTCACTACTGGAACACCTTGAAAATGCCTAGCTATGCCCCTGCACTTCAGTACTATTGTATCACAAGTTATGAAGCTCTTGTTATGGTAAATAAAAGGAGTTCATTGTTAATATAATTATCTGTGGCACTTGTTGCTGAACAGCGACTTCAGGGTTTATAGGAGTTTCCTCTGATGTATTGCTTTAATCACAAACCTGTACAATATTATTGTTATAGTACTTTGATGCACAGTTCAGGGACAGGTTTAAATAGCTTAAGTTTATATTAGTTGGCCAAATTGCAGTTTTTTGGATGTTTACCTTCTGTCATTTTGCACCACCTTCATCTTCATTTACTGATGAAGCCTCTTGGGTGCTTCTTTCTGGCATTTGTTGCACCAGCGAGTTCCAGGGTTGTAGCTGGGGGAATGTGCTCCGGCTTTGTCCAATCTTGGTGAGTTTTTATTGGTACCTTTTAGGGGTCAAATTTGGATTGAGCCACGCCCATTTTAGTACCTCTGGTCGAAACGAAAATTTTCGACGAGCATCCCCGCCCCTTATATATGAGAGTCCCTCCCCCGGGATGAAGACACCGGGAATGGCCCCAAGTCGACGGAGACTTTGGGCCATTTAAGCTCTGGCTTTGGCCTTTCTTCTGTATGTTCCTCCTTGAAGTATTTGTTAATAAATTGAATCGGAATTGAGACTAGCATCGTTTTTCATTTCCCCGACGAAGTCTGTCAAAATGGCACTGACAGAGGAATAGTGTTGAAGCTAGTCTTCCATATCTACAGGTATCTGTAGTGCTTAAACTTCCATGGCAAGTAGGAGAATAATGCCGTGTCTTTGAGCGAGCACAGCATGTTACGAAATGGAAAAAAGCGTGACCGTAACTCGCACTCGCTTTCACGACGAATGTGCCTTTTGCTTCGTCTGGTTTATATCGTGTGCAAGCTCCATTTTTCTTGTGCACAATTTATTTTACGTAACAGTAATTGAACTAAGTCGTACTGAAGTATGGAGGCTAAGTATTGTGTTTCTTGGCTAAGTCTTGGGGGTTTTCCAAGGCATGTACAAAATACGAAAGTTTTATTTTTAATTTGCCGGCGTTTCTAATTTATTGCGAATGACCGCTGACTAGCAAAATAAGTGATCGCATCGGCAAAAACCTGCCGCATGTGTTTTCATTGTCAGTGCTGTCAAAACGCATGCGTGGTAAAAAAATGCCAGTTACCGGCTAACTGGCAATTGCCAGTTATCGGCTAAGTAAACGTTGCGAAAACACATGGCACTTACTAGCCACCGTACAAAATGACTATTTTTAGATTTAGACTGGATTTATGTCACTGAGACAGTGGTCTTTTTTCCTTTTGTTTGTTGCCATATTCATTTGTGAGCCACTATCCCACATTGAGGGAATAAAGATTCGTAGGTTCAAACGGTCACCAGTAATACTTTTAAGTAATAAACTAGGTTACCTATAGGTATTGTGAGTGCTGCCTTTTATTGTATGCGTTTGCCATTATTTAGAAGGTATCCTCTGAAATTTAAAAACTTATCACATAGTGGCTTTAAAAAAGAATACAAACTGTTCCTACTTGACAGCCAGCTATAATATTAATATTATTTTCATAAAGTTGGCATATATGACTACTACATTCTTAAGAAACTTATTTACAGTGTTAGTATAGTTATAGTACTTAGTATTGAATAGTACTAGAATTAGTATTAGTATTAGAATTAACATAAGTATCAAAATTAGCATTAGATTATTATATTTATGAAATTATGAAACTTGAGAAACATTAAGAATATTATTATTATTATATTTATGAAATTATTTATATGTAAACTAATTTTAGCAATATTTCCTTTCGTATTATTAGCACCCTATTATTTACAGTATTAGTATTGTTACAGTACTTAGTATTAGAATTACCCTATATCATTATGACGTCACGGCTTGTTTATGAGGGGGACAGAATCGACTTGAACAATAGAATTTTGAACTAAATCTGCTCTGCTGAGGAAAATTTAACTTCGAATTGTCTGGTTTCCAGATATCAGCTGTATCAATGTTTATCCCACAATATTTACCGTATTTGGTGGCTGTTACCGCTATTCTACGTTCTACAAAATGCATTTGATAGCGATTTCCTTTGTGTTGTTGCTGTTTTGTCCCCCTCCCACGACCGTGATCCTTAGCGTTTAAACAATAGATTGTTTTGATTTGACGTCATAATGATATAGGTCAATTCTATTCATATCGAAGTTCTGTGCATTTTAATGAGCTCCCGGAAAATAGGAGCTCCTCTCTGATTGGCTGAACAAAAAACCCGGCTTGAGTTCGCAGACGTTGGTGTGGGAGGGAGGGAAACGAACCACACAAGACGTCTGCATCGGAGGCTACCTTTTCCTATGCTCTTTTTCCTATTTCTTTTGTATAATTCCTCTGGAATCTTTTTCCTCAATTTCTCCTCTGCGCTTTTTCCTATTTATATAATTCTTCTTTTTCTTTTTTCTTTCCTCGACTATTATACCTATGGTAGTGATCAACTCGAAAGCCTAGCGGCTACTTTGACCACTACGCACATCTAACCTAGCTTATTGAATTTAATAGCTTATATTATCATTCCTTTTTCCTACATATTTGTAAATTTTATTTAAAAAAAGGAAAAATAGTGCAAAATAAATGAATCTGAATCTATCCTAATCCGTTCCGTCACATGATATCCTTATGTCAACTTGAGAAATGTTGTTCATTGTTTTCTCTCTTGGTGTGGCACTCGAGGCAGTACTGTTGATTTTCTGCAAGAAAAAAAAGAGCAGAGCATGTAAATGTCATGAGTGAATCCCTAACATAATCAGTGGTAAAAGAGACACAGCTCCTCCAGGGAGCGATTATAGAATATCCCGCCACTAAGTTTGTCAGTTAGAGCGGTCCGCTGTAAGCCTATACGCCTATAAGGACTGCATCCGCACGCTCGAAGAAGTCCAGATTCCTCCAAAAGTGGTCCTTTCGCATTAATACAATGCGCTGGAAGAAATTGAGAAAATCGGCAAGACTACACAGATGAGTATTGCTAATATATTATATATTATATATATATATATATATATATATATATATACACTCGTTTGCAGAAAGGTTGTCCTACACAAATATCCAAATATCCAGATATCTAATTTATTCAGACATATCTAATGAGATGCAGTAGGTACTGTTTTCTAAAAATTGCGGAATGCGCGGAGACCTCGCAGCAACAAACTCTCAAAATTGAACTTCGCGTCATTGACTCAAGGAAAAAGAGTAGCTACAAGGTCCACAGAATTGCATCCTGTGGTGGAAGATATTCATGCTTTCAGACAAGCCGTGGAAAGTTTTTTACCGGACGTTAAACCACTTGTCAATACGATTTTGGGTACTTCGGGGAGCGAAACTGAAAATTCTGGGTTGATACAGCAGAAGAGCTCGGCGACGCCTATAGCATGGCTTTAAACGGCTGTGCATTCTGGATTGATCCGACTATGAAGGTGCCGAAGAGCGACCACTGAGGCAAAGGGGACCAAAAGTAAGTGAGTCTTTAGCGTGCATGAATAACCCTTAGAAAATTCCTTCTCCGAGCAATTCATATCGTAAAGCGAAATACCCCACTGATATTTTAATTTCATTTTAATGGCCTCGTGATTCAGAGACGATGAGACGATGACTAAATTATGCGAATCACACGATACTGTCTACCAGCCATATAAATACACAGTATGGGCCGAAATGATTGTAATATTTCACACTCGATTTTGAGTAATATATTCATAGTTTTACTTCTAAGAAATTGTACGAAAAACCCATAGGTTTGACACTATAAAAAGCCTCTCTAGATCTAAATACTCGGCTCGCACTTTCATGACAAACGTGTCAACAACTACTAAAGTTTAAATAGATTTAGTGATTAAGCTTATAATTAGTTCGGGGGTGAGCACAATCATTAGAGAGATTAAGCATTGCGTTCTTTCTTCCCGCGAACGGCAGAAATGAAAACATAACCAATTTTCACGCGTTTGCTGCTTGACATTTTCAGTTGTTACGTGAAGATGAGTCGATCCGCGTTTGTTGTGAACGTTGGAATTCTTTTCCACTTTTCTTATATATTCCTTTCGTATTTTGACGGCGGCTGACGTTTCCCGTTTGCCGTGGAACGCGGTGCTTAATCTCTCTATTGTCTCTACCGAGAACGACGGTGGTGATTTCAGTGTATGCTATACGCTATTAACTGCTCAGTTCACGATTGCAAATACACTTGGCTTGTTCGGTTCTCGAGCTTATAAATTAAGCGCCCTTTCAACATTGGTTCAAAATTGTGTCGAAAGCGTGTGTGTCAAATGGTTGCAACAGTGTCGAGAACAAGCGGTTTCAGCATCTATTCAACATTCTAATTGCTCTCAACCTTGTTCTCGAAAATGGGCTTCAACAAATGTTGCACCGACATATTGACGAAATGTTTGAAAGTTTTTAAAAGCGGAGCTTTAGTAATAAAGAATTACCCAGTGGACAACTTTGGGTCCTGATACTGTAAACATTTGTTGTTCAAACTTTTAACAGACAGGGCGGGAGATTCAAATCCGTTAATCTAGGTGATGGTCTATTGTCGTAATTCTTTACGTTTTGTAGAAACCGCTTCAATTTTTGTGTTTCTGGCAGTTTAGGTCTGTAGTCTCCAGTTTTAACAATTCAATAATTTAAAAAATTGTAAAATAATTCGCGGTCTTAAAAATATACCACATTTTACGCCACATTCTCACGTGTTCAATTCACTGATGTATGCCAAAACCACAGCATTTCATAACTTCTTTCAATTGTACCAATTACAAGATAACAAACGCAATTCACGAGCACTGCCGTCTCTATTTTAATATTTATCGCCGGTGGACTCTGTTGTGCGACCGATTTTCTGAGGGGATACGTCTCCTGTATTAAAGAACAAACTACAGTAACGACAAACACTTTTCGGGTACAAAAACGTATGCCTGCGATTCCTTCATCTGTTTTCCTGTACAAAAGCTTATTCGAGATTGCAGCACACCGTATATCTTTTGAGTACGCCTTCGGCATGTTTCGCCAAATCTCTCTGCAACTGAACAATTATGCTAACAGCTGGCACAGTCACTATGCATCTCATTAGATATCTCTGAATAAATTAGATATCTGGATATCTGGTTATTTGTGAAGGACAACCTTTCTGCAAACGAGTGTATATATACTCGCTCGCTGCCCAGCAAATAGATAAGTCTCGTCAAGTTTTTTTTTAATTTAGTGTTAGCTCCGCTACGGTCTTTGTGTATATTTTGTTTTCATTTTGAGAAATCTCTTTTAATATAAAACTGTATTCAAAACCCTTTTTATTAGTGAGAAAAAGGTAAGATAGTTTCAAGTTTGATCATATACTCAGTGGCAGGCCGTAGTAACTGGAACCTCATAACAAACTATATAAATTGGTTTGAAACAACCTGTTTTCGGTTCAGTGTTGCGTTTTCTCCAGTGAAGCCGGCCAAAAACAACACAACAGGGATCCCAGGGGAACACTGATCTTGTATGAACACTACAATTAGTACAAAGCACCAACTTCTGGGGTTGAAAACGCCACCCAAAGTTTCGTTTAAATATTTATTCTAAAACGCTTTCTATCCTAAACTAACGTTCTCGTAACGTTCTCGTAACATTAAATAGATTTAATAGATTGCATTGTAGCTTCTTTAGCCCTTATCGTTTCCGTTCATTCTTTCATTATTTGTCTATATTACTTTTCATATATATTGCTACGTTTTCCATCATCATTGACCGGTGCTCGCGTGGAGGCAAACCTTGTAAGGGACTTCGAGTCCTACTGTTTCTTCTCCCGTGACCTTGTGTCCGAATGTCATAAATAAGTCTTTCTTTCTGTACATCTATCTGCAAAGCGCATTTATATTCTTGACTAGTCCAACTGAACAACAAAGATGTGGAAACTTGTGGTAGAAGGCAAGTGTGTAGGACGGTTTTGCAGCTGGCATTACACTGGAGGCCGACTGCAAATTTCACCCGCGAAGTCGGTGGCTGACTGAAGTTATTTTCCTTGTGCGCAGAGGTTCGGCGCGTGACGTGTCAGTTGTATAGAACCAATAATAATATTGCAAGGACAATAGCACAGCTGCAGGTGGATAGGTTATTAACTACAGTTACCAACAAAGTGGAGTTATTGACAGACAGGCTGGCGCTACCAAGAGTAGTGCGAGCTTCCGAGTCAAACCTACGACAAACAGTCTTTGAAGAGCCCATGCGCATCACACAAATCTCCTGGTAATCGATCATGACACACGCAACATAACATCGCAAAAGGTAAGCTGTGTCTTACACTTAACTGTTGACTATGTGTAAGCCGTTTAAGCGTGGATAGAACTGCTATATTGACACATAGAAAGCTATAAACCACCTGATTCGGACAGTTATCAAGCCTTGCCGGTCTTCTTTATTCATTACTCCTTGACTGAACAACAAAGATGTGGAAACTTGTGGTAGAAAACAAGTGTGTATATAGGACAAGTGTTTGCTTCGCAAGAGACGTCGAATGATACACATTAAAAGCGCTGCAGTTTGTAAGAGTAATTTTCACTAATGAAGATAGCCAATTAAATTGATTATTGGTGTCCAATAAAACAGGAGCTGCATGGTCCCAATAATTGTAATCTCCGTTGAGAATGCGCATTTAGAAACTTCGGTGTCCACAGCCGTATTTCAACGTCTCGAGCAAGTAAGCTTCGTTAAACGTTTGTACATTCACTTTATTTTATGGATTGCTGCATCATTTCTTCCTTCAAGAAAAATAGCATTTTACAATGAAATAAAACCCCTTTTCGTGTACTCAGTAGACTAATATTCAACGCTAAATCTGTAACTATAAATACAATGTAAAATTAACCACGGGTTAATGCGCGGGTTAGAACTGTCGTGAGATATCTTAAATTAACATTTAAAAAATAGATTGAAAGTTTGTGTTCATTGAAGGAGCTTCCTTGAACTATAATTTAGTTTGTCAACACTGACGGTCAAAAAGTTAAGCCGGAGCTATAAAGCCGTTTAAAGCTAACCAGCATTGTAGAACATTAGCCAATATTGTAGGTCACCAACACTGTTACACTGTTTAACCTGAACCGGCCCATTTTTTGTTGGATGAAAGTTTGTTTTCGATCAAACATTTCGCCCAACAAAAAATGTCGGTCCAACATCATGAGGGGCTGAATTAACAGTCTAACATTTGTTGGAACCAACAATGTTAGGTCATATTAAAACGCTTAGCTTCGGCTTTTAATTTTCAAAACAAATGACTACTGATTAGGTCTTCGAATGGAGTAGATGTAAGTTAAGAATACTTATTCAAATTAACAAAATAGCCTCGTAATACAGCTCATGAACTCTCACATATGGAACAATAAATAGGTTTCAGTTTACGTAACACAAATGTATCCATTTCTGAATAATCTATCTTTATAGTGCATGTATAAATGTATATCGATACTTGCGGGAAACCACAAGATTAAACTTTATTTTTGTAATGTATGCTGGAGGGTTTATAATTATTACTCAAAAATTGCCGAAATTAAAACAGTTATATCCATTGCAATACCCAAGTGAGCGACAATATACGAGACAACTAGTTTAAAGTGCCTATGAAACGAAATTGTTGTCATTAAAATAAAGATCCCATTTGAAAGTCCTTTTGAAATGAGGAAGAATGCAGTTTATTGCTTGTCAATATCTCATCTCGTTCCAGAGTTATTTAGGTTTTTAGAATATGCAAATTAGATGATCTGTGACGTCATTAGTTGGACACAGCCGTGAGGACAAATAACAAATGAAGAATATCTCTGCAAATAGTCCGTAAAAACAATTGAAACTTTGCACACGTATGGTACTAGAGAAAACGCACATCATTATGCAAAGTAAGATGTTACCATGGTAACACTAGGCCCCAGGCTCCAGAAGAATTTAAAAACTTTTGGTACTGATGAACAAGCTTAAATTGTTTTAAGAATTTTGAATATACATTTTAGAGCACGTCCATTAACAATTTGAATTTGCTTGGCTTAACTGGTGCGTTACTTTGCAGTTGTTGAGGATTAAAGGGGCACTGTAAATCGAATTGAACCTTCAAGTTTCTTTAAAACAAAACTACAAAAATAACACCTTTACTGAGGAGAGAAATGCCATATATTTGAGAAACAGTTAACCGATTTCAAGTTGCTCTAAATTTCTCTTAAAAACAGTATTTTTCATCCACTCGAATCTTTGCCATCCTTCATCAAAATTGTCTCAAATGTTCTCCAGTATACCGCAGGAAAGCATACTCTGCTAATCTGAGTAGTTATTTGTATCTTTCATCGTGAGAACGTTTATCATTTGGGGGTCGACAGTGCACTTTAAAAAGAAAATTTGCGTGCTTATCTGAGAAAACGTGAAATTCTAAACATGGAGGTCGAGATTGTCAGTTCGCAAAAGGAATATTCTTCTCCATAGTCCTTTAGGTTCCCCGTGGGTTCGAGTACAAGCCTCGCCAGCACACTGGTGTTCCTATATGACGGCTATGTCTATAAAAATAATGCACTTTCGAGGTCTTGAAAAAACTAGCTGCTGAATGCATTCGCGTTCCGCTCGTGCATCCGCAGCTTTTCAAGACCTCGGAGCGTGTATTATTTTAGGGCTAAACGGACTGGCGTGTGTACTTTATACTCATTAATAATTCACGAAGGAAAAACAAAGGAATCAATGTGCGATAAGAGATCTGTAAATCTGATACAGACTCGTCTTGATATTTTGCTTCGATTTTCTCGGCCGAAATAGGTCGTATCGCCAAAATAACTGAAAAACACGATTATATACATCTATACGTTTGATAAGCCATGTACAGAATTCTTGTCCGTGCTTTGTCGGATTTATAAGCTCTCGGGCTGCGGCTTGCGAGTTCGTACATGGATACTCACTCTGTATCTATGCCTGTATTTGTCATTATAATATAGATACGATAGTACGCGCGCTCTGCTTGGCTAAGAAGCCATGTTTTATTTTACAAATAAAGAAGCCTTAGCCATGTTTTATACTATCATAAAACACGATGGACATTTGAGAACATGAGAGAAATGTTAAAGCACAAGCCGAAGGCACGTGCTTTAACATTTCTCTCATGCTCTCAAATGCCCATCGTGTTTTATGATAGTATAAAACATGGCTAAGGCTTCTTTATTTGTAAAATAAAACACAAACATAAAGTCTCTAACCTTTAATATTACAACTGAGCGCACAGCATGGATTTTGATAGAACACGGAGAACCATCTTTATTTGTTAAATGTCGTTTGATCCTTTTACCAACAGACTAACCACCTGTGACTGAAGAACACAACATGAATCCGCTGTTCAAGAAGGCTGCTGTCCGAGTGCTCATATACGTCACCTGGATATTCGTGGGAGCATTTCCTTTTACTGTGTTAGAATACCAAGAGCAAGACGACCTAAAAAAGAGACAGAAGCTTCTTGAGGGCCTGTTTAAGGTCATGAATGAAAACTACAACATGAGCGTGGACGAATTTCAGAATTACAGTGTTTTGGCGCACCAAGCTCTGAGTCAATCTGATCCAAATTGGCAGTACTTCACGGCTGTGTTTTTCATGGTTCATGCCACTACGACCATCGGTAACTTTATATACATATTATCAAGAGAGCATAAGTAAGAGAGGGATGCGCCTGTGCGATGATAATGTCGAATAAAAGCTATTTTTAGTAACCGGAAGCAGTTGAAGCAAAGTGGGTGCGCGAGCACGACAACTAAAAAATGGAGCGAAAATATTTTGCCGGCTTTTGATGGCCAATATTTTCGCATCATTTTTTTAGTTGACGCGCGCGCGCCCACTTTGCTTTAACTGCTTCCGGTTAGTAACAATAGATTTGACTATACATTATCACAGCACGCCACATACTCCGAGATTCCCTCTCTTAAGGTACGGACACATGCTGCAACATTGCGCGCATTTGTTCATAAGGGTGCAATTTGTTGCGCAATCAATCGATCCTACTTCTGCGACATTGCCGGCAATGTTGCAGCGTGTGTCGGTACCTTTACTCGTATGCTCCCTTGATATTACACATTAAGCCATAGTAACGATATAACGAGCGCTCTGATTGCTATGCATTGTTGTAGTGTAGATGCACAGATGACGTACAACATTCCATCCCTTTGCCGCCATCCTTATAATATTCGTTTTATTCTTATTATCTTATTATCATATCAGGCTATGTACCAACTGAGCTAACCAGTGAGGCGGTGGTCTGTAAAGTCGCACACACTAACACAAACCCTTACCCGAACCATAAAATATACCGTACGAGATTTTGGGGCTAGGGTTCCAGGGTTCACAGGTAATCAAGAAGAGAGGATAAATGAGAGAGAAAAACAATTTGAGGGTTCGACTAGGATTCAAACGTATAAAGCAACCGTCATCATCACTACGCTAAAAAGACCAACCACGCTCAGAATGTGACAAATTTCCCCCTTTATTCTTGATTGGTGACCATGTAACTGAAATTCGCTGGAAAGAGAGTCGTATAGGTCTGCGTGCGCATGTCAGAAATGTAACCAGGCGAAGAGCTACGGTCTAGAGGAGTGCGGAAGGTCGCGGGTTCGAAACCCTACGGCCGTTTCCTTGGGCAGGGACGTATAAGCTGTTGGCCTTGTATCCATCCACTTCTAATCAATGCAAGGGGGACGTGAAAGAACCTGTTGTGCTAGAGCGGATTTGAATTGAGTGTCGGAAGTGTTTTGGTTTTGCGTTTACTAAGCTCTCCTATTGGCTGAGAAAGTAAACCAGCCAATCAGATTCCAAAATAAAACCAAACGCAAATTGGTTTTAGTTTTGCTTTGGTTTGTCATTGGCTCACAGGGAAGCCATTTATGAGTTACTTGTGATTACTCGCTCCTATGATTGGCTGGCTGTGGGTAATTTGCGTTTGGTTTTACTACACTCAACTGAAAACCGCTCTATTTCGTGAAAGAGTAGGGGATTGTCTCCCGGTACAACAGCCTGGTATTCTGAGGTACTAACAAATACTCATGACTGTAGACTGCACGGCAGCACTTTGCGCCACAATAGCAGCCCGTATTGCAAGCCCTCCCTTGAATATATTTATATAGAAGGATAGAGGAAACAGTCAGGAAACCCAAGCGGGAACAGGTCTTATGCATAATACCTACGCTACTGTTTTGTTACTCTAATCTAGACCATTATATTGTCTTGGTATGGCTCAGAGGAGAGGAAATGTGTTAAAGTGCGGCTTGGTGGTGATCACAAAAACATGCCATCATCATGCATTCAATAAGAAACCTCACGGATCGTGAGGCAGTTATTTACTCGTCTATTTGTTTGTCAGATTTGTGTCCTTTTCGTACCTGTTGGCTTCAAAGTCGCGCAACGTTTTGCTATGTTCTCCGCCTAATGCTAGCGCCATTTCAGGAACAATGTTTTCTTAACGTTGACTTCTCCTACGCCAGTTTACAGCAATTCCACAAGGTTTGGTATATAATGATCTGAAAATACACTTTAAATTCCATTGTTTTATAGGTAAAAAGGTGAAAGTTTATTTGGACAAAAACTGGCCTACGCAAATCTACCAAATCTAAGCGAGCATGAATGTTTGTCGTGAAACGAAATTCTAATTTCAGTTTCTTGTGTTTGCTTACCAGCTTATTTGTTTCCAGGATACGGTAACATCACTCCGGTCACCCCTGGTGGTCAGCTGATGTGTGTGTTTGTCAGCCTCATTGGAATACCGCTGTGCATTCTGGCCTTCAGCTCCGTGGGCGAGCTCATTAATGCGGGATACAGCGCGCTGATTGTGAAATTCGAAAAGAAAGTCTTTAGAAGACAAGAAGTGAAGAAAGTTGACAAGAAATGCGCGATCTTGGCATTTGTTTCAATGGTTGCCACTATCCTCGTGGGTTCTGGCTTGAGTACGTTATGGGGCTGGACCATGGTGGAAGGTTGTTATTTTTGGTTTGTTAGTTTCTCAACTATTGGCTTTGGTGACTATCTTGTTCACGAGCAACCACGAGCCCGACTAAACTCTTCATCAAAGGGAGTTAGTTTTAATGACTTGGACGCGGGAACACTAGCAGTCACAGTTTTTTTTGAAGTTTTCGGCATGGTATATTTCGTATTCGGACTGTGTCTGGTCTCTAGCGTATTAAACTCTGTTGTCACGTGGTTGGAGAAAAGGAAATGTCGAGCACAGTGTCCAGCGGCATGCATTCCAAGGAAATCCCGCACTGACAATGAGGAAAAATCGTATGAAAATCTTGGAATGGACAATATGAAAAGGAGTTGGAAGTCTGCATTTGAATGTGAACAAAAGTCAAACCCTACTTTTGTAACCGTGCAAGGTTTCTCCTCAGAAAATGAGCAAAATGGGCCGAAACAACCGGACGGATGAGGAAAACGGGAAAAATCATACACACTTTTTATGCGGCTATGTTCTATAAAAACGACGAGTACCGCTTTCTGTACGTTGTGTGAGATTAGTCCTTTTTCAAAATCACGGTTTGTATTGGAAGGACAACGTTTTCAATATGGTGGAGCCACTTTTATTCGCAAGTACGAATAAGCAGCAGTTGTAATGAAAAGACATGATGACTGATCCTGCAGCACTTGGTCGCCGAGATCGCAGCCATATTGAAAAGTTTGTCCTTCAGTATGAGCCATGTCACGTGATTTTGAAAAAGGCGAATCGAGTACCGGTTACCGCCAGTGGCGTTAAATGATATGGAGATTGACTTTGACTTAGATAAATAAGATAGAGACAGTCTATTTGCATAATGTAGGATTACGGTTATGATTGTCCTAGTACAATTTACAATTTGTAGAACTGAAATGTTAATGAAATATTGAACAATTATTCACCGAAGTGGAGGTGAATAACTGTTTTAGTATATACTAAACAAGTGAATAGCCAGCACCAAATAGTTTTGTGTCAAATGGATAAAAACTCGCGCGAGGTGATCGCTGCTCCGAGGGTTTTTCTCCGGGTTCTTCGGGTGTCTGTAAACGTCGGTACACCCCGGAACATTAGCATAATAGCAAAAAATAAAAGCACAATGTGCCAAAGCCGGCTACTGCTCAGCCAGCTGATGGAGTTCGAGAAACAAAATGTAGTCGTGTGTATCTAATAATACAGAAATGGATTAACAGTGGCATTCTATGGAAGGAATAATCTTTGGGCCGGGAATTCGTAGAGGTTTTGTGAACTCTGAATGATTTCGAAGTGGGATTTAACGCTCTGGATGGCGAGCGTTGTCAAGATCGAGTGTGCAGCCTTCTCTCTTTTTAGGAAGAAGGGGCTCCGAAAAGAAAATACGGCTGAAATCAGCTTAAAACCACCTATCAAGGAGAGAAACATGACAGAAGACATCACAGTAGCAAGGTAAGTCATTTTTATTCAAAACAATTACAGTATTTCTGGCTAGTAAACGGAGTTCGTTATGCATCAATCAGCGGCTTCCCCCTGGGACCGACCTCCGGGGAACCCACGGGAACTCAGGGGCATTTGTCACGATTTGTCAGCTCCATGTTGCCCGAGGGTGTGGGGGAAAACAACACTTTTGCTACCGGTGGTTTAACCCAGGGGACGGACTCTGGGGATTTGTAATATCAAGTCAGCGGTTTACCCAATCCGTTATTCCCGGATGTTCTTCGAGCTTCGCGCTATTTCCGCTCGCCAGTTCAAACCAAAGTCAAAGACCTCGTGCCCTTTTAATTTAATATGCCAGTTTTTAACGCGTGGAGCACCGACAGAGGGAATTGGCAAATTGTCTAGAGGAATTTATCAGCAAAGGTATGTTTAGTTTATATGTTTCGTTGCGAATTTATACCCTTGCATTTGGCCTTTGTTGTGTACGGAGTGGTTCCTTTAGGCTTTAATAGTTAAAGGTACGGACACACGCTGCAACATTGCGCGCAATATTGCCGGCAATCTTAAGTTCTACTTCTGCAACATTGCTGGCAACAAAATAAATTCCCGGAACAAATTGCACCGTGTGAACATCCCTGCAACATCAATTGCTGCAGCGTGTGTCCTTCATACCTTTTAATATTAATTACTGTTTATATCTCTTTGAAAGTAATTGTTCTGTTTTTATTTTTTTATGCAGCAAAACATAAACTAGAGTTGGTTGTTAACGTATAATTATTACAGGGACCCATTATATTTGCCCCAGAGGGAGGGCATTTGTCAAAATTCTCCTGCCCCATACCCAGGGGGATTAGATGAGGTTTGGACAAATCCCCCAGGGTCACCGGGGGTCGGCCCCAGGGGGAAGCCGCTGATTGATCCATTACGCTCCCATACAAACCCTTATAAAGTTATATTTTCGTATAAACTTGAGCTTGGGCTGCCTGTGCACCGACTACTAGTGCATGTTCATGTATAGGCCAAGCTGATTATGCGAGAATTCACATATACGCGAATTCTGTGAAAAACTTTACTACTCAAGCATGTTAAGGCCTGGTTCAGGTGTCAAATTTCGGGTAAAAACTGTTTTCCTTATTTCAGCACAGCCGAGTGTGGTAAGTACACCAAGTTTCTTACGATAATAGATATCGCTATTCTTGACTACCTTAAGTGGTTTGTGTGTAGTAAAACGTGTCACGTGGTCTGTCATGTGACTTAGAACACGAAATCAGTAAATCAAAAACGCGGCTCCGAGTTTAAAACAGCTAGGATGATGAGTGGATGTGTTTAGTTAAGGCTGAAGCCCTTTACCTTAATCGACTTAGAAAAGATGACTACAATGCTTCGTTAACGAGTAATTAAGGCGAACATATGCAAAATAGGTCACATGACTTTTTGCACCCTCAATATCTCCTTATCGTTACATGATAGTCGTGTTTTCTAAGTGTGGTCTGAAACACTGCGGGAGGAGTAATGTTATAGCAGGGTTACTTTATATTCATATGTTATCGTCGCAGCCGCATTTCACTTAAACGATTTTATATAATTATGACGTCATCGATCACGTGATACGACAACCATCCACTCGACACATTTAAGGAAGTGGATATTAGTATTATGGTGTAATTAGATTTTGTTTAAACTGTTATTTCTGTCAGAAAACATTATTTAACGTACATCTATTTTCCGTTAAATGAACCAGGCCTTAACATGCTTGAGTAGTACTATTAAATGGGAAATGGGCGTAAAACTGTACTCGTAAATAAGTATTTGAAGGATGTTCAGGGCTAATAATAATAACAACGGAAAACACAATTCGACTTTACGCTAAGGCTTGAAATATGCATCAGTATATTGTTGAGTCAATTAATACTGATAAACGAAAATTTTGAGCGTGAAACTCAATTTGACTTTATGCCCGAAAACGCATTTATCAGTATTTGGCTGACTACAGTAATACTAGTGAACAGAAAACTTTGGGCGTAAAACTCAATTTGACTTTACGTCCGAAATACGTATCGGTTACTAATAAACGAAAAATTTCGGCCGTGAAACTCAATTTCACTTTACGCCCGAAATATGTATCAGTTACTAATAAACATTAGTGAGGCCCTGTTGGGGTATTAGGATTATGGATTATTAGGATTATGGATTATTAGGGTACGGATTATTGGCAGCTATAAAAAATATTACGGATTATTTGGGTTGGATTTTAGGATTACGGATTATTATCACATCGATGACTTACGGATATAATTTGCGTTTACAAAATAAGGATACGGATTATTTCCACAATTTACCCAGGATTACGGATTATTCAGACCCCCCATCCCCCCTAACAGGGCCTCATTACTCGGGCCAGGCCTTTGGCCGGCTCGAGTCTAGTTTTGCAAGGATTTTTTTATTTTATTTGTTATAATTTTTTGTGTCGACCCAGAAGTCTCCGCCAACCGCCAAACCAATCCGATTGCACTGTTTTCGTGGCGGCCATGTGACATTTTATCGACTTCCGGGGCCGTCAACCAATCAGCTCGCATTTTTTTTACATTGCCATTGTTACGTCAACTGCAGTCTGCAAGCCATGGCCGCTAGCTATGAGCAAACCACACTGGATGAGTTGTTGTTGTGGATAAATCGTTCAATCTTTCATCTGGCATCAGTTGCCAGAGTAATTAGCGCACACGTGCTCTATTTGTGCTGTGCTGTTTTTATTCGATGGGTTAGTCTTGATGTTCTATTTGTTTTATTTCATTCATTTTGGGAGTATACATATTGTAGCGTTTATGCTGTCTAGTACCCCTCCGCCGACCATCCCTTGCCCTCCCCACCCCTCCCTATTCCCCATGGCAGCATGAAAGGGATACTAATTCCCTAGTCGGATTACTGACGCTCAGGCTGCCATCCCCTGGGTTTCCCGCGTCCCCACATTCCACTGCAATTGACCCGGCTTGCCTCTGGCCGCTATTCTGGTCGTGCTCCCCAGGGGATGGCACTCTCTCTCCCTTTCCCTTCCCAGTTTCCAGCCTTACTCCCTGCCGGTTTGTCTGTCTTTTACTCTGGATGGTGCCGCCACTGTATTGACCTACGGAATAGACCTGCTAGTTATTAGTTTGTTGGGCGGACATGAGGAGTCATGTGGGCTGGCACAATACCCACACCGCATCCTATTACTTGATGCTGGCCCAATTCCTATGCCCTGGAGGTACGACTGAGTTGCTTTCCGCTGGGGTACCCTTACCGCTGGCTCCTCTTCTATCTACTCCGACATAACACCTTGAAGGACTAAGTCAATCAATCAATCAATCAATAACTTTATTTAGGCACGCTAGCCTCTACAACTTGTAGCTGATTTCCATGAAGGGCATGAACAATACAATTAATTAAAACTATAATACAAAAGTCGATGACTACTTAAATGTGCTAAAAACACATATAATGCATAAATATATATAAAGGTATTTAAGATGTGTTAAAAACACATGATACGTATTTACAATAATATGACATTATAATATACTATAATGTCAACTGCTGATTTAATGGTAGCGTTACTAATTGTTGTATTGTCGTATGATGACGTCCTAATGACGTCACTGTATTGTGTAATAAAGTCACTTTGCACTTGACCAACATAGAACATGGTGGCGGCGATGTAGACCCGCTAAAAATCAGTTTTAAACAGCCTTATTCAAGTGAACAAGTCAGCCCTTTTATCTTGGTACATCCCGTTGGAATAACCGAAGAAAAACAGGGGAAAAGACTGCGAGAGACACGATCTGTTCGACACTTTCTGCAGCAAAACGTAACGTCTTGGCGAGTATCGAGGGACAACACAACGAAGAGAAAACTTGATTTCAAAGGAATTGAACTCCATTGAGCTGGAAGGAAACACAACAAAAATACGGACAGCTACCACACACAGGGAAGTACGATCTACGTTGACTTTTAACAGCTGAGTTTATTTAGTCAGAAAGTATTTTCCGTCGATAAATAAGCTTACAAGCTTACCGTTGGTGTTGGAAACTACGACAAGCCGGCGGATTCATCACATCAATTCCAACCCTAGAGGCGAGGACTTCCATCTCAAGACAAGTATCTATGGACTCTTGCCGTATTTAGACAGGACTCTAATTTATGTAGTGAGCTAGAGTAGATAAAAGTTCCGATTTCCATGGGTTTCGAGCCGTTTTCAAAGGGAACTCGGCGATTATTTTGAAAGTCTCATTCACGAAAGTAGAAACGTGCCCTCGACGTATTTGACCGCGCGAGGCCTGGGCCCGTAACACAGGTATACCGCGCACGCCAGTATTTTCTAATTCGATATTTTTCGCGTTTCGCGACGTTTTTTCACGCATATTTTTTAGATATTTTTAAGCGTTATACATTTCTAAAAATTATCACTGTCTTTGTTACTGTGTGAATTTGTTTACAGTAATGGCTACTTTTCAAATTCCCGCACCAACTCCTGTGTCTTGGAAGGGGGACGTAGGGGACAATTGGAAGGAGTTTGAAAACTCCTGGGGGTACTATATTATCGCAACGGACCTTCAATCGAAACTCGACTCTACAGCCGGGAAACTGGTTGTTGCTGCAACACTCTGCACCGTTATGGGGGCCGACTGTAAGAAAGTCATGAACTCCCTCCCAGATCTCTCTGACGAAGACAAAAAAGACCCCAGCAGGATTATAGAAGAGCTCAGGAAGCATTTTACGCCGCAAAAAAATGTCCTGTATGAGAGGTTTGTCTTTAACTCAGCGGTGCAAAAACCCGGCGAGACGATAGCCGAGTTTGTCGTCCGACTCCGTCAGCTGGCAGATTCCTGCGAGTTTGAGACACTGAAGAACTCCCTTATTCGAGACAGAGTAGTGATCGGCACCACCGACGAAAGAGGGCGGGAACGACTACTCAGAGAAAGACCCGTCCCTGACCTTGGAAAAGCTATCCAAAGCTTGAAAGCCGCTGAAATCTCAAAAACCCACCGAGAGGTCATGTCCGGAAAACAAGAGTCACCGGATTCAGTTGTGAACTACACTGACAAACGCCCTCAGAACCAAAGGAAAGGCAAGGGCGGCAGAGGGAATCATTCCCAGAGAGGCAATCAGAAGCCAAACCAGAACCGACCTGGACACCACGATACAGCCAAAGCTTGCAACTGGTGCGGACAGAACCCGGTGAAACACACCCGGAAAGAGTGTCCGGCAAGGTCCGTCATATGCAACAAGTGCTCCCTAACCGGACACTACGCCCGGGTGTGCAGATCCTCTGGCGAGGTCCAGGAGCTAGACGAGGAAGAGTGTGAAGACCTTCAGGAGTCATATTACTCGCTGGGGGAAGTCAAATCTGTGAACGACAACTTCTGGTCAGCAGAAGTCCAGGTCAACAAGATGCCATGTGACTTCAAGCTCGACAGTGGCTCCAAGGTGACCGTGGTCGGAGACAAAACACCGTGGCTCAAAGGTCTTCAGCTAGACAAAGTGAGCAGTGAATTCTATGGCCCGGGAGGCGTCCGGCTTTCGCACCTGATCAAGGGACGCCTAACAAACGCCGTACTCCAGGTCGCTGGGAAGACGCACAAGGAAACGGTCTACGTTATGACCAACCAAACGCACAACCTGCTGTCCAAATCTGCCATACAGGCACTTCAGCTGCTGATTCCAGCCCAGGAAGTTTACAGTGTTGAGACAGTGCCAAACTTCAGAACAGAGTACCCAAAGCTCTTCACAGGTCTAGGCCTGATGAAGGACAAGTATAAAATTCCACTGAAGGAAGGTTCTGTGCCTGTCTGCCTTTACGCCCCACGACGGGTACCACACCCTCTCCTACCCAAGGTGAAAGAGAAGCTTGAGTCCATGGTACGTCAGAAAGTAATATCCCGAGTGACCGAGCCCACCGACTGGTGCTCGGGTATGGTCATCGCCCTGAAACGAAACGGAGATGTAAGGATATGCGTAGACCTGACCAATCTGAACAAGGCAGTGAAGAGAGAAGTCCATCCGATGGCTAGCGTTGATGAGAACCTGGCAAAGCTGAAAGACAGCAAAATCTTCTCAAAGCTGGACGCAAACTCTGGTTTCTGGCAGATTCCACTAGACGAAGAATCAAGATTACTCACGACCTTTGTCACACCATTCGGGCGGTACAGCTTTAATCGTCTGCCTTTCGGCATAAGCTCCGCCCCAGAAGTGTTCCAGCGTACGATGTCGACAACACTGGAGGGGCTTGAAGGCGTCATCTGTCACATGGACGACATTCTAATCCATGGGCAAACACAGGATGTTCACGACTCTCGCGTGCGACTAGTCCTTGACCGACTTCAAAGTGCTGGCGTCACACTTAATGACAAGTGTGAGTTTTCAAAAAAACGGTTGAAGTTCCTTGGCCACATCATCTCCACCGCAGGGATTGAAGTAGATCCAGAGAAGACCAAGGCCATCCGGGAATTCCCCAGGCCGACAACGGTCACTGAACTCCAGCGCTTCAACGGGATGGTAAACCAGCTGGCAAAGTTCTTACCATCTCTCGCTTCCCTAAACGAGCCGCTACGACAACTTCTCCGGAAGGATCAGCAATGGCTATAGGACCAACCCCAGGAGAAAGCATTTCAAGACATCAAGGGGAAGCTAACCTCGCTGGATGTCCTGGCCCACTATAATCCGAACAACAAGAGCACCGTCGCTGCGGATGCGTGCCAGAATGGGCTTGGAGCGGTGTTGCTACAAGAAGATGCATCAGGCAACCGTCGTCCTATTGCCTATGCTTCTCGCTCTCTCACTGAGACAGAACAGAGATATGCCGTCATTGAGAAAGAGGCCCTAGCTGCCACATGGGCATGTGAAAAGTTTTCAGATTACATCCTGGGTACAACCTTCAGCCTGGAGACGGACCACCGTCCACTTGTACCACTTCTTTCAAGTACCGATCTTTCCAAGCTCCCACCAAGAATCCTCAGATTCCGATTGAGGATGGGAAGGTTTTCTGCAGAGATCAAGTATGTCCAGGGTGTACACCAAAACACGGCCGATGCATTGTCGCGGGCACCCACAAGCAGTCCTACTCATGAAGACATCAGGTCCATAGAGGCGGTGGAAGAACATGTCGAGTCCCTCCTCGATACACTTCCGGCTACGGAACAGCGCCTTGAAAGCATTCGCATCGCCCAGGAAAACGACGCCATCTGCAAACAAGTGAAGACGTACTGCTCAGGGGGATGGCCGCCAATAATGCCATCCCAACCACTGCTCAAACCGTACTGGGAGCAAAAACAGCAGCTAACCGTGACACGCGACCTGTTGATGTATGGCGACAGATTGGTAATTCCTACGTCTATGCAGCTGGACATGCTTGACAGGATCCATGAGGGACACCTGGGCATAACAAAGTGTCGGGGTCGAGCTAGCTATTCAGTCTGGTGGCCCCAAATCTCGAAGCAGATAGAGTCTATGGTCAACAGGTGCCACGTCTGTGCCAAACTGCGCCCAGCAGCAAGAGAACCACTGATGGCTCTCTCATTTCCAGGCAGACCGTGGTCTAGACTCGGGACCGACTTGTTCGAGCTAGAGAGGAAAACCTACCTTGTGGTCGTCGACTATGCCAGCAGGTGGTTTGAAATCAAACTACTGCACACAACCACATCCGGTGCAGTAATCCGTGTCCTGTCAGAGATGTTCGCAACACACGGCATCCCCGAAATTATCATCTCAGACAACGGTCCCCAGTACGCCTGCCAAGAGTTCATTGAGTTTGCGCAGGACTGGGGATTCACCCATGTCACTTCATCTCCGCTTCATGCACAGTGCAACGGCGAGATAGAAAGAGCAGTCCAAACAGCGAAGAATATTCTGAGGAAGAACACCAACACGTTTCTAGGCCTCCTGGCATACAGATCAGCCCCATTACACAACGGTCTGGCCCCAAGTGAGATACTGATGGGGAGAAAGCTGAAGACAAGACTTCCAACAGCTCCACAGACCCTCCAGCCGAAGCTGGTAGACTACAGAGAACTTCAAGCCAAGGAGGATAAGTATAGAGAGAGCTATGCCAGAAACTACAACTCACACCACCGAGTGGTGAAACTACCAGTCTTGGAAAAGGGGGACAAAGTGTTCATCACAGATCAAGGCAGGTATGGGGAAGTTGAGGAGAAGCTGGAGACGCCGCGATCCTACCGGGTCTCCACAGAAGCAGGCTCAGTCTTGCGACGAAATAGACGCTACCTCGTCCATACTGGTGAGAAAAGCAGCACTGCCGCAGAAGAGCAAGTCACAGCCGTGACCCCACAGCTAGAGCAAGACTCGCCTGAGCAGCCTATCACTACGTCCCCCAACCCTGCTCCTCCTGTACGGAGATCTAGTCGGTTAGTTAAAAATAACCAGCAACCTGACATGCTATATTACTGAATAGTTTATCATTGGCATCGATAGAGTAGATCAACAGTTATTACTGATTATAGTATATCTCATTTCATAGTTTAAGTTTGTTACACCCCGTGTTGATCTGGAAGGGGGATGTTGTATTGTCGTATGATGACGTCCTAATGACGTCACTGTATTGTGTAATAAAGTCACTTTGCACTTGACCAACATAGAACACTAATTGTTTAAAAGTTTAAAAATACGGAAGGAAAGGAATGATGCATGCTAACGGTTAATGGAGGAAGAAATGAGATTGCAGAAGGAATTAAACGATTCGCAGTCCCTTACTTCAGTTGGCAAGGTATTCCATGACTTTGCACCATTGTAACTCCAGCTTTTCTTTAAGAATTCGGTTCTTGGACGAGGCATGACTAGCTTACTAGAAGATCCTCTCAAGTTATAACTGCTAGTTTGATTAAATTTTGAAATAAATGACACAGCCTCGAAGGTGCTAAACCATGGAGTATCTTGAACATAAGTTTTGCCTTCATTTGAGCTCTATGCTCCTGTAATGTCAACCACCCAAGAGCATTTAGGGACGCTTCAGACTGTCCGGCTTCGTTACTGCGTTTCATTATAACTCTGGCGGCTCTATTTTGTAGTTTTTGAAGACGATCCGAAAGGACACTTCCTATCGAGTCCCACACTACACTACAGTAGTCGAAATGCGGCCTAACCAATGCATTATATACTAATATCAATGTTTCGTGATCTACAAACTGTCTTAACCTTTTTATAGCACCAATACCCGATGAGATTTTCTTAGCTATATAATCAATATGACTTTCCCACGTAAGGAACTCATCGATCTGGACACCAAGTACTTTACAATTATTAACCCTCCTGATTGGTTGGTTCCCAATGGCAATGTCTGGTGCCTTTGAAAGATGATTAATATTATATCTAGATCCAATCAGGGTGTATTCAGTTTTTGCTACGTTAAGACTCAGTTTGTTTGCCGAAAGCCATTTTTTAACGTTCCCCAAATCACGATTTATTGCCAGTTCTACTTCCTCTAGAGTTTCACCAGCTGCTGTTAAATTTGTATCATCCGCAAATAGCCGTGCTGTTGTGGAGCTCAGGCAATTTGGCAGATCGTTTACATACATTAGAAATGCCTTTCCTACCACGGCCTCGAATTCAGTTTAAATTCGTTTGATACTCGCATAAACCGCTTATCCCGTATAAGTCTGAGTGTGGCGAGTATGGGTGTTTTGAGTATGGGTGTTCTCCCTAGCTGGCCGGGGGTACGAGTCACGGAGTTACATGATCTCGCGCGGGCGAGAATGCCCATTCTTATTGCACGAGCTGAAAGGGAATGATGCGAATAGGATACTGTTCAAGCCGCACCTGAAATGATCCCCAACTAGAAATTACCCCCAATCAGTACCCGAAACGATCCCGCAATAAAACTGGGAGTGGACTAAAGGATTTTGGACAACATTTTTGCTAAACTTCTTGCTAAAAGAAATAAAGCTCAAAAGTAAGAATGTTTACTAGTGTTTTTTAATAGGACAAACCAATACTAGCTTTTTGTCAGTTGATCGCAGCTTCGCTCGGAGGTAAATAGCAAATGATATTCACTTCTAGAGTAGCCAATCAGAGCGCACAAAAAGCACTACATTCTCTGAGACTCTGAACAAGCTTGCTATTCCATTTCCTCGCACCAATTTTCTAATAAGTTTCAGTTATAGTGGTGCAGTTCTTTGGAATAGCTTACCCTCGGACTTTCGGTAAGCTGAATCTCTAAGTAATTTTTGCAATAAAGTATACTGCAACAGCTTCTTTGAAGACTACCTTAATATAGGAAATTAACGAAGCATGTTATTAACGCGAATTTCAAAAATTCGCGTTAATTAAATGCCCCTTAATTTATAGCATCGTTAATTAAAATACCACTAATTTACAGCATCGTTATTTGAAGACACCTTTATTTCATGCCAAATCATATTAGTCGGCTTCACTTTCAGACTCACTTGACACCTCTTCAAGTAACAGGCACTTTAAAATGTCTTTTGATTCGTCGATGTAGTGATCGTCCTCTCCCACAGGGTAGCTCACTTCTTCTACTCTCTTGTTTAGAATGTCAATGGCTTTTAAGTCTTTCCATTTCACAGTTACCGTCTCAATGGGTATTTCAAGGCCGCCTTGGACAAGTGGGGATGGCTTGTATTTAGCGGATTTTACCTCGGCTCTGATATCAGCTCCTCTCTCCAGCGCATGCCAGATATATCGACTGAGCTCTACCTTTCGATTCGAACGTATAGATAATCCGCTGTATTTTACAGGCTTAAACCATACTTACATGTACCTACTTGCTTAAGATACATATAATCAAATGTGATTGATATTAAACTTTGAGTTCTGTTGGAAGTTGTTGTTATGTCTTGTAAAATGCGCAGTTTGCTATAGCTTATTATACCTAAGACATCAAATTCGCGTTAATTAAATGCACGTAAAAATATTTCGGACGGAAAATCGCGTTAATTTAATGCACGTAAATGTAACTTTGTCGCGTTAATATAGGGCTTCGTTAATTTCCTATATTAAGGTAGTTAACATGTTCATATACACAGGATTTTTATTTTTCTACATTTGTTTATTTAATGCTTAGATTAAAGTGTTATTTTCAATGTTTTAATTTTTTATAGTCAAATATTCGTTTTGTAGTCATATATGTAACTTTTTACCTGATGAATTTTTACCGTGCCTAATGATGTATCAGTCTCGTTCGCAGCCATTATTTGTGTCGTCATGCAACACTTCTCCCCACTAAGTTAGTGGGGAGAAGCATTGTGTGATGACACAAATAACGGCTGCGAAGCAGACTAATGATGACGAGGAACTCAACATTTTCAATTTTTTATTACTACAAATAGAGAATGACTGTGACATGAATTAGGATATTAAATGGCTCATGACCATTGTTTTATCATCCAATCAAATGCTAGTATTATGGTACGGTAAGATTGCAAAATGTCTACATTACGTTTACTGTCTTGTCGTAAATACACACTTGTCAGATTTTCTCTAATTAAGAGACACACCAATTAAAGTTCTTATTTTGAATTCCCCTTAGTTAATGTTCCTCTGGTGGAATGACTGTCACCGGTACAGAACTGTGATGAATGCAGTAATCACTAACACTACCAAGTAGGGTACGGCGGATGGTGCCACACCCTCTGGAACCCATGATGACTTGACTAGCATTATGATCCTTAGCTAGCTGGCAGATGGATTCACCAGGTTTGCCACTCCCTTTGAATAATCTGCACTTCAGCTGGAATAGTTGACAAAAATAGAATCTTGTCAGGCAGCCGTCAAGGTTGTACAAGTAACATTTAAATAAATTATAATGGATTTGAGATTAGATCAAGGGGGAGGGGTACTCCCCTATATAAGGTATCTGGGTATGGCCACACTATACGGTATGGTTTTCGAGCTCCACGGTCTGGGATTGGGTATCTAATTTGTCCTTTTGGTCTGGGTCTCTGGGATAGGGTATCTATTTCGTTCTGGGAATTCGTATCCATGCTTTATGGGATTTACAAACTCAAGCTGAAAGCAAGAGTTTGTAAATCCCATAAATAAAAAAATAAAGCATGGCCACACATTTTGTACCTATTACTTTTATATTTATAGATTTTATTATATAATATTTGTATATAATGCCTCTCCTGGAAACCTGGATTGTATATATATATATATATATATACCTGATGAGTATCCGTATTAAAATAAAGATTTAAATAAAAAGTACTGTTATTTCCTCAATTAAACAGCCACCAACTATGAAAATGAAATTTGAAAAAAACACCCACCCCCCCCATTAAGAGAAAATGAATGTACAGAAGATGCAGCCACTTCAGGTTCATTACAGAGTACCACAGTTCATTACAGCTCATTTAGGTTGAAAAGGGAAATCAGTTTCTTTTCTTCAAACTCACATTATTGTTGATCGTTAGTTTGATTATATCACTTCAAAATTACATGTTATATCATACAAGAAAAGAGTCCAAACCATTTGTTATGTACTGTTTAAAACACGAACAGCAGTGTTTTATACTTGATAAAACACGTGCTGTGAGTGTTTTAAACGGCTTCAAAAACGCTTTAAGAATGCAATGAAAGAAAGACGCACATCTCAAGGGAATGGTTACTTAATGAACCATTGAACCTTTGTATTCACAACGCCATGCAAAATATTCGAGTAATCACCGCCTGCAATTACGAACATCTCAAGGGAATGACATGAAGAAATTACCATACTATGTTGTTTGAAGCGGCGTTTCGCAATGCAACAAGAACCTGCATTTGAAGGATTTGGAGTCGTGGTTTACCACGATAAAGTTCAAGACTTGGAAGGCGATGTGACTGATATGACGGCAGACTCTAATTTTTTTACTCTGGCACAAAATATGTAAGTTTAATGCACGTTTATATTATTTTACGGCTTTGAGTTTGGTTTAATAATTGGAACTAAACAGTGGCTCGGTAAACAAGTAATGGTAGTTGGATAACTTCATTTTAAAAATATTATCTGTGTATCTCGGTAGTCTGCTGATATTAGTAAATTTAGTACCATTTTTTTATCTAGGTACCTTATGTTCCGTGTACTTTTTGCTATCTTTGGGTCTTTATCAGTGAATTCTTAATTAGGATGAAACTTTATATAAAATGTCATGTTCATTAGTATTCTTTATATAAAACGTTCATCCTAATTAGCAATTCAATGAGAAAGCTGAAACATCAATAGAAATTCCATTGTCTCAATCATTAACCCCGTTTCCCTCTGGGACAGAAATCAATTCCCTCCGCGGGCCTTTTAGAATGATGAGATTTTATCAGGTATAAAGGAGCATGCACGTGACTGATTTGCTTCATCTGATTGGACAGAATGCTCATTAATTATTCATGAGTTTTTTGAAATTATTATAAAGAATTATGCAGTATTCAAATAAATCTTTAAACCCTTTCAAACTGATTATAGCTTACGTACTCCTTGCTCCTTGCATTTTTTGTTATATGTTTCAATTAGACTTCTTGCATTTGCAATGCATTCCTCTACTGATCTTTTCCAATCATTTGGTAACACGTCACCTCCATCTGCAAAAACAAAATATTTCACAAACAGTCAATGATAAAATTATTAGATAACTGGGATAGAGCAGTTTTCAATTATAAAAAAGTGGTGACTGCTGTCAAATTTGATTGGTTAGTTATATCTATGATTGTTTTTACTTTGCCTTCTGATATTGGTTCAAGTAAAACCTCTCACAAATTACTTCGGTTTGTGATTGGCTCATTGCATTTTTTCTTGCCCCTGTGATTGGCTCATATTTATGGGTTTATAACACTCTGCAATTGAAAACTGCTCTATCTAGTACCGGTACATAGGTATATAGTACACGGTCCAGAGTGCGGGAGGTCGGGGGTTCGATCCTGGCCGTGTCCTTGGGCAGGGCCGTTTATAAGCCATTTGCCTTGTCTCCTCTAATTCTAATCTCTATTTGAAGGGGACGTGAAAGAACCTGTTGTACTACTTGAAAAAGAGCAGGGGATCGGATTGTCACCCGGTACAGCAGCCTGGCCATTGTACTGCTAACCACACACTTAAAACAGAATGTATTTTATTTGGCACAGGTCCTAGGCTAGCAAGTGCTAGTAACTTTTCTGTATCTATTGATGGTCAGGATCTTAAATGTGTCTCTGAGTATAAGTATCTTGGAGTAATTTTGGATGAGTCCCTTATGTGGAATACGCATTGTAAAATATCTGCTCAGTAAAGTTGGGAAGAGAATAGGTATGCTTGGCTGAACTAGGAAGAACATCAGTATGCGCACAGCCAGTACCATCTACAAGTCGTTTGTTCTCCCTATTCTTGATTACTGTGATACTGTATGGAACCGCTGTGGGAGTGTGAATACAGATAAGTTAGAGAAGTTACAGAGGCGCGCAGCACGCATCGTTATGCGGATCGATGGACAGCAGCTAGAGTATCTAGGTTACAGAACATTAGAACATAGACGCGAGGGGCATGTATTAAAGTTAGTCAAGAAATGTTTAAACAAGTGCTGCCCACAATTTCTAGTAGATTATTTTAAGTATAATAGGGACGTAATATGTAGGACGTCAAGGCAGAACGATCACCTCAGACTGCCATCAATAAGACTGGAATGAACTAAAAGGGCATTTTATTACCATGGTTGTCTAGTTTTTAATCGAAATATATAACTTAGTTTTATCATAGTATAGCTTAGAGTAATTTGATTTAGTTTTATATTTATTCTTATACTTTTATACCTTTTTTGTAGTGAGCCATATATTTGTATTATATATCATTATTAGTAAATTAGGGCCTCTAGTGATATCAGTTTTTTACATCTGTAAATACTGAAAGAGAAACCCTGTTTAAATAAAGGTATCTATCTATCTATCTAACATTGTAAACTGTGTGGCAGCTACATGTATTAGTGCCATAAGCAGTCCGAAATAATTCTCTGATGGGATATGTCAGTATTATGTTAAGCGCCATGAAGCTGTGGTGATATCATTGGCATTATAGAAATATGGCCATTATTATTATTAAACCCTGGGGATATCTATAGGTCAGGAGCTATCGATTGGATTTTACAGCACATTTCCCATAAGGTTGTATTTTCAACACTGTAATCAATGGTTTGGGAAAACTTACATTCAAATGTAGAGGATGGTAGAGTAGGCTGCTCTTGTGCATGGATTATTAAGACCTCATCTGCAGGCTCATGGATGTTCTTACTGTACCCTGCACAGTACAGAGCAAAAGATTGATGGTCACCTTTTATTTTAAATGGTATGTTAGCACTTTTTCAGAGATCTTAAATCCACATGTATACATGTGCAGCATGGGCTCCAGGAACTGGCCCAGTTTGCCAAAAAAATGGAAAATTATAACGTTACCCTGTCGCTGATTAAATTTGAGTGCAGTTTTATTGGAAACTGGCTGTAATCCAGTTTAGCTTTTTCCTTACATTTGCTTGTAATTTGATCAGATTACAGCTTTTGACAACAAACAATTTAAAATAAGACTGAATCGTTAAAAGGATATGCTTACAGCCTTGAAATTTTATAAAACAAAAACTTTTGCCACAGATCTATAGTTTTGGGATTTGAAATGTTTTAAAAATAGAATTTTGGGGGAAATATTTGACACCAGATTCTCATACAAACACTGCATTTTCTGCCATATTTGTTCTGATTATCCAGCATGCAAATGGCTGTGAACTCATTTTCAGAATATTACCCAGTGTTTTATGTTACACTATATTCTTTTTTTATATTTTTCCTAATGGCTCAGCCAACATATTTTTATTTAAATGAACAAGCATTGGCATTAAATCCAATCTTCAACTTTCCGCGAAAGGCAAATGCCAGATAGACGAGAACTTCACCCACTGAGTACCTCTGAATATGTGGCTTGGCTGATGCTTGGCTTATCCCAGTTTGAATCTGAATCCATTCTAAATGAGTTTGAATAGAACAACGAACAATATCGTAGCACGAACTCTGTAAGAACACACAGTCACTCCAAGAAGGAATGCTCAAGGGTGGGTCTTATGAATGTCATGCATGTTGCAGATCAAACATCAGCTTACATAACACAGGTAATATATCCCATGAGAAAACAGTTTTGGTTAATGGACCCCAACCACAAGGATTCTATGAAATTATTTTGAACTTAATTGTAGTCTTTAATTAACAAAGGCCAGTTGAATAAAATCCCCTGGTGCCACGAGAAAGTAATGTTTATCCTGGCATTGGAAGATTGGAATGTAAATGCTTGTTAATTTCAATAAAAATATGAGCCATTAGAAATATTAGAAAAAATGTAAAATAGTAGTGTAACAGAAAACACTGGGTAATATTCTGAAAACGTGTTTCCTCGAAAAAAAAAAATTGTAACAGGAACGGCTCCTTTCGATAATAGGACAAAACATAAATTAAGAAAATAATTATACTACTACTAACAGAAGCCCACTGTACTAATCATAATAATAATCTATCTAAGACTATTGCTAATAAATAACACCATACAGTATATTAATCAAGTAATAATGTAGTCTCCATAAGCTAACATTGACAAAAATCTTTTGAAATCACATGAACCTCACTTTGGCTGGGCTACACAGGCAACCCATTTCAATACAACAAACATAATCAGGCGGGCTACCTGTGTGTTAAATCCAACATGGCTGCCAAAGTAGATTGGCATGTTTTCATCGCTTTTAACGGGAAAAGCCAGTCTTTCGCAAAGCCAGCATAACAATTGAACATCCTCAAATGATGACATAGTTTCTCTGCTTCAATCCGGCCAGCTATTACCGAATATTTACCCGTAAAGACGGACGGAGGGAAAACTAATCGAGATGGCAAACCGCAAGGTAAGATGTTAATTGTTATGTGACCTCACGCCAGTGTTTTCGAAGCGTAAAACCTCGCATACAAGTTTCACAATCACTCCCAAAGCAATCTATAATGCTTTTATTTGCTGTGAAAATTTGACATTGATTTTACCCGAACCGACCCAGTCTAACCCGAACTGGCAGTCCGGTCCGACTTAATTAAAACCTACCTTATAATAATCCCCAAAATAATCCCCAACTCTTACCCAAAAACTTAGAAAAGAGATTTACAGCTAAATGAGGAGTTCTCACTTACTTATGCGACATGCAGAGTTTTCTACAAATGCCTGAATGGGCCCAAGAAACTTGGACTAGTTCAGTAGTTGGAGAAAGTTGAACAAGCGGGAAATGCAAGTTTACGACAAATACGTGATTCTTTGCACGACCCGGGTCGGCACAAAGTCGGAAGTCATAATCGTTTCAAACAAACGCAGCACGCAGTTACTTATTTACTTACATTCGAATGCTCTTGCACTGTGTTTACTTCCATCGACTGGAATGACCACTTTTCTTGAATTTTCAGACATTTATTTTTCTTTCTTATAAAGTTTAATATTGTGAATGAACGGTTGGTTATCGCCCAGAGTTCCTTTCGCGCCGTGAAGAAGCGCATCCGAGACTCGCCGAGACGCCGAGGATTTCGAGACTCGTGATTTTTTGAGGGACCATTCTATACCCCTACATCTTATAATTATGGGATTTAGATTTATTGATTTATTCAAAATACTTTTTTCCACATAAAGAAATATTAGCGTTCATGTATATCAAATTCATTTGAATAACCAGTTCGCGGTTTAATAAGTCCGACATTTTGAAAGGGGTGCAAACATGGCGCGAAATACAGTGGGAATCCGATGCCAAATAATTTCCGTTAAATCGCATTTCTGAAATATTCATTGTCTGCAAACGTAAGATACCAGGTAAAAGATTATAAACAGAGCAAAATTTGAGGGATGTAGCTGTGCTGGGAAGCGTGAATCGTGTTTTCAGTTTTCCATACATTCCATGTTTTTCTCGTGACGTTTTTTGTTGTGGAGAGTAGGATCAGTTCTATCTGAAAAACACGGAAAAACAAGAAATGGCTGAAAAGGGGCCATTATACTTAGATTTATGCCGTATATACCCAGCGAAAGAGAACATATCAGAGCGCGCGTTATATCGTGGTTATGTTACAAAATCAAATACACCCGCATAATCCCCGATTCCCAAACTAAAGCATTAGTGCTCGAAATAGTCCAGCGAGAAGGTGCAAAACGCGAAACTATAACAATACGCAGAGTTGTGAATAGCCCATCTTCTCGCTGGTATTTATGAATGTTTAACTTCAGAATGAGGCTAACCCGTACATGCGTCTGTATTCATTGCATTCAGCGGTAATTTTCGAAACTATTCATTATCCCGTGCAGTGACGTAATCAGAAGGTAGAATTAATTAACCACAGTTATCAGTTCGCAAATATTGATCGTTTTCTTAATTTGTGGATGGCAGATAGACCATTTTCTTTAGATAGATTGGCAGATGTCCCTCGTTTTATTTACAAGGACTCGTGGATGTCTAAACTTGATGATAAGTCAGGGTATGACCATATTATGTTGACGGACTCGTCCCAGACGTATATGGGTTTCGAGTGGGAGGGTTGGTAGTTCACGAATCTGACTCTTCCATTTGGTTGGGAAAACTCGCGGTGGGATTGGCTGCCACATGTTATCTCCGGAGTTTGGGCGTGGCGTGTTCTTTGTACATCGACGACCGATTGGTTGGAGAACTGTTCACCGAGGAGGGTTACTTGTCTCGCCCGATCAGTCAGCGAGATATGGCATTTAGTCGGAGGGCAGCGGAGTCTTCACTCTATATTGCGTGTCGGGTTTTTATTATGTTGGGTTATACGCTAGTCCTGAAAAAAATGTGTTTTGACCCCAGGAACTCGTATTACATATCTTGGAATTATTATTGATTCACGATTGCAAGCGTTTCAGACGAAAAATTTGCTAAGCTTAGAGAAAGCCTTTTAGCCCTAAAGTCAGCTAGAGTTCCCCTGAGGCTTCTCTAGAAATTCATGGGCAAGTGTATCTCTTTATCACTGGCATTTCCGGGAGCAAAGTTTTATATACGGGAAATGGCTTCAGCTATAGGGGCGTCGGCAGGCAAGCAGGAGGCCGTGCTGTCTTCGGGGTTAAGAGGAGAATTGGCATTCTGGCGTTTTCTTGATTCCTGGACTAGTCATATTGCATGGCGGACGCGGAAAAACATGCGGCGTTAGTGATATCCACGGACGCCTCGTTTTACCGGTGGGCGGCGGTAATTCACGGTTCGTCAGCTCAGTATGACTCAATATGACTGAGAGATTTCTGGGAAGAGGAGCTACTTCCACAGAATATCAATGTTAAAGATATGTGGGCGGTTGCTAAGTTACTCGAATCTCTTTCACCAGATGTTCAGGATTGTCGCCTGGATGTTCAAATAGATAACCAAGCCGTTATACACACGTGGGAGAGTAGAGGTGCTCGCTCTAGAGATTTGACTCGGGTAGCTCAGCATTTCTTTACTATTGTTACCGAGCGGAATATTTCCCTCTCGATGTTCTATGTACCTTCGGAGCGAAATGCTGCGGATTGGTTTTCGAGGAAGTTTTCCAAAGCAGATTCTATGTTATCCCCCCGATGTTGGCAGATGGTACAGTCCAAGTTTGGAGGTGTGAATGGTCATTCACTTGACTGATCTCATGGCTCTGGATAGCAACGTAATAAGAGATAGGAACGATGTTACGTTGAAACATTTTACGCTCTACCCGACACCGGGATCGGCGGGAGTGAACGTATTCAGTCAGTACCTTACTGTGTGTGATGGTGTAGAGGTCAATGCATACGTTTTTCCTCCGTTTGGCCTCATATTTCCTTTGTTGCGGTTGCTATTCTCGCAGAACGCAGTTGTAACAATGGTAGTGCCGAGACAATTATTGTTCCCACCGTGGTGACCAATCTTGAAGGTTATGACGCGAGAGTCGATCCTGATAGCCAGACGTGGTTGTGATGATGCGCTTCTTTTCCCAACAAAGCGAGGCTTCAAATGTTTACCACTACCATTTGACCTCTTGGCGTGCCGTATCGGCAGACCCCTCCTTGATGGCCGAGTAATGTTTATCCCCTTGTTTGTTATAGCCTCTACCAAGTGTACCAAGACTGTTTGTTCCAGCGGTCCAGTGTCCGAACTGTGATTATCCTAATGATAAGCAGTTTCAGTTTTGTTAGCGGCGTGGCTACGCTAGACTTCCAGCATGCACCTTGGTGACTACGCCCTTGAAAGCCCCAATAAGCTTACCTCAAATCGAGGCGCGCATGGAAGTCTTGCGCCGGCGAAGGCACTCGACGCCGTATAGTCGACAGGTCATCTTTAGAGAAGGAGTTGACTGCTTTTCTGCAAAGGCTTTCGCCCTCTCGAGATGATATCATTCGCTTTCTAATTTGGAAGGATGATTTTGGAAAAACAAAGGTTAACACAGACGCATGCCCTTTGTTCGGTACTGTCCTTGTCCAACCCGCCTGGCCTTTGGGACAGTGGACTCCATGATAGGCAAGTTGCGGGCGATTTTTGCAGTTGTGGGCCGGGGTTCGGCTGATTCCAGTCTTCCGGGGTATGGAAATCCAGCGGCATTCACAAGGGTTAAAGACTATTTGGTCTCCGTCCGGGAAGAACAACTCCAGGCACGCGTTATCCCGTCACAGGCTGAACCTTTCTTTCTTAGGGATTTAATGACAATAGCGAGATTGATTGGGAATCGGCTACAAGAACCAGGCCTGGCGCCGACGAAGCTCTTTGTTTTAGAGAGGGATCAAGCATTCTTCAAGGTCTTGTTCTTTGCTGGAGACAGAGCGGGTGATTTGGGGCGTATTGAAACTAAAGAGATCCTTTACTTCCCACGGAAATATGGCTTTATATTTAACCATACTTTTACAAAGACTTTGCGTCAGGGTTCAACTAACCTTTTTGGTCTCAAACGGTATCGACGAGACAACTCTGTATGTCCGGTTACAGCTATAGAAGTGTATGTCGCTCTTGGTGATTTAATGAAAGTACCTATTCGTGAAGGTTTTCTCTTCCGCCCAGTTAATCCGTCAGGCGAGATTGTTCCCGCTCCATTTGTTTCTTCGGCGGCCCAAGCTCGTCTCTCTTCCTATGTTCAGTTTTTACCCAATATCTTCGCATCTCGGAATGTTACCATTCATGGTTTGAGAAGCGGTTGCGCGATCTCCTTGGCCTTGGCCGAGATACTTGCACATGTCGGTTGGAAGACGTCACAATCCGCGAACCATCACTTGAAGTTACATCAGGTCCCCCCAACCAGGAGGACCGGGTGACACATTAGCAAATCTCTCACTGAACCTCCCTGACCTCTACCAGGAGCAAAATACCCTGATAGGTTTCTCGACAGCATTTTGACAGTGAAGCTATAGGCTGTCACATTGATATGTTCTTTGTAAGTAATGGGATATGGGTTTAAAATTAGGATTGGGGAGGAGTGGTAGTGAGGATTGGGGGGGGTAACCATGGTTAAGGATTGGGGGTATAAATGGGGAAAGCAATCTGGGATGTAGTAATGGCTGGTGTGCTACAGAGCAGGCGAGACAGTGAGTCACTATCCCATACCTTAATGCTAATGAGTCAGCGGAAGGGATAATGAACTATGGTGCCGGAATAATGTAGCTAACACTGTGACGTCTAAGATGCAAATTTGTACATTTTAAAACCACTGCTAATTTATGTTAGTTAAAATGGTCATTTCATGAATTAATTAAGTGAGCGATTCCTCTCCTTAGGAACTCTAGGGAAATTCGGTTAGGGCTAGATTCCATCCGCCAGAAGGACGTAATCCCAAAATGCACTGCACTAAAATACTTCATTGAGAGCAGGAACTGGTGTCTAATGAAGTAACGCCTGCTTATCAAACATCATGCAGTATAAAAATTTTAAAAAGCGGTTGTTGACAGAAAACCCTCGTGGCGTAAGGGATAGTGACAGTTAGGGTTTCGATTAATAGATGGGTTAGGGTTTCGGTTCGAGTCTTCGTGGAGCCGATATTAATTTATAAGTCGAAGGAAGCGTACTTGTTCGCCTAAATTTCTAAGTGCCGCTTTAGTTTGTACCCTAGAAATATAACATCGAGAAAATTGCAATTCGACCTTCTGGCGGATGGAATCTAGCCACGACCGGGAAATTCAAATGACAGGAGAATCGATCCATAAATGGCCATGGCTCTAGTGTACAATTTACAGGAAAACAAACACAACAATAGATATTGGTATCCATAAGGAACATTTGAGAGTAAACATTGTTTTTCAGTCGAGGACCCTGCGTAGCGGTACTCGTGTTGTTTCCAGAGACGGTCTCAGTTTGTCGCAGTTGATCATGGGGGATGGGACGAGCGTGAAAGCGAGGACGTTCGCGCCTGTGGCTCGATCGCGGGGATACTCAACAAAGTATTTCCTCGCGTATTGTTTTGTTCGCGCAATCCTTTGTTCACCCATACCCGCAACCTATGCCGTTACCAATACAACATCAATGTCGACTTTCCAGCTTCTTTTTTGTACCTCATTTATTCAGTTTCTGTCATTTTCTACGCGTTGTTTCTACACTTTTTTCACCCAGTTTACACAGTTCACCTTTAATTTACTTGCTTTTTGTGTTGCTACCAATAATATTTATTTACCCACGATAAATTTACAGCGTTGCTGATGTGGTCGTGCTTATAACTACGCTATTCTACCCTAATAATAATAGTAATAATAAAACTAATTAACTTATACTAATTAATTTATTCAATTCAGTTATTTACAGTAGTTCAGTGTTTCTTTTAAGATTAATTTTAAAACTATTAAGTGATGTAGTTGACCTTAGGTCGTTACCGAGACTGTTCCAAAGCCTCATACCTCTGTACGTTATTGACAATTTCAGGTAGTTGCATGGTTTTCGGTTTGGGTAGACTGATACAGTGAGTGTTACGCAAGGAGTATGTAAGTATTCTCTTAGGAAAGGCACTACATAGTACAGGAGGAGCTAGGTTGTGAAAACATTTATGTACAAAACAGGCAAGTCTTAGGTTATAGTAATAGTTCAGTGGCTTCCAGAGGCAGAGGCAGTTACGTCCTCACGTGGCGTTAGCCAATAGAGTCCAAAAATTATCCTTGCAGCCCGGTAATGAATTCGGTTTAATGATTCTAGAAGTGTTGTATTACACGATAATACAATTATTATTTGATTCTCGCCTCCCCACCCTACATATGGGATTTTTATATTTTCACTACTTGTTTGCCCTAGTCAGCATAGCATTCAGTGTTCTTTTAATTTATACTTTCACAATTTTGCTTTAATTTGTGTCCGGTCCTTCTGCTTCGTCTGTTGGTCCTTGCCAATTTTTACTGAGCATTCCTTTCACCACTATCCCTCACATATTTTCAATTTTCCCCTCATTCCCCCCTTGCTATTGCTCTATTGCCTCATTCCCCCATTTCAGCTATTATCTTTGCCTGCACCTGTCCCAGCTTGTTTCAATCTCTTTCCTTCCCATCGTCCCATTCCCTGGCCCATCACCCCTCAGGTTGCGCATTAAACCCCTGTTTGATGTTTTGTGCAAATACCTGCATTCAACAAACCCCCCCCCCCCCCCCCCCCTAAAAAAAAAACATTATCTTGCTTGCCCGTCCCCCCTCACGCTGCGCATTAAGACTCCTGTTTGATGTCTGGGTGCGAACACATGTACTAACACAAAAACAAAGTTTTATACGGGGAGACTCCGCCCCGAGGTCCAAACCATTTTTGAAAGAAAAGCTAACCCTTTCATGTACCTTCCATAAATAATTGTACCTCTTTCACTTACCCACAGTAGAAACACTGCATCCTTTTCTATACAAATATTTTGGCTTATAATCGAGCGACTTTTACTAAACTTTTCACTGAACCGACCGTGCACCAGCGTGCGGAACACTCTAGTCCTGAATCCGGTGCTCGATTTTGTTTGGCTATTTAACGCCGTCCTGTCCTTTACATTCAATCCTCCGTTATGGGAATTTGTGATTATCTTAATGATCAGTGTAATTGTTTTGCCGTAATGCGTAAATTATTCAATTTCCAACTTTAATTTCCGTTACATCTCCGCGTGCACGCATACGCGTCATGTTCTTTCTGTTGTACGCCGTTAGCTTTTCCGTTACACATGTGCGTGCAACTCATCTGCACGTGCAGTATTTAGTTTTGTAATTACGACTGCACGCACGCATTACATTTCCCGTAACACATCCGCGTGCAACTCAACTGCACTATTTATTTTTGTAAATTAATTTCCATTACATATATGCGCGTGCATCTCTTCGTATTTGATTATTGGGAGCTCCGCTCATAGGATTGCCTATATATATATATATATATATATATATATATAACTTGTAATGAAGATCCAATGTCTTATGCCAACGGATAGTCCAGCTACAAGGATCCAAGGATTCATAGACGGTGCTTTGCAAGGAGTTCAATAATATTAATAAAAAAGGCAAAGACCGTCAACTTATAACTGTAAAAAATATATTGAGAACGTTTCGGCCATTCAGCCTTCTTCAGCTAAAAAAAATAATGGAAAATGCGTGGTACCACGCATTTTCCATTATTTTTTTTAGCTGAAGAAGGCTGAATGGCCGAAACGTTCTCAATATATTTTTTACAGTTATAAGTTGACGGTCTTTGCCTTTTTTATTAATATTATATATATATATATATATATATATATACAGCCGTTTGCAAAAATTCTGACCCCCCTCACCATATATAAATATATATAAAAAATGTATCAAACATTATGGGATACCTCTTCCTATATTTTTTTCTGAAGCCCTTGATGATAGGCAACTTGAAAAAAATATCAGCAATGACATCCCATAATGTTAGATATATGTTTGATATATATTTATATATGGTAAGGGGGTCAGAATTTTTGCAAATGGCTGTATATATATTATATATATATATATTAATATCAGAGAAATTAAAACTAGAAATTATTAGTCTGACTTCCGACCCTTTTATAAGTTTTACAAGCGCGCGTGACAGGATAGTTTTGTGACGACATTTGCATAATCACGTGCCGCTACGGTTCACTGCACAAACCGACTCTACAGGAGACTTGCAGGGACTACAAGAATGGATTTGCTAAAGACAGAGAAATACCGAAAAGCAGTCCAAATGCACACTAGAATTCAAGTTGAAGCAGCAGTCCTCACTTTTGAGTCCTCGAACCGTGTTACAAAGAGAGGAAATGCAGCGAAAATGAGTGGAAGTGGGCAAACTCTGCTGACTGAAAATCTGCCACGGCGAGTGCAAATTTATCGAAAGGAACCGCTTTCATGAGTTCACTTCAAAGGACAAATTTGCTGGAAACTACAAACTACAGTTTGTAGTTTTGTGGATTATAGCCATCACAGAATCAAAGACAATGGTAAATCAAGAGACAAATGATTTCGGTATGAGATAAAACTTGAACACACCGAGAGCGGCGAGAGAAGAGCATAACAGCAACCGGCTTCCTGAATGAAAACTAGAACTTGTTGTTCATCTATCAAGAACCACGTGGAAAATAACTCAAGTAAGTACACTCTTTTTAAGTCGAACAGTTCCAAAGTCTCGTTGTGTTATTTATTGCTCTAAGTAGACGTTATTTCAGTTGTGATTCACGAGGACCGAATAAACTCAACCCCGGCCAAAACTCGTAAGTAAACTTTGTTTGTGACGGCTTATGGATTAAAATAAGCTTCAAGTTTAGCCATACTTATTTAGTTGCTTCTTTAGTGGGTTTTGGAAAAGCTTTTTCTTTCATATTATTTATTTATTCGTGAGAAACATCAGTAAATATGCGAGCGACCATTTTGGTAAATGCCTTGTATGTTTATTCACCTCCAGGCGCTCTGGAGGTGAATATAGCGACATATGACGTAATTCTCGACCAATCAGAGCACGGGAATCTCTATATTCACTGATGAAATTATACTAAAGATACGATAGTACGCGCGCTCTGATTGGCTAAGAAGCCATGTTTTATCAGAGTATATAACATGGTTAGCCGTGTTATATAGTTTTCAACTGGCGGTTTCCTTTCATCGCGCGCGTAAATCTATATTATAAAACAGATAAAGAAGCCTTAAATCCATGTTTTATACTATCATAAAACACTCTGGCCATTTGAGAACACTCTCATGTTCTCAAATGCCCATCGTGTTTTATGATAGTATAAAACATGGCTAAGGCTTCTTTATTTGTTAAGTATAACTTACAATGCATACTAATGTCATAGTATAACCCTATATGATTTTCACGTGGCTTCTCGTGCCACATTTCGAGTAGCTTTTAATCAATACTTCGTGTGAACTGGTCTTTTTCAAGTTTCTTGGATCATCAACAACAATATTAATTATCAAACTCATTAATAATTCGTGAAAGAAAAACAATGTTGTAAATCTAATTCGTCCTGATTTACATAAACTTTTGCTCAAAATAGGTCGCCAAAATAACTGACTAAACATGACTCTATACACCCAGACGTGCGCGATAAGCCATATACGAGGGTCTGAATGGGGGGGTCTACATGTCAGTTGTCAGTTAAAATTTTGGCCATTTGTCAGTTGTCAGTTAGCCCTAGTTAATCATTACTAGAGAAAATATACTATGTTTGACCCACAAAAAACAAATTTGTCAGTTGTCAGTTATTTTTCGGTTGTTAGTTGTCAGTAAAAAAATCGTCATTTGTCAGTTGTCAGTTATTTTGAAGGCCGTTTGCATGTCAGTAGTCAGTTAACCCCATTCAGACCCTCATATACAGAATTCGTGTCCGTGTTTTATCGGATTTCTAATACTATATAATGTTCGTGTTATACGTGGTCCATGCAATTCCTGCCAAGTTCTGGTCATTTTTTGTAACTGTTTTTAAAATATATGTCCGTGTATACCCCGCGTAACTCAGTACTCGAACGTAATCGAACGAATCTGGAATCGAACTGAATCCTAGACTGCGTCGAATCCGAACTGAACCCGGGGTTCAATCCATGGATCTGATCCATGGATGCACTTCGATACTGTTCGGTGATCGAACAAATGCAAACTTGCAATTTTTTTTCCACTGAATCGAACAAAATCAAATACATAGGACTTCTCGTTAAATTCAAATACTCCGAACTAAATCTAACTTAAATAATGTTCGATCACTGAACTGAATCGTTCAGTTCGATTCAGTTCGATTTCCGAACGTGCGAGTAGGTAGTGAGAAGGGCGTTCAGTTCAAAGTCTGTTTGACAAAAGGAAGAGGTGAATCTACCAATGTATCCCTTATGGTGGGCTTATACAGACTGGGACGTGAGCATGGTGCAGAACAAAATCACTAACACTTCCCAGGACAGTACGGCGAATCATGCTTTGTCCTCTGGAGCCCAGGACGATGTAGTTTGGCTGCTGTTCCTTGATTAATTTCATTAATCCATCTCCTACCGTGGAACCATGCAAGAGATAACGCTCGCACTTGCACTGATGAGGAAAACATATATCGTAATAATTTCACGTTAATGTAAAAGTTGGTTATATAATTATTTATATATAATAATCAGTCCGAAGCGTACGCTCTGATTGGTCAAGAGCCGTGTGTTATTAGCGTACGCTCTTATTGGTCAAGTGCCGTGTGTTATTAGCGTACGCTCTGATTGGTCAAGAGCCGTGTGTTATTAGCGTACGCTCTGATTGGTCAAGAGCCGTGTGTTATTAGCGTACGTTCTGATTGGTCAAGAGCCGTGTGTTATTAGAGAGCACACACATGGTTTTTAGCTTGCGATTATTATATAAAACAAATATATTCTATTCTACCGTGCGTCTGTCCTCTTATAATAATAATAATAATAATAATAACACTTTATTTAATGAGGATATGCAGATAAAGTTTACACTTGTTTCCAATCTGGTCCTCCTAACTATTATATGCCAAGATAGAAACATGATATAATTACATTATAAGACATAATAGATAATTATTTAACTACTCAAAAAGGAATATACATTATTGGGAAGATATGAAAAAACATTGAATAAAATATAAACACTATAGCTTTAGAATTATACAATTAAAAACATATATGTAAACGAAAGGTGGTTACATGTATTAAGGATATATATAGATGCTTTATAACTATAATAGTGTACACGTTAGGTGTTTTCTAAAGTATAATTGTTCTTAACGACGACATCTATTAGATTTATGCCCTGTGTACACGACAAGTATTTTGAGCACGGCATTCCTAAATTTTAGGTACCCGTGCCAAAATATTACGGTACGGCACCCTTGTCGTGTACATGGGAATGTTTCGGGTACGCGTGACCGAAAATCTAGAGGTTCTGATCGAGACCCTGTGAAAACGTCGTCTCGGCCCGTTTGTTAGGAGTGCCCGTGCCCAAGTTAGGAGTGTCGTGCCCAAGTTAGGAGTGCCGTGCCCAAGTTAGGAGTGCCGTGCCCAAGTTAGGAGTGCTGTGCCCAGGTTAAGGGTATCGTGTCCAAGTTAGGAGTGCCGTGTCCAAGTTAGGAGTGCCGTTCCCAAGTTAGGAGTGCCGTGCCCAAGTTAGGAGTGCCGTGCCCAAGTTAGGGGATCGTGCCCAAGTTAGGGGTGCCGTGTCCAAGTTAGGAGTGCCGTGCCCAAGTTAAGGGTATCGTGCCCAAGTTAGGAGTGCCGTGCCGAAGTTAAGGGTATCGTGCCCAAGTTAGGAGTGCCGTGCCCAAGTTAGGAGTGCCGTGCCCAAGTTAGGAGTGCCGTGCCCAAGTTAGGAGTGCCGTGCCCAAGTTAGGAGTGCCGTGCCCAAGTTAGGAGTGCTCTGCCCAGGTTAAGGGTATCGTGTCCAAGTTAGGAGTGCCGTGTCCAAGTTAGGAGTGCCGTGCCCAAGTTAGGAGTGCCGTGCCCAAGTTAGGAGTGCCGTGCCCAAGTTAGGGGTATCGTGCCCAAGTTAGGGGTGCCGTGCCCAAGTTAGGAGTGCCGTGCCCAGGTTAAGGGTATCGTGCCCAAGTTAGGAGTGCCGTGTCCAAGTTAGAAGTGCCGTGCCCAAGTTAGGAGTGCCGTGCCCAAGTTAGGAGTGCCGTGCCCAAGTTAAGGGTATCGTGCCCAAGTTAGGAGTGCCGTGTCCAAGTTAGGAGTGCCGTGCCCAAGTTAGGAGTGCCGTGCCCAAGTTAGGAGTTCCGTACTCAAGTTAGGGGTATCGTGCCCAAGTTAGGAGTGCCGTGCCCAAAATACTTGTCGTGTACACCTATCGACACACGCTGCAACATTGCGGGCAACATTGCCGGCAATGTTGCAGTAGTAGGATCGAGTTCTACTTCGGCAACATTACACGCAACAAATTACACCGTATGAACAATCGCTGGCAATATTGCGCGCAATTTTGCAGCGTGTGTCCGTACCTTAAAGGAACGTGCAACAAGTCGAAATTGTATGGGCCATTCTGGAATCGTGACGGTATTGCAGCCCAAACGAAAAAAAAACAGTAGTAAATATTTCACATACATTCTTTCCTGCACACTTTTTCACAAACTCGTCGAGGAGCTTATTATTTCTAGCTTCAACACTCTTTGCTTCAGCAAGCCATTTATCATAAAGTGAGCTGGTATCTAGGAAATGAATGACATAAGCAATAATAAGATTTAAATATATTAATTATATCCCTTACAATACAGACAAATTAGCCATTCTCGACTAGAGTTCCTTAGGAGAGGAATCGCTCACTTAATTTATTCATGAAATGACCATATAAACTAACATAAATTAGCAGTGGTTTTAAAATGTACAAATTAGACAGCATTTGAGCGACGATGGTTGTTTAGTGTAGTGGTTGCGATGTTTGCCTTACGAGAAGGTGGCAGCGGGGTTCGAGTTCCATAAAAAAAAAAATTACCTCACCATTTTCTTGAGAAGTTTTTCTTGAGAACCCTAGCTCTAGGTGGGTAAGATCTTGTTTACTGACCGGTTAGAGTTTTTTTATTTTTCAGGGTAGGATTTTAGTTAGTTTATATTGTCATTTCATGAATAAATTAAGTGAGCGATTCCTCTCCTTAGGAGCACGTATTCTCGACAACATACCAATTTGTCTTGTTTTTAAATTTCAAACTTTTCTGTTGATTCCGTACCCTAGGTCCAGAGCAGAGTTCCAGAGGTTAATTTTCCCCGCCGACACCGAGAAGGCAAAGCCGCGAGTCTTGTGACGAAGTCGGGAGAGTCTTGTGACGAAGTCGCAAGTAGCGAATGTTTTCGCCGCTCTCAAGGTGTTAAGGCCTGGTTCAGGGATCCAATTTCGAGTGAAAAGTTATTTCACCACAGCCGAGTACGGTAAGTGCGTCAAGTTTCTCACGATAATAGATATCGTCATTCTCCCTCAAGTGGTTTGTGTGCAGTAAAACGTGTCACGTAATCTGTCATGTGACTTAGACCACGAAATCAGTAAATCAAAAACGCGGCTCCGAGTTTAACAGAAACAGTGAGGATAATGAGTAGATATGGTTAAGGTTCAAGCCTTTTACCTATTTCAGCTTAGAAAAGATGACCACAATGTTTGATAGCGGGCATGCTTTCTAAGCGTGGACCAAAACACTACTGGAAGAGGAATATTTCAGTAGGGTTACTTTCTATTTATATGTTATCCTCGCAACCGCATTCCACTTAAACGGTTTTCTCTAATTATGACGTCATCGATCACATGATGCGACGATCATCCACTTAGGAATTTGAGGAAGTGGATATTGGTTTTGTGGTGTAAACAGATTTTGTTTAACACTTGTTCCTGTTACAAACATCTATTTACGATCGCTCGACTCTCGCTCTCGCGACTTTGTCGCTCAACCCTCGTGACTTTGTCGCTCAACTATCGTGGCTTTGTCGCTCAACTCTCGTGGCTTCGCCATTCGGTGTATCGGCGGGAAAAATAACCTCTGGCACCCACTAGGCCACTACCCAGATCTCTCTAAAAAAACGAGGGAGGGAAGGAGAGTGTAAGAATTGTGACGTGTCTCATGTGGCTTGTATTTCTCTTACATGCATCTGGTGGAATTGCCAACCCTGGTAATTCTTGTGAGTGTGCAATCAGCAATGTGTTTTCATCTTTGTGAAGGTCTTCCAAGTACCCTGAAAGGAAACTAAAAAGTTTAAAATATTTATTATGACTCAGTGCCCCTCCCCATCGTCGGATACCTAGGGGCAGTGAGTGAGTAGGCGATTGGTAAAACATAGGGCCCCTAAGGGCAACTCGTGGATGGTCAGTGAGCGATTTTGGTATATACTAAAAATCGCGTGGCCTATGATGTCGTTACGTCATCACCACTAAGTGATTTGTTGGAACCCAATACCATGCCTGTCCAAGTTTGAACTGGCTGGCATTAGAAATGAAGGAGATATGGGCATGTACTTAATACACGTAATCGATGACGTCATCGCCATTAAGTGATTGATAGCAATCCACTACCATGTCTGTCCAGGTTTGAACTGTCTGCCATTAGATATGAGGGCGATATGGGCCGATGTACTTAAATATCACGTGACCGATGACATCATCATTACGTCATCACCACTAAGTGATTTGTGGGGACCCAATACCATGCCTGTCCAAGTTTGAACTATCTGGCATTGGAAATTAGGGAGATATGGGCATGTACTTAAAATCACGTGACCGATGACGGCATCGTTACGTCATCATCCCTAAGTGATTGATAGGGACCCACTACCATGTCTGTCCAGGTTTGAAGTGTCTGGCATTAGATGGGCACCGTCAATACATCTTCTCCAGCATGACCAAATCTTTTTGAAACCTTGGACGGTCATTCGGAAAGTCAACGGCGAGTCGGCGAGACACAGAAAGAAACGACGAATAAATTATCTCGTATCCACCTGAACCCAATAACTCGTTCTGCACATTCGTGCATCCACGAGTTAAATTACTATTGTGTATGGAATAAATAGCTTGATTACGCCGTGTAGAACTTGATTACGTGTAGAACCTTCGCTTGATAATGGCTAATTGTGTTGATGCATGCAGTCTAAGTAGTTCTGGAACCTTCCAATCTGAACAAGGATTGTGTGACAAAGTTATTATTTAGTGCAGCTAAATTGAATTGATCTTTAAATCAAAATGCCCCGCTGAGCTTTGAAATCACATATCAAAGAGGTTAAAACGAGTTTTTATCCGGTCCACATCGGCGCAGAATTGAGTTTTTGGGAATCTAACGCTAGCCAAATGTAACTTGCAAACGTTTTATCAAATATAAACAGTGCATGACCCAGGGATCAACTGGCTGGAAGATCAAAGAAAACACATGTTTTTTTAGGATGGAACCTATGTGAATCAGTTCAGTTCGATAAAGTGAAATAATTAATGTCAAAATTTCGGTAAATACTAAGTCACATTTGGATATATTAAACTCCATTCTGTCTTGTTCTGAAAAAAAAGGAAAACTTATTTAAAATGACTGTGAATGTAAAACCATTCATGCCAGAGGTTTCGCTATTCTTTGAGCAGAATAGAAATATCTTGAACAGATGAAGAAATATTCTTCCCTTCAACTATATTTGACGATGAAATTCACAGCCTAGAGGAAGATCATGCTACTCAAAGCGATGAAGAGTTTTTAAACGATGTAGAAGGGATTGAAGCTGAGGGGGATGAACATCGTGCTGTAGACAACGCGCCCATTCATGTTCATGAAAAGTCTTGGCGTTGGCTTCCACACAAGTGGCCTATGAAGACAACTCTTTGCAAATCAAAAAGCAAATTATTTTGTTATACTAAAAATCACGTGACCGATGACGTCATCGTTACGTCATCACCACTAAGTGAATAGTGGGGAAACAATACCTTTAAACTGTCTGGCAATAGAAATGAGGGAGTTATGGGCATGTAGTTAATATCACGTAACCGATGAAGTCATCGTTATGTCATCACCACTAGGTGATTGATAGCAATCCACCACCATGTCTGTCCAGGTTTTAGCTGGCTGGCATTAGATATGAGCGAGATATCTGCATGTACTTAATATCACGTGACCGATGACGTCATCACCTCTAAGTGATTGATAGGGACTGTTTCCTCAGTAATTCCTTTGGAACTTTACGCCACACATAATCAGACCACCACGAACCGTATAATATTAAATGTTTGGTTTAATACTTAGCTATTCGATCTGAAATACAAATTCAAGCAGTACATTTCTTATTTCGTAACATACATGAATTCAGCGGTTATTTGACTCTAACATACTAACTTCAATTGATCACACAGTATACTCATAATTACTTACTTCTGTGGCGGGTCATAAATGATTATTCCTGGACCCTGGTTGACTCACTGGTTAGCGGTACTGGTTAGCGTGTTTGGCTTTTCATGTCCTTTCTCAAAACTGATTCTCTGACTAAACGGAAATTCGATCATACAAGCCTTTTCCTAATCAAACTGTCAATCAATGTTCTAAATCATTCCTTATTAAATCAACAATCTATATTTAACAGACACGTTAATGTTATTAACGAAACAGGGACCCATAACCATGTCTGTCCAGGTTTGAGCGGGCTGGCATTAAAAACGAGGGAGATATGGGCATGTACTTAAAATCACGTGACCGATGACGTCATCGTTACGTCATCACCACTAGGTGCTTGATAGGGACCTACTACCATGTCTCAGGTTTGAGCGTGCTGGCATTAGAAATGAGGGAGATATGGGCATGTACTTAAAATCACGTGAGCGATGACGTCATCTCATCATTACGTCGTCACCACTAAGTGATTTGTGGGGACCCAATACCATGCCTGTCCAAGGTTGAACTGTCTGGCATTAGAAATGAGGGAGATACGGGCATTCACTTAAAATCACGTGACCGATGACGTTATCGTTACGTCATCACCACTAAGTGATTGATAGGGACCCACTACCATGTCTGTCCAGGTTTGGAGTGTCTGGCACCGTCTGGCACCGTCAATACATCTTCTCCTGCATGACCAAATCTTACGCGTACCATAAACATCCGTAAATATATAAAACATAAAAGCAAATACCGTGAACAAACATCCTGTAAAAATACGTTGGATCCGAAGTGAGGACCTATGCAGCCAAAAATATGAAAAATAACGAATGAAAAGTCCGAAGACTACAGCAAAGCTGATATACAACGTAAAATTCCAACACAAAGCACTACGGTTAGCTAGGCCTGACATGAAAAGCGTAGGTCTTATATGGATCCGAATATTCCTGTTATTGTCATCATTTATAAAGCTGGTCTGGCCAGCATAACTATTTCTCACAAGGCACTGACATGTTAGGTTCAGATTTGTTTGGTTTTTGGCTTTTCGCCACACGTAATGACGTGTGACCCGATAACCAAACATTTCTGTGGGCTCGAAACTAGATGCTCCTTAGCTCAGTCCCGGGTCGGTAGTGCAGTGGCACCGAAACCTGTGTTCTGTTTGCTATGCCATACTGACGAGTTCTAATAAGAACGAAACAGCTGTCTATGGCTGCAATCTAGTCCGAGCGCTTTTCATGTCAGGCCTAGCTAACCGTAGTGCTTTGTGTTGGAATTTTACGTTGTATATCAGCTTTGCTGTAGTCTTCGGACTTTTCATTCGTAAATATATCTTCGGAATATCGAACACTATTCGGACAGCCAACGGAGAGTCCCCGATCTACACACCATAAAACGATGAATAAATTAGCTACTGACCCACTCCAATAACTCTTCTTTCCTCTTCCCATTTTTCTCCCTCCCCTCCCTCTTCGCCCTTTTTTGGCCCGTCACCATAGCCGCCTCCGCAGGCAACTACTCAACCGAAAACTAAAATTACTGAAAACCGGAATTTGGTTACCTGTGGCAAAGAGAAGGGACTGGGGTGAGTCCTCAATGAAAACAAAATAATGCAGGCCGGGGAACAGGCTGTAACCACATGCAGACAGACAAAATAAGCATTAATCAATGACATCGAATGACATATACTTCGATGTGCGCATTGCCTTTGCAGGACATTGGTCACGTGACCTTTTCAGCTTGTGAATCAAAAATAATTTGGTGCTTGAACAACATGGATGCCTGAAATGGAAAGAGCGAGCCAATTTTTTTAGTAAACAGCACAAGTTTAATTTTAGGTTAATAGAATCCCATGGCACGACTCAAAATCGCGCGCTGATTGGCTAACGAAGCGTTTAATATTTTGTGGAATTCAACGGTTTCAACGATGTACAGGAAGCCCGCGCGTAAATATTTTGTTTATTTTTATTATCGCGAACAGAGACACAAATCATGTTAAAATTACAAACCACGATATTCACAAAGTTAACAGTAGTCAAAGAACGGGAAAATTATATATCTTTTATTTCGTTTTTCACGAGAAATGATATGTTTTGGCCCTCGACTGAACAAGAGCGACTCAGACTAGCTAATCCGAGGAATCGACAAAAACAACTGCAGCAACAATGTGTGATTTTGAACGGAAAAGCTGGGGCTTCGTGGATTTGCTGATTTAATTCATGTAATATTCACACAGAGAAGCTAAATGACTGAAAACAGTAAAAACAGGACGAAAAGCACGGCTACAGAACGGTACTAAAATCGTGGTACAAGGAAATTTTTGGAAACGAGTGGACCGAACACAAATATTAAACATTCAACAGTTTAAAAACAGGCTTATTTATTGTGAGACAGAATTTGCTGATAAAGTAGGAACACTGGCTTAATACTTACAAGTTTATGCGTATACTTGTGCAGCAGCTCTTCGGTTCGTCAGGTTCAGTTTAGATTTTCACTTATCGACAACTGGTTTCAACAGGCCGCCGGTTTTCTAAATCTTTCACAAACATTCACAATTTTATGTCCAGTTAATGCACTTTCGCTTTCTTGCTAAAGATTAGATCGAAATTAAGTGTACCTAAATAAAATACAGGTGTTTTCATGCATAAAAATGCAGTTTTGATGTCGGAAAACCAAATGTTGTGAACAACGACTAGACTTTTAGTTGAACCTCGTGTGAGTTTCAGTCTAATTTTAGCTTGATTCGCTCGTTAGTTTACCGCGCTATGGGTTCCTGGCCATGGCGCGTGGCGGGAATTTCAGCAACTTTCAGACTGACTATATTCTTTATTTATTTTCGTAAATCACTAGATGCAATGGGTTTCAAAGAAAAATTCATTGCCCGACTCGGGAATTCCACGTTAAATTTCACTTGAAAAGCCGATATCGCACGAATCGCGAAGCGATGAGTGCGATATCGGTTTTTCGCGTGAAATTTAACGTGGAATTCCTTCGTACCGTCAGGCAATGAATTTACCTATAATATCTTTAATACTGAAGGAATGGCGAATTTTTGAAACCTCAAAATTTAACAGAGTTTATGAGGCAGGCTACGTAGCAAATAGTAGTAGTATATAGTAGTAGCTCGATCTTCGATATTTTGGTAAGCAGCGGGTTTACAAACTTTCGTCTGTTCGGGCGTCACAAAGCTGTAATACAGCACATCAGAGTCTGGTATCAATAATTTGAGATAACTGAAAATCACATTTCGGCAGCAGTAAACTACGTATTATGATAAGTGAATAAGTCCAAGGACTAGAGAAAAGCTGAGCTTTCCTGTAGTCCTTGGACTTGTTCACTTATTACCGTTTTGGCTGATCAGATCTCTCTGCTAGATCCAACGTACCACCGACAGAATTGTCGTATACGGTTTTTGCAAGCTTTCATTAGCATTACACATACGTATTATGATACTCAGCAAAATTTGGGCATCTTAAATGGTTTATTTATAGTGCTATATGCTAATATATGGTATATGATGTACGTTTCTACTTACAGTTGAATGCACGTACACTGTGCTCGCTATGGTCTACTGCCAGTAGGACCTTTCTACTGAGCGTCGAGGCTTCTTCATTCGCCATCTTTGATATTAGCTGTATTAGCCGAGTTCGTTACTTAACCAAGCCCTCAAATCTAAATATGGACATGCCGGCGGAATGCGTTACGTTGACTTTTCATTTTTAATCGTTTATCTTTTGGCTGCATAGGTCCTTACTTCGGATCCAGCGTATTTTTGCAGGATTTTTGTTCACGGTATTTGCTTATATATTTTCTATTGTGGATTTTTGTACCGTAGGTCTTTTATAGATACGATTATTCCTGCTATTTGTATCACTATATTTCTTGCAAAGCACTGACACGTTTAGTTCAGATTTGCTTGGTTTTTGGCTTTTCGCCACACGTAATGACGTGTGACCCGATAACCAAGCCTTTCTGTGAGCTCTTACTAGATGCTTTTTAGCGCAGTCCGGGTCGGTAGTGCAGCGGCACCGAAGCCCGCGTACTGTTTGCTATGCCATACTGACGAGTTCTAATAAGAACGAAACAGCTGTCTATGGCTGCAATCTAGTTCGAGCACTTTTCGTGTCAGGCCTAGCTAACCGTAGTGCTTTGTTTTAGAATTTTACGTTGTATATCAGCTTTGCTGTATAGTCTTCGGACTTTTCATTCTTAATCGTTTGTCTTTTGGCTGCATAGGTCCTTACTTCGGATCCAACGTATTTTTGCAGGATTTTTGTTCACGGTATTTGCTTATGTATTTTCTGTTACGTTGATAGTTGTTTCGATCGTTGTTTTTCCCGGTACCTTCCTGAAGCCCCACAGGCAACTCAAGCTCTATAATTGTGTGTATTTGTCAGTATAATATAGGGGAACTCTAAATGGGGAAAATCACGAATTTTACTACTATTGATAGGTTAAAATCAACTGAGATAAACGTACCTTTGCTCTATTTGTTGTCTTTTGTCGTTTATTAGCGATTTGGGCCTATTTTCCTTTTCGGATCTCCTCTCCCTCTTTCTTACAAATACACCCAATTAGAGCTTGGGTTGCCTATGGAAGCCCGAGGCCTGAAGGGATATAAAAAGGCAGGGCCGGCTCCTGAGAATATTAAATAGAAATCAAAGAGCATTGTTTTCGGTATGCAATTAAACAGTCTCGAGGGATTACAATACAACGGGAATACTAAATAGAAGGTAGACCAAGTGCTATACACGGCTAGGGTCAACTTCTCTTCATGTAATATTTGGAAACAAGGAAGATGAATTATTAGCCATGCATATTCTGACTAAGGTTTAGGTTAATCTATGTATAGAAAGGGCATACGAATCTCGCCGGAATCTCTCTCAGAGTCCGTGTTTTTATTTATACGTTTTGCTGATACGTTCAAAGGTCATCGGATAGTAGCCTGAATCTTCCCTTCCAACAAAGTAACGCAATATGTAGCGATTGGTTTGTGTTCCGCACGTCACGCACTTCTGATCCTATTAAAAAATTCCAGGGAGCGGTATGTCCCTCGGGCCTTTCGAGGTATGAAACTCTTACTTTCACGGTCCGAAATGAAAGTTCTGTAAAATTTGCTTCTGATAACACTGGTTTGGATATATGCATGTTTTATAAATTGTTGTTGGAAGGGTGGGTGTTTAATTTATTTTAAAGGTTGGAGGGGGAATTAAATAATGCTAACATAATAAGCTTTATTCTGGGGGCAGTCAAAAGTTAACAATATGAAAAACATCACCCCCCCTACTGTGCACAGTGCTTTCCTTAATAATAATAATAATAATAATAATAATAATAATAATAATAATAATAATAATAATAATAAGTCTTTATTAACAAATACTAGCAACAGACGTGCGAGTTTACAAATATGCTAAAAATAGTTTTAAAAAGTATATAAATTCTAATAATTAAATATAATAATAATAAAGAGAAAAATGTATAGTCTAAAGAAATGATTTAAAATGTATTTCCTTGAATGATTGCGCTCTGATTGGCTTATAGACTCAAATAATCTATATATGAATTTTACAAGCAGACTAACGGCGTAGCTATGGGCACGAACATGGGCCCCAGTTATGCTAACCTTTTTATTGGTTGTCAGTAGAGGAACAAATGTTTGATTAGTACGACGGTCCTACGCCTGATTATTTCGGTCGTTACATCGATGACTGCATCGGTGCAACTTCTTGTAGTAAACGGGATCTAGAACGGTTTATTGATTTTGTTAACAACTTTCATCCGGCTCTCGACTTTACATGGGAGATTTCAGATGTTTCTATCACTTTTTTGGATGTCAATGTTTCTGTTAGCGGCAATAGTCTAACCACTACTGTTCATAACAAGCCAACTGATTCGCACAGTTATTTATTGTTTTCATCTTCTCATCCTACACATGTTAAAACCTCTATCCCGTATACTCTCAATTCCTTAGGCTTCGCCGTTTGTGCAGCGATGAATCCGACTTCAATTCAAAGTCCGACGAGATGCACCAGTTCTTTGTCGAGCGCGGTTATTCTAACGCTTTTGTGACAACTGCATTGGACCGCGCCCGTGACATCGACAGAAGAACGGCTCTGCTACCGTCGATCAAACCGAAGACTGAAGATAGGATTCCGTTTCCATTGACTTACTATCTGTCTAATCTGTCTATCAAGAAAATTATCCAGAGGAACTTTAAGATTTTACAGAGTGATCCAGAGACCGCCTCTATTTTCCCGCAGCCTCCTCATTTCTTTCAAACGTGACAAGAATCTCCGTGATTCCCTAGTCAAAGGATCACTACAGCCTGATCTTCAATCAGGCACTTTTAAATGTTCTAGGACGCGATGCAATACCTGTGCTTACACTAAACCCACGACATTTATTTCAGGATCTAAAGGCTCTCTTAAAGTCACTGATCATTTTGATTGTACTTCCAGTAATGTTATTTATTGTATCACCTGCACACTTTGTAACAAACTCTACATCGGAGAAACAGGGCGAAGATCAGGAGATCGATTCCACGAACACTTGCTAGATGTTAGAACTAACAGCAAGGATCTCGCCAAACCTGTAGCTCGTCACTTTAACCTTCCTGATCATTGCATTAATCACATCACTGTACATGTATGCGGCATTTCTCTGCATCAAGGTACTACCGACACTCGAAAACGCAAAGAACAGAACTTTATTTTCAAATTAGGCACTTTGGCACCTCACGGTATTAATGAACGCTTTTCGTTCATTTCGTTCGTTTCATCCATTTTCAAGTAAATAAGAATATAAAAATGTACAAAACATGGAAATTCATTTGATAAATTGAATTATTTTACAATAAATAAACAAAAGATGCAGTGGGGCAGGACTGCAGGGAACACATAACTAAGATTGCTACGAGATAAATACTAAAGTTAATAATAATAATAGGCCATCAGTAACTAACAAAACAAAATAAATACTAATTAAAAATAAAGCTAATGCCTAATAATAATAACAATAACAGGCAACCGTCCATAAGTAACAAAAGAAATCTATCAAGTCATATATAACAAATAATATATGGTTGATATATACAGCTGTTTTCAGAAATGTCCTTTTCAGACACATGCATACATATCTATATCTATACAAATATATATATATACTTATTGACCGAGTGAGACTGGGGCCGGATGTGAGCTCATGACCTACGGAACGCGAGGTTCGTTCAAAATGAAGCAGACCGTGTCATGATAGCTCATTTCAGGAGCCCATTACCAGGAGTGTCCAAATATGATCATATATACTATATCCGTGAGTCAGCGTATGACCCGATTGAGCTTTTTTAGAATATGTTTCCCGGGTAACTGTCTTCTGACTCGGCTGCGGTTCGTACACGCTTGCGTAATTATCGAGATTGAGAATGATTTGTGGTTTTTGGGGGTGATTTACTAACACTGCATTGTCCTGACTATGGTAATTGATTGGATTCTCAAAGTGAGGGCACGAGAACTCCCGCGAGATCGGTTCTAAATATACCTCAATCCTGGCAATGGCTCCTGTCATAATATAAAGTACTTATAGTCCAAGCCTATCCCGAAGCCTATCGGCGGGGCTCGAACTACATAATGCTTCACATGCAATAATTATTTCTATTTTCCCAAGAACACTACTACTTTCAATTGATCAACTCCAAGGTATTTGAATTTGAGAAAGCACGACCTACAATATACTCCTCGAAGAGAGAGAAATACAATAAACTGAAGCAAAACATGAGAAAAAGAGAAAACAAAACACGTTGCACCTGAATTCAAAGTCGAACCCGCATCCAGAGTTTCAGCGCGGTTATTAGACATTACGCGGCGCGGCGGGCGTGGCAAGGACAGCGGGCGGGGTACGGGCAGCAAGCGGGCGGGATATAATACGGGCAGCAAGCGAGCGGGCACGCACACGCGCGGTGTGATCTTTTTACTTGCATGTTTTTTTTTTCATTTTCCTCCCCTTTTTTGTCTTATTGATTTTCTGTGTGTACTAAGCTGATAGAATCAGCCTTACAACCGATCACTGACGTCATCTCCCCTCCCCTCTCCCGCTCGAGGCAAAATGACAAAGTAAAATGGACACGTGTCTTCAGGTGCATACAGACCGTCCACTCATTACGTGTGTGACCTTTTCTGTGCACGTTGCGCATGTCCGTGACACGTTGTCCACTCTCTTCGTTCTTACCGGTGGATGTGCGTACCATTTGTATGTTTATTATATTTTTATTTCCAATTTTATTTCAGTAGTTTTAAATTTCCAACCAGGTGGTTTGCTGTAAATGATTGGTAAGCACTTAGGCTTAGCTACGAAAATCCGGAGTTTTTTGGGGATATTTAGACGATCTGAAGATTTTTAGAAACTTTTAGAGATTTTTAGACAATAATTAATATATTGAGACATAAATTGATTAGTTTTAGTTGATTTGTGCAGCGTCGTTTTGATTATACTTTATTAATCCAGCGGTTTCCCCCTTTGGTAATGTTTAGGCTGTTTTTCATCCACCTCGGTGAGTCTAGGTGGATGAAAAGCTCCCCAAAACAGCCTAAAATGGTTCCAAGACAATAAAAACCACAAAGGGAACAACATAGAAGCGAAAAGGTATGTTTATTTATACATTGTACGGCAATTTGCAAGGATTTATAAAACCCCCATACATATCTTCTATCAGTCATGCACAAACCCATATATTGGGCTGCCTGTGGTTTAAATAATAAATACGAGCTGAGAGTTCACGTCAAATAAAAAAACACCGTTGTATTAGAAGGGCAAAGTAAATAATCTACATATTAAAAACAGATAAATAGAGATTTTTAGAGAAATTTTCGGGAGTTTTAGAAAAAAAGTCGAGATTTTTAGAAATATTTTTGGGATTACCCGGATAGATTTTTAGAACATTTTTTCGGGATATTTGTAGCTAAGCCTATACGCAGTCCTGATGAGACTTAAGTTGCTCCCCCCCCCTCCTGCCCAGTCCCAGAAGAGAGATTGACAGAAGTCATCAATGAAAATGTCCCAGAAATCGTCATTTCCCCCCCCCCCCCTCCCCCTCAATTTTCAGGACCTCCCTACTCCCCTGAACTCTACTGATAACGCCGTTTGAAAATGTGCTATATGTAGCTATAAACTAGTACGTTAAACATTCTGCTCGCTCTCCGCCTCCCCCTAGCTTTTGCGGCACTAGCTGCACAGGCTACAAAACATTTCATTGAAGTCTCGGCCGAAAACAATAGCTACGCTGATTTTGCAAAAAAACATTGCTTGGAAGTAGAAGTACCGATAATTGCACATGCATGTAATTGCATTATTTGAAAACAGGATAAAGGAAATTATTTGATACTAATTTTCTCTAGTTAATATTTTAAGTGGTATAGATTAAATATGAGCGGCCGATCTTTATGGTCATTTACATTGTGCTTGTGAAATGAAACAATAATTGGAATGCACATTATTGTTGGGTGATTCTGTGTTATTCTAATTATGGAACTTGAAATGACCATGTATGTCCCATAGGAGTTACAGATCTTTATCAAACGTTATGCATACTTATTAGCTGAGTACGAAATTTACTCATTAATACTTTTATTGGGATTTACAGTACTGTGCATGTGATCTGAATACTGAGCTGGGATTGGTTTTCATCCTCAGTAATTATTCATGAATTTTACAACATTAATTACAACGTTGTCTTCTGTTTCACTAGAGACATTATTGTCACTTGTGGAAATAAAATATGGAAATTGATTTCAGTAAAAATGCGAAAATATTTTCAATGAATTGCACACCTTGATTTCTTTGTATTGCCCTGCTGCCTATTGTATTATCTTAATCCAGTCAATACATATTTTAGGTATTTATAAGGGTATAATAGCTACTAAAACAGATACCTAGCTCAGCACACATATATGTAGTGCTGTTCATTTAATTCCATTCATTTTCATTCTATCAGGTTTCTTTTGTCTTGTTGTACACTTCTTTGTTCTCTTCACATTGTGACGTCATCTGTGCATCTATAAGAGGACAGACGCACAGCAGAAAGGAATCTGTTTGTTAAATATATCCCAGCAAGTGATTTTGAGAGATTGTTTTCAGGCGACAGTTCATAACAATTTCTCAACATATAGCCTGAACCATTTCATTCCTGTAGGCCTGGATTTTCCTGCCGTAGATAAAGCATGCAGACTGAGATGTTTGCATTACATACACAGTAATCACTTGTGCTCCCCAATACTCCCCGGTCTGCAATGGTGCCTGTTCCACGATGGTTCATGATAATAAGGTCTGCCTTGTGTTCTTCAGCCACTTTACAGATTTGCTGGCCAGGTGTATCCTTCTCTGGATATATAGCAACTTTGTGAATCTTGAAGTTCAACTGGAAAGATTAAAGGGCATATCAGTCATGTCAGTTAAACTCCAAATATTGGAAAATAGTGATATTAGGTCTGATCACATTTTAGCTGAACTGGGTTGGAAGAAGCTACACAAGGACAGCATATCGTTTTCACAGCATAAGTATTTAATATTTAGAATAGGTTTTTAGTAATGATATTGGTCTTTCTTAGCTATATTGTAACTTTTATAGAAGAGAAGAGCATGATTGTATGAAGAGACTCTGTGTGTAAATAAAGAGATACATACATACATGCAATCAGACAGACAGACAAAAGTATTTTATCGGCACTTTGCACTGACTTTGCAAAAAGTTGCAATATCAGATAACAGCCCCAGCCCCGGCCCCGGAGGGCCAGCTTAAAATTTCCCAAAATAATACTGATTCAAATCTTATGTCAAAAACTTGCCAAATACTTTATACTACACAATCCCCAAATTTAAATATACCAAATGCCCATATTTTAATGTAAAAATACTGTATATACTCAATTTAAACACTTGGTTACCAGTATACCCTGGCCGACCCTGTGATAATTGGGACTTATGTCCAGTTCTATCACAAGTGATTGAGGCTTGAAGGCAAATTGTTTAAGTTTAGGAGGCTCAAAAGGCTATTTCATAAAACACGTGAGAACAAAGGAAAATAAGTTATATACAAAAGGATAATCTCAGGATAATCTTATAATTTCAATGTTCTAGAAAGTTTAGTTTCTTGCTCACAAGTGATTGAGGCTTGAAGGGAAATCATTTAAGTTTTCCACTTAGGCGTAAAATTACGCCTAAATTTTGGAGAATTACGGCTAAAATTTTTAAGCTGGGCGTAAAATTACGCCTCCTTTTTTTTCTTAATTTCGAGCCCTGGTTAAACGTTTTATGTCAGCTAAATACTGGTAGAGCAAGTTAGTAAAAATGTCTTGACCCCCCCTCTATGTAGTGTGAAAAATACGATGACCCCCCCTTTTTGACTGAGTAAATATTTAATGCCCCCCCCCCCCCCCCCCCTGGATTCCTCCGGCCCTCCCCCCCTTCTAAAAAATGAATGGTCCCTTAGGAGGCTCAAAAGGCTATTTGATAAAACACGAGAGAACAAAGGAAAATAAGTTATATACAAAAGAATAATCTCAGGATAATCTTATAATTTCAATGTTCTAGAAAGTTTAGTTTCTTGCTTCAGTCAATTTCCTATGGGTGTCCAATTATGGGAGGTGTCCACAAGTAAAAGTTCCGGAATGATGTGAGGATTTGTTTCCCATTCATAGAAATTATGTATACAACTTCCAGTGTAACTAGTGATGTACTCAGGTTATTACCAGTGATATGTTTATGCCAACTCATAGCCATCTACCCTGCATTTTTTCAATGATTTTCTCACGCCTTAGGAAAGCAAGTGCAGAACAGAATTAACTGAAAAGTTAGAGTGGGGTAAAATACTTATAAGTTATACCATGACAAGAGGGAAATTAGTGATTAAATTTCCCTGCAAGCCAAGGGAGAGTTTGTGGAAGTCCCGAGGCTGCTTTGGGCAAGGGACTTTTACAAACTCGCCCAAGGGTTGCAGGGAAATTTAATCACTAATTTCCCGAATTGTCATGGTATAAGTTTGTAATACCATGATTGCCAAGGAATGGAACACATCTCTGAGAAGTTTAGATTTATCTGCCTAATTATAAACTAAAGACACTGCAGTTGCATTGCTTTTGAAAACGTTTTGTTTGATGTTTGATTGAGCATCATTGATTGAATGACCCTGGCTTCCCCTGGGGACAAGCGTGTTGTTTTTGAGAAGACTAACACTAAAATATAATGTAATTATGTGGTTGACTAAATATTCAAAGAGCATGCATGGAGTTTCATTACGTCACGTTTATGGTTTTAAGTATCCCACATGGAAAAAGTGGGTTTGAGAAATGAAGAGAAGAATGTGTAGATTAGATTGAAATAGGTGATCCCACATCGATTACGTTGAAGGTTATGACGAAGACAGGTCAGTTTGGGTTGAATTATTTCACATGGCAGCACAGGGCTATAGACTGTCATGTCAGAGGGGAGCAGGGGCTGATGCTTTTGACCTTCTCATGTCCAGCCTGCATTGCCTTCTAAATTTCCCACTGGAAAATTCAGAATACAATGGCCCTGACTAAATTTCCCTGCCAGGTTTAAATGTGCCTCGGAGAGCAAAAGAATCCGAGGTGATCATGGTATTACACACTGGTTATACTTACACAGTTTTCTGTGCACTTCTGTGCATACCATTCCAGCATTTTGTCAACATCATTTTCAATTTGACCTTTAGCATAACCCCAGTCCTCATAATAGTCTTTCACAGCTGCATGGAAAATAATTAATATGTACATTAAAGATGAAACTGCAACTTTGATCCATTAGTAGTTTCCAGATGATTTAATTTATCACATGACCCTTACAGTACTGTTTATGCTTTCCCTTCAAAACCAATTTAAAAAGTCATGTGATGGCAGTCGTACGTGTTTGACGTAAGCAGGCCAGAAAAAAACATCCAGCCCTGCTTGACTTTTTGCTTGTTGTTCTGGTCACAGTGATCAAAAACTTATTGACTGAGTACAGTTGGGCTGGATAGAAAATATTTGGCTCTTGGTCAATTTGTATGGACTGAGCACAATAACCTCAAGCCAAATATTTTTCTGTCTGGCTCTCCTACTCACTCAATAAGTATATAGTACCATATTTCCTCAAATACAGAAATTTCCCTTTGCTGAAAATATTTGAAATAATCCCCCCTCCCCCACTAGAATAATTAAGCCCCTCTCCTCATTCCCGTATTTATCAAGTTTAAGAGGCTACACCTTAATTTGAGGAGGATAATGCTGTCATGTGCTATGGCATTCCTTTACCAACATTATCATCAAACATAGCACCGCAATGACAAACTCATGGATGTAAAGTGTATTTTAGTGTGTTCTCAAGGGTAAACTGCCATGTGGAAGTGTTCAAAGTTCAGCTTATTATTGCTGTTGTGATAGCCTGTGTAGCCTGTAAAAGCATGTGACTGATGATGTCATCATTACATCATCACCACTAAGTGATTTATGGGGACCTAATACCATGCCTGTGAAAGTTTTCAAGAGCTGCATGCCTGGCATTAGAAATGAGGGAGATATGGGCATGTACTTAAAATCATGTGACCGATGACATCATCATTATGACATCACCACTAAGTGATTTATGTGGACCCAATACCATGTCTGTGAAAGTTTGAGCTGCATGCCTGGCATTAGAAATGAGGGAGATATGGGCATGTACTTAAAATCATGTGACCGATGACATCATCATTATGACATCACCACTAAGTGATTTATGGGGACCCAATACCATTTAACTCATTCCTTAGCCTGCTTGCAGGCGGTGGAGGGTGTTTTTCGCGCAGCAAACGGATCATCGCCGCCATATTGGCCGAGCGTGATTGAGACCTGGGATCGAATGACAAATGGAGGGTGGAGGGGGGAGGGGGGTGGGGGAGAAGCAGATCTGAAAGATCTGCTTGTTCTCCCCCACCCCCCTCCCCCCTCCATTTGTCATTCGATCCCAGGTCTCAATCACGCTCGGCCAATATGGCGGCCGCGAAAAAACACCCGTTTGCTGCGCGAAAAAACACCCTCCACCGCCTGCAAGCAGGCTACTCATTCCTGTGCTTGCACACATCCACGAGTTAAAAATCAAAGCTCCAAAATATTTGTCAAATCCATAACAAAATATGTTGCTCAATATGTATCATATCTTTCGACGTGTTGAATGTTTATACAAGTGACAATGCATCCTCTGTCCTGGTCCTCATACAATCTTTATACATGTACTTTTAAAATAAGAACACAGTAAGGCATGCCAGTTTAGCTACCATGGATACCTGTTTGTCATGTTTTATGTATACAATAATTTGCTAATAAATTGATGAACTGAGTAATAAATATAACCATGCACATCTCTCAATGGCAATCAAATGTATCAATGTGCAATCTAAATGAGGAGGGTTGTAACTACAATGTATGTGACATATGTGTAACTCTGTGAGCCCTTGACGCCAAAGATTACACCTGATCCCTAATCTTAAATCCCAACTCGTGTGGCTGGCTCCTGAAATTTGGAAAGTTTTCTTATATATATAATAATTATATTCTCAACATCATTTAGCAGCCCAATTTCAGTTGTTGTTTATTTAATACATACCTGGCCAAGTTAGGTTACCATGCTCAAACTCTGGCACAACATAGACATGTAGCAATATAATTGCATCACCCTCTTGGTTAAGATGTTTACAGTACCCTACACATGAAAAAATAATGTAAACAGCACTGGTTTACATAAACCAGCTGATTAAGAAAGAGGCCCTAGATGGCCCAAGATGTCAAGAAAAACTGAATTGGAGGTCCAGTGTTTGGTTGTCAGGTTACCTTGGCAACTGAACATCCCAGAGCACTGGGTCACACACAAGAATGGAGTAAACATAGTTATAATAAAATCTGGATTAATACCATAATACTTTTTTCAAAATTTACTCAATTTCCATTTAAGAAGTAGAAACAGTTTCTGTATTGGTACATTACATAAATGAGAAGGAGTTGTGGGAACATGGCCTTATAGCCTCCTATGCAAGCAATTAACCTTTACTAATTAATATCCCAAGTTTTTGGGAGATTGGGATTCCTGTGTCTGAGAAGGGAGAGCACTGGGGCTGAGACCACTCAACACCACCAGGGAACGAGCCAGGCTGCTCCATTCCTACTTTAAAAATACTGTCATTTGTCCCTTAAAAATATACAATAAGGGTCAAATTGTCCTGCTTCCAAAGGAAAATGAATGGCAAAAAGGCCAAATTGTCCCTACTGGCTCAATTTCTGGCTCAATCTCTGCACTACTCTGCACTATGCTACACACTATACTACATGACATGACACAACTTTACTCTACTCTAATCTATACTCTACAATGGTTTTCAATAAGAGCTGGCAGCCGGTGAAATTCACTGTGTACTCTGGATATTTGTGTGCTGGCTACTTTACACAGACAAAGTATTAGGATCACTATTGAAAAATGTATGAAACTTCACAGAGTGTGCCAGTTATTTGAAAACCCTACCCTGTCCTACACAATTATTGCAAATAGTCTCTCCTCCTTACCACAGGTAACCCAATCCTGAAAAGTAGTTGCTTGTGGAGGAGGCTACACAAGTCTCTTGGTTTGTGTTTACATGATGTTATGTTTTCTACTTATTTTATGAGACAGCTAGAAGTTTGCGATTGCTCATTCAGAGAACACAAGTCATGCTATTAAATATATTTTATAAAACATTTTAAAATATCTACCAGAATAGCAATGTTTCATGTTGATAAACATTGCAATTGTTATGCTAATGTGCCAACCATGATTTGTAAAGCCTGCTTTGTGTTAGGGCCCGTTTACAAGGAGATAGGGTTACCCTAGCACTAGGGTTACCTAGCACTAGGGCCAAAGAGAGCCTGGGTTTACAAGCAAAATGATTCAGGTAGGGTTACGTATACCCTACTGCCCGGGTCAACTCAACACAAACCAGTTGAAGTCTCTTTCAAATATATTATTAATTTGAAAAGCCGTTTCTTATGAAATGTCAATCATTGATACTAATGTATGAAAACATGTGCTACTAATATTACTCTTCCACTTTTCTTTCATTTTTATCTGGTTGAAACAGATCTGTGGAAGTGATTTTGATTTTACTGATTCTTTGGTAGCCTGTGAACCGCTAGGCTTGCGGCCGCCAAAATCATTCAAGCATAGAAAACAACATGGCGGACACAAGTACAGTTCTGGGGGGTTTTGGTTGATTAACGTTGATTCTTCTTTCTGTGGTGCTCTTTATTGCAGCTGTCTAGTATCCTAGAATGTTGTTATGTTACCTACTAATTGCTAGTGAACTTCAGAAACTTGCAATGTGAAATTTGGCTCTAAAATAGAGTTGACCCGGGTAGGCGGCTTACTCTAGCAAACCGTTTACAAGGGTAAAACAGCCCTAGTGCTAGGGTCACCCTAGCTCTCAGACAGGGTAACCCTAGCGCTAGGGTAACCCAGGCAGCTGAGTTGAGTTGTCCTGCCTGCTAATGTAAACACATCGCTAAAAATAAGAGGAAATGACCCAGCGCTAGGGTAACCCTATCTCCTTGTAAACGGGCCCTTAGGTAGATCTCTGGTTGGCACATTAATTAGAGATGACGACACAGAAAACATCACTTATATTTACCTGGGGGGATCGAGGGGGGGGGGGGGGGTTCCTATATTCGGCTGGTAGGGGTGATCGTAGTAAAATTATTTCGGGTTTGAAATCAGCGATTTAGTATTTTTAGGGGTTGTACAAGCGAAATCCATTTTTCAGGGTGATTTTTAGACCATGAGGTACATTTTAGGGTGGCAAATTTGTCATGATTTTGTATTTTTTAGGGTATTTTTCGAGGCTTTCCGATGTGTAACTCTGTGAGCCCTTGACGCCAAAGATTACACCTGATCCCTAATCTTAAATCCCAACTCATGTGGCAGGCTATTTACACGTTTTATAAAAAGTATCTGGTTTGTGCTCGACACACCCAGGGCCTGGTACCACCATGCACACATCCCTAACCCAGTCATAAACATTACTTACTATCTTCCTGGACCCAGTTGTCCAAAGCAAGGGTAAGTACTACCCCAAGGTTAAATCGCTAACCTGAGGGTAAACTGTACAGATAACTCAATTACAGATTTAGTGGTAACCCATGGTTTTGGTTCTCTCAGTAGAATTATGGTATTTGTTTCCAAAGCTATATATAAGCAATAATACAAACTCAAACTCATAACAAGTAGAAAAGTACTTATTTCTCCTCTAGGAATAAGTTTTTAACCTCAGATATGTAGAACGGATCTAAAGTTTGCCCTTAATCCTGGATTAGCTTAAACGGGCCCACCTTAAAGAATAAACATCAAAACCTATAATTAACCCGGATATACATCGGGAAATATATATACAGTTGCAACCTGCACTGCTCATGAGTCATGAGAGGTGCCAAATATGTTCCCTCCCTCTATTTACCCGGGCTATATAAATATTAGTCTATATTAACTACAGAACTTACAGTCAAGGGTTCGTTTGCTGTGATCACTGCCATCAACTGGAACAAGAACTGTTCGCAATGCAGCCGCCATCTTGAACAACCTGGTTGGGTTTCCTGTGGTTATGAGTTGGCCCTCCACAGGAAGCCCAGGCTTAATTTGAAACTGATAGCCGCGAAGCGGCGATCATGCAGCTGTTCTCTCTAGAAAACCTCTGGGACCAGGGTAAAAAATACAAGGCTTTGTATGAGAATTTACGATTTGTGAAATATCTCAGTAAATATATCAATAAAGTAAATATAACTTGCTTGAAGAGAAGTAGAAAACTAGTAGTTGATGTTCTCACCAGAGAACAAGAAGGACATAAACTACTCTTCAGGTAAGTTATATTTACTTTATTAAAATATTTACTGAGATATTTCACAAATCGTAAATTCGCATACAAACCCTTGTATTTTTCACCTCACAAATTAAGCCTGGGCTTCCTGTGAACCTTTCGGTCATGATTTTTTTTACAAAATTTGAATCGGATACGGCTACCACCACAACGAAAAACTTTGTTCTTTAATTATGGTCCGACACCCCGAGGTCCAAACCCTTACCCTTTTATATACCATTTTTGACAGAAAAGGTAACCCTTTCATATATCTTCCATAAAAAAACGGTACCCCTTTCACAAACCCACAGTATAAACACTGTATCCCGTTAGGTACGTGCGTCTGTTCGAGATATTTTAAAAGGCCCTTTTAAATACCTAAATGACAGTTTTCTCTACCCTTTTCTATACTTCAACTTGTGAAATTCCTACCCTTTTATATACCTCCAGGGGCGGAGCCTCCCCGTATAGTCCATTACAGGGAGTACCCCCCCCCCCCCCCGGTCTAGGCCACCGTACCCGTAGTACTCTATTTCTTGCTTGTTGAAAAAAGTCGAAAAGTGCTTTGCGTTTCAATTCCGCAAACAGTAAAGATTGTTATAATAATAATAATAATAATAATAATATGTCTTTATTTGTAACATTCACACACATAAATATACATAATTACATTAAGAAAGTACATGAATAGGTTACTGGCAATCTGAAAATAGATAAACTAATCGAGTCAGATTGCCACTGGGATGCCACTTGGATGCTGGGAGCCAACTCAAATTTCCCCGGAATTCGTCAAAGCTAAACGGAGTGTAAATACATGTGTATACAAAGTAAAGTGGTAAATACCTAATGATAACGGATATATCATGGGTACAGAAAATCACTTGGTTTTATCATTTAACTAATTAAGAGATGATAACTCATTAGCGATGGATCTATGAACGAATCCAGTATGATAATTATGACCTGCTCGAACGGCGAATGAACTGACTCAGTTTCCAAATTTATCAGATATACAGGCATTAAATCAGGGCGTATAAACCAAAATACATTCCAATGCTCCAAACTAACGATCTTAAACCTGATGTACTATGACCAGCTTGAGAGTAGAGTTGATACCTGTGACGTAATCAAGGCTAATTCCACAAAATCCCTCTTATAAGCAGCCCGGTTATAAGCCGTTCCGATTATAGATCCTCTTGGTCCATCATAACAATAATAATATTTAATGTCCATTTTAGAAAATAAATACAATGAATTTACAGTTATTTAATAATCACTAAAGTGCAAAAACATACAAGAACAGCAGCTAAAAGGTTGTGAAACATATTAGATAAAACATGACATATATATTTAGTACATACAATATAATAAAAAGCCACGTATAAAAAGTAAACTAATACAAGCTGTTGTTGTTAATTGTTATTCCTCATTGGTAGCAAGATTTATGGCTCGCGGAATAAACGAGTCCTGTCAGTGTCAGAAAACGGTATGAGTTTGAGCTTACTTGTATATTATAATGACTTGTATCAGAAGTCCGTAACCATATGGACTTCTGCTTGTATATATTATTTATAAAATTCTACATAAATATTTATAAATTCTATAGAGGAGACAACTTCTATCACCTTCTGTCACCAATTTACAAGAGCTAAACTAAAACTCGGGTCCAGAACTCGAACTTAACTTCTACATCCAATTGCAAATGTCTAGTATAGGCCTAGCCATAGGATCTTTTGCCACTAGCAAAAATCAGGAGGGTATACTGGCAAAATAAAATGGCACGTACTTATATTCTATACGTTCACAATATCACTATACACTCAGTTTTACTATTTAAATCGTGCATCGAGTATGAATTAAACTTAAACTGGCTCTTGTTTAATATTATAGTACCATGCAGTCTGGAAAAACGGTGATAGCTCTAGATACCTAGTGAGCCAATTCCTAGATTGGTCCAGCCGTAATTCCATGGCTAGCAATCCCAGCAAATGTAAAGAGCTGACGTTTCGCAAGAAAGGATGTATACAGAAGAATTTCCCATAGTAGCTAGCATACCACAATGCAAAGAACTCACTTTACTGGGAGTTACTTTCCAGGACGACTGTATATTCACCTCACACGTGCATATAGCAAGCTAATTAAGGCCAATAAATGTCTATTTATTCTTAGATCTTTACGTAAAGAGGGTTACAATCAGTCAGAGGTAGATCACTTATTCTCCAGTATAGTATGTACCCTCACATAAGGGAGTCCACCCCCCGGGGTTTTACCTAATATGACTTACGGATTGCCAGTGTATGGTGCGTCTAATGCGGAGCGGAGCTTACTACACTGACTACAATTCAAGGCTTTCTAGATCGCTGCTTTTTAAAAGCGTAGATTCGTATCAAAACCAAGTAAGATAAAGGAATTGCTAGAGAAGCAGGACATAAATATTTTTAAGAAAGTAGCTAATTTAGATATGCATCCTCTCAATAATGTAATGCCAAAACAAAAAGCCACTCAATATAAACGAAACTACGATCCAAATCAAGCCTACGGCCCAAAGTGAATACAAACCGTTTTAAGAACTCTAACTCTTATATAAATCGATTATTTTTTTAACTATAACATAGCTTTATAACTTATATTTATTCAGTCTTAGCTTATGTATATATTTCAATTTTAACTGTAACGTAAGATATGTATTTTTATCTTATGATCGAAATAAAGACCTTTATTATATATGTAAATATGTCACGTTTGTTCGTATGGTGTCCAATTTCCGCCAAAATCCCAACTTTGTATTCTACATTGGACTTTCTATATTCTTGTTAATATTTTGAATTTGACTTCCAATTTTACTTGTTTTAAATGGTAGTTTTCAAATTTGACCTCCAACATTTCGTGTTCTTCATGCTACTTTTGTTATTCGGATACCTTTCCAATTTGACATGCAAGTTTTCGTATTTGACATACAAGTTTTTTCATTTGACATCCAACCGCAATCCAATAGACGATCGACATCGCGGGCTCATGTGCCATCGTCCCCCCTCCCCTACGTGTGATACCAAAATAAGCCCCAGCAGGGAAGGCTAAGCAGTGGAAGTCCACCCTCACACGGGCAGTTTCAACCGAGCAAAATAAAATGGCGGATCTATGCAGTCGTCCCTAACTGAATTTTAACTCTATAGGAATCTCTATGGTAAGTATAAGCACTTATTTTGTTCAACTAGACGTGTAGTAGTGTGCGTTAGTCTAGTTTTACTATTGACTTATTTTTGTTTCTTAAAACCCGGCTCTGCTCCTGCTTCGTGTACATGCATATTTAGGTTCGTTCTAGATTTGTAAAGTTTTGCTTTCTATTGCATCACGGATGGCTGGTACTCGAAGTAGGTGCTAAACACTCTACATCCTAAATAAGTTAATACTAAGACAGTTATAATTATTTAAGTTAATACTAATTTAAGTTTATATTCAGTGTTAAGCTTTATTATTTTATGATTTAAGGATAATTAAAGATTAAAGTTTGAATGATTTGTTTAAAATATCTAATTATTTAGGATGTAGAGTGTTTAGCACCTACTTCGAGTACCAGCCATCCGTGATGCAATAGAAAGCAAAACTTTACAAATCTAGAACGAACCTAAATATGCATGTACACGAAGCAGGAGCAGAGCCGGGTTTTAAGAAACAAAAATAAGTCAATAGTAAAACTAGACTAACGCACACTACTACACGTCTAGTTGAACAAAATAAGTGCTTATACTTACCATAGAGATTCCTATAGAGTTAAAATTCAGTTAGGGACGACTGCATAGATCCGCCATTTTATTTTGCTCGGTTGAAACTGCCCGTGTGAGGGTGGACTTCCACTGCTTAGCCTTCCCTGCTGGGGCTTATTTTGGTATCACACGTAGGGGAGGGGGGACGATGGCACATGAGCCCGCGATGTCGATCGTCTATTGGATTGCGGTTGGATGTCAAATGAAAAAACTTGTATGTCAAATACGAAAACTTGCATGTCAAATTGGAAAGGTATCCGAATAACAAAAGTAGCATGAAGAACACGAAATGTTGGAGGTCAAATTTGAAAACTACCATTTAAAACAAGTAAAATTGGAAGTCAAATTCAAAATATTGACAAGAATATAGAAAGTCCAATGTAGAATACAAAGTTGGGATTTTGGCGGAAATTGGACACCATATGTTCGAGGTTTTCATACTCCGATTTAAACTAAAGAAATTGATACGCAGAAATTTGCTAGTGAAGATTTTTTGACTCGCACATTAAAAACTCTGCTAGCATTTTGCGGGCGTTAATTTCGAGTCCTGAGGTCACTAGATTCACTGATCGATGTTACTAAAAATGAATGAAAACGTAGTAACCCCGAGAATCCGCCGACGTCAATGAACTAATCAAGCTATGCTTTCGAAAGTCCCCACCCTACCACCAAACCTTAGAATGGATTGCGAGGACGTATTCTCTGCTGGACTGAACACTGTTTGATTCAACTTCTATTGGCTTCTAGTTATATTGGACTGACTAATGAGAATTATCTGGCTAGTGCTCAGGTGAATACTGCCGGTTCGTTGGCCCAGGAACGTTTAACATCAAGTAAAGCTATAAAGCCAGTTTTAATAGATACCCAGGCATTTGGGCAAATATATATATAGTGTGAACACTGTTCGTTGGTCCAGGAACGTTTAACATCAGGTAAGGCTATGAAGCCATTTTTAATAGATCTGATAGATAACCAGGCATTTTGGCAAATATATAGTGTAGGACATGCCGCATTATATAAATTCGTGCATGCTCCACCAGGATTTATTCTCTTCATATCTCACTGGAGAAATCGAAGCATAAATGTCTGTTAAATTTGTATATTCGCAGGCATTTTGCAAACAGTTTATAAACATTTTACATGGACAGTTTTCACGTAGTTCTCAGTTTAAAGTCTATATATATCTGTAAGTGGTTCGATTTTTCTAGTGTCTACTGACCTCGCTCCGGCCTTTGCTATATCAGTTATATATTATATAAAAGAGAAGTTGCCAGGAGAACTGAACAATCAAACGAACAATTAATGCACGCCATTAACGAAACTGACTTAGTGATAAGAAATCAATCAAGTTGAATGAAGAACAAAACAGTTTTGATAGGAAGCTGCCTGGTCCGTGTCATGCCCTGTCAAAATACACAGAAATACATTCCAATGGAGTTCGAAAGCAAATTTATAATTCAAGTTTCAGTATAAAACAAAACTACAAAAATAAAGTAAAAAAGTAAAAAGTTTAGCTTTGCAACTAATTGGGGACACTAGTCCTACGATTTTACGTCCTTATCCGAGAATCGAAGAAGTGAAGGCCCGGGGGGGGTACTCCTGTTTGTGACGTATTATGTATGTGCCGCCCGGGTGGGTCAGGGTTTTGAGCTCAGTTTGGGCAGGTAGGGTCAGGGTTTTGACCTGATTTGGGCAGATCAGGGTCAGGATTTGAGTATAATTTGGGTGCAGTCAGGGTCGGGGTTCAGTATTTTTTAGGAAGTTCATTTTTTTTAGCTACTATGTCAAAAAAAGACATTCTGTTGCCGCGTTTTGATCGCCTGCCCACATGCAAGCACTGAGGTTCCCATACATCGTGACGCCGCTAATTCGTACTTCAGTACAAGTTTATCTATGTACTTCATCTGCTGATTTGTTTACCCAATGCCACGTCCCGACTTGAAATGTTCCGTATTTTGCATGAAATCCCGGTACGCGGTATACCAGACAGGATATATATCCGACCGTGTTTTGAAAACAATTTAAAGAAGGGGCAATCAGGTTTTTTTTTTCCCAAAAAGGGGGCAATCAGGGTTTTGGAGCTCGGATTGGGTCAAACAGGGTCAGGGTTTGAGCCTCTTGGCCTCACATACATACCCATTTTTCATGTAAGTACCCCCCCCCGGGAGTGAAGGTCTAGCTGATTTGCAGTTGTTTCACAAAGGCAGCACCTTCTACTCAGTTATTTTTAGACCCTGAGTGTTGGTCCGGCCGGGGTTTGAACCCGCGACCTCCCGCTCAACAGACCGGAGCTTAACCACTGAGCTAACCTGAGATAGAAGAGATATGCCTTGTGAATGTCCTGATAATGTTTGACAAAAAACACACACTATAATGTTGAAAAGTTGAAAAAAGTTGGGTCATCGTTTTATTTTTACTATCTTTTTTATTAACTGTGGAATAAACATCAAATTAATGTAATAGATAACGTAACAGATATTCCATTCCCGGAAACGTGGGTTTACTGTGCTTTAGGCCATAGATTTCAAGAAGTCATATCAGCAGTTCACTACTTCGTTACATGCTTCTGATTCGCGGTATAATGATTATGCTTATAAAATTCTGCAAAAATAGCAATAGCGCTAACATACTAGCGTATGTAAAACTTTGTTTTTAGAAAATCGCCGAATTTCTCGCCCACACAATTGTGCAGGTTGAAGCATCCGCAACTAACGTTAACCGGATTTCCAGTGTTCACGTGTTCACGCTTAAATGCAAATGACAGCCTGTGTCACACCCGAATTGAACCCCGTTTAGTCGTAACGCAGGCTAGACGTATCAATGGCTCCTGCCTATCCGCTGCTGTTTCACTTCTTCAGCTTTACTTGAATAGCATACGAAGTCATTTTTCGGAGGTCAGTAATTGTTATAATTGTACGGAGTTATATTCTTATGAAAAGTCATCGTTTTATCGTTTTGTTTAAACTATAATGTGTTTTTCCATAACTGTTGTTCTATCCGCTCTATCACGCCCAGCGAGCTGAAAATAACTGCTTACTTTCTGCCGGAAGCCGAAACGACTTTAACCCACATCCGCTTCTCAGTTCTGGGTGTTGACTTTTAAATACATGACAAAATACTTCTTCTTATGCAAATCGTCGTTGAATAAAATTTAAATCTCTTTTTATTGGCGTTGATCTGGTCGACTACTCTATTTTCTACTGAATGAGATTTAAAATTATAAATAGAAAAATATTCATATTATTTAGTGTGGAGGCCAGGTTACTGTGGTCTTGAAGATTTAAAACAAAATGGCGGACAGTTCAGGGTTTCCCATCGATCTCTTGCACGGAACGCACCCATTCAGGTGGAAAATCCATTCTCATGGAGAGGAATTGTTTGGGTATATACACAGAAACTCGTGATGCAATGACCATGTCCCATGGAGTCATGAGGTTTCGGGGACTTCCCCAACCTGTTTACAACACATCAGACACATGTGATTATTGTGAGCAAATAAGGCTTTCAGTCATACTTGTTACCTGCTTCCAGGGAGGGCCAGGTCATAGGTTCTTGAACGTAAAAAAGGTACTACATGTTTTGTGCTGTAGTGGTATTGTAGAAGAACTACAAATGAGTTGCCTTCCAGGTGAAATATTAAATAATTGCTTACCATGCAGTAATACCACTGTTTATTTTTGGAGAAAGCTGGCATAATTTAAAAACGTGGTTTTAAGGTAAAGTTATAGCCTATACTATAGGACAAGGCTACATTTTGCCGAGAAGCATTCAAATTCTTCTGGAGAAAATAGGAAAGCTTGGGTATGTATAAAACCCTAAAATAATATTCTTTTAGATTAGTTAGTTTGAGAAAACTTATTTCTTCTGAGAAGAATGTAATAATGACGTGGCTTCTCTGCATATATGGGGACGAAGAATCGTTAAACTTTGGAATTCATCTTCATTCTTAGCAGACACAATTTCTTCAATTACTAATTTTAAGTCTTGTAAAAAGAATCTAAAAGAAAATTATGTCTTCCTTTACGAATTTATTATTACAACTGTATGAATTATGATTCTTTGTCCCCAGATCGAGAAGCCATTCTTTTTAAATACTATAACTCGTTATATGTTGAATATGAATTAGATTTTATTTTTAGTCTTATTTGTAAAAAGAATTTAAAATAATCTTTTAGAGTGCGTAGAAATGTGCTTGGATACATTTTATCATAATTATGAAATGTTCTTAAATTATTTTATTGCCTGAACTGCTAATTAAATGTAGAACATATCCATGACATAGCACTTTAGACCTCAAAGAGCTTCTCTCTGTCTTTGATATTTATGGAGTCAAGAAATCAAGTGAATTCCAAACCAATTATTGAGCGTAAGATTAGAACTGATTCTTACTCTTTCTGTTTCAATATGTAGTCAGGTGAACTTTATAACCTGGGAAAAAAAGATGGAACAAAATGTTTCTGAAATTACATGTGTGAAAACTTGCCACATGCATATCTAGTGATTGACTGTACAGTTATTGGAGCTATTGTCTAATGAGTACTCTTAGGATGTATTCTTTCATCATTTTGGTCTATCTTTCATTTGTTTGCAGTGTTTTATTGACTATATGACTAGGTATGTATATTAGTACATTGACAAATTCTATACTTTACTATACGAATATCGATGTGGAACTGATGATCATATCAGGGCTGTTTTGTAGTTATTTGCAAACTTAAGGTGTGCCTATTGTGCAAATTCTTTTGGAATGATGTGAAAGGATGTTTTGGGGAAACCCCACAATTAAGTTGCATTGTGTAATGTGTAATTGGTTTGTCACTTATTAATTTCAAGCCAAGCCATTGGAATGAATGGTAAAAACAGTGGACAATTATTCCCAGGGTATAATTGTGTTTTTAATTGTGTCATCTTTATTTTAGAGCAGTCAGTTTTGTATTAATTATACTTTATTCGAAGTTTATTACATGTACATTATCAATGACAGGGTTGTTGCCAGGGTTTGGGTCAGGCAAAGTCAGAAATGTGTGAAATATTTAGGGCTAAGGTGACAGAGTACAAAGTCAGAAAACAAATGGGAGCATGTTTATATTGTAAAATATATCCCAGTGAGTGACATCTAGTAGCTAAATTTAATTGCTAAATGTAGTGGCTAAATGTAATATGAGATGGAGGGAGTGGGGGAGGGGGGAGGGGGACAGTCCAATGGGACAGGGGCAGTTGCTTTGGGAAGGAGCTCCCCCCCCCCTCCCCTCCCATTTTGACCCTACGGTGACAGCCCCTGAATGAATTATGTATAATGAGTTGTCATAAATTAAATATTTGCTTGCAAATAGGATTTTTATGCCTTCCCTCTTCCAGTTTTTATTCCAAACCATGTGTGTATATCAGTTGTACTTAATATTGCCCAGCAAATGAGCTCAGGGAATGCAGCACTTGGGGTAAATTTGGCCTCATAGGAAGGGGGAAGGCATAAAGAGATAACAAAAAGAAAAACTGGAAAAAAACATTGCTTAATTGCACTTTCACTTTGAGATAAATTATACCTTGGAGGGATTTTTCCCTTATGTAAAAAAGATACACGGTACTCAGTATTTATTTGATCAGGTGGCCAATAATTGGCAATAAGCAGCTACATTTTCATAAAGCTGTCTTCACAAGAATACAAATATATTTTTATGGGCCATTCCACATGAGAACTTCTTTTTAGCCAAATTTTCAAATTGACAATTTTATAATCACGAAAAGCCATATCACGTAAGAGTAAAGAACTCTGAACTATTGAAAAAAAGTAAGTTGAGTGAGATGGACCACGCCCACTCTGTGGGGGGTCTAGCTTTGGGAACATGACAAATAGGAGGAAAGAGTGGTCAAACAGATACAAAACTTCCAATGTGAATAGTAGGGACACTGTAATTTTACTGCCATATCAAGAGACCATATACTACTGTTAATTTATTTTGTTGTAACAATTTCAAGTTAAACTTGATTGCTGCAGATTTTCAAGGAATGAAATATCTGTTACGGACATTGCATAATGCCCGTAATTTCAATTTAAAAAAGTTTTTTTTAGTTTACTTGTGGTGCTTTTTCATTCACTAATGGCTTCATGTTATGCATGAGGCTTTGTATACTTTCAACTAAGGATAAATTTACTATAATTGACATACAACACAGGGTGACCACACACATATACCTTTTCGCAAGCATACCATTTCCTTGAATTCATGGTCACCGGCCGGTTATCGCCTCGCTTTGACACCGTGGGTCTCAGAGGTATATCCCGGATGTAGCAAATGGTATCCATATTTTCTCAATATACAGTGTTATACCGTTTTGTCAAATATCATGTCAAATTCCGCTTTATTCATAGAAGGAAGTATTAATCAGGGTCACAAACGTTTTAGTGCAATGTATCGAGAGGAAGACCATATTCTTTTATGATATTTTCAGCGCTGTGAGACGTGTGCCAATTCTAACCAGTTCAGCAATGGACGATACAAATTATCGAAGGTGGGGTATCAATAAACGAAATGCCCGCCCCTGATATGTTGTTTGTGTTTAATGCAGTTTAGCTATTAAGTGTTTTATGCTCGTTCAGAGTGATAAGAGTATAACTGTAGTTTTAATCAACTAGGAGTAATAAATTATTATAGATTATGGCAAGTGCGTTGGACAAATTTGAATATGATCAGTGGAACAATAGTTGATAATTTTCGATTAAAAAATTAAACAAAGGTATAAAATAAACAAAGTGGAACAATATAGAGCCATAGAGATTTTTAGTTTGCCCAACTTACCTTGAACTAATATCACTAGACAGTAGCTCTATATCTATCCCCTCGCAGCACTTCACTTTCTATTAGAAACTTCTAGTTATATATCTATAGCCATGATTTCCCTTAATTCTCAGGTAAAGAAAATATACTTACCTTAAGAGTGTGTCGTTGTCCTTTTGTCTCTCTGGGGTCTAGAAATGGTGTTCATCAGGCATTTCTCTCCAAAAAAACCACTATGATATTTCTCTTTGGATGAAAGAAAAAGAGAAATGAGTTCCTTATCCGAAAGACTGTTGGTATCCCTGTGGATACATTCCATATATGGAGAGTGTAGTTTTGGCGGGAACTGGAGTATATAAGGATATGTCAGTTGTAGGTATTGTATTTGTGGTCCTGACTGCAACATTTATAGACGTTTCTTTCCACCATTAACTTTATTTATGTCAGTTTTTGCTGACCGTGTTACAGAGTTGTAATCAGACTTCATGAAGGAGTTTTGTTAATCAGGGTTTTCAATAGAAGCCGGCAAATCTCGCCGGGTAGTTTACATGAAATCGTAGCCTGGGAAACCAGCCGACTCTTATCGCTCCCCACTCGCGAAAGAGACGTCTGGGAAGTGAGGCAGAAAATGCCATACTGATGACGTAGCAGATAGCCGTTTCACGATGCATAAATTAGTTGCAATTCTCAGAAGCCGAGTTCTTTTCAAGGAATATAACTACCGAGGCTGCTCGTTTGCTTGGCAGTTGATCACCGTCACGAACAACTCATGAAATTCAAGCCTATTTAGCGTGTGCCGGTGCTGTTGTTGGCTCCTTTGCAGACTGAGTTCTTGCAGCGGCTTGTAAAGCGAAATGTCGTACTGTCAAAACATTTACAAGAAAGGTACTGACTACTGTCATAGTTGTATATAATTTCATATCAGTAAACCTACATACACTGAGCTATCACAAAACACTGGATGAGTTGTTGTTGCGGCGGATAAATCGTTCAGACAGTGAATCTGGGCTATGAATAAACATAATTACATGTAAGTGTGGTATGAATCACGAACCAAGTGTGATATAAATCAATCACCCAAGCAAACGGGCAGCCTCGGTAGTATACCTGAAAATAACCACTGCATTCTGTAGCTAACCTCTTCGGCTACTGACCTGACAAAAGAGCTGGCTTGAAAAGTGGCCTGCTGTGCTGTGTGTAGGTTTTGAAATTATAAACAACTATTATGTTTTGACAGTCGTAGGACAAATTCTCTTGACCGGGCCGAGCCGCTGAAAGAACGAAGCAAACGAGCTACAAACACACGCTAAATATATAGGCTTGAATTAAATGGTTGTTCATGACGGTGATCCACTGCCAAGCAAACGAGCAGCCTCGGTAGTTATATATTCCTTGAAAAGAACTCTGTTGTTCGCATTCGGCTTCTGAGAATTGCAACTAATTTATGCATCGTGAAACGGCTATCTGCTACGTCATCAGTATGGCATTTTCTGCCTCACTTCCCAGACGTCTCTTTCGCGAGTGAGGAGCGATAAGAGTTGGCTGGTTTCCCAGGCTAATGAAATCGCTGCCTACTTTGATTGAAAAATTCCCCAAAAATTAGATATTTGCGGCAATGGCGCTCAATGCTCTCCGCCTACTCTTCAAGTTTTGCCACTTACTTCAAATGTTATTGAAAACCCTGGTTAATAGTTTGATTCTTTTATTACAGGTTAAAATATGACGACAACGTTTAATGTCACAACACGTGGGGGTAATGTTACCATTGGAAATGGGGCAAAAACTTTAATACAGATGAATTCAGGTAAGTTTTAATCTTGAAATCATACATACTGTATTTCCTCATATATATGCATGGGGCAATAATAATTCTTCAAGCAATACTTTATTTTTTGTTTTATTTTCTGGTTTACAGACAGTCTATAAGTAACATTACTATAAAAAAACTGTATTATTCCCTTACATGCAGTTATGGCATGTGTATAAAATATAACTCTGTGACCTAAAAGTAAGAACATTGCTGCTGTTTAGAGGCTGCTTGGATTGGAAGAACAATGGAAGGATACACTTAGTAACTTTGACCAAATGAATATGACTTTGTATAATGCAGTACAAATAATTTTTTTAGCAGTTGTATATTAAACAAGAGGCTGTATGCAGCCTATACATGTACTCCGGCCACATATATATATATATATAATTAAAGTGCAAGTAGCACCATAATACGTACAACATTAACTCTCTTTGCCCCAAATTCTATTTCTGTTATATTTCAGTTGTCTAAATTACATTGTAGTTTTCTTCGAGAGGCAGGTCAGCAGCAATTAAACTAGAATAAAAGCTACTCGAATTGTGTTTCATCTTGTGATCTCACAATGGAAACCTACAGGATTTTATTGCAGTAGTTTTCTCTTGGGAGGGAGTTGATTCATGGTATATACTTCATGGTAGTGTTTCGTTCCATATAGTCTCCCTGCATAATACTGTAAAACAGTAGAGAAAATGATTATGCAGGGAGACTACATGGAACGAAACACTACCATGAAGTATATACCTGACTTATATTATATCACATGATCAATGAAAGGTAATCAAAATTAGGGATTAAATGCAAGAAATGTTACAAAACTGGCAAGATTAATACCTTTTTGTGAGAAACGTCAACACAACAGTATACAATATATATATATTTTATTTTTTAACATGATACTTGGCAGCACGTTAAGGCATTCCAAAAGAAAATATATCAATGGAATATAAATATCCATGAAAGGGAAGTGTATTGTAAAAGGACGGCTGTGTGACTGGTGCAAGTTGGGTGACCTTAGTTAGCTGCAATTGTTTTTACCTTTTGGGGGGTTGACTTGGGGACGGGGGGAGGACTATGTCATTGCTGTTCGGCAGCCCCCGAAAAATATGCCTTTCAAAATATTACTTACAAACTGCTAAATTTTCAATATTCTTTCAGGTGTAAATCAGCTTCGTTCTTAAGGATTGATTTTGGGCCGAAAATTCTTAGGGTTTTTCTTAATTTGGGAGTTAGGTTTTTGAGGGTTTGTCTGGAAAAGTATAGAAAATGAATTATTAATACGCCGATGTGTGGGGTATTCTGCAATCACTCTGCAGGTTCTAATAAAACTTAGGTCCTTGAAGAAGAAAAAAGTCACTTGAGCAATAATATTTGTGATCTGATCTGTTGACCGATCCAGATTTTCCAAGGTGCCTTCATGAATTCACCAACTCAGCAAATTCGAACCTTCGTACATTTGGACTCAAAATAGATATTAAAACTTTATTTCAACTTAATTGTTAAATTCCACCAAACGAAGATCGCTTTCTCTAATCCCTTCCATTAAATTTTATTAGATGAGTATTAATCACCTCAAAGTTGCATTTTCGAGTATTAACCAGGAACTCACAGATATTTGCTTATAATTTTATCTAGGGCCGGGTACAATTGCCTATTAACCCATTTTTGTATTGGCAACTAGCACCGAGGTGCAGTTTGTGGATACAGATTGGGCTTTGGTATATTTGCTCACAAGTCTATCTAGATGGGCATTAATTAGTTCCTAATCCCTTCCAGTATTGGCAACTACACTGTACATGTAGCAGGTGCAGTAATTTATTTTGTTGATACAGATTGGGCTTTGTTATATTTGCTCACAAGTCTATCTAGATGGGCATTAGTTCCTAATTCCCTTCCAGTATTGGCAACTAGCAGCTGCAGTAATTTATTTTGTCGATACAGATTGGGCTTTGGTATATGTTTGCTCACAAGTCTAGCTAGATGGTGCATTAGTTCCTAATCCTTTCCAGTATTGGCAACTAGCAGGTGCAGTTTGTCAGTACAGGTTGTAATTTGCTTATAATATTTTCTAGTTGGAACTAATGTCGTCTGGCATTGGCAACTAGCAGGTGCAGTTTCTTAATGCATTTTGGTTCTTGCCTGCCATAGGGCATGCTTTGCTGCTTTCTGTCAGCACATCCCAATTTTAGTCAGCATGCAAAATTCATGCCTGACACAGTCATTGTTACAAGGTGCTATTATATGTATGGGAGTGCTTTGCTATCACTTGCTGGGGTGGGGAGGCCCTGGACAGGGCTGTGGCAGTTTCTGGCCCTCACCTTTGCGAGGCCTGCATGGTTTATAAGTAGATGAACTTGATGAAAGTTATTGGTTCATTTATCAATAAAGCAGCTATGTGGTAACACAATTAGCCATTTAATCCCCAAAAATATTGTTGTATCCTTCCTGCCTCGCAAATGGAGCTCAGCACTGATAGCAACTACACTCCTGTATGTGTGAATGAGAATGCATAAATTCAGTTTTATTAGATGAGTAATTCACCTCCAAGTTGCATTTTCGAGTATTAACCAGCAACTCACAGATGAAGGAAAATGTTGACACTATATTAATTAAAAGCTTAAGCTTAATAATTTATAAAAAGACAAATAAAACTTGAAATAATTATCGAACTAATGTGTGAGGTGCTTCTAAACTAGAATTTTCAATCATTTCATCCCATAAAATCCCTACAAATATATAGCTCCTACATACATTGTACCTCTGCAAAGTATTTCTGAGTTTTCCCTTTAGGTGCTCCTGCTGGTTTTAAGCTCACTGGCGGTACAAATCTTTGCTCAATCTTCACATGCATTGAAACTCACAGCTCTCACAAATTTGCAGGTATTATAATCACTTGGTGTCAAAGATCATAAGAGAATGAAGGGCCCAGAATGAAGAACGAATGAAGATTGACAATTTATCTGGCAACAACTAGAATACTCGATCATTTATATGGTTTCTCATGTGGCTTGTGGAAAATGCCATTTCAATTGGCTAAAAATGTCCAACGTAAAAAGATGACCTGTGCGCGAGTTGTCCCAAGCGGTGTTGAATCTGATTGGGTGACCCTGTAAAACTTGACTCGGTCCTGCCCACAGGCAGCCCAAGTAATTAAATTATGTTGTTGGTAAAACAAATCATGTTAAATTTGTTCAACCTTGGCTATTTTGGTTCAACCTAGTTTATTTTGGTTCAACCTAGGTTAATATTATTATTTTGGTTCAGGTTAGTTTATTAATTTTGATTCAACCTACATGTAGGTTATTTTGGTTCATACATGTACCTACATTGTAGCTAGGTTTAGACAAATAAACTAAGGTTAAACAAATTTAACCTGAAATATTTTTGACCTGCAACATAAATGTATAGGGACATGTATATCAAGATAGAAAAGAAAGAAGCAATCAAACTGAATGTTCATTTGACTGGGTGCTTTTAGTATTTTGACATTATCAAGGTTCCAAGGGCTAGTGCAAATTATAGTTTCATTTTCATGAAATAGTAATCATGATAGATTTCTTGAATTGAAGCACACAGAACAAGAACTTTGTGTAATGCATATAATATACAATCATGTAAAGACAATAATTTACAATAGACAATAATTTATTCCAATTAGGAGACGCTATTATAGCTTACAAGAAACTTCCTTCCGCAAATAGTTAAACTAATCGAGGCGGGGGAAGAAAAAGGTGATTATATTACAAATGGAGTTAATTAATCAATTATAGCACAGATCTGACTGTGACGTATAAGTAGAAAAGGAAAGAGAAAGAGCGTGACTATATTATATACATATCCAGTAAAAATAGTGTTGTTAAATGATAACATAGCAATAATTTAATTTACTTATATGACATATTTTCAAGGAAAATATATTATTTACATTCATTAATTATCTGGGAGACTTCAAGATAGTCATCAGCTTTTAATAAAATATCAAAAAGACTGCGTTTCAATTCTGTTTTAAAAGTACGTTTTGGTAAGGTACGTATAGATGGAGTCAAAGAATTCCATATTTGTGGTCCAAGTCTCAAGAACGTTTGTCTCATCTTTTCAAGTCTGGTATGTTCAACGAAGAAATCGTCTTGTGTAGAAGAACGCGTTTTATATTTGTGGATATCAGTTGTTTTAATAAAGGCACGAGTAAGGTTTTCAGGAGCAGAATTATTAGAAATATCCCACATCATATTAGAAACACGCTCAAAATATATAAAGGAGATAGGGAGTACATTTGCATTAATAAAAAGAGGAACTGCATGATCTCTTGACTTTGCAAAGTAGATTAATCGTAAAGCTCGTTTTTGGAGAATTAAGAGTTTATTTAAATGAGTTTTAGAGGCAGACCCCCAAGCACATACACCATAATAGAGATATGGATTTATTAAGGCTTGATATATTTTTAGAAGTGGGCTTAGAGGAATAAAATGTCTTAATTTAGCTACTACTCCTATCGTTTTACTAACTTTTTGACACATGAGGTCAATGTGATATTTCCACGAAAGTTCATAGTCAATTAAGACTCCAAGGTACTTTACAAAGTCCTTTCTCTCAAGAGGAATTGTGTTTTCTAGAATTGGGTCATATACTTTGATTTCAGGATAATGGAGTAACTTTTTTTGATGTGGTCGAAACATTATATGATTTGATTTTTTTAAATTGAGAGTTAGCTTATTTGCTTGAAGCCATTCACACACCTTAAGTAATTCAGAATTTACTACAGATTCAAGGTAGTGAATATTCTTATTTGCATACATTATACTTGTATCATCAGCAAATAAATAAAACGTAAATTTATCAGAGGATCTAGTAATATCGTTAATATATAATAAAAAGAGAAGAGGACCCAGGACAGAGCCTTGTGGAACTCCACATAGAGTTGTCTCCATATCAGAAATAATACCGCAATTAGAAGTGGTTTGTTTACGTTCAGTTAAATATGAGCTAAACCAGTCGTTTATTATACCCCTTATTCCATAAGATTGAAGTTTATTTAATAAGATAGAATGGTCAACCGTATCGAAGGCCTTTTTCAAGTCAATAAAAATTCCACGAGTAAATTTTCCGTCATTCATATTATTTTGAATTGTGTTGATAATGTCTAATATTGCATGTTGTGTATTGTGTCCACTGCGAAAACCATACTGAGAGTGATTCAGAATATCGTATTTAGAGATAAATTTAGTAAGTCTTTCATTCATAATTTTTTCAAAAATTCTATTAAATACTGATAGCAAAGATATAGGTCGGTAATTTAAAGCATTGGTTTCGTCGTCCTCTTTAAAAATTGGAATTATTTTAGCAAACTTAAGTATAGTAGGAAATGTTCCCGACTGAATTGATAAATTAAAGAGATCTGCTAAAGGCTGGCTAATAATATGTTTAGAAACTTTAAGTATTTCAATAGGGCATGAGTATAAGCCATGTGCTTTATGAAGAGGTATAACATTTATTTGAGAAATTATATCAGAGGGGATAATAGGGTCAAAATAAAAAGAGTTAGGCTCGGGCTGGCCCATGAATTCATAAAAAGACCGATTTGATGATGGTATTTTTGAAGCAAGCTTATGACCTATTTTAGCAAAATGTTTGTTCAAAATATTCGAAATTTCGTTTAGATTGGTAGATAAACTATCATCAGATCTCTTAAGTGCGCATATTTGCTTCAATTTCTTTCTTGACCGAGAGATTAGTTGATTAATTCCTTTCCATGTTTGTTTCATGTTATTTGCATTTATTTCAAAGAATTGTTGAAAATAATTTCTTTTATTTATCCGAATAAGGAGGGAAATCTTATTTCTATATATTTTATATTTTCCTTGTTGACCAAGTAAATATAATTTATTTTTGATTCGTATTGAAGTAATTAATCCTTTAGTAAAGTCAATCATTACAACTGTACTTTAGTAAAGTCAATCATTACAACTGTACTTACCAATTTCTCTTAGAACATCACAAATGAATGCAATAAATTAGTCTAATAAAAACTAGTTCTCTTTTATACATGTAGGAAATCATCAATCAAGTAGAAGAAATGATTTCACTGAAAAGAGAGTTGTCAAGGGACCAGGTAGGTATATAAATTATTTAGTGCATTTAGTTTATTACAAGTATTTTTTTTTTAATGGTATACATGTAGCTATGCAGTTACAGAAAAAACATGTTTACCAAACTATTTCAAGGACATTTCACCTGCTGCTCAATAATGCCAGGTCCTTGAAAAGTCATTGCATTTTGACAGATTAGGTTTTGTCCTTGAAACAACCTTGTCCATTTTTACCAAAACTCCATTAAGTTTGTTGAAACTTCCTTGGATGTTTTAGAAGACAGTAAAACTGCCTCAATGTTGCCTCCAAAAGATCATAATAGAGTGGCACCGAATGATCCATTGTGCAAACAAGTCAAAGAAAGGGTCTAACATTGAGTCTAAATTGCATAGAATTCTAAGGTCATTAATGTGTGATCCAATAGAAAACAAGTCCTTGAAAAGTCTTGAAAAGTCTCCAATGAGGAGTGTTCGTTGTGATCAAAAACTAGAGGAAGACCACATTGTTAATTATGCAAGGGGTCAGACAAAAGAACTAAGTTGCAAAATGTACCTAGAAGCAATTTCAAAGTACAGAAAACTGTTTGAAATCTCTTCTAGATACAATTATACATATGCAAATTAGTTATAGAAACTGTACTTTGAAATCGCTTGTAGATACAATTATATATGCAAATTAGTTCTAGATGTTGGACTTTGAAATCTCTTCTAGATACAATTATATGCAAATTATGCACTTATCAATTGAAGTCCCAACTCTCCCCCTCCCCCCCCCCCCCCCCCCCCCAACCCTTGGGACCAGGTGTGATATTATACATGTATGGGGCATTTGATGGTAATTGACCATTTGATGGGGATGGACCTGTTCAGTTAAATAGGTAATCAAATGACTGGAAATCAATGTGGATCTTGAGGAAAGTTAAAGTGCATATGAAGCTTCATGCAATTTTCATAGCTATGAAACTCCGAAAAGTTTTGAGTACTTCTGCAAAGAAATTTTTGGTTTACAGGGAATACTCTATCTTCTACGCTTGTTTGAAATCGTGGAAACGTAACCTTTCCTGATCCATGACCACGTAAGTAAAAGCCTAGGTCGATTCCCGAGGTGACGTCATCTCATTAATGCATTATTCTCCATGGCACCTTTCTATCACAAAAACATTGATTTTTAGATAATATACAGTTTATGAGTTGTTAGTAAAGGAAAAAAGGCATATTAGTTTTTATTCAAATTATTGTAAAGTCGAATTAATTAAATGACGTCACCTCGGGAATCGACCCAGGCTTTTACTTATGCGGAAATGAGTCGGGAAAGGTTACGTTTCCACTATTTCAAACAAGCATAGAAGATAGAGTATTCTCTGTAAACCAAAAATTTCTTTGCAGAAGTACTCAAAACTTTTCGGAGCTTCATAGCTATGAAAATTGCACGAAGGTTCATATGCACTTTAACAAATTCAACAGATATATGCACATTGATAGTTTAACCATGTGGTGTACATGTATATAGCATTCAGATGACCAAGGTCGGCTCCACAAAATTATTCTGACTAATGTTGGTGATTACACTCCAGTGTAGAAGTTAAACTATATTACCCATGTGTATAAACTACACACCATTTCCTTCAGAGCATTCAAATTATTCTTCAAGTGAGGTCAAGGCTGCCCACAGAATATTGAGTGTCCACTGTTATTGCAGAATAATTTCTGATCAATGTTGGTAGATTAATTGTGCCCGTACGCTTATAAATATATGTCAACATATCATGCATGCACACATGATCTTTGCCTTTGTCAATTAGAGTAAATGCACGTACACAGCAATAAAGGGTACTTTAAATTTCCCTCACCTTGTGTTGATATTTTTAGAAGTTCCTTGACTTATCCAACTCCAAGTGTGATAATTTATAGATCAACCCTTAATTTGCCTGAATGGAGTGTTGATACGCACACACGTGTACGTACTACGTATTGTTTAAAAAGCTAAATCTTCACAACTCACACAAGACATTCTGTGGAATATTTCTCTTCAGGTATGATTGTACTTATAGTATCTTGATGTTTGACGGAATATTCAATCGCAGATTCACTCGGTTTGTCGATAGTTCAGCAGAAATTACGTCTTCAACTGTGCCGACAAAACAAACCACCATGGTTGACTTGATATAGTTCGGACATCAGACTTTCCCAATGCTCCGCGGGCATTGATAAATCCTACTTCAAACTTTTTAAACATCATCACATTGAAGAAACCATGCACCGAATGAGGCGAGCATTGTGTAGTTTCCAGTTTCCCAGCCGAGATAATTTATTCCAAAAGTGTGCCACACCACCCACCGGCCACCCAACGAAAAATCTCGATTTTTTTTGCTTGGGAAAGCACAGGTAACCCACACGTGACCACAGGGAGTCCAATGCAAGATTGGGATGCATTTTCCTTAATCGAATGCAATTAGGCAAGTCTCTTTAACAGCCACAGAATTAGACATTAACATTTTATGTACTGTTTAAAACACGAACAGCAGTGTTTTATCAAGTTTAAAAATTCGAGGGCGAAGCCCGAGAATTTTTAGACTTGATAAAACACGTGCTGTGAGTGTTTTAAACGGCTTCAAAAACGCTTTAAGAATGCAATGAAAGAAAGACGCACATCTCAAGGGAATGGTTACTTAATGAACCATTGAACCTTTGTATTCACAACGCCATGCAAAATATTCGAGTAATCACCGCCTGCAATTACGAACACCTCAAGGGAATGACATGAAGAAATTACCATACTATGTTGTTTGAAGCGGCGTTTCGCAATCGCAAGAAGAATCTGCACTTGAAGGATTTGGTGTCGTGGTTTACCTCGATAACGTTCAAGACTTGGAAAGCGATGTGACTGACATGACGGCAGACTCTAAATTTTTGACTCCGGCACAAAATATGTAAGTTTAATGCACGTTTTTTATAATTTTACGGCTTTGAGTTTGGTTTAATAATTGGAACTAAACAGTGGCTCGGTAAACAAGTAATGGTAGTTGGATAACTTCATTTTAAAAATATTATCTGTGTATCTCGGTCGTCTGCTGATATTAGTAAATTTAGTGCAAAATTTATTATGTAGGTACCTTATGTTCCGTGTACTTTTTGCTATCTTTGGGTCTTTATCAGTGAATTCTTAATTAGGATAAAACTTTATATAAAATTTCATGTTCATTAATATTCTTTATATAAAACGTTCATCCTAATTAGCAATTCAGTGAGAAAGCTGAAACATCAATAGAAATTCCATTGTCTCAATCATTAACCCCGTTTCCCTCTGGGACAGAATTCAAATCCCTCCGCGGGCCTTTTAGAATGATGAGATTTTATCAGGTATAAAGGAGCATGCACGTGACTGATTTGCTTCATCTGATTGGACAAAATGCTCATTAATTATTCATGAGTTTTTGAATTGTATTTAAGCTATATTTTATTTCAAATTTTATCTTTTTTACATTTTAAGTGCACAATTTTTACTTTTCAATATGAGAACACAGACAAAAAGGATTGTAATATTGGCAATACATTGAGCAAACAAAATTAAAAGAACAAAAGACAAATAAAACACTAAACAATAATATTACATGTGCAATTTCAGGGATATGTCATAGCAAATGTCAGTAATGAAAGGGCTAGATCAAGAGCAAGAATATAGAATGTTCGAGGTGATATAAAATAACATACCTTTAAGCAACAAATGAAAGAAGTATATTCCATTTTTCATAGTGAAATGAGAGTTTGTTTTTCTCTCTAGCAATTAATACCTCTGTATCATAAATTATTTTAATTATTTAAAAAAATACTGTATTCATTGTCACCACACCTTTTAATTTACACTTGTAAATATATTGCTTGGCTAACAAAATAATGATTGATCAATATAAAATCATCAACTGGTTCTATACTTCCAAGAATAACATCAATTATTTCATGGAACAAATAATGTGGTTTCTTAAAGGAAGTTGTATTTGGAGCCAAAATGAGTTAACCAAGGGACAGTGGAAGAGAAAGTGCTCTAAAGATTCATCCTCCTCTTGACAGAAAGAACAAAGGGGAGACTCTACCTTTCCAATTTTGTGGAGCAGACTATTTGTATATAATATTTGATTAAGTGTTTTGAATTGAAATTCTCACATTTTTGTGTCTAACGTACATCTGAAAGGCATTGCATATATCTTTTTCCAATCTAATTTAGTCCCTTCTAAACCATACAATGCAAGAGCTATCATATTTGCATTTAGCTGTGGGAGGTACTGATATTTTAGAAATAAAATTATTACAAATTAATTTTGAAGGAGTTTTGTTCAACACTAAAAGGTCATCATTTTGGATATTAAAAGGTTCAGTCAAATTGAAATTAAAGTGTCACTGTTCTTCAATTCCTTTTTCTAATCTCTGGGAAGCTAGGGCATCATAGATACCCCTTCAAAAATAATTTGTACTGCATTTAGATTTGGAATATATATATTTGTTCTTAATGTTATGCCATATTTATCAAATGAATTCCCACTCTTGCAGACTTCTATATCACATTTATAAACACTCATTAAACATGCATTTCTTTTGTTTGTCCTCATGAATTATTTGAGTTTTAGAACGAGTATTATAGTATTGCAGCTTGAAGTTCAAACATCCTTCCATTATTTTCTTCAGAGCAACTTGTGAAAGACATTCCAGCTGGTATTAGTCAAGAATTACAACAGTTACTAAGCATTGGCTTGAGCAACTGGAAGAAGTTTTCATCAGAAGTATTCCCAGATGTAACCATGGATGACATAGAGCAGATAAGTGCTAATTTCCCTGGACAAGAGGCCCAAGCTGTGTTTAGAAAGATGTGTGATAGAGGAATTAAGCTTGGCCAAGTCGTAAGGGCACTAAAGAACATCAAAAGAGAGGATGCCATTCAGATCCTTCTTAAAGCTGGTTACCCAAAAGAAAAAGTACCTCAAAGTCCTGGTAATAATTATATACACAATTACGTAAAATGTACCGTTCTTTTTTCCTATCAAAAATAATTCTACTGGGGAAGTTTCCATGTTCAAATGGATGAAAATATTGGATGCATTTGGATCCCTTAAGTTTTGGAAATTAAAATGCAACATGAAAACCTGTTCAGAGTTCATGATAGCCTCTGTGAACAGGTTCTTGAGGGGAGGGGAGGGGAGGAGCAGAGTGAGGGAGGAGCGGAGGAGGAGGAGGAGAGGAGGAGGAGGAGGAGAAGATTAGGATATATATAAAACATTATGAGGGGTCCATGTGACAGTGAAATCCTGCGAAATCGTGACAAATTAGCTTGGATTTAAATGCCGTTAGTGATATATCTGATAAACTCACGGTTCCACACCCCCACACCAACTATTGCAAATGCAGCTTTAGCTACTGCGGAGTGGTCTTGCATTCCGAATTACGTGCACAGAAATCCCTAAATGCATTTAAATCCAAGCTAATTTCTCACGATTTCGCAGGATTTTACTGTTAGTTAAAATAACAACATGACGCTCATGGAAATCAGGTTTCTTTATTTAACATTTTCTTTTATATTTTAGCATTTCAATAATTGGAATTAAACATTTTTACATATTAGTTGGTCACATATATAACTTGTAAGATAGATTAGTAATAGCATTAATAGCATATTTTGATATTTGTATATGACCTGATCGAGTATACCGTGTATGAATAAAGTTGACTTGACTAGGGTTCAGGTTAATTAAACTGAATCTCTAAAAATATGAACATTTCTTGATTTTAGAATGCGAGGAGTTTGTGCCAGAGACAGTAAGACCAAGCAGGGAAGAATGTGTACCAGGGAGAGTAAGACCAAGCATGGAAGAATTTCTGCCAGAGACAGTAAGACCAAGCAGGGAAGAGTTTATACCAGAGAGAGTAAGACCAAGCAGGGAAGAGTGTGTGCCAGAGAGAGCAAGACCAAGCAGGGAAGAGTTTGTGCCAGAGACAGTAAGACCAAGCAGGGAAGAGTTTCTACCAGAGAGAGTAAGACCAAGCAGGGAAGAGTGTGTGCCAGAGAGAGCAAGACCAAGCATGGAAGAATTTGTGCCAGAGACAGTAAGACCAAGCAGGGAAGAGTTTATACCAGAGAGAGTAAGACCAAGCAGGGAAGTGTGTGTGCCAGAGAGAGCAAGACCAAGCAGGGAAGAGTTTGTGCCAGAGACAGTAAGACTAAGAAGAGTTCAGCCATCACTCTCTGTAGAGGCTTCTTCAGATGACAAACATCAGTGCCATCCGAGTGAAGAGCTTAGTGTTCTCACAAAAGATATGCCCACGCCAGCTTCCAAGGTTACTGTACCCTGTGAAGAAATGCAAATTACTTTTTCTGGGAAAAGCGACTCTGAAACGTTAACAAAGGATTTGGAAATAGACTCTTGTGGTGTCAAACTCACCGAAGAGAGTTTTGACAAAGCTGGATCAGATCCAGGTTATCTGAGGTTACGACGAGATGAGCCAGTCACTTGTGAACCATCAGGTATTATAGACACTTCATTAGAAGAAAACAGTTAAAGTTCTATCATGAATCCTGCAATCTGGTTGGCACCCCCGTAAATTTGCACTCCCTTAGGAAATTTGCACCCCCTCCCAGAGTCTTACCTACTGATCGGAATTAAGCGCGTTAAATTTACGTAATTAAGGTTACGTAACATACTCACGGTTTAGGTTTCTTATCTCTTGAATAATTTTTATTTTGAAATTGTTTTGCTTTGTCAGAAGTTTACGCTATGTTAGCGCGTGCATAGCGGGCCACTGAATAGACCACTAATTAAAAGGCTGCCGCAAAGTAACCTTGAAATGACAAATAACGCGTTAATCGAATATTGAGATTAGACACAACTCATTAGATATGTAGAAGTCTTACAGAAACTTAGGAGATTTCGGCACTCCCATGTCTTTTTGAATGAATGCATTTTATTACTTAATAATACTCTAAGGTGATTTGAATTGAGCGCCGAAGTTTGTGTATAGTGTTCTTATCTATATACTTTAGGACCTAGTTGCGCTCCCTGTGTCTTGCATATTACTGCGCATTACAAATCTGCACTCCCTGTGTCTTGTATTGTATTTCTCTAAGGTGATTTGAATCGAGCGCGCGGCCGATAGTTTACGTAACGTAGTCACTAAATGATTTTATTTTGATTTTTTTTGGCTTTGCTTTGCAATGTTAGCGCATAAATAGCGGGCCACTGAGTAGACCACTAATTGAAAGTCCGCCGCAAAGTACTGACCCGATAATTGAATTTGGCGGGAATCTTAAAATAATCCCGTTACAATTTGCTAAAATCAAAATCCTGTTAAATTGAATATTGAGATACAATTATTATTTAAATCTAGTTTCATGCAATCAGATTTAAAACTCCTTTGTTTGAAAATCTTTTTGAAAATTGAGTGCTGCTAATTATGACTTATTTTAGAATTGGTAAAACAAAAGGATTGGTTGTCGACAAATAGAAATAAGCCGTATTTCGATCCCAAGTGTTGCACACTGACAGTGGTGTATAAAAGACTTTGTGAGCTGTCATGTTCAAAATGCAACGTTAAGTTTTCGCCGTAAACCTAAACCAGATGAGATTCCAAGGTCACTTCTGCTATGTCTGTCTTACCCTGGATACCAGAGGCGCGAAATCATCGGGGCGAGCGAAGCGAGACCACGGTCGTCATGCAATACAAAACCCCTTCGGGGAATCAAAACCCTGAGCCCCTCTGAAACCAGGGTATGTCTGCCTCAGTATAAAGATAAGAAACGTCTTTCCTGGGGGTGCAAATCTCCTGTGACACCGGTTTTCAAACGCAAAACAATGACCACCAAGTCGTCCAATTACAAAAAAAAGTCCTTGTTTCAGTTTAATATTGAACCAGTGTTGGGCTACTCTACTAGGCTTTCCCTGCTAGCAGAGGTCTCTTTCCCTCGCCTTCCATTTTCCCAAGAAAGAGAGAGACATCTGCTAGCAGGGAATACTAGGCTAGGCTACGACTGAAAAGACTACTTGCTCTCACTTTCTATCATTATAGTTCACCACAAAATTCTCTCTGATTCTGACTGGATGAACTTGATCATGTGATGTGATAGTTGTCGCCAGGCGTTAGTGCCCGGCGAGAGCAGAAGACAATTTAGTGTTCAAAAATAACGACAAATAGTGTTTTTGTCTCGTAATTATTATACAAATAGTGTGTTTCTCGAGGGACCATTATACAAATAAACTGTGTCCATCGAGGAACTATCGGCTGATAGTGCCGGCCCGCCGAAATTTGTTGTTGCATGCGATGTGTCCTTACATTTCAAATTAAGTAATGGTCCAGATAGGAACTGTAGTGTCTACGGCAAGGAATGTTAAAAGGTGTTAATTTTCTATTATTCTTTCTCGTAATTTCATTGGTTGATACTGATAAATTCAATAGAAACCCATCGAAATAATGCATTTTCATTCGATATTTTTTGTGGTTTGATTATATTTTTGATCAAATTAGCTATGGTTTAATTTCGAAGAATATCGTGTGTGGGGAAAGTTATCAAATTTGCGATTGAAAAATCCTTTGTTTTCTCTATATCCGATTGGCTGGATGGTGGCTTCTCTGGGTTTTCACAGAAAAAAGAGCCAATAGCATAAAAAATACTTTATTTTTGAGACGTAGTTTGGATTGTAGATACATTGTACCTCCTATAGCATTTAAGGCATATTCAAGCAAAATCGTATGTGGGAGAGACTCATTGCCGCAGAACAATGGATTCTACTACAGTTCTTATCTGGACCATTACTTAAAGAGCATCTGGTTTTGTTTTTTCCAGGGTCTTGTTCCGAACCTGAGCACTCTATGGCCTTAGAAGGTTCACCGCAGACTCTCCTACAGAGGGTGGCTGGCCTCTTTTCGTCACCGATGTGCTTTTTTCGTAAAGGAAAAATATACAACGACAGCGATATCACTAGTATGTGTTGTTTTTCGTTGTTAAACTTTGCGTTCTCTCGAATCAGTATCCACAAACACACACTTAATCGTAGTAGATTTAGGCAGATTCACGTGACCATCTCAGAGCACCTCTAGGATTTAGGTCCCAAGGAGCAAAATTCTGGATTTTTGGTCCTGACAAGCTTCCTAACCCTGACGAAGGAGTTTGTTAATTCAGAAATACATGCTTGGCTTTTTCGATTCTTATGAAGAAACAAATTTAAAATAATAATTTTAGCACAGTAAGAAATAACAAATTAAATATTATTCTCGCACAGTAAAAAAAAATGTTTTTCACAAAAAACAATTTTTTTTAGATAATAATAATAAACAATTTGTATAAAATTATTTTAGTAGATAATTAGTTGATAATGATTCAATATAGACACCACTAATCAATTTAACTATCTCTATACCTAATAAACACACCCCTATCATATACTACTAGCTCTTAACATAACACACCGAACTAACGACTCATGATTGCGCACTATTGTGCTTTCTTTGTGCTTAAGGTGTGGTTGTTTTTCCTTGGTGTGCATGACGTTATGCGTAGTCCACACGAGCAAGTTTTCCTTGACAAGTTTTCCTTGACAAGTTGCCTTGTTCAATAACTGACACGCCAGTTTTTCAACAAGGAGACTTGTCAAGGAAAAAGTTGTCATTTTTCGTCGTGTACACGAGCAAATAAAACTTGTCAAGGGGAAACTTGTCAAGGAAAACTTGCTTGTGTGGACTACGCTTAACGGGGGGAAAAGTACTGAATTGAGCCGCCACACAAACTAGCTTTATCAGCGGAGAATCGGCTATTTTTCGACCTTCAACACGTATTTCCTCTTTTTAGACGTGCACCACAAAGAAATAAAATAGCTTAACTTATTTTTCTTGAATACAAGTTTGTATAGTCGTCGGATTGATCAGTTAGGGTTCACTTCTCCTTCAATAAACGAGTAAGGCCAACAGAGTTCGTTAACACACATGAAACACTACTTAATAATTCATGAGGTAAGTAGGCAACCAGGTCTCGATTTGTACCACATGCAGTACTTTGAAATCCTTTTCTAAGTCCAAGGACTTTGAACTATGAATATTCATATAAGATCTAAGCGCTTTACAATATATATAGCTATTTACAAACTACAAAATATATCTATAGAAAAATAAAGATACAACTCTCCTAAAAGTTGATATGCTAAATACATCATACACATTAACTAATAATAAGTTAAATTAAACAAATACGTGTTTAACTTAGATTAAAAGTTAAAAGATTATCACAATTCCTCAAAGCGATTGGAAGGCGATTCCACAGTGTGGGTGCTACAACATAAAACGCTCTCCCTCCAAAGTCCTTGGACTTAGAAAATAATTTAAAAGTACTGTAGGCAAATACCTTGAACAAAGGGAGGTACGGACTTCCCCAAGCGGTAAAAAATGTCAATGTACATACAGACCGTCTCTCCAATGTGGGACCTGTTTTTTTGCACAACGTCCCGACACTGCGCATGTCCGTGACGCCAAATATAGTGCCAAACTATAATGTTTTCATCACATTTCACGCCAGGTTGTAAACACGTACTCCACAAGAACAAGCGCATAATTCCATCTTTTCTTTAACAATGGACGTTTGATTACTTAAGTCAAACAAAGCAACGATATGCAAACACGCATGTACAACCTACAAGCCTGAAACATCGAAACTCCTCAATGCATGAAGTTTTAAAATCATTTTGTCGTTTATCCCCACAACCACCTAGCCTGCGTCGCATACGGACTTAACCGGGATTCAGTTCGGATGCGACGCAGGCTGCAACCACCAAACAAGCATGAAATTATTAAGTAGTGTTTGCTGTGCCTCGGACTGGAACTAATTGCGCGGACTTTGAACTCCCGTCCAGTCCTCATTTTCGGCCTTGAAACATTACATAAAATACCATTGGCAGTCATTAAGAGACCCATTCCATAAATGGCGTCTAATTTAAATAGGTATTGTCCAGGGCCGGGTTGTTCAAAGCCCGATTAGTGCTAATCCAGGGTTAATTTCCATGACAACCAATAGGTTCTGTGCAGAGTTAATCCAGGTTTAACACTAATCGGGCTTTGAACAACCCGGCTCTGGAGACTTTAGCCTCGTTTTTACGTTGCCACACAGAAGCGTTTCCACATGAATGCGAGGCTAAAGATTTGGACTCTACCTATGCAATGGGTAAATGAACGACTAGCTTCCCTATGTTGAGTGTTTTATGGCTTGTTTAATTTTAAACCTTAATAATCTAGCATTTTAACAGAGAGGACTGATACACTCGCTTATTTTGTTCACTGCGCTGTGATTAAATTTCAAATTTTAGACTCTTAGATCGGAACATACTATTTAAACTTTGAATTTTCTGTTCATTCAAGGTGTGGTTCAACTAGCTGATGATGACAAGGAGAGAAAAGGATTGTAGAGAGTGAATGTGACACTGGACGTTTTGGTGTAAATACAGTTTTATGCCGGATGTCTTCAGGGCCCGTCTGCAACGTAGGATTCATAGTCAGTTTTTGATCCTGCTGGACTCGGTTAGCTAGACTGGACTAGGATCCCAATAATGTACACGTTTTTAGAGTTGAATCGGTAACGCGTTTAGTCTTTCGTCCAGTTCTGTTTATAAGTATTTCTTGCAAAGAAATTTGGGACATATTTATCTTGTCCAGACTTCAGTGAGACTTATTTAGAATGACATTAAAACCTCGTTAGCTGGGAAACCCAAGTTATGGCAAGGAAGAGGGAGGAGGGAGAATTGGGAAAAAATATCGGGGAGGAGGGTGAAATGTCCAGAAAAACTAGGGAGGAAGAATTTAGCATACAAGGAGGAGGGAGAAAATGGTATCTACATACATGCTCTAGGGAGAAATTTTAAAACTCAATAGGGAGGAGGGAGAAATGTCGGAAAAAAATAGGGAGGAGTGAGATTTCACCACCCGTTCCTCTCCACTCTAGCAACACACAGCGGTCAAACGTCTGCGCATGCGTCAAAAGTCTTACAACAACAACATATTCCAAAACAAATTCAAAGCAAGTTGGCGGCCGTCACTGTTCACACACCCGTTTTCAAACATTGAGAACTTTTTTGGTAAATTACGAAAACATTTGGTAAACTCACAGGTTGAAGTTTGTTCAATTTCCCGTCGACTGTGAAAATAGAAAGCTTAACTTTCACGTATTTTTCTTAACTTTTAGGGGTAGAAGTTCATTGTAATATGTTTTAAGGTAAATTTTGCGCGGGAAATTCGCGCGGCCGCCCACCAGACTGACCGTAATACGCACGCGCAGACGTTTGACCGCTGTGTGCTCTAGCAAGGTACTGCGGATCAATCTCGGTTTCTGGGAAACGCCCACACTTCACCCTAACCTGCAATGGTTAAAGTGCCTATCACCCTTTTGCAATTTTGATACCTTATGAACCTCCGAAAATGTTTAAGTACTTCTGTGAAGAAAGTTTTGGTTTAAAGTGAATACTTTATGTTCTACGCTTGTTTGAAATCGTGTAAATGTGACCTTTCCTGACCCATGACCGCGTAAGTAAAAGCTGGGTAGACGTCATCTCATTAATGCATTATTCTCCATGTCGCCTTTTTATCAAAACAACATGGATGCATAGAAAATATACACAGTTTTTGAGTTGTTAGTAAAGAAAAAAGTCATTTTAGTCAACATGTTAAGTATTTCTTCAAATGATTGCAAAGCCGAATTAATTATATGACGTCAAAATGACGTCTACCCAGGTTTCGACCCAGGCTTTTACTTACGCGGTCATGGGTCAGGAAAGGTCACATTTACACGATTTCAAACAGGCGTAGCACATAAAGTATTCATTTTAAACCAAAACTTTCTTCACAGAAGTACTCAAAACTTTTCGGAGGTTCATAAGCTATAAAATTGCAAAAGGGTGATAGGCACTTTAATCATTAATAGAACGATGCATATCCAAGGGAGGGGTGGGTGGGTAGTTTCCTAGAAACCGGGACAACTAAAGAGAAATAAAGATTATTTATATTGGATGATGGTTTCAAGTTCGTTATTAAACATGAAGGATACCGTGATGCTAAATTGAGAACGTGTCGCAACATTGGTTTAACAAGCTGCTTCATCGCGAGGGTTATCACTACACTGTACGTGGAAAACATGCGTGTGATTTTTACCCCCCCCCCCCTATTGTTACTACCCGGCACACTTTACACTTCCTGTTTCAAGCCGTTTCTATTCAAGAGACGAATGCCGAATGAAGCAAACGACATAGCTAGTTATCAGGCTGAGTAGATAATCTGAGTGACGAGTATAGACCGCTTGGCAAGGGCACTCAACGAGTACTTTTTGAAATTCGTTTGAAACCAGTTGTCTGCAGCTTATCTAGCCATTTTAAGGCGCCTACTATGTCTTTTGACGTATTCTAGAAAGCTATTAGCTGTTCGGATTTTCTAGGTGGAAATCGCGTCAACCGAAAATACTATGGCAAAATATCCCGGCCTACGAATTTGTTAGTAGTCTAGAACAGAAACAAGAATTTTCTAGCCCAAGTAACTTCATGTTGCAAAGTTTTGTGGAGATACGAATTTTTTAGGGTTCTTTTTTTCCTTTAGGCAATTCTTAGGGAATGAAAATGTGTTGTTCTGACTCTATTGATCAGACGAATTGGGACGTTCGAATATTTTAGGGGAAACCTTTTAGTCTCCTTTTCCGAGTATTTCAGAAAACAATTTTCTAGGGACAATTTTTTTAAATCCGAAAGTTTTAGGCTAACTTACTCTCCCGAAAAGCTTTTTAACCGAAAACTTCGTTGGGTGCCCTTGGCTTGGCACAGACAGTCGAATAAAATCGCGCCATTGATTGCAAATTAAACCAAATTGGCATGTTCAGTCAATATCCCTCTATGGCTTATGATCTCACCAGGTTGAAAATAGGAGGGCGAAGCCTGCGTCTCGTGTTCCTTGCATTTGGTGCTAAGTTCAGTCATGTGGGCGACGCCCGAGGCATTTATAGGCGTTTCCGAAACTAAGCTGATCTTTGCAAAAACATCGGGGCAAATTTGATTTGGGTTACCTGTGTGTGCCATCGCTGGACCCAGTCCTTCCCGTGGTACACGCGAGCATGGAGGTCTGGGTCGGGCTTGTGTGACCAAGATGGAGGGACTTCGTAAAGATTATGAGACCCGAATCCACCAAGATGTGGCTAACGAAAAATTCTACAACAAGTCTACCAAGATTAGACATTTACAGAGGCTTTTCCAGGTATGTAGAGGAATAGAGTTCGTCAGAGAGTGCTAAGACTAAGTTAGTAAGTAATAACGTGCGATGTGTCGCGCGCCATTTTTTTAACGAGAAACTTTTCTTCATTTCGTAGACGACGTAGTTGTCAACCAATATGTTTTGGTGGTTATTGATGATCTTTATTTCTCTGTTCCCCTTATTTAATTTTAGTCCATGGAACATGGCCGGAGCATGGAACAGAGTGTACAATTTATTATGCAATAGTATTTATAATAACTAACTAAATAGTTATTAATTTTTTAATAGTAATGCCTTAATGGCATGGTTTGTATGTTTGTTATGCCAAATACCACGAGAGAGATTTCACGAGCTGCATAGCAGTAAGTGAAATTACAAGGAATTTATTTTATTTTGAAATCTCGTGAGTGGTATTTATGCCAAATAGTACAGTTTTCAATTGAGTGTTGAAACGTCAGTTAGGTGATTGCTTTTGAATTTGGGTAGTATCGTCGTGTACCATTGAGATCCGTGGGGAATCACACCTCGCATGCTCGGAGGATTGTCGTACCGCTATTATAGTATATTTTATGAATTAACATGCTAATGAAGTTGATATAAATCTGGTAAAAAAACGACTGCAATCAGCGAATTCTTTCGTGGTCTAATGGTTAGGGTTAGTGTTGGTGGTGCGTAAGCCATTGCATTGATTCTTAACTGGCCTGAGTTCGAATCCCGGTTCAGGCGGTATATATTTTTAATACTGAGGATAACGTATAATCGTTCTAAAATTTCTAAGTGTCGATTTGGATGTTCGTATAAAATCAAATTATTCATAGCGAACGTGGGTAACAAAGGGAATTTTATGACGCAGTTGGTTAAATGGTACACGACGATACTATACCTGAATTTGAATGGCTAGTTATCCATGATTGTGTTTGCTTTGCCTCGTTTTAGATAGAGCGGATTTCAATTGAGTGTCGGAAGTGTTTTGGTTTTGCGTTTACTAAGTTCTCCTATTGGCTGAGAAAGTAAACCAACCAATCTGAATCCAAAGTAAAACCAAACGCAAATTGCTTTTGGTTTTGCTTTGGTTTGTCATTGGCTCATAGGGAAGCCATTTATGAGTTACTTGTGATTACTCGCTCCTTAATGATTGGCTGGCTATGGGTAATTTGCGTTTGGTTTCACTACACTCAACTGAAAATGCTCTAATTGTTTTAGAGTTGAATATCACAGGGCCCGAAATTAACTTTTTCACGTAGGCGCCAACTGGCGACTAGCCAAATATTTTTAGTCGCCAAAAGACCAATTGTGGTTGCCACATTTCAAGTTTCAAGCGACATGCAACAAAGAACATTTGCTGGCATGTTTTATTGGCTAAACTTACTTAGAACATTGTGTGACTATGGGACATTTTGAAAACATTGTGAAGACACCTGGCGACTAAGTCTGAAATTTTTGGTCGGCAACACTAAAAATTTAGTCACATTGGTGCCAAATAATGCTCAATTTCAGACCCTGTATCAGGGAAACTTAAAGTGCATATGAGCCCAAATTTTTTATCATTAAAATCGATTCTCCATCAAGTTAATATTGGAACTTTTAATATTTTTTATTTGAGTGTGGTGTCTGAGTTATAGAGGTTTCTATTTTCAATAATTATGCTAATTATGTGACGACATGTGAGGCCAACAAAAGGTCACTTCCTCTCTCCTTGTGAATGAAACTATTTCTGATTTATACAAAATATTTGGTAAAATCACTGATATAAGGCCCAAATATTACATGGATGTTTAGAAAAATATGTATATTTCTGCCAGCACGTTTTTGAATAATAAACGAGTCCTCACATAATTAGTGTATTGGAAATAGAAACCTCTAGCTCATAGATGCAGACACTTAATATGTGGCTTATTTTATCATTCGAGGATGTCTTTTGAACATATTTGGGGAAACGGCAACATGAATTGTGAGAAAATCTGTTGAAATCAAAATCCTGCAATTAGACAGATTTCTGCCGACTTGCAAAGTCTTATCCATGGTACAAGCGAAAGAAAGTAGAAATCTGTTGACAGTTTCGATAAATGTATAATAAATAAGAAGAAATACCCAATCTGTTGAAGCATTTGCTTTCGCTACATCAGGCTTTACTTTGACGTGGCCATGCTCCGTAGTATTGTTTCTCCTCCTGCCTCTTCTCTAAACTTGCTGGGAATTTGGCTGGGATTTTTGTTATAGACGTTTGAATGACTATTACTGATTTTGATACACTTTTCAATAGGTCATTTTGACAATGTTGCACACACATCAGTAGAACAATACACCTCATTCATAAGGGCGTGGTCGTGTGTATTTTAACAGTTTAGCCACATGTTAAATGACTGTATGAAAAACAACATCCTTGCCATGCGAACGAGCATACCAACATTGGTAATTCTGTAGAATTTGAGAGTTGTAACATAAAATGCTGTAATTTAGTTACAGCGATTTGAATTAGAGAGATTTGTATTAGAAAAGCTGTGTAGACCTTTACAGCCTCGCTTTCATGTATTTTCTACATTTAAAACGGCAATAACTCGACAGCAATTTGAAACATTGCTTTCAAACTGTGGTCAATTACTAATTTGGGTACAATCTTTCATGTGGTAGCAATAGTTTCTCTGTACACATTAATCTTTCAATTTATGCAAATTAGGTGGTGGCCATTATGAATGAGGTCTATAGACAGGAGCTGCTAAGACTCGTTCTGGTTCACCACCCTTTTGTTATTTAAAACAGATAGCCATTGTTCTAGCTGCATGTGCAACATCGTCAAAATGGCCTATTCCTTTCTTGCAATGATCGGATCACTTCTCCTGGCCGATCCAGAGTAGAATGCAACACAACTCTCCCAATTCATTACCCTGGGTGCCAGAGGTTCTGCTGCCCTCTCTATTAAAGCCAAAGTTTAGGATCGACGAGAAGGCTGGGAGAACCCTAGGCCCTGGGCACGCGAAGTATGAATCTCACTTCCATGCCAGACTAATCCCTTTTGATTGACACCTGAGAAACCTTTTTCTATCAATTTGATTAAACCGGTTTTGTCCACTTAGGCTTAATTCCCAACGGTTTATGAAAAGCCAGCACTTTCGGACAGCTGAAATAATTACAATTTCCTCTCCCTAAGGGCCAAAGCACTACACAGAACAGGTCACCTTTAATTCGGCCGTTTTCTGGAGTGTTATAGAGCTCGAGGGAACTCGTGGGAACTCCAGTGATGCGACGGGTTCAACTACACGGAACTGGTAAACAATGGCGACCTTGGAAACTGCTATGGCGTGATCCAATCGCAGCAATGGTTACAAATGAATTGGCTCTTAGCCAATCAGAGGGCCAGGGTCAAATTCTGACTCAGACAGAGTCAGACATACTTCGCGTGCCCAGAGGTTCTCCCAGCCTTCTCGTCGATCCTACTTTGGCTTAGCTAGAGAGGGCAGTAGAACCTCTGGCACCCAGGGTACCAATTCATAGGCACAGTGAAAGAAAATGATATCAATAATTAGAATTTGATCTGATTTGATTGGCCAGCTACTGGAGAAAGTGTTAAGGAGGCGGGGCTAGATTTATGGGGGCATGAAACAGTTTTCTTTCAATTTTCTCGGCAAACTTTTTGAGCTAGAGAAAGAATTTTAAAAAGCTAAAAGCGAGCATGAATATTATTTATCAGAATCGTCTAAAAATTGGCATTCTCACACTTTTGTTACCAGAATATTAATCAGACTACTGTCTGGAAATTGTGAAATTTACATTATTGTTTTATCATTTTACGCCCTTTTACGCAAGTCCATTCAACTTCTAATAATATTGTTTAGCTGAAAATGGTAAAATTCCATAACTCTTCAAGTATTTGGAATATTGACGAACCCAGACATACCTTAACCCTAAGCTTGCGAAAGTGATGATTAGTGCTTAATCCTTTTTGTTTTGTGTAGTTTTAATCAGTCTGACTTTGTTGAAAAAAAAGGTTAATTTATTGAAATTTATTGAACTTTTACAGATGTTCTCGCAGGTAAGCCGCACCCCTGATTGCAACTAAGAGTTTTGGTAAAAAGGTGCTGCTTATCTGCCGGTGTTTACGGTACTTTTGTTGCTGTGATATCTTACTATCAGACTTTCAATTTTCAGTCAATTCCTGTATTAAATAGTTGTTCGCTTTTAGCATTTTGAACTGGAATGAAAAGCGTAATAAACAAGAGTGCTATTTTTTGTTTTCGTTCATGCTAACTAATTTTTTTACTGCAGTCTTGTAGCCAGTTATATATTAAGTTTTCCAACAATATATAGGTTTTGGTATATGTACGATAAATGGACGGAGCGCTATACTGTTTTCCCAAAAACGTTCCCTGAAGGTCTACAGTAACCTTAAACAAAGTGGATATCGACACTGGACCATTACGCCAACTTGTATTTTCTATTCGTTCAGGATTCTTGTATTTTCTATTTGCATGGGCCCTTGGTCTGAAAAGTGACACTAACACAAACCTGAACCATAAAACATACCCTTACCACTCAGGAAACTAGTTCCCAGGTTATACTAAATGACAAGGTTTTAGGGCTAAGATTCCAGGATTCACAAGCGAACAAGAAGAGAAGATAAACAATTAGACAAAACAAAATTAGGGGTTCTACTGGAGCTTAACCCATAATTTCCAGGCAGATAAACAGCTGACTTGCATTCAAACGACCAGTTTCAACCGAGCGGCCTCTGCCGTGAACCCTGCAAATTTAGCTGCTGTAGAAATGTTTTTGCAGCAGTTATTTGCAGGTGAATAAACTGGTCAGAATTTGGTATGGGAAGGAATCAAATGAAGGGTTGTGTGCAACAACGGCATGAGTGACTTCTGATCACATTCTAAATGCTCCTTCAAATTCTTTGTTTTCTGAGGGAGAATTTAGAAATATGTGATCAGGATCAGTCACTGATGCCCATTTTGCACACAGCCCTTCAAATGATAAATATATTCTAATTATTGTTTGAAAAGGAAAAGCATCAGCAAACATGTGGTGATACAGTCAAATGTGCTATGGAGTTTACTTTTGTTTCTTTGTTCCTACAGTCGGGTGATCTTCCAGTACATCTGAGGGGAAAGAATGATGGTCGGATGTACAGGTACAGTACATGTAACAAGACCAGGACATGACATGGCCATGCTCCGTAGTATTGTTTCTCCTCCTGCCTCTTCTCTAAACTTGCTGGGAATTTGGCTGGGATTTTTGTTATAGACGTTTGAATGACTATTACTGATTTTGATACACTTTTCAATAGGTCATTTTGACAATGTTGCACACACATCAGTAGAAACTGCCAGAAACTGCCTGTTTCTAGGAGAATTCTTCTTTACTGATTGAATTTTTTTTAATAGGGGAGTGATGGTAGCTTCAATCTTTGGCATTGGGATAGCCATTGGTACCATAGCTATGATGGCTACGAACAACTTGACCAAGAAAGAGAGATGAACATTTTAACAGACATCAACATTTTAATGTCTTGTAAAATACTTAATTTGTCACATGGAACACTTAGAATCCTGTTTGAAAATGAAACCTTTGAAGTCTGGCATTGGAAAACAAATCGGATGAGTATTTTTGAAGTTCATGGAAAGTCACTGGTGTTTTATTTCTGAAAATGAAGTTTTTCCTTTAATACTTTAAATCTGTTTGAACATGATATTTTGAAGTGGATGCAAGTTTCTTGGTGTGAGTGCTTGACGCTGTGAATGAAATAAACAGGATGTTTGCCTGCATAATAAGTGCCTTTGTGTCTGCATTTTTGCTTAACATGGTTTTGGGTTGCCTGTGGTCTCAGTGCCGTATTCACCTCATGTTGAGCGCTTTTTTTACGGGGGATTTCTAGATCTACATACTTGTACTCTCTTGGTATTTCGCTTCCGATCATGCATGATGATATATCTAGTATTTTAGTAAAATTCATATTCTCTGATATCAGTAAGTAGCACCGCGGAAACATTTGCCTGCTCAATGAAATGAGAAATACTACTGTAAAGTTCTGAAATGGTAACATATAACAAGGGTCGTTACTTTGGTTTTAACAGCCTTTTACTGCGTTACTTTTGGGAGGCCGACCTATAATATTTATCAATTGAGATTTTTTATAAACTGAATTACCAATAAAAACAGCTAAACAACTTCATGAGGGAATTATGGATACCCATATTTGTATGCAACATTTAAAAGTTCTTAAGTGACTTCTGCTTTTTTCCACTCAGTCAGGTTTTCTGAACCTAGTTAGGGTTTTTCTCAGTCCAGAGTGTCAGTTTTCTCATGCATATTTTTGTTCTCGAGATGCTTTGATGCTTCTATCTTTAACCCTAAAAAAGTATTAGACAGAATAAGATTTCAGAAATAATATTATATCATTAGTAGTAGTAGTAGTATTATATATATATTTTTTTAAATTCATTGATTATGATTTGGGGTGGGGGGATCCTAACTTGGGATTTAGTTTCTCATCAGTATTGAGAATGATGGGAAACTATGCGAAGTAGCTGTTAGAAGCTACTGGTCACTTGGTACAGATGCTGGCCTCCCCTTCCAGCTTCTTGGTTGGGCTCCTTGTGGTGAGCAACCCAACCAAGAAGCAGAGGCCAGCATTTGCACTAATGGACTGGACAGTGGAAAATTAATCTGATTAAAAAATGAATCCCAAAACGAGAAATCTTAAAACAAAATTAGTAACGTTACCAAATTTTAGGATGTCTGAATTGGGTGAACTGTTGGCAAGCTTTCATGTTGCTAAAATATGAGTACATTCTATACGTGTACATTCTCATATTTTAGTGATTTTTGAAATTGCACCATGTTTAAAATGAAACCAATATTCTTCATTTACTAATTTTGAATCTTGAGCTCTGGTTGCTCGAGTTACCAGAGTTCAAGAGGCGGCTGCTTTTGCAGGCTAATATTTCTTGGTGGGGTTCATTTAAAAAAATCATTAAATTCCACACTGGGTTGTATGTATTTCCAGTAACTACCTTGTAATTAAGTTCCTGCAATTAAGGCCATTTCAGATGCCACTGCACTCGTGTGCTAAACCGTGGTTGCCCACAGAGGTATGATGCATTGCGTGCCGGGTGCTAATAAAGAGATCTGGGACAGAGGGTATATAACAATACCCTCCAACTACCATTACAACCCATTTATTAATATAACAAGCTGATCTTCTCTTCAGCCTTTCCTTCTAACAATACAGGTACAGTACAGACTCAACATATTAATTTTCCCTGGCCGAATTCAAAATTCCCCCAACTTTTCCCTGACCCGTGGCAACCCTGTAAACTACATGCTCATGAGCTAAAGTCATTGTTAAAGCTCATTAGCATTGAGTTTGCATTTTTACTATATTTGAAAATATTTTTAACCCTTTCCCTACTTGCTGGTTGGAAAGATTAAACAAGGTACTGTAACGACTGAGTGGTGATTTTGTATTTGCTTTTGATTTCAAGTGCGAATGGGAAGGTTTTTTTGAGCCGATTTTCAGCTCCTCAAAATTCGCTAAAATCGAAGAAATGAACGATGTCCAAAACAAATGCGTTTTTCTCCAAATTGGGAGAGTCCAGCGATCCCTGTTATAGCTCTGACTTTGAAGTCATTCATTCCTTGAAATAATATCACAACATCGTATTTCCAGCCTGTCTAGGTTTGATGCAATAATTTTCTCCAGGTACATGCTTCATATTGGGCGGTTACGGGCGGCACAGGAGGGAAAGGGTTAATGGATTACATGAACACTGAAATACCCTTTTTATTAGAATGTGGTGTTTAACAATCTTTATTGTATTACTTGAAAATCTGCTCTTCTTAGGATCGCAGAGAAACTTTATGCTACATGTTTGACTTGACAAGTCCAATCGAATATATTTTATTACCGTTTTCACAGAAGGGAGACTTTGAAAGTTTCAAGTCTTGTTTGGAAAATAATTTTATTATATGACAGGAGCTACTTCCGGTCAAATGGTGCCCGCTGATTGGCCGTTTAGCGGGCGGAATTCTCCCGTAATGCCCACGGGCAATACGGATTTTCCCGCTGCAGTGTTTGTGTACACGAACCGGTCGAATTAAAACTTAAAAAGTTAAAACAAAATATGCCATATAATAAACACCTTATTAACCTCGCTTGCTCGGTCTGTACAGAGAAATATCAGACCGCGGTTTTTCTGTACAGACCTCGCAAAGCCTCTGTCTGTACAGAAAAACCGCGGTCTGATATTTCTCTGTACAGACCTCACGCTCGGTTAATAAGTAGTTAATAATTGCATTTAGCCAACCATGAATCACACAAATATTGCCTACATTTAAATAAGTCTTCAATGAAAATGGTAATGTTTTTTGTAGTTAACCTCTGCCTTTCAAGAGGCTTTTTTTTTAATGAGAAACTAACGAACTCATTGGTTACCCTGGGTTCCAGAGGCTCGAAAGAGAGTTAGAGAGAGAGTTAAGAGGGGCCTGGTTCAACAAAAACACTTACATAATGATTGATGCTACAATCAAACCAACCCCACATATCTAAATTTAATATTCTTCATGGATAACAATTTGAATGAACAAATTTTCAAACTGATATGGATCCAGTTGACTCCACTGTGAGCTGTCAATTACCATTATAATGACTTGTGTATCCAGTTTCTCTGTCAAACTTTCCCTGGCAAAAGTTATATCCATCCAAATATTAGACAAGGAGTTAACAAAATAAGTTCCATGCCTGCTGAATTCAGCAAAGTAATTTTGGTTCATCGTTCTTTCTTCTTCATTTTATTAGTAGCCATCAAGTAGATTCCATAAAATGAAACTGCTAGTCCAACAAGGGAGAGACCCATAGCTCCTCTGTAGATAAGCATATCTGATTGGCCTTTCAGATGAACTGGGAGACTGCGGCTCTAAGGAGAAAGAAATTACACATTAGAGTGGTTTTTGATTGAGTGTCGAAAGTAATAAGTGATTGCTTTGGTTTTGCGCTTGCTTTGCTAGCTTTTCTATTGGCTGTGAAAAACGTTTTGTAATTATCAGCCAATCAAGTTCTAAACTAAAACCAAACACAATCAGGTTTTGTTTTAGCGAGAGTGATACACAATTACACTTACTTTTCCTTGTGATTGGTTCAAGTAAAACCAATCAACATGAATTAGCGGATTTCAATTGAGTGTCGGAAGTGTTTTGGTTTTGCGTTTACTAAGCTCTCCTATTGGCTGAGAAAGTAAACTAACCAATCAGATTCCAATTAAAACCAAACGCAAATTGGTTTTACCTTTGCTTTGGTTTGTCATTGGCTCACAGGGAAGCCATTTATGAGTTACTTGTGATTACTCGTTCCTGTGATTGGCTGGCTGTGGGTAATTTGCGTTTGGTTTTACTACACTCAACTGAAAACTGCTCTATTTCAGCTCGTGATTGGCTCATTGCATTTTCACTTGCTCCTGTGATTGGCTATGTAATTACTTTGGTTTTGGTTTTACAATACTCGATCAAAACCTGCTCTACTCTGCAAAGATGAGTTTAAGAATTATTTCAGTACAGCATGGTGCCTGGGAAGTTGAACATGAAAATGCTGTGCAGTGAAAAGGTACAGACACATGCTGCAATATTGCTGGTACTTGATTTGAGAAGGGGGTTGACACATGCTGCAACACTGCATGTAACAGAGATGGCACAGCTACAAAAGTAGTGGCATTTCATTGGATAAAAGCATCAGTACGGGAGGCAGGGTTGTTCGCATGGTGCAATGTTGCAGAAGTACAGGTAGAACTTGATCATACTTCTGCACGACGATTTTTCGCGAAGATTTTTATGCATGTTATACAAGACAACTTTTAGTGCAACATTGATAAGGCAATGTGTATGTTACACAGGACGATTTTTAACGCAACATCTAGCTAGCACCTACTACGACACCCTTGTTTAGAAACATGGCTGACGAGTGGAGTAAACATGGCTGACGAGTGGAGTCTTTGTTTGTTGACATAGCCTTGTTTCCATGGGCATAGCGAACAGGTTTCTGGGATGATGTGCGAAAAGTCAAAGCGAGGGTGTTACATGAAGCAACTCCAACAAAACTTGTGCAACAATGTTGCAGGTTTTTGAAGGTAATTCAAAAACTTGCAACATGTTGCTGCAATGAAGATTGTGTAAAAAATTGTCCAGAGTGCCATGTTACACTGTTGACTTTTCACACAACAATGTTGCACGAAAAAAGTTGTTAAAATTGTTGCGTGTAACATCACCTTTAAAGGGAAGTTGACGGAATTGGAAAAAGGGCTAAAATTTCATTTAAGTTAATGATTACTTAACTTATAACACTTAATTAACATGATTTTAATTAAGCTAGCTTTATAATCTAGACTACATGCGTAAGTTGGTCTTCCTGTAGCACAGTTCATGGGGCCTGTGTCTCATGCTGAATTTAGTAGGTTCGTATCGCTTGCAAGTGTTGGTTTCAAAATGTTGCTGCTTTGGGGATTGATTTAGTGTCCATTGTAGGTAAATAGTAGCCCCTCCGCAGGCACCTCCTATATAATCGGAAAAAATCGAGACCGGGTTTCCTGTGGTAAAACGAGAGAAGAGAGGGGACTGATGATGAAACAATCCTCTTCTTCTCTCCTCTGCAGGCACAGGTAACCCAAAAAAAATTTACAATTTTTTTCTCTCGCGGTCCTATACTAAGTACTAAGGGGTGCCTGCGGAGGAGGCTAGGTAAATAGTTACCCTCCATCACTTTGGTGTGACCCAGTGTACTGGGCTGTGGTTGGTTGCCTGGCAACCAAGCTCCCAATCAGTGACCCTATTTACGGCCTAGGCACTTAACCTCCAATATTTAACAATTATTCACCGAAGTGGAGGTGAATAGTGGTGGATATTCACCGAGCCGCTTCGGCGAGGTAAATATCGACCACTATTCACCGACACTGAGGTAAATAATTGTTTTAGTATATACCACACTGCAGGTGAATTGGCAGCACCAAATAGTTATTTTATTTTCTGTCAAATGGACAAAAACTTGCGCGAGTTGATCGCTGCTTCGCTCGGAGGCATATTCACTGTTTGAGTAGCCAATCAGAGCGCGCGAAAAATTATATTCACTGGTGCGGTCACAGGCAGCCCCAGCTCACAATTTGCTCTAACAAATCCTAGTTTGGATCGGTTTTAGAGCACTTTTGATTTTTGAGATCTCTCTCTACAATTAAATGACAAGGCTGCACAGTCCGTTGAGCACATCAAATCACTCGAAGGGCAATAAAGCACTCTAAAATCACTTCAATCCTCGCCAGACTCCACCAAAAGATGTACCGAATGTCTGTCTACGTTTATTTCGGGGTGGAATTGCAAAAATGTACATTTTAGCCCTCATAAACGACATATTTGTGGTATCAAAAACCACTATTTCAAAACCCTCGGATGCTGGTAACTTAGTCCCGAGACAGCGGGACGTCCCACGGATGGCAAATGCGATCTGATTGGTTGGTTGTCGTCACGTGCACGTGGGGTTTGTTAGACTCCACCACGTGACAACTCTATTAGTGAGATGACAAGGAATCGTGAGCTTGGCTGCCTGTGGTGTACCCTGGTTGCCAGAGGTTCTAGGTTTTTTTTTCTAGAATCTCACTTTTTATAAACTCGTACAATGCCTCTTCTTGTTTTGTCTTCAATTTAGTAATCTCCGGAAACTTTGAAGCCAACGTAAACTTCACAGCGTCCCCAAAAATACTCAAAAACTCTTGATTTTCACTTCGTGCATCTCCTTCGCCAGTCGCGGTTGGAAGTAAAACCACATATAGTTGTCGTAAAACCGGTTTGAAGTGGTAGGCCAATTGCTGTTGTATCAAGCACTCGCGGTCATGCTTGGTAATGAGTAGATAAGCCAATCGGAGACGAGGTTCAAAATCTGAACCTAGCTTCTGCATGGAAGTGAGATTCTCAACAGATTTGACCAGAGGTTCTCTTCTCTCTTCTCTCCTCAGTGACGGCGCTTCGCGCCTTAACCTAACCTAGAAAAAAAAAAATAGAACCTCTGGCTACCAGGGTACCTGTGGTGCGGTATATACTAAACTGAACACATCCAGGTTATCCCTCCCTCAGCGGGACATTTAACAACAGAATAACTTATAATCCAAATCTGAATGGATAAATTAAACAAAACTCTGCAAATACATTCAAATTCAAAATTATTTTTGGTGTCTTGTTGCATTAGAATTAGGAAAGTTGTTTCCGCTCCGTTGTTTCAAGGATATTGAAAATAAAATCAACATGCGTTGCTAATAAAAGCCATTGGCATTGCTATTGAATGCCGAATGGTGCCTGAAGGGATGACCACATAAACTGTGTTTGTGTTCTAGCTAGCACTGAATCGAAGAAAACGTTTCCTACTTACCCCAAAGATTTTCTGGTTCTCTTTAACTCGGCTAGGTCTGTTGTAATACTGCTTCAAAAAATGATCGTCTATCCAACCCATGCCCATGGCTTTCCGAGTCCAGAATCGGATACTCCAAATGTTTTTATCACTTGATGCTAGAAAACCAAACAATGCCTACTTCCAAGAACTATGTTTCTAAGACTCTAGTTACTTCTAGTTTCTGTGACTTTAGATGGCTAAATACCATAAATTGGTTAACTGCTGCTGATCTGCAGCTAGCAGCCGGTAATGTTCATTGCAGAAAAGTACTGCGTAACCAGGCCTTCTTGTCATCGGCTTCTCACACGTGGGGTGGGGGGTCTGTGAAGGTTTGTTTCTTTTACGTTGATATTTACGTCGGACTAACTACTTATTGTTTTTCATAATAATTAAGCATAAATTTGTGAAGAGTAATCGATATGTGATGTGGCAAGCCACTGAAGACATCTCATAAATTATGCTTTCTTTCCATACACATTACAACAGTTTAAAGATTTCAAAATTATCTTTATTATTAAATAACATGTTTTGAAATAATAATAAATATGTACTTTTTATGTGTGGTGAGCAGTAGTCACAATATTACAACAGCTTTCTATATCACTAAGGGACCAGCCATTAAATATGGGAGGGAGTTAATGAAAAGGGAGATCTTGAATTTTTTCAAAGCTTCAAAAGGCGAACATTTAAAATAAATTTCAATTAAAGTGTGAGGGTCTGGAAAATTTCCAGGCTTCCCCCCCCCCCTCTCCCTCCCTCCCTCCCTAATTCTTTTGGTGATACAGCAAAAAAAATTGAGACCCCACTATTTCTCCTCCAGTTCCCCCCCTCCATATTTGATGACCGGTCCCTAAGTCTTATATAATTTTGTGCTTTTACGACACGGACAGTCTACATTTGGTAATCCTAAACTCAGAGACACATCTATGATATGCGAAGCCTGAAAAAAAATAATTCCCTAGCTTACTTTTCATTGAAATTTGGGATTTCCCTGACCAAAACCTTGAAATCCCCCCGACTTTTCCCTGGCTGTGGGAACCCTGGACATGGTCCACCCTAAAGTAGTCTCCTTTGCAGCAATTCTTAGAGTCGAAAAAAATGCTAGCTCCACTAACGGCTACTAACCTTAGCCACACATTCCATTCTCGATTGTTTGCATAAGCCAATCAAGGCCGATTACAACATAACACATGAATTAACAATGATTTTCTTATGTCAGCATTTTAAACTCATCAGTACAACATCAAAACAAACATTAAGTTATTCTAAACTCTATCTGCTTTCTTGAAAAAGAACAGAATGTATACAAAGCATAATTTCAAAATATTCAAGTTTCAAATTTTCAATTTTCCATTTCCTATATTTCCAGTAATGATTTCCTGCCAGATGAGGGTTGTGGCACAAATGGTTCTTTGATTCTGAGAACTGAATTCTGATTGGCCATGCTGTGGGAATGGAATGTGTGGCAAAATAAGGTAAGCCTAGCATTTGTGTGACAACCCTAAGGAGACTATTTAATCCAAAAGGGGAGAGATAATTTGATCTTGGGAGGAGGGGTGGGGGGGGGGGGGGGGGACAACTTGTTATATTTGGTGGTCAGGGGTGCTAGTCATATTTTTGTGAAAACCATGTCAAACATGAACTAATATAATTAAGTGAGTTAAATACCTCAAACCTTGGCATACGCCCTATACAACATAACCCTCAGGACTACGGCCCTCGGGTCGTATATATAGGACTTAATGCTTCGATTTTTGGTATTTAACTGTAGCTTGCATTTTCAAAGTGTGAGGTCCCCAGCCTTGGAATTTGATCAGCTTTTGAAAAGAATAAATAAATAAATAAATAAAACAAAAAAATATTTGTATCTGAACACCAGTAACCTTCAAATATCTAATATGGATCTCACTAATTAAAGGTCTAACAATTTTTCATCATCTTCACAGTCATTGTAATAATAGTCATCTTGCTCTTCCATCAACTTAAGTCGAGAGTAGCCATAGTCTTCAAAGAGTAGTTTTTTTTTTAGAGCTATACGCTGGTGGATACACCTGCCAATTACAAAAATAGCAATGCCGAGAACAAGAACTGCAACAACAATGGCAGCGATGACCTTTCCATTAACTGTAGAGCTTGTCTTTACTGCAGCCTGCAAGTACAAAGAAGTTTGATTAGTGTAAAACGTATTTTCTAAATTAGCTATGGTTAACAATGTTAAATTCTGTAACTTATAACTCTATGCAACAGGCAGGGTTGTCATCAGAGCTATTATCGCACTTTGGCCATCTTGGATTGAAAGCGAGGCTACCGGGTTGTCAGTTACATAGTGCTTACTATTTGCTCTGTTGTTGGTCGCGAGTTTGGATGAAAAAGCTACTTCATCTCCACTTCTGTAATCCCAATTGTACAAATAATAGCCAGAAAAGAAGATCTAGGGATTCTTTTCACATATTTGATTCCAATAAACAGCTCAGAAAGCGATGGAGTTTGAAAATACACGGAGATGTCGACCCACACTTCAGACTTCAAAGTCTTCGATAAATATCCAGAGGCAGAGTGAGGAAAAAAAAACATAAGTAACACTTCTTCGGTTAAAGTGTCACAGGTTCCCTCAGACTCACAGCTAGCAGAGGTCTCTACAGGTAAAATAAGAAGAGAGAAACCTCACCTAGCAGGGCGAATGGAACATATATATGTTAAGTTGATAATTCTTAATGCACATGGGACTATTTTCACGTTGATCGTTATTTTCAATTTACGAATAAGACTTATGTACTTTGCACACCAGTAATAATAAATTGGCACTATTTTTGAAAGTGTCATGACCATCATATTAAAATTTAAATGTGTGAATAATAAATTTTATGTAAAATGTATTATTATATATCATGTATTTGTACTGAATAAAGGGAAATATTTTGGGAGGTTTTATTAGAATGGTCATGGGTGTTATGCAAATTGATATTTATCACTGTCAAATCCCTGGTATGAAATGAAGGTTTATTTATTAGTTTTTTTAGGAACTTATACATAGAAATTTTAATTATCTTTAGAAGAGGCACTTCCTGCTATTTGTCGCTAAGAGTCTTTCCAGTTAATCTGGGATTTTAATGTGTGATTTTCTTAGTATAATACCATGATCACCTCAGTTTTGATTGTTCAGGGACATTTAAACTCTAAATTGTTCTAATTTTCTCTCATTGACATGCAAGAATGAAAATTAGAAGGGCATGCATGCTGATGATGTTATGATATGGCAGGTCATACAAATTAGTCCCTAGAAGAGTGCATGAATGCCTGTCAACCCAGTACCCTACCTATTTTATGGCTCAAGAAAGGTCTTCTCTTCATTTGTCAAAGCCGCTTCTTCCATACATGTGATCATGAGATAATTATACTTAAAACCACAACATGACATGATTAAACTCCATGCATGCTCCTTGAATATTTAGTCAGCCACATATTACATTTCATTTTTACATTTTACTTGACATTTTTATTTATTCTTCACAAAATCAACGCACTTATCCCCAAGGGAAGCCATGCAGGGTCCAGTTCAACCAATGGTGCTCAATCAAGCATACTAACAAAATGTTAAAAAAAACTCAACTATGGTATCTTTAGTTTAGGCAGAGAAAAAGTCCTCTGAGATTAGTTTCATTAGTCGGTGATAATAGTATTACAAAGTAATAGAATGAAATTAGCTAGTGATTAAATTTCCCCTCGGGCCTTGGGAGGATTTATGCAAATTCTCCCTAATCCCCCTCAGCCTCCCTTAAAGCACGAGATAGTTGGTTTATAAAATAGGTACTACCCGAGACATATGAGGCCTAACCTATTGGCTATATCCAGCCTGATGATAATTTTACAGTATTGCTCAACTAAAAGTAGGCTGTATACCCTGCCAGACTCAAACCTGATCAGCTGATTCTGAATATCTAGATTAATATTCACTTCAATTATAAATCATGGAAATTAAAATAATTGTTTTAAAATAAAAGTTTGAAAACTAAAGTTAGGTGATGTAAAAAAAAAAAGTTGTCATTGTTGCAATTATTATTGCCATTATTAGCACTGTCATCAACATCAATATTGTTTTGCATTAATATCATCACCAGTACTATTTCCATTGTCACTATCATCATTGTACATGGTCAAATGACCCATATCCCAGTTTCTCTACAGGTAATTTTGGTCAATTTCCGAGTAGCCATTTGTTGATAATGGTCCAACATTGCAAGTCAGTAATACTATCATGATCATCATCTTTAATAACATACACTACCTGGTATACATATAATGATATATGTATCAGGAGCCATATTATGTATAATTATACGATATTAGTTACAGTACCAATGCAAATTGTTATCAGCCATCCATGCAAGTGAACCCTTTTGGTTCATTGATAATGCATTTTCTCAAAAAAACCTACCCCAAAATTTGCCAAAAACCCTAACCATTTCCAACCCAAATCATTCCTAGAACGAGTGCACCCGAGCTATAAATTATGATAGATTTTTCACAGGTTTTCAAGTGCTCATTTGAAGTGGCAGGGTATACTACAGTGAGGTTTCTCTCTTGATTTTACCTGTAGAAAATGAACTTCTGCTATCTGTTAGTCTGGGGGAACCTGTCACACTTATTTAAGCGAAGAAGTATCTTATAATCAGCTGTTTTTTACTCACTGGAAATTTTATCGATGTCTGAAGTGTGGGTCAACATCTCCGCGTATTTTCAAACTCCATCGCTTTCTAAGCAGTTCATTGGAATCAAATATGTGAAAGAATCCCTAGATCTTCTTTTTTGGCTATTACATGTATTTGTACAATTGGAATTACAGAAGTGGAGATGAAGTAGCTTTTTCATCCAAACTCGCAACTAACAACAAAGCAAATAGTAAGCGCTACGTAACCGACAACCCGGTAGCCTCGCTTTCAATCCAAGATGGCCGAAGTGCGATAATAGCGAATGCCCCCCTTCTCCAAGAAACTGCCTTCCTCCCCATTCACTCTCATATCAAGTCTCAATTAGCCACTGGATAACAATATAAACTCACTGGGTAACAATACAAATGCACTCATTCTTGGAGTCTCAAACATTTTTTCCCCATTTGTTTTCTGACTAATTGCCTGATCTTATACCCCCATATATTTTCCCATTTCTGATTTTGCTTGACCTTCCCCCATTTTTTCCCATTTCTGATTTTGCCTGACCTTCCCCCATTTTTTCCCATTTCTGATTTTGCCTGACCTTCCCCCATTTTTCCCCATTTCTGATTTTGCCTGACCTTCCCCCATTTTTTCCCATTTCTGATTTTGCACGACCTTACTGCCAAATCCTGGCGACAACCCTGAGAGGGGTGAGATGCTTTATATTTTTACAGGTATTAGAGCAGGTTTCAATTGAGTGTCAAACGTTTTCGGTGATTGCTTTGGTTTTGCATTTACTTAAAGCTTTTCTATTGGCTGTGAAAATGTTTTGTAATCAGTCAGCGAATCAAATGCCAGAGTAAAATCAATCATGGTTTAGGTTTTGGTTTTGGTCTGTCACACAATCAGTCCATGATTGCATTTACTTTTCCTCCTGATTGGTTGCTTTCCCATGCCAGTGAAACCAATTGGTATTCACTTTAGTTCGTGATTGGTTTGTTGTAATTGCTTTGGTTTTGGTTTTACTACAGTCAATTGAAACCTGCTCTATATATTCTACCTTGGTTCTTGTGAGGGTGTTGTTTCCAGGACTAGTAGGACTTAGAGTTGGTCTCAACTAAGAGGATGACACACATTAATACATATTTTTAATTACTTAACTCAATAGCACATACAGTATCAATAAAGAGGATATTAGATGTTGAGGAATACATTTATATTATATCGTGCACAGTACAAAATCCAAGCAGGTGATTGGCTAATGACAGCGCTTTATTGTTCACCACAGCATGCTGTGTGCTCATCAGTTCGAGTATGGACCTTATTCACATGGCGGCCATTGTTCAATCCCAGGAGTATAAAAACCTTTGTTTTGCACGCGTGAACTCGTTCTGAAACTGCTCAGTACAAGGCTATACACGTGGGAAATCTATTGTTTCAAGCCAACATGGCCGCTGTGTGACAAAAGCCCATTGAAAGTGTTAGAGACTAAGTTTATGTTTGTATTTTATTGACAAATACAGACACTTGCTGATTGTACAATGAACTCAAAATTTCTTCACTATTTTCCATTCATTGATGATTGACTGTGGTGCCCTTCAAAATTCTTACATTCTTTTCTAATATTTCTTTAATTCTCAATATTTTTCATTTTTTTTAATTCCTAGGATTTCTTTTATAAAAAAATATAATTTAAAAAATATAATTTAAAAAATATACCAAATATCTTACTTTGGAACTTGTCGTTGTAGTTTTGCCAGAAGATGGAGTTGTTTTTGTCTGTAAAATACAGGAACTTCTCAATGCCATATAATTCATTCACTGGGTATGTGAATTTTTTAAGCATACATGTAACAACAACCAGATCACAATAATTATCATTATTTGTAGTAAGAATACTATCAACACTGAAGTCTTGACATTTGAAATTCACTAAATAAATTACTGTGACTTTCACGTATTAATATTATTGTTTAAATAAAAATATATTGTTAATTGGCATACATGTGGTGTAAAAAAAATTGACAATTTACATATTGAAGGACCATAATATTTTGAGGGTTGTTGCTAGGATTTGGGGATAAGGTCAGGCAAAATCAGAAATGGGGAAAATGTAAAAATGGGCAAAATATTTGAGGGTATAGGTCAGGCAAAGTCAGAAAACAAATGGCGAAAACATGTTTGATAGGGTGAGAACATTTATAAATGTAACCCAGTGAGTGACACCCAGTGGCTAAATTTAATTGGGACTTGATGTGATTGAAGGGAGTGGGTGAAGGAAGTGGGGGAGTGAAGGCAGTGGGGGAGTGAAGGGAGTGCAGGGAGTGGGGGAGTACAGGGAGTGGAGTGCAGGGAGTGGGGGTATGGGTGATGGAGTGGGAGAGTGAAGAGAGTGGGGGAGTGCAGGGAGTGGAGGAGTGGAGGAGTGCAGGGAGTGGGGGTATGGGTGAGTGAATGGAGTGTGGAGTACAGGGAGTGGGGGAGTGCAGGGAGTGGGGGAGTGCAGGGAGTGCAGGGAGTGGAGGAGTGCAGAGAGTGGAGGAGTGGAGGAGTGCAGGGAGTGGGGGTATGGGTGAGTGGGGGAGTACAGGGAGTGGGGGTATGGGTGAGTGAATAGAGTGGGAAAGTACAGGGAGTGGGAGAGTGCAGGGAGTGGAGGAGTGCAGGGAGTGGGGGTATGGGTGAGTGAATGGAGTGGGGGAGTACAGGGAGTGGGGGTATGGGTGAGTGAATAGAGTGGGAAAGTACAGGGAGTGGGAGAGTGCAGGCAGTGTAGGGAGTGGAGGAGTGCAGGGAGTGGGGGCGTGGGTGAGTGCAGGGAGTGGGGGCGTGCATGAGTGCACGGAGTGGGGGAGTGAAGGGAGAGGGTCAGTCAGCTGTCCCCTTATTTGACTCTCTGGCAACAACCCTGCATTTAATGTCCTTTACTTACATTTACTGTTGGCTGCTTCTTGCCACACCATGCATGGCTGTTTTTTATCAATACTCCAAATGTTTTATTTGATGGAGGTATTCTGTAATATGAATATTAAAAAAATGTTAGATTGTGAAATATTAAAACAAAGATAATTCCTAGGTTTCTTCAAAGCCAAGTTTATTAAAAGTAAGAGTGTTCTCAAGTTTGGGACACAATTTGATACTGCATGAAAGTGGAATGATGTTCAATTGTTTTATCTCTGCAGCTAAACATTCTGATTACTCAATCTAATTAATGCACTACAAACTCTTTCTTAGGAAATAGCTTACCTGTACTTTTCCATGACTGTAGTGACTGATCCAATACATGAGTCAAGAAAACCATAGAAACTGCTCACCTCCTATGAAAAGAAAAATATATAATATTAAACCTATTTGTGGCATCACCCTGATATTTTGTACACTGACATTATCTGTTCCGAGAAAAGAACAGTTCCAGAGAGCGAAGCTCAAGGGAAACTGTGAGCTTCGAGGATCAGATATTGTCAAAGGGCATTGTTACTTTGGCTCTTGTTTCACACAGCCTGGCTTCAATTAATCAATTAATTTTTACTTGTAAGCACTTCTCAATGTTCTAACTTAAAACCCCCAATTATGAGGCACAAATAATTAGTTGTTTGTTCCCACCTTTGTTGAATGACATTTATTTCTCAACATCTCATTGAGATAAATGGATTACTGATTATCATGATACTTGAATAAATGGTCACACTCGTGGCAAATTAATCCCAAGCTGGGTGGTGTTGCGAAGTTTATGTCTGAGCTTGATGCTGGCATATAATTAGCACATTTCACACATTGAGGCTGTAATTACACAGTAGCTTTTCTGGTTGCAACATAAATATGATTAAATTTACCTGCAAGCAAGGTTTTCATTTGCATCAGCAGTATAATTATCAGCCTTTTTGTCTCAAATTATGTTACTGACAAAAAGTAGTGGTTTATGAACCAAAGGTAATTATTACAAAATAATGTAGATGTAATTCTACCATATAATGGCATGAATATAGACAATAAGCAATTATAAAACTAACATCTTATGCAAGGTAAATACCTTACTAACCTCATAGCACTGGCTTGAGCAGCTCTTCTGTTCTATACTTGCTGTAACATTGCAAACCTTGATGCAAAACATACAAGATTACAAAGCTGAGCTGTATGCAGTACTTAAACTACCGGGGTAATGTGTTAATTATTTATAAGTAATTTGTTTATAATTTAGAGAAGGTACATATGTTGTAGTTCAAATTTCATCTAAGTTAAAAATATTTTGAACTAGAGATCAAATTTCTCTTTTGAACTAGGAATTGTTTTGTGTACTAAAAATAAATCCACCCTCCCCTTCTGTTTCTGGCTTAATCCCAGTTTCTGGGAAACTACCCACCCACCCCTCCCTTGGATATGCATCATTCTATTAATAATTAACCATTAAAGGTTAGGTTGAAGTGTAGGGGTGGGTTTTCCCAGAAACTGTGATTAATCCCTGTTTTCCTACCTCCCCCCTTAATTATCACTTCCTTGACCCGTACCCTTCTCGGGTGCTTCTTGGTGTAGCAGATTCATTGTTTGATTCATTGTTTCTGGGGTAAGGTAAAACTTTGCTTAAAATTATCAGACATAGTTATGGGACACAAGAATACAGCCTGTAAATTTTGTTGATTTTTATTCAAGATTTATATTGTAAATAGAGGGAATTGGGCTGTGTTGCTACCCAATTCAGATCATGTGACATAAACAGATATTACTCTGGAGAACTGTCTCTTTGAAAATTAATTTTATTCATGGCTCATAATGCAGTCATGCCTATCGGATCTATGAATAAAATTAATTTTCAAAGAGACAATTAATATTCTCCAGAATAATGTCTGATTATGTCACATGATCTGAATTGGGTAGCAAGAGTTAGCCGATTCCCTCAATGAAAGACTAAAAAAATTTCCATACAATTGCTATTAAAAATTATACAGATTGTGAGCTTGTCCTACCTGTGATATACATGTCATCAACTCTACTAATTACCATATTTATTTTACCTTCACTGTCCTTGCTGGTATTTGAACCAGCAACCATCAGATCTTTTGGTCACAACCTTAACCACTGTGCCACAAAAGTGACCATAAAACACCATGCTCATTTACTATATATGATAGTGCTATCAGTACCCAGTTCCCCTCTCCCTATCTTCTTACAGTACTACATAACTATACTAATTACCATATTTATTTTACCTTTACTGTCCTTGCTGGTACTTGAACCAGTAACCATCAGATCTGTTGGTCAGAACCTTAACCACTGTGCTACAGAAGTGATTGATGTGAAGCACCATACTCTTACTATATATTATAGTGCTACTAGTACCCATGCAGTCCCCTACAATCTAGTCCAAATTAGCGTTTGTGCAGTAAAACCTTATAATAGCTTGGAATTAACTATGCAGAAATTGATGACCCAAACCCAGTATCCCATCAAACATAAAATACAATATGTTCTGCAGTAACACGCAAGAACGGGCAAATGGTTGGTTCTGACTCAGGGGCCTCTGGCTCCCTTGTTGGGTGGGTACAGTAACAGTCACTACAATTAGTTCATAAAACCCAGTAATTACTGTGCGCCTACTGTAACTGGGGACACTTAGACAACAAGAACCAATCACATTGCAGAACCAAAACAAAGCATTCTAACTTTGGTTATTTGAGCCAATCAGTGTGAAGTGCAATATAATAGCATTTAGTTTTGCTCTGCAATGTGATTGGTTCTCATTTTCTAAGTGGCCCCAGTAACAGCTAGTACATGTAGTCACACAGTCAACTCTATTCTGATCAACAGAGCAGCAGTTGCAAACCTCAGCAGGATAAGAAGGTGGTGACAGAGCTGCTTTGGTGAACTGGTCTGTACAATAAGATACTTCTTCACCAGATTGTAGAGCTGCAGGCTCAGAACAAAATCCATCTAACACCTCATGCATGAAGAGAACACCAGATGGCACTGCTGACTGAAGTAATGAAACTAAAGTCTGACACTAATTTGTAAAGTTTTATCTACATTCAATTATCACAATAATTAGATACATCATACCTGTAGATCAACATTCCCATTTCAAAAATATTATTGGCAGTCCTGATCTGGACTAATTGCTGCCTTCCAGACTCATGAATAGTTCCATTTTGTATTTGCAATTTGCAGCTGATTACAATGTCTACAGACTCATCTGCACAGTGTTAATTACATGTAATCTCATTCTGTAGTTAAATAATATTATTCGAAAATAACAAGAAGAAGACACAGAAGTCACAACTACAACAATACACACAGCTGTGAATAGCTCAACGCTCTGCCGGTATTTACGAAATATTTAACACCAAGATAACTTTAGGCTAACACATAGTACAGTCTGTGCAGATGAGTCTGTAGTCATTGCAATTAGCAGCAAAACTTAATAGTAAATATGAAACTGGACCATTCTATATTCTCAAACGCATTAATAATAAAAGGTCTGTGTGCAATAAAGGCATAAGTAACTTCAATTGAATGGTCATGTACATGTGCTAAAAGGGTGTTAGTTTCAATTTGACTGAGTGACACTCTTTGCTCTTTTAAATACTTACATTCGCTTTTTAAGTTTTATGATTAAGTTAATTTTGACATTTGACAATTCTTGTATGTGAAAATGCTGATCGATACAAGAAAAACAAATGTGCAAAAAAATAAATTTCTCTCATGGTTATCATGGCACCCAAGCCGTTGACACCAGGTTCGATTCCCAGCTGTGGCATATTCACAAATTATTTTTGTTTCCTCACTCAAAATATCCTAAATATCATTCAATTTGTCTACAATGTATTTCATGCCAATATTATTTGAAAACTTGACAAATAAATAATCTTATTTGTGAAATATCTATCCGTCCCAGGTCCCTATTGCATGAAATGCCAATCCCCACTCTGTTTTACAACTTTGAGCTTCTTCTTAAGAATCTTTTAGAAGTCTAAAGGCAAAGCAAAACAAGGCATGACTATCTTTGGAAAGGTTACCAAATTGGCCTTCTTAGCTCCAGTTAACAGAATATTAACACTTCAGTGTCGTCTCTCGATCCTGCTTGGTTTCCGAGGTGAAATAGAAAGAATCCTTCTTCAAGCCATATTTTATCTGAGGAAAACATTTTCCCACTGAAACTTAAACCGTAACAGCGCATGCACCCCGAGGGAAGGGGACTCCCATATAAAAGGGGCGGGGATGCTCGTCGGAAAAGTGTAATTGAATCCCTAAAAGAGACCAATCTGGCCGTGGCCTACATGTAAGCTTTGTTTGACCCCTAAAAGAGGTACCTTTCCAAAACATACAGACAAATAAGAGTTACAGTGAGTTTATTAGCAATGCCTGATATTGCTGAAGACTACCAACACAACGCTATTTGTGTGCGTTCATGTAGGCTTGATAAAAATTCCAGCCCTTGTTAGAACAGCTAAAAATATTGCTGTTCCATCCTAAACACCCAAATCCTGTAATTTTAACCCCTAAAAGATACGACGAGCATCCTTTTATATGGGAGTCCCCCCAGGGCACACGCTCTTCAAAATAGCCTTCTTCCCCACCCCCCCCCCCCCCCCCCCCCCTTCGAAATAACAAACAATAACAAAATATGTTTTCTATAGAAATGGCTTGATTACTTGCTTGTTTTGAGCTGTCATAAATAATTCCTCTTTCATCTGAAAGGCTCTCTAACCTACAGTGTAGCAAGACGAGAAAATGTGGATTTTCATATTCTTGTGGCAAAGTTAATTTTTCAAGTTTTTGAAATCGACAATGACACCCTTTTTGCACATGACCCTTTATTATTGATCAGGTCAACACAATAAAAATCATGACCTGATGACGAGTATTTAGAAATCGTTTCCAAATACAGCTCACATTTCAAGACTTTTAGATTGCTAGTTTGATCATTAATGTGGAGGGTGAGACGCTAAGCCCTGTAAAACACTCAGAGCTTCCGTTAGAAGCAAGTTTCTAAATAGAGTGCGTTGGGGTTGAAAAACTCACTGTATTTAGAAATCGCTTCTAAAACAGCTTGATCCTCATTTGTACATTTAATGCTTCCACAGGTAACTATATCAGTCACAGAGTTGCACATTTACATAAGGCCAGATAAAAAAATTGCTTGTTTAGCGTCCCCGCCCGACCTGAGAAATGTCCCCGACCTCTAATTTATTTTTATTTTTTATTTTTCATAAAAAACTTTAGAAAGTGTAAATGCACCCGCGAACACCAATTCTTGTACCCAGACCCCTACATGTACCACTTAAAATATGCGCCAACGCATTAATATTTTAACATCGACTCCATTTTGTTTCTACAACACGAGGTCATGAACACGAGGTGAGTGAATAATGTCTAGTCAAGACAAAATAAGCTTCACATAGAAAAAAAAAAAAAAAAAACCTCCCTCCCTACCTGGAAAAATTGAAACGGGTGGATGCTAAACAAGTATTTTTTTTATCTGGCCTAATTAAGACTTTTTCAGTAATCATCATTATTATGGTATATTTTCTTGAGTTGGTCACGTTTGGAATTGATAGACATTAATTTAATTACTTAAGTTTTATTAATAACATTCTAAGATCAGAATTGCAATTCTACTCTTAAAAGTTGTTGAAAGTCACAAAGAGTTTAGTTATTACAATAAATTATGCATGACATGATGACAATTTACTTCCTGCTTTAATCTACCTCTTCAGATTTGAAACACTTTTCGTCTACAGCCAGCAAGATCTTCCAGCACTGATCCCAACATATTGAATGCATAGCAACCCTGAATTTGTTAACCCATCCTTGCAAGACTTCACTCTTAGAAACTTCTGACTGAAAGCATTTGAAACGTCCATATCGACAACTTCTGTTTAGCGAATCCAACGCACTGTATTCTAATTTTGTTGTATTTCCTACAAGTTGCATCGAAGTCTTGTTACATCTGTTAAGTTCTTCAAGATGTTGTGTACAGTTCAGTGTAGTATTGGAGACCAACCAATGATGTGCATTAATCGTCCCAGAGGAAACGAAATCTGTCAAATCGATCCCAAAAGGCTTCAACAAAATATTGAAATTCTTGAGTTCCGAACTTGAATAAAATGCTAGAGATGGGCAGCTTATGTATAGAAGAAGAATGCTACATAGGAGCAATTTTGAAAGCATACTGAAAGAGTCGAAATAAAAGGGTTTCAGGAAAAAATCGAAAAAAAATCTTTCTTTCAGTTTCCTTTACTGTTAGTTTGGTAGTCAGCGGTTGCTGCTCTAGTAACCAGGACTTTTTTTCTAATCACGTCCCATATGATGGATGAACACAGGCCGGACGAAGGTAATATTTTTAGTCCATTTTTGGTATATTTACGATGCAATTTATCATTCCATAACGTATCAGTCCGATTCATTTTAAAGTATTAGGAAGAATGATGTCGACGATTGTTTCACCAAACTGTTGTTAGGAATCGGTGCACTTTTAAAAGCTTGTTTAAATTATAATGTTAGAACTCTAATAGTAATAAGCTATGGCCATATTATTGTTAATACCTACAGCACTTTACCCCCTAAAAATGAATTTTAAAGCTTTACCTCCAGAAATAAAATGACATTTTTGTCTTTACTCCCTCAGAAAACATGATCAAAATCGCAAGCATAGTTCGCATGGGCCTTGAAAAGTCCTTGACAGTATTTTTACTGCCAGGTCCTTGAAGTCCTTGTAGTAAATACTACCAGGTCCTTAAAAAGTCCTTGCATTTTAGCAGATTAGGTTTTATCCTTGAAAAGTCCTTGAATTTTCAACAAAACTCCTTGATTTTTGTAATTTAACCTCCTTGGAAGTTGGAGAAGACAATAAAACAGCCTCATCTTGCCTCCAAAAGACTGTTAGACTTAGAGCAGCACTGAATGATTCGCCATGCAAACATGTGGCTTGATCAAGTACGTTTCACTGCTCTCTACTTTAGAATTCATGAATCTATAATTTTGATGCAATGCATCATAAGCATCACTGCTGTATCATCGCTCCATCAAGCCCAGTCAAACACTGTTACACACGAAAAGTAGGGTTTGGATTAGTTCACAGAACCATCGAAGAAGCAATGTTTTTTTTTGTGTTGTTCAGTGATCTAGCCCTAAAAAGCCTGCCGTTGTTGACGGTTAGGGTGTTTTTAAATGTAGGGCTAGGGTTTGGAATAGTTCACAGGACCTAGCCTCCGCAGGCAACTACCATTAAAATAATCATGGGACTGGGATTCCTGTGTGGACTGGGATTCCTGTGGTAGGAGAGGAGGGGGAGAGGGAGGGGAAGGGGAAGAAAGGGGGAGGGCCAAGGGATGGCCAAGTAATTCAATTCCTCCCCTCCCCCTCCCACTCACCTGAACCTTCCACAGGAAGCCAGCTCAGATGATCCTTCCACCACAGGAATCCCAGTGATTAAATGTTTTTATATTATCCCAGTGTCATATTAGGAGTTACCTGTGGAGGAGGCTACACAGGAGCATTGAAGAAGCATTATTTTTCCGTGTTATTCAGTGATCTAGCCCTAAAAAGCCAAAATTAGTGTATTCCTTTATTCCGTGTCTATTTTATGCGTAAATATACAATAGGGAAGATATCAGAATATGTGATTTGTCCATGCATTTGTGTCACGTTCACGTTAGCTCAGTTGGTAGAGTGCGGGCCTTGCAACCCAATGTTCCGAGTTCGATTTCCGGTGCTGCAGGCCTGCTTCAGTATTTCACTTCTTTCCTACGGACTTCTTTCCCAGAAGTGACATCACCGGAAATGACATTAATGATACCAAGGGACTGTCGAGTAATTCGATTCCCACTTCCGGCCCCTAGTACTTGAATTGTACCTTTGTATGAACCAATTGGCAAGTCATCTGCAGATAATCATTTGAACATTGTGGCTCTTTCTAGATGTATCAGCAACCCAAACTTGGGGGGGGGGGGGGGGGGGTCACACAGACAGATAGACAGAAGTATTTTATTGGCACTTTGCAAAGTACACTTTATATAGTACACTTTACATCAGTGTGAGTCCAATAATCATTATAAATGGGTCAGTTGGGAATAGCTATTTAAGTGTTACTGATTCAAAGTTTGCGATCTAATGCAAATATATTTCGCTGCTATCTTCGCTATTTTGGGATCTGGGTTAAGAACTATAGATAAAATATTATTATCGGATACATTTGTTACACATATATTTAAAATATCCATTATGAAAGCATATAATTCTTTCCTTAAAACCTGATACTTGCTACATTTCAGAGTAAAATGGATTTCATCCTCAATTTCCGCTTTGCACAAAGGGCACAGTCTTTCATGAACAGGTTTATAAGGCTTAGTATGAATACCTTCCTTTTTCGATTTCTAACTGGTGATTACTTATTCTGAGCTTTGTCAATGCAATTGGATGCTTCACATTTTTATGTCATTAACTAAGGTAATGCTCAAATTCATAATTTTTTTTAATGTTCTATAGGTTCTTGATTTGTTACGTTGATCTCATGAGCATCACATATCTCACTGTACCAATGTTGTTGTTCGTTGTCCAGAAGTCTTTGTTTTATGCTATTAGCAACTATGTTGGAGCTATAATAACTATGTGGTATTGGAATAGCCATACATTACCAAAGCCGAGATTAAATATTATGCTTTAATTGTAACTTAATTTTGACACCACATTGCAGGTTTAATTATTTGTTTGGATTCAACTAGGGCATCATATGTTAGCTTGGTTATATCCCTATTTTGTAATTATTTGAACCAGTATTTGATGCTTCGTAGGGGCGAATCAACTTTAAGAGGGAAATTTCCCAGCTCAGCCCGGCATGCATTATTTGTAGCTGTTCTATTTACCCCTAATAGCCATTTACAAAACTTCACCTGAACTAGCTCTATCGGATCTCGGTTATTGTCAGGATGTGTTGTTCACTCCCCAAATTTCACTTCTGTATAGGAGAATTGGTAAAAGAGCTTCATATAGTCAGCTTTATATCGGTCCTGAAATGGTCATCCATAACTTTACGTAGTTTATATAGGGCCTTTAGGGCTATATAAATTCTTTTTATCTCTTGTTTAGCTAATGTGAAATTACCGTATGCACTGAAAGACCTAAGTATTTAAACATTCGCACATTTTCTAACATTTGGTCATTACAAGTGAAAGTGTAATAAATTATTCATTCTTTTGCCGATGTTGTTAGATACCATAACTTTCGCTTTTTTGTTTCAATGTTAACTTCGAGCTTTGAGAGACGGCTATATTCTTCAAGCTTATCCAGAAATTGTGTGAAGCCTTTAGCAGTCTTTGACATTATGACTAGGTCATCCGCACAAATGAGGCAGCTGATTTTTTTTATTATTTATTTGAGCAAAGTCTGCCGTTTGAGTCCGATCAAGGAGATCGGGTAAGTCGCCAAGATATAAATTGAATAAAGTGGGACTCGAAATACATCCTTGTTTGACTCCTATATCGCAACGAAATTATACCATTACGTCGTCCCCTATTTTGACAGCGGAGGACTCTCTTGTGTACATTGATTTCAGGATTGAATATAACTTTCTTCCTATTTCAACTTTGTTGATCTTTTTGAACAGTTTATCCCTTGGTATACTGTCGAATGCTTTCCTAAAGTCTACAAATTAACTAAAGAGGAGGTTATTTTTTTATGCGGCTTGGATTTGACATAATTTTCAATCAGAGTTTTTAGAATAAAAATGCTGTCCATCGTGCTGTGATGTTTTCTAAATCCGCCTTGCACTCTTTAAGGGCGCCCTTATCTGTTAAAGTGCACCTAACCCCTTTTGCGATTTTTATACATATGAATCTTTGAAAGGTTTTGAGTACTTGTGCAAAGAAATTTTTGGCTTACGAAGAATACTTTATGTTCTAGGCTTGTTTGAAATGGTGAAAATTTGACCTTTCCTGATCCATGACCGCGTAAGAAAAAGCCTGGGTCGATTCTGGATCTTACTTTGCAATAAATAAGTTGAATAAATGTTTAGCATAGTAGTATAGTCGGCGTCAAAATGATACCCGTTTTTCTTGCACAACAAAACTCAAAAAGTGAATTCAGAAATCCACTTTTTGAGTTTTCTTGCACAACAAAAACGGGTATCAGTTTTGACGCCGACTATACTACTAGGGGTATTAATGGTCATCTAAAGTGTCACTAGACATTCTTGTACATAAAATCCAACTTGATAATCCTATTAGAGATATGATTACATATAGTTATATCGACATCGATTGCTCTGCAACAGCCTTACACCTAGAAATCTAAATTTGGAGTATCTGTTAAAGCTATCGTAATGTATAGTTATATCGAAGGGAGAATGGCGAGACTGCGTAGTGAGCCACTTCCACGGAGTCTAGCTCGAGAGGCAGGTGCTATTCTCGATGAGAGAGATGGAATGCTTGAGGGAGTGGAGATAGGCCGCCGTACTATTCGATGGCGCTTCTTCCAAGGTGTGGCAGGAGATTTGACCCCTAGGATCATGGCAAAGTTAGTTGCAAAGGTAACCACCAGCTTCTACCTGCGCTACAGCTACACCTATCGCATTCGCAATGTCAACGACGGGCGTGTGATGCTATTCTCCAAGACTGTCCCAGGCTCTCCATGGGTGAACATCCTAGGAGATGCAGAAGAGTGGCTCAATAGCAAGGAGACAGCTCGTTTGAATCCCGACAACATTAATCGTCCAAATACCCAATGGGCCTTTGTGCGTTGGATCTACGTGGATGTCAAAGTCGTGATCGATCGTCAGCTTCTGTTGGGAACAGGCCCACTACCTCAATGGCTTCGCCAGAAAAAAGGAATGTTTGCCCTCGATCGATATGGTGACAACCTATGTCTGTGGCGCTGCCTTGCCGTATACAAAGGAGCCCGTGCAGACAAGTGCAACACCTCGGCTCGAAAACTTGCCCAGGACTTCTATCGCCTGACAGCGCCCACACAAGACGTTCCCAGAACTTCCATAGACCAGCTGGAGGAAGTCGAGTTGCACTTTGGAATCGGTATTCGGGTGTACGAACCTACGGAGGATGGCGCTTGGCATCTGATGCGACATGCAGCTCACTACAAGCATACGATGACGATTGGGATATACGAAGGACATGCTTTCTACATCAAGAACATCAACAAGCTAGGGAGTGTCTACGTATGCAACGATTGTAAGCAACGGTTCACGAAAACCTCAGACCTTCAACGCCATGCAGATCGTTGCAGGCGTGGAGAAACGAAGATTGTTTGCCCCGGAAAAGTGATCAAGGCACCTCAGTCGGCATACGAAAAAGCCTTCTGGCCAGAGAGCACAGCCAGCAAAGTCGCTCTATGCTGGTTGGAACGCGAAACCGAAAGGATTGGGCAACACATTCATCATGCAGCTTGTGGGCATGGTGGAGAGCATTGGATCGAAGGAGCGCCAGTTGACGGCTACGAACCCTATTTCGAAAACCATCTTCCAATTTCATGGATGCTATTTCCATGGCTGCCCGAAATGCTTCCCTAGGGAAAGGAGGCTCTATCTCAAGACCTGCGAAAGAACGGCAAAGCTACAAGGAGCTGGTTATACAGTAGTGGAAGCTTGGGGCTGCTCCACAAAGAAGAAGAACAAACCGGTTCCCACACCAACGCAAACTGTCTACCCACACTTCATAGTTTACGATTTCGAAGCCTATCTCGATACAACGAAAGGAAGACAACCAACAGACCACCTGACCATCGAAAACGTCCATGTCCCAATATCAGTATCAATTGCCGACACGTACGATCGAACGCCAACCCACATCTGTCGACGCAATCCAAAAGAACTCATCGAAGCCTTCGTCGAAGAACTCCAGCAAAGAGCAGAGACAATCCAAGTAGCTATGGCAAGATGGTACAGGCTAGATACACTCAAATTCTCCTTCGACACCCTACCAAAGGGACAACAAGCGAAGATCGACGAATGGATCGGTCAAGTTCCAGTATTGGGATTCAACTCTGGAAGGTACGATCTCAATCTGATCAGGGAGCACTTCGTAGGAACCATTGCCGACACCTGTACAAAAGTCCGGGTGGCAAAGAAAGCCAACACCACTATGTTTCTCTTGACTCCCGATTTCCGTTTCCTCGATGTGATGAACTACCTTGGACCAGGTACTTCCTACGAACGTTGGATCACTGCATATGGATGCGAGTTGCAAAAGAGTTTCTTCCCATATGAGTGGTTCGACTCTCCCGACAAGTTGGATCACGTTGGATTACCAGACTATCCAGAGTGGGGTTCGAAGTTGAAAAGAGAACACCTACTATCTAGGTCAGAGTTCGAAGACTGTAAGCGCACCTTTCTCGACAAAGGAATGGAAACCTTTGCAGACTGGCTACGATACTACAACAACCTAGACGTAGTTCCATTCCTAGAGGCACTCGAAAAGATGCGAGATTTCTATCACGAGAAAGGAGTAGACATGCTGAAAGACGCAGTGTCCATTCCAGGAGTCTCACTACAGTTCCTGCTTCGAGGTAGTGTAGAAAGGGGAGCTGAGATGTACGCTCCAAGTAAGGAAGCCTACCACATGCTGAAAGACGCTGTCGTGGGAGGTCCAAGCATAGTGTTCACCAGACTCCACGAAGCAGGAGTGACTAAGATTCGTAGTCACCAAGGTGGAACCAAGGTGTGTCGCAAGATTCTTGGATATGATGCCAACGCCCTATATCTTTCCACGATGGAATTCGAAATGCCTTGTGGAAAAGAAGAGGTCATTCACTACGATGAGCCAGGTCTAGAAGCCGAAGGATTTGTCGAATGTCTACAAAATGGTTCGTGGTTTGGATATGCAGAAGTAGACATTGAGATACCAAAGAAATTGTGGAAGAAATTTGAGGAGATGCCACCCTTCTTCTACAACAAGAAAATCCCCAAGAAAGCAATTCCTCCACAAATGTTGGCCTACCTCACAAAGACAGGTAGAAAGCTCAGCGAGGAAACGAAGCTAGTTGGGAGTCTCTCTGGAAAGAAGTTGCTCCTCTATGAGCCTCTATTACGTTGGTATGTAGATCATGGCGCAGTGATCACTGCTGTCTACCGTACAATAGAATACGAACCCAAAGAAATCTTCGGATGGTTCGTGGACCAAGTCACTGAGGCACGTCGTATGGGAGATGAAGATAAAGGTGAGGCTTTGCTGGCAGATGTGTTCAAGCTACTAGGAAACAGCGCCTATGGAAAGTTGCTCGAAGACTTGGGACGCCAAACAAAGGTCACCTATACAAAAGACGAGAAGATTGTGGACAAAGCTTTGCGAAGTGTTTGGTTCGAAGACCTGGAAGAGATTGGCGAGGCATACGAACTCGAGAGTAGGAAGGACCAGATCCGAATCAAACGTCCTTTCCAAGTAGGTATCGCTGTGTACCAGCTCGCAAAGCTGCGTATGCTTGAGTTCTACTATGACTTCATCGACAAGTACATCGATCGCAAAGATTTCGAATACATCCAGATGGACACGGACAGTGCGTACATTGCCATCTCTGGAAACAGCATAGATGAAGTTGTACGACCGGAACTACGTGAGGATTTCGAAGCCCATAGGAAGGAATGGCTAGCTTGGGACGAATGGAGCAGTCGTACGCCAGGACTCTTCAAACTCGAATTCGAAGGACAGCGCGCCATTGCCCTATGCTCGAAAGCCTACTACGTCGATACGGGAGGCAGCAAGAAGTATTCCGCTAAAGGTATGTCTAGGCGTCACAACGATATTACGTGGGATCGATTCAAAGCAGCCCTCCAGGGTGATATCGACATGGCGGAAAACCGAGGCTTCCGACTATCGCCAGAAGGTATAGCAACCTACAAACAACGGAAGCTTGGGCTATCGGCTTACTACGACAAAAGACGTGTTCTTCCCGATGGAATCCACACCGAGCCAATAGAGTACGCTGTCTAGCGGCTGGGTACAAACAGAATTCCTTTTGGTGGTAGTTCAGTATCCCTAGGAACGACTTGTAGCTCTTCACGAACGAATCCACGTTTGGGTGCATCCTTCTCCTTCGCAAGGTAGTACAGCACAGGTTGTCCCGAAGATACTACACTTCGCGAAATGGTGTATATCTGCAAACTCCACACAGGATCAGTAGCTCTACGTTTTTCACCTCCTTCCAATTCTCCTGGTGCGTAAAGATATCGAACTAGAACGTCGAATGGTAGACGCTCTTCTCTCAATCCAACGGTGCGCGAATACGTAGGAGTCTTCAGATCTACTTGTTGCGTCACTACAGAACTCGAAGGCTCCTTTCCTGTAAGTCGAGTCACCTCACTGTTCATGGCTTTGATAACCATTGGTAAACGAACTACCCATTCTCTACTACGCTCATCTGATCCTTCCGAAGTAAGTACCATCTCTTGTGCATACTGATACCCAAACAATCTCTCGGCTAGAGTTCTATTTGCTCGTTCGACGAAGCCTTGCGCTCTATGATTACCAGCCTCACCTCGTTGAACTTTCGTACCATGTAGTTCTAGAGTTTCAGACATACGTCCCATGAATTCTCTACCAGGATCTACTTGCAACGTCTTTGGCCATTCTAGTGGACTACGTTTATAGATTCGTTCGAATGCCGCAGAAACTTCACCACTATCTTTAGATGCCAAAGGTTCGGCTTCTTTGTATCGAGAAGCTACGTCGATTACTACCAATGCGTACTTGTATAGCTTCCGTCCACGCCCAGGTCGATCGTGTGGTAGAAATATCAAATCAGCTTGATGGACTTCATTTGGTTTCGATACAGTCCAATGCGGTCGTGGAATGTGTTTTGGTGGTGGTAGATATATTTGCCACATAGATTGCTTTTCCAACCAACTCCTAGCCACGTCTTCTGATGCTTTCGCTGCTACCGATAGCTTACCAATTGCAGAGTGACCTTTCCAATAGCCCATAGGACCATAGAAGATATTCGCAAGTTTAGAATCCATCATACATCTATACGTTCTAACCTTCAACAGATGAAAAAAAAAGAAAAAAAAAAGGAAGGAATGAGAACCAGGCCTCATTTTTTCCGTTTTTTTTTTAGTAGTAACCTAGTAGTAGCTTAGTAGTAGCTTAGTAGTAGCTTAAGTAGCTTAGTAGTAGCTTAGTAGTAGCTTAGTAGTAGCTTAAGTAGCTTAGTAGTAGCTTAAGTAGCTTACTAGTAGCTAGTAGTAACTTACTAGTAACTTACTAGTAACTTACTAGTAGCTTACTAGTAGCTTAGTAGTAGCTTAGTAGTAGCTTAAGTAGCTTACTAGTAACTTAGTAGTAGCTTACTAGTAGCTTAGTAGTAGCTTAGTAGTAGTAGTATCTATATCCATTTACTAATAGCGTATCCAACGCCTAGCATTCCACCACCAACGTAGAGCAACTCACCAGTCTTCTGATTGTTTGAGGGTTGGTAGTAGTCAGATAAGTGAGGTTCTTTCATCTCTTTGAGACGTTTAAGCGCCTTACGTAACTTATCGGATCGCACTAAGGCTTCGTTGGTATCTCTTTGATCGTTGCGTGCGTTGCGTTCAAGACCTTCCTGCTCTTGTGCATAGTCGTATCGTCTTTGACGTTCGATTGTATACGCTTTCATTTCACGTGCTAGTTTTTCGGTGGCCCTATCGTGTCTCTCTCGTTCTGCATCCATATCACCCTTTCCAAGCATTCTAGCTAGTATGCCACCACCAGTAAATGCCGTCGCATTCAAAACAGCGCCGAAAATAGACATTCCAATAGCTGCTAACGTCGCCATTACGGTATGATGTTTTGTTTCTCAAGATTTAGGTTTCTCAAGTTGTTTCTCAAGATATTGCTTTGCGTATAAGCTACCAAGTATCACGGCAGTCCACTTTGCGTAATTCACTAGGGAAGAAGAAGGATCGCTAAGCATAGATTCCTTGGTAGTCTTTTTTACGATCCACCCAATACCAGAAGCGAGTCCAACGATTTTGACTGCATCGGTTGTCGTCTTCATCAATTCCTTCTCCATCTAGACATATATAAGTATGGTCTCGAGTCTTTAAGTGTTACTCCATGTCTAGTGCCGTTGGTTTTGCTGGAGCTGCAGGTTGTGTCGTGCTAACGGTGGCAACACGCTTATTGCCATCTACATACTTCTTGTACGCAAAGTATGTGCCAAACAATGTAGCGCCAGTACCGATGACTGCGAGGATAGTCAGGTTTTCGATCCGACCTTTCTCTACGTCGACTTCTTTGCATGATTCGCTTTCGCGCGTCAACTCTCTCTTCTGAGATTCTCTAGCGAGCTTGTTGCTTAATGCTAGTGCCTTTCCGGCTGCGACGCGCTTTGGGTTTTTTACCTTAGTTGGTACAGTCGTCGGAGGATTCGCAGTTATCTGATCCGTCTGTCCTTCCATCTTGATTCGATATAGTAGGTATATGTGGAGGTTCAACAGTTGTTCCAGGAATGACTACGTGACCGGATATGTGGAATAGGACGCTAGCTAGAGCTACAAGGCGACCTGCTTTGAGCGATAGTAGGCCAGTCGCAGCACTGATTTCGTTGCGGACTAGAGGGTCTTCTTGTAGGTCCTTGATCAGTGCTTCTTGAGAATCTATTGGCACTAGGTAGGCAACTAGGCGGGTAGCTAGACGTGTCACGCCGTCGACTAAGCCTTTCGTTACTTGCTGAGCTAGGACGGTCTGATACCTCCTATGCAACTTGTCTACTTCTTTCTCAGGAAGTCTAGAGATGTCTCCTAGGGAAAAGTTCTTACCTAAGTATTCTTTCGTTACGCCTGTTGCGGCTAAGATCGAAAGTGATTCGCGATTGTCTGACACAACGTCTAGGTTGGTTGGTGGGCCTGTTACATCCTCACCGAATATCTCGAGTATTTCTTTATCCATGATAATATGTTGTAGGTGCTGGGAGCTCTAACACTACCTCGAAAGGATGGCGGAGACAGAAGCACATGCGAGCGAACTTATGGGATCCAAGTATCATTCGTAACTCTTTGCATTCTTGCGAGCCTCCATAATCCTCAAATATCCTTTTACCATCTACAGCCGATGCTGTATGAAATGCTACTACGATAGCTACGTTCTCGCGGAAGGGTTTACATATGCTCGTTAGTTGTTGGGACAGCACCCAAACGGAAAGCCCTATATGTCGTGCAGAAAAGGCTAAGTCCACTAGCTTGTCAGTTCGTTTCTTAACGTCCTTCGATGCGGCGCAATCATCGAGAATCAATAGAGTATTGGTACCTGACCAAAATGTTGTGCAAATACTCAAAGTAGCATCGATGGCATCCTGCGGTGGTGACATGACGAAGAAACGAGGATCTCGATTTGCAAATCCACGATAAGTTTTGTTGTGGGCATACGTAGGACAAATCAGTACTATGTAATCGAACTTACCACGAAATGATCCACGAAGTTGTTCTATGAGAAACGCAGTCTTCCCACAATTCGTCGGACCGACTATGAGTGCGTTGAACGGCACGTGCTCTACGAGAGAATCCATCAGTATAATATACTCTGCAGAGATCTGTTCAATATCGTGACCTGAGCATCCGCAAGGACATAGATGTGCATTTTCACATTTCCACTTCCCTTAGCAGTTCTATGTATGCGAATGTCGATGTCCTTTCCACTGCCGGTTTGTGCCAAGCCATCACCATGAACGGTGGAATCTTTTGCTGTGCGACAATCGATTAGGATAGCGAATCTATTTTCAAAGAACTTCTTTGGAGTCATGGAAGTATTGGGTGTACCAAACCAACCTCTTGCAGCCTCCCAGAAATCTAGGGGAAGCATGCCACTTGGAAAGAGTCTGTTGGGAATCCCGTTGACATCTACTTCTACCTTCGAAATATCGGGATTCGAGAATGCTTCACTATCTCGCGTGCCAATGGTAGGTGGATCTATGAATAGTAGAAGTAGTCCAGCAAAGGATCGTCGTGGAACATTGATGTTTTGAGATATCAAAGTATCGGATGTTTTAGCGATATCTACTGTCTTGAAGTGAACAGCGTAGTTGTATAGGAGTGCAGCACCTGTTTCGTATTTGTGAAGTGCACTACTAGCCAGCGTTTCGTTCCTGATTGCTTCGTATTCTAGTTGGATGTTGGTAAGTTGGTACGTACCTATCTTCGTCGTATCCGATCCAATTACTACCTCGTTGGCAGGCGCTAGAGTCAACTCGAATGTAATTGTATTTTCTAAGGCATGTGGATATAGAACTCCATGTTGTGTCAGAATGTCAACATCTAATGGAATCCTATACTTAGAACCACATGCAGCTAGGAGCGCGTTGTCTGCAGCGGACGAAGTACTTGCGTCACCAGCTTTCGATCGTAGCTTATTCAAGTTCTCTGATTGAATGCCTTGTTGTATTCTAGACTCTCTCTCCTGCGTAGATAGGTATACATCGGAGTATGTTTGTAGGAGGTCTGGCCTGACAAGGTCTTCTACTGTTTCAGCTCCCATCCTACAGATTCTACGCATGACCAAGCAGCGTCCAACGTTCGAAACGACTCTGTTATTCGCATGTCCACCAGATAGTACGATGTCGCCCAATAGCGCTAAGCTACCAGGTACTAGTACTACATCTTCTGCTAGCTTTGGGACTTCTACGTATAGAGTCTCACCTGGATTGGCAGATGATCGAGTGAAAGTTTTCCTATACAAGTCTCGCGGAGCCTTGAGTGCATGAGGCTCTCTTCGTGCTTGTGTGGGATCCAACGTTAATGAGATCATGTTGAATATAACTATATATGTAGATATGTTTAACATGGCCTCTGATGGGAGGTATGAGGAAAGACCTGATGAAGCTGGAAAGGGTAGAGACGACAACGATACTGTCAATGAAGAAGCACGGAAATTGGCGTTTACAGACTCTACGAATGTGGATCCTAGTGAATCACTCAACCTGAAAACTAGACGCAATTACAATGAAGAAGGTGCTCGACCAAAGTATCAGGAAACGGCATTGACAGATGGAGAGTTTAGTGAATTGCTGGATGAGGATAGAATCGAACGGCCTAAATTTAGCGATCGCCACGTATTCTTCGAAACAGGCATATCGGATAGAACGAAACAAATGTTATTCGATGCTGTATGGGAACACTATGCGGATGTAGGGATTCGTGGAGACCTTGAGATAACTAAAGTATGGGATGCCAATAAGGAACGGGGTAGAATCTATCTTCACGCATTTGGAAGTAAAGAGAAGCCCATACCTTTGACCACAGTGAAGGGTGAAAGATATCAAAGTATGGGTAAAGATCTCAAATTTGCCCTAGGTCCTACGGATGCAGAAAGAGCAGAACAAGTCATCCAAGGTCAAGAAAAGGCCGCCGAACATCTCAAAGTAGAAGATAGCATACTTCTAAGCTCAACGTCAACTGAGGATCAGAAGGAAGCGGCTAAGGAAGAGAAAGTACACATCCATGACGAAATAGAATTACTCGAACGTCAAGAAGAAGCCATACTAAAACGTATGTCGCTACGTGAAAGGATCAAATACATTTTCAGAAAGCATGGAATGACCGTTCTTGCAGTGGTAACTTCTATTGGCGCTATCGTTAGTACGATAGTTTCCCTGTTGTCGAAATCCGTACCGAAACCAATAAAGACTGGTATTGATAAAGCAGCAGATGCAGTAAAGAAGGGATTGCAAACGACTGGGGGGTTGTTGAAAGAAATGGGAAAGAAACTTGGACAGATCCTACCTGGAATGATTGGATCGATTGCGAGTTTCATATTTACTATGGCTGGTAAAGCTCTGGGAGTACTAGCACAGAACGTTTGGCTATTCATTGTAGCAATAGTGGTGATCACTATAGAGCAATACAAACGACGTTAACGAAACAACATCCATGCGATTCCAGCTGCGGCAATGGATGTCACTGCGAGATTAATCTCATGTTGTGGGGCAGCCTTTTGTACGGGATCTTGTTTCTTGTGCGTGACAGCCTTTGGTACAGGAACTTGTTCCTCGAGAGGCTGCACCAATTTCTTATCTGGTGGTCCTTCCATAGGAAGAGGTGGGCGTCCTTTGCCTTCTGCATTGATGTCGTTAACGCCTAGCACCATATCTTTCGTAGCTTTCGGGATTGGATTCTTATAATCATCTTTCTCACTAAGATAGTACTCTAGATCGCTTGGCAATAATCGCACATCTACAACTATTGCAAAATCGAGCTTCTTATGCGTTGCCGTTATAGCAGTAAGATAGTTTTTGTAGCTCACCACTAAATCGTTTTCGAGAATAGCGTCTTCGACTAAGCTCTTAAACTTTTCTTTGACGTTATGGCTATCTACGATGGATTCGTTCAAGTCGGCTTGAGCGCCAAGTATGCAATGTCCAAAAGCCTCGACAGATCTATTCAACCTACCCAATCCAACATCTGTCAAACCCTTTCCGATTGGTGGCGTAAACCAATTGTATTGTTTCCCTTCGTGTTCATCGTTCCTAATAAAAGCTATCAGAGTTCCCTTGTCCTCCTTACCTCCTTCATCTTTAAACAAAGTAGAGTCCTCGGGCCATGTGGTTACTTTGTTGTAACTTCGGCCATGGGCAGTTACATATCCGTTTACGTAGCCAGTTGGTCCAGGGTATAACATGAATACATCTCCTAATCCATTATTCCTACCTCCGTGCCATCGGAAGTCTGGTGTTCGAGATATGCCAAATTCGATGCACAATTTCTCAAGAGCTGATTTGTTATAGGTGTTATCCATTTGCTTGAAATTAGAGTTACCAGGTAAAGGAACTCCATGAGTACCACCAAGTTCACGTAGAATTCTTCGTATCGTGAAATAAACATGGAATCGTAGGAACCCCTGAACGACTGGTGGATACGTTTTGAAAATAGGATCAAACAATGACACTCCACATCCAGAAGTCGCACACCACGTTGCGAAATTCAATTGTTGAGGCCAGTAGTGGAAATCCGGACCTGATAACCATCTACTAGACTCCTTTTCTGTCACATGCTTTACGACGATCTCCTTGAATATATTTGGAACGCCTGCTTTGAACTTCTTCGTAGGTGTGACGTATATCCATAGATTAGTGAGATCGATATCTTGTGCCGGTCCAGTAGAAGGAACTGCTGTAATGGGATATTTCGCACTCCTATCTAGGGTCAACGTAGATGGGAAACCTTTATGCACATCCCACAACGCATTATAGAAACGTTTTCGCTTGGTCGGGGGTAGTTTGGAGAAATCGTCGCCATAAACAACATAGCTAGAATCTCCATCTCGAAATAAAATGCTCGTTGAATATTTGCCTGGACCATCTATGTCGGTGACTGCATAAAACTGATGGAAATCTGCATGTGGATATCTTTTCTTGAACTTCTCCAATAGATCGGCATTTAGTTTTGCAATCTTTTTATCTTCTTGTGGGAAGCTGACGACCTTACCTAGTGCAACATCAATACGTGCTTGTACGTCGGGCTTGTTATGGTAGCCACTCACACCATAGGCTACGCGTTCTTCCCCCCTGTCTAAGAATATGACATACGAAAAGATCTTCCCATTGAACTCAGATGCCTTAGTGGTAAATTGAGAATAGTCGGCGTGTGGATATTTCTTCTTGAACTCCGCCCACAAAAAAGTGTTCTTCTGTACGAACGGCATCGTGTTAAAGCTATATGTATATATAGTTATACCTTCAACATATAAGATGGTTCTCTTATATATCACCACAACATTGGCCGACCATACTGTCTACTTCGACAACCCTATTCTCATACAGAACGTTTCACTAGTCGAGGTCACTATTGAGAATAGTTGGTGGAACCTAGCAGAGAATGCTACCTTCTGGTGGTCTACCGAAGGTCTAGGGTTTCCGTACGAAGTTCCTAAGGGAAACCACACTATGGCGAGCCTTCGACAATTCTTTGCGCCTGCAGTTGGTGCTGACATTGTAAAAATCGAGAAACCCCATCATAGGAGGGCTTGGAACTTAGAAGTCAAGCAATCGATCCTACTTAGTGGAAACCTCTGCAAACTGATGGGTATTAATAAAGATGGGATTGCTAAGCGACTAAAAGTAGGTTCGTACGAAGTGTCCATCCAAGATGAAATCGACATAGCGTATATCTGCTGCGACGTGGTGGATTCCAGATTCTCGATTCAAGATGGAAAACAATCTAAAGTCCTAAGTAGAATACACATACGAGGCGATAGATTTGCGAAAGCAACGTATGCCTCACTACAACCTCTAGACGTCAAAGCTCTAGGTACGATACAAAGCAGTCTTCGTCTGACAATTCTCGATGAGAAAGGCAATCTGATAGACTTCCAGGGTCGACCCATACTGTACGTGTTGAAGCTTGAGTAAGTTATATGTATAACGTACAATGGAAGGCGATTCGATTCAACCGTTTCCATCAGCACCAAGTATCTATCCACAGATTGCTAGTGACACTGGAAAGAACTTTAGACTGCAAACAATCCGAGACACGCTTTCGGACATAGAAGTTCAAGAAAGGCACTACGAAGGTGTGCGCAAGAAATATGCACGTTCTCAAGGAATAGTTCATGGCATCGCAGTGGTAACTGGAGGTCTATCTGTGATCTTATCTGGATCTGGATTGGGCGCAGCGTTGACTGGGGTTGGAATAGTGATTGGTCTACCACTTGGAGTTATTGGTGGGCTATGTGGATTAATTTCAGCATCTACGACCCTTGGAGCTAAGAAGTTAGGAATGAAGGTTTCTAAGCATGAAAGGACAACTATGTTGGCAAAGGCAAAAATCAATACGATTCGCGATCTAGTATCGAAGGCCTTACGCGATGAAAACGTATCCGACTCTGAATACAGTCTCATCCTGAACGAAGCGAATAAGTATGAGATCATGAGATCTGAAATTCGTCGTGAGACTTCCATAGGTGAAAAAAGTCCGGATCGGGTTCGAGCCGAACTCAAGCAAGAAGTGCAAAAGGAAATGCGAGAAAAACTTGGAATGTAAGAATCGCCGTTTCCTATGAAAGAAATGAACATGGCTCTCACTTCCACTTCGCTAAGTCCTACTGCTAGTTATCCCATGCTTAGCGTAGATTGGTTCGAAGTGGGAATGGTAAGAAGACAACTTCTTGACAAAACGCTTGACTGAATTTCCAAATACGTCACATCGTTTAACGACCTCGTTAAGAGACATAGACGATCCTAAACGACGTAGCACCTCGTAACTTGCTCCAACAACTTTCGTCTTAATTACCGATCTGCCTACATTGTTTTCTATTGCCATAGTAACAACCTCGTGGACTATTTATTGAGCGTCTATAAGTACTCCTTGAGGATCGAGTTTAAGGAAAGTCGTTGTAATGTGAGGAACTATGCGCTCGGCATCCAAGTCTACATCGATCTCATCGTCGTCACACAGAGCACGTATAAAGACCTCTCCTCTATGGATGCCTTTGTTGCTTAGTTGCATGAAGCGAGCAACCTCACCTTTAGATCGGACGAATCCACATTGTATGCACGCATGGTAGAGTAGAGAAGCTAGAATATGTCTCTTAGCATCGCTACGCTTGGGATGAACTTTCATTACTTGGGTGAATGCGTCGGCTACGATTCCTAACGCGTTCATAGGGAACGATAGGTCATAACTTTGTTTGTAAACAGCGTTGTATGCTCGTAGTTCTTGTAGGAGCGTTCGTCGTTGCAGTTCCGTGTTATCGCTTTGCTTTGGTTTTGCACGGTCTAGATCACTTTGATACTGAAATCCGTCCGGACCTACTATACGCAGTCGAGTAGTAATGATTTCGACCTTCGTTTCTTCACATGGTTCAACCTCGGAAACGAGACCACAGGTGGGACATACGAATTCCGTTCCTTGTATTTCAAAGGGGCAGAGACAATCAGGACATGTTTCACTGGTGTTAATATGTTCCACTTGTGGTTCGATATTCAGGCTTCTACGAATTCCAGGACCAAACAATCTGACTAGATCGTCCATGATACAACTATAGATGTTTATATGTTTAAATAGAAAAAAAAAGAAAAAAAGGAATGAAGAGGGTCACGCAACGACCTTCTTCATTCCTTTTTTTTTTTCCGTGGCTATTCCTAATCGTCCTTCTCGCTCCTCAAGGCAGCCAACACCTTGTTGAGCGCATGGGTGAGAGACTCTCCGAGACCTTCCTCTGGTTCCAGCACTCTTGGTTCCACGGTCAATGCTACCTCCGGTTCCACCATGTTTGGCTCTGCAAGTTCCTCCTTTCTTGGACCCTCTAGCGTCTTGCTGGACTTCTTAGCGCGTTTTACATAGACACCGGGACACTTCATCTTGATGGCGAGACGGTCGCATCCTGAGCAAAGCTCGTAATCAGTACGACATCCTTTACCGCACTTCGAGCATGGTATTAATGGGGCACAGCCTTTTGCGATTTGGTAGTTGTGCTGGGAACAGAACTTCGTTGTCTTCGAAATCCTCTTTGGACATTTCGTGTCCTTCCCTCTCATCAACCAATCACAAGTCGTCTCAGGCATTGCGGCGTCTACATTCGAGTTCTTCTTCGACATGTTCGATCTGTATGGTATTAATGCGTACTAAGATGACAACGAATGCTAATGTCGTGGAATAAAGAATATATACTAATACCATTCGGTGGCAATATACAGTATACTAATCATTCCTTTAACATATACTTCAAGTTTGGATTTTATGTACAAGAATGTCTAGTGACAAAAAAAAAGAATGAAGAGAGTCCACAACGACTTCCTTCATTCTTCTTTTTTTTTTTTTTATCTACGTTCACTCATCTTCTGCAGCTGTGTCCACACTGGCACTACGCTTAGTATTGGCGGCATAAACGTCTTGTTGATCATATCTATTCTTCTTCGATGGTTGTTGTACTATGTCGATCTCAATATCTAGTGGATATGAAAGTCCCATACTACTTGAGCAAATACTTGAGGCATTGCAAATACCATCGTGAATAGAACCTGGTAGGATGAGTTTGCTTATGTTGTCGATGTTAAGACCGCTAGAGTTCTCATCGACTAGAGGTTCGTACTTAGTGTTGTCCCCATCAGCGTACGATTTACTTTTGTCAAAGAATTGTCCATTAGGCATTCCAGTCTTGTAATCACATTTCATTCGCATCCTCATTATAGGATTGGGTAAGCGACATCCAGCATTGGTAGTAGAATTTGTGGAAATGAACCTTTGTACCATTGAAACCACCTTGGTATTGGGAACAATGATGGCGTCGTGTGGACTGCGTTTCCGTGGATTACGTATACAGACCTTCTCGTTTTCGATTAGTTTGCTTATTTCACTTTCAAAGGCCTCATCAAGGTATTCTACTAATTTGAATGTAGGACTCAACTTTTCATCTGCAGGAAGATCCAATTCTCCCTTGTCATTTTGCTTAATTGTGATTCCATCTGCCTCCATAGGTATGATGGCATTCCACTTTTGGAACTGGAGGCAAGGATGTCTATCCCGTTTCTTGCCTGCATCTTGTTCGTTGTGTGGTGCTATCTTTCCCACGTGCTTTTCCCCTTCGAACCGAAAGACCGCCGGCTGAGGTCCATCGCCAATATCAAAGAATACGGAAACATACTTGCATCCGTTAGGTCCGTTTCTAGGCTGGGTCCAGTCGAATGATACAACGGATCCATGAGATTGTCCATCTTCTTTGGCCTTTTCGAATGCTTCGACCACATCGCCTACATTGAAAAGCTTTGAACTCGCCATTCTCTCTTCGATATAAATATATAGTAATCATTCCTTTAACATATACTTCAAGTTTGGATTTTATGTACAAGAATGTCTAGTGACACTTTGAATGACCCTTAGTATCCCCTAGTAGTATAGTCGGCGTCAAAACTGATACCCGTTTTTGTTGTGCAAGAAAACTCAAAAAGTGGATTTCTGAATTCACTTTTTGAGTTTTGTTGTGCAAGAAAAACGGGTATCATTTTGACGCCGACTATACTACTAGCATTTTGTCTAAAATAACTGTTTTCTTTACTTAAACAACTCACAGACCGTATAAATTCTCTATATAGCAATGTTCTTGTGATAGAAAGGCGCCATGGAGAATAATGCATTAATGAGGTGACGTAAGATCCAGAATCGACCCAGGCTTTGTCTTACGCGGTCATGGGTCAGGAAAGGTCAAATTTTCACCATTTCAAACAAGCCTAGAACATAGAATATTCTCTGTAAGCCAAACATTTCTTCGCAGAAGTACTCAAAACCTTTCAAAGTTTCATATGTATAAAAATTGCAAAATGGGTTAGGTGCACTTTAAGTAATCATATAATCTATCATTTAATATCGAAGTGAAGAGTTTACCTAGTGAGGATAGTAACAAGATGCCGCGATGATTTCTCACCTTTCTTGTAGATCGTTACTATGAATTATTATATTATAACGTGAAATTCAGTTGAACCTCCCATAAATAGATACACTTGGGACTAAGATAAGGCCCCTTATAACATGAAATATAGTCGAACCTCTCATAAGCAGATACACTTGGGACCAAGTCTGTAGGTATAAAATGACTCTGGAGACTGAAAATACCTTTACAGTTAAACCTCCACCAATGTGTATACATAAGCAGATACCTCCCATGCATGCATTAAGGGATATGTGGACGTGGCCCCAAGGGTGTCTAAGGTTAAACTGTATTTCCAATATTTGCATTTGATCAATAATTGAAGGGGGGTCATAACTTAAAATGGTCTTCAAGGGGAGGGGGCACAATACATTTTGTGGACTTAAGGGGCCCGTCATGAGTAGTTAAATTCTTGAACATAATGTTTCTTCCCCCCCCCCCCCCCCCCCCCCCCCCCCCAGAAATAATGACCGGTCCCTTAGGGTTCTTTGTATTGTCAGGTCTTGTTTTGCTGTAGATTATTATTTTGAATTTGACGTAATACACCTAGAAAAAGAGCTGGATTTAAGTTTTAGACCCCCTCGGCAAAGAGCTTAAAGGGGAACTGAACCCTAAAATCAACCCAATGTCTATACAAACATATATGCGAAATAAATAGGTTCCGCTATTTAAATTTTCTGTGTTGCGCATCTAGGAAGAGAAAATCCGAAAACCTTCCTCACAGCCTCCGCTATGTACAGACGGCTCAAGTCTTATAATTTATGACGTAGTATACGGGAAATAAATTAGTTTTGCCATGCTGTCTCCTACTTTGAATAGCAGGCTAATGGCTTCTAATTGCGGACCATTGTGTTTTCTTTGTGCTAGAGGTGTGATCGTTTTTCCTTGGTATGTGTGACGTACGTTATGGGGAAATTTGTACTGAATTGAGCCGCCACACAATATAGATTTTTCAGCGGAAAATCGAACTTGGAGACTTATGCACTAGTCAATTGAAAGTCCGGCCCCCCGACTCCCGGAACATAGCGGGGAATGTAGCATTTATACAGTGTTACATTTTGACCTTTTCCCCGCCCATCGTGGGCAGTTGGCTGTTACAATACCCGCCCCTATGGCCCCGACATGTGCTTCAGAATTTTCAATTAGGAGGAGGCATTGAGAAATTGAATATACATAAGCTTCAGTATCATATGACCCGTACGGCCCCGCGCGCGCTTTCCTTTCAAAACCATTTACAAAAGTCACGTGAAGAGGGCCGGACGTGTATGGCGTGAGCGGGCCGGAAAAGCCGGCGAGGTCCGTACGTCATCATGACCTCGAGCGAAATATTTTCCCGTCCGGCCCTCCCACTCAGTCAATAAGTACCTAATCTGTTGTTCCATTATTTGGAAAAATGACATTTTCTGAAGCACACTTTCTATTACTATATTTTCTTATTACTATCGTCGACATCGACCCGTTCGCCCCAGTCTTCGTCAAATCTTTGCAAAAACACCGCATGTGATACACCAAACGCTTGTCTTGCTTGGGACAAAAACTCACTTATAGTGGAATTTCTATCCACAACCACAACTTTCGTACGATTATTGTTATGAAGAAGCACCTGATATGAGAAGTAAATACATGCATTACAACCGAAGTTCGTGAATAATGGCGACAGAGATCTCCTAAGTTTGAACATGTATGATGATTGAATATTTATTAACTGATCACTACATGAATAATTGATGTCGAAAACGAATTGCTACGGAAATAGAGAGCAAAAAATCGGGAAAATACAGTCTTTAAGCATTAATAAACCAAGCGTTTAGGACTAAAAATAGCGATGGGTAAAAAAGGGATGATTTTGTCTTTTCCAGCGTTGTTGATGCTCGGGCCCAGTCCCGCTCTGTCGTGGCTGGCGTTACAACCACCGCTGAAATCCCTGCAAATTTTGCAAATCGTTACTTTCCCCGTTACACCGGAGAAATGCAGCGTTAAATGTGCGTTAATGCCCCGCTATGTCCAGGGGGGCCGGGGTTTCAATTGACTAGTGCATTACACCGCCTTACATGTTAGCTCAGTTGGTAGAGCACTGTTTAGAGTGCGGGAGGTCGGGGGTTCGAATCCCAGCCGCGTCCTTGGGCAGGGACGTATAAGTCGTTGGCCTTGTCTCCTTCCTATTCTAATCTATACGAGGGGGACGTGAAAGAACCTGTTGTGTTATTTCGAGAAAGAGTAGGGGATTGTCTCCCGACACAACAGCCAGGTATTCTGAGATACTAACGATCACCTCATGATTGTAAACTGCACGGCAGCACATTGCGCCACAATAACAGTCCGTATCACAAAAATAACCTTGTGAAGCGCATTTGAATATATTCATATAGAATTTGCGCAATATAAATGAATACCTTTTGACTTTTTCTCCTCATACACGCGCAACACAGAACAATAAAATAGCAGAACTTATTTCTTTCGAATACATCTTTGTAAAGACGTTGGGTTGATTTTAGGGTTCAGTTCCGGTGTCGTAGGGATTTCGCCCCCCCAGGGATCTCGCCCTCCCCCTCCCCCGGGGGGGCGAGATCACTAGGGATTTCACCCCCCCGGGGGGCGAGATCACTAGGGATTTCACCCCCCCTTAGGGATCTCGCCCCCCCAGTGTAAACAGATCTAGACTAAGCTGGGGATTTCGCCCCCCCCCTCCAATTCTCTCGTACTAAAAGCTAGCTCGTTCGACGTTGCTTTAGCTAAAAACAGCTTTCGTGATCCAATTGATGTCATACTCGTACTCGTTCGCTGTATTCACTCGTTGGATATCAAGTCTTATATACATTTCATAAACGTTTATCTTCGATCGTAATTCTTTTGGTGAAGATATTTTGAAATAAGAATTGGACGCATTTCAACTTTATCCGTGCATGTTGAAACAAACAACCAAATAGAAACAAGCAAACTGCTCATATAACAATTATATTTAAACAATTAAAGTGATATATACACAGTTATTTAAATGTGGCAAGCTCTATTCTCGACGAAGCCTCTTCGATGATCGGCATGCGCACGAACTACAGAGCCACTCAACGCTTGTATCAAATTGGCGACCAACACACTTCTGGTGAAACCAGTCACCACACAGACTGCACTCCACCATGTCGCCGAACGCTTCTGGTAACTTGCAATTGCAGTAATTCTCGATGGCGACGCTTTTGTGTGCTCTCTCAATCACTCTAGCCTTGCGGGACTTTAATGGTTTGGTTTTTAATACAGGCACAAGCACGACTTAATAAAAAGCCAATTAACAGCTCTTAGCCAAAAATAGTGTAACAGAAGAACGACAACATTTGTGGCTTGCTCTACAGATTTGTTCTAATAAGTCGAATGTCCCAAAATCGCTAGAAATGCCTCTTTAGTATAGAAAGCAACTAATAACTGATGTCGCGTGGGTTTACGAATGAGTGACTATAGGAAACATTGCGGAGTCACTAAAAACTGAGGTAGAACTATTAATATGATTTGTTTGCTATTTAAACAGTTGGGTTAGTTGCTCTTTTAATTCTGCAATTAGACTGTGAGCTTTGTGAAAAATAAACGAGTCAGGCCCAGGATAACAAATATATGTAGTTATGATATTGAATCATGTTTGCCGCGTAGCACTAGTAAGTGTAAAGAATGTAATATATAACGTGATAAGCTGTAGTGCTAAGTGTGCACGCCCTACGAGGGAAAGAGAAAAAATCTCTGACCCGAGTCCCACTTGGGTCAGAGATTTTTTCTCTTTCCCTCGTAGGGCGTGCACACTTAGCACTACAGCTTACCAGGATAACAAATGTTTTTGTCAATCCAAAGAAATCCCGCCTCTTTGTTTTGGGCGCGCTTGGTTTTTAATACAGGCACAAGCACGACTTGTAAAATAGTGTAACAGATGAACAGCAACATTTTCGGCCTTCCTGTACAGATTTGTTCTAATAAGACGAATACCATTGCTTCTCTTTAGTATAGAAAGCGAAAAGAAGACTCCAAAGGCAAAGAATGTCAACAGCGCTAGCTTTGCTTTTAATGAAGCGGCGTGATTATTACGTTTTTCAAGCGCTGTAATATAGTCAACAATCGTATTTCAAGAGTTCACTTTAGTCTGGTTCCCAATGGTTCGCAGTGAAGAGGACCGCGATCGATCAATCGTAAGTTTGTTTTATAGACGGTTTTATTGATAAGTAATCAAGTGTTGCAACAGTCTTAACAGTGACATATATTAAAGTTCATGTTCACTCAGCAAATCGTTAGGAAGGGGGGGGGGGGGGGGGGGAAATCCCTGAGGGGGGACCAGTGAGGGGGGCGAGATCACTAGGGATCTCACCCCCGGGGGGGCGAAATCCCTAGTGATCTCGCCCCCCGGGGGGGTGAGATTACGGGGGGGCCAAATCCCTGGGACACCGGTATAAAAGGGCCATGACTGACACGTTCAGTTGTCACTCAGCCTCTGTGGAGTGAACATCTCTGTGGTGCTCCGCTTGAGTGCTCCCTACTGATTGCAAATGTTCAAGACATAAATGTTCAGCTTCATAGCGGAGTTCCCGCGCGGAGCACCATACATATAGGATGAGAGAAAAAATGGATGACTTCCGGTTTCCGTTGCGCCCGACGCGCGACACAGACACGCAACGTGCCTGAAAATGTGCTGTACATGCACGCGCACTGCTAAAACCAGGAGGCCGGGATTAAAACCTTGGCCCAAGGAGGATTGAAAGGCCTTTCCAAACCGTGTCACTTGACCAGATCATTCTGTGTCAGCCTGATTTTACGTTGAATGTCTTGGAGACCGGATCTCGGCAGCACAAACATTTCCACAAAGTATCTCAAAACCAAAGTTTTTTCCAGGCATTTTGACGTAGATTTACGCTAGCTTAGTCCTCCCTGTATTTCTGGCAGATATTTTATAATGAAAGCCTTAGAAAAATGTGAAAATACAGACTATTATCTGTGATTTGAGTGAAAAGTTTTCAATTTTAATTTGCGCGCACTGTTCGAACAACGAGCGCGCACCTCAAAGTTTCATTTTTTTTTCATTTACCGTTATCTTCTCTTTTCGTTTGAACCTTTTGTGGTGATTTCCCTTTATTCTACCAGTTATTTTTGTGTTTTTATCTTTGTTTTCTTTATATAGTGTATCGTTATTTTTGGGTTGTTACTTCAGTTCAGATAGTTGGGAGCTCCGCTTTTTAAGGCTTGCCTAAATAGATACATTATTAAGGGCTACAGAGTTCGTAAACAGTCAAGAAATACAGCCTAATAAGGTCTTTAATAAACATCAGGTGACCCTCTCAGAAAATCTCATGAACAGGGGTGTATGGATATAAAATGGAATGTCCCTTAATGTGCAAGGCTATAATTCTCTCAAGCAACAGCATTGAGCAACGTTTTATTTGTTCTCTAATTCTTAGATTTAAATGCTGAACACGTTTATGGTCTTTAGAAGATTCACAATGCAGGGTTCTCATAAAAGGGTATGGCTGGAATTTCAATTTGCCAGTTTAAAAAAATTCTCAATTATTATTATGATAAGCCATGGGTTTCTAACAATCTGCAATTGGGTCTTTTGGGCTTTTACATTTAAGGTTCAGAGCACTAATGATAGCTCCATCTTAAGCAAGCACTCCATGGTAAAGACAGGCTACTTCAGAGATGAATTCCTCAAGTACTTTGTCACTAAAGATGCTAAACGATCACCATTAATAAACAGGTGAGAACTTAACAACATCAAAATTACGTGTATCCATAGTTAATAGAGTGGAATGGTTATGAAACCCAGCGACCTTCTTTGTTATATGTCTTTGTTAGCTTTTTTTAACCGTGACCCTGCACAAAACACAATAGAAATTCCAATGTATTAATCAATCAGCCAATAGAAACGTGTGAGTTCAGTCGTTCAGGGGACGCTAATGAACTATGACCCTGCACAATCTTTTGTCTTGCCCCCTTCCAACATAAATCGCAGCGCCTTTGTTAGCCCCTTTGAAGTTTGCCGGGTTTCATAACCATTCCACTCTATTAACTATGGTGTATCTCAGTGTATTTCATTTCTTATCAAACAATCTCTAAACTGATGATACAACTTTTAATCTAGAGGTTATTACATCCGCATGAAGGCAGTAAATCACATGCTTCATACATTCTTGACGTCTAAAGAGATTGCAACAAAACAGGTAAGAGACTAGTGACACTTCAAAGGAAGTTGGAAATTTTCCACCTGTACTCTTAAGAGAAGGCCTAAATCACGTACTTTTAATAATCAAAGTCCTACACATATATAATGACAATGCCTACAACTGTAATTAAGCCACACAGGGGTGGACTATAGGTCCGAGAGGGAGGGATTATACTAAAAGATGGGATGGATTAGAATTTATTCTCCCAGTAAAGGAATCGAGATATAGACAATTACGTACTGTCATTTATTTGAGCCTTAATTAAGAGCTATGTTCTGGGATCCAAAATATTTGACAATCTTCTTTTAAACATCTTCATTTCCCATTACTGCCTACTAATTTCATTTATTATTAATATGATATATAAATATTTTGTTATTCAGGTTGTCTCTCTTGGAGCAGGGTTTGATACATCATTTTTTCGGTTCACTTCAGAAGGACTTCTGGGAGATACAAAGTTCTTTGAGGTAAGATGAAGGTGTACTTAACAGTTTTATCTGAAGAGAAAATATGATTTGTGCAAAACATATATAGCATCATGTGTACTATAGTGGCTGCCGATATGGTGGCCAGTTGAGATATTAGTTGACTCTCGACCAGTATGTGGTCGAATACCGATCAAGGGTTGACTGCTACTCAGCCAACACTCTACTATTCTGTATATTGGACAACATGGTTGCAATACCCCACCAACAACCACTGACACCTTACCAATACCCCACCAACATACCACTGACACCTTACCATGGCCCTACCAACATACCCCACTAACACCTTACCAATACACCTTCAACATACCACTGACACCTTACCAATACACCACCAACCAACTATCAGCTGACACAAGAAAAGGGGTTAAGAATTCTACCAATTATTGATCGATGCTTGACCAACATCTCAATCAACTCTTGACTGACAGTTGGTTGAGGGTCAATCAACGTGTTAGTCGACGCATAGTACACATGATCCAAAATATCTGTGATGTTGATTTCTAGAGAAACCTTAATTATTTTCTTCAGGTTGATTTTCCAGAAGTTGTTAAACAGAAAGCTTCTTTCATCAGTCAACATCACATCCTGACTGACATTACTGGGCAAGTGTCTCCCCTGCCAAATAAGGCCTTGCAAGGTACCAGTTTGTATGACAAGTTTATATTGCCATGAAATGAAAACAAGTGAACCACTTTTATAAGCCAAGGACACATTTGTGGATCATGTTAATTAGCATAGTGACAATAATGGGCCGCACCAAGCGAAAAGGGACCTCATGACAATGACATCACTTCGATAAAAAACACATGAAAACAAATCACTTTGAAATTGGTAGAGCAAGCAGTTCACGTTCTACCAAAGAATCAGTAGAATCAAAATTACTTTCACATATCTGTTTGAATCGGATAAAAGTGAAAGAAAAGTAGAAGAGTAATATTAGTAGCACGTGTTTTCATTCATTTGAAAAACATTGCCTAAGAAACAGCTTTTCAAATGAAGAATAAATTCGTAAGAGACTTCAAACTGGCTTATCCCAGGCTTATGAATGATGCAAGCACTTGTTTGAGTGTCTGCCATTGTTCATCATTTATCCTTGAATATTTCGCGAAGCAACTGCACCGGAGGCTTTCTGCGGTGTAGATGAGAGGACTGACGAGGAGATGTTGGACTGGCAGGGGATCTTGAAAGATAAGTTTAAAGTGAACTGACTTTGTGAGAGGGAGCCATGTGGAAGTTTTCGTGGCCTAGAGTAGTTTTCCAAAACGCTTAACTCGAAAACAAAGTTTAAAATTTTCCTCTACTATAAATTTGCAAGATATACAACAACTCCTGAGGTGAGATCGCTAGAAATATTACGTCTAGTTCATGTTTTCTCTTTTCAAGGGCGATCAAATGTCAACAAAATGAGAATGGTCGTTCGAGTAGCAACTTTTGAACAGCGATTTTTTCCACTTTAGGAGCTGAATTTTGGCAAATCATTTTTTCTCTTATCTAAATCAGTTGTCCAACTGTTCCAAACTGCCCTTAACTCAAAATCGGCAAAATATGTCATAAATAAGGTCCCTTTTCGCTTGGCGCGGCCCAATTATTAAAGTTATACAATCATATATTTAATGTTTACAAAACATATCCTAGCAGTAGTCTACTCTAACATGTCCATGAAATTAGTAACAATCGAAATAACAAAATGTAAGTTAACAAGAAAATTTTACAATAAATAAAAAGTAAAATAAAATAAGAGGGCTGTGTGCAACAAGGGTGTAAGTGACTCTTGATCCTGATATAAATTCTCCTTCAAATTCTTTATTTTCTGAGGGAGAATTTAGAACGTGATCAGGAGTCACTTACGCCCTTGTTGCCCACAACCCTTTGATTGTTGACTAGCAGTACGTGTCTTATAATCGACAACTGTCAATCAAATAAACCGGAAGTATCTTGACATCTCCCCCTTTGCACTGAGGTTACTTTCAAAGCAATGTCTGTGATACAATATGGCTTGAACGTTAACTCAATGAAAAACTGTTCACAGTTCAGTATTCCTCGATATAGCGCTTTGATTTCTCAAGTCTGCCACTCGAGGTTCTCAGTTCTTCGTTCTCTGTTGATCCTTGTTCCGTTGCATCTTGTATATCGGGGGTGTTCGGGAGTTGGAAGCTCAGGTTCTTTATCATCAGGAAGTTCATAAGGGAGCGTATCGTCTGATTCCGTCTCCTTCGTCTCTGGTGTTAAGGACGCAAGTGACGTCTTTTTCTCCTTGTGTTAGGAGTCTGTGTTAGGAGTCTGTATGACACAGGACTTTGCCTTTGTATCCTTATGACTACTTGGGCCTCTGTTTTCCATCCCATTTTCTCACTCCATGTCTCACATCAAAGGATTTCTTGTAGACTACTTTCATCTTCTCATCAGCCGATTTTACTGCCTCTTGGTTGGGCCACTTGGGTTCTAGATTTCTTTCTAGGTTTTTTTCTAAGGAAGGGACAGTGGTACATATTTGGCGTCCCATCACGAGTTGACATGGGCTAACCTTGGTAGTTTGTATAGGTGTGGTTCTGTAACTCATCAACGCCAAGAATGGGTCTTCTTGTTTGAGGAATCTTTTTGCTATGCATATACACCGCTTTCTGCCTCACCATTTCCTTGTGGGTGATGTGTACTAGAGGTTGTACACTTGAACTCGTACTTTGTGCTGAACGAGAGGAATTCCTCCGAGATAAATTGAGGTCCATTGTTGCTGACGAATTCTTCAGGGATTCCACACCGGGCAAACATGTTTTTGTGTCTGGAATGTGTGCAATCTCGATAAAGCTTGAATAGTAGTCCATGAATATAAGGTATTTCCGACCATCCAGTTCACAAAGATCCGCTGCGATCCTTTGCCAGGGTCTTTCAGGAAACGGCATTGTGATTAGAGGTTCCTTTCTCTGTGACGGCTGGTTGGCTTGGCAGAATTCAGATGAAGATACTTTCCATGCAATTTCACGGCTCATAGCTGGTCACCACACCGATAAATGGCTCACTCGCGACACTTAGTTATCCCCTGAAGTCCATCCTGGATGCGCTGTAGGACACTGTATGACGATGCAGTTTGCTAAGGACTAGCTTGCCGTAAAGTAAAAGTAAAGTAAAGCAACTTTATTTAACGTAAGAGGCCGACGGGAGACCTACAATTTTACGTCCTAATCCGAGATTACGTGAAGGTCTAACCATTTGCAGTTGTTTCACAAAGGCAACACCTTCTACTCAGTTATTTTAAGACCCTGAGTGTTGGTCCGGCCGGGGTTTGAACCCGCGACCTCCCGCTCAACAGACCCTGGAGTTTAACTACTGAGCTAATCGGGAGGCGGTTTCTGAAGCCAACGACTTCAGAAAGCTCACGACGCACTTCGTAGTACTCTCGTATCTCAGCTGGTACTTCCTTGGGGTAATTCAGGAACATTCTTTGGTGCTGACAGGGCTTTAATGGCTCTAACTGTGACGAATTGGCGTGACTGTTTGTTGGCATGACATGTTAGGTGTGTCATGATTTGCATATGTTAATTATTCAAGGTTGGTCGCACTTGTGTCGTAGGTTATATTATAAATCTGGTCCAGAACACACTTTCAACGCAGGATGCATGAACTCGTTGAGGGACTGCGTGGAATCGAAGTCGTTGCGGACGACTTTGTTGTTGTTGGCTATGGCGATACGCTGGCTGATGCTACTCTAGACCACGACAAGAATATGGAATAAGGAATGGAATAAGGAAGGAGCGAAATGTCAACCCAGAGCAGACCAAGCTGAGGAAAGACGAAGTCCCATTTATTGGTCATGTGGCCACTGGTAAGGGTTTGTATGTAGACCCATCCAAGGTTAATGCGATCTTGGAAATGACTTAACCTACAGATGTCGCCGCACTGCAGCGCTTATTGGGGATCACACAGTACCTGAGCAAGTTCCTTCCAAGACTGACATCACAAATTAAGCCCCTTAGATTGCTTACTCAGAGACACTGAGTGGGTGTGGAATGAGGCACAGCAAGCGGCATTTGTGGATCTGAATAAAGCTGTTTCTAGTACACCGGTACTACGTTACTATAATCTAGGAGAAGAGGTAACTCTACAGTGTGACGCTTCGCAGTCTGGACTTGCAGCGGCTTTGATGCAGAACGGTCAGCCTTTGGCTTATGCATCGCGTGCATTGACGTCAGCTATAAGACTATATACGCACAGTTCGAAAAGGAATTGTTTGCATGTAACCATTTCGATACATATATCTACGGTCGTGACGTGGTACGTGTGAAAACGGATCACAAACCACTGGAGATGATTGTGCTCAAACCGCTAGACAGAGCCCCAAAACGACTTCAGCGAATGCTTCTCCAACTGCAGAAGTACAGGTTACAAGTTTCATACAAGAGGGGTGAAAATATGTTCCTAGCAGACGCGCTCAGTCGTGCATACCCTCCTGAAGTACACGCATGTGATTTCTCCCGTGAGCTAGAAGAGGTGGACCGCAGCAAGGCACTCGCAATAAGTGATAGTCGCCTACAACAGATTACACATGCGTCACCAAACGATCCAGTGATCCAACAGCTACGCACGATGATCCAATGTGGCTGGCCGGACAACAAGACGAACGTGCTAGAGAATCTGCATGCATATTACGATTTCCGTGATTAGCTAACCATACAAGATGGAGTTAGTATTCAAGGGATCCCGTCTGTTTGTACCTACTGCGATGCGCAAGGAGATGATGGCCGTGACACACGCAACTCATATTGGAGTTGAAGGGTATCTTAGAAGAGCACGCGAGAGTCTCTACTGGCCCCGTATGGCTACAGAGTTAAAGGAATATGTCTCCAAATGGGACATTTACCTAGCGCACCGGCAAGCGCCTGGCAAGGAACCACTGCTTTAGCACGAGATAGTGGTACGCCCATGGTCCAAGGTCGGTACTGATCTCTGTGAAATTAACGGGTGAACACTGTTAGTTGTAGTCGACTACTACAGTAGCTTTATATAAGTGGAGTGAATACATAATGTCACGTCCCACAGTGTTGTCAGGCAGCTAAACGCCATCTGTTCAAGATATGGTCCTCCGGCAACCTCGTTCCCAGGTCCCTTTCCCTTCGCTTGGGGGCGGGTACCCTCCCCCAAGCGAAGGGAAAGGGCCCTGGGAACGAGGTTGGTTATTCGGATGTGCTGGTGACTGAGAACGGGCCGTAGTTCGCCTCTGCCAAATTTGCTGTCTTCGCGAAGACATTGTGACGTCATCTCCCCGTTACCCACAATCTAATGGGAAGGCGGATAACGTAGTCAAAATAATCAAGCGTTTGTTTAACAAGTGTCAGAGTATCTTTCTGTTTTGGACTGGCACAACACTCCCACAGAAGGTATCGGCACAAGTCCAGCACAGCGTTTCTTGGGTAGACGTTGCAAGACCCTCCTAGCCATTGGCTGCACATTACTCAAGCCAAGTTTCCCAACCCTTGACACTCGTGCTCTTGTGGGCCAGAAGAGGCGCCAGCAGTTCTACTATGACCGGCAGGACAAACCCCTCAAACCTATTGAGGCGGGTGACACTGTCCGCATGAAATTGCCTGGTCAGGCGACTGGGATTTGTACTGGTCCCATTGGTGTCAGAGGTTACCAACCTACCAACTTAGCTAGCCTAACAACTGAGCTAACCGACCATGCGGTTAACTCGTTCGTGAGTTACATTGCGCTTATGAATAAAGTGCTCATCAAACTTCTCGATTACCTTATCAAAACCTTCCTCGTGTCCTTCTTCAGTGATGCTAAAGGCATTGAAGATATGGTCGGCTTCATTTCCTATCGTGTAAATTAGTGTACTAACTTGGACTTCGCCCTCGTCCTTGAGTCGAGTAGCGATCCAGTAGCGCGTGAACTTTTGCTTCCATTCGCGCAATTGCAGGGGCTTCGTGAAGTCAGAATTCTACGGTGGGTTCAGCAAACGAATCGTAGCCGCTTTGCCTTATTTATTTCAGATTTACCGATTAACTTACACAGTAGATGTCTGTTTATATCTACTAAAACTCAACGAGCTTATTGAAAACGTCCGCCATTACATTCTGTTATTCTCAAGCACATGTTCTCTAATTATAATCGACAACTGTCAACTAAATCAACCGGAAATCCAGTTTGTTAATTGTTTGTAAATATATATATATGTACACAAAGACACCGCTAGACCGGAATATGTCAATTTTTACCGATACAAAACTGTACCGGAAAAAAACTGGGACTGCTGGTTTTTGGTATGTATCTCTGTACCAAAAAAAAATGGAATCGTTATTTTCCAGTTGATAACATTGTAGATTTCCAATGCAGGACAGTCCAAAAAGCAGCTCTCCCCTCCTGCACAATGTTTTACTTGCAAAAAAGGAAAATTCGGAAAATTCGGGACATTTTGTGGTCACGTGGGACGGTGGGACAATCGGCTAAAATGCGGAACTGTCCCCACACAATCCGGGATAGTTGGCAAGCATGATGTTTATTAGTATATATGTATCTTATAGGTCTATGTACTGAGAAGTACTCTCTGATTGGCTGGGATCTCAAGAAGCTGTCAGGCCTGGAGAAAGCTTTACTGAACTGTGGGCTTGACACAGGGTGTCCCACATTGCTGCTTTCTGAAGTTGTTCTTAGTTATCTGAGCCCACACTGGTAAGCCTGACATCTTAGATTTCATTCACTGAGGTCAACATGTTGTTTAAGTAATGATCCGTGTAAAAAGTACGATAAAATCCATTGTTCTGTGGTATCGAGCCTCCCTCACATGGGATTTGTTTGTATTTATATTACGAAAACACTGGGTGATAATTATGTAGTAAAGTAGTAAAAAGTCTTACTTTCATTCCATTTTTATGAACAAATTCTCTTCCAACCAATCATGAACAGCCAAAAACAAAGTTTCCAAACATTCGATTTGCTTTATAAACAACATTTGGAACCGCAGTGCAAAAAGTAGTTTTAATATTTTGAAAAAATGGAGGAAATTATACGTCTTCCTAACCTTTAGGGCGATTTTCATGTTTCAACCAATTTCACAATATAAAATTAACACCTTGCCCCATCTGACTGCTGTTTGGTGCCGTACTTCTTACACGAATCATTACTTACTATTTCTGACATATTTGTAACTTTACTTTTCACAGCTCTTCTGCAGTAATTTGTTGGGCTGCAAGACTGTTTATCTCTGCTATTTTCGTCACTTATGAGCAGGTGAACTAACTTGTCACTACAATTTCCAATAGAGTGTTTATGGCTGTTCACAACCCAAGAATAAAGTTAGAGATAACACCTTTTCTGCTGTCGTTGTTTTGTTCTAGGTTTTTCCAGATGATCCATTTGGGATTGTGATGTGAGTACAAAGTATTTGTTTTAATACATCCTAAGTATGTATGTCAACATTGTTTAATTTTTTTCTATATACGGATTTTAACTACATACGGATTTTCATACTGCAAAATCAAATCCCAGGGTACCCTGTTTATGTCATTTAGGAAAGCTGTTTCGTCAAAATTCCTAAAGTCCATGCCGGATTCAATAAACCTAGGGGATCCTAGCTTTAGTGGAACGAAATTTACGCATTGCAAATTATGGTCACTGATATTGATATCACAGGTACCATAACTTAATATCATGTCCGGATTATTAGTGATATGTAATCTATCAGAGTAGCTTTCTCATTAGTCTGCGTTGCGGCTCTGGAGTATCGGAGCGGAACGCGCGGGACCCCCGATCCCCTCTCCCCTCTCTTTTCTTTCTCGCCCCAATCCTCTTAATCTCCGCTCGCTCCGCAGTCTACTGACTCATTATTACAAACACCGCGGCAAAACGTTATGCTCCGCTGACACAAATAACGAAGGCTCTGGTGTTCAAATACAAGTGTCCGAGGGCTTAAAGGGGCTATGTCATGGTACTGCGCATGTATCGAGTAGTCGCCTGGTTGGTGGCTTTAATTGGATACAAACAGTTAAACTTCCCTCCTTCAATGCTTGATTGAAAGGATTTTCAATATTTTCCCTGGAGACTGTTTATATACACGGTTTGTTGGTCATTTTTGCATATTTGTTTTGATTTTAAGCATCCCACATGGCCGAGAGGTTCGGTAGTTCATATCAAAAACGGTGGAAATAGCTGTTTCGATTCCGGCCCGGAACGCGAAGCCTATTACCGTGACACAGCCCCTTCAAACATCTTTTGTAAAATATGAACCTAAAATTAGAAACAGTGGTGATTTATAACTCACTGGTGAGGTGCGCGAGCACTGGGCTTATCAAAAGCGCATGCGCATGACGTTTTACCGCTGTATAGGTGTACACTTGACATGCTGTTACGCGATACGCGACAATAATGTTTTTTTTTTTAATACCTCCATGAAAAAAATGAAAGTAAACAATTAAAGTGACCTTAGTTGAAGTTAGTAACTCTGTGTCAACCCGAACCTGTGAACATGTTTTTTTTTTAATACTTCCATGAAAAAAAATGAAAGTAAACAATGAAAGTGACCTTAGTTGAAGTTAGTAACTCTGTGTCAACCCGAACCTGTGAACACTATTGTCTTAACCAACAAATGATGATTAAAATGACCTCAATTTATTCCCGTCAAATTGACGCGATGGTTACATTCCACAGGACAAACCACTTTCAGCAGATCGGGTCTCCTCTTCGCAGCATCACGACCTTTCGCACTCCAGAAGCTCAAGTTCAAAGATACAAAGAACAGGTAAAACTGAAGTTGTTCAAAAATGACCTTACTAAAGTTCAATAGCTTTAATCCCATCGGGGTCGACTCAGGCCTCGAAGTAGAAAAACGGTGATGGTGTTTAATGAAGAATAAATAAATAAAAACAAGGTTCCGTCCAGTTCAGTTGGTCTAAGTCTTTTCATTCAAATCTAGCTTAAAATCTCCCATTCTTAGATTTTGAGGCTAAATTGGAACGTATTTTACTTTTGCGAATACAGTCAACTCTCGTCTTCCGGACACCCCGATAATATGGACAAAAGCTGGAGTTCTTTACTGCGAACAGTCCCTCCTTTTCCCTCCATTGATTGTAATTTGCGAGCGGAGCGTGCGAAGAGAAAATATGGCATATTACAATCAATGGAGGGAAAAGGAGGGACTGTTCGCAGTCTACTGGAGTTCCGGCGAAACTGTTACAGAGGATTGGCTAAAAAACAACTTCCGTTATTGATTATGGCCTCTCGCTATTATATGGTCTCGCTATTATACGGCCTCTCGCTATTATACGGCATCTCGCTATTATACGGCCTCTCGCTATTATACGGCCTCTCGCTAGAGCAGATTTCGTATGGGTGGGACAAACTAAAGCACGGTTACTGTACGGCATGCCGTGACATTGTAATGGTTTCGCTATTGTTTTGTCTTTCTGGTCCAATCAAATTACAGAGTTACGGTACAGTAAGTTACGGTTATGGTACGGCGTGGTTACAGGTACGGTTATGGTAAGGCTACGGACATGCCGTAGTTTGTACCACTCATAGGAAATCTGTCTGGATTGGAGCGAGGAACACGCGTCCATACAATGCATACAAACATGTCTTATTTCTGCAAGTTTTGAAAACTCACCACATGGTAAATATCCAATGAAATATCCACAGACTTGGTAAACTTACTAAGTTCATTTCTTAATTATATTATAATTAGAATAACTTTACGAACTTGGCCCAATTGTTTTAACTCGTGGGTACGCGCAAGCGCATTAACTAGTTATTGGGATAAGGGGAAATCGTGTTACTCGCTCGGTTAGTCGGCCACTCACTCACTCACTCACTCACTATGGTGTTAGCATGCCAAAGAGCCTGAGAAAGCAATCGATGTTTGATTGATTCAATATTTCAGTTTCATCTCCATGATGACGTCACATACTACAACTACCAGAACTCTTTGCGCGGTTCCTTTAATTTGGACGACTGTCTTGGAACTCCGAGAGGCCCTCGCTAGCAGAACTACCAGTTAGGAGAAACTACTACGAACGAGACGAGAGATTGAGAGGAGAGGGTAGAAGGGCCTCTGGCCTCGGCCGTGGAGAATCTCACTTCCATGCTGAGTTTAGGTTCAGAATTTGAACCTCGCCTCTGATTGGATAATCTTCTCATTTGGATGTAATTTTGATTAGCTTATTAACGGCCATCAAACCTGTTTTGCTGGGCCATTGATAAGCCAATGAAATTTACCGTTTCATCCTAATGAGAAGATTATCCAATCAGAGCCGAGGTTCAAATTCTGAACATTAGATCAGCATGAAAGTGAGATTCTCAACGGCCGAGGCCAGAGGTTTTTTCTTCGCTTAGCATCTTTAATAACTAGAGTGCAAGAAGTCAGAGAAATTAGAACATCTGGTACCCAAGGTACGGAACTCTCAAAGGAGTTAAGAAATTTGAATGAGATAAAGAATTTGAAATGGATTCTGGTAGTTTTATCTAGTTATCAAAACAACTTGTTGCTGGTATATAACTAGTATCAAAGTTAAGAGCAAAACCGATTTCCAGAGAAGTTCTCAGTCGTTCGAGGGATCGAAATTCATTGCTAGAATTTTGATAACTACTTTGAAAAATATAAACATACCCTTTTCCTAATGTTTTCACGGAACGTTTATAGCCCGTTCTATTAGTTTTCGTGTTCACTTTACGAACCGACTTTGCATTCTAAAAGTGGGCGCCGTTCCTTCACAATGCTTAGTTCTGAATCCAGACGACATGTCAACTAGACTGACTCGTACTTTTCTCGTTTGAGTTCAAGAGCAAACAGAAACATGCGAAACTGAAGCTGAAGAATTCAAAATACGAGCTCTCCAAAACAATCTCCTTCACTCGTACAATTATAATTTGCTCTCAAATCGGTATTTTCTTCATGATTTGCATTTTGCACACGGGAGAACAGTTATCAAGAAACGACTGATCCAAGTTTTACAAAAGAGGCTTATTGAATAGTCAACGAGTTCTAATGCTTAAATTTCATTTTGGAGAAACTAGTAATATAATACAGCGTGACCGGTTCAGCTGAATATCATCGGTACTTGGAAAGACAGAGAAACTTATGATACCAATGCAAAGTTTATTGTGGGATTTTTTCGAGTGAAAAACAGTGGACAGAACATAATTTCTACCGCTGGGATCAATGCGCTTGTCTTTTGTAACTCCCCAAGAACAGAACTCCTGAGTGTGGAGGGTTCCAATCCCCCAAAAAGCTCCGTTGGGTTTATGAATGTTTTCTGGGACCACGTACAGTATAATGCAACTCTGAATTTCTAACGAGACATGAAACAACCATAGGGGCTGATCAAAGTCAGGACCCAGCTAATCTTCAGATCGAATTGGAATTTAGCGTGATGGTTTTCGTGGAGGGAGTTAGGGCGAGATACCAATAAACCCAACTCACATGTGGCGCCGCGAACAGGAATCGAACCCGGGCTACAGATGTGAGAGGCGAACCATTGCGCCACCCCAGCTCCCGGCAATGCACTCCTGCTAAAAAATATAATTAACATTGTAGTTGGGAGGCGATGTTTTTAATTTTGGAAGTGGCCAAGAGAGTTATTTATACATGTGTCAGACAGTTGCTTAATGACATTCACGTCGTAATAGGGCTGGCCGACAGTCAAGTACCAGGATATGAATTCCTTTTATAATTCTCTACCAGCTGAGGAGAGACGTCGAGTCGAAACTATCGAACCTTTTGATGAATTTGAGGTGAGTGTAACCACTGTTTTCATTGCTACGCGATGGCGCGAGACCAAAGTCGGATCGTGTAGTTTGCATTGGACTACTGTCAATCATACAGAGTGGGAGGGGCTAATTATGCAAACTAAAACCTGGTTTTCCTATTTTGGGAAACTCCCGGACGGTAATCGATTTCGATGTTTCCCGACCATCCCAGATGTTCCCGACTTGAAAACATGAGAAAATGACTGTTCCCTATCGACTGGGGAGATCGTGAACAAAATTGGTAAAATCAGGAGCGATTCTATATTGCCGACGCTTCCCAGATTTCTGCGATGGTCGGCAATCATTCCCGATATATGCCGGAAAACAAATCCGGCGGTCTGTGACAGTTGGCGATGCGTTTAGCTCGGTCCAGACTCCGAAATAGATTTGGCGCGAATATTTCCTGCGTCTTTTATTTATCGTTGCCGATGGTTGCCGACGGTTCTACCAAATATCGGGAGCATCTGGGACGGTCGGGAAACATCGAAACACCGAACGTCTGGGATTTTCTTGACATATGAAGATATGAAGATTGACGGTAGCCATGCAAACTACGAATTTGCGGTAAAGAGTACATGAAATAAAAACAGGAGTCACAAAACCTGATATTCGCAATTTTATCTCAACGTTTTTGTAAGGTTTGAACTCGATTTTACGTTTTAATGGCCATAATAATTCAAACATTTGGTCCGGGTATTGAGAGAAGTCTTGTAGTGAATACTGAAAGCGATAAACATATCAAAATAAAGTATTCAAAACTGCAGCCATCTTATTTCTTCTTTTAACAGGTTGTTTTAAAGTTTAAAGACCGACCTTTAATTCAATGAGATTTTAGCATTGAGATTTTAAATTTTTCCACTTATTATAAAAAAAACATTTTTTACATACATACAAAAATGAATAAATAAATTATCACCATTGACTTAACTTGTGAGTACAAATCTTACGAATTTTTAATAGATTAGATTATAAAGACGACGTTATGTAATATGTTTTTAGCTATTTTCAATTTTCGTTTCATTGGCACTTTTATAACATTTTCTTTCGTACAGGAATGGCATTTAAAGTGTTCCCACTATGTCATACTAGCCGCGTTCAAAGGCAGTTGTCACGTGATGTCTAACCTACTGATCCCCGACACTACTGGTAAGATTAGTTACTTATTGACTAAGTAGGAGGGCCGCAAGGAAACATTTGGCTCGAGGTCATGATGTAACTTCACACATTTCTCCCTCATTTTGCAGCATAGTACTCTACAAGAAGTGACTAGCACTTAGTTCGTCCTCTGATTATTCTAATAGAAATCACGGCGTTCCTGGATCACTTTTTGAAAGAGAACCTGGTGAATATATTGTCGAACATCTTAAAGGAGCAGTGTCACGATTAGTATTCATGCCCAAAGTTTTGAAAATGTGTCAGGCGGACAAGAAATCAAAAGATGTGACAGAAGTAGAAGTCCGTGAGTAATCCGTTTGCATCGGCGTATTTTCACGATATCTCGAGCCGAAATTGCTTTAAAACTATACTTCAGTATTATATGGTTAGGTTTGATGTTATATTTTTATAAAGCAGCATTTTATTTATTTCAATCGAAAGGGAAATTTGCAGCGGCGCGTGACATAGCGTGATTTTGCCATTGTCTATAACAACCAATCAGAATCGTGACACTGCTCCTTTAAACGTTGGCTAAATACAATGGATTTGAAACAAAGCGACAAACGTGGCGATCTTATCAAGCGAGTTGCGCGTCTTCATTGGCAAACTACGAGTCACGTGATGGCGTGAGCGGACTGGAAAAAAACCGTCCGGCGCCGCTCGACTTTTGCTTATTTTTGTTACCATTTGAAAATGTTTATATGACTGAATTAGGTCGGGCCGAACGTGAAAATATTTGGCTCTCAGTCAATTTGTACGCTGCGCTTGGTTCGTACGTCACGTCACCTGTCCAGACCTCCCTCAGTCAATAATACCTACGTAAATCTTCGAAATATGTTCTTCCTCCCTTAGTTTTTGTTGTGTGCAAGTTCTACTTGGATAAAGAAACTATGGAAGGGTATCACAATGCTACCAGGATGTATCTAAGCTAGAAGGGAAACCTAAAAGGCCGTCCATTTTCCGTTAGCGTTGAAGCGAAGCGAAGCGAGCACATGTTCAGATTTAACGGCTTGTCCTGGCTTTCCCACTGATGAAACTTACCAGAAAACTACCCAGTAATGCACTTGATCTATTGCTGTACCCACACAACGTATTAATCGTTTTATCGAGAAAATTGGACTAGACAAGTTCTTCTCCATTTCATTTCTGTGGTCTTAGTCCGTTTGGCCCAAGAAAAAGTATTGTTAGAACAAAATTTGCGTCATAAGCGAAGAGCCAATCAGAATACGTGATAGTTCAGGGTCTTCATGTTGGATGCGCGGAAGACCCTGGGAACGAGGTTGGCACAACTCAACAACAACTCTCTCTCACGACTCATATACTTTATAGCGTTACGGAATGTACATAAGTGGGTGCAGAATGTTGTTATGTAATCCCGTTGGGATACCGTTGAGGGTGTATAAAGAGGAGTGATTAATATGTAAGAATCAATCTAAGGCGTTTCTCTACTTTGATACCTAATTTCTTTAGGACATATGTTAAGAATAGAAGAAATATACTGACTACACTATGTATACGAAGTCCAAGGATTACGGCAAAGCTGACACAACGTAGGATTTTATATTGAATGTTACAATATTTCGGCTGGCAAAAACAGCCTTCTTCAGGTACTAGATGTAACAGGTCTAGGTAGACTTGATTGGCCAACATTATATACTGCTGTAATTATACGTGTCCGACAAGTATCAATAAACGAGATGCCCGCTCCTTATCTGTTGTTTGTGTTTAATGCAGTTTAGCTATAAAGTGTTTTATGCTCGTTTTAGTGGGATAAGAGCATACTGGTACTTTAACGATATCGCGCCGTTCACGTGTTGGCGTGCGATCACGTGCACTTCAACTAAGGTTGGTCCTCCACGAACTACTACGGGTGTATATATTTTTTGTACGACATTAAAGACCGCGTGCATCGCTAGAATGAGATTTGTGTTTCAAGGCTATAAAAAGCCTAAAGTCGCTACATTTATTGTTTAAAGGTGAAGTAATACGGGCAACAATTTCTTGCAACTTGTCGCGCAACAATGTTGCGTTGCGAGTTGCAGCGAGATGTTGCTCGTATTACCACCGCGCGTGCAACTTGCCACGCAACAAATTTCTACTTTCTGCAACATGTTGCTGCAACTTGCAACACGGAAATTTATTGCGTGGCCGCGGGTGGTAATACGAGCAACACTCGCTGCAACTCGCAACGCAACATTGTTGCGCGACAAGTTGCAAGAAATGTTGCCCGTATTACTTCACCTTAAAGCTATTTGGACGCAGTCTGGCTGTGATTTTGCTTTTCTTCTAATTCTTTTGCGGACTACAAACGCGCGTCTTCTCTGGGAATGCCGCAGCCTAGAGTGAACACTGCATCTGGAATTTCATTTTTTCATTACAGATAAACTAAAGGAAAACCTCTCCATCGACGAAGTACCAAAACTAAACCCAATGTCATTGCCAATAGAATCAGGAGAGAAGCTCAGAAGGTATGTTTCGTTTTCTACTGTCTAAGTGTGTACTTAGTGATATTGTCGTTATTATAGGCCTTGTTAAAAGTATGATGGGTAGATTTGATTGATGTGAAATCCTACTTTTTCTATATTAATGAGGTGAAGCCACAAGAAATCTCACAAAATTATAAGATATTCAGTGCATGATTTTGCTCTCACAGATATGGACACTGCGCTGTTGCTTTACCAAGTGGTGAGGTGATAGTGACTGGAGGCTTTGGTCAACACGGCACCAAACACATGAGGCTTCCTGGAGTACAGATGCTTTGTCATTCACAAGGTACAAGCAATATTTCCTTGCTAAACGTGCTCTCGATACCTGCCTGTTTCTCTAGTCTTCTCAGTTGCTTTAATTTTCTTTTTTAATCTACGACAAAAACTCTGTAAAAAGGTAAAATAAAACTACTCAATGGAATTCCACACGCATTCAAGTTCAATAAAATGGTGATAGCTATTTTCGTAAACTAAAGTCCTCATTGCTGACGGTTTGTTGCCTTAATATTAATGTTTTAGGTGTCTGGCAATGCACAGAAGTACTGCTTGATTCAGGAAACGTGTTTGGTAGGTAAATGTGTATCCTTGTTTATCGCGTCACGGCTAAGTGCTAAGGAGGTTGTCAAACTGTTTTAGCGACAATTGTTATTAAACCGCCGCGTTGTAGTGGAGTATTAGTACTAGACACGAAATTAACTGGTTTTGAATGCATGTGATATAATAGATCATAGTTAATAGAGTGGAATGGTTAGGAAACTCAGGGACCTTCTTTGTGATAGGTCTTTGTTAGCTTTTTTCAACCTTGAACGTGCACAAAAGACAATAGAAATTCCAACATGTTAGTCAATCAGCCAATAGAAACGTGTGAGTTCAGTCGTTCAGGGAACGCTAATGAACTATGATAGTGCACAATCTTTTGTCTTGCCCCCTTCCAACCTCAATCGCAGCGCCTTTGTTAGCCCTTTTGAAGTTTGCCGGGTTTCCAAACCATTCCACTCTATTAACTATGAATAGATGGACCAATCACGGTTTCTGGGAAACCCCCCCCTCCCCCACACTTCACCCTAACCTTTATGGTTAATCATTAATAGAACGATGCATATCCAGGGGAGGGGTGGGTGGGTAGTTTCCCAGAAACCGGGATTGAGCCTAATATGATTGCCTGCCCAATGGATTAACTGTAGGAACCTTTATGTTTTAGGACCTCGAATGTTTAACACAGCGACGTTACTGGACAATAACATGATCCTTCTACATGGAGGCAGAACATCTCCTTACAAACCTTGCATCAGTACAGTTCTACTCAGCACTCCAACCACGGCAGTTGAGGACATTATAACAAATAACGAAACTATAGACAGTACTGGTCAAACAAAACGTGCTTTAAATAAACAAGGTTCTGGTAAAGAAACAATGAAGAACAGTTGCTCAGAAGTGGACAATACTTACTCTAATTCACAAAAAAAGTGCTGTAGTGTTTGTAAAGGGGAGCCTGTAAAATGCAGAGAGAACTGTTGCAAGTGTACAGACGCTGAATGTGCAACGAGTACCAGTGTTTGTACTCAAAATTTAACTGGACATAATGGTTCTCTTTTTGACAAGCAAACTGTTACCAGTCGTACGAAGAGTGTCGATGTAATAAACAGAAGCAAAGCTGACCATCCTATTAAGAGGTCAGAGGGTGGTGCGACAAGATTTACCTGTGGTGTTACCGTACTGGAGTGTAAAGGGACTGGGCCGGTCCCCAGATGGAGACACACTGCGACGAAAGTAGTCTACGAAAATGGTACGAGAATGATACGAGTTTGTATGCAAATGGTACGAGTGTGAACGATAATGGTACGAGTTTGTACGAGAATGGTACAAGTTTGTACGAGAATGATACGAGTGTGAACGAAAATGGTACGAGCTTGTACGAGAATGGTACGAGTTTGTACGAAAATGGTACGAGTTTGTACGAGAATGATACGAGTTTGTATGAAAATGGTACGAGTGTGAACGAGAATGGTACGAGTTTGAACGAGAATGGTACGAGTTTGTACGAGAATGGTACAAGTTTGTACGAGAATGATACGAGTGTGAACGAGAATGGTACGAGTTTGTACGAGCTTATACGAGAATGGTACGAGTTTGTACGAGAATGATACGAATCTGTACGAGAATGATACGAGCTTATACGAGAATGGTACGAGTTTGTACGAGAATGGTACGAGTTTGTACGAGCGTATACGAGAATGGTACGAGTTTGAATGAGAATGGTACGAGTTTGAACGAGAATAATACGAGTGTGAACGAGAATGGCACCAGTTTGAACGAGAATGGTACGAGTTTGAACGAGAATGGTACAAGTTTATACGAGAATAGGACTAGTTTGTACGAAAAAGGTACAAAGGCCCTAAGACACGAGTAATATATTGAATCATGAAACACGCCTTTGCAGCTTTTTTTATAATAAGAGCAAGAAAGTTTACTTGTTTTTCATGATTTCTAGGCAGAGAAGCCGTGCTAATGTTTGGGGGACGAACGTTAACACACCCAGCACTGAATGACTGCCATCTGCTGGACACCAAGACATTCACATGGACTGAGGTCGGTATTTTTTCTCTTAATAACAATAACTATAATATGCTCACTACCCAAATCTAATAATGATAATGAAACCAGCTCCATCCCTTCTTATTATAGCATTAATTACTAAATACCCTGAAACATTTTACAAGTACAGTTCATGCAAAGTGCGTTAAGGCCTGGTTTTGAAACGAAAGAGAGGCTAAAAGGATAGTTTCAAATAATTCATCTTATTTATTTACTTATTTACTTCGGCCATAATAAAAGATACAAAATAGAATAAAGTAAAATATACAACAAACAATACATAGAGGCCAGGAGAACCAACACGGCGTTAACCAATTACGTTTGTTTCCTATGAAAAATAAAATTATAATAAATGTTCTAATTACAATACTTAATTCAACATAAAAGCAGCATTTAAGAGGTGCGGTTAACTGTCTTGCCTGGTGACATTTCAGATATACAGACTTCCAAGACCTAGGGTTCTCGATGTCAAATACAGAAGTGATGGCAGACACGTAATATTTAAATAGTAATGATCTAAACTTAGGTAAAGAGATATCTGATTTACGCAGTTCGTGTGGAAGTGTATTCCAAATTCGGGAAGCTCTTATAAAATAACTATTTTGGTAACACAGGGTCTTGACATTAGGAATCTGGTAAGTAATAAGATCAAGTGAGTTATCTATCGAATGTAGAGAGATACAATAAAATACAATAAAATATATACAATAACTTTTGTTTAAACACGATAAAAGATTAAAGCGTTGCTTTGGCAAAACACCTGGATCTATGGTTACTTAACCGTGTTTTGCCTTATACAAGAAGATGAGGTCAAGGTATTCATACCAGTAACATAACGGTAAAAGCTTTAGAGTTAAGAGTCTAGATTTGTAGGAGATGTCTCACTCTGTTTGGAAGGGCAACAAGAGAATGAACTTAGTAGCCCTCCTTTGAGTTCTTTCTATATCCTGCATCAGATCGACAGTTTGTGGGTTCCATACTTGTGAGGCATAGGCAAGGTTCGACCTAACCAGGGACAAGTACAGACATCGACGGGCGCTAGTACTTCGGACTTTGACGGCAGAGCGTCTGAGTAGGCCAAGCAACTGGTTCGCCTTGGTGATCTGTTGACGAATGTGAATGGACCATGTAAGGTCAGGCACATCAGGGAAATGGGTCTGTTGTTTTCTACGTAACCTTGTGTAGAGGGGTGATGTTGGCAAGTTTCCATTCAGTAGGAAGAGTTCCAAGCTTGAGTGACTTGTTAAACAGGTGAGTGAGGGAGTATGAGATACTTGACCGAGACAGTCACATTAGTTATAGGTGAGTCAGGCGTCCATTCGTCATCGGTAGTTTTGGAATACACGGAGTTGACTTCTTGAGGGACGCTCAGTAGACTTCGTTGATATCTTGAAGAACGACCAGAAACGCTTAGGGTTTGATTGCAGGGTAGAGCTCAACAAACCAAAAAATGCTGGCTTTTGTTAGTTTCTTTACACATGAACGCAGATGTCTGTATTTTTCGCGAAAAGCATCAGAATTGATATCCTGAAGTTTCCGACGCAGGGTTTCTTTCTGCTTAAGTAGATGTAAAATACTGCAATTTAACCAGGGTATGGTACGACGCCCCTCATTGGCTGCGGCAAGGAAGCTATCTCTCCATGAACTCCAATCATCGTTGATATCAGATAGAGAATCTTACATCATCCAATCAAGATCAAGCGACTAGATAGCACGATTCATTCCCTCAAAGTCTCCTCGCTTATAGTCGAAGACAGTTCTCCTAATTTTATGACTTTTTTTGAGCCGTGTTATAAAGTCAAACAGAATGCCTTTGTGGTCAGAGAACAAGTTTAGTTCTTGATGGTCGACTACCTCAATATTGCTAACCTGGTCCGGCAGATTGGTGATGACAAGGTCGAGTATGTTGTTTCCTCTTGTGGGTGAAAAGATAGTCTGATATAGGAAATGGTCACACAAGCTGTTATAGAAGAAACCTTCAGATTCACCCGAAGGGGTTACCGCACTCTCAGACCACCTGATCCATCTGCCGCACCAAATCCAAACAACAACAACAATAATAATAGAGGAATTTCATTAAATAATATATGTATGTATTGTAGCATTCCGAATTTCCCCTTTTTTAGGTATAAACCCAAAAGATCCACTCGATGTTTGTGCTTCATCTTTCTAAGAGGGTCGCAATGGGGTTAACCGTTAGCCGTAAATCGGCAAAAATACTAGTCGTTAGTCGTAAAAAAGCCCAAATTTTAACCGTTAACCGTAAAAGCCACCACCCCATTGAGACCCTCTTCTAATGGCGGACTCTCCGTACGTGGGCTACAAACTCAATTAATCTGCTAATGGGGGTGGGGGTAATTACAATCTTGTTCAAGGAGGGTGTGGACCTATCGCATCATTACAATATGTTCAAATGCGCATTACGATAGTCAAAAAAACTAATAAAAATAGAATAAAAAGATAGCAATGAAATTGCATAATAATAATAAAAAAGCATATAAACAAAATAATTCTAAACTAGTAAGAAGCCATCCTAAAGCATTACACTATATAACTACAACTACGAAATTATAGGATCTCACACTGTTATTAAGGCTAGACTAATATAAAACCTTCTTAAAAACTCTTCAGCTTCGACTTAAAGCGTCCGATTGAGTGAGTCTCTATTTAAAAAAATTGTCAAAAAGTATATTAACTCCATACCACTGCAACCAAATGTCAGGATCAACACTGATAAGTTCTCATACCACTAATACGTTTTATTTATGCATGCCTAACTTATTCGTGTTTACTCCTCCAAGTGTTTACTTATACATTAGACATCCGCCTGTCCATTTGCACAACTACTCGCTTGTTCATCTAATTAAGTTATTAGTCAATTAGTTAGTCTTTCAACTATTTAGTTAGTATCATTCCAATATCTTATAATGCAATAGTCTTTCAATCAAAAACTTGTAATTTACATAATCAATGAGGTTAGCTAGATTTCTTTATCGTTCCTTTTGTATTATCACGGCCACATCAGCTCTGAATGCTGCAGTATCGCCAATACCGTGTTTAAATAAATGCTATTATTATTATTATTATTATTAAGCGTCCGATTGAAGTTTGCGCTCCTGATTTCTATTGGAAGCGCATTCCACAACTTTGGAGCAGCACAAGTAATAGCACGGTCACCAAGAGTAACTTTGGTTTTAAATCTTAGGTAACTAAACATTGATTCGTGCGTCGTTCTTCTGTCGTAGTTGTCTTTTTTAACGCGATATGTAGACATAAGTAAGCGTAATGGATAAAAATGCTCATGTACGATTAAACGATTTTAAACACTGGAACGAGGAGGAAAAGCACAATCACTAATTAAAGAGTAATACCATATTCATGCTTCGCTTGTTTAAGCTTTTTTAAGCGCTTCGCCTGAAAATATCAACCCCAAAACACCAAAACACAGACCGAGGAGAATAATAGCCACATCGATCACCTTCTCATAAAGTTGTGCTTCCTCGTACTTTAACTTGAGGTGAAAGACGCACGGAAGAATAAACGTGAACGAAGACCCAAGAATACTTCCTGAAAACCCTAACAGCAATCCGAAGTGAGGGACTGTAACAGCTGATGTGACAACTAGGAGTACAAGAGGAACACGAAGGAGAATATACCAAAGGAATGGCGGCATTTTACGTATGCAGGCCTGCTGTGGAATGAGGTCGTCAACGGTTATTACTGCTACAAATATCTTGAAAGGATAGGCACACAGTACGTTAATCCCCAGGAAGAAACTTACGATGAAGAGGATAGTTCCTTGAGGCAGATTACTGGTAACAACTTCCTTTGTTAGTGCCTTAAACGTTAGAAATCCAAACAAAGACACCACGACTTTTACCACGAGTACAAAGGCGTATGTTGTGTAGAGGATCTGGTTGCATTTTTGTTTTTCTGTCATGCTCCCTTCTATCCGTAGAAGTGTCATGTGGGCCGAGTAGCTGAACATAATTATGTTAATTGCAATTGCCACGCCCTCGCCATCCCAAACTGGGATACTCTCGATGTCCCATTCCTGGATATGGGCGGAGCCGTACCATACTATCACTCCGATGGGTACCATTAGTGCGCCTATTCCAAGCAGGCTCGCCCAGGCTACTTTAGACAGAGACTTGAGGAAAACCGTAGGAAGCGTCACAGTGGCTCCGACCGCGGTCCATATCCTCGGAGTCAGCGAAAGATTTGGAAAGGCATGCGCAAGGGAGGATCCACAGAGGACTAAGTACGTTGACGCTATCATGAGTAGCCCAACTGTCTGCAGGATGGAAATAGCTTTTCTACCGAAGCGAGGCCAGCAAGCGTGCGCCATATCAGCGTATGTCGAGTACGTACGAACCTTGGCATTAGTTTCCGGGTGACGAGTGTAGAGGCTCTTTACGGCAATTATTCCGGTATAACAACACAAGATTGGAAATACTAGGAGGGATACAATAGCTGTAAGTCCTCCTCTGCGTACGGCATATGGCAATCCAAGGAGACCATTTCCTTCAAGCGAACAAATAAATGTTGCTGCTGCTTTCCACGCTGGCATGCCGCCTCCATGCTCTTGGGATTCGTCTTCAACTGGGAGGTTATCCGTTACATTTTCACTACTACCGAGAGCGATGCGGTCCCGGCTGAGTAATGCGCGAAGTTGTACTGGTTCACCCATTGTGAGGTTTTACGTTTGTAATCGCAGTTCAAGCGGATTGTCTCTGAAAGAAGAAAAAGGAGTTTGATCATTTGAGGGCAGACAATCTTAAAGCATAGGACCCAAAGGGTAACTCGTGGATTTTAAAAGTGTGTGTACACACATGACCCAGACTTCCTCCAAGCCCGCGATTAGCGTTAATTCAGATTAAAGTTTAACCGAGGTTTTTGTTCGCTTAAGCCCGCGTTGCACGACAAGCATGTTGGGCACGGCCAAAAAATATCAGCACGATAAATGGAAATGTACCGGGTACGCTTCTCCGAAAATCTAAGGGTTCTGAGACCCTGTGAAAAGTGCCGTGCCCAAGTTAGGAGTGCCGTGCCCAAGTTAGGAGTGCCGTGCCCAAGTTAGGAGTGCCGTGCCCAAGTTAGGAGTGCCGTGCCCAAGTTAGGAGTGCCGTGCCCAAGTTAGGAGTGCCGTGCCCAAGTTAGGAGTGCCGTGCCCAAGTTAGGAGTGCCGTGCCCAAGTTAGGAGTGCCGTGCCCAAGTTAGGAGTGCCGTGCCCAAGTTAGGAGTGCCGTGCTCAAAATGCTTGTATAAGGTGCATTTGTTTATTCTAGGATTACACGTAGTAAGGTACTACTCCTTCATCACACAATGAGATTTTAATCCCATCTCAGTAGAGTGGTTTTCGATTGAGTGTCATGAAACCAAAGTAATTACAGAGTCAATCACAGGAGCAAGTAACAACGCAATTATGAAATGAAGTAATTTGTGATTGGTTTTACTTGAACCAATCGCGAGGAAAAGGAAACGCAATCGTGGATAACTCTCGCTAAAACGAAAATTGATTGCGTGATGGAACAAAACAATGTGTGGCTTTAGTTTAGAAATTGATTGGCTGGTAATTACAAAACGTTTTTCACAATCAATAGAAAAGCTTAGCAAACGCAAAACCAAAACCGCTCTATTCATAACACGGGGAATCCACGAACGTCACGCGCATGCGCTTTTGATGTGCCGATCGCGCACGCTTCTCCCTAGTTTCCCGCTGCAACTGAAAGAAACCTGAGGCAATCACCCCTATTTCTAATTTTAAGTATACATACCCGTATATACGTGAAATGTTTTCGCGAAAAACAATAAAACTACTTAAAAGCTAAGCCTAAGACTTTAACAGGTTTGAAGTTTTCTTAATTTGTAATGCTCTGTGAGTTTACTAAGTTATAAAATTATTTACTAAAAAAGTTTAAGATCTCGGAAAGTTGTATTTGAATTCTAGAGCCTTCGTTCTTTCGGCCAGCGGAGCGTAACGTTTTGTCGCTGTGTGCATTACTGAGCCGCACCGCGGTAAAACGTTACGCGCATGCGCTTTTGCGCCTCCCCAGTTTCCCGCCGAAAGAGGCAATCACTAGGCTTTCCCGATTGTGCTCGTAAAAGTGGCATTTTATGCTCGTGTTTTCTCAAAATTATGCTAAAATTATGCTCATTTTTTATATTATGCTTTTTTTCCCAAAAAAATTACTCGCTCATGTATTGCAATTTTCTTGTCATCACATTTTCCTCTGCTCTTATTGCTGCCGCAGCGAGCGAGCCTGAAGCGAGCGAGCAAGCAGTTCTAATTGCTGCCGCAGCGAGTGAGCCTGAAGCGAGCGAGCAAGGCAGCAGTTCTAATCTGTAAACGGGTCCAAATCTCGATTTCTATTTTTACCACAATGCATCACTTCTATTGTCTTTTTTTACCACAATGCTTTGCACGGATCAGATCGTCACGTGACATTACACGAGGTGGAATCTGCATTGTTGGAGCTAACTACGTTCAACCGTTCTTTAATGCATTTCTGTGTATGCGATCCTTGTGTAATCAATGACATGAATTTGTTGAAGTGTAGACGTGTAGGCGAACTCTTTCTAACTCTGTGTGAACTATCAGTTTCCCCAGAGCAAGATCTCTTCTGTTATCAAGATGGTGAGCAGCAAATAAGTTTCTTCTATTGGCTTCGATAAAGTCAAGCAGCCGGTTCAAAATACAATTAGCATTTACAATTGTATTCTCAATTGACAGTTGATTTCCGGTGTTGAAACTTCACCGGGGAGAACAGCAGTTTGTTGTGCCGGGAATCTTAAGAAAATGTCGGGAATTGGTAGGCTCAGGTAATTTACCGGGAGATCGTTGATATGTCGGGACAAAATGAAAATAAATCGCGACAACTTTTGAAATACACACCACAGCTCAAACAGGATTTAGTCGCACGATAGCCCCAAAACTACAAACAGTATATTCATCTAACACCTTGGCATTTTTATCACCCAGTAATTTATTTCCTGCCAAAGTGCTACTGTAGGTTCTCTTCTAATACACTTCCTTAACTGAGCGGAGCAGCATTCACTACCTGTTAGGTATACTAGTCTGTAAGCGGGTCCAAATCTCGATTTCTTTTTTTACCACAATGCATCACTTCTATTGTCTTTTTTTTACCACAATGCTTTGCACGGATCTGATCGTCACGTGACATTACACGAGGTGGAATCTGCATTGTTGGAACTAACTACGTTCAACCGTTCTTTACAGCATTTCTGATGTGTAATCGTGAATGTGTAATCATGAATTTGTTGACGTGTAGACATGTAGGCGAACTCTGTGTGAGCTATCAGTTTCCAAAGAGCAAGATCTCTCATGTTATCAAGATGGTGAGCAACAAATAATGTTCTTCTATTGACCTTCGATAAAGTCAAGCAGATGGTTCAAAACACAATTAGCATTTACAATTACATTCTAAATTACAGTTGATTTCCGGTGTTTAAACTTTACCGGGGAGAACAGAAGTTTAATGGCTCAGGGAATTTACCAGGAGATCGTTGATATGTCGGGACAAAATGAAAATAAATCGGGACAACTTTTGACAAAGCACGATAGCCCAAAAACTACAAAATATATTCAAACTACAAAATATATTCATCTAACACTTTGGTATTTTTATCACCTGCCAAAGTGCTACTGTAGGTTTTCTTCTAATACACTTCCTACACGGAGCAGCATTCACTACCTGTTAGGTATACTAGTATTTTCCCTTATTCAATACATGGGATCGCTCTCGAGAAATCGTCGCGGCAGCTGGCCTACTGACAGTCTTTCCTCCTCAGTTCTTCGATCTGTAAGTTGCCGTCCTCATCTGCCAACGTGGCAACAGGCCGTACCAACACTCAGGATCTTAAAATAACTGAATAGTAGATGCTACTCCTCAGCTCATGATGATGTAAGATTATAAAATTATAAGATACAAACGGGAGAATAGAAAAAAAAAACGTGAAGCTGCACACAGCTTTAACTCGGACCATTTTACAACAGTTCCGTTTTCATAAAACAACGTTAACTTTCTCGTTTGTTGAAACTATTTCCATTTATGAATAATACGGCTTCCATCCGGAGTCGGGCCGACTGTCTGTGAAGCGAGGATGTTTGGATATGCGATATTGTAAAGTTTGTGTTCCCTACGATGCTACAAATCCATACATCACCTCCAAATGGTGTTTCGTAGTGGTCATATCCTGTCGGCAACATTTCACTTCCAATTTGGACTAATTCGGTTAGAGAGAAATCAATATAGACATAAATACTTTCGCAGCAGAGAGCTAGATGTCGTAACCGCGACGGATACGTGTACATTTGATTTGTAGGTACAGTGGAACCTCGATTTAACGAACCTCTATATAAGGAAGTCCTCGGTATAACGAACGATATTCGTCAGCCCGGCAAAATCACAAGTAAAATGTATGTAACAGAACCTCGATATAACGAACCTCGATATAACGGAAATCCTCGTTATAACGAACACAATCCGACAGCCCAAACGTAAAATCTACCCCGATATAACGAATAAATGTCAACACGCGACAAAAGATGAATGCGGAACAGACCAACAGCGATGAAAATCCTTTAATCCTGTAACAAGACAAGAAAACCTCTCAGTCAACAGCTCATTAGCTTTAGATGTGTATATACAGTACAGACACTGGCACTAACGAGATATCTACAGATCCGCTTTATCCTCTTTGTGCGACGTAACACCATTACAAAACAATTATAACTATACCTCGATATAACGAACATTTTGGTTGTTTTTACGCAAATTCGCTACGAGGTTTTCGATTTAACGAACCCTCGATATAACGAACCAATTTCCCCAGTCCCTTGGCACTTCGTTAAATCGAGGTTCCACTGTAGAAACAACATATCCTAATGACATCTGAAAGCCAGGAGCTTTATTAATGGTTTCTGTGGAAGATTACATTTCTGTAATCATTTTGAACCCTTCTAAATATCCCCTCAGATAGATCTGACCTCCTGTTGATCCGATTTTTTACCACTCTATCCGATTGGTTGTTCGTGTCACGTGTCCGAATGGACCGGCGGGTGGCGAGATCAGTGTTTTACTATATAACCAAAGCATTCACAATTTTCTACTTTCACGACAGTAACTGTACAGATTCATATTGTTACGTGATCAGTCAATTCAATCGCGGAGAATGTATGTATATGTATTGGATTTGCGTGGAATAAATCATTTGTAAATGCCAGATGAAAACGGTACTGCTTTTATTTTAGAATGAAGTTTTAGCGTGCAACCAGAGTATTTGCAGTCTTTAAATTACAGCTGCAGTGATGTCTAACTCGAGTTTCTGAACGAGATCGATTATATTATTAAAAGAGGAAATTATCGTTCGAACAATGGGGGGGGGGGGGGGGGGATGGGGATGGAAGTGAGCCGGGCAAATACCGTGTACGAAACTCCTGCAGAGGGAACACCGGACCCGGAGTATGGACCTTAACATGTTCGAAGACTTGATAAACATATATTTTATTACTCGGGCTCGAGTCTTAAAATGCAAGTCGTTATTATAAAAAATTTTTATTTTTTATTCCGTGTAGCACGCGGTCTGCGCATGCGTTAAAGGTCAAATTCACACCAATCAGATTGCACTGTGCTGGTCACGCAACAATCGCCAGGTTAATTTATTTACATAATTTAATACAGTAAATCAAGATGGCGGAGGACCCGCGAGGAACTTTCTCTCTAATTTGGAGTCCCATCTCTCAAATGTAAGCAGTTTAATGTTTTATTTAACTTCACTCGTGTGAAAGCCTTCCAACAGACTCAGGATATTTCATCTGGCGCTATTGTCGGAGCCGAAGGACCGCGTTTTTTACCCAGATGGCCAGTGATTTTATATACGACACGTACGACGACCTGAAGCCAGTGAAGGGGTCAGGATCCGGAAAGCTAAAATTCGAAAAAATAGATATTGGAATCTATAAGCCATCGGCTCGCTGTGCTGCATTTAAAACATCCGAGGAGAACATATTATTTTGGGCGAAGGCACTTCAAGACCAATATTATGAGTCTCTTAAAAACTGTCAGAGATTTAAATTTACCGTAAGTTGGATCGATCACTTAAACAAGAGCCCATCTGGGCTTTCACTCGGGCCACATGAGATTGAAGATGAAATACACTTTCATTTGAAATCCTCTTAGTAATAACCAAAGGGAAGAATTATTAGCTGAATTTAGCAGTCTTTAGGAGTGGCCGGTAGCGCGGTGACTTTCATTCTCTGCTCCCCTAGTATATATGTAATTTAATAGTTTTCTTTTTCTCGTATGTTGACCTTTTAATTTAAACACTACTTATTCGCTTAACGCACTGCATTTGAGCAGGCATATATTCATTGTTTTGAACCCGAGAATTAACCGTACTACCGTACTTCATGGTCCCTTTCTTTAGTAGTGGGTTGTCGGTCAGGTGATTGTAAACTCTCGTCATTTAGCACAGAAAATGTATTCTGATGAATAGGGATCGGGTTGTCATGTAAGAAAGATGGCTCTTGAACAAACTGATAAGCTTCAGTAGGTTGGGTAGTCTCGGAACTCTGGAGACCTTGGTCTTTCATTGTCTTCTTTTTTGTATTCTTGATATTTTTTTTAAGTTTGAAAGTCGGATCTTAGCTTTATTATATCCGCTTTCAACTTCTAGGTCAATAATATATTCGTGATGACAGCATCTTGATTTCGGTCTTGTATATATTATCTTGCTGCACTAATTTGTCTTCCAAATGACTGAGTTTGGTTTCTTGATTCGTGTTTTGATGTGACGAGAGTAAGAATTCATTACGCATATCAGTTAGGTCAGCCTCCATGTTACGAATCAAGGTCATTAAAGCAGCGAGAGAGTTCTTATTGCGGGCTAACAATCCTCGTGAAGAATCTAAAGAATTCCGTCTCTTCCGGTTTGAATTTGACTCATGTGTATGTTGCTTTTGGAGTTTGAAGGATATGTTGATCCAAAACTACAGGCTTTTGGGTTTTTTCATTGACTTGTGAACTTGCAGGCTCTGTAATTTGTTTTGTTTTCTTAGTATAATATAGTGTTGAGCATGTTCATGTTCTCAAGCATGTCGCGCGTGACCTCTGTTTCTTCATTCATTAAGTTCTCTACTTTCATCTGTAATCTGGGAAACTCAATCTTTGCCCATGCCTTGGCACATAACTATTCCTGTTGTTATATAAGTAGACGTGGATGATTATAAGTAAAATCCTTCGACAGCTTGTACCGTTTCCGCTAGGTCAATATCCTCGCTGGAACGAAATAACTTGATCTCAATTCTTACTCTCTGATCCAGCTTACGGTAAATTTAAATCTCTGACAGTTTTTAAGAGACTCATAATATTGGTCTTGAAGTGCCTTCGCCCAAAATAAGATGTTCTCCTCGGATGTTTTAAATGCAGCACAGCGAGCCGATGGCTTATAGATTCCAATATCTATTTCTTCGAATTTTAGCTTTCCGGATCCTGACCCCTTCACTGGCTTCAGGTCGTCGTACGTGTCGTATATAAAATCACTGGCCATCTGGGTAAAAAACGCGGTCCTTCGGCTCCGACAATAGCGCCAGTTGAAATATCCTGAGCCTGTTGGAAGGTTTTCGCACGAGTGAAGTTAAATAAAACATTAAACTGGCTTACATTTGAGAGATGAGACGCCAAATTAGAGAGAAAGTTCCTCGCGGGTCCTGCGCCATCTTGCTTTACTGTATTAAATTATGTAAATAAATTAACCTGGCGATTGTTGCGTGTCCAGCACAGTGCAATCTGATTGGTGTGAATTTGACCTTTAACGCATGCGAAGAAATTTTGCAACACCTAACTAAAAATAAATAAAAAATAAAAAATAGCGACTTGCATTTTAAGACTCGGTGCTGCCACAGGCAGCCCGAGTAATGACAGACAGACAGACAGACAGACAATCTTTATTTATCCACGGTTTAAAAACATCAGTTGTACACGAAAGGTGTACCATTGCAATAGTAAAATATGTACATTAAAAATTGAAAATGTAATAATGCATTAAAACGTGAATACAAACGACAGTAAACATGTAACTTGTGTATATTTGGACGACAGCGAGCGAAATTTTAATCCAGGCGTAACTGGATTTATAATTATGCGAAGTTTTGGTCAAAAGTCGATGCGTGCTTGCTATAAACTGAACGTAAATGTAAAGAAGTGTAAATAATTATATGTAAATAAATTAATGTAAACGTAAATAAATGTACATGTAAATAAATAAATGTAAATATAAATAAATAAATGTAAATATAAATAAATAAATGTAAATATAAATGTAAGTAAGTCATAAGTCGTAAATAAACCTATTATCACTCCAAATATCGCGAAATTTCTTTGAAAATTTCATATGAAACAGTTGATCTACGGTAGTTTCACTGCGCAGTGAAAACCGTAAATGTTCTCCTTTGTAGTGTCGCCTCCCCTAATAAACCTTAGTGTTTTTTCGACTCGATCTGTCTTGAAATAAAGGCCGCCAAAACTACCAATCGAGAGCTTAAATATTCGGATTCTTTTTGGAATACTTCGTTCGGCTATAATTAATAATCCCGGCGTAAAAATTGAAGTCAAAGTTTTGTTGACGTGATCAGTCAATTCAATCGCGGAGAATGTATGTATATGTATTGGATTTGCGTGGAATAAATCATTTGTAAATGCCAGATGAAAACGGTACTGCTTTTATTTTAGAATGAAGTTTTAGCGTGCAACCAGAGTATTTGCAGTCTTTAAATTACAGCTGCAGTGATGTCTAACTCGAGTTTCTGAACGAGATCGATTATATTATTAAAAGAGGAAATTATCGTTCGAACAATGGGGGGGGGGGGGGGATGGGGATGGAAGTGAGCCGGGCAAATACCGTGTACGAAACTCCTGCAGAGGGAACACCGGACCCGGAGTATGGACCTTAACATGTTCGAAGACTTGATAAACATATATTTTATTACTCGGGCTCGAGTCTTAAAATGCAAGTCGTTATTATAAAAAAAAATTATTTTTTATTCCGTGTAGCACGCGGTCTGCGCATGCGTTAAAGGTCAAATTCACACCAATCAGATTGCACTGTGCTGGTCACGCAACAATCGCCAGGTTAATTTATTTCTATAATTGAATACAGTAAAATCAAGATGGCGGAAGACCCGCGAGGAACTTTCTCTCTAATTTGGAGTCTCATCTCTCAAATGTAAGCCAGTTTAATGTTTTATTTAACTTCACTCGTGCGAAAGCCTTCCAACAGGCTCAGGATATTTCAACTGGCGCTATTGACGGAGCCGAAGGACCGCGTTTTTTACCCAGATGGCCAGTGATTTTATATACGACACGTACGACGACCTGAAGCCAGTGAACTGGGGCCAGGATCCGGAAAGCTAAAATTCGAAGAAATAGATATTGGAATCCATAAGCCATCGGCTCGCTGTGCTGCATTTAAAACAGCCGAGGAAAACATATTATTTTGGGTGAAGGCACTTCAAGACCAATATTACGAGTCTCTTAAAAACTGTCAGAGATTTAAATTTACCGTAAGTTGGATCAGAGAGTATTGAGATCAAGTTATTTCGTTCCAGCGAGGATATTGACCTAGCGGAAACGGTACAAGCTGTCGAAGGATTTTACTTATAATCATCCACGTCTACTTAACAACAGGAATAGTTATGTGCCAAGGCATGGGCAAAGATTGAGTTTCCCAGATTACAGATGAAAGTAGAGAACTTAATGAATGAAGAAACAGAGGTCACGCGCGACATGCTTGAGAACATGAACATGTTCAACACTATATTATACTAAGAAAACAAAACAAATTACAGAGCCTGCAAGTTCACAAGTCAATGAAAAACCCTAAGAGCCTGTAGTTTTGGATCAACATATCCTTGAAACTCCAAAAGCAACATACACATGAGTCAAATTCAAACCGGAAGAGACAGAATTCTTTAGATTATTCACGAGGATAAATTTGTTAGCCCGCAATAAGAACTCTCTCGCTGCTTTAATGACCTTGATTTGTAACATGGAGGCTGACCTAACTGATATGCGTAATGAATTCTTACTCTCGTCACATCAAAACGAAACTCAGTCATTTGGAAGACAAATTAGTGCAGCAAGATAATACATACAAGACCGAAATCAAGATGCTGTCATGGCGTAATTATTGACCTAGAAGTTGAAAATGGCGAGTTGAAAGCGGATATAATAAAGCTAAGATCCGACTTTCAAACTTTAAAAACAAAATCAAGAATACAAAAAAGAAGACAATGAAAGACCAAGGTCTCCAGTGTTCCGAGACTACCCAACCTACTGAAGCTTATCAGTTTGTTCAAGAGCCATCTTTCTTACATGACAACCCGATCCCTATTCATCAGAATACATTTTCTGTGCTAAATGACGAGAGTTTACAATCACCTGACCGACAACTCACTACTAAAGAAAGGGACCATGAAGTACGGTAGTACGGTTAATTCTCGGGTTCAAAACAATGAATATATGCCTACTCAAATGCAGTGTGTTAAACGAATAAGTAGTGTTTAAATTAAAAGGTCAACATACGAGAAAAACAAAACTATTAAATTACATATATACTAGAGGAGCAGAGAATGAAAGTCACCGCGCTACCGGCCACTAAAGACTGCTAAATTCAGCTAATAATTCTTCCCTTGGGTTATTACTAAGAGGATTTCAAATGAAAGTGTATTACATCTTCAATCTCATGTGGCCCGAGTGAAAGCCCAGATGGGCTCTTGTTTGTTATAGCATTTAGCATTTAATTAACTGCTAAAGTTTGACTCTCTATATATACAGAGCGTAAGTTTAGCATTTAATTAACTGCTAAAGTTTGACTCCATATATACGGAGCGTAAGTTAATTTAACATTTAATTAACTGCTAAAGTTTGAGCTCGCATATATACGGAGCGTAAGCATTTAATTAAATGCTAAAGTTTGACTCCATATATACGGAGCGTAAGTTTAGCATTTAATTAACTGCTAAAGATTGAGTTTGTATAATATACGAACTCGGTTTAGTGCGAAATTTATATTTTATCTATAGAGAAACGAAACTGCGAATTTAGCAAATGTCAAATGACCTGGTGGAGGCCTTGGCGCTCGAACACATCAGCATGATTTAGCAAACAATATGAGCTTCGGTGAAAGAACCTACTGCTCTTATATAAAGCCACTAGGAGTCTAGTGTAGAGTTCAGAGAATAAGCTTGGCTATCTGACTATTCTTGTTTTGTCATTCTCTCTTTGGCGCTAACATTTGGCTTGCATAATTTTGGCTTTCTGCCACACGCGTATATCATATCATCGTGACACCGGATAGCTAAGCTCATTCTCTGATATGAGCAGTAGGTTCTTTCATCCAAGTTCGTATTGTTTGCTAAGTCATGCTGATGAATCCTAATGACGATGAAACAGCTGTCCATGACTGCATTCTAGTTCGAGAATCTTTGGTTTTAATCACTAGCCGTAGTGCCATTGCTAGAGTACTAGAGTATCACACTGTATCAGCTTTGCTGTAGTCTTCGGACTTGTTATTGTTTCCCAGCGACTGATTTATTTTAATATTTTCAAAGTCGAGCTAAACCAAAATAATCATTCAAACATATTGAATGTTGCTGAGGTCTAAAATGGATTCATTGGAATATGAATAGTGTGGTTATAAATACCTTGTCGGAGAGGTCAGCCAACCTTTACTTCCCGCGGTATATTATGCCAGCGGTGTTTCATTTCCTATTTTCGTTGTACTGGGAGGAAAAGGGGGACTGGGGAGGAAGAGGGGGACTGGGAAAGAAGAAAGGGACCGCATGCAGGTATATTACAATGTTTCAGCAGGCCTTCGCCTCTCAAAACCTTGCATTTTATTGGACCTCATTTGGATTGCAGGGTTTCGTATTGTTTTAGGGTTAGGCATTGTTTGGGTAGCCAGTACTATTGCAGGTTACGAGGAGGTGAAGGCCGCCCCCAACATTTTCGTCTTTGTGAAAAATCATGTTTCTGCATCGCTACTGATTGTATATTTTGCAACCCAAAGCAATCAATTGAAAACCACTCTAACTGGCTACGAACAGTCTTGATTGAAATGAACAGCTTACTTGGAAACAGTTTGTTAGCCGTTATTGCATAGTTGCTTTGATTTGAACCTAATCCCACATGTGCGAGGCTCTTCAGCTGATGAAAATCACTACACATAACTATGAAGGCCTCACCGTCACATATTCCCTTTAAAATACCAAGTGTCCACTTATTTCTAAAAAAGCAACATCACCACAAGCTCATGCATGTCAACTTTCTGTCTGCAGCTCGTATTAAGCGGTGATCCCCCTGATTACAGACATTCGCATACGGCCACCCTGTGGCGTAAACATCACGTGGTACTATCAGGTGGCCTTGGTGTGGACTCGAGTCCTACGTCATCACTTCAAGTTATTGATACCAAGGTAAACATAGTGGACACAGGAGTTTTGTTATACAATCATAAGGTAGATTCTTGAGACGAAGTCTACATCAGGATTGACGCTGTCTGTCAAGGTTCGAGCCCCGGTAACGTGTGAATTGAATTTGTTGGTATCTCGCCCTTGTTTTCTATTCTTCTTTCTCGTAAATTCATTGGTTGGTACTCATAAATTCAATAGAAGACCCGTCATCGAAGTAATGCATTTTCATTAGATAACTTTTGAAGTTTTAATCAGTTTAGTTTTGATCAAACTTACTATGGTTTGATTTCAATGAGAATCGCATAGCCAAAGCTGAATCGCACGGTGCATTTGCGAAATCAGACGCTGATTGGCTGAGATGGAGTGGTGATTCAGAGTGGAATCACCACTGTAGACAACGCACGCTATTTATAACTTAGCAAAATATCAACAAAAGTACTAAATCTTCAAGTAATTCATCGGACTATGCGATTCAAGAAGCGACTCGGGCGATATCGGTTTTCTCGTGCACTTTAACGTGGAATTACCTCGTCAGGCATCTGATTTTCCTATAAAATCAACCGTGAGGAAAGTTCTCACATTTGTGATTCAAATATCTTTTGTCTTCCCCCTTTCCTATTGGCTGGAAGGTATTTTCTTTAAGTTTTCACAGTAAAATGACCAACAGCACACAGTTTCCTTTATCTTTAGTTTATAACTTTGACTGAGGACATTTCAGACAGCACTTAAGACACATTCAAGCAACATTTTCCGAGAGGACATACTCATTGCCGCAGTCTGTTGTCTTTTCCTATAGTTCTTACACGAATCACAATACGATCCAACTTTGTTGGATGAACATGTTTGAAATGGGCGGCGGCAAAACGCTGTCAAACATTGACAGACGACTCAACGAACACAATTGGCGGGAATTCAAAAACAAAGAAAAAAATGTGTAACATGAAAGCAATAGAGCCTAAGTACGAAAATAAAATGGCGAGTCCTGATTGGCTAACAGTGTAGGCGTGTCTAGCTTCACGGTACAACTTTGTTGGAAGATTGGCCAAACACTGACTACAACATTTCGTGGTCGAATTAACAGAAGTGTTGGATGAAATGTTTGACCAAGCTTCTTCCATTTGATCAAGCACACGATCCATCATGGGATGACAAACACGATCTAACGCGGGATGACAAACACGATCTAACGCGGGATGACAAACACGATCTAACGCGGGATGACAAACACGATCTAACGCGGGATGACAAACGGTCGAACAATGTTGGATCGAGCAAGGCTGCCGACCGTACTATCCAGCAATGTTCGACAGTTTTGCCGGGGATTTAAGCTCAGGTCAAACTATCGAACATTGTTGGATAACACGGTCCAACTGTGGCACGGGTTTAGTTTTTGTTCAGAATTAAACTCGGCCCACCGTGTTTTGTTATTTAACTCACCAGTACTTAAAGGTTTCGTATAAATTGTTTGCCTGTTTCGACGTCAATGACAGTTATCTCACACTAAAGGTATGTGCTCTTTGTATCAGAGCAGCTAAAATCTGGGTCTGGGTAGGAAACTGCCAAAAGCTACGAAGCGAACTTAGTCCAGTTGCAGTGAAGTTTGAGCTGGAGGTCTGGGGATTGAATTATCCGCCTGATATCTTTGTCTTTTTTTATTTTGAACTGATCATTAATTCCTCTTTCTTCCCAATGCAAGTCCTTGGCACTCCGGACGTTGGATGTGAAGCCACCTCTTCAAGCCAGGTAATTTTCTTTTTTCCAACCTGAAACGCTTTCCGTTTTCTTTGTATCGAATTGTGTTAAATTGATGATGTCAGTCATCCAATAACATTGCATGCTTAGGAATTTCGTACATGACTTATTTTGAATAGAAAATCACAAAGAGACTTCTGTTTGGTCAGTGGACGGAGTGCTTGTGAAGTAAGGGTGGCTAGTTTCTTCTTAAAAACACTTAAACTACAATTCTTGATATCTGCTGGTAGATCGTTCCAAAGCTTAACGCCATTATAGGAAAACGATTTCTGTCCAGTTTTAGTAGAGTACTTTATTTATTTATGACATTCGGACACAAGGTCACGGGAGATGAAACAATAGGACTCGAAGTCCCTTACAAGGTTTGCCTCCACGCGAGCACCGGTCAGTAATGGTGGAAAACGTAGCAAAATATAGATATATATGAAAAGTGATATAGACAAAGAATGAACGGAAACGATAAGGGATAAATTAAAGAAGCTACAATACAATCTATTTAATCTATTAGAGCGTAAAACCTAGAACAGCTATATATAACTTCCAGTGATAAAAGAAAAAACGCAAGCACTTATCAAAGCATAAGAGCAGCAGCTTAACATTTAACTTGAGTATACTAAGGTCGTTGTCAGCAGCTTGCCTAGTATTTACAGTGTTGAATTCTCTGACATACTTAAATCTATTGTAAAGATAATCAGGATAGCTCATTTACCCACTTATACATTAGGATTGTTATGAAATAATCAATGTGCATGTGTTACAGTCATCCGTTGTAACTTATTAAACATCTTAATTGAAGTCTGTTTGGCCAACGCGTATGTTGAATAATTAGACTACGAGCGGAAGTCGATCCGAGTCAGCTATCAGTCATAGAAACTGAGAGCGAGTTAGTCGTCTATTTGTTTTAAAGGGGCTATTTCATGGTACTGCGCATGTATCGAGTAATCGTTCGGTTGGTGGCTTCAATTGGATACAAACAGTTAAACTTCCCTTCTTCAATGCTTGATTGAAAGGATTTGCAATATTTCCCCAGGAGACTGTTTATATACACTGTTTGTTGGTCATTTTTGCATATTTGTTTAAATTTTAAGCATCCCACATGGCCGAGAGGTTTGGTAGTTCATATCAAACGCGATGGAAATAGCCGTTTCGATTCCGGCCCGGAACGCGAAGCCTATTACCGTGACACAGCCCCTTTAATAGACTAGTTGTTCAATCGTAACCTGAAAGAAGAAGACTTTTTTGTAATTTGACGACTTGGCGGCCATTGTTTTGCTTTGAAAACTGGCTGTTGAGTAGCTTAGCCAATCACATTGCAGTATTCGTGATATAACACTGCTAGAGTATCTCTAAACCACTATCTTTACGGTTTATCCACAGATACTCACACACAGCCCACATACTGAATAATAACTTGATGCTGATTGGTGGAGTGAGTCAGAATACCACAGGGTACCCAAACATTGTCGTAGTGAATCTAGAGTTCTTGACCTGGAAGTCTTATTCGTTACCGGTACGTTGATAGTTTGTTATTGATATGATATGACTATTTCCATTCCAGTGTGTTCTTTTTACAGTCTGTTTTCACCATCGCAAGTTGTTACAAAAGGCAGTATAATCGGCGCAGATGGCCCTACCTTCAGTACCATTCCCTACTCTCCTTGTACGAGGCGTACGAATGTTGCGTTATCGTAAATTAGCATATTATTGTTTTGGTAGGTGTGTCCCAGTCCTTCTCCGCTGATGCTCCATAACCATTCCAGTGTATATCTAGGCGCGAATAGCATCATGGTCCTAGGCGGTGGTGGAAACTGCTTCTCGTTTGGTACGCATTTGAACAAGGACACTGTAGTGGTAGATGTGTCGCTACTAGTTGGGTAGACAACGGTCATGAATGCCTTACACGGACAGAAATGTTACTCTAAGCTGCGATCTCACCAGTGTTGTTGCGCACCGCACAAGCTATCAGTTTTCTTTCCTGTAATCCAATTCTGAATTAAACAAATGGAGGTTTTCAGGATCTGTTGATTACCGTACATCAGGCCAATCGAAATGTAGGAAATTTCGCGCCCTTTCTTTATCAGCCAATAAGAAATCAATATTTTGAATACGTAATTAGTCTGCAGACGCATCCGCCGGAACTTTTGTTTTCTGGAGAGAAAATTCGCAGTAAGTAACTTTGTTTTCGTGGTAAAAAGGACACCCTGGCTGTTGGAACAGGTTGCCGTTGCATTGTTGGCAATATATGGTCTGAGTTGAAAATGTTGAAAACATTGGAAAATATATTTTCCAATATCTGCTATATAGGTGTCACGGCGTTTTCACAAGTTGGGCTATTCGTAGCTTATTTTCCCGCCAATTGGTAGGTTGCACCAGTGGCGGAACAAAAGATGCATCATTAGCTACTTTTGTTATACCAACCAACTTGGCTGCTACGCTTTTGTGATTGTATTCCCTTACGAATTATTGCAACCCAAGAATAATGGGAAACCGTTCTAAAAATAACCTAAGGCCCGCTTCAAACGTCGAACTATTCATGTGCCGAACCTCATTAGATAACAAGAAGCCGTCTAATTATTGTTTCAATTGCGTTCGGCGCATGAAAAGTTCGACGTTTGAATCGGGCCTAACTTGTAAAAACGCTGTGACATACGCCTAGCATGCGGGATGGACGCTGTGACATACGCCTAGCATGCGGGATGGACGCTGTGACATACGCCTAGCATGCGGGATGGATGCTCCTGGTTACGGAAAAAAAACTGGCTTTGATCGTATAACAATAGGGACCACCAAAAACGTCACCAGATCCAAGATGGCGGCGTCCGTGCCCGAAATGGCTCATACTCATGTCCAATTGTTTAAAAACTAAAATACATTTTCCATTTTTTTTCAACATATTTTCAACTTAGACCATATTGCCAACAATTTAAGGACGGTGGCCCCTATTGCTAGTGCGCATATTTTCTGCGCATAAGCCTCAGTACGGGTGTCCCGCGAGTCGACCCGTAGCACGTAAAATAAAATAAAAATCGCAACATTTTGCCAGTGGCTTGGAAAATGTGTTTACCTCATTTTTTCCACGTTTTTTTCCCCCACATTATCCTGCCTGGATAAAATGAGTACATCTTTCAAAGGACAGAAAAGAAAGCGGAACGGTAAATTCTCTCGAACTTGGCTGAAGCGACGTATTTCGGGGCCGGAGGCGGAATCAACTTGCGATCTGCGCGCAAATCCTGCGATTTTGAACGAAGCGAGTTTGCCGCCATATTGAAGATCCCAGCGTGCAACGCTCAATAAGACAAATAGTATACTCGCCAGGGAGGGGTTAGTATAAAATTGTCAAGGTCGTCAGAAATAGGCTACAAAAATAATAAACCGGCCTTTGTAGCTTTTTAAAACGCACGGTGACCCCTGTTATTTATGATATAAAATTAAAGCAGAAAGACAGTTTAGCGTTTGGATATATTTTATTTTAGAGAGGAAACTGATTATCATTGAATTGTTAACCAAAAATTGGATACCTGTCAAAGTCGATTATGGCACTGACACAATTAATATTTATTTAAATAATAATTGCTTAAGGCTGCGTTAGCTGTTACCTATAGCGAGGACACCCCCATTTCGAGTCTTCTGACAGCATCCCACATCTGCGGAAAATTCGCAAATTAAGAACAAAGTTTCTCTATGAAATAACTACCGCAAGCCCTGGAACAAACTACAATTATATAAACTAAAACTCGCTTCCAATAGTTGATGGAGCTCAGCACCAACGTCCTAAACACTGAACTCATATGCTGGAAACAGAGAGGAACCCGGCTGTAGTAAATCCGCAAGGAAGTACACGGTGCCTGCCATTCCTAGGGGTGATGAAAGAAAGTAATTTTTAGTGTTTATGAACAGTACAATGGGCCTTTTGTAGGATACGATCACGTGGTTGTACTGGAGAGCAAACATATCTGACTTCATTTATTTACTGACTGCACTTGTACGAGATCGGTAGAGTTATTAGTAGCAAAACCTGTTTGTATGTAAATGCTATTTTCTACCTCCAATCAATTGCCGATCTTTCTAAAACAGCGATTTGAAGTTTGTTTACCATCCAGTAAAACCTTTCCCATGATTACGAGCTCGTTCGTGATTGAAGTGATATATTAGCACGTGACTGTTTTCTACAAAACACCCATTGTAATGCTAAGTAATTGTCTTCTTCATAAAGGATCCGATTTAGTCTTGCAAACAACGATGCTTATAATATACGATGCTTATAATATTATGTGCGGCAAGTCGAAACGTTTGTTTTGAACTGTTATTAGTTAGGATATGTTTTGAGATGTTTTGTGAATGCGGGGATGGATTAGAGTGTCCAAATGGAGGTTTATACTGCATGCTTACCTTCAAACAGGGAGAAGGGAGTGTCGGGGGTCGGACAACCATGCTTGCCATAGTCAAAGCACCATTCTGCAAACTGCAAAAACAAACATGCAATAACAGCTGTTTTACTTCATGCAAAAGAAGGGTATGGATGGGTTGCACATGACGTCACGGCGGCCATGTTGCTGTACCTTTAACAATAGATTCTTCGTTAGCTTCTTTTGTTAGGTACACCAACATGGCCGACATGGCCGACATGGCCGACATGCCCTTTGTCATTTGAATCTCTGGGGATTGACTGCAACCCATCTATAGGGAAGCTTAACAGGCGACCTATAAGACAGTATAACCGAGTATAACCACGCGAGTACTTTAAAGCATACTCATTGCACAGTACAAGCTACAAGCAGCATCATATCATAGATATTCAGGACAGCGTTGAAGCTACATAGCAGCATTGAGATATTCAGTACAGCGTTCACAGAAACTCAACGGCAATTCTGTTAGAGCGCTACCTCGATCCGGGTCGGACCGCAGTAACTAACAACCTGCCATGTTATTGGATCGCTATCCCAACAATAGAACGATACACTAGATTTCTTAATAGTTTCAGCCCAAAAGGGGTCCAATAAAATGCAAGGTTTTTGGTAGCTCCGGTCTTGCCCCTTGATCCAGGCGCCGTCGGAGGAGCGAGCTCGGAGCGCGAAGAGTGATGGGAAGGGAGAGGAAGGTTTTCCTTTCTTTTCCCTTCCCATCGCTCCGCAGGGACGAGACACGCTAGAATGTGTGATACTTTACAGCGAGGGCTCTTAACCTTGATTGAGAGAAACCGGCTTATGGAGGGTTGACCGTGTAAGTACAACTTACATTGTACTTATTGTATGGAATCTCTTTGCCAAATATTTGGTTTTTATTAAGATAGCTACCCTTGTAGGCATTTCCTGTGATTTTGGAATGCACTTCCAGCGATACTTTCCTTATAATAATGTAATCAGACAAGTGAAATATTTTTACCAAACTCATATCGTAGTAGGCGTTGTTCGTTACCTTGATTGCTCGATGGAGGTGTCGCGGTTCATTTGTAGCCTTGTAGAGAGCCAGTAGTGCGTAGCCATTACCTGCTACGCCATGACACAAACCATATCCCTTCCTAAGTATTCCACGTCGCCAGATGACCTCTCCACACTTGATAGCAGCGCTTAGGTACTTCTCCTTGCCCCATATCTATGATGATAAACAGAAGAGTAAAGAAACGAGAGAATTTGTTCTTATGACATACCCGGCGTGAATTTTCAAGAGTTTTTTTCAGTTAGTGCTGCGCCTTTAGCCGTTCTCTTCTGCTTGTTCCCAGTCGATATATAACCTCTCCTTCCTCCAAATACACTTAACAGAGGTAACCCAAAATAGTGCGTTTTAATACTAACTAAAATAAGCCAATATATAAATAGAGAGAGAGGGGGGCTACTTTGTAGTGTCAGGGACGTTTAACAAATAGAATGTTCTCCATATTCTATTAAAAAATCGCTCGAGCTCTTGAAAAGCTGTGGATGCACGAGCCGAACGCGAGACCTCGAAAGTGATTTTTAAAACATTGAATTTATAGAACGCGCGGTTTCATTGGCTGCTCAGCGTGGTTTATTTAAAGTGCCTATCACCCTTTTGCAATTTTGATAGCTTATGAACCTCATCATCATCTCATTAATGCATTATTCTCCATGGCGCCTTTTTATCACAACAACATCGATGCATAGAAAATATACACAGTTTTGAGTTGTTAGTAAAGAAAAAAGTCATTTTAGTCAACATGTTAAGTAGTTGTTCAAATGATTGCAAAGCCATATTAATTATATGACGTCAAGATGACGTCTACCCAGGTTTCGACCCAGGCTTTTACTTATGCGGTCATGGGTCAGGAAAGGTCACTTTTAAGGGTTAGAGACTGATGTGCGTTCTTTATCGGCAAATAGAGGTACGCGGTGACTGTACGGCGAACGAAAAATAATGAATACTGCATGAGGCCGAATGCAGCATGAATAAATTTTGAGTTCATCGTACAGTCGTATTCGCCGATAAGTCTCCAACCATTTTAATATTCAACTTGAGTGCACTGTCAGCAGTGAATTTCAATTGAAATCAGTTGTCAATAACATAAAGAAGTCAAATATTTCGCATGAATGAAATCATTTTACGGTAAATATCTGCACAAAGAAATGTCATTTCAATAGACAATGAATGAAAATAGGACTTTTAATATCCAACAAAGTAGAGAACTTTGCAAAGAATAATTTACTAATTTGATAATTTACTTTGGTCAGTGAAGTTGACGGAATGAAAACAAAGACAAAGCCTTGCGAGCTCAATTGAATCAGTATGATTCTCTTGGAGCCATGTATTCAAATATTAAGTATTTAGCCGGCTTAGCTCCTAGATAGTCTACTTTCATTCGAAAATGAATAACCTGCAGATTCCAGTGAATTGAAATCTTGAAACCGGCCTCCATGTGCTTGGCTCTGATGCAAACATTTTCCAAATAAAAAATCCTGGATTTTCGAACCATCCGCTGAATTCTCGCTTCATTTTGACCTCTTATTGACAGAGTAAGGTCTCGAAGCTTTTGTTCACTCGGACTCGTTGTCTTGTTGTACTTCTAGCACTTAAAAATCAGCCATTTCCAACGATCGATTATGCAAATTTCAGCCAATGAATTAGCGCGTTCTTAGAGCCAGACTTACCTTGTATGCCTTTATCAGGAGGTGAATTGCACCAGGAGCACCGTGACACCAGTGGATCAATTTATCGGCGGAATTCTCCAGAGATGAGTGAAAATTACCGGATGGGAACTGTTGTGATAATAAGAACTCCACACACGCTTCAATGGCTCCAAGTTTGGCTTGGACTGCTGCGCAGGTGTGTGCCTAAAACACAATAAAGTAACCTAAATAGTACGCGTGCACTGCTTGGCTAAAGGGCATGTTTATAAAATAACCAAAATGGTACGCGCGCTCTGATTGGCTAAAAGGCGTGTTTATAAAATAACCCAAATGGTACGCGCGCTCTGATTGGCTAAAAGGCATGTTTATAAAATAACCCAAATGGTACGCGCGCTCTGATTGACTAAAAGGCATGTTTATAAAATTACCCAAATGGTACACGCGCTCTGATTGGCTAAAAGGCATGTTTATAAAATAACCCAAATGGTACGCGCGCTCTGATTGGCTAAAAGGCATGTTTATATAAGAGGCTAAAGACATGTTTGTTGATGGTTGGGTGTCAGATCTGCGTTTATACCTCTCTGGAGTGACAGGCATTAGGTAATCGATCTTATCGGAGTCATCGGAGTTACATGGACTCTCCTCCTTACTAATTATTCTCTCTAATCTATATTTCCAAAGACCGGGGTTAAGTTTCTTATTAACTTGTAAGAGCCAAGGAAGACATTGCAGACCTTTGAAGCACATACACCGGTTTGCGTAAATAACTTCGTGCCCTACATAACACCACGGTAGGTAATTGCACGTAATGATAACGGGTGTACGTTCAACTAAGGCAGGCGCTTTATTCTTCACCTGGACCATACAGTCCTCACCCCCTAAAAGCAACTTAAATATTTCTGTCTGGTCATCTCCGATAACAGCTTCCTCTATCTTTATGATACTGACATTCTCGGCGTCCATGAACGAGAAGTTAGTGGAACTTGCGTTGGTGATGATGGCGACGGCCTGAAATGCGTCACTGATGGAGTTCATAAGTATTGTCTTTCCTGCATTGGAACTTCCTTGTAACAACAGCGTGTTAATCTTCGTCTTCTTCATATCGATTACATCGTGGCACTTTTGGGTGAACTCCCACGGATCGATATCATTTGCTTTTAGGATTCTATCCACAATATCCATACTTTTCTTGATAGAGTAGTACTTCGGGTTATCTCTGTTAAAGTCGGACCATTCGTCAATGGAGTCAACCCAACTGCGTCCGACCGACTCCATCTTCATTATTTCCTTAGCCAACTTCACTTTGAGATCAAATTGTGCGATGCCTTTGCACATGTGGTGATCAAACAGAAAAGTCCACCTCTTCTCATCCTCTCGACAGTACTTTACCAATTGCGCCTTCGTTCTACATTTGCCCTGCTCCATAAGTTCAATGATAGTTCTTATGTCGTCCCCTTGTTTGGTGGGTTTGGGGGACTTGTTGAAGAGAGCAGGGCGGTCCAATGGGGCTTCTTGGGGTGAGGTCAATGGACTCCGTTGGTTGTTCATCTCGGAATGGGAATCCTGAGTTGTACCAGATTCGTCTGAGTGCTTCTGAGCAATAAACAAGTGTCCTTGGTAAACTTCGTAGGTACTCCATGAAGTCCTCCAATGAACCCCAGGTGGGTTTGGAGGCGACTGTGATGCCGTGGTTTCTGCAGTAGTTATAAAACTTGCCACGTGTGAAGCGCTGTTCATCTCCATTTTTATCCGTTTCATGACCTTGAATACACAAATGGTAATGGTCGCCGTGGAGCGTGCAGTGGTCGTCACCGAAGTGTTCTACAAGTATGTAGGGTAGACTCACCAACTCGCCTACAATTTCTGGAATATTGTAGTTACCACCTGCAGCGACTACAACGGTCGTGTAAAATGGCATGGTTTCTGATGATTGTTGCTTTTCAGAATATTCGACCTAACTACTTATAGTTTTACGTTTCTATTACCCATGTGGGACACTCTGTACTTACAGTCCACTTTTGGGATTCGAATCATCTGATCTGTATAGACATTGGCGTGGCGTTGGAATGTGGCATTAACCCCACGTGGGTCCCTAGGGTCCTTGAATTCCCCAGGGAACCCTAACCCTAATTTATGCATCCCTGGGGAATTCAAGGACCCTAGGGACCCACGTGGGGTTAATGCCACATTCCAACGCCACGCCAATGTCTATACAGATCAGATGATTCGAATCCCAAAAGTGGACTGTAAGTACAGAGTATCCCACATGGATAATTTTGACTTAGTAGGTTATAGTATACTTGTTTGAGTTAAACCGTCATAGGGTGCTGCTGCAAATTGATGAGCCTTTCTAGGGATATAATTATTCACGGAAGATGGAACCCCTAACATTCCACCCCGCATTAAATCAATTTCTGCTACTAGTTTGTAATGAGTAAAAAATGATACACTATATTTCTGTCCTGCATCGTTCGCTGTCTGGAAAGGTGCTATTTTCATTACCGCTACCGGTAGTTGCGACATCGTGTTGTCTAATCCCAACCACGCCTTGCCATTCATACATCCAGTTCGATCTGCACTTGTCTGGTTCCAGTACTGATTTACTCCATTGTTGTTACTGGCATCGAGGATATGAACATTGTCGTGTAGATTTACTGCTGCGTCATCAAAGTCCATTTCTCTATTGATACTTTTCGGTAGTCCAGTTATTAGTGGATTGCCATTACCGGAGTACATGTATCCATAGTTGTATTGCGTTTCGAAATCTTTCTTATCCACATCGGCACTCTTTGATTGCGGTTGCCATGGGATAGTGGTAGTATTCCTTCCCCAATAGGTCTTGTGTTGGTTAACATGGAATGTTTCTGTCCACGGATGGTTAATATCTCTGATGTGGACTCCCCCTTGGTGTAATACGTCAAAATTAATGTTGCTAATGGCCGCATAGTTATTCACTCCACAAAGTCTGGGCTGCCATTCCCTCAATAGTTGTGACGCTCTTGTCTCTGGCATACTCTTTTGACCTTTGTCATTGATGGCTTGTTCTGCGGATCCTTCATAAGGGAATCTCCCATCGTGATCTATGTAAGTCATAATGAAAGGATCTCTCACAGCGGCGAGCGTGGGGACAGCAGCGCCAGCACTGTTTAATTGATCGTTCAACGGATGGAAGTTGTTGCACGTGAACGTAACGCTCTTTATGGAAAACCCACAACTAATCATCGCCATTTCCGTTTGCCCGAATGGGGTCATGTACATGTCAATACAGGGATAGGGAATTTTGAACCAACACATCAACATCGTTCCTTCAGTGGTATCGTAGCTGTGAGATATCTTGTTAATGCTAATCATATTAGGACACCGATGTAGAAACGTCTTCTCAAACACGACTATTCTTTTACCTCCTCTCGGTTTGATATACATCGGTGCCGTTGTTGCGTTTCCTGCACCTCCTCCAGCAAGATCTCCATCTTCGTCTAATTGCATTCCATCACCTTCATCGTCTGACTCGTCGTCATTTCGGTGTTCGTGCATATCGGCTCTTTTAGCGGGTGGTTCGTCGGCATGATGCCCATCCCCCTCGAAGTAGCGTCTAACACTGTTTCCGGCTCGTCTGGCGGCATTGACAGCATATCTATTAACAGCCCTACCCGCTCGGCCTGCTAAATCGACAGCATGTCTATGTCCGACTCGATAAGCATAGCGACCGGCTTCATAGGCTAGCCCAGTCGCAGCTGCTGCACCATAGCGAATATGATGTCTTCGAACGTTCCAAGTCCGTTCGGCCAACATTTTTCTTTCTTTATTTTTTCTTATATTATTAAATAACGACTGGGTACGAGACAGAAAAGCAATACAACACGCTTTCCATGTCTTTGTTCTCTGTTATAAACACTCGGGATATGTTGGGAGACTCTTTGTTCTTCCAACATATCCCGCGTATTTACAGAGAACACGACACGGAAAGCGTGTTATGTTGCTTACATAAAAGTAGCCTGTAGGGCCCTATTTTGTGACTGGTGGATTTTCTACGCGTATGAAAAAGTATCGAATCGGCGGTATTTAATCTGTGGGCTATTCTCTGACAGACTATCATCATCACCATCATCTTCACAGCTGCCATCATGGCACCGCACTGAACCAATAGGCGTTTAGCAGGATACAGCCATCATGGCACCGCACTGAACCAATAGGCGTTTAGCAGGATACAGCCATCATGGCACCGCCCTGAACCAATAGGCGTTTAGCAGGATACAGCCATCATGGCACCGCACTGAACCAATAGGCGTTTAGCAGGATACAGTCACGTGCTCGACAATCGATTGGAGATATAGCATTTGCCGATGACACTACCGCCTTTAAATATATGGGTGACGTGATTGCATTCCTGCAAAGGGCCATTGGAAAGCCATGTTCAGTGTTATGCCGCATTAATTGATATTATTCTTCAACTAATTTCCAACATCATTCCAACAACTTTCCAACATTTTTCCAATACATTTCCAACACATTTCCAACACATTTCCAACACATTTCCAACTTATTTCCAGTATATTTCCAACCTATTTCCAACAACTTTCCAACAAACTTCCAACCCATGGAAGAGGTCTAGATTTGCCAGTGGTTACTCTATGGCATGCCGTGACATTGAAATGGTTTCCCTATTGTTGTTGTCTTTCTGATCCAATCAAATTACAGAGTTATGGTGCAGTAAGTTACAGTACGGTTACGGACAGGCGGTATTTTTGTGCCACTCATACGAAATCTGCTCTATTTTAACAGCCTCACCTTTGGACATGAATCTTGCAACACTAATCCCTTAATTGTATATTTGACAATAGCAGCAAGTCTGAAGTTCCCCTAACTCCCCCCCCCCCCCCCCCCCCCTCCCAATTTTGTGAGAAAAAGTTACCCAACCAGTAGGAAAGTTAATCCAACATTGAAATGAGGGGGTGCGGGAGATGTGCCCATTTTGACCACGTGCTACTGGAAGACCAATCCAAAAACAAATGAGCGAAAACACCACTAAGAAGAGTCGCTAGCAGGCTAAATAAACATTTCCATATAGCATATATATAACTAGCATATACATGTAAGCCCTCACACTATCTTCTCGGGCTAATATATATATTTGTTTTAATTAAGTACATCAAATTTCCGCGGGCAACTATCAGTCGATAGTTCCTCGACGAACATACTCTATTTGTATAAACATGCCCAGTGAGCACCATCAAAAATAGTGTAAGAGTGTTTCTGTCTCAAGACTACAATCACAAAATTGTCTTTCGCGCTCAGCTAGTGGGCACTATTATACAAATAGATTGTATCCGTCGAGGAACTATCGGCTGATAGTTGCCTGCGGAAATTTGATGTTCTTATAACAAATATATGCCCGAGAACGAAGTTCAGGACTTATATGCTAGTTTTAAGAACATCAAATTTCCACGGGAAACTATCAGCTGATAGTTCCGAGACAAACACAGTCTATTTGCCGTTATTGTTCATCACAAAATTGTCTTCCGCTCTCAGCGGGCACTATTATACAAATAGAGTGTGTCCATCGAGGAACTATCGGCTGATAGTTGCCCGCGGAAATTTGATGTTCTTATAACAAATATATGCCCGAGAACGAAGGTCGAGGTCTTATATGCTAGTTTTAAGAACATCAAATTTCCAAGGAAGACTATCAGCTGATAGTTCCGAGACAAACACAGTCTATTTGTCGTTATTGTTCATCACAAAATTGTCTTCCGCTCTCAGCGGGCACTATTATACAAATAGACTGTGTCCATCGAGAAACTATCGGCTGATAGTTGCCCGCGGAAATTTGATGTTCTTAAAACAAATATAAGCCCGAGAACGAAGTTCGAGTGCTTATATGCTAGTTTTAAGAACATCAAATTTCCAAGGGAAACTATCAGTCGATAGATCCGAGACAGACACAGTCTATTTGCGTTATTGTTCAACACAAAATTGTCTTTCGTGCTCAGCGGGCACTATTGCCTGATAGTTTGCCTCCGCGGACAACTACTATCATGTCACGTGATCGCTTTTAGCCAATGAGCGCGCGCCAAAATTTTGTGGTGAACTATAACGCCTGATAGTTTGCCTCCGCGGACGACAACTATCATGTCACGTGATCGCTTTTAGCCAATGAGCGCGCGCCAAAATTTTGTGGTGAACTATAACGCCTGATAGTTTGCCTCCGCGGACGACAACTATCATGTCACGTGATCGCTTTTAGCCAATGAGCGCGCGCCAAAATTTTGTGGTGAACTATAACGCCTGATAGTTTGCCTCCGCGGACGACAACTATCACATCACGTGATCGCTTTTAGCCAATGAGCGCGCGCCAAAATTTTGTGGTGAACTATAACGCCTGATAGTTTGTCTCCGCGGACGACAACTTTCACGTCACGTGATCGCTTTTGGCCAATGAGCGCGCACCACAATTTTGTGGTTAACTATAACGCCTGATAGTTTGCATCCGCGGACGACAACTTTCACGTCACGTGATCGCTTTTGGCCAATGAGCGCGCACCAAAATTTTGTGGTGAACTATAACGCCTGATAGTTTGCATCCGCGGACGACAACTATCACGTCACGTGATCGTTTTTGACCAATGAGCATGTGCCAAAATTTTGTGGTTAACTGTAACAGCTGATAGTTTGCCTTGGAGATTTCATGTTATTAAAACTAGCATATACGTGTAAGTCCCTCGAACTTCATTCTCGGGCTTATATTTGTTTTAAGAACATCACATTTTCGCGGGCAACTATCAGCCGTTATAGTTATAGTTGTCGTCCGCGGAGGCAAACTATCAGGCGATAGTGCCCGCTGAGAGTGGAAGACAATTTTGTGATGAACAATAACGACAAATAGACTGTGTTTGTCTCGGAACTATCGGCTGATAGTTTCCCTTGGAAATTTGATGTTCTTAAAACTACCACATAAGCCCTCGAACTTCGTTCTCGGGCATATATTTGTTTTAAGAACATCACATTTCCGCGGGCAACTATCAGCCGATAGTTCCTCGACGGACACAGTCTATTTGTATATTAGTCCCTCGACAGACTCGCTATTGTTGTAATAGTCCATTGACAGACACACTATTTGTTAAATAGATATTTAATAGTGAGTAGCGTAGCCAATCAGATTGCAAGATTTGCAATAAAACTCTAGCTGGTTTCTACTAAGAAGGATGAAATATTCTTGGAGTTAGGAACTGTGTATCATAACCAAGTTATTATCAAGTCAAGTAAAACTGACCTGTAATAACATGTATAGAATTCCTACAATGCCATGTGCGGCACCAACATAGTACTTGTTGTGCCATGTATACATCAGGGGGGAGGAGAAGTGACGCTGTTGTTGAGCTAGGCGTTGTCCTGATGACAAGATGGATGAACAAATCTACAAACACACACACTTCAACCATTAAAACCGCAGAAATGTATTTTGACAGTGGACGAGGAGGGAGGGACTTCTGGAATGCTCGTCGGAAAAACTGGAAAATACCCTAAAATATACCTCTCCTAGAAAATGCACTACCCTAAAAAATACCTGGTGTTTCCAGAGTATGTTGGCCATCCGTCCCGTCGTAGTTTCGTGGTGCAGGGTTTCGCATAATTAATTTTGTTCCTCAAATAATGCCGATGATTAGACAATGTTCTCACTAACAAGTTAGCTGTGTTCATTTTAATTACTTGTTAGACAGTAATACATGTACATTAAATGCAGAAGCCTCACAACTATTTGAAGAGGCCGGCTGTGTGAAAAAAGGGCGTAAGTGACTCTTGATCACATTCTAAATTCTCCTTCAATTTCTTTGTTCCCTAAGGGAGAACCTAGAACGTGATCAAGAATCACTTACGCCCTTTTTGCACACAGCCCTTCATTTTCATGTCGTTGATGTAATTTTGATCAGGGTTTGCCCAACCTTGCCCCAAATAATGATGGAATATAATTATTATCAGTTTGATTATCATTTCAGTACAGTGCCTTTGCAAATACAGGAACCCCAAGCGAGCTTGTTCACAGATGGTATGCACACACCTTCATAAAGACATACATGTACAATGACCAAACAATCTAATCGGAGTGCTTGAAAGGCTTCCCAACAATCGACTGCATCAGAACACTAGGTTTTCAAGATTAACATACATGTATTTCCAGAAATTCTTGAAGGGATTCCAATGTTTAATGTGCATCCAACGTCATATACACCAAAACTCAATCTGCATATGCGACCACAGGGTACCCAAATGGGATAAATGCATCAGGCCAGTATGCACCCCCTGAAAAATTCCACATTATAGAAACATTTGGTCAAATATAATGATGATGATTGTCAGGGGGGACAAGTCCCACTCCCCAGGGAGTCTACTATAATGTTCAATGGATTAATAATCATAAATTTGTGAATGTTAGCTGTACCTGGTCAATAATATTAATGTCAATTTTGTCTTGTCCAAGTTCTCTCTGGATGTAAAGTAATGAATATAGGTAGCCAGCCTTTCCATACAAGAGCTCATCTGGTAATGTTTGATCTTTACAAACTCTGTCTTTCATACTCTGTAGCTTGTTTATGTAGTAGGTGACTTTGTCGGGCTTTCCCAGTTTGGAATTTAGTACTGCCAGCAGTGCAAGAACTCCTAAAAGTGGGGACATGATTAGTTTTGATTTATTTGAACTATAGTTGCCACCCAACTATATAAACCCTAATAAGTGGTGAAACTTTTGTATACTGAGCTATTTCCGTGATTTTCCAACCTTTGCAGTTATAGATAACTTTGATGTTATTGCATGTGCTCTTACAAGCGATGAGTTTTTGTTTATCAAGTACATTTCTACATTCTACTTAAATGCTAATATAGGTTTAAAATTTTGTAAAGAATGACAGCAGAAATCCATCTATTGGGAGAGATATAATGCACCTACATGTATCATTGCCTTCCCCTGGGGCCATCTCAGGCTAGCAACCCCCCCCCCCCCCCCCCCCCCCCCTGGGGCTATTCCATAGGCTGCCAAAACAATTTAATTAACAACAACAGCAGTCAATCATACAAATTCAAGGCACTGATAACCTCATTTAAATGATACACATATTACCAAATATTACCTATCTTTGATCCAGGGCCCACTTACAGTAGTTACCAGACCCTCTCAACTTTTCCAAGATGTCAGATTTCCAAGATAGTGGTTGTCATAAGCCCCACCCTTGGCTGGCAATGGCCATCGGAATCCCCACCCTGGGGAAAACGTAGTGCCACAGGGTTGCCTGCCCTACCTAGCTCCCTGGGTGGAAGCTCCCCTCCCTCCCTGGGTGGAAGACATTGACAGGTGAATAATATCAGTAACAAATATTAAATGAATAGATAATCCCACAATATGTCAATATTTGACAATATATTAAAATTATAATTGTGTATACACAGAGCATTACTTAATAGATATAATTATCTGGAGCAACCTACCAGCATCTCCACATAAAAATGTTGATCTACGGCCCCTCAAGTTATGTACAGCCATTTCCAGCATTTCAAGTGCATAGTGGAAGTACTGCTCTCTTTTGGTCTGGTCATCTTTGAAGACAGTGCAAGCCAGATGCATGTATAGCATTGCACTACCTGAATAGAATCCAGCAGGACTTTAATTTTCCCATTCATGAATAATGACTGATTGACATGCATGCTGAAATGCATGCATGCATGTTATGTTAAAATAGTCATGGAAATGTGTAAAATTGGTAATGTACTTATGACTGCTGATAAATTGTGGATCTTAAACCTGTGGCACACCTGGTATCTAGTTACTGGTGTTGCATTTGTTACAATACAATACAATACAATCGACTTTATTTAGTGAGGGTTACACATGACAGTAAAATTAAACTGATAAACTAGTGGCCCTCTCTAAGCTATGTATAATATTAAACTATGATAATATATAATTTTATACAATACTATGATAACATACTAATACTAATAATCATACATAACTAGCAGAAATGGAACATAAAAAATTCTAAAATATAAATTTCTAAAATTCTTAAATTACACTAAAATGTTGTTAAAAATAGTAATAGACGTTCCTGGAGACTTAAAATTATTAATTAACTACAGAAGTACCGACCCACTCCTCTTCCCCGTGTTAAAAACTATAAAGACTATTGGAATCTTAGTGTTTTTTTCTGACTTGCTAGAACTGACTTAAAGAGATTTCTTTTAAAGCATTTAACGTTTCCGCTCTTTTTTAACGTGGGAGATAGATTGTTCCAGTCCTTGATTGTTCTTACACTAAATGTGCGGCCACCTTCGGTGGTCTTTTTAAAGAGAGGGCAACATAGGTTCAAGTTAGAAAACCGAGTGTTTCTTTCATGAATATCTGAGTTTCTGACTAAAAGTGCATTAATATAATCTGGTGTATTACCATTTATCCTCTTATAGGCTAGAGCACATCGATTTATATAAGCTTCTGTGTAGAAAGGTACCCAGCCTAGTTGGTTAAACATTGTCACTGACGGGGTAGTGCGTTCCACGTCTAGTATGATCCGTGCAGCCCGTTTTTGCATCCTTAGGACTCTTTCCAGACTCTCTTTACTACATGATGACCATATCGAGCTTCCGTATAGTAAAAGGGGCTTGGTCACGGCCAGATAATAAGACTCCCTTTGGCTCTGTTTCAAATAAGGGCTTATGTAACGTAAGAGCCCTAGACGTTTTGATAATTTTTTGCACAGCTCATCAATGTGAACATCATAGTTTAGATCTTGATCAATGTTCACACCAAGTAGTTTGTGGCTGTTGACTTCAGCAATTTTAGCGCTATTTAAGCTAACCTCTAGGCTTTCTACACCTCCACTTAAGTTGACTTAAGTTGATTCTGTTCTAGTACTGTAATAAATAAATATTATATTACTGTAGCTTGTAGCTTTTTCAATTAGCTTGTAGGTTCCAAACAAATGAGCATTCTATTAATCTGGTGGGTTGAAAACCTGACTTTATTCAGGAATTAAACCTTGGTTCCCTATAGTTGAGTATGATAATTGATGCTAACCACCTCTGGCAACCCAATGGCTAGGAGCATACATGTATAATACATAATAATATGTACATGTACCTGGAATTAATCTGAAGTTTTGCTTGCTCTTTTAATTAATACCTTGTGGTAATTAATTTTAATGATAATTTATATTCCATTCAGTGCTCGACCTTAGCGGTAGTCCACAGTAGTCCTGGACTTGTAAGAAATGCTTCTGGACTAGTAAAAAAATAGAGCCATTAGTCACAGGACTAGTAACTATTCTATAATTTGTAATGTTTAATAAAAGATAAAAACAAAAACATGTTGTCCTGTGATTGTTGTTTGAACACGTTTCTTCACAAACGTTCCGAAAACAATCGCGAAAAGGCCGAGAAGACTAAACAAGGCTGAGGCGAGGACTGGCCACTAGTCAGCCCCAGGAGCTCCTGTGAACGCCGCTATCGCCGGCATCTTTGTTTTGACTTGTTCACTCGTGCATGTATCATGAAAGGCTTAGAGATCAGCAAAATATTGGCATGCCGGAGTTGGGACTACCAGGAATTTTCTCTGGACTAGTAAATTTTCAGCTCTACTAAGTCCCAGGACCAGTGATTAAAAAAGTTAAGGTCGAGCACTGCCATTATAAAATGTTGGCTCTCTGATATCTGAACATACAAACATGTTAAATATATGTAAATGACTGTATACCTCCAGTCCCTGTGTATACAGAATAGTCATAGTCATCTCGTATACTCTCCAGACCATGTTCATATCTTGCAAGAAGCTGTAATATTTGTTGACTTAACTGAGTGTAGAATGGTTCCTCTACCTACAGGAATCACATGTTATTAACAATTATAAAATAGTTTCGATAGTACGCGCGCTCTGATTGGCTCTAAGCCGTGTTTCTATAACTCTATAGAAACATAGACAGTTGAGCGCGCGCTTGAGCTAGTTGTGAGAATTTACGGTTTGGTTATCAAATTAAGCGAGCGTTTCCGTGCTTTTATTCGTTTATTTTATAAAGGAAATAGAAAACATTTTCCCCATGTTTCTATAGAGTTATAGAAACACTTGTGGAAGTTTGGAAGAACTCGAAATAGCTGTGGAAACACTCGCCCTTCGGGCTCGTGTTCCCACTGCCATTTCTCGTTCTCCCAAACTCCCACTCGTGTTTCTATAACTCTATAGAAACACGGGAAATGTTTTCTATTTCTTAAATAATATGCATGAGGTCTTGAAAAACTTCAGATGCATGCACAAGCAGAACGCAAGTGCATTTGGCAGCTTTTCAAGACCTCGAAAGTGCATTATTTCGTTATAGGACATGGGAACCATGCATGTACTATAATTTGTTTTATTATATAAAACTTGATGTACATGTACGCAGAAAGAAATTCTTGAGCATGCATTATTTTGGGGGAGAAGAGAAGAGAAGAGGGGGACTGGGGAGGAGACAGGAATTAGAGCCTGTTAGAACAGCTTGAGGAAAAAAACCTTCCACTGATGCCAGAATCTGGTATCACCTCTGATTGGTGAGATTCAATGTGCTGATTGACAGCCATCAGGCATTGACATAATCAGCATACATTCACATGGGCCAACACATTGTCTTTGTTGTGACTGTTTGTACATGTACTGTATATGAGGATTACCGAAAGAATCGAAGTGTCTCAGAATATCACGAAAAACATGCATATTTGAACACAATAGACATAGTCTTTCTTTTATTTATAAAGTATACAGAAAATGCAAAACCTTCCAGAATTGCAAAGCTTTGCCATTTGAAGCCACAAGGATGACAAGAATGGGAGACAGTGTGCAAGCAGTGGGGAAGACAAAGCCAATAGTGAGGCACATTTATGTTTATACTTTTGTTTTGTATTCAAATATGCATGTTCTTTGCAATATTTCATGACACTGATCCTATAAAATTAAATACAAACAGCCTATGTGATATGTTATTGAGATCAAAATGATCTACATGTATGGCGTGCATGTTGATTCATTTGGTACAATGTATGTGAGTTTGCAGCTCTCACTTTTCAGCTTCTTCTTTCTGGATTTTTTGGAAAAGTTTTATAAGAACTTTGGGGATTTAATAGAGCGAACCACATGCAGTTGTCATACCAGCACTCGTTACCATTACGAAGGATTAGATTCAAGAGCTTGTGTGGCTCCTTGAGGCATTTGTAATTTTGCATTGTGTTGGCCGCTCACTGCAGCGCCTCGTCAAAACAGAAAGGGAAGAAAGTCTCGAATCATGTCCCTCCCCGATCATTTCGTTGAGTCAAATTCTACTAAACAAACCATTCGCTTATTTTTACGCTTTCTTTCCCAGGAACGACTAATAATATTCCTTACAATGTATATTAGGAAAGAAAATACTAAATGTATGGACCCCAAAATTAAATGCTGTTAGAGATTTTCTGCAGAAACAATACAAACGTTTTCCAAATGCTGCAGTTAATGGTGAGTTGTCAAACTTGTGGATCAATTTTCAAGTGAATCCAACAGCTGATTGGCACACGTGTGACCTCATGCAAGCATATCAAATAAAATTAGGGGCAGAAAGGTTTTTTCTCACGCTAGTCTATACAGGCTCTCCCCATTTCCCTTCCCCTCCCCTCCCCAGTTCCCCTATTCTTTTCTCCCTTGCTTCTACACCTCCCCTCTCCTCAAGAGGGCTTGTTCACAGGCTAGCATTATAAGAAAATAAAGCATGCTGAGCAGCTAATGAAATCACACATTCTTTAAGGTGCTCCCATAATCATGAACAAAAAATCATGATTATGCAGAATAAATTTTCAGCTCATCGTACAGTCAACAAGTGCCTGAATTTGTCGTCTCCGACCCTTTTAATATTCCAACTGAGTGCACAGACAGCATGCTGTGGTCACCAATAAAGCACTTTCATCAGCCAATCACCTGCTTGGATGTCACTGTCATTAGCCAATCACCTGCTTGGATTTTGTAATACATGCATGAAGTTGGAATATTAATAATTGATCTGTCGTCACTTAATTCTTTCTTGCGCTCATTTAATTATTTATCCACACAAAAGTTTAACCTAATTAAGCAATGCACAGACCCAGAACAGTTCCTTATATTCTACAGATAAGTAAGAAACAGAGATCATGTATTTTACAGATGTCAGCTTAAGTTTAATTACTGATCCAACCAAGCATGACTCATATCCAAGTAGCTTATGCACGCAACTAATGGATTTTCAATCAGTACATTATCCACAGTTACAACAACAAGACGTCAAAGGCTGAACAAAGCAAATAATTGCATTTCTAATTAGGACTTTTACATTTAATACAACAACGTAGTATACCTTTGTTATTCAGACGTTTTGTTCAAGTGTTATGTGGTAAAAGTTGACCAATTAAGGTCCACCCACGCACATACCTTTCCGCTCGCCGTATTAAGTAGCTTGGAGCTGCCCCCATAATCTGAAAATTTGTTTTCGAACTCGCGTTTTCCTGAAGAAGCCATAAGACAAGTAAAAGTACGTCTACATTTGTTAATTCTCCGCAAAACTTGCTTTCTTTTAGGTCTTTGATGCAGTTACGACTGCTTTCGCACAAAAATTCACCTTTTGCCAGTCTGACCGAGGAGACCTGGGACAAAGTTTACGTTTTTCGAATAACCGCTTTGTTTTGCCTATGGATATCACGGGCTCATCACCTACGAAACCATCAAGCGGACCGAGTTGTCCATCAAAGTTCTCCAGTTTTCTGCCTAAAGTATCCCGAACTCCTGTCCCTAAACCTTAATCGAAAGAATCTCAGGTAGGTAACATCCTCTAGACTATGTAGGATTGATTTAATGTGAAATTATATAGTTTTCTGGAAGGAAATTCCATCGAAGGAAATGGTATTTGAGGTTGGCACATCTTTCTCCCATTGGCACACTCGATGACGGATTGAGAAACAACATCAACCAAATGCCCATAAATTTTCCTTAACGTTTCCTCTTATAGGATATAATTAACTCAGTGGGTTGCCCATTTTTCTCCTACATAGAATGTATGCCTTCGGGCTAAAATTTATGTCTAATGGCAGTGTAAAATGATACGTATAATTACGGTATTAAGCTTAGTCGATTTATTGTTGCTCAATCGTTGTCACTAATTTAATTTATTGAGCTGTAAGTTCTCATTAATGACCATGATAGAATGTTCTGCTTTTTTGAGCACTAGGCCATCGATCCTCATTTATTCTTCACAGTTTCTAAGTACTTCTAAGTTGTTCGATAAAGTGATTATTGAACGAAGGAAATAACTATATATATATAAGCTTTTTTTAAATGAGAATGTGTTGAGTCTGGAAAAGCTACGGGGTGCAAATTAGGATCAAACAGTTATGACCAAAATCTAAAACCTCTTGTTTCTTAGTTTTGATTGTATGATCAAGATTAGTTAACACCATGCATGAAGGGCTGATGCCCAACAACTACTCTACACATTTTAACTGTACTGTAAATGATTTGACTGAATGAAATTAAAAGTAGGTTATTGTGTTGTGAAATACAATGTTCATCATATCTATAGTTGGAGGGGTCAACTTAATTTAGATGTTATACACAGTATGCACAGTTAAAGTGCATATAAGCCCTGGCTAATTATATTTCTTACGAAGAGACTAGAGGCCATAGATAAAGGATTCCGGAATAAAAAGTTGATTTGATTTATTTGTCATGGTGTATTGGCCGTTCAAAGTTGCCCAAAAACGTGTCTTGGGTTGCCTGTGGACGAAAATCAAGCGCGCTAGAGCGCTTTACAAAATTGGCACTGGGTCTAGTTTGACGTCATCAACAGAACACGCTCAATGCGCTATTGCATGAAAGGCCTTGCCGAATAAAGCTCTCCGAAACGTTTAGCGCGATATTATCATCTTTCTCGGTTATCTATTCAATTATTTTGCAAATAAGCCAACGTTTTAAAGCCGCGAAGAGACGAGTTCTGTTGATGACGTCACGTTTTATTCTCGTCCCAGTCCCCGAAGGTGCGCGGAAATTATTCTACATTTGGAAGTTTAGTCGCTAAAAAAATAATGAAAACAATTTTATTTAGAAATTTCGGAATTTTTTCTCTACCTTTTAAGGTCTAAGCTTTAAAAAAAAAGCATAATTGGCCAGGGCTTATATGCACTTTAAGCTCGATTACTAGCCATTTGTGTGCGAGGCCTCTTTCCTTCCCCTGCATACATGTACATCGTATGTTGCATCTTTTGTTTATTCTCTGTTGATAATTTTTGACTTTAATATTGGTCCACAAATAGGCTAGCATTTTATGATTTACAGAATATCTCATTTATTTGTGCATGTAGCTTTTTCAAATTTTTAATTAAATGTGATTGCTTCAGCCCAGCAGGTATCCAAGTATAATACTGGAGAATAAAGGATTTATGCTGGCTCCCAGTCAAATCACAATTATATTATCGCAATGCTATTTTAGCTTTTAAATGTATGACGGGTTGTGCACCTGCACATCTGACTTCAAAATTTATAACTAGAGGCGAAGTGACTGGCCGAGTAACACATAACTTTCAGCAGCTGAACATTCCATTATTTAGGAATGCCTCCATGCCTCCATGTACATGCATTACCAGCCTAATAATAATGATAATAAAGGCTGCTGTCACTTGTGGTGTCACTCTCGTTACTCTTCATGCACTTCATGTATGTTTATCAGTTGGCCCAGAGATGGCAATGAGTAACTAGTTTGATATTTTCTCAAGGTTTATGTTTATAAGTAACACATGCTTATATACATGAATAATATTTTATTTTTCAGTTCATGTTACCATCTTCCATAAGCTTGACAAATGAGTTGACATCCTTGGCCTAGAAGATCTTATCAACTTGCAGAAGGGGGCATGCAAACTGTATTATGTGATCTCACTTGGTTGATAAACACAGATAAAATGAAGGCAGGTGGAGTGATAAGCTGAGGTATATTGTACGACATGGATGATAATGTTACAGACTTCAACAGGATGCTGGAAGATCTGGGGCAGATGATAGGGGAGCTGGATAACTGGGAAGGCCATCAGGTATTCCATTCTGGGTGTTACTACGTTACAATATTATTATAGAAAATCGTCTGACAAAACCCTCGGTATTTTGAAAAAAAAGGGAAAGAAATAGCAACATCATGAACACATTTGACTGTGATTGATTGCATAAAACATTCTTATGCTACACTGTATAGCATAAAGAAAAAAACGGGTTTCATTTTTGCAGATTGCCAAATTTTTGGGGTTTTGTGGGATCTAATTTTTGCAATTTGGAAAGACCAACATTTTCTGGTGGGAGTTAATATTCCAGCAGCTTGTGCATCCAAAAGTTAATAACTTATTGAAAAATAACATGCAATACAATAAGTGTAAACTGTTCATGTATTTCATGAAATATAAGACTAACATCATAAATGATAATATTGTTCTTTCAAACATGCATGCCAGTTGAACAGTTTGCTCATTGTCAGAGTCTGGGATTAAAATGGCAATTTATTATTGTTTAGTAGCCATCAAATGAGTTCCAATACTGGTATACCAGTAACAGAAGACTGTGCAGGTGGAAGTGGTTCTGTTGTAAAATAGATCAATACTTGAACAACAGGAAGATACAATGTAGGGGAGCTTTGGTGGTCTGGTTGCTGCTAATTATTGAGACCTCTCTCACTCCGTATTCCTCTTCCTCAGAATCCCTGACTGGCTCCTTGCAGTCCACAATTAAAAATACTTTGATTCAATAGTTTTGTTCTTCAAAGGAAAAAAATAAGAATGATAACACCAACGGCAAAGGAATGCAGTGAGGTGTTAATTTTGTATTGTTAAAACTCTTGATTGCATTGGTTTAAACATAAAAATCATCCAAAAAGTAAAAGATACGTTTCATTTTCTCTGATTTTATTAAAGTTTGATGAAATGATTTATATGGTGGTTCCATATATAGTTTATAAAGAAAATCGTATGCAAGGAACCTTATCAAATGTGCCAGTTTCATATTAGCTTTTGTGTTTGGCAATTGCTATTGGTTGGAAAAAATAGAATGAAACAAGCACTTTCTATAAACTTTATTTCATATTATTTGTCCCTATCTCCCAGTGTATCTATACTCTACAACACACGAGAATCCTATGTGAGGGAGGCTCAATGCTACACTAGAGCATTTGTGTTTGATCATCTGTTGGCTTAATTACACAATATCTTATTCGCGCCTTGCCTTAACTGAGGTTGAGCATCTTCTAGCTTATCTTTATCTTTGCTAGAAGGAAGTTTCTGGGTTTTGAAGGCAATGGTTCTTTGGCTATAGTCAGAAGATGCGATTTTCATTTTATAGCTACGAAAAATGTATGTATTTTTCTGTTTTCTGATGGTAAAGATGAAGTGAAAACGAGAGATCTTAGGAGCAGTTTTGTTTTCAATGAGAAACCTTTTTTGCTTAAGGTTACTGGATACCTTCAAAAGTGATTTCCGCAAAAATGCGTTTACGCGGATGCTCGGTGAACAAAATATGGGAACCTATATATCAATGGAAAGGTTGATAACTGAAGAATACCAGTAAAAGGTTATTTTATACGGAATTACTCTAGATTTAAAACTACAGTCACTTTAACCCGATGTCGAAGACGTTTATAAACGCGAATTACCAGCGCCAGGTTTTTATACTTACGAAGTAATTACACTTGTGTCAAGTTAAGCGGTCATTGATCTCCAAAAGGGTGTGTGCGATTTTTGATATCTATTTTCTATGCGAAATTATTGCAGTTTAAAGTCGAGTCATTGGTTATTTTTGCCAAGCCATCACGCTTGGACCGATATCTTTAAAACTAAAAACAAATCGGAAAAAGCACACACTCTTTTGGAGATTAGTTATCTTAGAATCACTGGACGAAATTTCAAAAAATTCCGATAAATTCTTATATGCAATCAATTCACTTGAAGACTGCAGAAACGTTGAAAAATTGTAGCCGAGAAATCAGCATTAGAAGTTCAGCAACTGATTCACACCTACTTAGAGCGGCTTTCCGGACTCGACACCCATTCTCCAATCAGAAGCAACCTCCTGGAGTCTCCCAAAATTCCGCGGGGAAAACTAAAGTAGAGTTTCAATATGTAAATATAATTACAAGCCATAGTTCTCCTTGTAAACTCTTGTTTTAATATGTGGGTTCCAGAGGATATTGTAATCCAGGAATTAGAGAAATATATATATATATAGTTATACCATGGTAGCCTCGGATTCTTTTGTTCTCCGAGGCACATTTAAACCACTAATTTTCCCTGATGGCAGGGATATTTAGAAATATGCATTGTTTCGAAATTTCCCGCCAGGAAATTTCGAGACAATGCATATTTCGAAATTTCCCCTGCATGCGTAATGAGGGAAAATTAGAAGAGAATGCAGGCTGGAAGTGAGAAGGTCAAAAGCTTCAACTCCTGCTCCCCTCTGGCACGACTAGCCCTACGCTCCCGGATGAAAAATACTGAATCCAAACTGACCTGTCTTCATCATAACCTTCAATGTAATCCATGTGGGATGACCTATTTCAATCTGCATATTCTTGTCTTAATTTCTCAAACCCGCTTCTTCCATGTGGGATACTTAAAACCATAAACGTGACGTAATTAAAATCCATTCATGCTCTTTGAATATTTAGTCAACCGCATAATTACATTGTATTTTAGTGTTATTCTTCTCAAAAACAACACGCTTTTCCCCAGGGGAAGCCAGGGTCGTTTAATCAATGGCGCTCAGTCAAGCATTAAACAAAACGTTTTCGAAAGCAACTCGACTGCGACGTCTTTAGTTTCGGCAGAGAAAACTAAACTTCTGGTCCATAACAATTAAAGAATTAGTGTTGCAAGAGTCGTGTCCAAAGGTAGCTTTGGACATGAATAGTTGGAACACGTCCCCCGCACCCCCTCATTTCAATGTTGGATAAACTTTCGTACTGGTTTGGTCACCTTTTTTCCCCTAACCTTGAATGGGGGGTGGAAGGGGGGAGAGAGGAACTTCAGGGTTGCGCGCTGCTTCTGCTCCATAGCAATTAAAGGATTAGTGTTGCAAGAGTCATGTCCAAAGGTGCGGCTTGTTTGACTTAAAAAAAAAAAGAAAAAAGGTGAACCGTCAGACTTTGCGTTTCCATCTTAGCTTTCTTGGAAACAAATATTCTCTCGGCTGGCTCCTATCAATTCTTCTTTATGTTCAGATGTGGATCACTCGGCACTCGGCACACAAGTGAAAATACGAACCCTTGGTCGGGTTTTGCGAGGACTTCTATTTGGCTCGAAGTCGTATGCGTTGTTTGGCCTTGTTTTGCTTTTCATTTTTCTTTGTTTTCCAAGCTAGGGGTATCCTGCTTGCTTTTTGGAAGACATAAGGCCAAAAACCGATGGAATTACGGAATCGTGTGTGGAAAAACGTTTCTCAATAAACGTAAACATTGGAATGAAATCAATTTATGCGCTAGCTTTCCCCCCACTTTCGATACGGGCGAGTGAGTACTTGTCATGTGTTAATTGATTTGCTGTCAATCAAACAGAACCTTTTACTTCCGGTTAAAAACTTTCTTTTGGTATTTCTCCGTCAATATTAATTTTTTTTAACGGAGTTTTTAGTATATCAAACACTGCTTCTAAAACTACATTTCTCTGCGAAAAAAAAAATCACTATCTTTTTCGTTTTGAAGGTATCCAGTAACCTTAACTAAATGCATTAATTATGCGTTCCAGTACTTACACAAAACAGTGCAATTTAGAGACGACTCTGTACGCCACAGTCAAATAGAGCGGATTTCAATTGAGTGTCGGAAATGTTTTGGTTTTACATTTACTAAGCTCTCCTATTGGCTGAGAAAGTAAACCAACCAATCAGATTCCAAAATTAAGCCAAACGCAAATTGGTTTTGGTTTTGCTTTGGTTTGTCATTGGCTCACAGGGAAGCCATTTATGAGTTACTTGTGATTACTCGCTCCTATGATTGGCTGGCTGTGGGTAATTTGCGTTTTGTTTTACTACACTCAACTGAAAACCGCTCTATTCGACAGAGGACTTTTAGGGTAATTGATATATTTAATGCCACTATCACTCTTCTCATAGCCTAATCAACAAACTCTACATTCATGTGAAATAAAAACAAGACGGCTTGCCAACCGTTCACTCGTGCTGAACTCATTTATTTCCTGTTTGCATAAATGAGCATAGTAGATGCGATATTTTCAGACTCCAGGTTCCAAACTCTCAATCTCCCGCTGAAGAAGAAGTGGGTCAAAATTAATAAACCACACACCCGGAATGCAACGCGGGTGAATAACGTGGCGCGGCCAAGCTAGTGTCACGACATTGAGAGTTAATTACTGAGAATAGTAGTAAACACTATAGAATTCTCAATTATATAAAATACTGCTGGGTTTACATAAATATGGTCTAATTAATAAACTTGCTTCATTTTAAAAACTGCATTGTGCACATTCCTTATCCAGACAATCTTTAACTTTATCTGCTGTTTTCATAACTTAAATGCCTGTTAAAAAAATGGCGGAAATTTCAAAATTTAGCGAGTACCTTCATGTTTTCTGCGAAGAATAAGAGTTTTGCTGGAAGGATAAGATTCAAATACTCAGACCAGTTCCTCCAGAAACTGAGAAACAACATGTTTGGGACAATGTAGTTTAAGTTTTGGCTACTGCGATAAAATCGCATTCAAACACGAACGATTTATGTAGTGAATTAAATAATGTGATTAAATAATGAGATTAAATGAAGAGAATGATGAATTTATAGCATATAAATTGCTCACGAACAATGACCTAGAATGTATCAACTTATGATGATTACAATGAAAAAAGTTAATGGCATGCATCTCTGACTTCATTGGTTTTACAAAATAGTAGTCTCAGGTCTCTTGGAATACTAAAGTAACGACCTCTTTCAATTGGAAATTTGTGGGCCGATATAATCTTAATTTTTAAATAGCTTTTCGAGTTTTGAAATGGTTGATGTGACTTGGTTGATGTGAAATGGTTGGTATTCCTCAAAACCATAATTGCATATATTTACCGCTAATTTTGATGTCTTATTTCCTTTAATACAAGACAGCCAGACTGATTCACCAGGGCATTCCTCTGTGATTACATGACTGACTGGAAGATTGTCATTAGTTCGTACATCGCTTTCTCACGTAAAATAATGTTTTACCGCGTTTTACTATTTTCCGTATGGAAAACTGACTAATACTAAAGAAAACAACATCACTTTCTGTTCACGGCATGCACTCGTAAACCGGTGTAAATATTTGATCTTATCGTGTTTGTTATGTTATTTACCATGTCTCTCGCGTTACTGAGTATACATATTGTCTTTACGTCGGTTCCCGAATATGTCAAACAGCTTCTCCGTTGCCTTCAGTTTTCCTTCCAAACGTCTAATAAATAAATATATCGTTAAATAACCCCAAGCTTATTAAGCAGAACTAATTTCTTGTTGATTACTCTGAAATAAGATAGCATACAACAGAGTTTGCTATTCTTGGATGAACTTATAAGGTATCGTTATCGACCTGGGGGGTCTGCCTGCTATTCGATTCTTTCCTCGTCCCTTTGGTCTGTTGGCAACATTGTTGTTAATCTATGGATATAGATTCTGTTCAAGTGAGTACTAGAAGTTTATAAAAAGAGTAATTAGTGGATTTAATTCAATTAAATGTACTGTAATTAGCACATACTCGGAAAACAATTCATCAACGACTTAACGGAATTTTAATACTCGCATGTCTTTGAAAGGTAAGTATACAATGTATGACACAAGTCAAAACATCTTCCAGCGTAGTGTTATTTACAGTGAAGGTCAGAACTGCTCATAGTAACGTAACCTCAGTGTTCTACTGCCTAAGTCACTACAAGAAACAAGTAATTTGGTTCGTGACTTACGGCCGTTGCTGTCAGTGCCATGCACTGCTGTATTTGTTGCGGGAAATCTTGATATATCTGTGAGTTTTATAACGTTATCCGTCTCAAAAAAACCTCTCATAAATCTGTTTGAACTGTGCCTAGAAAAGTAACTTTAAACTTTTGGGCTGTTTGGAGATTTTGTCAAAGATTATCTGTTAAGAATTGAACGGAAACTGCGTTGGGGAAGATGCGAGATCTTGTACTTGTGGCGCTGGCTCACTATGCAAATTTGGAATTCTATCAGATTTCCCGCGCAGGGGGCTGCTTGCTGCAAGGGACATTTTGGTAATGAATGAAAATGTGACTTATAAATCTGAACTTCACATCCGGATCCGATGTCAATAGCATTCTTTAGAAAACTGTTGTGAGTTCTAGGACTGGGTGTTGAGCTCAGCGTGTTATAATGTATTGTCTTATCAATGCATGCTCAATCAGGGGAACCGCGTTTATATTATAAAACAAATAGATGGTGTTTCTATGTCCTATAAAACATTGCACTTTCGAGGGCTTGAAAAGCTTCTGAATGCACTAGCATTTCGCTCGGTGTGCCGATATAGATGACTGAAATAGCGCCATTCGTCGTATAAAATAAAGGCAGATTACCTGAAACGCTGGTGGACAGGCCTTGGCTAATGTGTTCTTATAAATCCTCTGGTGGATTTAGACTCTTGAATCTTTTCAATTATTTAATAAATACAAGATGTTCTCCACTGAGGTGATGTTCCGTAAAAACGTACATTCTCGACAAACCGGTTTTTGGCACGGTACTTAAACAGGCGGCCCGAGGGTACTTTTTCGCATGGTTTCAGTACCGTAGATTTTCGGGCACGCGTGTCTGACACATTCCATTTACACGACCAAAAGATCAGAAGGGGTGCCGTGCCGTTAATATAATTGGCACGTTAGGAGTGCCGTGCCCAAATTGCTCGTCGTGACCCCGGCCTAACGCGACTTCGACGCTGCTATTGGCTGTATTTGTGATGATTGGCGGTTGATCCTTTAGCTGTAACGAGACATGACTATTAATTACATTAGACTGAGGCCAGAGGTTCGGAGACTGTTTTATTAAGTGTTACTTAAAGCTGAAGTAAACACTTACAACGAACAGTTTTGAACTAAGTAGCAGGTAGACAAGAACTAGACACAGATGCATGTGATGAAGACGTAGAGCTGTAAAGAAATACGAACGTTTGGACGACTCGAATTGCAATGGCTGTTGAACCGTCCTTTGTGATCTAACAGATTACTTGAACGAAGAGTAAGTTGGTTGTCATCAGACCCTGGACGTTTTGGGATTTGTTGGTTAGAATTCATGGCTGATGGCAGGTAAAAGTACACCATTTTAAGTGGAATGTAAAATACGCGATAACTGCTACAATTGTTTTTTTCTTATAATCTGTCTCCCTGGAAGAACCAAGCTAAGCTATCTACATGTAAATCTTTCCTCCGGTGGGATAAAGATTTCGCCCCGGGTGAACAGTCAGCCTTGGGTATGTTTGAAGTAAACAAAGCATTCCTTTGCCTTATACGTACTCACTGCCTTCACTCTAAACCAAGTGTTGACTTTATTTCAGGTCTCTTCTCGGGAGATTCACGACTATGAAGGTAAGTCGTATTAGCCGAGGACACGCGCGATTGCTATGCATTATGGGATCCATTTGAAGCTCAGTCGTGTTCCAGTTGAAGCCCTGATATGTCGCGTTAAACGGCTTCTGAGTTTTGCAGCTCGCATCAGTTAACCCGCACTATTGCAGTAGCACCTTAATCCCAGTTAGCAAATTTCAAATTAGAGCGGAGTATCGAAAGCAATCCGTGATTGCTTTGGTTTTGCGTTTGCTCAGTTTTCCTATTGGCTGTGGAAAATGTTTTGTGATTATCAGCCATCAAGTGCTAAACTAAAACCAAACGTGTTTTGGTTCATCACGCCATCCACGATTGCGTTTACTTTTCCTCGTGATTGGTTCAAGTAAAACCAATCGTGAATTATTTCAGATCGTGATTGGCTCATTGTGTTTTCACTTGCTCCTGTGGTTGGCTATGTAATTACTTTGATTTTGGTTTTACTACACTCAACTGAAAACCGCTCTAAACCATATTATCCCTTATTAGTATAAACCTATTTCAAAAGAGGATGTCCCGATCACACGACAATTAATTCCCAGCCCGCAATGAATTGTGGTTGTAGCTAAAAGTCTGGTGAATTCGTTTGTTTTTGGGTCAAAACATTTGAGACGAATATTTCGCATTGCACTGTAGTTTATCCGTTTCGCGCAGCTGGATAGTTCTTTCGGTCTGGAAATGTCGTTTACCGTTTGTCGCTTGTCGTTTACCGTTTGTCGCTTGTCGTTTACCGTTTGTCGTTTACCGTTTGTCGTTTGTCGCTTGTCGTTTGTCGCTTGTCGTTTACAGTTTGTCGTTTACCGTTTGTCGCTTGTCGTTTACCGTTTGTCGCTTGTCTTTTGGCGTTTCTCTAGGACAGCATGTTTTGAAATAGGTGTATACCACACAAGTGAATAGTGTTTTTGCGCGGTCTGATTGGATACTCGAACTCGGAATATCCTGCATTAAGGTACGCTGCAACATTGCGCGCAATATTGCCGGCAGTGTTGCAGAAGTAGGAGCGAGTTCTTATTCGGCAACATTGCGCGCAACGAATTGCACCGTATGAACAATTGCTGGCAATATTGCGCGCAATGGTGCAGCGTGTTTCCGTACATTTAGTATATACCACACAAGTGAAAAGTCATGCTTTTCGCGCGCTCTGATTGGCTACTCCGGAGGTGAATATCCTTTGGTATTCACCTCCGGGCTTGTGACTTGCGGTGGATATTTTCCTCGCCGCAAAATGCACTGGAAAAAAAAAATTTGGTACTGGGTCCGGTTGTTCAAAGGATGGATAAGGCTGTCCACTGGATAAATAACTATCTAGTGGATAAAAGAAGTTAGTTTGGATAATGCTTATCCACTGAATAGGGCTTTATCCTGTGGAGAGCGTTATCCACTTTTTGAACAACCGCGGTCTGGTGTAACGTTTTGGTGTCGCAGTAAGTAATGATCCGCGTTAAAAGTACGATGAAATCCATTGTTCTGCGGCACTGAGCCTCCCACACATGGGATTTACTGTGTTCTAGACTGCAGAAACACTGGGTGATAGGAATAAATATCCTGAATTAAAAGTACTAGAAAGTCTCCGTTTCATTTTATGAGCAAATTCTCTTTCAACCAATACGAAGCAGACACGATTGATAAGGTTCCGAACATACGATTTGCTTTATAATCGATATTTGGAACCGCAGTGTAAATCGTAGTTTTAATATTTTGAAAAGCGAGGAAATTGGAAAGGTTTACCTTTAGGGCAATTTTCATGTTTTGATCAATGAGATCATGAATTTTCAGAATACAAAAGTAACTCCTTGCTCCATCTCAATGCTGTTCAGTGTCGTACCTCTTACATGAATCATTACCCCAACGTATCTTCCGTCTGGTATTGATTTGTGCAGAGCAAGATGTAATGCTAGATGGCCTGGCGGACTGTGATGACTTCGGGTCCGACGATGAAAAGCCATTAATCCCACCACGGGTACCAATGGAAGTGCAGCCCTCTTCCACTAAAGTCTTGCTTGCCGCCAATTTTCCAAGGAAACGCAGCCAGAGCACTCACATGTGGGTTACCCTCCCCCCTAGGGTGTGTAAACCATCTGGAGAGGTTGCCTCTGAGGGAGAGGTGTCGGGAAAATTTGTAAAGAAAGTGGAAGAGACGCTCGAGGAACCACAGGCTTCAGGAATGGTAGGAATTCCTTGTACACGGGTTGTTGCTTGTTACATAATGCATTACTCCGTCATTTCGTCCGCCGTTGACTTGTCCAACAGGCTTACGTCTAGAGAAGTGGTAAACGCTTTGCCTCTCACCACTGTGGCTAGGCTTCGAGCCGGGGGGGGGGGGTGGGAGGGGGTACTCCCACATGGACTATACGGGGATGATCCGCTGGACAGGGTATGGTTTTTCGAGTTTCTGGTCTTAGACAGGGTTTCCATTTTCACATCGACAGATCTTGAACAGGGTATGGTATTTATCTAGTGCTTTATTTAGTGCTTGATGAAGACTTATTTAGTTATGACACTCATTATGGGCTCCTGGTATTGATTATTTTATTTTATTTGGGGGGGGGGGGATTCAACGCCTATGGTTGTTTCAGGTCCCATTAAAATTCAGTGTTTTTAAAGGTCTAACAGTTCTCGAGATTACGCAAAAACAACTGCCAGTCCTTTATGTCAAGACCCCGGGTGGTGGCCTTGCCAGCGATTAGCAGTGGTCTTTTCGTAATAATATCAAACACGTTTTACTCTTTCTCTTGGAGGTTTCGATCAAAGTCTTCAATGAGGACAACAGTTCTGTGACATTCAATGTGAGTCCGAATATGACCGCGATGGACGCTTGTCATAAACTTGTCATACTGAACCGATTCAAGGATTATCCCAACTGGGTTATAGTTGAGCACCTAACAGATATTGGCATGGGTAAGTATGTTACTAAGTTTAGGGTGGATATAGGGTTATATTGTAAGTTGTGTTATATTCCGTACGTTCGTTCAACTGAGTTATAGTTGAGAACCTAACAGATATCGGCATGGGTAAGTATGTTACTAAGTTTAGGGTGGATATAGGGTTATATTGTAAGTTGTGTTATATTCCGTACGTTCGTCCAACTGGGTTATAGTTGAGCACCTAACAGATATCGGCATGGGTAAGTATGTTACTAAGTTTAGGGTGGATATAGGGTTATATTGTAAGTTGTGTTATATTCTGTACGTTCGTCCACCATTTCACGAGCTGTCTTTTTGCAATTCCCAGAGCGCAATTTAGAAGATAACGAGATTATCATGGCAGTGTTCAAGACCTGGACTCCCAATTCGAACAACAAATTCCTGTTCAGAAAGGACCTGAAGAAATACGACTTCTTTACTAACACCGCTGTATGTGATATTGTTATTCTTTATACGATAAACAGGACGAAACGCGCTCTCTGATTGGTCGATATCAATGATCTATTAGAGTACAGATGCACAGATGACATCGTTGGGAAAGTTCACTGATTATTGTATAAAACAAAAACATTTCATTTTGCCGCCGGTCTGTCCTCTTATAGAACACAGATGACGTCACAACGTGACGAGAATAGTGGACTTCCTCTTAGTGTGGGAGAAGTTGCGGCCATGTCCGTGAGTGTGATGTGATTGGACAACAAATAATTTCATTATTTCGACAGCAACGCCTAACCGCTGATTTATGGCCATGAAAGTTTTAAATATCTCCTGAACAGTTCTAACTTTTTTTTTTTAGAATTATTTTCCAACTCATTTACTCAATGACGAATGCTCAGACAAGGCAATCACAGAACAGGCACAGCAAGCCAAAAGAATACTCTTACAGGTAAATCAATAACAAAAACTGAAAATGTCTTCAGTCAAATTTTTAATAAGTTGTTTTTGTAACAGAAAACAGATATTAAAATATAAGCCGTTTATCCTCCTTTTCTGAGTTCTCATTTTCTGAGTCCCCCTTTTTAAAATCATTTTTATAGGATTCTCCTTTTCTTGAGACTCCTCCTTTTCTATGTTTCTCCTCCTTTTCTGGGTTCTCCTCCTTTTCTGGGTTTCTCCTCCTTTTCTCGGTTTCTCCTCCTTTTCTGGGTTTCTCCTCCTTTTCTGGGTTTCTCCTCCTTTTTCTTGGATTCTCCTCCTTTTCTTGAATTCTCCTCCTTTTCTTGAATTCTCCTCCTTTTCTTGAATTCTCCTCCTTTTCTTGAATTCTCCTCCTTTTCTCGATTCTCCTCCTTTTCTCGAATTCTCCTCCTTTTCTCGAATTCTCCTCCTTTTCTTCAATTCTCCTCCTTTTCTTCGTTCTCCTTATTTTATTCTCCTTTTCTTGGGTCTGGGATTCTCCTTTTCGTGGATTCTCTTTCATGGTTCTCCTCTTGACTTCTCTTACTTCTTCATACTATCTTTTACTTCTCCATTTCTGTTACATACCATCTGAGGAGCTAGAACAATCTACAACAAAACAGACAAAAATAATAAATCGAAATTGCTGAACTGAGGACGGGCATATATATTTCGGTGTTTTGTTTCTCCACAGAATTTGCTCAGTCAATGTAACAGAGTACCAGAGATATCAGATATACTATTAACCAAAGATTTCACCAAGAAATCGTGGAACAAGAAGTACTTGATTCTCAGAGGATCTGGACTATACTTCTCTACGAAGGGAAAATCAAAGGTAGGGCTTATGAAAATGTTTACCACTTGATATCTCATGCTCCGTTACATGGAAGTTAAAACCAATATGCTTCAAACGAAAACTAATTCAAAGTTCCGACCTGTGACATTAAATTTTATTCTAAAACTTTAGGCTTTTAAAGATCTTCAGTCGTTCATTCAGTTTGAAGGTAGCAATCTCTACTTCATTGTCGACGCTGTCAAGACACACAAGGCTCCAACGTGTTTTGCTTTTTGTCTTGTGGTAAGTAAGCAGTATCTCCAATGGAAAAATATTAAGCTTTGTATCACCGATTGCATTGAAATAGAATTTGTAGAAGAAATATTTATTTTTAATCATAGGCCATTCACAAGGCAACAGAAGTCATGACTCAAAATATTGTTATCAAACTGCAGCCAGCTTGTTTTTGTGTGCAAGTTTGATTTGGGTTCCTGTGGTGCACTAATCGCTATCATGAATAATACCCAGAAAAGTCGTTTTTACAGGCAAACCAAACAGCCAATCACAACCTGATCTGAGCCATGCATTGCGTTGCCTGCAAAGTGGATGCAACATGTGCGAAACGAGGCACGAACCTTTTTAACCGGGGTCTTACGATAATCATATTGATAAGATTAAGTGTACATGGTTTAGAAAGCATTGCTTTCCCAGTTGTATCATTTTTCCTTGTTTCTTCAGCCGCTAAAATCACAATACGTCAAAGAAATCAAGTGTTTTTGTGCTGAAGATGAGAAGACGTTCTTGAGCTGGACGGTCGGGATACGACTAGCCAAGGTAAGCAAACATTAAGATCGAACGCTGATCCGCTGGAAAAACCAACGGATTTCCATATTATATATTAAATATACAAATCTTGGAAATTTCAATTTATAGCATCAAAGCCATTGCTCGCACTGAGAAATTAATTGAGGTTATGCTGGCCAAAATTAAAGCCCTGCCTACATATATCTGCATTTCATTTGCTTCTCAAGTGCCTCTTATATTGTGAAAACCTTTTCGAAGCAACAAATCGTTATATTATTGGAGGCAACGGAACAGTTGATATTTGTCTTCCTTTGATCTTTGTCTCGCATCGACACAGCTAGGAGATATTACTTTTGTAAATCATGCAGCAGCAAAGTAGACAAGCATGGAAGGATAATGCAGAATTTACAAAGAAGAGAGTACCAGTATTGACAGCGTTTATGACTTTGATGAGTTGACCCGTGAGTGTTGAACGAATAATTGGTCATCAACAACCCTACGGACGCGACGCGAAAGCATATGTTTACAGGACAGACACACGCGGTTGTTTTGCATGCAGGACACTATCAATCCAATTCCAGATGCTTTCCCTACGAATTCAAGGTCGTTGCCAAAGACAAGCACGCCATTGAAAGTCCAAGTGAAACTTGAATAATCTTCAGCCGTCCGCACTGATTAGCTACTTAATATGTACATTATGCGAAATTATCACATGATGCAATGCCTGAACGTTTTGTTGCAGCCATTGCGGAGAGAGGAGAAGACATTTCTACGTTTTCGTGAGACCACAACGCGAAAACGTTCCTTAAGCAGATTATAAAATATGAACCAATCAAAATTACAATCCGGTTTTCTGGTAGTGACGTCACTGGATGGCATTATCGGTGAATCTCGTGGAGGAACGAACCAGAGGAGTAGGCTGAAATTCAGGCTAGGTTTTTCCGTACTATTGAAGTTTTCAGTGGGCTCGATTAAGCCATGCGTCTGTGAGATGCTGAACCTCCTTATATACTATTTTACCGTACGTAATCAGTTCAAAAGTTCAGCAGTCCGTATTTCCTTTGACTTGTTTTTGGTAGCCGCTCAGTGTTACACGATGTATGTGAAACGTTCGTACAATGGCATGGCGAGGAACGTTTCACGAAACTGTCACATGATGCAATGCCTGAACGTTTTGTTGCAGCCATTGCGGAGAGAGGAGAAGACATTTCTACGTTTTCGTGAGACCACAACGCGAAAACGTTCCTTAAGCAGACCGTGTTACACAGTACGATCCTTCCCTGCTTGCAGAACCTTCTATTCCTCCCTTTCTGTAATCGGACTGCCGGAGGAAAGAAGGCTCTGCCCCCAGTCACAACATTGTTTAGTTAGTGGGGGGAGGCTTTGGAGAAACGACACCCCAACGTCTGAAACCGAGCCTAAGGCATAAATAGTCTGGTGAAGACAAACAATATTGGCTTGGGCAAATACATCAAAAGCGCCGTTGTCCTGCCTCTGAGGCTGGCAAAATTTTGTCCGTGTTTACTTTCTTTTGTGTTTTTGACAAGCGACACAATTTTGACAAGCGGCGTACAGTTTTGACAAGTTCCATGTGTCTAGTTTCATATCTAGTTTGCCTCGTGCAATCAAACCCGGCTGCAGAATTCAAACCTCCTTAGTTCAGTATGCATACAGATCATTTGAACGAGGGAAAACCACGCAGAGCTGCGGTTCAACAGCATGTTTACACGACCTTGGATTTTGGCGAGATTTTAGTGGGGAGAATGTCATTGAAGTTGAACGGCCGAGTAGGTTAGTGCGGATGGTGAAAGACAAACAATTTTTTTTGGCTGGTCTGAAAAAGTGCGGTGCTTTTGCCCACGCTAAATTGGATTTTGCCTAAAGACCGATTTATATATTAACACGTAAAAATCTTAAACGAAGAGGTGTTTTTAATAAGTATTAGTATATACCACACCAGTGAATATCACTTTTCGCGCGCTCTGATTGGCTACTCAAACAGTGAATATGATTTCATATTCACCTCCGAGCGAAGCAACGATCACCTCGCGCGAGTTTTTGTCCATTTGACAGAAAATAAAATAACTATTTGGTGTTGGCTATTCACCTACAGTGTGGTATATACTAAAACAATTATTCACCTCAGTGGAGGTGAATAGTTCGCCGAAGCAGCTCGGTAAATATCCACCACTATTCACCTCCTCTTAGGTGAATAATTGTTAAATATTTTTGTTATCATGATCATGTATTTTTATTCACCAAAAATGCATTCCTAATCACTAAATCAGACTTTAAAATGTAAATTCCTGTTCATATCACTAATAAATACTTTTCAACTTGGCTCTTTGTTGCTGTACCATTTCAGATCATGTGACAGCTCTCCAGGGGATTCAGTGCTTTGTTTTCGAATTCTCGAAATTTACGCATTCCTGGATAAAGTATTTCTATTAACTTGGATTTTGAAGCTAAACCGTCAACCATTTTGTGAATGTCTCCTGTCTGTATTTTTGTCCATGGCATGTTTTTAGTTTATATTATGTGTATGTGGATGGACTCATGATCTCTCTTATACGTGTTCCATAAAAACAGCGATAGCCAGTCTATGTTGTGTCACATGAAAACGTGCCGTACTTCCAACCTATTCCGGCGCTAGTCCAGTTGGTCAGACAAGTGGCGCTCTGACCATGGAGATCAGCAGACTCGTTATCTGTTCCAAACTAAATATCACTTTCACCCCGGTATTTAAAGTAAAACTTCATGTCGCCCAGTTTCTTCTGATATTTTCTTGATTGTATCATTGACTAGAGGGTAACCATTAACCCCGTCGTTCCCGACTTGAGTGTGTAAACAAAGACTGGTGAATGCGCGTTTACTGGCTATTCGATCAAGCCGTGAGACACACTGGAACCACGCTAAAAACACGCGTTACTCTCAGTTTAAAAGGCGCCGATTAACATCTTACGAGTTATAAAATCTGTTATTTTCCCCAGACGAGCGGTATTCAATTGTTTTTCTCGCAATTTAAAAATGAGTATGAAATAGCATCTTTAGTTCCATCGTGTGCGTGGGGTTGAGAAGTAACCGCAAAAAAACAGCTGCTGTAAGTACAAAAATATTTAATATCTGGTAAAAATGTATTTTCTGGTGTCAACATAATTATGTTGTTTGTAAGATAGGACGAATTCAAAACAAGCACATGATTTAAAACGAAACGAACTACGCGCTTTTAAAAATGATGGGTGGGACATCATTAGCAGTGCAACCTGGGAGATAATTAGCCTGCAGTGCGGCTTGGAAGATCATTAGGCTGCCGTGCTGGCTGGAACTGTGGAACATCATAATGATCATTGGAATCTTGATTCTGTTTTTTCTTATTTGTCCAACTTTTCTTTGCAAGCCGGCAAAAACTGTTTTTATGTGCTTGGCATTATGAAAGAGTAATTTTAAAAGTGCTGTTTTATGAGCGAGTTGAGGGGGTCCTGGAGCAGAATGTTCTAGTGGTTACCAGTCAAGTGAAACAGTTCTGAGGTCCGAAAGTGAGTGTACCCACTGAGTGTGTTGTTCTCGTATCTCGATGGTCCAGCTTCAGTTGGTTTCCGTGTAAGTTGCCTTCTTGTAAACTCATCGGTAACAAGAGTACGGTCTTTTCTCCACTTGTAATTGTTTACGGTTGTTCCAGGACAATGCCAGGAGGTGGTCACTGCTTGCTGTGTGAGGACTTTCGGGTAATCTACCGAACGAAATTCGTACTATTTCTTCCCCGGTTATTTTCAAGTCTAAAATAGATAAACTTCGTTATCATCAATGGCACATGGTGCTATTAGCATGCGTGTTACCTAGATATATTTTACTTTAGCAAGCGAGATATTTAGAAATACTTTACATTAATTATTATTGATTATTGTTGTTGTTGTTGATATTATTATAGTAATATTATTAATATTATTAATATTATTAATATTATTAATATTATTAATATTATTAATATTATTAATATTATTAATATTATTAATATTATTAATATTATTAATATTATTAATATTATTAATATTATTAATATTATTAATATTAATTACTAATTACTAATTACTAATTACTAATTACTAATTACTTGAAAATAACCGGGGAAGAAATAGTACGAATTTCGTTCGGTAGATTACCCGTAAGTCCTCACACTAATTACTAATTACTAATATTATCTAATTGTAAATAAGCAAACATATTGATTGTATTCCTATAATTTAATACTGATCAAATTTTCATCCTCTATTTATCTATCTTAATTAGTTGACTGCACGTACACATTGTAAACGTGCTTATGCTCATTATATAGTGACTACGTGGTTAAATAAAATACTACTACTATACTTCCACTAGATCGGTCGCACGTCTAAGGATGCGCAGAAAGCTTCTGTTTGTGTTCAGACGTGGCGCATCAACAGTGAACCTATGTTGGGCGCGTTCGATTGGCTATTCCGAAAAACGAACCAGGATACACCGTACCAGTAAAACAATGTCGCTTATATTATCAAACGAAAAATGAGAATTCCCAAATGATGTCCTAAAAGTGGCGCTACTTTCTACATTTCGGGAGATGAAAATCTGCAGTATTTCGAGGTATTCTGATTTCGGAACAGCCGGAATATTTTCTAAAAGAACGCATCCTTACTATCACGTTGAGTACTTCTCTCTACCTTTCTACCTCTCTTTACCTTCGAGATTCAAATGGATTTTTACCCTTGAAATGCACAATTTCACAATGTTCTGCCGTGTGGCTATCCGTCATTGTGATCTTTCTATTTCAAAATCCTCTTCCTCTTTCAGCTAAGTGTTATCGTTAGTATAAACTGCGTATACCCTAATCTTATAATAAGAATATTAACTGTAACCTAAAGGCTGGGAATCTTGGTACTTTTTTTACGCTGCTCTGCGAGAAAACGGCACGAATGCCTTTTGTGGACACCTCGACGGATGAAGTAATTAGCAGTCCCAGCTATTATAATAGCTATATGATCTCACGCGAGACCAGTAAATACAAATAATTGAATTTGGAAAACCCCTAAAAAATACTAAATCGCCAATTTCAAACCCTAAAAAATACGACGATCACCCCTACCAGCCGAATATAGGAAGTCCCCCCTCCCCCCTCCCCCGGCGTTTTTGTCGCTAACTCCTGAAGCCTCATTGGTACGAGCTCACATGACACACATCACGTTTAGACTAGTCTGCTTGCCGGCTCTTCTGTAATTTTTTTCGGTCGTTTTAAATTCGGATTGGGTCACCTGTGGCACGCGGTCAAAATCAGAAGAGCCGGCAAGCAGGCTACGTTTAGACCAACTCTCGCGTTTTAGTTTGATTGTCTGAAGGTTTCGATGTAATTTTCGAAATTAAATCATGTTGGCGATAACAGTAATAGCCGTATTACGCTCGCTGCCAAACCCATCACAACTGGATAACATCCACTCACCCGTCGTTTGTGCCGCATTCTATCGTAGATTAATCCATTGCTTATTTGTCCAAGGCACTTGAGTTAAATGCGCCGTTTTATAGTGTGATATCGCACATGCATTCTCGAGCTGTTATACAATGCCTTTATTCGTCACGTCTAAGCCCTTTCCTAGCATAGCAGGAACATTTTACTGCGTTATAGTTGGGAACAAGATCATCTCTGTTTGAGTAAAAAAGTGATCTGCATGCTGGAGAACAAACCATGCAATTTTATTTATTTTTAAGCTGACTCCGTTATTACAAATACTATAATACTACTAATAATATGAGGGGAAAAGCAAGGGAAAGGAGAGAAAAAACGGAGGGGAATATCCAAAAGCATGATGGGTACTCAGGGCTAACCTGGCGGAAATACAGTGTTTGTATGAGAATGCAATGTTGAATTTTTACCCGAAAAATTGCGAACTAGAGAAATCTAGTATCCCAAATCAAAAGAGGGGCTGTATGTGTTTTCACTATTGATTTTTTAACTTAGAAGAAGTAGTCCATGCTCGACAATCTTACTTAGTTTTGTCCATGTTTATCGTCATTTTATCGCAGCTCAGTAAACATATGGACAAAGCTAAGTATGATTGTCGAGCTTAGACTACAGCTGCTACCCTGAAAATCAATCAGGAAAATTCTTTACAGCCCTTCTTTTGATTTGGGATGCTAGATTTCTCCAGTTCGCATTTTTTTCTGGTAAAAATTCAACATTGCATTCTCATACAAACACTGTATTTCCCGCCATGCTAGCCCTGATTACCCATCATGCAACGATGAGCGTGAACCGGTCTATTCTCAGGACGAACCTGCTCCTGAAGACGGGAAAGCATCGTTAGATCCTCGAGGACGAACCTGATAAACCATCTGTAGTCCATTAAAATACACAAGAGCGTTCCTCAAAGCACACTCGAAAGCACTTGACTCCGGCCTCCGCAGATTTAGACTAAGCTAATGTCAGGCGGTCAAAATGTGCACGCCAATTAAGCTCAACCGATCTAATCACTCCCTGGCTAGTCCAGCGGAGCAGGGAGTCGATAAGTGTTTGTTTTCGTGTCGGCGAGATTTTCAGTGTGCGATCACGTACTGTAGTCACCAGAAGTGAACTCAACATTTTCATACATTTGTAAAGTAAGTTACCTGTGTTTGTATGTCCGTTGCTTTATCCTTTGCATTGATATCGAACCATAGAGTTTTTTGCAGATGGCCTAACTTTCAGTCATTGGTAGTTCTGTCCCCAGTTTAGCTTCGTTACAGAATCAAGTCTCGCGTCTCTAAGACATCAGTGTACAGAAAGAGGGAGAGAATAACAAATGCACATACAGGATAGATTACTGATCTTTGTTCTCTTTTTTTTTTTAATACTGGTGTAAATGTAATATATCCTGCATGTGGATTTGTTATTCTCTCCCTCTTCCTGTCTACGATTTCAACAGAAGTTGATTCACCTTCCGAGCTAGTAAAGTAACGATTATGATTTCGTGCTACTTAACTACCAGAGGCTATCCCGAGGTTAAGCGGCGTAAAGGATTATTTTTGACTAGCTTGTTAGACTCGACGTTAATATGGCGTCGGCGTGCATTTAACAACGTGATGATCACCGTAATCCACCATTAGAACCAAAAGATTACGCACTCCGTTGAGATTAGCCTGTTCACAGGCCCTGGATACTAAAAAAACTAAAAGAATGGTACAAAGGAGAAGAGGAGGACGGAGGTAGAAGTCCCCCTCTTCTTTCCGTCCGCCATTTTGTTTTCGTCTCGTTTTATTTTCGTCATTTTCCCCAGTATCTAGAACCTGTGAACAGGCTACGTTGAGATACGAAGTGACACGAATGCTTATGACACGATACGATTGTGACACGATACGTTTGTGCGGAGTGCCAGTAAAGGCTGTGCGCATTTTGTTTTAAGTTTTAAAAACATTGCTGAACAAATAATCTACCCTCCCCCCCAAAAAAAATAAGTAAATTGAGATCCCCCCCCCCCTCCTTAAAGAAACAGTCTTCAAAATATTACTCATCCCCTCTAAAACTGTAATTTAGTTACCAGTTAAAAACGGTTCAAAATAATCGCCAGGTTACTTTTTTTGTAATCTGTGGGATCTTCTCGATTATTTTTTCGCCTCGGTTTCTTTTTCAATTTTCTTAAATATTTTATTTTTCTATCTAAAATCTTCTCTAAAATTTTCCCCACGTTTATTTTAACTATTAAAATTTACCCCTATACATTTTGCACTTCTCCCCCTAGCACCACCAGCCCCCCTTAATATGAAAAGGCGAGCATAAGAGCCTATGAAATGTGTGGTATTCAGTAACAAGTAAGCTACAGAATAATGAAAACTGACACGTAGAGCGGTTTTAGTCGTTATACATCTCCATCTACATCAAACGTAATGAAGAATGGTCTGTTTTGCACTGGCTTTTGTCTGGTCAGTTAGTTCCGGCGGCTGGCGTTTTCACCGACTACTCAATCCTGTGTTGAGGATAGATCATGTGTTCATGACTATTTCAATACTTCTACTATTTCACCGTGGTGAATGTTCAAGATTTTCTTAGATTTTCTGTACGACTATATTCATTATACTGACGAGTGTAGACTATCAAGTTTATTGATGCTGTTTAAAAATAGTATTTGTCAAATCCACAAAATTACATCAAGTCTACATATATTGTTATGCTGAGACTATAAATTCGATGTATTCAAGTCCATTAATCACTAAATCCCAAGTCGACATGTTTTCCAGCGGCTTCGCGAGGTAAAACAAAATGAATGAAACATCTTGGACGCATAAAAGTAGACAAGTTATCTATGCATATCAAAATCATTGCACACAGAAGAGGACATTTGGTATTGGTCATCGCTTTGAAGTAAATGCGATTTTCTTTGAGAGAGATAACAACTTCAGTCGCATTACAAGTTTATAATATGGCTTACCTGTTGATACCAGATACTATACGAAGGAGAATTCTCTGCTTTCGTTTTGACCGCTCCAAAATCTCTCATATACTGGAGCTCCCGCCATTACAAAGGTCACACAAGAATAACTAGCACGAAATGGAACTTTATCAGCGATTTGTACCACTCTAAACTCGAGAAACCTCGATGATCAATACATCAAAACACTGGACATTTATTCTCCTATCTGAATTCAGTCGTAGAAAGTCAGTATAGACATGCGTATTCAAGCTAAACCCAGTTTTCTTCTGCTTGGTCGTCCATAAACGATAACGCCTTGTAAAAATTCACTTCACTCGCGAATTCGCAAATTCAAATTTGTTCAGTCGAAATCTTAATATAATCACTCCAAACAGTTACCAGTTGCAGACTAGCAGTTACTTAACTTCGCTTTGAAGGTAGAAACTTTTCATGAATCATTATTTGTTTTAGAAGGCAAAATAGCTCCCAAAACCATGTATTTTCGAGTGATTTGACCAGGCCGATACCGGAAGTGAGTCACCGGATATCGATATGTAGGCTTTTGTACGCAATGACTTTGAACATGCATGACTCAAGAAAGGTCTTTTGAATACACTTTTAACACTGCACATGTGGTTTGTACGTTATTAGTTCACCGGTGTACTGTCCGACACCACTAGTGATAAGCTGTGCGGGTATCCTGGCTTTTATATCGTCGTTATTCCTTTGGGTTGAACCTTTTCATTCAAGTATCCAGGGATATCAATCAATCATTCAATCAATAGAGCAAGATACTTTCAAGGACCCTTCAAGTTTGGTGGTGATCGTAAGAAAAAGGTGGGCTTTTTGTCGCAGACTCTTGAAGCGTTTGCATCAACATTTTAAGTTTAATAGCCCACTTCGCTGATATGTGCTTCACTTGTCATGCACAACGTTATAGTTAAACTGATTGATTCTTTCCTAAGAGTATAGTATGGAATAAATTTAATTTGTCTCTCAGCCACACTATTGAAGCCTTTGTGCGGACAAGTGAAGCATATGTCGAAAGTGGGTTATCATTTGGCTGTTGATGAATGGTAGGTTTATAGTTAATGATAGTGGTTCTGGAAAACCCGGAAAAAATCGACCGTTCACGACAAAGAGCATGAGGATTTGTTAAAACAAATGGATATTCGTCAAGTTACTGTTATAGAAGTTAGTCGATCATATATGTCCTTAGAATTAACTCGGTGAAGGCGGTGACGAATGCCTTCGACCTTTTAGACGATTTCCTTTATTTTCGAAGAATTTTTTTCCACTCTGACGCTTCGCCGCCATTTTGAGATTTGTGGGGAGTGAAACCGATGAAACTATTGAAAATGTGCCAGAAACGGCAGAAGCTGAAGTACAGAATGCGGGTCCAGTCAGCTGAAAGGCGCTGTGATGTTTACATATTTTTGTTTCGGCGTAATTTCCAAAGTACGATATATACAAGCTGAACAGTTCGGGTTTGATTCCTGGAAACCCGCCAGGTTATAATGTGAGCATTTCACTCGCGTGTCTCGCATATCCTGGCTTGGACGAAATGATTTGGGACACTGGTCGCTTGTAGAGACTCTCCTTTAAATAAACTCCCACTCCCCCCTTCAATGTTGTCTAGTATTTTGTTATTTTCATATAAATATTATTTTTTGTCGACTGTCCCAACATTCTTGTCCATGACTGTAGGCCAGGTTGATATTGTGAGCCTGTCATTCCTGTTTTCCATCTCTTGACAAGACTATGCCCATTGAAAAAAAATATATGTTGAAACTGTGCTGAAGATTACTAACCATCCTCAATTGACTTAAATAATCATGGGACAGTTCTGGTGACTTTTCTGATTTTCGATTTTCCGGTCCTAGATCACGCAACCAAATTAAACTCGCAAACCCAACTATATGTTCTCAGAAACGTTCAGCAACTAAAAACATTCTTCTTACCACTTTACGGCACTTTAGAGAGGGACGAAAAGAAATCCAAGAAATGATCTTTCTGCCTTACTCTGTTCAGCAACTATATATATACGTCACAGATCCGTTACCAGGTCGCTGGCCGAGAACTCATCACTCGGTACGTAGTTACTATGTAACATGATTAACGCGTGACCTGAGAGTAAGAGGTGGAAGTACATTCCGTGTTATTTTAGTTCTTAAGCCAGATATATTTGCATGGTAATGACATGATTAGAATACAGGAAACTTTCGAGATTCCGAGAACGAAGAAAAGGAACTAGCGTTCGGTTATATTACAACACCAGTTCACTACTTCCTTGCCCTATATTCTTCGATATGTTGGTAAGTCACTACAAATGAATTTGTGTTAAGACAATGATATTAATAGCAGCTATAGTTTGCTCGTGTGATATTTTTAAACTCTCGGAGATGATTCACTAGGTTCTTCCTTACTGTTGAGTTCAATGGAAGAACAACAACATTAAAGCGATCAGTCCGTTGTAATTATCTCCTGATATTTTCGTTAGCCACTGCAGAGTATGTTACTATACTCTTCTTAGATGTTTATGCTTTTCTCCTGATTCCTGTCGCCATCACCTGTAATACAATGCCGTTCAGTGTGAGGGGTTTCTAGTTCGTCTCCTCGCTATTTTCCAAATCCTAAAAATCTGATATCCATGTTATATACTATATATAATAAAATATTGTCTGGGAGATTGGCTTCTCCGGAAGCGAATATCCTTTGCTATTCACCTCCGAGCGAAGCCGCAGCAATCACTTCAGGCGCGAATTTTTGTCCATTTGACAGAAAACAAAATAACTATTTGGTGCTGGCTATTTCACTTGTGTGGTATGTACTAAAACAATTATTCACCTCAATGTCGGTGCCTAATATACAAATAGACTCGGCACTCAGTGGTCGTCGAGGAACTATCGGCTGATAGTTGCCCGCGGAAATTTGATATTCTTAAAACAAATATAAGCCCGATAACGAAGTTCGAGGGCGTATATGATAGTTTTAAGAACATCAAATTTCCAAGGGAAACTATCAGCCGATAGTTCCAAGACAAACAGTCTATTTGTCGTTATTCAGTGTTCATCACAAAATTGTCTTCCGCTCTCAGCGGGCACTATAAATACAATAACCTATTTGTGGCGTCGAAATATTCCCTGATATTTCGTCCGCGTCCACGAAGCTCGAGGGAAACTGAGTTTCGAGGATCAGATAATGTCCATGCAAGGACAAATATCAGGGCATATTTCGACGCTACAATGTTGGTTATTGTTGCTATCATCCTTCAAATATTTTCTCTGACGCGCGCTTATACGCTCACAGGACACAGGGGGTGTATGTGATAGTTAAATACCGAGAACGGAGGCAATAAGCCATATACATCCCGAGGGCTGTAGGCCCTAGGGATGTATATGGCTTACTGCCGACGTTCGAGGTATTTAAGTGTCTTATTTCATACTTGACGAGGTTTTCGCAAAATTTTCATTGATGTAGCTCTTTTTAGGTAGATTTTGGGCGAGTACCAAGACGGACTAAAGGTTCTAAATCATTATAGGGATATATAGTAAGTTTAACTGAAGCCAAGGTGAATGAATTCCTTGGAGAAAATAATAAAACAAATTCCTTAATGCAAGCGCAATTCAGTGTATAAGCTAGAAACAACAAAATATCGTTGAATTGTATTGAATACATCTGGATACATCCCGGGAACTTTTCTCATACATCCCTAGCATTTATAATGGGGGTATGTATGGAAATTAAAGCCTCCTGAATAACAAAGAAAACCGTGTGAAGTATGAAATAATCGCTGATATTTCCCGCTCGCGGAGAGAAAATGTCGGGTCACGTGACGCATTCGACCAATCACGCGCGAGAGAATATTTGATGGGTTATAACGCCTGGTAGTTTGCATCCGCGAAGCGTCAGGTCACGTGATCGATTTTGGTGAACTATAACGGTGGATATTTTACCTCACCGCGAAATATCCACCCAGTCACCTCCAGTTCAGGGAATAATTGTTAATTAATATACTTCTATGCTAAAATAACATTTTATTTGTCTCGTTTTAGTACGGAGTGCAGTTAAGGCAAAACTACGACGATATGTTACGAAAATTTGCCAAGTTAGCCAAGCTTGGAACTGCCGCCTCGCTACCGGTAAGAAAAACGCTCTCTATGAACTTACACTTTTGAAAAATGATAGACCAATATGAGGAAATAAGAAACACAGGTCCAAGCTCAAGTCGATGGACTTGTCCGTAAAACTTTGATTAACTATTCTTTGTCAGCGAAAAATATTATTACAAAAATACTACCTTCTCCGTTTACTCTGTACTTTCTCACGCCATTAAAAACAAAAAACGAAATGCTTTAAAAATAAAGGAAGTATTGATTAAAAACTCCACTCTTGGAATCGTATCATTTGTGAGGAATTTTCCTTCTATGTAACTTTCACTTCCTGTAAGACAATAAGGACATTCTGCCTAATTCGGATTATGATTATAAAAACATGACATTTGTGTTTCAAAGTATGTTTGTAGATCACGCCTATAAATAATGTTAAGTTTTCATTTCACAATTTTTGGCCAACCCTGTGAGTGACGTAGCTGCATGGTCTAGGCGTGTTGTGTGATCGTGAGAACATGTGGTGAGACCGAGAAAATGTGTCGTGCTCAGTCAACACTTTCATCAATTCAACGGCCCGTGCGCGCGCATAAATCCCGTCGCGTCAAGTTCGTGAAGAGGCCGGAAATGGAGTGCCGTTCTTGATCTGACCTGACCGGAAGTCGTTTGTATGCTCTCATAAGGGCATCGTAATGCAGGCGGGCAAGCAGTCAGAGCGAGTTAGGTGAAACAAATTGAACTATATGAATTTTCAGTCCCCCAATGTGTTGCCAAGGTTTTCCTCACGTTTTTATTATTAATTTAATATTTTAACAGGAAGCTATTTCACACCAGTGATTTTCAAAGAGGTCCTGCAAAATAGTAATAGAATAATAGCTAAAATATTAAAAGTCACGGAAACTACGATTACATAGGGATATTACTGATTAAAGTACGAGCTAATAAGGAAATGAGCTAATTTAAAGCTAATAAAATGGAAACAATTACAAACTTCTAACATGGGTAAAGAGGCTCGACTTAAAATTCACAATGGTGTTGCTGTGCCTAATGCCACCACTAAGATTGTTCCATGATATAGACCCTATGCATAAGTCCTGGTAACTAGCATGTCAACGAGGCCGGTAGGTCCTCTGGAATGTTGAAATTGAAGCGCCCGGGGAGATTGTGAAATGCACTGAATGAATGTTCAGTGAAACAATGCCGTTAATTTGCTATGCGCCAGGCTGGTTGCACTATAAAGAAACATTTTTCAACTAAACAATCATGTTCAACACGTTTCACACCTCCTGCTAGTATTTCAACTTCAACATTCCAGAGGACCTACCGGCCTCTTTTTCGTGTTGTGACCACACGAGTTATGCATAGTGTGTATGCTAGGCGTTGTTTGCCCCAGTTGGTTTTTACAGCTGGCAGACGAAAGTCATCACCATTGCGTGTGTTATAATTATGCTGGTCATTCATTGATATCAAGTCTAAATGGGATGTTAATAAACTGTTTTTACATTTGAAAATGTATAAGCATCTGTGGTATAGTCTGCGCTGGGACAAATTCAACCAGTTAAGAGACTGGTGGGCATCAGTGGCCGAAGAGTGTAGAGGACGGTCGAGAATCAGCTTGGCGGCTTTTAGTATTTGTAAGCTATGCATTAGAGTAGAGTTATCTTTGTCTCCCCACACTACGTCTCCATAGTCGATTAAAGGTAGGACTAGACTGTTAAACTATAATAGTCTAGCAAACCGGGTTAGGATATGCTTTATTCTCTTTAAAAGACCTAAGCGTTTGTTGATTTTGGCCGAGAGCTATCGCCATCTATTCAAATTTTGAAACAAAAATATTTTGGAAAACATATTCCGTTGAAAATTTAACTCAACACAGAACGCGTTTGATGTTGCAGTGGTCCTTTTGTACGATACGGTCACGTGTTTGTACTGGACGGCAACAAAATGTGACTTCGTTTATTTAAAGGCACTTGTACGAGATCGGTAGTGTTATTAGCAAAACCTTTTTGTAAATGCTATTCTTCACCTTCAATCCATGCATTGTCGATTTTTCTAAAACAGCTTTTTGAAATTTGTTTGCCAGGCAGAAGATCACGAGCGCAATGTATTGGTTATTGAAATGATATATCAGCACGTGACTGTTTCCTGCAAAAAGCCTATTAACACGAAGAAAAACAGTAAAAACCGAATAGAAATGGACGGGATAAATTAATATTACGGAATACGTGTACCGTTTATTGTTTTCACGTTATGTAAATAGTCCATTTTGACGATGTTGCGCGCGCAGCTAGAACAATGGCTATCTGTTTTAAATAACAAAAGGATGGTGATCCAGAACGAGTCTTAGCAGCTCGCGTCTATTGTTCTACTGATCGTCATAATGGCCTATAAGGGCTGATTGCAACGTCGAATTTTTCATGCGCCGAACGCAATAGCTGATATTACGGTTGAGTCTACGAATATCAGATTCAGCGGTATTAACCCTAACGCCTCTCTTGGATGCAATGAAGCGCCATTTAAACCATCATTCTTGAATAGTGCTTCATTACGTCGAAGTGAGGCGTTCAGGTCAATTGGCCGGTAACAAAACGAGCAGGGGACTGGAACCGAGTCAGTAAAACTAATTCAATTAATAACTAGTCAAAGTGAGCATTATTTTCCAAAAGAACAGACCAAACTTAGCTAGTCTGGAAAATTTTGTGAACTATGGCTCAAAATTGACGATGCTCAGTAGAAGGCATCAAATATGTCAATTTTACCATATAAACTCTTATTTTTTAACGTTGTTCCTCCAAACCATACATTCATTGTAAAATTTTGGAGGGACAAAGAAATTGCAATTGCTTATAATTCAGACAAGATTCACTTGAATCACGTCAAACTTGGCACACATGCTAATTTCAACATGCTCTATCATGTGATGAACTTCATTTTAGAATTAGAGTAATTCTGATAAACTCGGTCCCAGTCCCCTGCTCGTTTTGTTACTGGCCAATTCCTCTGAAACTGCTCTTCGTGGACTCAACTGTAATATCAGCTATTGAAACAAAAGATAATTAGGCGGCGGCTTTTGGTTCAGCGCATGAAAAGCTCGACGTTTGAATCGGACCTACCTCGTTTCGGGTTGCCTGCGGTTGGGGTTCTACCCTAACTCCAATACACTGTCGTTCAAATGACTAAGAAGTCTGTAAGCTCGGCTGGCTGTGAGCCCTGTGTGAAATATTTTAGTTTCTAATTTTGCCCGTTTCTATTTTAGCGTAATATGACATTAGAGACTAAATGTCGGTCTAACGGTCAAGCCGTAGGTGGTGATCAGGTGGCTATGGACTTCACTGGGAGACGTGGCAAACTCGTGACCAACTCCAAGGAGATCGAACAGCTAGCCAACACCCGGCGGAAACCGGTATACACATTTATGTATTCATTCAGTCAGTCACACTTTCATTCATTTATTTATTTACAAGAGGGCATGAGTCACCGGAGAGCAAACAATAGGACTCGAAGTCCCCTACGTGCTGTATACAACTTGGACTGAGTTTTGACATTTATACAGCTCTATTGAATAGCCATTAAAGCGGTAGAGCACCGGTGTGACATGCGCGAGATTAATCTAATCACTCAATCTCGTACCCAGGCCCCGTATGTTTCTTACTGCGCATCAACAGAACAACGAGTACTATTCAAAACTCTTATTTTAGAATAGGGTTGCCACAGGTCAGGGAAAAGTCAGGATTTTTTTTTTTTTTTCAAGATCTGGAAAACTGGTATTTGACATCAGGGAAAAGTCAAGGAAATTTGAAATCTTGAGAGTATTGTTAGAAGGAAAGACTGAAGAGAAGAATCAAAGATCAACTTGGTGGTAATAAATGGGTGGAAAGGACGGTTGTAAGGGTTGGTTGGAGGCCGTTATATGTGATTTCTTTGTGTATCAGTTGGGCGTGGAAAATTGAAGTCGAGTCAGGGAATTTTGAAGTCTGATCTCTGTGGCAACCATAAAAAATCGGCTCCTGATATAATGTAAAACCACTTAGCATGACTGACTTAAATTAAAAAGATTTCATTGTGTAACCAATATGCAATTTGTATTTTTCTCAAGCGTCTGACTCGTCGGTTGTCTTCAAATCATTTTATTTCTGACTCAAGCGCTTCACCAGGTACGTATAAATACACTCTATCACCTTACGTGATCGCTTTTGGCCAATGACAGCACGCAAAAATGTTGTTGAACTATAACGGCTGCTCTTAGTTAACTAACAGCTATAGAAACTGAACCAAGAAGTTGTTTGATCTGAAATTGAAACAGGAAGGCTTTTTTTGTATTTTAACGAATTGGCTGCCATTGTTTTGCTCTCGAAAAACGGCCTTTTCGCTACTCACTATTTATTCTGTGTTAGCATAGCCTTGTCGCCGGCTATTGGCAAACTCGCCATCTGATTGGCTAGCCAGGCGCCGTCTATGGATCGTTATAATCACCCAGCCGCTGTCTATTGGCAAACTGACGACCTGATTGGCTAGCTAGGAGCCGTCTATGGATCGTTAGAATCACCCAGCCGCTGTCTATTGGCAAACTCGCCATCTGGTTGGCTAGCTAGGAGCCGTCTATGGGTCGTTAGAATCACCCAGCCGCTGTCTATTGGCAAACTCGCCACCTGATTGGCTAGCTAGGAGCCGTCTATGGATCGTTAGAATCACCCAGCCGCTGTCTATTGGCAAACTCGCCATCTGATGGGCTAGCCAGGCGCCGTCTATGGATCGTTAGAATCACCCAGCCGCTGTCTATTGGCAAACTCGCCATCTGATTGGCTAGCTAGGAGCCGTCTATGGATCGATAGTTTAACTTGCGCACGCTGCAGACAAAAAATACTCGGAAAGAATTCAAAGTTTTTTAACTGTTTTCTCGATCGCTATAAGGCCCGTTTCAAACGTCTAACTTTTCATGCGCCGAACGCAATTGAAACAAAAGATAATTAGGCGGCTTTTGATATAATTAGGTTTGGCGCATGAAAAGTTCGACGTTTGTTGTCGTTCAGGGTAATATTTGGGAGACTAGATGCCGTAAAAAAAAACGATTCGATTTTTTTAATCGCACTTCCTGAACATGCACTGATACAAACCCTCTTCTATGAATATGGATATATTTTGATCATCATGCTAACTAGATACAAGCCATGGAGGATGGAGTCGACCCTGCACTGATACAAACCCTCTTTCTATGAACATGGATATATTTTGATTATCATACTAACTAGATACAAGCCATGGAGTATGAAGTTGATCCTGCACTGATACAAACCCTCTTTCTATGAATATAGATATATTTTGATTATCATGCTAACTAGATACAAGCCATGGAGGATGAAGTTGATCCTGCACTGATACAAACCCTCTTTCTATGAATATAGATATATTTTGATTATCATGCTAACTAGATACAAGCTTCTAACAAAGCTGTCTCGACTCCAGCCTCGATGTCACCAAGGCTTTGTTACCTTTCAAAATGGCGATCAAGAACTACGAAATTGACTATTTGACGTTTCACTCTTTTCAATTGACTTTGATAAGTCGACTCGAGGCTGTGCCCCTCGCCAACTATCTGTTAAATAGATATCCAACTACTCGCTTGGTTTCTACTAAAATCACACTGTGTAAAAACGAGCTGATGAGAACGAACTACATTACTTACATTTGTATTGTCTGTAAGGACATTTCCCCACCTTGCAATGGATGAAAAAGGAACTTGACCATAGTGTTTATCCTCACACAGGAAATATATATTTAACTGACGGATATGCCGCCCTCTTTCCATAGTATTATACCTAGCCAGAAATTCAAACTTACACAATACTTACAAAAACAATTTTATTTTTTCAAGGGAAGAATAGTGAAAGGTAAATGGCGTCCAATTTAACTAACTATTGTTTAAGACTGACTAGCCTCGCTTACACGTTCAAAAGCTTTTGTGTGGACTGACTAGCCTCGTGTTCACGTTACCAGGACAATAGCTTTTTAAATTGGACGCCATTTTTCGAATGGGTCTATAGTGTGTTTATTATAGTTCAGTTGTGATTCAAATTGTCGTCTTTCGTATTCTAGGTTCCGAATTAATAGAAGAAACGTGGTTTCATGGTCGCATAACACGTGAACAGGCGCTTGAGTCAATGAAAAAGGAAGGTATAGAAGACGGGTGAGCAAGCAAATTATTAATTTACTGTTCATCGCAGATTAGCAAGTTTCTGTACTAATTTTAACTTGAAATTTCACGTGTAATTTCAAACGCCGCCTACGCGCGCTTAAAGTAATTTTATTCTGCATCGTAATTTGCCTTCCATAATATTAATGGGTAAAAAAATAGTGACTCTTGAAATTAGGGATTAAATGTCACTTGTGTTTGTCAAAATCGACAAACGCGTGAAATGTATCCCTAATTTCACTCGTCCCCATTTGATTACCTGTACTAATGTCGTGTGTATTTCTGGGTTCTTTTCAGGCTGTTTCTTGTTCGTGAGAGTAGCAGTGCAACGGAAGTATTTGTTTTAACATTTTGTATGAACAAGAAAGTATTCCACTGTCAACTAGTACAGGTATGTGGGAAAATATCCTGCCCTTTTCTTATCGCCAGGACCAAAAACCAGTCAATGCAATTGGCTCCTGATGTCCCTAATATGTAATTATATATTGCAGACTAGTTACTCTGGTCCTAGACAAACTGTAAACCCTAACCGTAATATTACGGCACGAGAAGCCCACGTACTGGTCAGGAACTATACCGGCGAAATTCGAACATGTTCCGGCATAAATGAACAACTACCCTTTGTTCGCATTTGACACTGTTTTCTGTGTTATTCATAGTCTTTATTTCCCATATCACCCTACAATAGACCTAGTCAGCTTGCCTGTTTGTTGCCCTACGTCAGACGAGGTGATAGTTCTCCAGAGGATTCAGTTCTTTGTTTTCCAGTTATAGAAATTGGTACATTTCCTCTTGGGATACAGAAAAACAACGTATTACTCAAGGGAAAAGTCATGTGGTCTGAAATGGGACAACAAACAAGCTGACTAGGTCTATTGTACAAACAAGTACCTAAACGGCGGGGAGGGCTTTGATATTCAGCAGGAAAAAGCGGGGTTGATGAATAGAATTGAACTACACATTATACATGTGCGGGCATTATATGGATAAAGCCCAGGGCTGTATCCATATGAAGCCCAGGGCTGTATCCATATAATGCCCAGGGCTGTATCCAAATAATGCCCAGGGCTGTATCCAAATAATGCCCAGGGCTGTATCCATATAATGCCCAGGGCTGTATCCATATAATGCCCGTGCATTTATAATGAGCCTTTCACTCGCCTTTCGCCATTTAGTAACCCAGTAATCCCCTGAATGCCAAATCCCTCCACACAAACCATTCTTAATAATAAAATAATAGAATTACTTAAATATAAAAACACTACATACTAGTCTTATTTGTTAAGACATGTTTAGCCGAAATGACTGCGCTTTCAACTTCAAAGATAAATTAAATTCAAGCAACAACAACCCCAAAAAGCAATATCTTAAGTCCGCCTGGCTTCATTTACATTCAATTCAAATAGAACGTTACCGATGATAGGCAAATGTTGATCAGCACATTTAATTTAATTAATTTAATTTATTAGCTTCGCCATTACTTAACTAAATATAACGTACAATAGGAATTAGAAAACAAACAAAAGCAAACACTGTTCCTAAACAAACAAACACAAACCTATTGCCGGGTTACCGCAACAGCGTAACAGCCAATTACTCCGTACAGCGTTCGTAAACCTAACATTAGAAAAAACGTTAGCTTTAACCTAAATACAGACCTAGCTCATATAAAATGGTAAGACAAAGTCTTCCTGTTTAAAGTGCACCTAACGTTTATTTTGTTATCATCAATATCGATTCTACATCAAGTTTTGAGTACTTCTGTGAAGAAAGTTTTGGTTTACAGAGAATACGGCTCTATGTTGTACTCTTGTTTGAAATCTTGAAAGTGTGACCTTTCCTGACCCACGACCGCGTACACGTAAGTAAAAGCCTGGGTCGATACCTCGGTCGACGTCATCTCATTAATGCATTATTCTCCATGGCACCTTTCTATCACAACAACATCGATTTTTAGATAATATACACAGTTTATGAGCTGTTAGTAAAGGAAAAAGTCATATTAGTGAAAATTATAAGTTTTTATTCAAATTGTTGCAAAGTCGAATTAATTATATGACGTCTACCCAGGGATCGGCCCAGGCTTTCACTTACGCGGTCGTGGATCAGGAAAGGTCACATTTTCACGATTTCAAACAAGCGTAGAACATAGAGTATTCTCTCATTCTCGTTCCCAGTGCCTCCTCAACTTACTGAAAAATCGGAGGCTCTGGTAAGACACGAAACAGGCTCTAATTTGATTGGCTAGCCAAATCGGCTGCGCGATGAAGAAAAAATTGAACAGGTGCTGCGCACAGCGCTTTTCTTCCGGTTCACTTAGTGGGTAAATCTCTTCCGTTGTAAACATAACAAGTAAAGTAAGGCATTTTTTGAGGTGTTCTTTCAATAAAAGTAAAATAATCAAAAGAATAAACATTCATATGTGAAAATAATAAAGAATGAAGTGATGTGCCTTTTAAAAGAACATGATTAAACAGATTAATTAATTAATTAATTAATAAACATTCATATATGTAATGTATGGTGGCAAAAGCCGAAAGGTAATTAAAATTTCCCTTCGATCGACTATAACCCAATAATAAGGCTCTCAATGGCTTAGCTGCATCATATATTAATGATATGCTTCATACTTATGTGCCCAATCGCAACTTAACGTCTGCTAGAAAGTACCTTTTAATTGTACCACCCTCAAACCTGAGGACATATGGGGACAGATCGTTTTCCGTTGCTGCCCCAAAACTCTGGAATGGTCTTCCACTAGACCTTAGATGTAGTTCTACTGTAAATATTTTTAAATCTCATCTAAAGACTCATATTTTTAGGGAAACGTATTTGTAATTTTTTTTTATGTATTTTAATTATCTTTGTATTTAGTTTTTAATTTTTCAACATTGTAAAGCGCCATAGAGCATTTAAAAGGATATGGCGCTATATAAGTACACTATTATTATTATTTATTATTATTAATGGCGGATATTGCGCCAAAAAAGGCAGCAGAAAAGCTTTTCGATCGAAATACATGCATTTGCAGCAACGCCGTAATATCGGATAAGAATCACCCAGTGATTTTAAACAGCGACCTAAGGAAAAAATTGGGTTCTTATCTAAGCCATCCGTTCATTTTCTGGGAAGAATCCTACCCTACAAAAATATGCTGTCCGCGCCGAGTGCATAGCCCTTGCTAACCTACAACAGGTACATAGGCCTAATCTTCCTCGACCATCAGACCTGCAGTCTAATCCAGCAGCTGAAAATCAGCATGTTCTGTGCACTCCTCGATAATTGCGTTGAGAGGAGATATGACGACCACGATTGAATTGGTAAATTAACGATTTACCATAACCGGTCGGAAGGACAAATAAACAGTCCTTCTTATCGATACTAATTACCCGAATAGCTTCCAATTGTTTAGTTTTTAAAGAAAACTGTATTTTAAGCTTTGCAAGGGCGAACTGGATAGCTTCCATGAACTGTCCGCCATTGCTTTAGTTAGCAAATCGGAAATGAGTTCTAAGAGCATGCGCAGTTTCAATGTCCTAGAATCTGGGACATCCGGTTTCGTGTCTTACCAGAGCCTCCGATTTTTCAGTTAGTTGAGGAGGCACTGGGAACGAGAATGAGTATTCTCTGTAAACCAAAACTTTCTCACGGCGTCACAGAAGTACTCAAAACTTGATGTAGAATCGATATTGGTGATAACAAAATAAACGTTAGGCGCACTTTAAACTAACACTATGATGCTTCGAAAAGATAAGCTGCCGGTCTATAAAAGATATTTCAAAGGGAATACTCCTTTGTCCTCGAACCTCGGTTGTATTGGGATTAATGCTGAGGTTCGAGGTATTGAACTCTAACATAAACTTAACGTAGACTTTGCTGTAACACCCTTTTAGTTTTGTTTTGGACGAAATATTGGCTTGCCGCCTGGGCTCAATTTCTCGACCTAAGAGACCTTTTGCGCATGCGCAACGGATGGTTTACTGAGGTTTTTTTGTGTCTTCCCTCAGGATATCGGTCCAGGGAATGAGATGGTCTGTAGCCTGGACAAAGGCCCCGCCTTCCCGTGTGTCGCTGATCTAATATATCACTACCGACAGAAGCCTATCAATGGAATATCTGTAGCACTACGAAAATCCTGCGCGGTACGACGGAGAAATACGACCGCCTGTATTTGAGCCAATCAAATCTCATCAGTAAAAGTGTGCAATCTCGTGCCTTTGATCCCATCAAATTGTGCAATATCGTGTAAAGCCATGATGCAATAGGACATGCATTATGACGTCATTGAACTACAACTAGTATGTGACGTCATCATGCAAATATTTGATTGGTCTGCATTTGGACAAATGTAAAAAAATATTTGATACCTACCATAAATGAGGATGTTTTTTTTTATATTTTAGGGTCAACTTTTCTGAGGTTATTAGGAAATTAATCTGGAACCGTGAGTTTCTTTGCGTTAGTAACGAAAATACACGTATCGTATAAATATAATAGAGATGTAAATACATATTGTCTAATAAATGGAAGATAATTTATTGGACGTTCACTATTAGCAGTTCGTCAACGTGCGGTCATTTCTAGAACTGGTACAACAACAACAAGCTTTATTACCATGATTTAAATTAAAAGTTACAATTTGATGACAAAAAACAGGAAGGTAAAAAAAAATAAAGTGTATCCCTTCGTGGAAACCAATAGCCGACTTCCGAGATATGCCTCACTTCCTACGTACAAAGGAATCAATACGAGGCTCCGTGAATAATGCTCAGTCGTTCGTGACGGCAAGACTACAGCACTGCAGTTTGTCACGAACGACTGAGCATTATGCACGGAGCCTCGTATTGATTCCTTTGTACGTAGGAAGTGAGGCATATCTCGGAAATTGGCTATTCACAAGTGGAATTACAGCGCCTTTCACATTTGCGCGACCTAGATTTTCTTCAGTCCATCAATCAAACGTGTCTTTATAATCTACCTCGATTCTCATTGGTTAATATGTGAATCGAGACGAGACAAATGGTAGATTGCTTCAGCACTTGATTGGTTTAGTCTCGAAAGCAGCCAATAAAAATCGTGCTGGGTTGAGTTACAGCTGCCAATCACATTACTGGTCTCATCAATATGAAAAGCGTTGTAAGCCTGCGACTGGAACAACGCATTCTCCCCGTTGAATTAACAATCCTTAAAGGGGCTATGTCATGGTACTGCGCATGTATCGAGTAATCGCTCGGTTGGTGGCTGTTAATTGGATACAAACAGTTAAACTTCCCTCCCTCAATGCCTGATTGAAAGGATTTTCAATATTTTCCCTGGAGACCGTTTATATACACTATTCGTTAGTCATTTTTACATATTTGCTTTGATTTTAAGCATCCCACATGGCCGAGAGGTTCGTTAGTTCATATCAAAATCGGTGAAAATAACTGTTTCCGGCCTGGAACGTGAATGTATAGTCTCTTTACCGTGACGCAGCCCCTTTAAATGGCAAACACGCTTGAAATAATGATAATAGTTAATCCTACGACAAATCCGAACCACAAACCAAACCCTAACCATCGGATGAGTTCACGGGTACACGACGGGTTCTCACTCACCTAGAGCTAGGGTTGAGAGGAAAATATGTTTTGAGCGTTCCTACTCGGACTCGAACCGTTTGCGTGTACTGCAGTGTAGTGCAGACGTCGTTACTACTACACTAAGGCGGTCTACCGCCGTTCGGAGGTTTTAAGAATGTCATTAGAATTAACGATTATCGTTATTTCAAGCGTGTTTTTTTTCATTTAAGGATAGGTGTTAATTCAACGGGGAGGATGTGTTGACTGGAAAGGCCTTTTGCAGGAAATAGTCACGTGCTGAAACATTATGTCAACAACCAATAAATTGAGCTCCTGGTCCCATGGGAAAGGCTTTACTGGATGGCAAACAATCTTCAAAAATGCAGTTAGAATGATCGACAATCGAATGGAGGTAGAAAATAACGTTTACAACAGGTTTTGCTAATAAGTACAAGTGTGTTTTAAATCAATGAAGTGATATATTTTGTCCTCCAGTACAATCACTGGTTGTATCCTGCACAAGGCCCATTAGCCAAAGGAACCTTGCGTGTAACGCTCCACAAATGAAAGGTTGTATACTCCCCTTACTTGAAAGACCAAAACCAAGATTTGCGTGTGGCCGGCCAACCTCTGTGCTATACTCGAGTGCCATAGCGCTGTAAGGGTGGTACGGGTTCGAGGCTCTTCCTCTGTAAATAGTGAAGAGATAGCCTTTCTTATTCGTACTCACTTGTCACCCTTCTTATTCTTTGCGATGCGTTGACCCTGCGTAGTACTTCAAAACAAAGTAACGCGCTAGTTTTGGAGGTTAAGCTATAAAACAAACTATAAATACAATATACCGTAACGAACAAGATGGCGGCTTGTACATTTACCCACAATCCTTTGCGTGTTAAAAACTTGAAATCCGTTAGAGAGTGTTTAAATCTTGAAAACAAGCCAGTACAAGTGCTGTTGCCAATACACTGTTACTGATGAGAATAAAGGGTTCTACGTGTTGGCTTGACTGTGCTAGGTTCGCAAGGGATTGTGGTCCAATGTCCAGCCGGCATCTTTTTCCGTAGGTGGATTAGGAAACAATCGTACGACAGGGCAGTTTTGCATGTTATCCTATGTCAGAAGATACAAACACTAGCTTTCTCGTTTGCATGTCTGTAATGATGTTGTGTTTGTAGTTTAGTGTCGACTGGCCTATCTATTGACTTTATGGTTCATTTTTAAACAGTCTTACCCAATGACGTAATGGCTACACTGTGTCGTAAAACTTTCCTCTGGTGAACAGGTTTGAGAGAAAACATGTAATAGTGTTTTAATACAGAAAATTGTGTATTTTTTCTCTTTTACATACTGAAACTACTTCGAAACAATTGATAGTAAACAAATTACGCCATCTTTATTAGTGTATTGTCTGTGGTATTTACTATATAATGCCTATGGAAGTCTATTTAGAGGTGCGTCGACTTTCTACCTGATATACAGGCCATATCAAAACTGTTGCATTCAGCTAGCGGTAATTCAGTATGAATCACATCTGAAAAATAAGGAACCCCAACCCCTGGCCTCTCCCCAGGCTTGAACACAAAGAAACGGCTTTTTAAATAGTGCTAGATTTTCTTTCAGTTGTTCCTTGCTGCTTGTCAACTCGTGCACTACATTGAAGTTTTCCTGTTTGGTTTGGACAACTCCCCACGTACATTGCATGGTGATGCATTTGTCTTCATGTGATACTGCTCTTGTAGTACTGGAAGGTCGACTCTAGAGGAAGAATATCCTGGGCTAAAGGCTATTGTGCAAAAAGAACAAAGGTCAATACAACTGGCGAAAAATACCATTTTAAAGTGGCATAAAAACCATCAGGCTTCCGAACGCCACGATCTGGATGTTTTTTGTAGAGGAAAGAAAAAATAAAGATACGGAGAAAATTGGCGAAGCAAGTGGAATCGATTCTGGGTCACGAAATGTTGGTATGCTGAAACAGATACGTTAATTAATATTGTGTCTCAAGTAGAACTGAATGGTTATGTGGAACACTGATGCCGAAAAAGAAAGTGCCAAACATTGGCCGGACAGTCGTCTCATAAGTAATATTAAAACTAATCATACAAGAGTCGACCCAGCGTCGGTGTTTCGTTGACGGTGTAGATTCGTTAACAGGCAGAGCAGCTAATTTACTTGAAATGTCACGTTTGTGTGAATCACGTGGTTTTACTCCTATAATGACCCGTGAAACTTAAACGAGTGAAATGCTAAATTTTCCCAGAGATTTTTCCCCTGCTGGCAGAGGTCTCTGTCTTGGTTAAATAGAAACGAGAGGAAAGAGACCGTCGACATCCGACGCTTTCTCTGTCGCGCATGCGTGAAGTTTCCTTGGCAACAAGTGACGTGTATCCCACGTGAATTAACGCCTCAATCAGTTTTCGCGCGCGCGAAGGCTATTTAAAAGTCTTTGGTACTTCGTTAAAAATTATGCGCTTGGTACTCTCAGAACATCAATTTATAAAATTATACAATTTAATTTGGTACAGAGACAAATGATTTTGGCATTCCCTGTCAGAATTTGGGGATTTTGTCGTTCTAAAATGTTTGATTTTCGAGTGATTCGCAAGAGGTATAGAATGGTCCTAAAAAAAATCGTGAGTCTGCAAAACTCAAGGAAGTCTCGAAATCTCGGCGTTTCAAAAAAGAGCCGGATTTTGAAACAAGGGTCTCGGCGTGTCTCGGATTTGATTATTCTATACCCCTTAGGGGTGGACCATTAGAAATCCTGGGAGGGGGGTGGAAAACGTTTTGTGCACGCTTTTTTTAGCAGTGTCAGTTCTGTAAGAAATTTAAAAAAATGTATATATGCAACTTAAACCACATCATTAGACTGTTCCCTAGCATATTCTTGCAAATTTGGCATTTCCATGTGGTCGAAATTACTTGCACATGACACAGTGACTAAACTATTTTTATGAGGGTTGGGGAGGTTGTTTTCATCTGGAAATACCTGAAAATCAGTTACACAGACTGTGTGGGTAATCTTTAGAACTATATTTGGTAAAACTAAATTGCCATTTTTTTTATTTTTTAACAAAAATTCAACAATGTATCAGTTACTTTGCAAGAATTCTTTTTTTTGCCTTAGTGCTTGCAGGATGTTTTTGGGGAGACATTTAGCCTTGCACAAATATATTTTTTGTACTACCCCCCACCCCCCCACCCCCCCCCCCCCCCCCCCCCCCCCCCCCCCCCCCCCCCCCCTCCCAGGATTTCTAATGGTCCACCCCTTAGAAAAGTAAGTCTTGAAACAAGGTCTGTTTTCACCATTCTATGCCCCTCAAACTCCCGTGCACTTTTCTCCTGTAGTAGTTTGTCACGCTTGAGTTTGACCAATGAGAGGAAAGTAGTCCCACGATCATTAATATGCAAACACCGATCACAGGTTTGACCAATGAGAGGAAAGCAGTCTCATGGTCAGTGTTTACCTTGTCCCCAGTGTCTTCTCGGTCAGATCATCTGACCGAGACCACCCTTGGCACGAGGTTGACGACTAGCTAAAACTGTTAAAGTGCATATAAGCCCTAGCCAGTTATCTTTGATATCGATTGTACAGGTAGTAGATAGTCCAAATGTAGAATATTTCTTGATTTGGGTGTTGCGTCTATGAGATATAAAGGTTTATATTTCCAATATGCTAATGATGTGATGTTAATTTATCTTATCTATTGTGGTTTGTCATCCTGGTGGCTTAAAACGTCAAATCTCGGTGTTTTATGAGGGTCTGATCTTGAGTTCGCTGTTCCCTTGTATACTAAGAGAGAATTAGTATACAACGGAACAGCGAACTGAAGACCCTCATAGATCACCAAGATTTTACATTTTAAGCCACCAGGACGTCAAACCACAATAGATAAGTTAAATTAACTGGTATATACTTCATGGTAGTGTTTCGTTCCATATTAGTCTCCCTGCATAATAATTTTCTCTACTGTTTTACAGTATTATGCAGGGAGACTATATGGAACGAAACACCTCCCTTTAAAATCAAATGGCGGTTTGACTCGTCCATGATTGTGGAAGGCGGTTGATCAAAGATCAGTGATGTCGGCAGAGGTCTCTCCTCTCGTTTCCATTTTACCAACCTAAGAGATTTTAAGACTGACACCGCAACTGATAAGGCAGTTTTCATACGTCAGGAATCAGTCTACAATGTGTCAATTTACTGTTTACAAGGAGGCGTTCTATTGTCTAGAACGATGCATTTTATTAGCTACAGTTGTTTCAACTGACATAAAACATATTTCTGGAGTTTTAATATTAATCGATATATTTCTATAGTGAACTGATCTTCAAATATACGCGTTTAATAAACTCCAGAAACATGTTTTTATGTCAGTTGAAATCTAGTTAAATTGATCTAAATCATCACCGATATTGGGGCGGCTCTAACAGCTGTCATAATCACTACTGCTGCTTGCTGAAAATCAATCATAATATTCAATACACACCTTCACCGCATTCACCTCTGTTTATTGACCGCTCTTCGTTAGGTTTTTTCTCAGTCATGGCTCTGTGGAAGTGCTTGTTGATGTGTTCCTTGATACTCCCTTTAAAGTACACTCGTATGGTAGACCGAGGAGTCGTATGCACCGTGTATTCGTAATCTTTGTCCATGTCCTGTATGTCCTCTCGCACCACCACTGCTTTTATTTGCAGCAATTCTTCGTTCTTGACGCAGAAATCTCCGAAAGGTCCAAGTCAGCCATTTATCAGTCGAGATTTTTACAGATAAACGTTTAGTCTAATTAAATCGAGTGAAGCCAAGACCTGCGACACAAGAATTTCACTATTCCCGACGGGCTAATTGATCGAAAGCCACAAGGGGCGGAACGATACAGATCTGAGGAATATGAGTGGGTATGCATTTTGGGAAGCCACACATTGTGTACATGAGTTTCCTCTTTATCCATCATGTTTGAATTATTTTAATCATCTCAAAGGGAATATTCTGGGTAAAGAGGAAGGACTGCTCTTTCGTCCGAGCAAATCCCTTCCCCACCACCCGGCCCCCCTCGGGTTAGTGCTTTACCAAAATACCAAGACTTACTCGAAGTCTAAATTTTCCACGTATATTTTTACGGCGTGTCTAAAACGCAGGTAACGGGTAACGGGTAACGGGTAACGGGTACGGTAGCGGTAACGGGTAACGGATAGATGAAGGTTTTTTTTTTGTACAAAAATATTATCTGGCACCGTTTACGGTGTGCCACACAGGTACCCCCAGGCTCATTATGCGTAAAACGGTTATTTCCCGGATATTTGAAATTACAATAAATGTATGGCGTTTTAGCTCGCATACCCGTTTGCTCTAAAATAAATTTCAATAAATCGTCAAAATATTCTTACCTGTCTCTTGTGTATTTCTTTCAGTTTCTGTGAAGTTTCAAGCCATTCAATTCCGTTCAATATTGAGTGAGTTACAGGAATTTTCCTTCCCTTAGTATAATTATTGGGAAGGTAGCAAACTCTAGGCCGATCAGCCGCTCGAATTCGCATAAAAATCCCGTACATCGCCAAAATTCCTTCAAATAACGGTTGCCCAAACAGAGGTCCTTCACCACACTCAGCTTCCCTTTCACTGGTTTACTTTAACGGGAGAAAAATGCCACGTAGTTTGCAGTTTTCGAGTTTCGCGGATGTCCTGCAACGGGCTCAGACCTCGAACATATATACCTTATTTTAAAAATGATATTTCAATAAGCGGTCTAATGGTCAAGTGGTTTAGATCGTTCGCTTTCGATCGTAAGACCGGAGTTCGAGTCGTACACCGCACGCAAAATTTTTTTTTTTTACTTCTTTTTCTCTTTTCTCATTTTTATTTAATCTTTTCGTCTATTTTAAGGTATTAGAGCCGCTTTCTACACTAAAAATAAGCAAAACATTGATATATATGTTTGAGGTCTGAGCCCGTTGCAGGACAGATGGACAAGAACATCCGCGAAACTCGAAAACTGCAAACTACGTGGCATTTTTCTCCCGTTAAAGTAAACCAGTGAAAGGGAAGCTGAGTGTGGTGAAGGACCTCTGTTTGGGCAACCGTTATTTGAAGGAATTTTGGCGATGTACGGGATTTTTATGCGAATTCGAGCGGCTGATCGGCCTAGAGTTTGCTACCTTCCCAATAATTATACTAAGGGAAGGAAAATTCCTGTAACTCACTCAATATTGAACGGAATTGAATGGCTTGAAACTTCACAGAAACTGAAAGAAATACACAAGAGACAGGTAAGAATATTTTGACGATTTATTGAAATTTATTTTAGAGCAAACGGGTATGCGAGCTAAATCTCCATACATTGTAATTTCAAATATCCGGGAAATAACCGTTTTACGCATAATGAGCCTGGGGTACCTGTGTGGCACACCGTAAACGGGTGCCAGATAATATTTTTGTCCAAAAAAAAAACCTTCATCTATCCGTTACCCGTTACCCGCTACCCGTTACCCGCTACCCGTTAGCCGCTACCCGTTACCTGCGTTTTAGACACGCCTATATTTTTACGGGTGGTCCGAAAAACTGGCTGGGGAACTGAAAGACTTTGAAAAAATTCTGCCACCCCTCCCTTAGTTGTTTAGAAAATACAATCAATAGTACACGTGCTCTGATTGGCTGCTACCCGTGTTTGAATGAGGTTGTTTGTACGGGCATGATTTCAAAGGAGCGAAATTTGGTATTACTTTAGTAATATAGCGATGGATTAGCCCCAATAAGTAATTAATAAGTTAATAGTGTGGAGTAATGAATGATTAATAATATTGAGAGTATGATGAATAATAATAAGTAATAGTGAGGAGTAATTAACTAATAATAGTGAGCATAATAAGTATTAATAAGAGTAGTATTTGCGGTAACGGAGCTGGATTTATAGGGGGTGCGCAAAGGTGAGGAAGGGGAGACAATAGTGAGCAATGAATAATTAATGAGTAATAGTGCATAATAAATAATTAATGACTAATAATAGTGAGCAATTAATAATTAATGATTAATAATAGTGCGCAACAGGAGCTATTACCTGTGTCAATGAATAATTAATGAGTAATAATAGTGCGCAATGAATACTTAATGGCACAATAATGTTTACATTCAAGCCTGGATTTTCATAAAAATTACAACGCTCATTGGTTGTGTCGTCAGTCTCCTCTTCGCAGCCTGAGGAAGTGAGCGGACGACCTCGTACCGTCTGAAAATCAGGCTACCTGCTTACAGGCTCTCGGGTTTTTTCGTAACTGTTAGTTTTCGGGACGGGTTTGGGTTACCTGTGGGCCGAGCCAGGCGGAGACGAGTGCGTCAGCACGAAAAACCCAACCCGAAAACTAACATTTACGAAAAACCCGATAGCCTGTAAGCAGGCTACCTCTTCGCTTTCTTCGTCTTCATCCGAACCCTCCTCACCAGAATCCGCTTCGCTTTCTTCCTCGTTATGCGGCTCGGAATCCGCTTCGCTTTCTTCCTCGCTATGCGGCTCGGAATCCGCTTCGCTTTCTTCCTCGTTATGAGGCTCGGAATCCGCTTCGCTTTCTTCCTCGTTATGCGGCTCGGAATACGCTTCGCTTTCTTCCTCGTTATGCGGGTCAGAGTCTGTCAACAGTGAGGAGTATGATAAATATTAATAAGTTAATAGTGAGGAAAATGAATATCAAGTAAAGGTTAGTTAATACTGGTTCCGAGGTGACTATATAGTCATCGAGATGGGTGTAACTAACCATCTTAGTTAATTGTTAGGAAGGTTATGTAAACGAAATACGGAATGGATACAATGAGCTCAATCTGATATCCATTGTTAAGCAAAGCATTGTTGATCAGAATTCCCCACACCTGGTAAAACGCAAAACAATAGCTGTTTGAAAGTTCCATTGTTAAAGTGCCACTACGACGAAAATTTACCATTTCGATTTGCCACTTTTTCAGTGTCTATAGGTCAATCAGTATTAGAAATATCCGAAATAGTAAAAAATATTCCCAAATGGGCATCTTAAACCACAAATTTTAGGAGAGTTTACCGGTAAAATCCTGTCCGCCATTGCTGGAAGCCGTGCCCTTTGTTCAGCTTTAAACAAAGGTTTATTCACCGGAAGTGATGTCATACACTTAACACGACAACCTCGTGGCGCGAAATAGCGTGCATAAAAAAGTAGCCAACCTCGCAAAGATAAATATAACTTTCTTCTTATGTAAGTGAAGACGTTTTTAGTAGAAATATGCCTCCAGGCGTTGTGTTCTGCAGGCGAGCGTTAAGTGTATGACATCATTTCCGGTGAATAAACCTTTGTTTAAAGCTGAACAAAGGGCACGGCTTCCAGTAATGGCGGACGTGTAGATTCAATATTCGGAGCTAAAAAAATAAGACTTCCTGTCGTTGTATCGAAAAACAATTTGAACTGGTAATAATATATGAACTCTACTTTATGAATATGCAAAAACATTGATATGTCAAAATTTGATCGTAGGGGCACTTTACCGTTTAATCGCAAGGATTTTGTCCAACGGTTGCTGCAATAGAATAGTCCGGAAAGGGAAGTGACAGAATTCGCGAGGTCTGCTGTTCGAGTCCAATTACGTGCTACCGAAAAATATATATTCGTAGTTTGTTCCCGTCTATGATGTTATATATCATCCCAGGAATGATAATATACATCTATATGTAGAGGTTTATTCTATAAGACACTGGATGTTCGGGGTAATTCAGCTGGATTGATAACCGCCACACCTCAAAGATAGCCGAGCTATAATACCACGGTCGCCTCATTTTTCTTTGTTCTACGAGGGACATTTACTCTCTAACATCCCTCATCATCATTTATACTTCCACTAAATCTCCCTCATTCACCATGCAAGAAAGAAAATCTAATTTTCCCTCATTAACATGAACGAGGGACATTTGTTATAATATTCCGCCATTAACATGCATGAGGGAAACGTAGGAGAGCAGCATAGACATTGACATTTTTTATTTGGAGTCTTACACAGAGAGTATATAGACTAACGTCCAAATAACCTTAAATTAATTGAATAATAATTACAATAATTACATTTGAGTTTAAAGGGTTGTTTTTGTATTCGCATGTTGTGGTGCTATCTTATCTCGGCCTGGATTTTGACGCTATTTCTATATAGCACACATTCAAATATGTATTTTGCTATTTCTTTCTGTATAGCTGGTTGTTTGATTGGAGGGTTAGTAAGAAATACAAATATATCATTGTCAGTCATTCGATTCATCTTATTTTTAGTTTGCTTTTCTATACTGGAGAAAAGGATATTCCTTTTTTCACGGTATAGAGGACATTTTATCAAGAAATGTATCTTATCCTCTTTGCCTTTTTTGCATATTTGGCATATTCTTTCTTCGAGTTTTTTTATATGGTTTTGTGTACCGCCCAGTTTCTATTTCTAATTTGTGGTTACTTATTCTTAATTTTGTAAGTGCTATTCTATGGTTAGTGTTGGTGACCTGACTCAAGTAATCTTCATAGTTGTAGCTAGTTTTACATTTTCGGTATGTCCTTAATTTGTTCTTTTGTTGGGGATCTTTTCTTGAATCGTTATGTATGCCACTTGACCATGTTTGTAGTTCAATGTCTCTTAGCCTCTGTCGGATAATGTTTTCGGTGGTCGTGTTATTGTTCTGCCTATTAATCCACAGTTCTCCTAATCCTATCTGATGTAGCAAGGTTTTGATTTTGTGGCTCCAGCATTCTTTGATGTCCTTATTTTTTTAATCCTTGTATGCATTGCAGAATAGTTTATCTTTATCAGAGTCACTTAATTTAAACCAGAATTTAATGCTCCTACATTTTGCTTGCGTTCGTAACGGATATCTCCCTAATTCTGCCCTGCATGCATTATTACTTGAAGTTTTGTTGACCCCTTGGAGCCATTTAAAGAATTTAATATGCACAGCTTCAATCGGATCTTTTTCTAATGGCCCTTTTATATCCACTCCCCATAATTCGCTACCATAGAGTAGAATTGGACTTATCAGAGCGTCAAATAGTTTGATGGTTAATTTAAGGTCTTTTCTGAAGTATTCGCCCATTTCTTTCCTTAATTTGTACAGTGCTTTTAGGGCAACCTTTTTCAATTCTTGTTTAGCAAGTGTAAAGTTCCCGAAGGCGCTTAGTTGTATACCCAAGTATTTATATATGACTTAACATTTTGGAGTTTAATATTATCATAATAAAATATGTAAGTAATTGTTCATATTTTTGCCATTGTTGTTAAAGATAACTATCTTTGTTTTGTCTAAGTTGACCTTTAGATATGATTCTTCGCAAAATGATATTAGCTTATTTAGGTATGTTTGTAGACCTTTTGCTGTTTTAGAGAAAATTACTAAATCGTCCGCGTATAGGAGGCAGCTTAGGGGTTTACCATTTAGTTGTATGTCGTGTTAACCAAAATCAGTTCATCAGGCGGTGATAACATACATCCCTGTTTTACTCCCGTGTGACAAGTAAGGGTTGGTGTTATTGACTGGTCTATTTTGACTGCTGATTTATCATTTGAGTACATTGATATCAGTAATGCGAGAAATTTTCCATTTACTCCTGTATTCTTAAGTTTTTCAAGTAGTTTTTGTCTTGGTATTCGATCAAAGGTTTTCTTGAAGTCTATGAAACAAGAAAAAACTAAGTTTTTCTTCTTTGGTTTGGTTTTTACATATTTATCAATGAGAGTTTTGAGGATGAAGATACTATCAGTTGTACCGTGATTTTTTCTAAAACCACCTTGTTCTGGTTTTATTATCCCATTTTCAACCAAGTAATTATGTAATATTTTGTTTAAGATAGATGTGAGCACTTTGCCTAATGCTGATAGTAATGTTACTCCCCTATAGTTTTCAGCCTTTGAGGGGTCATCTTTTTTATGTATTGGAACGATCAGACCAAGATTCCATGACAGAGGATATTGTCCTTTATTTAGGATTTTATTGAATAAAGCTAATAAGTGACTTTTAGTATCTTCTTTTCCTATCTTTAGGAGTTCATTTAATATATTATCAACACCAGGCGCTTTATTTCCTTTTAGTTGATTAATTGCAATATCGAATTCTTTTTCGGATATGGGGTAGTCAAGAGGTCCTAGTTCATCATTATTTACATCTGGGTTCATTTCTTCGCAATATGTGGCAGCATTCTGATCTCTGAAATGCTCATGAAGTTCTGTCGTATTGGTATTTTCTAACGGCTGTTTTCTCTTTTTCTTGATATATTTAATATTTTACGCAAAATTTTCCATACGCTTTTTGAGTCTTTAAAGTCAATTTTGCCTATATTTTGTGTAAAATATGAGAGTTTTCTTTCGTCTACAAACTTTTCTAAACATTTTTTTCTTGTAATGTAAATAGCACCTTAATGTTGTATTGTTCAGATCACAGCTAATTTGTTTCCCAAGAGATTGTAGGTTCTTTTTTTCTGTTTCACATTCTTGATCAAACCATCCTTGATTGCTTTTTGTCTCTTTTTTTGTGTTATTGTTTTGGTAACGTCGTCCTGCTTCTTTGCATATATCGATTAATGTTCCGGTGAACTCTTCTGTCATTGCATTTATGTTACTATGACCTTACTATTATCTAGTGATGCTTTTAATCTATTTTGAGTCTCAGCATGCAAGCTGGTGCCCCCCACCGGGTTAGAGTAAGTACTGAGTAATACTTTCTCATTTAACCCTGCGCCCTCTATCGATTTGTGGATTTATGGTAGATGGTTGCAGTCAATCCCCAGGATTCAAATGACAAAGGTCATGGCGGCCATGTTGGTGTACCTAACAAAAGAAGCTATTAAACGAAGAATCTATTGTAAAAGGTACACCAACATGGCCGCCGTGACGTCATGTGCAACCATCTATTTTCAGTCTTTTGTCTACTGTATTCATCACACCACTGGGCAATTTCACGTGCTCATCTTCTGAACACTGACGAGAAAAGGTTGTGTAATTAGCATTTTAAAAAGCAGCCCAAACGCAGCGTGTTGTAGTTTTTGCAGAGAAACTAAACTTCTCACAGATTAGTTCGCTTCCTCGGAGATCATAGTATTACAAAGTAATACCGTGACATTTCGGGAAATTAGTTACTAAATTGACCCCCGAGCCTCGGGAGGATAAATTGACTGCAGTAAAACCAAATTAAAACCAAAGCAATTAGGCCATCCCTATTTTTTTCCGTTTCTCATCGGTGGGGTTTTCAAAAATTGGGTCGGTCGGTCGGGTGAGAAAAAAAAAATTATAATAAAAAATGCGCGGAGAAACTGGAACTAATAAGGCACGGTTGCACATGCGAGGTTACAAACCAACATGGACGACGAAACCATCGATGTTGTCGACTCGTCGTCCGTATACGCTACAAACATGGAATTACAAATGCACCGCCGAAACTATTGTGTACCCTCGAGCATGAGCTTCCAGGTTTCTTCACCCCCACCCCTCCCCCCAATTTTTTTTTTTATATTTACAAAAAGCCACAAAAATGGGTCGGTCGGATGGCCTTACAACGAACCAGTCACGAGCTAAAGCGAATACCGATTAGTTTCACTGGCATGAGAAAGCAACCAATTAGGAGGAAAAGTAAACGCGACGGACCAAAACCACAATTGGGTTTACTCTGGAATTTGATTCGCTGACTGATTACAAAACATGTTCACAGCCACGCAAAACCAAAGCAATCACCGAAAATTTAGTAATGGGCTCCTGCCGAAAACCTGCTCTATGGTATTACTTATAATAACTATGCTAATAAGTAATAATAGTGCGCATGAATTAGTGTTCGGCTTTCCCGAGCAAGCCTATTGTATATTAACCATACTGCATGCGCTGGATTAAAAACCTTAGTAAACATCAACTGCGCATGCGCTGGATTTGAAAAACCTGCCAGGATCAGAACCCGAACATTTAAACCAATGGGAGCCTTTCAATCCCATTCACTTCTTTACAGTGAATGTCTTAGAATGGTAGCGCGGTGACTTTTAGAACCCCTACAGAACCCCTACAGAATCCCTACAGAACCCCTACAGAATCCCTACAGAATCCCAACAGAACCCCTACAAAACCCCTACAGAATCCCAACAGAACCCCATTTCCCTCTTCCTCCATAACAATTATCATGTCCCTACTCCTCCCCCTCGACAAGTATAATTTCCATCATGCTCACTATTATTACTTATTGATTATTCATTACTGCACACTATTACTTATTAATACTCATCGTACTTTCCATTAACTTATTAATTATTCATTGAATATCTTGTGCACCCTCTTCTTACTGCGCAATCTTGCGCACTTTTTTAGTGGGTCCCGACTATTAACTTATTAATTATTCACTGATGCTCACTATTAATTTATTACTTATTCATTGCCCCACATTATTAACTTATTCGTTATTGGTTAATCCACACTATTACTTATTAATATTTAGCATACCCACTATTAACTTATTAATTGATGCTCACTATTAACTCATTACTTATTCATTGCTCCACACTATTAACATATTCATTATTCATTAATCCTCATTGATCCTCCTTTTGGGGGCGGATGCCATCGCTATGTTACTGCTTCTTTCTAATTTCTATTTCAGAAAAGAAATAGAAAACTCGCCAAGAGGTTCGTGTTTCCACAACTCTTTCGTGGTTTGACACTGATTTGCATATGGGTCAATATAGGATACAACTGATATTTCAGGGCCGCGGCAATATATGGTTGAATATGTATAGTACCAAGCAAATTGAAAAAAAGTGTTGAGAAAAAATAGGCCTCTTGCAGGAAACAGTCAAGTGCTGATATAATACTTCATTAACGAATTAATTGAGCTTGTGATCCCCATGGGAAAGGCCTGGAGGGCAAGCTACTTAAAAAAAACGCTGTTTTAGTAAGATCGACAATCGATTGGAGCCCGTGGAAAATAGCATTTACAAACAGGTTTTGCTAATAACACAACCGATCTCGCACAAGTGTCTTTAAATACAGCTATTTCAATTAATGTTGTCTGGGAGATAGGGAATAGGGCGTTAGGGAATAGGGTATTAGGGAATATGACATTGGGGAATATTGCATTTTTTAAATGTCGGACGGCTGTTCACAGACTAAAAATGGATAAATAAGCCGTAAGCTAAGTCGACTTAGTCTCCCAGGTCGTATAACTCGTAACCATAATTCATTATCAATGTTTTTAAACTTATAATGCTATATTCCTTAATGTCCTATTCCCTATCTCCTAGACAACGTTCATTGAATAGCCTACATATACCCATAAGGCATAGCGCGCCACGTAAACAAATACCGCGATCGGGGAAAAGCAAGTAGAGGAAATACGGGAATTTATTATCGCTTAGATCGTCAAATTATTAACTCATGGCAAATCTTCTCAAGGTCTTGCTAAGCGCAAGCGAGAAATCAGCCAATATAGCGAGAGCGTGGATCGCCCAAGAAGAGCTTTTCAGTTTGTTGGTAGAAGAGAAGATCGGCGAAGCAAAGAATCAACGATTCGTTCAAGACTTTAAAACACTAGCTGACGTTCTCGTCCAAGAGGTCGTCAAACACGAAGTCAGTCGACGGGTAAGAGTTCGTAGTATGATTTTGTTTAATTGTTTACTGAAATAGTCAGTGAGTAAGATTGTTAGATGAAAATATAATACACTGTACATATATTTTCAACAACTGTACTATTCATAGTTTTACATTGCATGCATAAAACGTATTAACGCAATTATAATGCGGTTATCAGCGGCCATCCCGAGGGAGCGCCCACCGGCCAACCTAGGGCTTAGCAGGGGATTTGTAGCAAAAACATGCCCCACACGCGGCGCATTACAGCAGTTACATACCCACGGGGTTTGCACGTAATCTGCTGTCTCAACGTTCAGCGGTTTTCGCCACAGGACTCGCTCGATCGATCGACGTTCTTCGATTTCTTTGTCCTTGAGGGTAAGTTATCACTATCATTCAAATTAAGAGATTAAATTAAGCCACCACTGTCGGAAGACAGAACAAAGAAATAAAGGATAATATTTGTATAAAACTATTTAGATTGTTGACACTTCTAAAACGTTTAGCTTCTAATACTTATAATATGTTGCCCAGGTACGGTTGCCCCAGAGGTGGGGGTTTTTGTCACAATTTTCTGCTCCACCCGAGGAGTTTTAGCATGTATTTGTCATGGCTGCTGTGACAAATGCCCCTGGGTTTTCGTCCCCTCGGGATGGCCGCTGATACCCGCATATTTTTTTTTTTCTTGAGTAATTTCAAAGTATTTTGACACATTGATTTATTTTATAGGAGACTGAAATTTTAAGGATAAAGCGGGAAAAGAGAATTTCATCTCAATTTGACTGTCTTTGGTTGATAATTTTTTTTGCATATTCATGTACCAGCACTGGACACCGCTGTGCCGAATGACGGGCGCTTGGATATTATATTTTATTTTAGATTTATACTGTTTCGAAAACTCGCAGCGCAGCCTGAGTGTTTGTACATCATACAAACACTGCTGCGAGTTTTTGGAATGGCTTCAAAAATGTTGATGTATAGATATAGAGTCATGTAATTCAGTTATTTGGGCGATACAATCGAAACAGTCGTTAACATGTCATTAAATTAAACATTCATTTCTTTTGTGTGTGTTTTCTCATGAATTTTGAATAAGAGTTAGTTTCCTCAATTAGAAGGCATTCAGTATTCAGCTAATGAATGAAAACTGTTTCACCCTTCAACAAGTGATTTTTTTTTCTGGGTGCTTTTGGCTCACTTGATTTTTTTTCTGTGCAAATTCGGCTTGCTTGCTTTTGGGGGGATTTGCTGTACCCTCCCCCCCCCAATCAATTATCAAATGGTCTGTCCCTTATTTGAATCTCTCTCTTGATTGATTGATTGCTATGTTTATGGGTATGAGGTTGTGAAGGGAGGGGAAGGGGTGGAATGGCAGAGTGGAGAACTAGTAGTGAATAGGATATAAATGTACCCTGACCCGACCCAACCCTTTTCCTTTCTATTCCCTACTATTCTATTTCCTTCACATTTACTCTGCATTAATAACATAAATAAGTAAATAACTAATACAATGGCATAAGATGAGACTATATATTTGAGGTTACACAAAGCAAAGAAGGGAAAAGAAACATCCTCCAAAATGACCAAGACACCATGCTTAAATTATAAGATTTAAATAATGGTTATATGAAGATATATATGAAAAAGATAAAGACAGTCAGTGCACTGTAAAATTTTTGCTACTATGTGCTGATTATATATACACTTTTCTCTTTCCTATACAAAAAAAAAATAGTCACCTGACTTGGAGATCTTGGAAACATTTCTGCTATCATGCATGTCTTATACTTTAACTACTGATAACTGAGATTGGTCTTCCTGATCCATGAGACAATGTTATGTTTTTGTTTTAAACATTGCTCATTATATGATTCAGTTTCCAGAACTTAAAGGCCACATACTTGGTGAGGAATCCAATCTATTCACTAACAGTCAGGGAGACAGTATCAGTGTTAACATCCAAGAATCACCTGCAGCAACAGCTAACCTTTTGAGTCAAGTTCTAGGAGGAAACGTCTCAGCTGCACAGATGTTGGCTGATATTGTGCACAGTAATGTTGCCATAGATGTGGATATAAGGGATTTGGAAGACTCTGGGGTCAACCTGGAACTGGGGGACTTTGGAATATGGATTGACCCAATAGGTTAGTTTTAATTTTATGTACTAAATAAAGAATGAGCAGACAATCTTTATGGGATTTACAAACTCGAACTGAAAGCGAGAGTTTGTAAAATATCCCATAAAGATTGGATGTGAATTCTTTATCTAGATGAAGAGAGTCATGTTTTCAGTTATTTTGGCGATACAACTTATTTTGGCCAAGAAAATCAAAGCAAAAGTTTATGTAAATCAAGATGAAATCACTAGTAGAATTAAAAGACTGATGTTTTATTAATTTCCTTTGTTTTTGCTTTATGAATTATTAATGAGTTTGATAAGTTATTATAAATAAAAGGATTCATAAAGTGTAATTTAAGAGATTCCAATCTAACATAATATACCACTAACTTTTTATCTTAACCCAAAAAAATTCTTAGATACCATAATTAATTCAAGTTAATAATTACAACAAAAGAATCTTTTTTTTCCAGTGCTTTTTGACTAATGGCCTAAATCCTATAATATTATATGTAATAGGTACACATTGATAAGTTTTACCTTATTCCACTTACAGATGGAACTGCTGAATATATGAGTAGATCCAGAGGAACATATGAAGGTGGTATACTTTCCAGAGGGCTTCCATGTGCAACTATCCTGATTGGAGTTTTCAACTACACGACTGGAAAACCAGTAGCTGGTGTCGTCAATCAGCCATTTGCACGATTTGATGAAGACAGCCAAACTTGGTTTGGACAAAAAGTTTGGGGCTATTCAAATAATGGACTAAATTTTTCTTCTGTTAAAGAATATCAACAAACGAAATGTACAAATAACAATGATGGTACAAGTAAATCTTCTGACTGTGCTGTGGCAATCAGTGCAAGTGAGAGTGACAGTGTCAATGAAAAATTAAAGTCGGCAGGTATAATTGTTCACAAGATGTCTGCAGTCGGTTATAAATTGCTCAAAGTAATTGATAAAACCGTCAATGCATATGTGCTAAGCAAGGAATCATCGTTTAAGTGGGACACATGTGCGGCACATGCTATATTGCAAACCCTTGGTGGTGGCGTGGTAGCTTACAAAAATGCACTTCAAATTGTATCAGAGTGCAGTGCAGAAAATTTTGAGGAGTTATTTATTGAAAAAATTAAGAAGGCACAACTTCTTTATCATAAACCAGATAATGAGAATGCAGAGATTGGAAAGATGTGGAGCAATTCTGAAGGACTTGTAGCTTTCAGAAGTTATGATGATCTTCTGACAATAATCAAAGCCATGATTTAGCAAAATAAGAATAGTACATCACATACATGGGTGTAGTACATTGTACATGTATGCAGTCAAAATATTTGTACTGCACTTAAAGGAGCAGTGTCACGATTAGTATTCATGCCCAAAGTTTTGAAAATGTGTCAGGCGGACAAGAAATCAAAAGATGTGACAGAAGTAGAAGTCCGTGAGTAATCCGCTTGCATCGGCGTATTTGCACTATATCTCGAGCCGAAATTGCTTTAAAACTATACTTCAGTATTATATGGTTAGGTTTGATGTGATATTTTTATAAAACAGCATTTTATTTATTTTAATCGAAAGGGAAATTTGCAGCGGTGCGTGACATAGCGTGATTTTGCTATTGTCTATAACAACCAATCAGAATTGTGACACTGCTCCTTTAAAATGTAGCATAAATACACTTGGCAGCTAAAATAAGTGTGTGCAGCTATCATACATTGTATTTAATTTATAGTGAACGGGATTTAATTATCTGCTTTTGTCCCAAAATACATGTATCTGAGAACCTGGGATATAGTGTTGGCCACCTAAAGGCTTGTTTTGCTTTTGGGAACCAAATTGTTTATTTCATTTTATTTAGTACTTATAACAGGTTTTGGTCCAGCTCCCAACCCAAAATATTTAATGCCAAACTTGTAACAATTAAACCTTATTTATTCACAAGTTTAAGCTTACATTTTGGATATACAGTACTTCCTTTTAAGCAATTATTTTAAAAGTTAAATGACACAAGTCTTTTAATGCTAAAAATCAAACATCAGCGGAGAGCTTAGGGTGGTGCAGTGCATAAAATAAAACCACTCGCTTCACCACTGAATGTGGACAGAGATTGATTCACAGTTGTGGCATTATATATGTGAGGTGAGATTGTTGATTCTCATGCACCCATGCTCCAAGAGTTTTTCTCTGGGTTCTCCGGTTTTCCTCCCTCCATAACTGAATTCAATATGTGAGTACAGCGTTGAGAGCAGAGAATATATATGAATGTGTGAATGTAGTAAGGAGTGTGTGGGGATGCACCTGTAGGATTTCCTTGATGCTGCTGAGTGTAAAGGCATGCTGTTGGGGGCTGTCATGATCAACAATTTGTATCATAACCAATTTAAATGTATTATACATGAGGAACATTAATGGTGTAATATATACAGCTGGGAATTTTTATTTGTAAATTTAATTTTTTATTGTCTATCAGAACTGAGAAAGGATAGCTATTATATTATAAGCTAGATCAGATATTGATTACCTCCTTATATGCATAAATTATATATGTCTGAATAATTTAGTCTTTGGAAGACTTATGAAAATGGGGTTAAATAAGATTGGTTTTACAATATTTTTATCCACAAAGGGGAATCTATATAGTTAATAGCTTTTTACTTATACATGTAAATACTTGTGCTTCAGTAATAATATAAAGTTCATTTATTGCAGAATCCTCTGCTTCATTAGATTGTTGGGAATAAAAACATGAAAACTCTTCTTTGATTTGTTGTTTGCTAATTACTTTATGAGCATGATTCTAAATAATGCAATGGTATTTATATTATAATTTACAAATTATTTGCTTTGTTGCTAGTAGCTTATTGGAATGCAGAACCACCTTTAGAACAATCTAAAAATATAACTTGGTTATTTAAAATTGATTTCATTGATAGGGTAGCTAAAAATTATTGAAAAATCATTGAAAAATTAATAAAATATTCTCTTCCAGTCCCACTTCTTCAAGATAAATAATGACCGATCATGGCTGATTGATGGTTTGGAGGAGGAGAGGGGGGGGGGGGGGACAAAAATGACATGGCCCCCTTTATGTTGACATGTTTTGCATGTCCCCACCCTCTCTGTACAGATAATTTGTGTGACCCCCCTCCCCCCCCCCCCCCCCCCCCCTCCATAGAAAAGGAAAATCAGAAAATCCTATGGTTATCATTCGTATACCACAATTTCTGCCCAGTATTTCAATGTCTTTGTTTTCAAAAGCAGGGCCATAGCCAGACTGAAAATTAAGGCAAGACTTGCAAACACTGTAGATGTGCATGTATGTACTAGAAAATTTTGAAAATATAGGTTCTCAAAAATGGCATTTCCTGCATTTTGAGGCGAAAATGAAAGTAGAGATTAGACTCGAGACTTTTTTTAGAGTGGCTCCCCCTGCAATATCGGCATTTTTTCTCATGAGTCATAACTCCCCCCAAACACTCACTTCATTCTGGTGCCCCCCTACCTGATAAAAAATCAACGGTTCCTAAATTATCAGTCAAAACTCCTGGTCAAAAACAACAAAAGTTTGTAATTCCCCATGCATGCACACCCAGGTCAGTACAAGCAACTACATACCGGACTGCACTGTGAGCTTGGTGTACCTTTAACAATAGATTATTCGTTCACCTGATTCGATAATTTGTTTTCACTTCAAGTCCAGTCCTTCACTTTTTCCCGGCGCAAGGGGACTGGACCCGATACCTGCCACATGACAATTTTTGGCGCGAGATCCAGATACCGCCATGTCGTTCCTCGAAGGTTTGAAGGATCTTTTCGGCGCCAAAGACCTCTACGAAGTTCTCTCTTTGCCAAAGGCTGCTTCTGAATCAGAAATCAAGCGAGCATACCGTAAAGTCTCGCTGAAAGTTCACCCGGATCGTGCGAAAGAGGACAAAAAAGAGGAAGCAACTGCAAAGTTCCAAGCCTTGAGCAAAGTGTACTCTATTCTCTCAGATAAAGACAAGAGAGCTTTATATGACGAAAGTGGAGAGATTGATGAGGAAATAGTTGATCAAGAACGGGACTGGGATGCGTATTGGAGGCTATTATTTAAGAAGATTACCCTTGAAGACATACAGGAATTTGAGTCAGTCTACAAAGGGTCCGAGGAAGAGGTCAATGACTTGAAATCTGCATATGATGATTATGAAGGAGAAATGGATCAAATCATGGAAAATATGCTATGTTCAAATGCTGAGGACGAAGAACGATTCAGAGAGATCATAGAGGGACTAATAAAAGATAGGAAAGTGACTAAGTACAAGGCATTTACACATGAAGGAAAAGCCAAGAAAAAAGCTAGGAATAAGAAGGTACATGTTCATTGTTTGGGTTTGGGTTGTTTGGGGGAGGGGGGGAGGGGGGGGAGGGGGCATGAATAATAATTGGGTAGGTGTGCGGCCATGTGGTCCTGTATTGGACCCAGTTTTATGATAAAGTGGTTGCTTCAAAATCTGGATTTCCAAGTCATTGTGAAAACAACCTAGATTTCTACCTGATTGATTTTTCCGCGTCTTATTTAACCCAGAATTTCACAAAACCCAGACCCATCGTGGCACATACCGGTATATAATATACCATAAATACCCCCAGGGGATTTTATTTGCTAGTCACCAAGTGATGCTAAATTCCAATTCGATCTGTGATTTAGCCAGGGCCTACCTGAAACAACCATAGGGGCTGATCAAAGCCCTCTGCCATTAGAAATTGAATTTTATTTTTGATGACTAAGAATTTGTTTAAATTTTAATTCTTATTTGCTTGCCACAGGCTGAAAGGGAAGCTGCAGAAGCAGAACAGATGGCTGAAGAACTTGGATTAAATAACAAGTCAGAAGATGGATTGAAATCATTGATACTCAAGAGGCAAAGTGACCGTGCTGGAGCACTTGATGATATGATAGCTGGACTGGAAGCCAAGTATTGCAAACCCAAGCGAAAGAAGCAAAAAGCTACTGGTTCAAAGTCTAAAAAATCCAAATAATAAATTATGAGCTAATTAAAGCTGGCATGATGTTGAAATGGCAAACATAGTAGTCAATTTATGGGCAATATTTTTTTTTGTGAAGCATGAGAAATAATCTACATGTAGCAGTGTCAGAACTAGCATTGTTTAATTTTCCATGTATTAATTTGTTTTGTTTTTCACTCAAAAGAAACTAGTCAGAATAGGTAAGAGTGGCCAGGATATAAGTGTGCTGAGATACACATGTATCCATGTACATATATTTGAGACTACATTAATTTATGTAAATTTGTAGCCTGTACAGGTAGGTTTAATAATTATTATTCATGAATCTTGGAGAACAGTTTCATACAGTCATTCAACAGAATGCAACCTGAAATGTTTTTTACCAACTTGTATGGTTATAAAGCAACAACAGAAAACAATAAAGATTTAAATTAACATAATGTTTTTTTTTAATTAGCTTTAAAGTGCCCCTAACCCCAATTGTTTTTATTTATTTAAATCCTCGTAATCTTTAGAGTAATTCTGTGAAAAACGTTTTGTTTTGCGTGAATCCTTGATTGTCTATGACCTGTTCATGTTGGTTGAAAAGGCGAAAAGCAACCTGGCTCTTTTCACAACCGAGCAGCAGTACACAAATTAGAAGCATTGGTCTAGTATTATGTAGTGTACTAAATACCGGAAGTCAATGTTGAGCGGAAGTAGTTAATATCCCATGAGCAGTCTGGAGCGGTCATGTTGTAGAGTAACACGTTCTTGTTAGTAACTGTTTATATCTAGAAACATCTGCTTGTGTTTGTGTATTACTAAGTGGACATAACATCTGGCGATGAGGACGAGATACATAGAGTGTTTCTAGCGTGGTCTAGCAAATGTGTATTACCGTAATATGCCGGAGGGATCGATTCAATCTATAGGGACCTTAAGATCCGACGACAGGGGTGTCCACGACAGTAACCGGAAGCTCTAGACACGTAGACTGACTTCCGGTTATCCGGTCTGGAACGTCAAATGGTCGGGTTTGCCATTCTGAGTAAAACGCGAGCGTTGTACTTTTGAGGACAAGACACAGTCTCTTGCTGGTGAGTAGTAAGCTTTAACATTCTTGGAGCACTTGTTTTGATTTCCTGTAATTCCTAAAGGCGGAATTACTGAAATAATACATGTTTTGTTGTACTGTATTCCAGGTTACTGAGTGATATGAATGAAATGCCTGACCGCGAATCCACCGCTATAAAATGCAGCGAAGAAACCACAGTAAGTTATTATTTATTTCTGGCATACAAAGCATTTCCTCTAAGCTCTTATAACAGCTTATAAGCTCGTGGAAAGATATGGACATATGTACTTTTAATACTGATCTATAATGTATATATTTTTGATGCATATTTGGTAATGCTTTACTGAAATTTATTGAAACAATTTTTTGATGAGTTCGCAAGGCGAAAATGTTTACAAGTTATATTCCTTTAACGATTTTCGAGCATTTAGGACTCTCCAAGCCTTTGATAACCCCAACAAATCTTCTGGGAAGCATTGCAACCAATAGGACACCCTTTTTAGCTGTACAGTGTATGTATTGAGCTTGTTTATCAGCCAGACTCTTGGCTCTACTGAAAATATAAGCCTTCTGTCCTGCCCTCGACCCACGACGTTTAGTCGAGCTCGTTTCAGAATGTCCAGAATTACTTCTAAATGGCTAAATGTTCCCACTCAGTTTGTACAAAAGAAAATTTTGCCAATAGAGAAAGAAACTGAGAAAGTTTCATCCAGGTTTGCCTTTTATTAGCTACTAGTTTAATCAGTTCATATTGATTATTGCCGAATATTCGTAGAAAGTGAAATACAGAAATATGTAAGACTTTACATACGTTTTCTTAATTGTAGATCTACAATGGAATGGACAGAACCAAAAGATATGTGCTTGGTTCAAGAAATCCTTGTAGTAGAGCCTTTCAAGGCTAAAAAGGGAAGTATCCAGAGAGGGCAACTGTGGGACAAGATAGCTGATAATTTAAACAGACCGACGTTACCTCGCTTTAAGGTAACCAAATGGGCAGTAATGCATCAATTAGTGGCTTCCCCCTGGGGCCGACCCCCGGTGACCCTGGGGGATTTGTCCAAACGCCCATTCAAACCTCATCTAATCCCCCTGGGTATGGAGCAGGAGAATTTTGACAAATCCCCTCCCTCTGGGGCAAATATAATGGGTCCCTGTAATATACGTTAACAAATATCAGTTACATATCACCTATAGATCTTTGCAGTAGTAGCACACAAATGATGGCAGTTGCTCGCCCCTCTTCTTGCTAATCTTTACACAGGGGCCATGGTACCAGATGAAGCAGCTGGGCCCTCGTTTGTCACACTGGATCATGAAACTATAGAAGATCACAATGACCTTTTAATGTATATAATGTTACACATTGAGGCTTTTCTCTTCCCTCTGTCGGTGCTCCACACGTTAAAAACTGGCATATTAAATTAAAAGGGCGCCAGTTCAAACCAAAGTCAAAGACCTCGTGAGCAGAAATGGTGCGAAGCTTGAAGAACATCCGGGAATAACGGATTGGGTAAACCGCTGACCTGATATTACAAATCCCCAGGGTCCGTCCCCTGGGTTAAATCACCGTTAGCAAAAGTGTTGTTTTCCCCCACACCCTCGGGCAACATGGAGCTGACAAATCGTGACAAATGCCCCTGAGTTCCCGTGGGTTCCCCGGGGGTCAGACCCAGGGGGAAGCTGCTGATTGATGCATAAGAGGGTGATACACCCTTTTGAGTGAAAAATTCAGAAAAAAGATGAAATATGAGGAGAAAGCAAGTGGCATTGAAACAGCACTTGAAGAAATATCAGAAAAGGAAGAAGCTGCTGTTGAAGAAGTTGTTCTGAGTGACAAAAAGAGACCACAAGCAGAGGAGATAAGGAAACGGGCCATGGAGACTCTAAGTACAACCAACAAGAGAAAACATGATGACAGCACTGTCCCAACCAAAAAAGGAAGGAAAACTGGAAGTGACACAGTTGCCTATTTGAGGGAGAAGAATGAAATGGTACAGAAGCTGAAACTGCAAGAACTAGAACTGCAGAAACAGACAAATGAAACAGAAAATAGGAAGCAAGAGGAGTGAGAGCACAGCACCAGGAGATGATGTAGCTACTAGTGCAGCAGTCCCAGCAACAACAAAAACAATTGCAGAGTTTTCAGCTGATGTTCATCCAAAATCAGCAACAGCAATCGCAGATAATCACAGGACTATTAGAAAAAATAGTTGCTAAGCAGCCATAGTGTTTGCCACTATGCACATGCAGTTTTAATCAGGGTTGTGTTTAGTACTATTTGTATGATACTATATACCTGTATGTGGATTTTTCATTACTAGTGTAAGTTACATGCAGCTTGAGCTCACTGCTTTACAATTATGTTTCACATTAAAGTGTAGTCACATGGCTAAATATATACAGTCGCCTCCTTGGCTTGTTCCATCATCTCTCTCCGGGAGTAGACCATGCCATTTCAGGCAAATGGCTATAAGATAGAAATAATAAGTTTCTAATAATTGTGTTTAAATAAAGAATGAGCCAGAAGAATTACCAACAACAGTAGTTGGCCAAGCAAGTCAAGTTGGAATGTTTTGTAAGTCATAGTTATACAATTTTACTTCAATAAAGTCAATATATTGCTTCTTGCATTGACTTTGTGTTTTCTTTCAGTCTTTCTACTTTGCTTTAATTTCTTTTGTGCATTTAAGCAAAATAATTGTTAAGACTTGGAGGATCAAGATCAAAGAACTCTGAAGTCGAATTGCCATATATACAGATCATAGCATTTCTTAAAATGGCCGACACAATGTACATTTTGCCAACTGCACTTAGAGATATTTTTAGGTTGTTCTTGAAGTCCAGAAACTTGAAATAACTTGTGATATCTCCAAAGAGCCACTCTACAGAAATTGTCACAGCACTCATCGCACTGTTGAACTCTTCCATCTGCCGAGTCATCCCAGCATGATTTCTGTATGGAACGTGTATGTCATGGGCGTAGCTGCCTTTGAGCCAGTAAGCCCGGGCTTACAAACTTTCTGGACATGTCTATTATGCGAACATTTTCCCCGTTGAGCTAGTTGAACGAAGTTTGGAACGGGCTTACAAACGAAAAATGGCTAGCTACGCCCCTGTATGTGTATTCGTAATGGGTAGGCTGGATCACCGTATAGGGCCATGGGCTGTCCTGCATGTCAGAGAAAACACATGTTGTTCAAGTTCCCTTAGAAGTCCGGAGTCTGCAAGCATACCAGAGTCATGTCTTCGACCCTCTGAAATGGAAGAACATACATAGTCTTGATTTACTGAGTAACTCAGTGGTAAAAGTTGATAAAATATGTCATTGGTTTGAACATAAATTCCATTTTCTTGTTTTAAACTTCATTTGTCAAAGGAATCAGCGTTTGAAATCATTTTATTGTCAGTGCTGGGTTGTTTAAAAAAATATTTCTGGCTCATTTTCAAACATAACGTAAACATACAGACATGCATATATATCGCTTTACTTCCACATGGTAACGGGACAGACTGGAATTTCAGGGCGTGAACACGCTTGTGCCCATTATATCACAGGCAGCCCAAGCTCTAAATATTTAGCTAATACTTACAGCGTTTGTATGGGAATTTCAACGAGCTAGAAATACGAAAGAATTAATGAATAAAATGCCTTACCTTGCTTCCATAGTGTATTACTTGCTGTCTGTGTGGTAACAAAGGAAAGCAAAGGAAACGAAAAATCGCTTCATATCAACCCTGTTACCACACAGACAGCAAGTAATACACTATGGAAGCAAGGTAAGGCATTTTATTCATTAATTCTTTCGTATTTCTAGCTCGTTGAAATTCCCATACAAATGCTGTAAGTATTAGCTAGATATTTAGAGCTTGGGCTGCCTGTGATTATATACGACCCTCTGGTTTTCTTCTGGCCGACAAATTGTTCTCACCGTACCGTCAATAAAATCAAAACAATCGGGTAAAGCACTTCCCTTCTGTCGTATCGAATCAGCGTATATTTGAAGAAGTGGGGGTTTCAGCAGTGTGTTATTCCACTCTGTTATTCGCTGATGATGAAGATCGTAAATTGTGTCCATGACATGATTTGAGATCATGCTAAGCTCTGGAACTGGCCGGCCGAAGCGTGGAATCAAATCGCTGTACCTACAAGGGTATGCTGGTCTCCTCAATACAAGGCAAAGTCCTTCAACACCATCGCCGCACACTGTTCCTTGATGACATGTGAAAGTCATTTTTTTCAAAACGAAACTCGGCGAGGCATTCGCTTTCGTCCATCTCTTCCCTGTTCGCAAGGAAAAGCTAGGTTTTTGGACGTGTTGGCTGCATAAAGAAGTAAGAATTCGTCTTCCGAAATCTCTCCATCGTCGAAGCTTTCGAGCAAAATATTACGCGTCTTTTTAAACGAAGACATTAAATTATCGGAAAACTCGTCGAGTAAATTGTTGTTCACGTCACCGTCGCACTTCCCAATGGTTTTCTTAATGTTGAGTTTTCGCGCCTTGCGGCTGCAACCTCTCCCCATGCCCTCTCGGCCATATCTACTGTTGCAGACACCCGCCGTCGTCGGATCTTAAGGTCCCTACTGACTAGCAGTGCCCGTTCAACGAGCAGCAGTAGTGCAAGCAGCAGTGGGTCTTCGGGACCGTGGCGGTATCCGGTCGTTTCGCCCACTGTCAGCTCGAATCGTTTAGTCCACGTCTCGAGTCGTTTAGTCCACATTTGAATTGAAGTAGATTGAACACGAAATGAACACGATATTATTTTTCTTCACAGATCACCGGCGGGTGTAAAGTACAGGTCAGGTCACAGGTCACAGGTCAAGTCACTTCTTGTTTACCTGTGAACCCTAGCTCTAGGTGAGTGACAACCTGTCGTTTACCTGTGAACTCGTCCGAGGGTTAGGTTTGAGGTTAGGGTTAGGATTTGTCTTAGAATTAACAACCTGACCTGTGACCTGTACTTACACCCGCCGACAGATCACCGACAGATCGTAAATATGAATTTGAGATCATTGCCAGATATTTCGACTTCTCGTTTTGTTAAAGGGGAACTCAAGGCAAATTTTGAGTAAATTTCATATAAGTTGGAATATTATTTAAAATAGTTTGTTAGAACTAATTTCCTTCTATTAAACTCACAATATTTTTGTAAAAAAAAACGCTCTGGCCACCATCTTGGATTTTAATCGCGTCGCCTAAACAGTGGTGGTGTGACGTCATATCGTCAAAAGGAAATTTATATACACAATATATATTCACGTGTACTAGAAAACAATGTCAATCAAAGAAGAAATATAACTTCAGATTCAAGTGAATCTAGCCTTCCAAGTCTTGTGGAAGGTTCAGTTAGTTCAGAAAGTATCACTCACAGCGAAGAAGAAAATGAAATGTATGTTTAGAACCGTATCAGTTCGAGCCAGAATACTCGACTGACGAAGTGCGAGAGACAGAAGAACCGTTGCTTGAATGGCAAGACGAAGATCGTACCGGAAATCTAGACTGGTAGGAATTTTTATACACTTTTCCAGGAACAAAATGGACAATGAATTGATTGGAGTCGTAAACTAAACTTGATCCGCATGAATAGGAAAGTAGTGGCCGTAAAATGCGAATGTGATGCAAGGTTATAATTCATATTTATGCGAAGTAAAACTTGAAAATTGACTCTTGCGTAATACTTGATCGTTTCAATACATATATACCAGAAAACGTATGTGACTTGTAACGGTTCAGATGAACTTAGAAGTTATTTACCCCATGCATGAATATTCATGACACAACTACAAAGCTCGAGGATGGCCAACTTATTTCAACGGCCGGTGTGAAACTGTCAAAGAATGGACAGGAATGAAGAATGCAAGTGCTGTTTCAGTGGAGTTTCAACAGATATCTGTTTAGGCAGACAGCACTGAACCCTGGGTGGCGTGTGATGCATGTTAGGGGCTCTTCAGCCTCACTATTTTTATCTATTGAGTTTTGCAAGCGGCTTAGCTCCAGTACAAACAGCAATACTCCCAAGTGTATGATGGGCCTGAACACAAACTAAGCAGACATATTGCCTACCGTCAGCTATAGCTAGTAATGGTGTTGTGGAAATTCTTGGAAAGAAAATAATAAGAAAATACCAGCTTGTGGAGGAGGGCACCAAGCGTAGAAAAACGAAGTTAATTGACAGCCAGGGATTCTCATACAACGTCAAGTCAAAGCGACCGTACGCAACTTACTGGCAGTGTATGTAGCGTCAAAAAGGTAACCGATGTAGAGCATCAGTGGTAGAGAGAGACGGTGACTTCCAGCCTGGCCAGCACGCGCACTGCCATCCCAGCCGAAGTGGGAGTACTTGCTGCTGCACGCATGCATGCACGTACTTGCGTGCACGCATCGTCACTGCCGTGAAAAGTAAGGCCGTGGAGGACATATTCAAGCCGGCGTCGGCGATAGTTGAAGAGCCGGTATCTATAATTTTTGGTTAATTTCATCCCTGTCTAAGCCAACGCACATGGCCAGAGACGCGAACCGCCTCTGGCAACGTCTCCGTCCCGAGGATCCAAAAACATGGAGTTCGAGCTTGAAGAGGAGCGCATCCCTCCGGGATTTTACTGTTCGGAGGTCCGCGCCAAAGATCGGCGACACACCATCTTTGCTACGGATCAGCAGTTAAGTACCCTGGTGGACGGTACATTCAAGCTGGTGCGGCACCCATTTCAACAGCTGTTTAGCATCAACGCCTTCGTAAGATCAGGAGACTGCCAAGCAAGTGCCGCTAGTCTTCGTGCTGATGTCTGGCAGGAGGAAGAATGATTATAAGAAGGTTATTAATGTTAAAAGCAAAGGGCGGGGAGGCATTCGCGGAGGGTGAAAAGAGTCTCTTTTTAGTTCTTGAAAGAAAGCATCCGCCTCCTACGGACCCCTCATCGAACACATGACCGGCGGTAGACTTCGAGAAGGCGCTCTGGTCTACTCTCTGTGAAGTCTATACTATCAGAGGTCCAGCTTGTGTCTTCCACTGGACTCAAGCGTTGTGGAGGAAGGTTAGTCATCTGACAAAATAACAAAGGAAATATAACAAAGTCATAACCAAACAATACTACTGATAAGTGGCAATACCCGAATATAGTGCATATAAATTATTTTGAAACAGTACTTGTACTATTTTTTTGAAACAGTACTCAATGACCGTTACTATTCTCTTCAATAGGTGCAAAAATTGGGTCTACAGGTCCAATATCTTGAAGATGACGGTACGTACCGCTACATACGAAAACTTATGGCCCTCCCGTTCCTGCCGCACCAGGAGATTGCCCCGATGTTTGCTCGGCTGAGTATCCAGACAGAGACGGAGCCCCTCCGCGAGCTGATAGCGTATATGAAGAAGAATTGGTTAGAGAGCACCATATTTCCTCCGAAGGACTGGAGCGCATATATGCAGCCTATCCGCACCAACAGTGACGTTGAAGGTCAAACGCCGAGCAACGGGACGCTGCCACCTTCCCCTTTACACACTCATCCAGCTGCTGCACCGAGAGGCGAAGGTGGCAGCCATTAACTCAGGCTCGTGTCAGACAAAACGTTGAAGCGCATTCAGCACAAGAGGTATCGGCAGCTGCAGGCCAAGCTCTTCCAGTACTGGGAGAAGATCTGAAAACAATTGTGTTGTCTTTGATTAAAAAAGATGTCTTAACTCTTTCGGGTCCGAGCCTGTAAATATAGGTCCCCTGAGACCTATTAATATGAGAAAAAAATATTGCATCACATCTTGACATGCCGGAAAGACGATGTTGCGATATTATGTGAAGGGATGAATGGCTTCAAAGTCAGAGCTATAACAGGGATCACTTGACTCTTTCATTATGGAGAAAAGCTCATCTGTTTTGGCGTTCGTTTTTGTTTCTTCGATTTGCACGAATTTTAAGGAGCTGAAAATCGGCTCAAAACATCCTTCCCATTCGCACTTGAAATCAAAAGCAAACACAAAATCAGCACTCAGTCGTTACAGTACCTTCTTTAATCTTTCCAACCACCAGGTTTGTTTGCACAAAACACTCCAAGCGACTGTGAACCGCGCTATTCTTGTCACTGCATTTCACTCGACCACATTTACCTGCTCCCGCCTCCAATTGCATGCTGGGTAATGGACAACAAATTCACAAGGGTCCCCCCCCCCTCTGGGACTCCGTTAGGTTTTTTTTAGAAGTCTTTTACCCCTACAACCAAGAGCGGTGATTTGGACTCAAGCCGTTGCTTTAAAGTGACAAAAACACATCCTAATAGGTTGAGCAGGGGAAAAAGACTGCCAACTGCAGGATTTCAAGGATTTCATTGAAGAATTTTTTCCTGTGTCTGAAAGCACAAACACAACGGAAAAACCCTGTGAAATCCCCTCACCAGGCCTACTAAAAGCAAACCAAGTACTTTTCAGCCGTCCTCAGACTTAATGATGTCCTCAAGCTCTCTGACAGTGGCATTTTTCTCCAAAATTAGAGCACATTTCATTGGAAACCCTACAGAAGTTGCAATACCTACCGTCAACCAGTTCGTAGAATTCACCCGAATGGCATTGTGGAGAAAGTTTGAGCCCTCGGCTTAAAAGGTCAGCAGTATTTAACTGCCCCGGGCTAGCCAAACTTGAACTGAGGGGGAGGGTTGAGTTAGCACTCAGGATTTCACCAATTGAGCTGTCACACGATCGGACCCGAAAGAGTTAATAAGTTAATAAATCGGCAAAAAGTGGCAAAATGTTTACTTCAAGTCAATAAGTGTTTTTACATCGACTTCAAGTCAAATGTGGGTTAAACAACTCGAGACGTTGGCTAAACGACTAGAGACGTGGGCGAACTGACAGTGGGCGAAACGACTCGAGACGTGGGCGAAACGACTCGAGACGTGGGCGAAACGACTCGAGACGTGGGCGAAACGACTCGAGACGTGGGCGAAACGACTCGAGACGTTTGCGAAACGGGAGACGATTTCCCCCTGGCGTAGAGGGAGGTTGAGTTCGCAGTGTCACAGACAAAAGTGCACGGAAAATTATGCTGGGAATATTAAAATAACTAAAACCCTAACCGGTCAGTCAACAAGATCTTACCCACCAAGAGCTAGGGTTCTCAAGAAAAACTCGCGAACTCAACCTCCCTCTACGCCCGTGGGAAATCGTTTGCCGGGCGAAACGACTCGTGGGCGAAATACCGTAGAAATCGGTAGTTTACAGGCTTTTCAAGTTCAAGGGGATCCACACTCCGTTTCACAGCGCTGGAAGAAATGGAATGTATTTGATGGGAAAAGGAATTTCGAATGACCCGCAGAAACATGGCCTTTTGTTACACACAGCAGGACTTGAAGTACAGGAAATCTACTTCACCCTTGTCCCCGTTGGTGAGAACCCGGGGGGAGGGGGGTACTAACATGAAAAATGGGTATGTATGTGAGACCAAGAGGCTCAAACCCTGACCCTGTTTGACCCAAAATCCGAGCTCTAAAACCCTGATTACCCCTTCTTTAAATAAAAACAAATAGCCCCTGTGAAATAAATTAATAATAATAATAAAAAATTATAAATCTTTTGAGAGGAGGCCTTCGTCACTTATGCAAAAGTGGTTTTCAGGAGGGTCCTCTATAACATAAAATTAAAATTAAAAAGACAAAATGGACATAGAACGGTGAAAATAGATAAAAATATTAATAAGAAAGAACGATCATAAAAAGATAAAACTAGCATAAATACTGATTAATTAAAAACTTATTTATATTTCTTTTAAAAATCAACTTAGGCATGGGCTTTTTTAATTCATTTGGCAGGGAAGCCCAATCGTTTGTTGCTCTAAAGTACGTAGCACGCCTTCCCCATTCTGTCCTGGGCTTGGGGAGTCTCGGCAGATATCCGTTCCTAGTATTATGACCATGCGACTGACTTAAAGTATTTTTGAAAATATCAAAGTGTTCTAGAATATCCCCTTTGATTGCATTCTGAACAGCAACACATCGATGTCCAAAACGCCTTCCGACCAATGGGATCCATTTAAGCGATGCCAGGGCCTCAGCTGACGACAGCTTGCCTCCTTCAATCTTTTTAGCAAACCGATTTTGGAATGCCTGTAGCTGTTCCATTTCTGATTTCACACCAGGCTGGCGTAGAGGGAGGTTGAGTTCGCAGTGTCACAGACAAAAGTGCACGGAAAATTATGCTGGGAATATTAAAATAACTAAAACCCTAACCGGTCAGTCAACAAGATCTTACCCACCAAGAGCTAGGGTTCTCAAGAAAAACTCGCGAACTCAACCTCCCTCTACGCCCGTGGGAAATCGTTTGCCGGGCGAAACGACTCGTGGGCGAAATACCGTAGAAATCGGTAGTTTACAGGCTTTTCAAGTTCAAGGGGATCCACACTCCGTTTCACAGCGCTGGAAGAAATGGAATGTATTTGATGGGAAAAGGAATTTCGAATGACCCGCAGAAACATGGCCTTTTGTTACACACAGCAGGACTTGAAGTACAGGAAATCTACTTCACCCTTGTCCCCGTTGGTGAGAACCCGGGGGGAGGGGGGTACTAACATGAAAAATGGGTATGTATGTGAGACCAAGAGGCTCAAACCCTGACCCTGTTTGACCCAAAATCCGAGCTCTAAAACCCTGATTACCCCTTCTTTAAATAAAAACAAATAGCCCCTGTGAAATAAATTAATAATAATAATAAAAAATTATAAATCTTTTGAGAGGAGGCCTTCGTCACTTATGCAAAAGTGGTTTTCAGGAGGGTCCTCTATAACATAAAATTAAAATTAAAAAGACAAAATGGACATAGAACGGTGAAAATAGATAAAAATATTAATAAGAAAGAACGATCATAAAAAGATAAAACTAGCATAAATACTGATTAATTAAAAACTTATTTATATTTCTTTTAAAAATCAACTTAGGCATGGGCTTTTTTAATTCATTTGGCAGGGAAGCCCAATCGTTTGTTGCTCTAAAGTACGTAGCACGCCTTCCCCATTCTGTCCTGGGCTTGGGGAGTCTCGGCAGATATCCGTTCCTAGTATTATGACCATGCGACTGACTTAAAGTATTTTTGAAAATATCAAAGTGTTCTAGAATATCCCCTTTGATTGCATTCTGAACAGCAACACATCGATGTCCAAAACGCCTTCCGACCAATGGGATCCATTTAAGCGATGCCAGGGCCTCAGCTGACGACAGCTTGCCTCCTTCAATCTTTTTAGCAAACCGATTTTGGAATGCCTGTAGCTGTTCCATTTCTGATTTCACACCAGGCTGGTCTCCCCAGACCGCGTCCGCATAATCTAAGTGGGGGAGCACAAGGCCATTAAAATACGCCATGCGAGTTCTCTTATCGAGCATGTGCGAAATACGGTTAAATACCGATAACCGATGACCTAGTTTCCGTAATAAGTTACTAATGTGTTTCTTCCAGTTCCACTTTTCATCCAATGTTACTCCAAGGTATTTAAAATTATGAACGCGATTTATTTGCCCACCATCCGAAGCGAACTCAAAATCCTCAAAAGTTGACAACATTGTTTTGCTACCTGCCAGCATTATCTTGGTCTTCTTAACATTCAGGGTCAATCTATTGTCCGTATACCAGTCCGAGATTAGGCTGTAATCACGTCCAAAAGCCTCTTGAAGTTCAAAGGGTGTTGACGCAGCGAAAACCAAAACGGCATCATCTGCGTACAAAACCATTCGACTCTTCTCCACAACTGTTGGTAGACTATTAATGTAAACATTAAATAGCAGTGGACCTAGAATACTCCCCTGAGGTACACCGAGGGTAATTGGGTGGGTCTCCGACATCTCCCCATTTATCCACACACTTTGTCGTCTACCAGTGAGATAAGATTTAAACCATCTCAGAGTTTTTCCTTGCAGTCCTATGTGTTCGAGCTTTCCTAGGAGCACTCTATGGTTTATAGAGTCAAATGCTTTTGATATATCAACAAATAACAAACCAGTAAGTTTTCCCCCATCCATGGCCTCAAGTACCCAGTTATTTAGTTGCCCTATAGCTTGGGCGGTACTGCGTCCTCGTCTAAACCCGTACTGGTGCCTCGACAAAAAACCCAACCGATCCAAATACGCATTCATTTGTGTGTGTACCACTCTCTCCATGACTTTACTCAACACCGGCAACACAGAAATAGGCCGATAGTTTTCCACAAACAGCTTTTCCTCAGCCTTATACAAAGGAGTTACACGCGCAACTTTCCACAAGGCAGGGACAGTTCCATCCGTGATTGATTTATTGATGAGATAGGTTATCGAGGGAGCAAGCTCTACCTCAGCATCTCTTACCAATCTTGCCGGTATTTTATCAAGTCCTGCTGCCTTGTTAACTTTCAGTGAATGTAATATTTCACGAACAGCCTTAAAACCAACTTGCTGTAAGTCCCAGGGGTTTTCAATATCCGTTTGTAAATTGGGCTCGTGATTTTTCCAGGCGTTCCTTGCTACTGCGCGCAACTTGCTTGCAACTTTACTTCCAATGGTTGCAAAGAACTTGTTAAACTTTGAGGCTACGACCTTAGGTTCTAACAAAAGACGCTTGCCATCCTGCACTTGAAACACAGATCCTCCGTCTTTCTTTGCTCCAAGCACTGAGTTCAACGACTGCCACATCTCTTTGGGGCCCACAGCTGATTCAATTAGGTTTTTATAATACAAAGCCTCAGCCGCTTTTATCTTCCTGTTGGTAAAGTTTTTCAACTTACGATAATTGTCTATTGTTCCTGTTGAGCACCTGATATTTTCGCAACTTTAAACAAATAATCCCTTTTGGCCATTAACTCTTTAAGATCGTTTGTAATCCAAGGCTTGAGTGCACCCTTTATTCTCAACTGTTTTATAGGGGCGTGTCGATTAGCAACATCAACAAAAAGACTATTCCAAGCAGAAACAGTCGCCTGACAAGGAATTAAAAACAAATTCTAAATTGAGCGCAAGAATTACTCCGATACGTTTTATGTACACGATGACTAATTTATTCCGAAAGCTAATGTACCCTTCGAGAGACATTTGTTTCGGCAAATTAGCCAAAGTAGCGAGGTTGATCAGTTCGTCTGCCAGCTGAGATAACGTGCAGTTTCGTGTGACTTTGGGGATAGGGAAAATGAATACATAAGAGATCAAGTAATTGATAAATGTTATTCTGGAAAATGACGTCGAAAATTCCTAGAGAAGGAAGGTAGTGTATAACCTTGGATAACTTGCTTGTGATAGCTAGGGCTCGAGAAGCAGTAGATTTGCAAATGAAAGAAATGGGAGGGAACACGAATTCAGAGCGAGTGAATAATGTCAATGAAGGGAAGTCAAGACCTTGGAGTATTTTTTTAAAATTTAAGCTACATTTTATTTCACATGCTTTATCTTTTTTACGATTTAAGTGCATTTTTTTTTACTTTTCAATATGAGAACACAGACAAAAGGGATCGTAATAACACCAATACATTTAGATTAAAAGAAACAAGAGACACAAAAATAAGGCAATTTCATGGCAATTTTGGGAATATGTTGTAACAAATGTCTGTATATAAGAAAAGGGCTATATCAAGAGCAAGCATATAGAAATGTTTGAACATAACTTCAAACGACAAATGAAAGAAGTTTGTTCCATTTTTCATAATGAAATGAAAGTTTGTTTTTCTCTCTAGCAATTATTACCTCTGTATCGTGAATTAGTTTAATTCTTTAAAAAAATTCAGTATTCGTTGGGACCACACCTTGTAATTTACACTTGAAAATATATTGCTTGGCAACCAAAATATGATTGATCACTATAAAATCATCTACTGGATCTAAAATTCCAAAAATAACAAATTTCATGTATACAATTTAGGAATAAATTGTGATTTCTTAAAAAAAGTTGTAATTGGAGCCAAAAAGAGTTAACCAAGGGACAGTGGAAGAGAAAGTGTTCCAATTTTGTGGAGCAAACTATTTTTATATAATCGATAAAGTATTTTGAATTGAAATTCACACGTTTTCGTGTCTAACGCACATCTGAAGGGCATGCATTGTATAGATATTTTTCCAATCTAATTTTGTCCCTTCTAAAGCATAAGAACTATCATATTTGCGTTTAGCTGTGGGAGGTACTGATATTTTAGAAATGAAATGATTATAAATAATTTTTGAAGGAGTTTTGTTCAACACTAAAAGGTCATCATTTGCTCACAGATAAATATTTTGGATATTAAAAGGTTCAGTAAAAATTGAAATTAACGTGTCATTCTTCTTCAATTCCTTTTTCCAATCTTTGGGAAGGGCATCGTAAATACCTCTTCAAAAAACATTTCTACCGCATATAGATTTGGAATATTTGTTCCTAATTTTAAGCCATATTCATCAAATAAATCCCCAATCCTGCATATTCCTTTAGAGAATATATTTTTATTAAATACAGATTTCTTATTGATGCAAATAAATCTATTGTTGCATATTATCTGATTTGACAACTCATAAGCAGAAGGATTCGTATTATTTAGTTGAAACCAAGACACTGGTATTCTTTATAATATGTTGGTAAATCCAAAGAAAGTTTTGCAAACTCAAAATTACAGTGAAATAATAACTCGCCACCTACTTTTCGAAGATAATGATTGAGTATAATTTTCCAAAAACGTTTTTATGCATACAATTCTTTGAGTTTGTATTAATGACTCGATATCGGGCATTCTCAAACCTCCATTCTCGATATTGTTTATAAGTGCTAGCCATTTTACTTTATCTTTGCCTTTCTAAACAAAGTTGTAGAGTACTCGATTAATTTCTTTAATAAAATTCTTATCGGTGGCAATAAGAGCTAAACAATATAAAATTTTAGGAATATCAAACGTTTTGATAATCTGTATTTTTCCTAGTAAAGTAAGGCCTCTCCATTTCCAGCTATTGATGGTATACTTATTAGTGATTTTAAAATAGTATCAAAATTAAGTTTATTTGAGATGGTATGTGGGATCATATGTAAAATATATCCCAAGAATTTTTACTGCTGTTTTAATTTGTTTAACGTTTAATTCATCCGCAGAGGCAGACATAAACCCAGGGCAAAGCACTTCTGTCTTATCTTTGTTTATTTTTAAGTCGGAATACTGACCAAAGTTTGTTATAATTGAGATTACGCAATGAAAATATGTTTTATCCTTAAGGAAAACGGTCATATCATCTACAAAAATAACTATTTTAATTTCGTGATCATCACCTCATATTCTTTTCGCCACGGATATGAATTCCTAAAGTTTCCAGGATTAGTATAAATAAATATGGCGAGAGAGGATCGCCCTGGCGAACACCACGAGATATGTTGAAAAAAGGAGTGGCGTGTCCATTGTTTAGGACACAACTAGAGATGTTGGCATAAAACACATCAATCCAACCAATAAAAGATGGTCCAAAAAGTCTTTCGAAGAAATTTCCGGTTAACGGAATCAAAAGCTTTTTCAAAATCAATAGCCGTCAACAAGGAGTGAGTCAATGTGTTCAGTTTTCGTAAAATTTAATAGGTCAATTGTTCGGATAGCATCAAAAATTGTTCTACCTTTTACAAATGCGTTTTGGTTGTGATGTATAATATCAGGTAATACGTGTTCTAATCGTTTTGCAATCGACTTCGAGCCTATCTTTACGTCAACATTGATAAGAGAAATCGGTCTCCAATTGTTAATGAAGCGCCTATCTTTATCTTTTTTTTCAATCAAAATAATAATTGCTTGTTTTTGAGAAATTGATAGTTCATCATATTTATAGCAATAATTTAAGCAGTCGACTACTATCTTGCCTAAAAGTAGCCAAAAAGTCTTATAAAATTATATCGTAAGGCCGTCGCTTCCTGCTGTTTTATTGTTTTGGAAGGTCGATAATACATTAAAACACTCAACGGCAGTTATTTCTCCCTCACACCGTTTTTGCATCAGTAGAGGACGAGAGTTTTGGTGAATTCAAAAAGGGACAAGTCGGGTCATCTAAGAAAGTCGTTCTTCTTGCAGTACAGATTGGAGTAAAAGGTGTGCAACTCATCCATTATTGTTTTTGGGTTTATTATAGTCTTTTCCTCGTCATTTACTAATTTCCTAACTGCACTCTTTTTCTTCTTTGAATTTTCAAGATTAAGAAAATATTTATTGTTTTTTCACCTTTTTCATACCAAGTCGCACGGGAACGGATGATTATATTGCACCTCTTATAATATAGTCATACTCTGCCTCGTATTCAGCTTTGAGGAAGTCTAGTTCGTCTACAGCTTCCTGAGATGGGAGCTCTGCACAATTTGTTTCCGCTCTCAGTTTCAAGTATATTTTCTATATGTCTAAGTTTCTCTCTTCTTTTCTTTGCTATTCTCTTACTGCAGTCAATGGTATCAATTTTAATCTTATATTTTAGCCAGTCCCATTTCACCCTTATATCTTTTTCACAATCGATTTCTTCAAGCTAATGGGGGTATAATTGTTATCATCAATAAGACTATCATGATTAAACCTCCAAAATGAAGGACCATGATTATTTTCTGTTATGCTATTTATATCAAGAACTATTGCAGAATGATCGGTTTTAATAGAGGTTCTAATATCCGCTTTATCAATATCATCTTGTAAAGAATCTCTTATCAACCAGAAATCAAGGCGTCTTTGGATGAATGTTTTTTTTGTCTCCACGTGTATCTTTTTATATCAGGATTTCTAATCCTCCAAATATCTACTAGGTCATTTTCCATAATAATATCATTTAGATACTTGACGGAATCTTTTATAGAGGGTGTTCCTTCAGAATAATCGAGGTATGTGTCCAGAGTAACATTAAATCACCCCCTATAATTTTATTGGGGTCCGTCTGATATTCTTTCATTTCATTGGCCGTTTTTATACTAGAGACGTCTAGTGTAAAAACGGGAAATAAGACAGCCGGAGTTAAATTTATCTTCGTCTGCTAAGTGCAGTGTCGAGTTAGAGGTCTGGGACCTAGAAACCGCCATTTTGAATATCCTGGCAGCTCTTCCAAATATGGAATATGGAATTTTCCTTATTTGGAAATGGCCGCGGGAAGTTCAAAACGACACTTTTGCTTCCTGTTTTATTGATATGACTAGTAAACACAACGAGTCTTGTATCATAGCCTCAAAAATAACAAATCTTCCTGTGTCATCACACTGTACCAATTTAACTTCCAGGTCTAACGAATTTCGCGTTAAAATTAAAACCTCTTTGCTATAATTTGTACCATGAGTGAAGAAAAGGTTTCCCATCCATTGTTTCTTCCACTGATCCGCCTCAATTTCTTCTGTGCTATATGTTTCTTGGAGAAAACAAATATAAAATTATGCTTGTTGTTTATATGCTTTTTCTTTTTTCGTAGGTGCGAATACCTCTAACGTCGAGAGAGTAATTTAAAAAGGAGCAGTGTATCGATTCTGATTGGTTGTTATAGACAATAGCAAAATCACGCGCCGCTGCAAATTTCCCTTTCGATTAAAATAAACAAGAGCCCATCTGGGCTTTCACTCGGGCCACATGAGATTGAAGATGTAAAACACTTTCATTTGAAATCCTCTTATTAATAACCAAAGGGAATAATTATTAGCTGAATTTATATATATATATACAGCTTATATAGCGCTTATACAAATAGATCTAAGCGCTTTACAGGTATCTAAGATATATAAAAATGGAATACATCACTGAATAATCTAAAAATAAACAAAAATTAAAAGCACATAAATACAATAAAAAATAATAATAATAAAAAGTATTAATAATAAACAAAAAACGACATGGAACAGATGCGTTTTCAATTTGGTCTTAAAGTCAGATAACGTTGTGCATTTTCTCAAGGTAACAGGTAGCCCATTCCACAGCTTTGGGGCCGCCACGGCGAAGGCTCGACCTCCATAGGTTTTTAAATTATACTTTCGTTCCCTCAACAGGTTTACTCCACCTGATCTAAGGTTCCTATTAGGTCTATATTGACTTATCATATTCCCAATATAATTCGGAGCAAGTCCATTAAGAGCTTTAAAAGTCAATAGCAAAATCTTATATGTTATGCTATTGACTTTAGCAGTCTTTAGTGGCCGGTAGCGCGGTGACTTTCATTCTCTGCTCCTCTAGTATATATGTAATTTAATAGTTTTGTTTTTCTCGTATGTTGACCTTTTAATTTAAACACTACTTATTCGTTTAACACACTGCATTTGAGTAGGCATATATTCATTGTTTTGAACCCGAGAATTAACCGTACCACCGTACTTCATGGTCCCTTTCTTTAGTAGTGAGTTGTCGGTCAGGTGATTGTAAACTCTCGTCATTTAGCACAGAAAATGTATTCTGATGAATAGGGATCGGGTTGTCATGTAAGAAAGATGGCTCTTGAACAAACTGATAAGCTTCAGTAGGTTGGGTAGTCTCGGAAGACTGGAGACCTTGGTCTTTCATTGTCTTCTTTTTTGTATTCTTGATTTTGTTTTTAAAGTCGGATCACAGCTTTATTATATCCGCTTTCAACTCGCCATTTTCAACTTCTAGGTCAATAATACGCGATGACAGCATCTTGATTTCGGTCTTGTATGTATTATCTTGCTGCACTAATTTGTCTTCCAAATGACTGAGTTTCGTTTTGATGTGACGAGAGTAAGAATTCATTACGCATATCAGTTAGGTCAGCCTCCATGTTACAAATCAAGGTCATTAAAGCAGCGAGAGAGTTCTTATTGCGGGCTAACAAATTTATCCTCGTGAATAATCTAAAGAATTCTGTCTCTTCCGGTTTGAATTTGACTCATGTGTATGTTGCTTTTGGAGTTTCAAGGATATGTTGATCCAAAACTACAGGCTCTTGGGGTTTTTCATTGACTTGTGAACTTGCAGGCTCTGTAATTTGTTTTGTTTTCTTCGCCTGAATTTCAGCCGTCTCCTCTGGTTCGTTCTTCTCTCTCGGGAGGAACGAACCAGAGGAGACGGCTGAAATTCAGGCTATTGTTTTCTTAGTATAATATAAAGTGTTGAACATGTTCATGTTCTCAAGCATGTCGCGCGTGACCTCTGTTTCTTCATTCATTAAGTTCTCTACTTTCATCTGTAATCTGGGAAACTCAATCTTTGCCCATGCCTTGGCACATAACTATTCCTGTTGTTAAGTAGACGTGGATGATTATAAGTAAAATCCTTCGACAGCTTGTACCGTTTCCGCTTGGTCAATATCCTCGCTGGAACGAAATAACTTGATCTCAATACTCTCTGATCCAACTTACGGTAAATTTAAATCTCTGACAGTTTTTAAGAGACTCGTAATATTGGTCTTGAAGTGCCTTCACCCAAAATAATATGTTTTCCTCGGATGTTTTAAATGCAGCACAGCGAGCCGATGGCTTATAGATTCCAATATCTATTTCTTCGAATTTTAGCTTTCCGGATCCTGGCCCCAGTTCACTACTGGCTTCAGGTCGTCGTACGTGTCGTATATAAAATCACTGGCCATCTGGGTAAAAAACGCGGTCCTTCGGCTCCGTCAATAGCGCCAGTTGAAATATCCTGAGCCTGTTTAAACATTAAACTGGCTTACATTTGAGAGATGAGACTCCAAATTAGAGAGAAAGTTCCTCGTGGGTCTTTCCATCTTGATTTTACTGTATTCAATTGTGTAAATAAATTAACCTGGCGATTGTTGCGTGACCAGCACAGTGCAATCTGATTGGTGTGAATTTGACCTTTAACGCATGCGCAGACCGCGTGCTACACGGAATAATAATAAAAAATTACGACTTGCATTTTAAGACTCGTTGCTGCCACAGGCAGCCCGAGTAATAAAATGCTGTTTTATAAAAATATCACATTAAACCTAACCATATAGTACTGGGCCGGGTTGTTCAAAGCCCGATTAGTGCTAATCCAGGGTTAATTTCCATGACAACCAATAGGTTTTGTGCAGAGTTAATCCAGGATTAACACTAATCGGGCTTTGAACAACCCGGCCCTGAAGTATAGTTTTAAAGCAATTTCGGCTCGAGATATAGTGCAAATACGCCGATGCAAGCGGATTACTCACGGACTTCTACTTCTGTCACATCTTTTGATTTCTTGTCCGCCTGACACATTTTCAAAACTTTGGGCATGAATACTAATCGTGGCACTGCTCCTTTAAACTGGATGTTATTCCGAGTCATCAAAAACCATAAGCTTAATTGGATGGAATATCACCTCAAACTATTTCAATAAATAAACACGAAGCTCTTGAAAATTAAACGATATTTTTGCACTATATGAATATATACAAAACAATCAGAACGAGCATCGAAACAGGACACCAACATAAATGAAAGACGATACACAACAAAAACTCGAAACATAAATGATATAAATATGAATGAAAATAGTTCGATAATAGTAGCCAGCGAAAAAGCTGTTTATTAAATACTCTAAGTGAAATTACTTTAGAGGGACTAATTGTTCTTCGATAAAGAGTTTATCGGGCTCTGCTCTGCTGAAGAAAGCTAACTTGCCTGCTTTCCTTTCTTCTAGCATCATGGGCACTTGTTTTTTCCTCCTTTCCACAATCAATTTTGGAAGGTCAGTCGAGATTCCCAGACCCTTCCCTTTGAGCACTTTTACCCCTGAAAATATATCCTCTCGGTCTGGGTACCGAAGGAAACGGGCAATAATTTGACGAGGTTTGTTCTGTGCTGAATTAAATTTTCCAACCCTATGAATTCTTTGTAACTCGATGGACTCTGCTTCGTCAAATTTAAGCTCGTTCTTCAAACTGAATTCTCTCAGTATCGCATCCGTATATTCTTTACCATCGGTTGAATCTTTAATACCATGCATGAAACGGAGGTTCTCTCTTCGCTGATAGACTTCGTTATACAACTGCTGTTGTTGCAGGGCAGTGTAATCTTCCTTGCCACTTTTTGCGGTGACCTCAAGATCTTTCTTTAACGCTTCTACTTCACAGTTCAAGAAATTCACGCTGGACTCGAGCTCATTTACTGACTTGTGCGTATTCCTAAAAGTGTCTTCGATAATCCTTACTTTCTCTTGTAAAAAATCCACTTTGCTGTCTACGCACTTCATATAATCTTCTAACTTCTCCATCCTCCCTTCTATCTTATTTAATTTCCAAGGACCAAATCCATCTTTGGTATAAGCTCTTCTGCCATTTCCAAGGCTTCCAAAATTTCATCACAGTCGACTGAACTTACTGAATTCACTTTCGTTCTTTTGTCTTCTGGGGACTTAGTTCATTGTCTGATAATTCCGAGCTACTTTTCCTCATTTTCGTTTAAAGGATGGAGTAATTGAGCCATGAAATGCTCCAACTTAACGGTACTTTACGGAGCTCCAAAGATACGTGGCCGTACTCACGCAATGCCAGACGGCCCAGACCTAGGACTAATGCAATGTTTAAGAAACAGTGTTGTGACTGTGGGCGAGAAGGACATTTTGCGAGGGATAGTAGGTGCCCAGCCAGAGGTAAGAAGTGCACTCGGTGTGGAGAAATGGGACATTTCCAAGTTAAGTGTCGCAAGGACCCTCCAGGAAATTCTAGGCAACAGCAGAAACAAGACCCGGGCAATCATGATCGGAGAGATAACTCAAAGATAAACAGGAAAGGTAAGAAGACTAACACCAATTATGTTGAGGGGGATACCGAGGAAGAAGGGAGCAGTAGAGAAAACGAAGAACCCAGTGCAGCAAACCACTATGCTTTTGTAGTATGGATAAGTCAGACCAAAACAAAGCAATAGTAACTCTTGAAGTAGGCGGTGTCAAACTACTCAATGTTTTGATAGACTCAGGGGCAACATGCAACCTGGTAGGACGATAAGCCTGGGAATGTCTCAAATCTCAGAAAATACGATACCAGTCTCGAAAAGAAACGAAAGAGTTATTTGCTTATAACAACACTGAGGCACTCCCAACCCTATAGGAACGTTTACGACTGAAGTTGTGTCTTTGGATGACGACGATGTTATGTGCAAAGCAGACTTTGTAGTCCTATATGGAGACGGTAGAACTCTGATGTGTAGGGACACAGCAGAGAAACTAGACCTACTGCGTATTGGACCTAGTTGCGTCAATAATGTGGAGATAGGGTGTGCATGACATGATATTAGTTGTAAGACGAGTGATTGCATATGCATCACGACGCCTGACGGATGTAGAGAAGCGGTATAGCCAAACTGAGAAAGAAGCTCTGACCCTCGTTTGGGTTTGTGAATGTTTCAATATATATGTATTTGGAGGAAATTTGAACTCGAAACAGATCACAAACCGCTCGAATACATATACTCACAGAAGTCGAAACCAGTCGCACGTGTCGAAAGATGGCTTCTTCGACTACAAGCATATAACTTTGAGGTCATTTACAGGCCTAGCAAGACTAACATTGCAGATTCATTGTCCAGACTGAATTGCAGAGTACAACAAGACACTGGAGGAAGTTATGACTATGTTCCTGCTATTGTTGAGAACAGGACCCCAAGTGCTTTTACACCTGCTGAAATAGAGAAAGCGTCAGTTGAAGATTCGGAACTGAATCTCATTAAAGAGTGTGTCAGAACAGGAGACTGGAGTACGTGTGATGTGTCTGCATACCAACATGTGAAACATGAGTTGTGTACCTATGGTCAACTTTTGTTACGGAGTTCCAGGCTGGTCATTCCTCAAGCACTGCGACAACGTGTTTTGGAGGTAGCCCACGAAGGTCATCAAAGTATTGTGAAAACCCAATATCGATTGCGCAATAAAGTATGGTGGCCCAAGATTGATCCAGATGCTGAGAAGCTATGTAAGAGTTGTATCACACAGCGCGAGGAAGGTTTTCGGATATTCTCTTCCTAGAAGCGCAACACAGAAAAATAGAATAGCAGAACCTATTTATTTGGAATACATGTTTGGTCTTGAAATTCCTGTTGTCATCATTTGTACTATCAGTGCGAGCAAAAAAGTAATTATCGCCAGGCTGGTACAGTTAGCATGGTGGGGAAACGATATGGAGAGATTCGCGAAATGACGAAGAACACTAGCTGTAAAATAGAAAGAAATCCCGTTTGTCTCACCACGTCACGAGACTCGCGAAACCGTAGTACTGTGCCGTCGTAATTATAATCACCGCTGGAAGGGATACATTTTCAGTTTATTTGATAACTGATTATATCTTTACAGACACCAAACTGTATTATTCTTAATAAATTTATGATAAAGTGAATGAGTTGCATGTGCCCTCAGACTGTTTTTCCTTAAAAAATCCAGCATGTTCCCAATAAACGCCCTTCTCCATTAAACGCCCGGGGCGTTTATTTCAAACTAGGACCCTTGGGGAAGGCGATTACTTGAGAGGGGCGTTTAAATGAGAAGGGGCGTTTAAATGAGAAGGGACGTTTATTCGCGAAAACACGGTACATATAGTTTAATTGCATTCACCATAATGCAGAAAGAGCATAGTTCAACATTAAACAAAAACAGGAGCGTCCATATATACTATACCCGTGAGTCAGCGTATGACCGGTTTGAGCTATTTTTAGAACGTGTTTCCCGGGTACTATGACTGCCTTCTGATTCTGCTGCGATCGTGCATATGCTTGCCGTAATTATGGTTTGATTGGATTCCCAAAGTGTGGGCACGTGAACTCCCGTGAGATCTGTTCTAAATATAGCTCAATCCGGTCATACGTTGACTCACAGACCTAGTATGGGAGATGGACGCTCCTGGTAATGGGCTCCTGATTTTTTGCCAATTGACCGATTTAACTTGTACATTTGTTGTCCCAATTCAGGTCACCTGACTTTTCCCTTCAGTGGTGTTTTCTTGTTTTTTTGTATCCTAAGAGGAAATGTATACATTTCTGTAATGGCAAACAAAGCACCGAGAAGGGCCATTCACTTCTGAGTCATATTTTCTGACTTCCGAGTTCAAAATTTCTGAGTTTACAAACTTCCGAGTTCAAAATTTCCGAATTTAAAATCTCCGAGTTGAAAACAATCATTTAGTTTGGATGTTATGTATAAATGCGGATGTATAAATGTATGATTCTTTCCAGATAGACATTGTGTTGGATGTTATACTTTGCCAACCGTGCGTCCTTGTTTAGCTGGGACAAGGGATTCAAGAACACAGGATTGAATGTATTTCATTTATTTTGATTAAAGGCAACATTAACATTTTTTTGCTTCGTACATTGGTAATGAGACAGGTTAATTTGGTATTTACACCGACCCCTAAAATATGAAAAAGTTGTCGCTCTAGGTCAATTTTTTTTTTTTTTAATGGAATGAAGATTGAACTTGACATACGGGAAACTGTTTCTCCAACTTGTTGTTTATTATGAAAAACACATGTAGACCAAACTCAAACTTTACTGATGAATTGTGCTGGTTGCAACTTTTACCACTACATGTTTTTTACACCTAATAAGTATTCTAACCAATAATTGGTCAACAGTGCAGTCAATCGATCGTTAATCGATAAAATCATTAGATGGCTAACAATGTGACCTTACATATCGATTTACCGATTGCCAAATAGAATCCAAATAGACTACTAGTTTCTATCGACTTTCGCGAATTAATGGCTTCAGTGTGAGAAAACACGCAATTATGGCATGATTAGTATTGGAGGTCACGGCTCGTGCTCGAGTAAAGTTAAAGGGGCTGGGTCACCTGGTGCCCGTGCGCAGTAAGTATGCTCTTGAGGTAATTAGCATATAATAAATATTCAAAATTCTTCTGCGTTCGCAATGGTTTCTTTCGCAAGCAACAGTAGCATTGTATCTGATTGGTCAGTTCAATGAGAGCTCATTTCTGATTGGTTGAGGGTAAGATTGAAACCCTTTCAATGTTAGCGGGTAGATTTTGTGTAAGAAAGTAAAATTCAGTTACGGAAGTTCACCTCGATTTATCCGAAAATACAGCAATGAAAGTCCGGCTAAATGTGTACAAAAACTCTTCACCTCGTCAAATGTAATACTAGGGATTGTTTACTTGTCATCGCTTAGGACAATCTGGCGCCATTTCTTGTGAAAATCGTCAACATTTTGCGAAACATGGTTTTGGTGGCTTACTGTACTTTGCGAAACGAAACGAAACGAAACTGTACTTTGCGAAACTGTACTTTGCGAAACTGTACTTTGCGAAACTGTACTTTGCGAAACTGTACTTTGCGAAACTGTACTTTGCGAAACGCGTATTTAAGCACTCCTGGGAACAGATGGAAACAATAATCTTAGTTTACACTTACTTTCACATATATAGCGCCGGGTAGACTTCTTTAGTTGCTCCTTTTTACGAACAAAACTCCTCTTTACAGTTCAGGTGATGAGGTCGGCCATATTGTCACGCTAACTGGAATAGTAACCGCGCAGACACGACAACGAGGCTGGCGTTGATATTTGTAACATTTTTTCCCCAATGAAAGGTTGGTAATGCTTGATAGCTCAGTCGGCAGAACTTGCTTGCGTGAACGACGGGTCGGGGGTTCGAACCCCGGCGCTGAACGTTGTTTTTTTCTTTCCTTTTTTTCACTGGATAACATTTTTTGTTGTCCTTTCCTCGTTCTGGTATTTTTATTCATAACGATATAAATAATAACTAAAAAAATCATAGCCTTTCAAAGCGATCGATCGAAAAACGTTCAGGTGGATTCAACTCTTCTCTCAGCTTAAAGTTCAAACAGCTGCTTCAGTAGTGTTTGTTGACAAGTGGACGAGCCTAAACAGCAGGAAAGCACTGTGCCGCTTGCGGTTGTTCGAGCAGCTTTCACAATGACAACGAGTATTTATATACGGCATCTTAAAGAACTTTGCTCATACACACACTTTGTTTTTATGATTTTTTTCTTTCTAGCCATTTAACATTCCCGATATGACTAGTTTTTTTTGTAGTCTCTTCCCTTCGACCAGAACGATATGGCGATATTTACGCGTTGACTAGATAACCCCATGGTTTTTCAGGTTTACCAGCTCTAGCAAAAGAAAGGATTGTAGGGAATAGCCTACAAAAGTACCATGGGTATCGCTAAGTTTACTGGCATAAAGAGCGCCGAGTGAGTGCCGGAGACGCAAGACGACTCTCTGGAACGGAGCTTGGCAAATAAAGACACAAAAACACAAATGAAAGAACGTTTGAAACAGGTACAATTGGCGAAAAGGCTATTGATCTATTGCATAAATTTGATAGACTCGGCTACAATTTGACGATTCGTAAGAGCTCCAACTTTTTTTTAAATCCTTTCTCGAAGTTCCCAGTGCTGCAGAAGTTTCTTTTCGCTGGAACTTTTCTCGGCTCTATTTATTTTCCCGGGGCTCTTCCCTGTTGAACTTTCGTTTGTTTGAATGCAATTTGAGTTTTTAGTATTTTAGAATTTTCTCGCCTTACACCCGCATTCGTGTATTGAATGAAATCGACACCCACACTGTCACGGTAGATTTATTTGCAACATCGACAATAATGGTTTTGTTTATTTATCAAACCCCCTTTGTACGTGATTAGATAATTATAAATTTCTGGGAAAGCCTGACTCCCTCGCTCGAAATCCTAACTGGAATCCTGGGCACTTTCCATTCAAACTTCGAACAACCGGGCCCAGGTCCAAGTATTGTTTATAAAATAAATAAAACAAGAGCCCATCTGGGCTTACACTCGGGCCGTGAAATATACATCAATGCATCTAAACACTGTTCTCAAGTGAACACACAAAAAAAAGACCGCCCACGATGGAATAGATTTCTGACAATGACTCATTGAAAGTGATATCTCTCCTTGTCTCGCCTTGTCTGAGAGCTTTGAACTTTCTTATCTGAGCGCGCCTGACGAGATCTACCCTTTGATGATAATTCGATACCCGTTGATATCCAAACGTGTTTGGATATTGTATTTCGCTTACGTTTCTAAATGTACATTGGATCTGTCCAAACAGCGCTGATCGAATGTATTACGGCTCCTGGTTGTTCATGTATTTTTATGGTCAACAAGAGCGCCAGTTGAAATATCCTGAGCCTGTTGGAAGGCTTTCGCCCTCGCGGGTCGACCATTTTGATGACCATTTCTTCAGCCTCCGATCCGAATGTTTTGTTGATATTTAAGATATATTCAAGTGGCATTGGCCATAAGATTAAGATCATTTCAAGGCAAAGCTTCGTCAAATTCAAACAGATAATCGCTGTTACAAAAAACAACGTACAGAATACTATAATATATTTGAGCATGAACACCCTGAACAGATTACTCACATTACAATCATACACAGTAATCCACAATAAAAGACCAAAGTAAATCTTTAATTTAAACTTAAGTTTACCTTCACAGTTGAATAGTGCTTGTCTCATCATAATTCTGTGCGGAAATATGTGTATATTTCTGCCTTCCTGTATACCGTTAACGTTGCTCTCACAGTTAAGGAATTCAGATGTTTTCAGACTTCGATAGAGTACAGCAAGCTATAAGTGCTCAACCACAGTTTATATTTTGCTAGTAAATCGTTATATTTCGCTATAAATCAGCTATTCAGTATACTTGTATAGTATAACGTACACAAGTTTTTATACGAGATCGGTAAAGCCGCCAAAAACTCGGTCACAATTATTTTAGTGTTGGCCTACCAATCACGGTGTTTGCGCTGGTGTGTACTATGACCGAAAGTAAAATGAAATATGGCATAAAACCTACCAAACGTACCTCAAACTCGGCTATGTACGACCGCTATGTACATCCGTCCGTCAAGTCCACCGGCCATCTTGATTTTGCTGTATTCACTTATGTAAATACATTTAACCTGGCGATTGTTGCGTGACCAGCACAGTGCAATCTGATTGGTTTGAATTTGACCTTTAACGCATGCGCAGAAGCCGTCTGACATGGATTAAAAAAAATAACCACTTGCATTTTAAGACTCGGCGCTGCCACAGGCAGCCCGAGTAATAATACATAGACGCTGCGCTCACTCGTGAGATATCCAGTTGAACACTCGAAGACAAATTTCATATCTCCGCGCTCCCATGTATTATTCTCTATGTATTTTATTGTGACAAGGTAAATTTCTCGGTTCGAAGATATCATACTCTTCCCCGGATCCTTCTTAGGGTCGCATCGTATTGTCCTGTTCTGGTGGAATTAATTCATTTATTTACTTTACTTTACGAAACACGTATTTCAGCACTTCTGAGAACAGCTAAAAACAATATTCAACTTAGCGCCGGTAGGCTTGTGGGTGTGATTACTGCTTTTGTTTCTTTTTCTTGGTAAAAATACCAGAGCTAAATAAAATGATAAAGCCGGTAATAAAAAGAAAGTAAAATGGAAGCTGCTATCAGCGGACCATAACCGCAGGTAAACGACGAGATACCAACGTACGTTGAAAATATAAGCAAGGCAGTGCTTTTCACCCCCGTAAGAATGTCATATTGTTAGCAAGAATAAAGAAGACACGATTTAGGATTACACCATATTTAATTGAAAGCTGATCGATAACCAAAATATTACTTTATCTTTATCGACCAATATCAGAGATAGTCAGGATTTCGAGTCAGGATCCGAGAACCATGGGGTTATCTAGTCAACGCGTAAATATCGCCATATCGTTCTGATCGAAGGGAAGAGACTACAAAAAAAATATAGCCATATCGGGAATGTTAAATGCCGGGCTAGGAAGAAAAAAATCATAAAAACAAAGTGTGTGTATGAGCAAAGTTCTTTAAGATGCCGTATATAAATACCCGTTGTCATTGTGAAAGCTGCTCGAACAACCGCAAGCGGCACAGTGCTTTCCTGCTGTTTAGGCTCGTCCACTTGTCAACAAAACACTACTGAAGCAGCTGTTTGAACTTTAAGCTGAGAGAAGAGTTGAATCCACCTGAACGTTTTTCGATCGATCGCTTTGGAAGGCTATGATTTTTTTAGTTATTATTTATATCGTTATGAATAAAAATACCAGAACGAGGAAAGGACAACAAAAAATGTTATCCAGTGAAAAAAAGGAAAGAAAGAAACAACGTTCAGCGCCGGGGTTCGGACCCCCGACCCGTCGTTCGCGCAAGCAAGTTCTGCCGACTGAGCTACCAAGCATTACCAACCTTTCATCGGGGAAAAAATGTTACAAATATCAACGCCAGCCTCGTTGTCGTGTCTGCGCGGTTACTATTCCAGTTAGCGTGACAATATGGCCGACCTCATCACCTGAACTGTAAAGAGGAGTTTTGTTCGTAAAAAGGAGCAACTAAAGAAGTCTACCCGGCGCTATATATGTGAAAGTAAGTGTAAACTAAGATTATTGTTTCCATCTGTTCCCAGGAGTGCTTAAATACGCGTTTCGCAAAGTACAGTTTCGCAAAGTACAGTTTCGCAAAGTACAGTTTCGCAAAGTACAGTTTCGCAAAGTACAGTTTCGCAAAGTACAGTTTCGCAAAGTACAGTTTCGTTTCGTTTCGTTTCGCAAAGTACAGTAAGCCGGTTTTGGTCCCGTGTTGACTTGAACGCTGAACGGACGGTTTTCAAATTTAGTCGTCGTTCCTTGCCTTGCTGAACGGAAAACTCCCATCGTTTGGAGTTCTAAAGACTTGTAAAGAGAGTTGGAATTCGCCTCCTTTCATGATAATTGTTGTGAAGCCTTGGTTCGTTCGTGAAGTGTTTATAAATGCTTCGCTGGAATAAAGTCAGTGAGATAGCTTGGCTCGAACTTCGCCGTTTCCTAAATAATTATTTTCGAAGAGCCGACAAAGTAGCAAGTTCAGCTAAATTTCAGGTATGTTTTATTACCTTGTTTTGATTCTGGAAAACGTTTTCAGGTGAGTTCGGGTTGTCCTTTGTCTTGGCTTTGGTGTGTTTTGGCTGGTGAGTTTGTCTTGGCTTTGGTGTGTTTTGGCTTGTGCTCAGAAAAGTCGCAAAATAAACTCTTTCTTTTCTTTCATTTTGTTCGTTTTATAAAACATTGATTTTTAGCAAAAGGTTTTTGGCAATGTTATTTATTTTCTGGCGTTACTTTTTGTTATACCTTGAGTCAAACACTAAACGTTTCGTGTGGCAACAATCTCAATCAACTACTCTTGAAGTGACTCGGCCGCGAAGGCCGAGTCACTACCAAAAGTTCCTTGGCCTTTAGCTCCCGCCAGGTTTTGAATATTTGTTTGCTTAAGTATATAGCAGCATGTTGGCTTTTCCAGTGTCGGTCCTTTTTTTTTTCGTCAATTGCCTCAAGGCAGGCGTTTTCTTTCTTCCTGCCCCGACTCGTTTACCTCCCCTTCCTCCAGAGCCTTCATTCATCAGAATTTCAAACAAAAAATGTAAAAATGAAATACTCTACATTTAGAATGAATGCTGAACAAAACGTTCCTGCAAAAAAAAATGTTTTAGAGGTTCGAAATAAGAGCGATGGAAATGGATTCCTGAAAGGTTCCTTCGGAGGGAGGTTTGATTTCGTACTCCCGGAGTCGGAAATCAAATTTTGCCTTTGGCCGTGCGATAGACTGGTAACGAATGAGCGCTGACCCAGCCCCTTTAAGAACGGGTGCGAAGGGTCTAGAGGAAAGGGTAAAGTGGGATTCCTCCATAAATTTATACTTTTTATCTTGGAACAGATTTTGGAACATAAAAGACTCGGTAAATTGCTGCCATAATAACAATAAACCATTGAAATTTATCAATCGCGTAATGTCTGGCCGGCCTGGGTCTCTACCGAACTATAACTAAGAAAAATCGACCTTAAACTTAGTTCTTTACACTCAAATTATATTCAGGAAAGGGACCAAACCTTACAAAAACATCGAGGATAAAATAATTGACTTCCAAGGAAGTCAATTCCAAGAAATAACTCCGTTGTCAATGTGATGTTTGTGAAAAGCAGCTTTGTTTAATACCCAGATTTCAATTCGAACCCGAAGTGGGGAGATTTGAACTCGGAAGTTTTGAACTTGGAAGTTTTGAACTTGGAAGTTTTGAACTTGGAAATTTTGAACTCGGAAGTTTTGAACTTGGAAATTTTGAACTCGAAAATTTTGAAACTCGGAAGTTTTGAACTCAGAAATTTTGAACTCGGAAGTCAAAATGTACAACTCGGAAGTGAGTGGCCCTTCTCGGCTTTCGTAGGATCCTCTGGAGAGCTGTCACATAATCTGAATTGAGATAACATATTACAACCTAATTATAGAAAATAAATAGTATGAGCCACGGAAGAGAGGCAGCTCTTCTTCAAACCTGTAATTTATTTAATCAAGTTGTATTCCCAATAGCCTCATAAAAGTTATTGCTAATGTCAAAAATATGTAATTTAGAGCTTTTTCTCAGTCAATATTTTAAATTTCAAATTATGGCAGCCATTTAGAAATGCAGTGTCGTAATCCTGAAGTTAAAATCAGTTAAAATCAGAAGTTAAAAACATGAACGGCTTTAATTTTGTTCCCTCATTTTCTAAAATTCTTAACATATATAAGGGAAACAAATCTGTACAGCAATATAAGTTAAAAGGCAACCATTTTCACAATTCCTTGTGTCAAGTGTTGTATTGTGTTGGAATGATATGATTAATTGATCACTTGATTTCATGACACTAATTGATTTATTTAAAACTAAAGCATTGTAATGCTGTCCTAATTAATTCTCTGGTACTTCAAAAATTACTACCAGTAGGTATGTAATTTACATAATATTGCTAGCGAGGGTCAAAGTGCTGTCCTTTCAAATTATAGTAAAAGAAATTCAAAAGAAAAACTAATTTTTGCTCTATAATTCCATATTCATGACATTTCCTGCTAAATTTTTGAAGACTCGTTTCTCTGAGAGCACTGGTCAATTTAACAAACCTAAAAAAAGTTAACCATTTCAAGGTACAGCAAACTAGTAAGGTACCTTGACGTGTTCTAATAGGATCGAAACCAGTATTTAACACATTTGAATTTTTTTCACATATCTACGGTGGCTTATTAAGGACAAATATATTTTTATACGTGAAAAAATACACAACTCGGATTTTACTTCTCAACAAGCCCCTCTATGGAGCGGAGGTCTCCGAGGGTCTACGATGTATCGTCCTTATCTGAGAAGACGTAAAGGTCTAACCATTTGCAGTTCGATCACAAAGACAAATATATAGAAAACTGAAAACACGTTTCTCAGCACAGCTACATCCCTCAAATTTTGATCAGTTGACAGTTAATCTTTTACCTTATTTCAGAAATTCGATTTTACGGACATTATTTGGCATCGGACAAATTGTATTTCGCGCCAAGTTTGCACCCGGCCCCTTTCAAAATGTCAGAAACAGCGAACTGGTCTATGAGGGTCTAGATTTGTGCCAATTTCTATAATTATTGAAAAACAAGGCACTGAAACCTCTGGAGTGCTATCACGTGGTCTGAAATGGGGTAACGAACAGGCAAGCTGAAATGGTCTATTAATCCGCCTCTGAAATGTTTTACAACACTTTAAAGTGCTACTACGACGAATATTTACCATTTCGATTAGCCACTTTTTCAGTGTCAATAGGTCAATCAGTGTTATAAATATCCGAAATAGTCATGTTAAACCACAACATTTTAGGAGAGTTTAGCGGTAAAATCCTGTCCGCCATTACTGGAAGCCGTTCTGAGTATTCAGCGGCCGTGATGTCATACACTTAACACGACAACCTCGTGGCGCGAAAAAGTAGCCAACCTCGCAAAGATAAATATAACTTTCGTTTTTAATAGAAATATGCCTCCAGGCGTTGTGTTCTGCAGGCGAGCGTTAAGTGTATGACATCACTGCCATCGAAAAACAATTTGCACTGGTAATAATATATCAACTCTACTTTATGAATATGCAAAAACATTGATAGGTCAAAATTTGATCGTTGGGGCACTTTAACTGCTAATTTTTGCATAACAGCTAACACTTAAATTCTGGGCTTTATAACACTTAACACAAAAAAACGAGGCAATGCATGAGACTTTATAACAGTAAACCCCATCTACGCCCTCGTATATAGCGATAGGCTGATTCAACGGTAGAGAGTTTTTCTTCCAATATTTCGATCGGCACGGCTGATCTTCTTCGGGGAAAGAGGCTTACAATGTGTCTAATAAACTAGAACCTCTACGAAATAATATATGAATAATTCATATTTTATTTCGTTGAGGTTCTAGTTTATTAGACACATTGTAAGCCTCTTTCCGCCCGAAGGCCGATCGAAATATTGGACGAAAAACATTTGTTATAGTAGTGCCTCTCTTTGGAATAACTTACCAGCAAATGTTAGAAATGCTGAGTCTCTCAGGCCTCGACCAAATTTGGAACTAATTGGGCTTGGGGCCCATTAGTTTAGTAGTGTATTTTTAATTTATTGTTGCACGGCTATCATGTAAAACAGTTTTCTAATTATTGATATTTTTATTATTGTATTGAGGATACTGATGATATGTCCGTGGGTAAATAAAGCTTATGTATGTATGTATGTCTATTTATATATATTGCTGATCAGATCCCTACACGCTAGGAGATCTGGTTGTTTATCATTTCGTCTGTGGTCCCTGCAATTTTCCTACTATAGCGGTATTTCGTGTTGATAGACATAACAATTGTTATGCTAATGTCCCAAGAGGCGCATCAATGACAATGGATGACGTGGCAGTAAGTATCGCTATTGGTCTTGCCACAATATAGTTCACCCGTACATATCCTTTTTACTATGGGCTTTATAGATAACCTTATTATTATTTCTTTTTGTAAAATTAGGGTTAGGTTCGTTTTCAGTGAGTCGCGTCGAGGTAGGCCTAGACACAAATATCCGGATATTTTTTGAGATAGTTAGAAGGTTGTAGGATATTTAGAAAAATTCTAGATATTTAGAAAAATATATATTTTGGGAGATATATAGAATTTTCTTATAGGTTTTATGCTTATTTTCTCTGTTTTTTAACATTTGAAGCTGTTCACTCAATTTAGTGCCAACAATAAGTCAGTAATTCGATCAGCGGTTTTTCTTGAATAACGTTTCCCATAAGTCTTATGGTAGCCAGTACTGAACAAGATGGTGGATGCCGAGGAGCCTGAAGTTAGCTGCCGAGTCGTTAAATCGTTAGCTATGAAACTTGTGTTCTTATTGAGTCAAAATTGTGATATTTATAAGAAATATAACAGATATTTAGAAAATTTTCGAGATATTTGGTTTTTTTTCGAAATATTTAGAATTTTTTTCGAGATATTTAGATTTTTTGGGGGGAATTTCTGGATAGATATTTAGGCGATTTTACGTGATATTTGTGTCTCCTCCAACCTCGATTCCATGCGTCAGCAGACAAATGGACCTTACGGAGGCAAGGGGCGGGGGTCGTTTAAAGCTACCCCAACATAGAAGTCCACCTTTTCATGAAGCACATTGTCCGCCATGTAGTATGGTACATAAGAGGGTCTGAATGGGGTTAACTGACTACTGACAAACGGCCTTAAAAATAACTGACAAATGACGATATTTTTACTGACAACTGACAAACGAAAAATAACTGACAACTGACAAATTTGGTTTTTGTGGGTCAAACATTGTAAATTTTCTCTAGTAATGATTAACTAGGGCTAACTGACAACTGACAAATGGCCAAAACTTTAACTGACAACTGACATGTAGACCCCTCCATTCAGACCCTCACATAAGCGACCGTCGACATACGGATCAATCCCGGTTGGCTGGGAAACCCCCACCCCTCCCCAACACTTCACCCTAACCTTCAATGGTTAATCATCAATAAACGATGCATATCCAAGGGAGGGGTGGGTGGGTAAGTTAGCTCCAATCTCGTTCCACACCAGGCTGCCCACACTAGTCACTAACGTCCACGCCTGGAATTCAGTGTATCTTGGCGCTGACCAAATAATCCAAGTTGTGTTAAAAATCCGAGTTGTCGGTAATTTTTTCACGCACAACTCGGATTTGTGTGTTAAAAATCCGAGTTAAATTTTTTCACGTCCACGCACATGTGTATATTCTTTTCAAGCACGATTCGGCCGGATTTGTGTGTTAAAAATCCGAGTTGTGTATTCTTTTCACGCACAACTGTGATTTTTTTATGTAAAAAAGTCTTTGTCTCTAACAAGTGACAAACTTGAATATTTTATAGTTGCTTCTCAATGTAGACCAACAATTTAAAAAAATTATCACAATAGAGCTTGCCTGACCACGTGATAGTTCTCCATAGGATTCAGTGCTTTGTTTGCCATTTATAGAAATTGGCTTTAGTCACTGAGGGAAGATGGGACCGAAAAACTGAATTTTTGTAATTAATTTTGAGTGGGGTGTGCGACTTGTGTCTCGAAACCCTGACTTGATTTCAGACGAAAATACATGATTTTCCATACACTTATTGCCTTTTCCATATCTGTTCCCTAAGCTCGTAAACCATCACACAACCCCCCTCCCCTCCCATGATCAAAAGGAATTTGTCACATGTACTCAAGCCCCCTGGAGGCGTGGCTACATTTACTGATTTAGTCTCCAAATAAACAAGCTACCAAAATTACATATCGTACTACCTTCCATGAATTTACACCAAGTTCCATGACAGTTTCTGGAATGCAGTACAATATAACTGCGCTATGGATCACTGATTTTGAAGTACAGTAGACCAAGAATGGTGCGACAAAACTTCGCAGAGAGAGTTCTAAATTCCATCAAAAACGTCCCTAATTGAAAACGACAACCGGTACAACAGCGTGACTCTGAAATCGACTTGGCTCGTAAGTTTCTAGTTATGTTTGCTAAAAACGTTAATGATTTTAACTCGTTTGAATTTCACGAAGTTTTTGAGTCACTACATTTATACGTATACAACGATAATATTAACACGGAGGTGTGAAATTTATAGCTAGCTGTCGTGACGTAACTTAATTGTACTTGCCGAGTGTCGAGTGCACAAAATCACCAATCCATCCAACTTTGACACACATATGTCATTTGAAACTTGTTGATATGTTCAAAGAAGTTAGTTAATATGTAAAAATCGTGATGCCTTCTCGATTTACGACTGCAGGACCAGCGCATGGACTGAGTAGCACAGTTCAACTCGGGAGGTTACGTACCGAAGTGACAGAATTATGAATATCTGGAAGGGTTGATATTAAAGAACATTTATAGATACACAGAAGGCTAATAAATACACAACTCCGCGGAATGAGCGAGCAGCGAACACTTGAAGATGGAAGGTGAGATTGAACTCGAATATTCATGAATTGAGTAGGCAATTAGAACTTTCTCATTCAGCTTTGACTTTGTAGATTTGATGATACCGCCACAGAACGTTTTTGGCTTTGGGTATTTGACTTGAGAAGGGTGAAGATTTGAGAAAGCAAAGACAAAGGTCCCATATTTGTCCACGATTTTATTGCCATAACGGACAAGTTAAATAACTTGGAGCCAGTTAAGGTTAAATTTTAACCTCTACGCCAGCTATTTTTATTCCCCGATTATGGAGGTTCTTATGAGATTTTTCCTGGCACATGTTTGCTAATAACGCAAAAAATTCCTCCTTGAAAAACTCAAATGCAAAATATTGGACGAAGGCCTTGATCGACATCACGACGGTATTCACGTCCAACAAATATTTTTATTCATTGCATAGTGGATTCCCAGTCAAAAATTAAAGATAATGGCTTTTGCCAATAGTTAACAGTCGCAACAAAGATGAGAGAAATGATAAACTACACCATTCCGAGTCTGCCGCAGCATTTCAGCTGGCTTTTGGTTCACCGCCGGTCGATGCTGTTTCGTTTTAAATATTTGCTTGTTACGGTCCACTGATCGTGAGCCAGTGTGTTGTTTGAACACAGAGAAAGAACATTTGTCTGTTATTCGTAGTGAAAATACAATTTTAGAGACTATTTCGAGGCAGTGCTCCAAAGCAGTTTAATATGGACCCTCTATCATTATAATGAAAGTCTAGAACAAGTAGAAGTAAAGGCATTTGCGATTGGAGCTGGGTTGGAAGGGTCGAGATATAGTTATAATACCATAGTGACAATAATATGACTATATTCCGGATCTTTTATAGTACAATACGTTTCCTGTTCCATTCATACTCGCACTGTATGCATTCAAATTATAAAGCAACCAATTGTTCAAAGTAATTTATTAATTTTGTTTGATTCGATCACAAGTGCCATAATAATTGTAACTTACTTTGCTTAGAAATTGTGGATATTCATACCTAGCTCTGAGCAGATAGCAAAGATATCGTAACAATGGGTTCATGCATACATGTACATGTAACATATATAAACTCTTGCTTGCTTCATTGTGTTTATTGTATTCCATTTGTTTGCCCCTACATGTAAATTACTAGTGATTTTCGATTCCTTGCATAGTTAATATAGAAGTTGTGTTTTACGTATCTGTCAATCAAATGTCTGAATTTGTATATTTCCATGTAGGAAGGAAGGTAGTCGTTTATTTACCTAAAGTATATAAATGTTTCACGTTAATTAACGTATTTTCAGCATACAAATATCTAGATAGGTTTACACGTTTAGATAATATTTGCATATACAAAATATGCAGACATTGTTATATTAAATAAAGACCCAAGGCTATTTTAGACTATTTTATCATCAATTGTGGTTTTGCAATTTAATATTGGATTAACTTAGATTCTCTTACCATTTTTTTTGGGTATATTATGTCGCAGGGGGATGGTGGTTTTCTAAGAAATACGTGTACAATATATGTTCAATAAAGTTTATACACCCAATATTTTTTCACTCAAAAATGTACTAAGGCATGCAATGCATGTGCACCAGTCACAGGAAGGTTATGGAATGCTCGCCCAATATGGCAGCTAACTAGGATATGCTCTTATGTGGCAATTATAAAGGAGAAAGGTCAGAATGCATACATGTATGTGAGAGAAAACTTCACCAATCACAATGTTCTGCATATAGTGGGGTCTTTTATTCAACAATTAGAGGGATGCAGAAGAGGGTTGTAGTTTGACACACAGCTTTTATCAGGCACTTTTGCATTGTACATATAAGCCTAATCGTGGTGCCATAATCGAAGTTGGGCAAATTACAGATGGCTGAGTTTTAACCTGATCATGAATCGCAATGAAAATCACCATCGATCTACTAACAACCCAATGAAATCTGCCAATAATCCACCAACAGGCTGCCAACAACCTACCAACAACTATTAAACCAATAGGTTTTTCACTGACAATTAAGCTAAAAATGTACCGACAAGCTTCCAACAATCTATCAACAATGTATTTTGGCTCTTATTCTAAATGATTACCCTCTTGTATTGAGATTGACAGAGATACACATTGAAGCTCTACCATTGCTTTACTGTACATGTAAGCTATACATGTACTTTAATCTTTCCTTATTGAAACTCTACAATTTTATTGGATGAGAAGGTAAAAATAAATGGGGATAATTATAAGCATGACAATGGCATGTGAGTAACCAAACTATAATAATTGTATTATTGTACCATTTTATAGTTTAATTATATATTATTAATACTTTTTATATTTATAACATCTTTCAGACTCCATTCCTCTAAAGCTCCTGCACCCCGGCCTCCACCAAAGGCGATGAAATATGACCCAAATGAAATTGAGATTAGTGGCAGTGAAGCTCAAGGAAGTTTTGCTGCGTTGCATAGGCAAGCTCTTGCTAAGCAAGCCAAAGAGACTTCTGAACCTCATGCCTTGGTCTTCAGAAAACTTGAGGAAAAATCTGACCCTGTTAAAGGGCTTGTGCATGTTCCAGTAAAAAGTTATGAAGAAGAGAAGATTGTATTGGCTCGTGCAGGGGAGACAATCCTTGATACTTTCTATGGGATGTTCTATAGCACTGATAATGAAACAAAAGAATGGAAACTGGTTGTTGATGGATTTGTTCCAGTTTGCTTTGTACAAGAACATGGAAATGCAAACAAGCCATTCAAGATCATTGCAGCCAATGGAAATACAAGGGTGGGTAATAATTGATAGCTAGTTTATTATTACATGCAATATTTCACTAGAAGGTCCTTGTAATTTTAGGTCAAATAATGAAACTTGCAAGGTTGGTTGACATTATTCAACAGGAAAATCTGGAAAAAAACTACTCTATCAAAGCAATTTGAAGAATAAAAGTGTAAAAAACAAGAATTAGATAATTATATAACAAAATGACTGAGCGGAGAGAATTATATGTGATCTCAACCACTAACTTACGTAAATCAAAACTATTCTGCAATACACTTTCACAAAATTCCTATACGCTTGCACTGCAAAATAAATCGTTTTTATTGCAATGTCAGTTTTCAGGACAGTGCAAACATAATTTTGAGACCATAATTAAGTATTTTGTACTTGGGTATCACTTTAAAGAATGCCAATCAGGATTAATGCTTTGCGAGCCCGTGTTTACATTTGAACAATAGAAATCCGTTACAATCGCCATTTTCGTTCTGTACGAAAATGGCGATTGTAACAGTTTTCTATTGTTCATGCAAGCTCACAAAGCAGTAATCCTGATTGGCTGGCCGCATAAGAACAGGAGCACTCAACGGCCAGGAATGCACAAAGGTGTTAATTTTTCTATTGTTGAAACTTGATATCTGATTGGTTAAACAGATATAAACCTCCTAAAAATAGGAAAGAACTCTGATTTCACAATATTTTTTAAAGAAAATGATTGAAGCAGACAATATGTAGCTATGCATGTACGTAAAACGAGAGAAAAATATCCTATTTGGGGAACATTGAAATATTTTATAATATCTCCGCTTTTGTTTTAGTGTCTTTCTATTGGCTGAATTTGTTTTGGTATCAAAAACATATACACAATAAGCGATTTCATGCATTTTAATTTGAGAACATTAATACCGTACCAGTGACTAGTCAAGAGATATCTTTAGAAAAAAATTAACCATTTTCTATGTGGGATTAGTGAAATCACATTCATTGCCACGGAATAATAGCTCTTGCTCCAGTTCTTATACAAACCATTACTTAACTAGGACAGTAAATCTCTGTTTTTTGATTGGCCGGAATGGAACTCTTATCTGTGCTTTTAAAATATTATATTTTTATAAAACCTGAGTAAGGAATGAAGCTGGCCCTGCCCTTTTCCCTTCCGAGCTATCCATGGAGATGTTTAACCTCATTTGAGGGTGGGAGTGGAAGAGGAGGGACTGGAGACCATGTTAGGGACCTTACATACATGTACACATGGGGGATATATGGCAATGGCTGTAATGATGGAACCTAAGAATTGATATATATATGGCATCCCTTCCCCAAGCAACTGCCCCCCTCCCTCCATCAGGCTGATCAAGTCCTGATTACATTAGCTACGTACTGCTGATGTCACTCACTGGGTTAAAGTATATAAACATGTTTGCCCTCAGAGTCTTGAACATTTTTTGTCCATTTGTTTTCTGACTTTGCCTGACTTTGACATTTCCCCTTTTTTACCATTTCTAACCTGACCTAACCCTCAAATCTTGACAACAACCCTGTTCATGTTAGGTGTTAATTGTTTTATTTATTTTTATTTTTCATCTGTTATTATAATTCATATATTTAGATTTTCGATTTAATAAAATTGAGCATGGGATCAGCTTTAATTATTAGGCTGACCAAAAAAAACCAGAGCAATTTACCTTCTTACATTAATGTTCTCTACTAAACATACAATCATTGTATATAATTATGTGCTTTACAAGTTGTGTTTTTGCAGTCAGTTGTGACAAAAATGTAGGCGACTACAGTACAATTTTATACATTTTCACATAGTTGTTGGTTCATGTAATTATACTCTAAATATTGTTTTATGCCAGTGACTGTCTGCTAGATGTAGGTAAGGATATTTTTCAGCCAACATCCAAAGCCATTAATTAACAGGAAACTAACATTTAATTGTTTTTGTTTTACCAGTTAATGGAGTTTTCAGTTCTCAAGGAAACTAAATGTTCTCGCATCAAGGCCTTTGTCAAGTGGTTTGAGGGTAATGGTAGTAATAATATGTTTGGTGTCCGATTTGGCAAGGAAGACCAGGCACAACAGGTTGGTGGAATTTTATGTAGTATATTAGTTATGTAGTATTATGAACTTTGTGTATATTGACTTTTGTACAAGAAAACAGTGTTTTATCGGGTTTAAAACCACGACCTGTAACGTGTATATAATATATATTGTAAGTACAAAAATGCCAAGAAACATACTTACAGTTTATATGAGATGTTTTTAAAATAATAATTTTCAGAAATTTAGATGAAAAGAGAAGAATTATTTGTTTATAGTTAGGTGCGTAACTGGGGTCCCATAATGTTAGGCCCATTGCGTATGAATAACTGTGAGCCAAGAGGCCTTTGTCTTCAAGCTCCTCGAGTCATTGCACTTAGACCATTGGTTGAGCAACCCTGAGTCTCATCTTATGAACCGAGATTCCCTGTAATTAAGGGTCTTTTTAAGGATTTTCACTGTACAAGTGAGGGTCTTTATAAAGATTCACAGTTAAGCTCTTGGTTTTATAAGGATTGACTAGGAGCTGAGGGTCTTTATACGATTTTCACTCTACAATTTTAACTCTACTTAGCTTCATGGTTGAGGCCTTTTTCCTTTGAAGGAAAAAGGCAACCATGAAGTTTTCTATAGGGCCACACTCGTAAAGTGAAAAGTTGTATAAAGACCCTTTCGTTTTATCGGGTGAAAAGGAGCATGCACATGAGTGATTTGCTTCATCTGATTGGACAAAATGGTAATTAAATAAATTGCATGAGTTTTTGAAGTCACAATTAAAACCTTGACCAGGGTATAATTCCTCAGTGCTTCTTATGTTCACATTTTTATTTATTGAAAATCATAAAAGGACTCTGACTTTGGTAAGAAGTATCTGTGCTTGAAACAAAATAGTAGCTAGCCTGGGACTACCATAGAATTTGAGTTGGGCTAGAAAAGTTTGAGAAGCACTTAGTCTAATTGGGTGAGTTTCTTAAATTTCAATTAGATGTCAAATAAAAACGTATCAGGACTGTCAGTTTTCAAGTTGCTGGACAGCTGAAAAATAGCTTTTTTGGTTGTAAGATACAACTATATGGCTTTAAGTTTTACATTTTAAGTAGCCATGGCAATACTGATGACATCATAGTTGCTGGCAATGATCACTGGGAGTTGGCTTCTAATTACAGTCCCTGGAGCAGATCCAGGGGTAAAAGGGGGGTTTGACCAAACCTACCTTTTCTAAACCGAACCCCCCCTTGCTCTGTCGAACCCCCTTCCTCTTCCTCCCTTTTATAAAGAAAAGCAAAGAAGTTGACATGATCAAACCCCCCTTTTGAACCCATGCCCCCCCCCCCCCCCCCCCTCAGAGAATTCTGTATCTGCCCTGATGTATATAGTTAATATGAAATACCTGGGTTGACAAGTATAATATGTATGTTACAGGTCAGTTTTATTTTAACCTAGGTTACATGTAGACAGATCGATGATTGCTGGTTCAAGTACCAGCAAGGACAGTTGAATGACTGTAAATAAATATGCTAATTATCGGTATTATAGTTGATTATATACATGTATGTGTACAATGTAGCACTGTAAGGAGATAGCGAGAGGGGTAGGAGAAGGAAGTGATGAGGGTAGAGGAAGGAAAGCAGAGCAGGAGGGTAAATTTATTTTTAGTACACAAAAAATGACCTTGGTTTAAAAATATGACCCAGGTAAAACAAAATTCCTAGGTAAAAAAAAGTAACCTAGGTTAAAAAAAATATCCAGGTTGGAATAAAACATACCTAGGTTGACAAAAATTATCTGAATATAAATTTGACCTGTAACGTGTATATAATATATATTGTAAGTACAAAAATGCCAAGAAACATACTTACAGTTTATATGAGATGTTTTTAAAATTATGTTTTTCAATAGTCCTCAGATCCAAACATATCTGAAAAAAAATTCAGTTGTGATTCCACAATAAGAAATATGTTAACAAATAATCTACTTGTGGCTTTGAAATATGCACTCTGATATTCGTCTAATGTTATTATCTGTTCCAAGACGTGGCAGTTTCCAAGAGCAAAGCTGGAGGAAAACTGCATGAGTTTCAAGGAAAAAGATAGAACATCCAAGGAGAGAACATTAAAGAATACCAATCAGGATTAATGTTTTGCGAGCTTGAACAATAGAAAACCATTACAATTGTAACGGTTTTCTATTGTTCAATTAAATGTAAACACGGGCTTGCATAGCATTAATCCTGATTGGCATTCTTTAAGAAGTGTGCCATGAAATTAAATACAATTGAGTGGCATAACTGATGTTCTCTTCACATTTTTATGTCTTCAGTGCATCTACATGACTTGTACAAAATGTGTAGAAGTGTAAAGAGGATGGCAAAATGAAATCTATTTGTTTTATACAATAATTTGCAAACTTTCCTAACAAATTAAAATAGAGCACACACGACCTAATTGTGACATAATCCGTGCACCTGGGCCGGGTTGTTCAAAGCCCGATTAGTGCTAATCCAGGGTTAACTTCCATGACAACCAATAGGTTTTGTGCAGAGTTAATCCAGGATTAATACTAATCGGGCTTTGAACAACCCGGCCCAGTACTCTAAATAACACATGGCAATTGACCAATCAGTGTGCATATTTGTGGCCAGACTAGTAGTAGTAACTAAATCAAGCTTTGATACTAGTTCAAAGAGTGTGCTTGATATGCTTGGTTGGGAGAATTAAAGTTATCTATTAAAAGAGATAAACAAAAGGCTATAACTATGTATATAGACTCTTCATGATTTAACCCCACTGGGAACCTCCAGGAAATGTTTATCCCACAAAAGTCTAAAAAACCACGTACCAACTACATGAAACATTCCTTCAGCTATTATGTGTGCAATCCTTTGGAATAATCTGCCATCTAATCTATGTATGGCTAACTCGCTTTCTACCTTTAAAAAAGGTATAGAAAAGCATTTTACCAATCGGACTCGCACACAGCAAATATGTAAAACAGTTTTTATTACAGTTATAGTGTTGTGTAGATATTATATTTATTCTACAAACTACAGTGTTTTACAAGGATTTCCAGCACTGCGAAACATCGTATCTGAACACACGTAAGAATACGATAATTTTATGTGTGTGGACATCGCTTTTCAGCCAATCAGCGATTACCATGTCACGCGCTTATCCTTGCGAACAACCGGGCCCAGGTCCAAGTCTTGTTTATAAAGTAAATAAAACTATACATGGACGCTTGCGCTCACTCGTGAGATATCGAGTTGAACACTCGAAGATAAATTCCATATCTCCGCACGCCCCATGTATTATTCTCTATATCTTTATTTGTAATGAATGATATTTTTACCGTGTATAAATAAAGTATATGTACATGTGTATGTATGTACATTTCACACTGTTTATTGTATAACACTGGAAAAATTGGACAACTTCCATGGGATGGGAATTTGTTGGAAAATAATTGGTATTTCCATGGTTTCGCGCACTTTCAACAGATGGAAATATGTTGGAAATACCTTATCTTGGAAGATTTGTTTTTGGAAACTCTAATTTCCTAGAAATTTCCATCACATGGAAAAGGTCTAGTTTTCTAGTGTAATCACTGCATGATAACTGTCACCTGGTAAATATTGGTCACGTGATGTGATTCTGCCAATCACGTGGGGGATAATAAAGGCCTATATGTGTGCACTCTTATTGATCATAGAAATGACATAATAAAATGTCGAAAACGCAAGTGAAACAACGAGCGCGCTCGTTGACATTGTTTCACTGCAAAGCTTTGGACATTTTATGGCATCATTTCTATGATCAATATATTAATAAGAGTACTGAAAATGGAAAAATATATGCGTTTTGTGTTTTACAGCAACAAAACACTTAGCTTCAAACGAGAGCGTAATAAACTGCTTTCGAGTCGAAACGTCCCAAAACGTAAACACTACTTGCATATTTGTCAGTTCTGAAAGGGATTGAATGAGTCACAAACTCACAAAGTGGGAAACAACTTCGCTAATTATTTTATTCACTCGAGAAGAACGCTCAAATTTTGACAAATGGCAGTATACAAGAAAGTTTGGCTCATCGATTAAATGCTTGTGAAATCCTCAATTTATTGTGTTTTGGATCAGAACAGTTATTGTTTAAATTCAAAACTTCTGAGTTCTGAGAGAACTTAGTCACAAAGTCTGAGCCACAAATTCGCCGAAAATATAACTTATTTGCTCGTCTCGAGAGAAAAAAATGGCACACAACAAGGGAGTTTGACTCTCCCAGGTTTGAGGATTTCACAAGCATTTCATCACTCAGTCAAAGCACTTTGAAACGCTCCCACTGAATGTGAGTGACGTGATTTTCATTACTTTGATTGATCATGGCCGAAAGCCAATCGGAAAGCAAGAAAATTGGCTGTTGTTGTAAAACCGTTTTAAATGTCTTTGTACATTTCAGGCCATCTCATACCATTTAGCATAATTATGTTCACTTTCCCTGTGGTGGCGCAGTGGTTAACCAATGCGCCGGGGTGCTGCTAGCCTGCTAGCAGGCTCTGGTTGATTTGGGGTTCCTGTGGAGGGGAAGAGGAGGGGGAAGGAGACGAAAGAGAAAGGAGAGCCTGCAACAAGACCCCAGGACAAGACCCTGTGTTTTTGAAATTTCCCGTTCGTCCACGAACGGGATTATCTGATTGGTTGAACATAGAAGAGGCGCGCGCACTTTGTTCGAAAATGGCGCGTATTATGGTGTAAGCAGCACGCGCGGGCTAAAATTGAAAACTTTTCACTCATGATCAAATCATTTTTCTGCTGTTTTCTCTCGTTTTCTCAGGTTTTTATTATCAAACATGCAGTAGAAATACAAGGGGTTCAATGCTAGGGTACATTTATAACAGAATCTCGTCGAAAATTTTGATTTTAAAATTCTTTGTGAAACGTGTAACTTGCAATGGTATGTGACGTCATGGGGGCGAATTTCAAAAACACAAGGTCTTGTCGCAGGCTCTCCTTTCTCTATATCCTCCTTCCCCCTCCGGTCTCCCGCCACAGGAACCCCAAATTAACCAGAGCCTGCAAGCAGGCTAGGGTGCTGCAGTGGTTATAAGCGCTTCGCCTCTCACCTCTGGCCCAGGTTCGATTCCCGGATGCGGCGCCATATGTGAGTTGAGTTTGTTGGTATCTCGCCCTTGCTCCGAGGATTTTTCTCCGGGTTTTCCGGTTTTCCTCCCTCCTCAAAAACCAACCTAAATTCCAATTCGATCCTCGAGTTCGTCAGAATACTTAAATATAAGCCTCTGGCTTGGGAGACCCAGTAACGGCTTCCTGTATCTTCGACGTAAAATATACCATTTATTATTATTATTTTATTTTGCAGTTTTATTCTGCATTGTGTAGGATGACATCAACTCTCATTAAAACAGCAGAGCTTCTTAAACAACCAGTAAGAAAAGTAGGTCCAACATTCCCATGCAGTACTGCCTCGTTCCCATGTGCTTTATTGAAAAGAGATATTAGTGAACAAAGGACGGGGAAGTGCAAGCTCCCAAAACTTCCCAATTGCACCTGGGTGCGAGGCAGTATACTGTATGTGTGCAATAGTTTAAGCATGACTTGTATTGGTGTTTAATGTCCTGGTAAGAAAAGCACAAATACAAAAGGGCTGCGTCATGGTAAGAGGCCTCTATATTCGTAGTCGGCGGGCCAGACACAATTATTAATTTTCAACGATTTTCATATGAACTGACGAACCTCGTGCACATGTGACAAAAATGACTTACAATCTGTGTATATTAACAATAACCTATTTGTGGCGTCGAAATATGCCCTGATATTGTTGTTATCATCCTTCAAATATTTTCTTTGAAGCGCGCTTACGCTTATAAAAAAAATAGGGGGTGTATAACTACAATAACCTATTTGTGGCGTCGAAATATGCCCTGATATTTCCAACATCTGTTCCGAGAAGGGAACAGTTGCCGAGAGCGAAGCTCGAGGGAAACTGTGAACTTAAAGGATCAGATAATGTCCAAGGACAAATATCAGGGCATATTTCGACGCTACACTGTAGGTTATTGTTGCTACATCTTTCAAATAATTTCTTTGACGCGCGTTTATACGCTGATATTTCCCGCTCGCGGAGAGAAACTACTGGGTCACGGTACGCAAAAGCCATTCAACCAATCACGCGCGAAAGAAAATATTTGATGGGTTATAATCGCTGATATTTGTCCTCTGGCGGAAAGAAATATCGGGTCACATGAGACATTCCACCAATCACACGAGAGAGAAAATATTTGATGGGTTATATAGACATATAGTCTTCAAAGAATATATTGGTATCATGTCAAGCAATTAGCTTTGATGGAGGGGACTAATGAACCCTGGTCAAACGGTTTAAACATCTCTTCAACATCGGTACGATATCGGTACAACATCGGTACAACATTTGTACAACCTCGGTACAAACATCGGTACAACATCGGTCAACATCTGTACAACATAGGTACAACATCGGCACAACATTTGTACAACATTTGTACAACATTTGTACAACATCGGTATAACATTTGTACAACATCGGTACAACCTTTGTACAACCTCGGTACAAACATCGGTACAAACATCGGTACAAACATCGGTACAAACATCGGCACAACATCGGTATAACATTTGTACAACATCGGTACAACATTTGTACAACATCGGTACAACATTTGTACAACCTCGGTACAACATCGGCACAACATCGGTACAACATCGGTACAACATGTGTACAACATCGGTACAATATCTGTACAACATCGGTACAATATATGTACAACATCGGTACAATATATGTACAACATCAATACAATATATGTACAACATCAATACAATATATGTACAACATCGGTACAATATATGTACAACATCGGTACAATATCTGTACAACATCGGTACAATATCTGTACAACATCGGTACAACATTTGTACAATATATGTACAGCATCAGTACAACATTTGTACAATATATGTACAACATCGGTACAACATTTGTACAATATCTGTACAACATCGGTACAACATTTGTACAATATCTGTACAACATCGGTACAATATTTGTACAATATCTGTACAACATCGGTACAGCATTTGTACAACATCGGTACAACATTTGTTGAAACCAACGTTGAAACCGTTTGACATGGGCTGAAACATTTCCGAAAAAAAAAAATTTAAAGCTTAATTAGAATGTGTATGCTGAACAGATGTTAAAACCGTTTGTTATCGGAATGTTGAAGCGATGTTGAAACCGTTTGACACGCATGCTTTGAACATCCTTCGACAAATGTTGAACCGATGATGAAGAAACCACATGACTGAGGGTTTAAAGTGTTTGTAGCCTATTAACAGCCACCAATCGACCAGCTTCTCTAACGCTTCCTTCAACGCTAATGAAGCTGTTCTCTCTTTACTCACAACAGAAAATAATGTTGCAATTAAGTAATTCTGGAGATGCGGTACATCACACTAAAATGTCATTGATCATCAAACTACCAAATAAGGAGACAACAGTCATGTCAGTCCCTGGACTGTAAGTATGATTCTTGTGGCCATCATTAATACCAGTCCATTTGGCATCAGCAGTATTACGTAATATTTAAAAGACGGGGATTTCAAAGTACAAACAATTAGTTATTAGTATTATTGGTATACTGGTATTTATTGGTACGTTATTTAACTTCAAGACTTCATTCACACCAAAGCTAAACATGTTTAGAAGCTGTTTACTTAAACTAGTTTAAAATAGTATTTTTTTTACACCGCACGCTCGCTTGTGCTAAACTATTTTCAAGCTGACCTTTCTTCACTAAACAATCTGTTCGACGTAGTTTTAACCCTGTATAGCTAAGGGACCGGCCATTAATTACAGGGGGCTGGTGCAAAAAGGGGGTGGGTACCCAATTTTCATTTAGCAAATTAGGGGGGGGGGGGCATAGACTATTTCGCAACTCCGCCATCGCAGTGCACTCTGGGATGGATATCTCTATTTTCCATTGTTGTTGTTGGGTGGCCATCTTGGATTTAACAAGGGCAACTGAGATATCCATCCCAGAGTGCACTGCGACGGCGGGGCTGCTTTATAGTCTATAGTAAGCTTGAGGGGAATTGGGGGAGGGGTCATCGAAAATTGAGCATGCCGTTTTTCATTTCCTCCTCCTCCTCTAATTAATGACCGGTCACCAAACCCATTCAAGATAGGGGGGCCGGGCTAGATAAACTCAGTTTAATTACAGGGCAACTACATAACTGTAACCGGGGACAAGTAGTCGCACTGTAAACAGGTTTGTTTAGTGTGAATGGGGTATAAGACTGACACGAATGCGTCTGTAGTCATCGTATTCAGCGGTGATTTTCGAATACGAAACTGGAATATATGAAGACTTGATGCATTTGTACATAGCGGAGGTTGTGAGGAAGGTTTTTAGATTTTCTCAGAGCCTCCGCGATAAACCCAATAATATTCTAAGGATTTGATAATTAGCTGGATTCGAAGAGCTAAAGTTGATTTTTGACTACTGTTCCCCTTTAGTAAAATTACGTAAGTTCTGTATGTACCACAAAAACCTAACCAATCGATTGCTTTTAGCAGTGCATGTTTCCTTGGTTCAAGATCCACAGATCCTCATTAAATTACATCGAGTCGGACTCAAACTTGATCCACGATTTTGTTTCCTTTCAGGATAACGATGAGTGAATTATTTGAACTAATTTGCCAAAAGGAGGGACTTAGTCCAACACAACACCAGCTTTCCCTACCTAAGGTTGGCGGGAGAGAGTTTATATATGAACCTCACACCGCCCTGGGCTCACTGAAGATTCGTGAAGTGTCAATCATCTTTGTGGAAACGACGTTAGAGCAAAGTGAAGATATTCAGGAGGAACATTTAGATGACGTGGAATCTCTTTTGGAAGCTGGAAGTGAAGAGGTAAAGTTTGTGTACAGCTTGTTGATATTGTAAAGGTAAAGCAACATTATTTAACGTCGGTAATGCACTTATCGGCTTCCCCGAGATGGGGGGACCCCGGAAAAAATATGGGGACTTGGCTAATTTTGTATTGCAAAACCCCTATATTTCCCCACGTGTGAGCCGGTACTTTTTTCAGCAAAGTCCCAGTACTAATGATGCAAGGCAAGCCCCCAATTAAACAGGAGTTAACCCATGTAACGAATGTGTTGATCAGATAACAAATACTCACAAGCTTACAGATATGGCCTATTTTATGCACAATATCACAGGTTTAACGCCATAACATTTTCAACACCTTGGAAGGCGCCATCATTGATTGAAAGCACGGACTCGTTCCGAACAATTCGCGATGCGCCTCATATACATACAGGTAGTCCATAATTTAAACATTCACATGAAAAATGCTGCAAGCAAAGTCCCCACAGTTCCCCAAAATTTGTTGCAAAGTCCCCACAAATTGTCGCAAAGTCCCCACAAATTCCCTAATTTCCCCAACCTCGTTCCCAGGCTCTTTTCATCCAGCGAGGAAAAGACCCTGGTTGTGCTGGTCACGTCTCTCCGCGACAACAATTAAACTATGGGAGGGGTTAGTAAACTAGACGGCAATATTGCCGGGGAGGGGTTAGTAAAGAAGACGGCAATATCCAGGGCGAAGCCACAAAACAATAGTTTTAATTACAAAATAGTATAACTGCACGTGAAAGCACTATGGTTGTCTAACATTTTGGCTTTGTGTACTGCCAAAAACTCTCGAAAGAAGCTGCTTGGCAAAGTATCACGGGGCGTGCTAAAGTTTAGATTTTTGAGATCTGTACAGTACCCGAAATGATCCCGTGCCCCAAATGATCCCGAACCCGAAATGATCCCCAAATCGTGCCCGAAATGATCCCCAACCGGAAATGACTCCCATCAAGTACCTGAGATGATCCCGAAATAAGTTTGGGAACGGACTTGGATTGGAGGGTAGAATTCCGGAATACGTAAAACAATGTTATACTTTCTTGAGAAGAGGACAAACAGCACAAACAAAAACAAAAGCAATATGACGTCATCGGTCACGTGATTCTGATGAAATTCGCTAATATCTCGTTCCATATAAGCAATGTTGGTGTGAAACCAACAAATGAATGACCACCGGTACACAACAAACAACACCTGTCTGTCACAGGACGTGACATCATAGGTCACGTGATTCTGATGAAAATCGTTAATATCTCGCTTAAAAAAAACCTGGATCTCGAATAAACACTGATGACCAGTGCCTTGTTCCTGTCTAAGAACTCGGTTTCCGTAATTTGTTTATTTAATCTCATCTATAAGTTGATTACTATAATCAGTAAGAGGTCCATTGTAAAAAAACATGAACTTGACGAGAATCGCAAGAGCCGTGCGCGAAGATAGGCTCATATATATAGTTCTTGGTCTTAACTTATTATTTCATTTTATGCTAGTAGTTCCTAAATGGTTACGCGCGCAATTTGTAGAGCGTTATATAGTGCGCGCATAGTTTGGAGTTGTATTCCATTTTCCAGTTATATTATGCGCGCGCACTTTCAATTCTGTATGTATTTGTCATCATTACTTGTAGAATCACGAATGTAACGGTTTATTCATTCACCCTGAAGAAGGCCGTTCTACACGGCCGAAATATAGGTGGCTATCGTTTAAACATCGTCTTACTTCATTTGTGTTTACATATATTACTTTTATGGAGCAGATTTTGAACGTGTGATGCTTGTGGAAGATTATTATTGAATTTTGCATCGAAAAATATGGATAAACCTGAATCATACTACTTCTACAAGTTGCTGAAACTACAGAAAAAGAAGGTGCGATACCAACATCATTGTGAATTTCTACATACTTGTCAGGAACAAAATGTTATACCGGAAGGATTACAGTTGCGAAAAACGGCAAACATCGACAAATTTACAGATGGGTTTGAGGAAAAATGGAACACAATACTTATGGACGCTTCAAAGGGGATGCGAGATCTGGTTATCGGGGAATCAGAAGTAGCCCTGGATATTATTACTAATAATATATTGCAAATGGAAACAAGGATTTTGAATTATTTAGGACAAGATATTTTGGACAATATCAAGCAGAAGATAAGGGAGATCTGTGACAAGCTTAAACTCTCATTGTTAAGAAGAAGAAGTAGTAAACTAGATAAACTGTGTCCGAAACAGAATACAACTACACCAGTTATTACACCTGAGCAGTGCTGTGTTACTGATTTACAACCATCGGAATCTCATATTCATCAATTTATTACTGGTATTAGAAGAGAAATGGTGGGAACAGAGCGTGGAATCCCAGTATTACTGGAAGACCTTGGTCCTGAAATAGACTACAGAGGTATTAATCCTCTTCCAATCGACTCACCCCTCTTATTGATCGATTTAACAAAGGAAGGAAATAACGAGTTTTTAAGCAATCACTCTTTAGAAGAACATGTTAAAGTTGAAGTTTGTACACCTAATGAGCATTCAACGGGAAATATCACAGAGGAAAATAAAACAGATAACGAGGAGGCCCCTGCGATTGAGCAAATAGGGATGGGCTCGTTTCATAACCAAGAATATCACGATGGCCTACAAGTAGTTGTTAATTTGTCGAGTAGGACACTTACAGAGGCTGAGAAATCAATATTATCTAAAGGACTTACTTTTTGTCCCACCCCAGAAGAAATAGATGTATTTGCTTTAAAAAAAGACATTTCAGATTATGTAAGGCGTATTCGTTTAAAGGAATACTTCTATGATGACAATGACATAGATGGTGACTTTTCGGATGTTCCTGCCTTTAGGAAGAAATCGAACTGGTGCCCGGATAAGAACAGGGAATTAGCATTAGAGGCTTACGCAAGTGTACTGGAGAAGAAAATCTTAACACAAAATTTAAAGGCAAAATGTCATAGAAATATTACCAGGGAAGAGCAAAAAGCGTTAGAGAATTTGCGTGGATATGAGGACATTGTTATTAAGCAGGCGGACAAGGGATCAGCAGTGGTCATAATGGACAGGGATAAATACATTAGAGAAGCTATGCGGCAGCTTAATGATAAAGAGGTGTATGTTACTTTGGAGACAGATCCCACAAAGGATATGATCAAGAAAATCAACAAGAGGATTAAAAAACTTCAAGGCGATGGATATATTAGTGATTCAACTTTGCAATACTTGTTGATAAATAGTGATGCTAAAGCGGGGCGTTTCTATCTTCTTCCTAAACTTCACAAAAAAGACTGTCCTGGGAGACCTGTTATTTCTGGTTGTAACACACCTACAGAAAAAATATCAGAATTTGTTGATCATCAGTTAAAAGATTTGGTACCTTTGATTCCTTCTTATATCAAGGACACTAATTATTTCCTGAAAAAACTTAAAGACATTGGCACGTTTCCTGAAGGGGCTTTGCTCGTTACTATTGACGTCGTAGGTCTCTATCCACACATTCCTCATTATGAAGGATTGCAAGCTATCAGGGAGGCGCTTAACAGCAGAGTAAACCAGGAAGTACCAACAGAAGACATAGTAGACCTAGCAGAGTTGGTATTGAAGAATAACAATTTCCAATTTAATGATAAACATTTCTTGCAAAAACTAGGGACGGCAATTGGTACAAAAATGGCACCTACTTACGCAAACCTGTTTATGCATCGACTGGAAACCAAACTTAACGCGGAGGCTGAGATAAAACCTCATACTTGGTTGAGATATATAGACGACATCTTTATGATTTGGACGGAGGGTGAGGAGAAACTCCAAGAATTCTTAACGTATATAAATCATGCTCATAATACCATCAAATTTACATGGGACTGGTCACAAGATCGTATTAACTTTCTGGATCTTCAAATTATCAACAATAATGGCAGCATTGATACCGACTTATACACGAAACCAACAGATAAACATCAATACCTGTACCACACGTCATGCCACCCCAATAGCTGCAAGAAGAGTATACCATACGCACAAGCCATGAGACTTAGACGCATTTGCTCAACATTGGAATTATTTGAACGGAGGGCTGCGGAGTTATGTAACTTCTTGATAGTAAGGGGATACAAGAGAAGTTATGTGAAGAGCCAAATACAAAGAGCAAGAATGATGGACAGGGAACAGGCATTAACACCTAAAGCCAAAGTACAGAAAAATAGGACACCGTTTGTTGTTACATACCACCCGGGCCTACCTAACATTGGAGGGATACTTAGGGAGTTGCACCCGCTCCTACACAGCTCAGATAGATGTAGGAGAGCCATTACGGAAACTCCGATAATGGCATTTCGACGCCCGAAAAGCTTGCGGAACTACTTGGTTCGTGCTAAACTGAAACCATTAAAGAACACCAATACAGTTCCAGGTACACGGAAATGTAATGACAAAAGATGCGACGTCTGCAACTATATTCATTGTATCAACACCTTCAATAGCAATACTACAAAGAAATCGTATTCAATTAACTATGTACTAGACTGTAACTCTAGTAATGTTATTTATCTTCTCAGTTGTAAAGTATGCGGTATTCAATATGTCGGCTCTACTACCACTAAGTTTAGATTAAGGTTTAATAATCACAAGAGTCGACTACGGGCTCATGCCAAATTATCGCCTAGTAACAAGGAAACCGATGATTTCATATACAGACATTTCTACAGCCAAGGACATAATGGATTGGATAATTTAAGCGTTCAGCTTATAGATAAGGTGTTTGCTAAGGAGGACCTTAGAGTTAAAGAAGGACAGTGGGCTTACAAGCTTAACACTGTCAGGCCTAATGGACTAAACGAGAGTGATTTCTTTTATGACGAGAATCGCAAGAGCCGTGCGCGAAGATAGGCTCATATATATAGTTCTTGGTCTTAACTTATTATTTCATTTTATGCTAGTAGTTCCTAAATGGTTACGCGCGCAATTTGTAGAGCGTTATATAGTGCGCGCATAGTTTGGAGTTGTATTCCATTTTCCAGTTATATTATGCGCGCGCACTTTCAATTCTGTATGTATTTGTCATCATTACTTGTAGAATCACGAATGTAACGGTTTATTCATTCACCCTGAAGAAGGCCGTTCTACACGGCCGAAATATAGGTGGCTATCGTTTAAACATCGTCTTACTTCATTTGTGTTTACATATATATATATAAATATATATATATATATAATATATAATATATCATCCGTCACATTTCATCCTTGTATTGCGATTGTTTGAATTATTTTGAACGTCATTCTTGTTCATTTAACGCGGATAACATTTATTACTGTACATAACTCTGATTATAATATAAGCACTAGCAAACCATACTCTATGTGCTATGGATAATTACTAGCATAATGTAAATGTAGGAAAACATGTTCGATCCTTATCCAAAATGTACTCAGAAGGTATACGACGACGACTTGGAATCGACGTGGTTAAAAGACTGGATGGTCTTCTTCGTATTGACATAAATCGCAGAGGGACTGGTCATCCGAATAGCACTGTGTGACTCCGCTCTCATGTACGTACACTCCTGCTGAAACGCACTGAAACATCTTGTTGCATTTAGTGCACACTTCTTCTGTTACTTTTCCCTCTCCATATTTCGTCTTTAACATGTTGATGCTGTCACTGTGCGTTAGTAAATCGGGCTCTAAAGAATGATAATGGGCCTCTGCTTCGTGGCCAAGCAAGGCCATGCCATCGAGACTTCCGGTTTTCTGATAGTCGGTTGGAGGACTTATTATTCGGAGGCCAGTTTTCCCCAAACTGGAAACTACTGCCACGTCAATGGATAACATGTTGACTAGTCCCCAGAGCGTAATCCAGTCCCCCCACTCTCCAGGTTGGGACATCCTCCTTAAGTAAGACTCCCAGGCACGATATGCGACGAACTCCTTGAGATGGTGTCCGTCAGGGGTCGTTGGATTATTCTGAAGGAATTCCACCACGTTAGCCCTTAACTCTGACGCGGTCTGTGCGGGCATCCTAAGGCGAACAAGTTGGTCGCACATGGCATGCAACAGGCAATTCCCATCCTTTGGTGTTGGGGGTTGACGATAAGCCAGACCAGCACTGACAACTTCAGTGTCAAGTTTTGACTTTTCGGTCTCGCTGTCATTATCAAGGTAGGGTTCTGACAACAGCCAATCTGGTAGACTGGAGGGCTGAGCTGTTTTATTTTGGTTAGTAGAGGCAAGCTCACACAAATCACTTACCATTTCACTACGACTAAACCCTTTAGTAGAACTACAATCCACAAAGTTGGTTCTCAATAGATTCTTGGAAAATAAGCAGGTGAATAGCCCACAATCTGTGATGTTCGTTTGCTTTGGACAAGTCTCAATTTGCTCAGTCCAGTTTTCTTCGTGCAGTTCCTCTTTCTTGTCATCCGTTAAACGCTGCCTTTCTTTTGCTATAAAGTTGTGCTTTAAAGTGTTTAACACCGTTCTATGTGTTTCCCCGCCTGTACCATCGTAGGAATCGTAGATATAAATACATAGGCTAATTACGCTCAGTACTGCAAGCAACCAGTGATCTTCCTTCGGTAAGTTAATAGGTATTACTAGATGTTCAAAGTCTCGTAGTGGATTGTTTCCGATGTGGTTTGTGTATGTCGTCGGTTCTCTCATAAGGGAAGGGTAAAAGTAGGATGAAGCCAAAGAAAATGATCTCGCTTTCCAGTCACCTTTCTCTCTTAGGAAATCAAAGTACAAATTCACGGTCAGTCCCCACTGAATTTCGTGTTTGCTAGAATTTCATCAATGCTTTCGTCAAGTACACTCAGGTACCCGTTTCCGCCTGATACGATCTCTCCCACTTCACTTATTTCATTTAAATCCAATTCCTTGTCAGACTTCTTGCATAAAGATCTAGCGGTTTCCTGCCTTCTATTCTCCTCCCCTTTTGTGAGAGAGGTGATGTCGTCCACTTTCACCCAGATCGACTCTGACGGATCAGTTGAACCATCGTATTGGACTAGGTATTTGTGATGAGTGTGATCTGCTTGTAAGATCACCCCTTCACATGTACGTCTTAAACTTGCCTTTTTTCCTTTAACTGCTTTCCTTGCTTTAGCAACCCTGGCCAGAATATTCTTTCCTTTATAATATAAAGAGGGGGGATTTCTTTTAAGTTCTCGTTTCACCATCCTCTTTGCAGCAGCATCCGATGCTTTTAGTGCTTTCTCTCTGATAACGGTCAGGTCTTGCATTCTTAGCTCCGTATGCGGGTCATCTGCGGCATTGAATTGTTCGACGTCCTCATCACCCTCATCAGGTACTTCAAAAGTTACCTTTTCTCCTAATGACAGTTTCCGCTTGAGTGTGTTTGCAGGTCTCCCGTAATACACTTCGAAAGGGGTGAGCATTCCAAGGGAACTATGCGGAGATTCGTTGTACATTTGTTGGTACTTGGAAAGGCATTCAACCCAGTTTAAGTCAACGTCACAATTAAGAATATCAAATTGCAATTTTTCTTTCCAAGTACGGTGTGACCGCTCATCTTTCCCCTGGGTTTGCGGATGACATGCTGAACTTTTTATTATGCGCACATTTAAGCTTTCGCAGACTGATTTTACAACCCCTTTAAATTCTGTTCCCTGATCGCTTTGTAGAATTTCTGGAGGGCCGTGTTCGCTGAAGATGTCCAGTAGGTGTTTCGCAACCTCGGCCGATTCTTTCGACTTCAGCGGCCGCAAGAAAACAAAGCGGCTGAAGATATCAATCACAGACATGATGTATTTGTAGGTCTTGCCGGACTCCGTTGTTACAGGCATGCCTATCATGCTGACAAGATCCACCTGATGGCGTTCCTGGACTCTCCTCGCTTTTATAGGGCGTAAAGGGGCTTTATTCTGGAATAGAGGTCGGACTTTTTGAGGCTCTTTCATCATACTTAGCTTTGACTGGATACATTTGCGTGATATACCCCTATACACATGACCGATATTCATGGCAAGTTTTACTGCTCCCTCGCCTTTTCTTTCCACATAGAAATTTTCTATGACGGATGGAATTTCTGACTTCTTGATCACAATATTCCCTGTTTTCTTATGCGCAATGCGGCTAGTAGTGCGTCCAATCAAAGGTTCATGAATTTCACGCACTTCATATTCCCCACGCACTATTCCATTTTTTGTATACCCGCTGCCGAAGTGCAGTGTTCTCTTTCTTTGACCAATCTTGAAAGCACCGTTTTCCGGTCAGTACAGAAAAAGAGCGTCGTGTTCGGCATCGTCAAGAGGTAAATTTCTTCGCTTTGTTCTGGCTCCGCTTTTTTCGCAAAAAAAATTCGTGCAACAACACTGCTAAAGAAAAAAAAATCGACCACAGACAAGAACACCCACCCCCCCCCCCCCCCCCCCCTCAAAAGTCAAATGGTCGGCCCCTTAGCGACGATCGTAATATGCTAATTTTGACTTCAATCAATCAGATGACCCTCAAAACCGTCAAGACAATGGAGATAAACTGCCTCAGTTTTGAGGAAAAGATTCTCAAATATGACCTATTTTTACGTCAACGATAGAGAGTCTTCTTTATAGTAGCAATAAACCAAGAGACCATGGTCTCTGGTAATAAACCCATGAGCTAAGAATAAAATTGCATTCGCATGCCGATCATTCCGTAGCACCACGAAAGGTAATTTTATTCGGTTCCACATGTGCTTCGCACGCTTCATACCTCAAATAATATTATTTAATAACTCACCTTGATCTTTTCTTTCTTGGGCGTATCACCATTATCTCCTCTTCTCACGATTACCGTTAAAATGCAGAAAAATACACAGAAGAGAGCAATTGAAATAAGCGTGTTACGACACATCGCGAAGTAAAAAAATCACTTCTCACATCAGCTTGTTCTGTGGAAAGCCACTAACCTGTCAATCATTCCAAATAAGGAAACTTTTTAAGAGTTTTTTTTTGGCCTGTAGTAAAATCACATGTTTTTCTTGACTAACAAACTTGTCCTCTTCTCAAGAAAGTATAAAATTGTTTTACGTATTCCGGAATTCTACCCTCCAATCCAAGTCCGTTCCCAAAATTATTTCGGGATCATCTCAGGTACTTGATGGGAGTCATTTCCGGTTGGGGATCATTTCGGGCACGATTTGGGGATCATTTCGGGTTCGGGATCATTTGGGGCACGGGATCATTTCGGGTACTGTACAGATCTCTCTCTCAAAATGTTATTTTATTACTCGGGCTGCCTGTGGCAGCAACGAGTCTTAAAATGCAAGTCGTTCTTTTATTTTTATTTTTTTATTCCGTGTAGCAAGAGTTCTGCGCATGCGTTAAAGGTCAAATTCACACCAATCAGATTGCACTGTGCTGGTCACGCAACAATCGCCAGGTTAATTTATTTACATAATTGAATACAGTAAATCAAAATGGTCGACCCGCGAGGGCGAAAGCCTTCCAACAGGCTCAGGATATTTCAACTGGCGCTCTTGTTGACCATAAAAATACATGAACAACCAGGAGCCGTAATACATTCGATCAGCGCTGTCTGAACAGATCCAATGTACATTTAGAAACGTAAGCGAAATACAATATCCAAACACGTTTGGATATCAACGGGTATCGAATTATAATCAAAGGTTAGATTTCGTCAGGCGCGCTCAGATAAGAAAGTTCAAAGCTCTCAGACTAGGCGAGACAAGGAGATATCAATTTCAATGAGTCATTGTCAGAAATCTATTCCATCGTGGGCAATTATGCAATACAACCTAAATTTGGGTCAGGTCTTGCACAGCTAAGGCATGTTTTACGACAGAATAACCAGAGTCTTTCTACTGGATTGAGAGCTCGAGACATTATACATGGCTGCTAATATGGGGAAAACTGAAACAAAAAATGAACTTTGACGGCAGTAACCCTCATTGAGCCAAGCGGAATATTTATATGATCCGCTAAGATTTTTACAAATCTTAGTTAAGCAGATGTTTTCAGTGTATGCCAACTGAAATGCTGTGCTCGTTTTCTGGTTACGGCTCAGTGGGGCAACTACACAAACAAGAAGCATGAACTGCCAGCAAAGAGAGAGGAAAACGTACTTGAAATGCACAGCGCTAGCTGAAGTAGGGCATATATATAATATCTGAGACGTTAAATTACGTTACTGTGAAGAGGATCAAAATTCAAGTTTTGTAGCTTGAGACTGTCTTCTGCCGTGGATAATTAAGGATAATTAAGCCAAACCAAATTGGTTTTCGTAAATCTTATAGAACAGCACACCACATTTTTGTTCTTAAAACTATATTAGATTCTTATTTTAATCAAGGTAAAAAAGTTTATGCATGTTTTGTCGATTTTAAGAAAGCATATGATTCTATTTGGAGACATTCTCAGCGGCATGAAAGAAACACAATCAAAGGTCTTCGCGCTCAGTTGAGCTAGTTTTGCAATCAGTTGAGTTAGTTTTCAATCACTCTTCATTATGGGCAAAACCAAGAATAAACCGGTCAAGCGCCAGAATAAGGCAATGGCAAAGGATAAACCAGCTAATGACAAGAAGAAGGCAAAACCCAAGCAGACCAAACGGACGCGGATCATGACGAAAGAAAAGCACGATCCACGAGGACAGTTAAATTACCCGAAGAATCAGCCCGCGAATATAAATAATTGTCCCTTAAAACTATAAAATGAGAAATTGTTTCATAGACACTTAGCTTTAATGGATGATTGTCATATCACGTGATCGATGATGTCATAATTAGAGAAAATCATTTAAGTGAAATGTGGTTGCAATGATAACACAGAGAGAAAGTAACCCTGCTGAAATATTCCTATTCCACCAGTGTTGTAGACCACACTTAGAAAACATGACTATCATGTAAAGATAAGGAAATATCAAGAGTACAAAAAGTCGGGTGACATTGTATATTTTTGCCTTAATAACTCATTAACGAAATATTGTAGTCATCTTTTCTAAGCTAAAATTGGTAAAAGGCTTCAACCTTAACCACATCCATTCATTATCCTCACTGTTTATGTAAAACTCAGAGCCGCAATTTTAGATTTTCATGATTTTGTGGTCTATTTTACTGCACTGCACAAACCCCCTTAAGGTAGTCAAGAATGACGGTATCCATTATCGTGAGAAACTTGGCGCACTTACCATACTCAGCTGTGCTCAAATAAGGATAACAGTTTTTACCCAAAATTTGATCCCTGAACCAGGCCTTAACATGCTTGAGTAGTTCTCACAATTTATTGTTTAATGATGACTATTTATTTGTCATTAAGCTTTTATTATATTTTATTTGAAAACATTAATCAGTCAACAGACCATACAGTTGTTGTTCATAATGACTTGCTATACTGTTCCAGAATCAGAATTGTTTAATTAGTATGGTTTTGTTATTTTACTTCCAGTCTGCATAATTACAACCACATGTTACCGGGTCTCGAATCAAAAGAGTTCTTTGTTGAATTTATACTCGTTTTCACAACGACCCACAACTATAACAGAAGGCGACAGAGATTATTCAGTCTTTAATTACCGGAAGCGTACATGTAGCTGGTATTCCAATGATTTTATCCTACTTTCATTTATTTCTTTGATGTTGTCACTAGTTATTTGTTCATAGTATTTGTGTATTTTTAGCGTCTTTAATGTCATGTTTTTCGCCTGTGAAATGCAGTCATCACGAAGCTTCTTCAGTCCAAACACTTGAGCTTGGTCGACGAGAATATCTACAGCTTCTTTATCTGTTTTTTCCCTTTCTGTCAGGTAATTCTCGCAGAGTTGTGTCAGGTCGTCCATCTGATATTCCTTGCAGATCTCGAGAAGATAATAGACGTTATCCTCCGTTATCTGTTTCGTTTTACAATAAATCACAAGCAGCAACTGGTTGATTTCATCAGCTTTCTTCCCAGGCAAAGGAATCTCTTGCTGGTTCTTCTCTTTGAAATCAGAAGTAAACATTATCTCGAACACTGGTGACCAAATAGCCAAAACGGCTCGGTGAACATGGAAGCGTTGTTCTTCGACAACTAGAACAACATCGCTCATTCTCCAGGGCTCTGAGAAACTGGGCGCTTTTTCTGTAGATATATCAACTAAACTCATACTAATGAAATAAATAATTTCACTTCGATCAGAACACCAAACAGAAACGTTTGCCTCCTTGGCGAAGTTGTTCTTCGGGTCGTCACACTTCGTGGATTTCGTGGAATTGTTATTGAAAACTTGGAATGCGGACTCTGGATTAATGTAATACTTTTGCAATGACATGCTATCGAGGTATTTTGAACAGTATAGTAAGCTCTCACTCTTGGTTAAAATTAAGCTATTTTCCTTAATTTGAATCAACAAAACGCCATGTTGACCAAAGCGTATAATTTGTTCAGAGCGAGTTCGAAGGGTTTGACACTTAAGCGAGGCTAAAATGACCATCTTCCGCCAGGAATAGACGGAATAGTCTCTGGAAATCACTGGTTCGAGCACATTTTGCACTGCAAGCTACAAATGCTTGCTGACATATGATATTCACGATACAATTAGTATTCCAGTGGCTAACAAATCCCAGTATGAGCGATTTGTAGTGATCATTCTGCAGTCGAACGCACCCTTAGTTCAGCTGCCAAAATAATTGGTCACGTTACTCCCCAGCTAACTTGGGCTGTACATAAAATCCCAATAACAAACAGGCCAAATAATAAGTATTCTTGGTTGAGCAAGGTACACAACGTGTTGTTGTTTCTCTGATGCCTGCCTTTAATAATCTTCCCTCACAGTAGATCTATGGCAGCGGCCGGAGTCTTAAAATACAGTCTATTTTGTGTGTGTGTGTTCTGTCCTGTAAAAAAATTGATCAGTTCTGACCTTTGCTGCTAACAATGTGGGTCGGAGACGCTGTGATCGAGCGATAAAGCAGGAGGCATGCGCATTAGTTGAAAGATAAATGTTCGGTAGAGAGCTTCAGAGGGTTTAAGGCTACCGTCACGTCATGAAGTACTCAATTTGTCTCTATCTTCTCTCTAACTGAGTTATTAATATGGATGAAGTATTGTTGACTCAGGCGAAACTACGGCGCCTAGGACCGTATGAGTCATTGATGAAGGCAACATCGAAGTGAAAACTACAATCCGGGATCAGATCTTCTAGTCAGACGGCAGATAAGAGGTCAAGCAATTAGACAAAACCAATTAACGTAAATGACAAGAGATCAATTTCGTCTGATATGACCAAGGTTTAATCTCATACAAGCGTTCAACGAAGACAGTGGGTTAGGGTACATGCTTCACGAAAAATCTTAAAGATTGTCCACTTGCAGCGGACTCTGCCACGCTTTGTATCTTTTGTCGCGAACTGTTGACTTACGTGGGAATTATATACGGGCCAAGACGTGTCTGAAAAAAGAAAGCGATTGGAACTGAGATTGATTACGTGTAATCGATCGATCGCGATACGGCTCAGTAGGGCAACTACACGAACAAGAAGCACGAAGCCGGCAAAGAGAGAGGAAAAAGTACTTGAAATGCACAGCGCTAGCTGAAGTAGGGAATATATATAATATCTGAGACGTTACGTTACTGTGAAGAGGATCTAAATTCAAGTTTTGTAGCTTGAGACTGTCTTCTGCCGTGACTCGTGAGAGAAATTGGAAAAGATCTAGCTGTTTCATTCAGACACTGGCAAATTTATTGAAAGCTACGGGCTTACTTTATGAGATTATTATTCATTGTGGAATGAAAGGAAACAGGTTAGCTGAAAGTTAAGTTCGAGGTTGGCTTCGACTTTCATTCCGATTCTGTCAACAACACTACCAAAAGATCCAAAACGAAAGATTCAGTTACGTAAGTACTGTAAGTAAACTCTTTTTGATTTGAATAAATTTCCTCTCAGTTTGTCTGTTAATGTACTTTTTCTTCTAATTATCGCTTTATTTAACATCTGTGATTTAGAGTATGCGTACCTCAGAATAAATTATTTGAAAGGTCAACTGAACTCTTGTGTCGATAAGCGCAAATGTTTTTGTGAAACAGTCTGTGAATTTGAGAAGCGGACTTAGAAGAGCTTTCTCATTAGGAATTCCAATTTTTTTTTCTTGCTATGAAATTTATGTTACATTTCACATTTATTCATACAGTTTTAGCCGGACATTTCCCCGAGTTTTTGATCTATTTTCAATCAAATTCAAAGTCTGATTATGTCATTGTATTGCATCTATACACTTGAATTGCCAGTATTCTGTTGTTCAAATCCTGCGTTCTGACGTTCTCACTGGCGAATTAAAGCACGACTTGTTACTAAGAGGGTTTCGAATGAAAGTGTATTTCATCTTCAATCTCATGTGGCCCGAGTGAAAGCCCAGATGGGCTCTTGTTACCTTTAATTTTTCATCGATAATACATCAATACTGAAACTCTATGAGTGAATAGATAAGGAAAATTGCCGGTGAAAACGTTGACTCTAGCGCGCTATCCGCAATCAATCTTGCGCGAGCGATCACGTAATCTATTGTAGGATGTGTATGAGCCACAAATTGTGAGCTTGGGCTGCCTGTGCTCTATCCAACATGGCGACCACGTCTTTGTTATTTGAATCTCTTGGGATCGTTTACACACCACCAATAGTAAGGACAATATTTGACTTTCCCACCCCTCCCTCCAATCTGTAATTTGAAATCTTCAAGATTTTGGGAGCCACGTGACCGGCCCCAACCAGGGTCTTTTTCTCGTTGGAGGAAAAGAGCCTGGGGACGAGGTTGTAACTTCCCCACCTACAGCCTGGGTTCCCCCCCCCCCTTTTTCTCGGGGAAGCCGATGACAAGTGCATAACTCGTGACATTCTGGTACTACGATTTAAGGTCCTTATTGCAGAAGAGCAGATTTCGTATGAGTGGGACAAACTACAGCACTGACTACAGCACGGTTATTGTACGGCATATCGTGACGTTGAAATGGTTTCCCATTGTTTATGTCCTACTGATCTAATCAAATCACAGAATTACAGTACAGCACGGTGACGGGCATGCCGTACCCTGCCGAGTTTAAATTTTGTCTGCGGACATGCAATTTTGACTCAGTCATTTGAATTACATATTATTATTTGAATTACAGGAAGGGATTGGAACCGAGTGGCAAAATTTAATCTGATTAAGAAATGAACTAAAATTAGTAGGTTTACCGAGTTTGAGGAAAATTGATTTGACAATAAAAATGTAGCGAGATTTCAAAAATATGAGAGAATGTAAGGCTTTTGCAGACGGCGTCCCAAAAAACCATGCATTCTCTCTTATTTTTGCGATTTTTGAAAGCTTGCTATTCAGTTCGTATTTATCCAAACATTCTCAAACTCGGTAAACTTACTAACTTTAGTGTGATCTTTCTTGTGATGGGGTTCAGTTCTTAATCAGATAAAGTTTTGATACTCGGTCCCAGTCCCTTCCTCAACTCCGAAATGGCTAATTGTAGTCGGACGCAACAAGTCTTGATATTCATTTTCATTTCTTAGGCTAACACCTCTTTCCTCTTTGAAGCAAAAGCAGTTACTAACGTCATTGACTTCTTGGAGATGGAATTGATACGATTTCTTTTTCACAGGGGAAACTTCTGGAGGTTCACCTTCCAAGTGGCCATAAGAAGTCGTTTAGGGTTCCCCTCGACATGAGGATAAGAAACCTTGTGACATACATCTGCAAGCTTGAATCTTTAAATGCTCGTCTTCATTCGCTGCAGTACCTAGACTTCATGCATCAGTTCTTAGATGTTAACAGCCAAGTTGGTGAGATAGAAGTTGGCGAACTCAGACTCGTGGATAAACGAGGTAACTTTAGTATCTGATGTGCGTCAGCATAGTAAAACAAATACTACAAATACAAGAGATATATGTAATTCTCGAATGAAATTAAAACTTTTAATTTGAGACTCTGTACAGTTTTTGTTGTTGAAAGATTAAACGGAGAGCTTGATCACAAGTGTGCGAAGTGTGAGACGGAGCGAAAGAACATCGGCGGCCCAGTTGTACCAAGGTTTCCAAACACATTAACCAGGATTGTCCGGGACATCGAGTAACACTGGAAAATGTGCAAGTTCTCGACCCGGAGTCCCAATGTTTTGAGCGTCGGGTGAAGGAAGCCATTTACATCCAGATCAACCAACCTAATTTGAACCGTGATGGGGGCCGGTACCAGCTCCTCCGCATTTGGGACAACACCTTGCAGTCACGTGGGCCAAAAGCCCGTGACTGCAATCGAGCGTACTTGTTATCAAGCTCTCAGTTGAGAGTGAAAGATCAAGGTTTAATCTTAAAAAAATTTTGTACAGAATCTGAAAAGTTTAAATTTCATTCGAGAATTACATTCGCCTGTACAGATGAGTCTTTATCATTGAAAGAGATCTATGATTTTGTTAGAGCTTAATTTTCAGGATCAGGCTTTTTGCAAATCCCGTGGTACTGGTATTGTTAAAAAAAAAAGTTATTATTATTATTATGGGATTCTCCACCTACTTTACCCTTCTTACTGATGTTCAAGTGAACATTTCATTACATTAGTAGGTAATAGATGATTGATACGTTTACTAATAACATATTCATCATAAGTGTTCATGTTATGATGAAATACTGTCTGATGGTCAAGAAAGCAATGCTAGTATTGGCTTTTCTATCATTTTTTAAAATGTTGTCTAAACCACCTTTTGAAGTATACTCGTTCATTTGACAGTTATTTCCTCATCTACGGTTCGTTATGTGTTACTTTTTAACCTTATGTGATTTCTTACGTATTTATATTCTTGTCACATAGACCTTATGCAAACCCCACAGTTTACCACGTGGTCCTGAAGTTGAAAACATGAAAACGAGGCCAGTCGGTCCACAGCTGATCGCACTACATGATAATCATCCTCACATTTCGAAGTTTGTCACAGATTCACTGTATGAAAACATACCTTTCTGATAATCTCTTATTTTTAACCAGAGTAACTAGAGTAACTAATATTCGCTAAACTCACCTATTTCGCTGAAGGTGAAATGAATTATCATCTTGACTTGATTCTGCTGTGTTTTGTTGCTTGAGTAATTTAATATTGGTATATTCGGTAAGGTTATTTACCTTTTGTACACAAGGCAAGCAACACAATTTACAGCCGTCAAGCGAAGCGCGCGAGAAGTTTACCAAAAATAACAACTAGATTTTCGTTCTACTCGCTACATTTAGTTTTTGGTCAGAAAATACGGCAATACTGACATGTAAACACAATACAATACAATACAATAATCTTCGCTACTTGTGGGGTCGTGTATAAAAATAACAGAAATTAACTAATCATAATTATATATCTATAAAACTCTAAAAATGCTTAACATTAATATTAATTAAAGGCTATACAAATTGTGTGATAATACAGGAATCTAAAAATCTACTTGAAGCACGGTTACGGTATATATGATATGATATAAAATCTACATGTAATTACTGACATAGCTAATAATATCTAAAATGTTCGTTAAAATCATGGCAGGGATACACTGTACAGATAGTGCACTAAAGTCCAGGTTGCGAAGTGTGTTTACCCTCTTGGCCATTTTCCCGTACGATTTGACATAGTGTGTCGTCGGACACGCAACAGTTCCCTCGAAACTATCAGATTATTCTCAAATGAAGTCCAACTGCCCCTAGAATTGCATGAGGCCATTTTTGTCATAAAGTTTGACCTTCCTTCGTTTTTTTTCCGGAGAAATGAAACTGAGCCGTTAGAATTTGTATTTCGCTTTACCAAAATGTTTCCTCCGCTACAACCAGTTCCACCCTCAACAGCAAGCGGACTGACTGGCCTCGGTTTCGTGTTTTGTACTCAGGCCCACGCGGTGAACTGAGGGTTTTGAATATGGTCTATGTTACTGTTTTAACCACTCGCTGTTACTGTCGTTATAACTTTGGCGTCATTGTAGGGAGTAATTCACCGTCTAGGAGGATAGGGAAGAAGGTTTCTAGCAATTCTTCTCCTGCTGTAACTAATCGCACTAACCACTCATCAGGATCTAAAGTTAAATCAATTAGTGAGTATACATGCTGTCGTAGACAAGTATCATCACACACCGTACTGATCCCATGAAAAGAAAAATACTTCTCCTATATCGTCCTATCATAACAAACAACCTACACATCAACACCATTATCATAGTCATTAGGGAATATGATCCGAAATAACCATTCAGCCCTGTTTCACACTTCCACAGCATTCGTTTCTCTCCATTTGCATTGAATTGTCTATCACTGAAGTTTGACTACATTATGTAGCTATTCTGTTGAAGCAACACAGCACAGTACCTTCTTGGTCTCTTTGGTGTTCTTAGTACCTTTGCAATCTGAAATTATGAATGTGTATAGCCTCCCAGTCAAAAAATACTGCGCAAAAAATACTGCGCAAAAGCCGAATAAAAGAAACATACTAATACAGAAACTCTGATACCTTGAAACAGAAACCAATCAAAGCTCTGTGGAAGTAGAGAGTGAGAGGGTGCAGGTTGCCCCGACAGACAGCACTTCAAAAATCCACCCGGTCCCGCTGGACGGCACCGAACTTGATTCCACGAATGTCCTTAACAGACAGGAAATACCTGAAGTAGAACCGACACAGGTAAGGCCTGGTTAGTCTCAAGCAACATACGCAGACACAGTGCTATATTGATCATTAGCGGTACTTGTTTTTACTCACGATGGTGAGATAAGAACAAACGTTAGGTATGGTGCCTAATGATTCGGACTTTTTACATTAAACACCAAGGTCCTTCACACTACAGGAATTATTAGCATTTGTTTCTGATACACTATTTTTATTTCAAAAGGAGAAGAATCTTATTTCAAACGGGGACGCAAGGAGAGTATCATCCCAAGAGCCAGAGTCTCCTAAGCCACCTCAACCATACAGCATTCGCCCTCATCCAGCGAGCCGAGGTCAACCGACCGAATCCCAGCTAACAGGAGAACTCAAATCAAAGGGTTCCTTTTCAAAGTTAGGATCGAGCAGGATGTACGGATCATCACCTGATCTCAGCCACAAAACTCCAACCAGGACAAAGCGAAAAGCACCCCCACCCCCACGTCCACCACAGCCATCCAATAGATCGCGCAGTCGCGCAGATGAACAGACAGCATTGTCCTCTGCATCACCATCGCCACCTAGTCTCGTTACTCCTATTAGTTCGTCCGCTAGTACCCCACAAGGGTCACCGAGTACTGCTCCAAGACCACGGCATGACAGGAAAAGACGGGTAATAATCAAGAGCTTCTTCATCACTTGGGTTTTGAGTATCCTCCTTTTTCATCCTTTAGCATTAATCTGCACTGAAGTCAACGAACCTGTGCTTTATATCTTTCATGTTTTGGTCACCAGCCTGTTTGTTTTTGTCAAAATTTAATTTCTTCGTCTTCCCTCCTTATTTATTTCAGAAGTTTAGTCATTAATTTCTCGCTTTTCAAAATGATTTTACCAGGCTCCTGCAAGACCTCCAGCACCATCTCTACTGCGACACGAGGCCGAGGCTAAGTCGTTGAATGAACAAAAAAAAAGCTTGGAAAAAGCCGCGCTCAGTCTTGAGTCAGGATTAGATTCTATTGACGATGAAGGTGCAAGGCAAAGGAACGACCGACCTCCTCCCATATTCGTACCCCCTCCCCCTCCGGATGAATTACCACCACCTATAGAAGAGTGTGAGAACCCTGAATGCCCTCTGAGCGACGATGATCTACACGATACAACATGGCATTCTGGTAAGTGGTTTGGAACGTATACTTTCTCAGAAAGTAAGATCCAAAATGACTCTCGAGAGTCTCAGTTGAGTTTATATAGTGGGTAATTCGTGATTGCTTTTAAAACGCACAATTGTGTACCGACGACTTAAAGATTGACATCTAAACGAAATGCTTTCAAGAAGGGAGAAGAAGAGAATAAAATAACAGTTTCTGACTTCAGAAGACTGATTCAAAAAGGTCTGGTGTTAGGAATCTAAAATCTCTAGCGCTGTTTCCTGACAGTGTACATTTGTTGATCACCGTTACGATTTTCTTCAACCAGGCTTTATTCCAGACGAAATGCTTTCAAGAAGGGAGATGAAGAGAATAAAATAACCGTTTCTGACTTTAGAAGACTGATTCAAAAAGGTCTGGTTTTAGGAATCAAAATTCTCTAGCGCTGTTTCCTGACAGTGTACATTTGTTGATCACCGTTACGATTTTCTTCAACCAGGCTTTATTCCAGACGGAATGCTTTCAAGAAGGGAGATGAAGAGAATAAAATAACCGTTTCTGACTTTAGAAGACTGATTCAAAAAGGTCTGGTGTTAGGAATCAAAATTCACTAGCACTGTTTTCTGAAAGTGTACATTTATTGATCACCGTTACGATTTTCTTCATCCAGGCTTTATTCCAGACGAAGCCATTAATGGCTATCCAAATGGCGACTTCTTTTCTGTTAAAGAAACACCGTCAGTTCAAAATCAAGAATCGCAACTACAGACTGAGAGGAAGAACAACAGACAACGCCCTGTTGCCGCTGCTCGTCGTGAGAAAACCGAAAAATCGGAAAGACCAGAAAAATTTGAAAAGCCTTTGCCACCACCACGGCAGTCATCGATTTCGTCAAATCCAATCAGTCCAGTTACATCGCCCGATACTCTACCATTAAAATTTCTTCTTCCAACCCCTGAAAAATCAACGTCGAGTTCTATTTCTGCCGACCTCCGAAATGAAAGTATGAGAATTCCTTTTGTTGGCGACAGCCGCAGTTCTAGTACTGATATTTCCTCACCTGAGAATGAACTATTGGAGGAGTTTTCACCTGTTGAAGGAAGCATACCACTCGAACCTCCGACCCAACTAGTAGAATCACCTGTGAGTTTCTCGGAAATTAAACCTGTCGAGTTACCTCCCCTGGACATACCAAACGACTTCCCAAAGGGGGATTCAAAGCTGGAGTCAGTTAAACCACATCCAGACATCCCAAGTGACATCCCTGAGGTGGAGGAAGATTCTTCAAAGGTAGAATCAGTTGCACCACCTCCAGATTTACCGAGAGATGTTACAGTGAATGATAAAAGTTACTCAAGCATTGAAGACCTTGTGGTACCTCCACCTCCTATCATACCTGAGGAGAGATTCCTAGAGATCCCGGATTTTTTATCACGTGCAGATACATCCAGCCCTATTCCTCCACCTGTTGACTTTGCATCACCACCTATGGAATTTGCAAGTCCACCGCTCGAGTTTTCAGACGAATCATCCAGTCCTAAGCCTGCCAAGAGGAAGCTTACGTTAACCGATTCGTTATTTCCATGGCTTGCGGAGTCTGGGGACACCTTCAAAGCAGAGATCCCTACTCCTAGTGTGGAGGCCCAAAGTGACGTAGTTATAGCTCCTGCTCCTGTAACATACGAGTACACTTCAGATATTCAGAGGAAAGAGATAACAACAGAGTCCTCGTTTACAAGTGTAGCGCGAGAGACTTATTCGACTGAACAGACTACAACAGATACAAAAATAGCCTCTACGTTATTCCAGGGGAAATTGTATGACACGGAACATGGAACACCCCCACCAGCAGTTGCTTTTGATCATGAAGGACTACACTCATCAGAAATCGAAGTTCCTGAGCCTTTTGTGAGCGACATTACGAAAACTGAGGACACCACAATAGTAAGGACATTGCCAACACCAAAAGAACCCAAGGATGAACACGTTACGCAAGAGGTCAAAATTCCCCCTAAGAGTCCCGAATCGTTGATGACAAAAATGTATCTTAAAAAGGAAGGGCATATAGCTAAGTCTGTTGCTTTAGGTAAAACAGAGGGAAATCAAGAGATAAAAGAACCCTCAAGATCAAATATTGAGACAGAAGTACCAGTAGAACCAATTGTCGCATCTGTCAAGCAAGACAACTACAGGACTCCCTTCGACGACTTTGACGAAATGACCTCTGAAGCATTGGAACCAGATGAACCATATTATCGGGATGAACGTGTGATCGGCATCGCGGAAGTTCATGAGCCTGTTGTGGAAACGCCTGTAATGGCTGAATCAAAAATGATGGAATCCTCTCCGCGTGGGTTTTTTGATGATTTGGACAGGAAATTCACTGAGCTTGAACATTCTGAACCAGTAGTAACACCAGTGAAGGGGTTTGATGTAAAGCAGGAGCCTTCAAAGACACCAATGCCTGCGACTGAAGACTTAAACTTAAATATTCCTGTTACACCAGAATATCTGTCAGAACCCCCTACACCTCCCATGAATTCTCCGCCAGGATCTGGTTTTGTATCCCCTACCCTTCACTCCCCACTTTGTTCCCCACGAGGGGATAGTGATGTTGTTGTTGTTGAGGCTGCTCCATCCTCTTCTTTCCCCAAGCAAACTAAAGACAAAACTGAACAAACGATAGGAATGGCATCTGTTCCAAGTGCTAAGCCATTGTGCTCTATTCAGGATGTCACCATGGTGAATCAGGGACCTGAAGTTTCTAAAGTTAATCCTACTTTACAGTCGCCATTATCAAGCCGTTCCATGTCACCCGAGGTTGCATCTTCACGCTCTTCACCGTCATCTCCAAGTGAGTGTACACTGGAGCCGATTGAGCTGCCTAATCCTCCGCCTATTACTGTGCCACCACTTAGGCGGTACTCCGATCTGGCAACGAATATTTCTTTCGTATCATCGGCTTTGAAAATAGAGCAGAAGGAGGTGAAAGTAAAAGAGAGCAACAGAGGTCCAAACCAAGCTCAAGGACCAATCAAGAGTGAGGTACCTCCTATGAAACCTCAGGCGTCAGCAGGGTACAAGAGGCCCATAATTGCCAGTGGGTTCAGGTCTCAGAGCTGGGCAGATATCAAGAATCGACAAAAGAAGATGGAAGATGAAAAGAAGAATGCAGCCTCTGTTAAGGCATCTAGCCAGGCTCCTCTCCAGGCTGCCCAATCGCAGGTACCTCACCTGGAAGCTTCATCACAGGTATCTCCCAAGGAGATGACATCACAGGTAAATCCATTGCAAGCATCTACCCAGGTAGGAGAATCTCAGATACCTACTAATGCGACTTCGTCGCAGGCATCTCATGTGGAAGCCTCGTCAGAGTTCCGGAATCGAACTCAAAGTAGTCCTGCAGGTTCCCGACCACAAAGCTGGATGGGTCCAAGTACACGAGGGCTGTCATTGTTAATGCCTATATCGTACAGGCCTGGCGGAGCTAAGGCTAGCACTGGACCTGGATCACCATTAAGCTCTTTTGTACCGACGAGTGCTCCAGTTAAATCTGATGATAAAGTAGAGAAAACCAGTACAGAAGTAATAGCTTTGTCAAAAGCCAGTGAGCCCGAGTCAAAAACAACAGGCGAGGATTCCAAACCCAAGACTGAAGTGGTAATGAGAGAGAAATCTAGAGGACAACCTGATTCTGAAAAGCTGGAGAAACGACTATCAGTTAAAAATATGACAGCTATGTATGGTGCCACAAAGCAACAGCCAGAGGATTCAACAGGAGTACAGAAAAGATACAGTTCGAGTGAAAGACCGCAGCAGAGCCCGGCCTTACGAATACTTGAAGAACAAATGTCTCGCCCCGTTAAAAAGTATGGCATCTCGAGCCTTGTGAGTACTTTGTCCAGCAAGCCTAGCTCTGAGTCTAAGGCTGACTCAAAATCGATCACCAATCCAGACTCTAGCTTAGAAACCAGACAACCAGCTGAAAAGACAAAAGAAAAAGAAGAAGAGCATGTTTCAAAGCCTAAATCAGACCCAGATGATGCCAGGAAAACATACAATGTTCTTTTTCCTAAAGTTGAAATTGTGAAGGAAAAACGAAAAGCCAGTGTAACTGAAGTAAAGCCTAGCAGGGAAGCTTCCAAAGAGCCTAAAATAGATCCAGCTGATACAAGGAAACAATATAATGTTCTATTTCCTAAAGTTGAAATCGTTAAGCAAGAGCCTAGCAGGGAAGATCCTAAAGAAACTGTAAACAGTGAAACAGAAACAAAGCTCAGCAGGGAAGTTCCCAAAGATCCTAAAACAGACCCAGTTGATGCAAGAAAAAGATACGGTGCTCCTTTTCTTAAAGTTGAAATCGTTAAGCAACAAACTACAAACAGTGAAGCAAAGCCTAGCAGGGAAGTTCCCAAAGATCCTGAAACAGACCCAGATTGTTCAAGAAAAGCATACAATGCTCCTTTTCCTAAAGTTGAAATTGTTAAGAAACAAACTGCAAACAGTGAAGCAACGCCTAGCAGTGAGGCTTCCAAAGCAATGGACGCTTCTCAAAAAACAACTCTGAGGGATTCTAGTTCAGGTAGTGTGTCAAGGACAGAGTCGACCACAACGAGTGTGAATACCCACGATAGTGTGGTAAGCCAGAATCGAAGAGACTCTACTGGATTACAGTTAAAGTATAATGAACCTACAGCTCGTGCAGACGGGGGAGTATCGACATCTCGTGGTAGTAGTGTAAGTAGCCCATTTTGTATGCCAATGTATGATTATGGCACCTAACCTCTGTTTATTTAGATTTGGCAAACATCGAGCTACGTAGACAAACAACATCAAACCTCATCCAAAAGATTGGTTCCCTAAAAAGCGTAGTGTAGGTTGAAAATAGTTCCTATATACGCATAATCTGACAGTCAGAAAAACAAAGATTCCGACAGTTTAGCGTCTGTAGTCCCGATCCCTCGGGTAGCTAATGTTCCATCGCTGATTAATTTTATTATTTCTTCATAGTTACTAACTTTCTTTTTTATAAGGACACGTTCTTCATTTGAATAATCGATCGCAGTGATTTCGAAATGAAAATCGCCAGTTTTGCATGTTGGAGGATCCAGTGGTGCTTTACCCGTGCAGTGCAGGGCTTGAAATAATTAATGGGTAGGCGCCGGACATGTTGTCCGGTCAAACGTAATTTAGCTCGGACACGACCCGTTTTTGGCCGGTCAAATATTGAAACAATAAAAACTTTTACAATAGTGGCCCCACCCACATGCTCAAATGTCAGACAAGTTGCATGATACCAATTTTTGCCTTGACAAAAAACAAATTAGCAATTAGGTAACTTAAAGGCGCATGTGACTGGTCAACATGACCAACCAACTCAACCGTCGTGCAGTTGATTTATATTACTGATAAAATCTTCAAAGCACTAGAAAAGGGTCATGAGGTGCGCGCGTTTTTTTTTTTAGATATATTGAAAGCGTTTGACAAAGTCTGGCACCAAGGTTTAATTGCTAAACTTGAGAGTTTAGGTGTCAGAGGCAATTTGCTTGATTGGTTTATTAGCTACTTGTCTGGTCGAGCCCAACGAGTTACTATTGATGGTGTAAGTTCTAGTTGGAGACTGATTACGGCTGGGGCCCCTCATGGTTCTGTCCTTGGCTCACTTTTTTTTCTTGTATATATTAATGATATTGTTGATCAGATATCCTCCGACTGTTTCCTTTTCGCCGATGATTCGCTTTTGCTTGATGAAGTCACCTCGCCTATCCAATCTGCTGACAAGCTTAATAGCGATTTGGCGTCAATTTCTATCTGGGTTCAAAACTGGCTCGTTACAATGAATGCTCAGAAGACTAAAAGTATGTTTTTTTTCCAGCTAAGTTAAATAAGCCTCATCACCCCCCCTCTTCAAATGTCAGGTGCGATAATCGAAGATGTTATTTCTCACGATCACCTAGGAGTTACCCTTACGTCCAGTCAGTCGTGGCATCCTCATGTTTTGCGTATTCACCAGAAAGCCTCGAAAAGGTTAAACATGATCAAACCTTTTAAGTTCACGCTGCAAAGAAAGACGCTTGAAATTGTATATTTTTCCTTGGTTCGTTCGTGTCTTGAGTATGCCAACGTTGTGTGGGACGGTTGTTCGGATGCTGACTGCAATCTTCTGGAGAGTTTACAATTCGAAGGGGCTCGGGTTGTGACGGGTGCGATTAAAGGAACATATCGTGAAAGCCTGTTAGAAGAAACTGCTTGGGTAAGATTAAGCGATAGACGTAGTGATCATAAATTATTTATGATGTTCAAGTTAGTTATTAAGTTAGCTCCTAGTTATTTAACCAGTCTTTGTCCGTTAACTTTTGCTTCTAGGACAAATTATAGTCTTCGAGGTAATGACGATCTTATTATTCCCTATGCGCGCACTGAACGATTTAAGAAATCCTTTTTAATTTCTTCTGCTAGTCTATGGAATAGGGTACCTAGAGATGTTTGTTTCTCTTCTAGCCTCGTTCAATTTAAAACTAATGTTGCAAAGTTGCATAATTATCCTGTTCGTAACAATTTGTATTATGTCGGCGATCGCTATTTAGCTGTTTTGCATACTCGTTTAAGGCTGGGTAATTCTACTTTAAATTATGATCTCTATCTTAAGAAATGCGTTCCTTTACCCTACTGTCACTGCGGTTTTCCTAGGGAAACTATTGCTCATTTTTCTTTGATTGTGACCGATATGCTGCCCATCGAGACTGCCTGCTTACCTCCGCTGCTCAGCTTGTTGGTAATGAAAGATGGTCAAACGCATCTAGGCGGACTTCTTTGCATTGGCTTTTGTATGGTTTTCCTCAGGTTTCTTTTCTAACTAATACTTCCTTTTTTTTAAGTGTTCACAAGTTTTTAGCCGATTGTAAACGTTTTTCAAAGTTTCAATAGTGTTTGCCCACCTTTCATTTCATTCTTTTAATTTTCTTTTATTTGTACGGTATATTGTGTGTTCGTATCCTCAGTTAACGTTTGATTACCATGTAACGGATAAGCAAAAGCTCCCTAGATAAGCATTATTGCTTTTGGAGTAATTGCTTCAAATATTGTTTAAATAAATAATAATTTTAAAAAACATGACCGGCAATCCAAGGATTTGTCCGGTCAATACCCAATTGTCCGTTGACCGGCCGTTATTTCAAGCCCTGACAGTGTGACTTTAGGAGCACGGGCAATTCATCGTTGGATCGTCGAGCATGCCAGATTTTGATAACGAAAAATGTCCTTTGCAGTTATTGGATGTAGTAGAGGAATTCTTAAGGACTTTTCTTTTGGGTTCATTCCAGCTGAAGATTCTGCTGGCTCCTCAGATAACTGACACTGATGTCGTTCCGAGGGGTAGGGTAGCCGCCATGATGGCCTCCTTTAAGAAGCAGAAATCCACAGAGGGTAAGTACTATGTTAATCGAGTTTGTTTATCGAAATTTATGATAGAACGGGAATTCTTCAACCTGACTACTTGATCAACGTACCCTTCAAGGGCACCCAACGAGTACTTTTTTAAAATTCGTTTGAAACCAGTTGTCTGCAGCTTATCTAGCCATTTTAAGGCGCCTATACTATGTCTTTTGACGTATTCTAGAAAGCTATTAGCTGTTCGGATTTTCTAGGTGGAAATCGCGTCAACCGAAAATACTATGGCAAAATATCCCGGCCTACGAATTTGTTAGTAGTCTAGAACAGAAACAAGAATTTTCTAGCCCAAGTAACTTCATGTTGCAAAGTTTTGTGGAGGTACGAATTTTTTAGGGATTCTTTTTTTCCTTTAGGCAATTCTTAGGGAATGAAAATGTGTTGTTCTGACTCTATTGATCAGACGAATTGGGACGTACGAATATTTTAGGGGAAACCTTTTAGTCTCCCTTTTCTTCTATAATTTTCTAGGGATTGAAAACAAATTTTCTAGCCAGTAAAAAAAAGGCAGTATTTCAGAAAACAATTTTCTAGGGACACGCAATTTTTTCAAATCCGAAAGTTTTAGGCTAACTTACTCTCCCGAACAGCTTTTTAACCGAAAACTTCGTTGGGTGCCCTTGACCCTTCTAAATAGTGTTTATAGCGACGGCCACAGGCGTGAGGAATTTGGCTAGCAAGACGGCAGACAGACATTTTAAATTAATATTTACCTACTCGCTCGCCAAGCTCATTCTGACAAACTGCCAAACGCTTTTAACCAACAAAGGGCAAAGCATATAACCTCTGGAACCCAGTGTATGATCGTAGCCAATGTAATGCAATAACGAATACGTCATCTCATGTAATCCTTCTATTTCCGTTGACTGTTGGTCTACTTTTCCCATGAAAGTGAAAAATGTAACAACACAACACTTACGTGAATACAAACAGTAAAGTCAGTAAAGATATTACACAAGGGAATTATGAGTTTTAGACACTAGACTTGAAATATTATAAGCTACTAAGCTTTCGTCTTGATCTGTAGCCATGTTCACTGTGAGGTGTTTGCTAGCTGTGATGACATTTGACACATATTTTTTTTCACTCAGCCTCTAAGTTAATGGAGTGCATTGCATATAGTACTTTGTGCCTTTATCTGTGGTCCTTTTTGACTCTGCAGGATAATGAGAGACTTCACGTTCAAACTCGAATATGTGAGTGAGGCTTGGTGTGTGATATTTACCGATTTATGAATTGTGAAATAATTATCACCGCTGTTTGTAGTTGTCATAGACAATGAACGTAAGCACATCGGTAAAACTACAGAACTCACAGCAAAACATGTAAACATCGCATGCCGTCTTGTTCATTCAGGAACCGTCTCACTGATTTAAAACTGAGAAAGTGCTAAAATGCATGAAAATTAGACTGCTAGCAAGTTCCTTCTACTGTGCAATTCTTTTAGAATGGCTAAACATGGTTCCAGATGGCTAACGAAGGCTAGACATGGTACACGTAGTTGGCTGGGTCTGGTCTGTAAGAGGGATGTATGCAACCTCGTTCCCAGGGGTCTTTACGCGCCTAATCAAAGTACCCCTGGTACAGGCTGGTGGGATTCGGCTACTGATTGGCTAGACATTTTGCGCGCGCTGATTGGAGAATTTCGAATAGCGCGTGCATTTTTGATTTGAAAAATGAACTGGTGATGTCGTCTTTCGCATTGCCAGTTTAAAATTAAGATTAAAGAACAAAATTTCATGAGTTTTGAAGTGATCGACGTCATTTTAAAGTCGTCTTGTAGCGAGAATATAAGACTCGTTATTGTTTATCGTCCGCCACCCTCTGCGGTAAATAGACTTAATGTGAACATGTTCTTAAATGAATTCAGATCCTATCTAGAGCAATTGATTTTGACTCCTAGTTACCTGCTGATTGTCGGTGATTTCAATTTTCAAGTTGATCGGGCGAACAATGTTGATGCTCGTCGATTTATGCAAATTCTAGAGTCTTTTGATCTTAGTCAAAACGTTGTCGAATCTACTCATCGTAGCGGCCATATACTGGACCTAGTCATCTCAAGAACTAGTGAGAATGTCATTAGTGACTGTTACGTTCATCATCCTTCAATGTCTGATCATCATGCGGTGCATGTCAATCTTCGATTAGCGAAACCATTGTTAGAGAAGAAGGAAGTTATTTTCCGTAAAATACGGTCTATTGATTTTGTGCAATTTCGCTATGATTTGCAAATGTCCGACTTAATTATAGACACTCCTAGCGATCTGCATACATTGGTTAAGCAATACTACGACACCCTTGAATCTTTGCTGAATAAGCATGCACCTACGAAAAACAGATCCATTACGGTTCGTCCTTCCTCTCCATGGTACAATGAACAAATTGGCGAAGAGAAGAGAAAACGGAGAGCCCTTGAACGTTGTTGGCGATCTTCAGGGCTGGTTAGTGATAAACACAAGTATGTGTTGCAATGTGATGTCGTTAATGATCTAGTGAGATATGCTAAGGTTCAATTTTACTCTGACATTATTCAAAGTAACTGCTGTGATCAAAGAATTTTATTTCAAACCGTTGATAAATTGCTGCATAACAAATCTGATGTACGATATCCTACATCAAGCTCTGATAAGGATTTGGCAGAAAACTTTGCGATTTTTTTCAGTCAGAAAATAATTATTCTGCGTAGCAATCTGGATGCTGATTTTAGCAGCACTTCAGATGTTGTTACTGTTTCTGCTGCATGCCACAGTACTCTAACGAAGTTTCAAAATGTATCGTTACAGCAAGTATCTGACATTATTACTGCCTCTAAAGTCAAATCCTGCCCACTCGACCCAGTTCCTGTGTTGGTTCTTAAGGAATGTTTACCTGTTTTATTACAGGTCATGACTGATATTATTAACAGCTCGATTGATTCGGCTATAATGCCAGACAATTTTAAGTTAGCTCTCTTAAATCCACTCCTCAAGAAGTCACATCTTGATTTCGAGGTTTATGCCAATTTTAGGCCCATCTCTAATTTAATGTTCATGGCCAAGCTCACTGAAAAAGTGGTAGCTTTACAATTAATTGATTATATCGTAAACAACGATCTTGATGAAATGTTTCAATCGGCATATAAACAATTTTATAGTACAGAGACTGCCCTTGTGAGGGTGAATAATGACATTCTTAGTATGCTTGATAATCACCGCAGTGTTATTCTACTTTTACTAGATTTATCTGCGGCCTTCGACACTGTCGACCATGGTATCTTGCTCGATAGGTTAGCATCCCGTTTCGGTGTAACAGATTCTGCTCTTGCTTGGTTTAAATCATATCTAAGTAATAGATATCAATTTGTCGCCATTAGGGGCGAAAAGTCTACAAATCGTCCACTGACCTGCGGAGTACCTCAAGGTTCCGTATTAGGACCAATTTTATATCTTCTTTATACTTCGCCACTCGGGGACATCGTGAGACAATACAGTATGGGGTTTCATTTTTACGCTGATGACACACAACTGTATTTGTCTTTCGATTCCCAAGATGTCGAAGACCAAGCGTTATCTACTGCTAAAATCGAAGCATGCGTTCGCGATATAGACAAGTGGATGTTGTTAAATAAGTTAAAGCTTAATAGAGACAAAACTGAGCTTCTTGTAATCAGCTCAACGTATCGTCCTCGGCCATGCCTGAATTCTATTTCAGTAGGCGATCATGATGTTTTGCAATCATCTAAAGCAAGGAATATTGGTGTAGTATTTGATGATGGCTTATCTTTTGAACAACACGTTATGTCGATATGTAAATCTGCATATTTCCACCTTAGAAAGTTAACTAAAATTAGGGATTATCTATCTAATGATTGTGTAGAAACATTAGTCCATGCTTTCGTAACTTGCAGATTGGACAATTGTAATGCATTGCTCTATGGGCTGCCTAAATATCTCGTTCAGAGGCTGCAATCGGTCCAAAATTGTGCAGCACGTCTTGTCACTCGTACGTTTAAGTTCGCACATATTACGCCTGTGCTTCGGGAACTTCATTGGCTTCCCATAGAGCAGCGTATTATATTTAAGATTCTCCTCTTAACCTATAAGTCTTTAAATAATCTAGCACCCTCATACATTAGTGATCTTCTTCATATCTACTCTCCGAGAAGGAATCTTAGGTCATGTAGTCAGCACTTTCTTATAGTACCAAAATCGAGCTTGAAGAGTTATGGCGATAGGATGTTCTCGGTGGCCGCCCCAAAACTTTGGAACAATCTTCCTTTAGAAATAAGACTAAGTGACTCGGTTTCTGTTTTTAAATCTCGTTTAAAGACATACCTTTTTAAGAAAACTTATTTTTAATCACATGGTCGTATACTTTCTTAGTAATGTGTTTTTAACTTTTTAGTATTTTAACTTTTTAGTAGTTATTAATATATAGGAATTGTAAAGCGCCATAGGGCAGTTAGTGTATATGGCGCTATATAAATGTGTTATTATTATTATTATTATTATTGCGCGTTCAAAATTCGTTGAAAACAGATAGAAATTCATCAGAACTTAGCGTTTTTGCCTTTTTTAATACTCACTTCACAACTGGGTACAAGTAGAATAATGTACGGTTTGAATTCATTGGGATCACACTTCAACTGCTAACCGTTCTTCAGCGATGATGAATCCAAGATGGCGGATGTGCTTCAAAATATGCCCATACATTGGGCATATTTTTGGGTCACATGACCAGCCTGTACCAAGGGTACTTTCGACGCCATCTTTGATTAGGCGCGTAAAGACCCCTGGGAACGAGGTTGGGATGTCTGTAACAGATCCAGCCAACTATGTGTACCATGTCTAGCCATCGTTAACCATCTGGAACCATGTTTAGCCATTCTGAAAATATTGCGCAGTAGAAGGGGCTTGCTAGCAGTCTACATGAAAATAGGATACTGATAATGATATAGTAACAATGATAATAATAATAACAATGCAGTAATAATAATAACACTAACGCTAACGATAATGTAGCTATCGTCCAGTGTTTCGTTTAACACTGATACCTAATCCACTCTACCAAATTCTAATGTCGTACTCATCTTTAGTAGGCGATTTGCATGACGGGCATCATCTAACTTCAATTGCCAGAATCCATCTTTAATTCCTTTTCTTAATAATACGTGTTTCTTTGAACCCAAAACAGAAAAAGATGGCGCCTTCTACTTTTACCCACAATTCTTTGCGCGCGAAACACGTTAAATCCGTTATAAAATCGCGGTCGAGAGGTTTTAAATCATAAAATCAACCAGTACAAGTGCTGTTGCCGATACACTGTCATTGAAGAGAACAGACTATATCGCAACCCCGCCGTCGCAGTGCACTCTGGGATGGATATCTCAGTTTTCCATTGTTGTTGTTGGGCGGCCATCTTGGATTTAACAATGGAAGCTGAGATATCCATCCCAGAGTGCATTGCGACGGCGGAGTTGCGATATAGTCTATAGAGGATTTCCACGTGTTATTTTGACCGTGTTGGGTTCGCAAGGGATTGTGGTCAAACGTGCAGCCGCCATCTTTCTCGGTACGAGTATGTGACGTCATCATGCACTTTGCCTTTTGCCGCCACATCGCGTGTGACATGACTTTAATCGTGTGAGTATTCTTTGTCCTGCGGTGCCTTAGTTTCGTTAGCGTGTTTTCTTAATGTGTTTTGTTTATATTATCATTTTTGTTGTGGTTTGTATGTGCTGTTTTTAACACCATACTTCACACACACGTTCTCACATAAGAGTAATATGTTGTTAACACTGAACGCGTAATGTTTGAGTACCCTCCCACCAACGTAAGGTTTTCACTTTCAAGATCTTTCTTGTTTTAGGCTTTATTCACGTAAGGATCTCATGCATGACAACCTTACACAATCTTTCTCGTTGGAAAGTGAATTATTGGTTTTCTCCAAGTCTCCAGGGGCCGGTTCCCTAACCGCTAACGTCAGACGTTAAAGGGGGCACTGTCAATTGAATTGAACCTTAAAGTTTCTTTAAAACAAAACTATAAACATAACACCTTGAGATAGAAAGAAAATGCCATGTGAATGTCCTGATATGCTTTTCAAAGTTGTTCCATAGAAAATGCCAGCAAATATTAAAGTGGATTACAAAAGCTTATTCTAGAAATTTGATTTCGGTTTACAGTGAACCGATTTCAAGTTGCTCTAAATTTGGGGCGGCCTTCACCACCTCGGAACCCGGAATAGTACTGGCTATCCAAACAATGCCAAACCCTGAAACAATACAAACCATAACCCTAAAACAATGGAATTATTTGTAAGTGCAATCCAAATGGGGTCCAATAAAATGCAAGGTTTTGAGAGGTGAAGGCTAGCCTGCGTTGCGGCTCTGGAAAAGAGGAGGGAGGCGATTTGTTTTCTCGCCCCAATCCCCCTAATCTCCGCTCCGCTCTCAAACACGATTCCTTATCGCAAAGTTCTTAGGACACACCCACTTGATTACACTCGCAAAGATTCCTCATAAAGTAATCGCTTGTCTAACAAGGTTTTTAGTACAGTAGCTGTTCCTCCTACAAAACGCGCGTACTTCGCAAACGTTCTTCATGCATGTATTCCTTAGGACTCGCATGTTATTTTTTTCAGGACCCGAACCTGGCTCCATTAATGTGGAAGAAGCTGAGTGGATCTAGAGGACGGCAGCCTACCCGAGGAAGACAGATTGGTAATACGATGTGTGCACCTGGAATATCACGCATACCTCTTTTGTAAAACTGCTGACCAGTAACCATAGCGGGCTTGCCTAATTACGAATGGTGACCACAAGCAGCGAATAGATAATATTTGTGTTCTCACGGATAGATTGAAATGAGTTATAAACAGAGCTTCAAACGTGAGAATTTAGTCTATTTAACGATTTTCTCATTTGAGACAGGTATGAAAATGTTCGCGCATGTCAGTAATCAATCCAACCAAATTTGGGATTGATTAACGTGATTTGCCGGATTAATCCTACGCATGCGCAGACGTTCTACAGACCTGTCCAAACCATTCTTGGCCCATACCTTTCTTAATCATTACTGCGCATGCTCTCGACGAAAACGGTTTCGCAGGAAATGAGAAGGTCTGAGGTTGAGAATGGGCTATTTTTGTTATAAAATAAAATGTAATATTTAGCATCCATGGAAGAATTGGTGTCTGAGTAAAAAGAAAAAACCTTTGTAAACCCATACAGCAGTGCTTTTGGATAATCAAATTAGAAATTATGCATGTGCGCTGGAGCAAAATCATGAAAATACCTGTTGAGATGTTTGGTTAAAGTAACAATTAATTATAAGTCAGATGATAATCTTTCGAATTTTTTTTTGTAGAGTGCAGGCAATTAATCTGCACAACAAAATAGTAAATCAGTAGAAAATTGTAAAATAGAACAATGCAAGAGAAAAAGCAGTAGACAAATTAGTAAAAAAGTACTTGAATCAGTGCTGAAGAAGTGCAATAGGACATGATGACGTCACATACTACAACTACCAGAACTCTTTGCGCGGATCCTTTTGTTCCTCTAATTTGGACCATTGTCTTGGTATTCTCGAAGGAGTTAAAAAATCTGAATGAGATGGAGAATTTGAAAAGATGCTTGAAGTCGTAGTAAAATGCCGCCTTAATGAAGACACTCTTATGCAATGTAATAGTTTTCCTATTCACTGTTAACTTCAAAATGTTAGAGTGATTTTACTTAACCCGTAAAATAGATATTAGACTAATAGGCACAATTACACCTTAATTCCATTGTTTTCTTGTGTTTATACTTTTCGATACCGACTATTAAATTGTTTCACGGGTTAAGTAAAACCACTCATCATGTCTCTTTCACACAAAGCCTTATGCATGCTGATGTCACGTGATCACCACCAAGCCTCACTTTGGCGCAACATATCCTCTCAACACCAAATTGAGGCTTGTTGGTGTTCACAATAGCATGACATCACGGATAAGGCCTATTGACGAGAGCGTCGCTAAGTCGGATAACTCTTATGTGTGCATGAACTGTTTCAAGAGAAAGTGGCTTTTTTTAACATGCCTGATCACCTTACGTAAAAAGACGAAACGATAAGCGCTAGACATTTTTTCAAACGTTAATTTTTTTAGTCATTTTCTTTTTGTGTAATGCGAAATCTAAGTATATGTTAACAGATTGGAAATTAACAAAGAAGTTAGTTTCCTACATCTTAAAATTGTAGAGAAATAAGGGCGACATAAGGTCGTCGTGATACACCTTAAAGATTGGTCCCAATCGCTTCGATCACTTGATTCTTTTAAGCGATCGGGACGATCATATGGAAACCAGGCTTTATATAATAAGCCGAAGCTAAACGCTCTATCATTGTTGTACAACCTACACGTAGACCCAACATTATTCGTTCCAACAGTGTTAGACTGTTTAACACCCGATGTTGGACGATGTTGGAGCAAAAATTTTTTTGTTGGGCGAAATGTTCAACCATTTAGCCCCGGCTAAACTTCTATATCATAGAACTTAAAAAATACCGGAAAACGTAAGAAGATTGAAGCGCAAACTGACTACAAGTAGCTGAAAACTTCACTGGAACCACCCTTGGCCTGACGGTTTTTCAGAAATTTAAAGCAAAAAGGACTATTATTAATTACTGAATTGACTGCCTTTTCACAAGGTCTCAGAGCCCCTACATTCGGGCACGCGTACCCGGAACATTTCCATTTGCACCTTGTGCTCTGAACGAGCCACACCATTGGCTAATGAACAATAGGGTAGCCAATCACAACAAAGAACATGGCTTACCAACCAATACGACACAGGGAGCACAGTGTAGTGCTCTGAAGGAGGCACACCATTGGCTAATGAACAATAGGGTAGCCAATCACAACAAAGAACATGGCTTACC